>CM039086.1:10343922-12743922 GCA_022113865.1 Chimonanthus praecox | reverse complement strand
ATAGGCACAAGCCCAAGTAAAATGATTTGCAATAACTAAATATTATTTCTACTTGTACATTCAAATCTATGGAGTGACAGAGTATCTGATTTTTTATGTCGTAAACTGGTAATATAGAACTCAAAAAGTACACCGAAAATAGATTGGAAAATGGTTAATGATGATGATGATGATTGTGAGTTGGATGCAAATTTAGATTCATATCTTGCATCTAGGATTTGAGTCTTATTAAAGTTCAGATCAACACTTACAAGTTGAATCTAAAAGCAGATTTTACTTTAGATTCAAACCAAACATAACATGTTCACATCCCTATTTGTGCCATTTGCAAATAACTATCTATGCAGGTGGACAGTTTAGATTCGTCACCATTGACATCCAGTTCCATATAGAATGGTAGACCTGATCGTTGTCTTATAGAAGTGCCCATTTAATTGGCATGGAGTTCTTTTAATCCCATGTTCTAATAAATTAGTCCAATTTTTTGCTCTTTGATTTTATTTTTAACCTTCTTTTTTTTTTCAAAAATTTTTTGTGTAGGGATTTTGCCAGTATGGCGATGCATGTAAATATTTTCATCCCAAACCAAACATACAAAACCCACTCAAGTTCTATCGGGTATGTCGTCTCTCCAGTGAAGTTATTGTGCATATAGGTTTGAAATCTTGTAAGTTCCTGTATGAACAATATGCTCTTTTCAGTTTATTTGAATAGGTTCACTTGGGAAAGCAATTGTAGGAGTCACATGTCTAACAGGGAAATTTAATAAAAATCAATAAATAAACTGTAATTGGAGAAACCCTTGAGATGAATTGGTTGGTTATTGTATCATGAAGAAAGATGCATATCTAGACTTACGTGTAAGTCTTTTAAAACTGTTTTCCATTTACATAAAACAGTTTTATGGAATACCCATACTGAACAACCCTGCTATTGGCCTACATGCAAGTGTTGTAACACTGTTTTCCGCTTACAGATAACACAGTGTTATGCAATACCCATCACTGAACAGCCCTGCAATTAGTAGAAAGTGATCTTATCATTTATTTTTCTTTCAAGGGAGAGAATATAGGAATATAAAAAAAAAAAAATAACACCACAGACAGAGAGAAAAGTGGTGTGGACAACTAACATGGGAGGTGAGGACAGAAATGGTTTAGTTTAAGGTGTATCCTTAAATTGCAACCTAGAATAGGGAATCTCTGCAGAAAATCCCTCCCTCTGGTCTGGTGAGAACTACAAGGAAAACTAAAAACTACTTGTGAAATGATGAGGTGAGCTTGATTCCTAGTGCTTTAAGTTTATAAGCTAGAAAACTTTTATCCCCATGAACCATCAAAACTAGTTTTATATGACCAATTTGGAGTGGTTTCCATTCATGTCAACTGTCAAAATAGATATTATGTTTCTTTGTATTCAATGGTATTCATCAATTTCATCCATGACTGTATGTATTAGTCATTGTAAATGTATAGGGATTCGTTGAAAAGCCTTTCGGGAACCTTTTAAATATTCAAATGTCATATTGAAATTCTCTGAAAAAGAAAAGGAGAGAACTCTTGAATTTTGAAATCTGTTTTTCATGTGATCTTTACTGTTAAGAACATTATTATAGGTTTTGCATTGAACTATAGCCTATTTTATTTTTAAAATTTCCTAACCTTGCAACTATTTGGTGATCATTCGCAGGGCATGCTGCAAGTGATTCTTCAGGAATTTCAATGGGGAACTTACCTCCATCACTGAGACTACCTCCAGAAGGGGGATATCCTCCAGTCCCTTTTGTTGACTGGGGATAGATCCAGTCCTTAAGGTCTTATAAATGATCTTTCATTATTGTAAAGTACATCTTGTAATAATATGATATGAACCTCAGCATTACATAAATGGGAGTGGTGTTCTTTTCCTGAGATCTACTTCATAAATTTGTTTTGCACAGGACTTATGGAACTGCCTCTGTGTCTTAAGTATTTGTAGAACTTAGAGCACAACTGCAGCTGTGCTGGGTCAATTCCAAGGACAGCATAGATTGAGAACGGATGGCAGAGATCATTTCCATTCCAAGCCATTGAAATAATGCCCCATAGCATGAAGAGTTTTTTTTCTTTTCTTTTTTTCAAACTATCCTAATGAGGTCAATATTGCTAATCAGAGTATAGTAGGTGAAGTAATGTCCAAGAGCATGAAGAGGCATTACCAGCACCATGGAGCGCGGAGCACCCCTTGATCTGTACATTGCCCTCGCTGGTTTGTGTCATTACAAACCTTAACCTTTGCAGCTCCACTATGTATCATATTTGTCTTTTATTTCTAGCTTTCAGAGCAGCAGAAAGTCACCAAGGCAAGGTGCACACGTAACACGTTGAAAGACTCAAAAGCCTGAGATACGAGGGAATGCTTGTTGACTGCTCTAATGGGTCGAAATATGGTTTTTAGCAAAGAATGCAAAAAGAATAAAAAAGGGCCTCCGATAACAAATTCATAGATGATAGCCTCAAGGGAGGGAACGAGAGAGAGAACAGGGCAAAAGAAGAACAACCGGAATGGATGGAAAAGAAAACTAAATTATGAATTAAAATGCTAATTTGGTGGCCTAGTTACCTATTATTTGCTTAAAAAGAAGAAGATAAAAAGCTAAATTTCATTTGTCAAATAGAGAATCAAATGAACAAAGTACACCAAAAATTTTTGCCTATCCATTTCTGTTATAGAGAATCAAATAAACAAGGAACACCAGAAGGCCTTTGATACATGAATGCTTAAAAAAAAAAAAATCTCTCTTTACAATGCTTGATCGAAATATCATTGACACTCAACCCCCAAGTAGGCATGTTCCTCAACCTAAACATAGCCCAAGAGTCACTCAAATCCATTGTAAACAAACAAGTTTAAACATAGATTTGGCCTAAATTCTCGAACTCATTTAGCGAAATGGATGGACTAGGGCCTTTACAGAAAGCTTATAAAAGCCTGTCGAGCTTTTGGTCCATTTAGCATTATGTATATTTATGTACACTTGGTCTATTTTCACTTTTAAAAACTTATATTGAAATTAGAAAACCAGCTGTTCAAATTAGAATTATACTTAACGAACTATAAGTTTACCAAATTTGTGTTCAAAACTAAATTTCTAGTGCTTGCCATGGTGATTTTTGAAGATGTTTAATGACTTTAACTAGTAAAATTAAGTGGTTAGAAATTGAATTTTGATCTTAAATTTAATTGACTTGTAACCCATTATCTCTAATTTCAGTATAAACAGATGAATTTTTAATAGTATCAAATGGGCAAATTCGAATTTTAATTTTAAGAAGCACAACAGATTTTGAATGAACTTGGATTTCCATAGAACATAGCCCAACTCAAACTCAACCAATGAACACCTTTACACCTAAATTCCACTTGTCATTTATTAAAAAGGAAACTTTACTCAATAAGTCTTGAGCAATCTGTCGAGTCTAGTGGACTTGTACTACCTTGAGTTCAAGATCTCCTACTTCATCAAGGTAAAGACTTTCTTAAATGTAACAAAACCTCATAGATCTCATTCATAAAAAAAGAGAGAAATCCTTTGGCAACCCAAGACTGTTAATGATTATGATATTGATGACTCCTACCACTTTTGAGTAGTGTGTTGGGTTTGGTTTTTTTTTTTTTTTTTCTTTCTCTATGATGTTCCTTTGCTTTATTTGAATGAAACATTTTCTTTAAAAAGATATGTTAAAAATAAAAATTAAGATAAAGTATGATTGTTAGGCATTTGATTCAAATGCATTATAATTAATATCCCTTGTGCTCTTAATTTTGATGAATCTAATGATTAAAAATGTTCTACAGTCCTAAATTTTAATTTTGAATTTGTCTATAATTCGTTGACAAGGTCCACTAAATGAAACTTTACTAAAATAACAGAACATTTCTCCACTTGCTGACCCTCTCACAGAACTATATACCTCTAAAGTATAGCCCTAATTCAGCCCTATGCAGAATTACCAAAATGCTTTTACAATAACCCATCATAAATCCAATAACTTTTAAAAAATAAATTATATTAATAGTAAATATTTTTTGGTACAAATATGAATAACGAATTAATCAAAATAGAATGTCTTTTAACTACTGTATTTTATTTGACACATCTTAAAAGAACATACACAAGAAACCACGATCATGGACATTCTCTGAATAATTATCCACGAATTGCAAACTAAAACTAAAATCCACTAATCTAAGTAATCTTTGTTAGCAAAGTCCTACATTGCCTGTGGACTTTGGAGCTATGAGGTTTATAAGCACATGGGCACTCTCTCCTTAATAGTCAGTTTTTAAGAATGAGATCTACTCAAGTGTATAACATGGTTCCAGAGCAGGGGTACTGCTCGGATGGATCGGATTCATATCTCCAGCTCTGGAGAGAGAGAGCTGAGTGTCTCCAGCCCTGATGCTAGGGGAGTATTAGCAAAGTCCCACATTACCAGTGGACCTTTGAGTCTTGGGATTTATAAGCACATAGATACCCTCTCCTTATAAAATGATTTTAAGGATGATTTCTACTCTAAGTATTTTAACAAGCCAAATGGTGTCAGATGATACCCAAGGGAAAGAAGAAAAAAATCCATATGAGAATATTGGGAATATTTAGAAGGCAAGAGACAAGCAGAACAGTGCTGTTGTTGTTGACACTCAATCCAAACAGGACTCTGTTTCTTTCTCTCAGCAAGCGTTGCTTAGTCCAAAAGATTCATTAATACACAGGTTTAAGAGTTAATGGATTCCGCCTCTCTTTCAAAAGCAAAATGTGTATATTTAATTTGAAAAAGGATAAGGAGCAGGATACGAGTGGGAAGGTTCTAGAATCCATTAGCAACAACAGACGTTTCATTGTAATTTAATTTGCTTTATCCATGTCATTATCACTTTTCTTCAACTACAGAATGTAGTGAAGTTTCACTAACCGCCTTCTTCTATATCATAAGTTGGCAGCCAATGAAATTTCCTAAGCCACCCTTATCCATTTCCTACAAATGACGCAACTCCAAATTCACTGTAACATCTTTATTTTAACCTACAAAACCCATTTCAGACAAAAAGAAAGTGGGGGTATTAACAGGTGTCTGGAAAAGAAGCTGGAGAAGGAACAGAGCACAGGTCATTACTTTAGAAATTTAAGCTTTCTTCAAAGCACTCGAACTCACAGACCATATCAGAGTGGGTTGGCCATGACTTCCTGCAAACTGAATGAAAAGCAACAAGCTTTTTATGCATGTGCATAGCTTTTTTCCAAATCAGGTTTTGGAAAGCCCAAACCAGGCAACAGCTTATCACATTAAATCATGGCAAACTTTGCAAAAATCCTCTATAAAATGATGAATTCTGAAGATTCAGTATCGTGCTATTTTCCGGGTCATATTCATTAATAATAGTACATTTGAATGCAGTTTCAACAATGACTCAATCAAGACAATTGGAACTTTCATGAGGACCCATCCTCATGCTATAAAATCCGTTCTCTCAATGCGATCTAATCATGGGATGGACCAAGAAATAGGTGGATGGAACTGAAAATGTGCTCAGACAGATAAAAGTTTTCTACTTCAATCTTATTTCAAATTGCTAGGAATATTTGGTGGAGTTGAATTCTAAGACTCAATAAATTTTTAAGGACCATTTTTAATTTCCCATGAAGTCCACGTTGACCAGACAATAGAGTCAGTCTGCCACTGGTTTATATTTCTAGAAAATGAAGTGCTAACATTTAGAAGATTGGTTAACTCGATACAACTGCCAAATATTGGCACCTGGTTAAGAGAACCAAACTACTGTAACTTGTATGTTGGTGTGTATGGTACTGCTCTGCACACCCGAGTATGAGCCCTAATAAATGGGGTACTGATAAATCCGATTAAAAATATCTTTGTTTACGAGGTCCACCAAAATTATCTCGAATGGATCGATCAAGTCATGATGTTTAAGCTCTGAACAATGCATGTGACTCTCAAGCATATATGTTAAGGAAAAACTCATTTAGATTCCTCACACTTGATGTTCAGCTATTTTATTTGTCTCAAATAAGTCCAATGCCAACCAATAATCCAAATTCAATGAAACCACCAGTTGCGAGGATCAGTTGATGGAGGACAATTTGTGATGTCTCCCATAGATGAGAGTGCCCATGATATGGATGGTCTGGACAGTCAAAAGGTTGGTCTCACATGTGCAATTCTTAGGTCTGACCAAATGGTGCAACCCAATATTGTATATTTCCTCACCATCTAAAGCAGCAGAAGAAAAAGCAGGAACAATTTACTCATAACGGATCATAAAAAATGATAATATATTGTGATTCTCCAATATTCTACTACCTCAGTGATCCCCACTATCAACCCATTCAACTTTTAATCTTTTCTGCTGCCACAAGATCTGCTTCATCTCAATGTTACCCTGCTGTTATATTGATTCTTGCATATGGATCAGATATCAAACTGAAACTGAGAGTATTTCTATATAAATGACTTTAGTATAATATATTGGTGTTAATAAAACATGCACTCTCAAACTAGATTTGGGACCAGAGGGAGGGAAGGGATGGAAAGAACATGGATATTGGTTTGGTTTATTCAACTATCCATATGAATTGCTTATTCCCTCACCTTTTTTTCTCCAGCACTCGTATGCAGACTCCACATTCTCAATAGGACAAACCTAAATGGAATTGGTCGGTTACCGCCAATAAGAGAAGTTGTCTTGCACACTCAGGGACCAGAGGCAGTTGCCCCTAGGAACTCATACTATAAAATGACTTTGGCTCTGTTTGTATCTTTCTCCCAAGCTGACTTAGTTCTTTGCTGCAAACTATTTCCAGTGGTCACATATATAGACTGCCTAGATTCTAATTTGAAGCCTCCTTGGTAGGTGTTTCCATTTTTTATCGGTCTAGTTGCTGATGGTGACAAAGACCATCAAAATCCAAGTTGAGTTCATTGAATTCCAATACCTTCATCTTCAGTAGCTAGGTGAGAGGACCATCTCTTTGAAAGTGAGAGCCTCTCATACAAATACCCGAAGCTCTGGTCACATTGATCACCAGTTTAGGCCATTTGACATGGAACCAAGCCGAATTCTCTTTCTAGTCTTCTACATTTTCTTTTGTTTTTCATCTCCTTGTGTGCAAGGAGGATTTCATAATCATACAAAACACAAGCATATACATAAGCATTCCCACATCTCTGCACCACCTACACTTTCACCAGAGCCTTCGAAACCTGGTCCTAGTCTTTCACCAGAACCCTCCATCACTGGTCCTAATGGTACTTACTCTAATTCCTCCTATATTTTCGATGTGAGGTCATTTGGTGCAGTTGGCGATACTGTAACTGATGATACGCAGGCATTCAAGAGTGCATGGGAAGCAGCTTGCCAAGTAGAATCTGCCATTCTACTAGTCCCTGAAGGTTACTCTTTCATGATTCAGTCAATGATTTTTGCAGGTCCATGTCAAAATGGTTTCAAATTTCAGGTACATCTACTTCCAGTTCAAGCCTTCTCTAACTGTTTGAGAGCAACATAAAACTAATGTCTTTTTTTGGGTACTTGTGGTTCTTGTACAATGCATGTGAAGGTTGATGGTGTCCTAATGCCACCTGATGGACCTGATTCCTGGCCAAAGAATAACAGTAGGCGGCAATGGTTAGTTTTCTATAGAATGGATGGAATGTCGTTACAAGGAGGTGGAATTATTGATGGAAAAGGAGAAAAGTGGTGGAATCTCCCCTGCAAACCTCATAAGGTTCGATTTACTAACATAAATAGAACATTTTAGATAGGATTTCCCATAAATTAGCTTTGTCTTACAATTGATAATCACTTGTATTTTGTGATACAGGGGGTAAATGGAACAACATTATCCGGACCTTGTGATAGCCCTGTTGTAAGTAGAAGCATGAAACTTATCTCAAGTTCCTTACCTTACAAAGAAAAATCAGGTGTCTAAACACTCTTTGTTCCCATGCAGGCTATGAGGTTCTTCATGAGCTCCAATTTGACTGTCCAAGGACTGAAAATTCGAAACAGTCCCCAGTTCCACTTCCGATTTGATAGCTGCAGGAATGTACATATAGACACAATAGTAATAACTTCACCCGCTCTTAGTCCCAATACTGATGGAATTCATGTGGAGAACTCAGACTCTGTTGGAATATATAATTCAGTCATCTCCAATGGCAAGTCCAAATGCTTCTGATTCTTCTCATTTTCAATTCAACCCCCATAGCTTTCGATTATCCTCACTAACTAATACATTTTGCAGGAGATGACTGTATATCTATTGGTTCGGGTTCTTTTAATATAGATATAAAAAACGTAACATGCGGACCGAGCCATGGAATCAGGTATACTGTTTTATTAGACACTAGTTCCAAATGTTCATGTATTTCTCATTCAAATTGCATTCTGACAAGCTCATTCAATTTTTTTTATAGTATTGGAAGCTTAGGTAGCCGTAATTCTCGTGCGTGTGTGAAGAATATAACAGTTCGTAACTCGATCATAAGACACTCAGACAATGGAGTTCGAATCAAGACATGGCAAGGTGGATCGGGATCTCTATCCTCTGTAACCTTCAAAGACATCCACATGGATACTGTGAGGAACCCAATAATCATTGACCAGTACTACTGCCTCGCTAAGGGATGCATCAACCAAACATCTGCAGTTTTTGTTTCAGATATCTTGTACACAAACATCAAGGGTACATATGATACAAGAAGCCCACCCATACATTTTGCTTGCAGTGACTCAATCCCTTGCACCAACTTGACTTTAACAGAAGTGGAGCTTCTTCCATCGATGGGAGACATTGTCTTAGATGCTTACTGCTGGAATGCATATGGTGATTCAGAGACACTTACAATTCCTCCCATATCATGCTTATTAGAGGGTCTACCAAGGTCCATCGCAGAATTGGACGGCGATAAATGCTGATTGGTAATATTGAACAGCGTTATCTGTGTAAAAATAAATTTATCAAATGAAAGTCCAGAATTAGAACTAAAGGTCTGGTAGCATAAATTCAATTACTCTGTTTTTTACTGTATATTGAACAACTATTGACCTTTACGTTGGTGAAAAGGAGAAATTTGTGTAAAAATAATTTCTCGGATCGTGAAAACCTAAATCCAAGGAAAATGCATATTACTTCATTAGTTGTTTTGGCCCAGAACCCATGAAAATAAAGTAGCTAGGCATTAATTTTCCTATATTTTCAGTGAAAACAGGTCTCCAGGGGACATGGAGAAGTGAACCTGGGAAAGCATCATAAGAGAAGAAAAATATATGAACCCAAACATGCCTTAATGCAGAGAATTTGCAGAAACAGAATCTCAGACTGAACATTGATGGAATTTGTAACCAAATCCTATTGACAGAAGTGATAGTTTTGATTCCAAAGAAGAAGAATAAAAAAAGTATGAGAAATGACGGTAGAACAAAGTTGGTAAATTAAATATAAAAAGATGAGAAAAAGACTTTTCCTTTTCATTTGTGATCAAAATGGCCTCACATAAATGGCTTGCTCTCGAGAAATCAATCAGAATGTTATGGTTGAAGAGCAACCTGATATTTGCGTAATTGAATTGTGAAGAAGTTCAGTAGTTTTTAGAAAATCACCCAAGTTGCTGTTCCATTGCAGAGAAAGTTGCTATAGATGCAACCCATCAAGGAAAGGATGTTTGATCAATGATCTCATAGAATTCCCACGATGACACATAAAATTCAATATAAAAGAACATGTGTTGGTGCACACATGAATCTGCCTTGGAAATGTATAGAAGATTACATCATATGCACCTCCTCCCATGTACAATTCCAAGTCAACCACTGTACAATAATCCATTATTTGAACTTTGATGGCCCCACAATTTATACCCTATAAACTATATCCTTCGACTTATGCATGTGTTGTTGTCAGGAATTCGAGGAGAGAGAGAATTTGATGGCCACAGTTACACTACATATTCTCTCTATTTGTCTGCCTGTTTTATACTTTAGAAGTGAAGAGGAATTCGAATTAAGAGAGAGAGAGAGAGAGAGAGGTCATACTTTGTAGAAAAAAGTTATCATACTGGGAATCTTGTTGATGATAAATGCTAAGATAATGACATCAATAGGCGACTATTTTACGTGGAAGGTGATATACTGATGCCCCCTAGTTCTACTGCTAGAGAAAATTAAGAAAGAGGAGGAGAAGAAGAAATGAATAAATAAATCTGTCTTCTTTTTATGAATAAACAAAAATAAATAAAAATCCCTAAGGCTGTAGACTATCGACTTCGTTTTTAATATAATAGACAACACAATAGTGGGGTAAACGATTGGCTGAAAGTCCATCCATTGCACACGAGGATACACCAACAAATTCTTTAGACGATTAGCCAATTAAAGGTGGAATTCTTAGTTATCTTTTCTTGCAATCATATATAAAACATCTGGATACCTTAGTCTTAAAAAAACGGAGAGAGAAGGGTTGTGAAAAATCAGCAACCCTCCCTTGCAAGCTGTGCTAAGTGAGGTTTCGGCCTCTGTTGGAACACTATAATAGAAAGTTACATTAAGTTTTATTTTTTAATATTTCAATTTGAACTTTAAAATTTTAATCATTGCTTTTTTCAAATTCCTCTTACAAGTCTAAAATGATTGAACGAAGTTACACTCAATTTTCTTTACCTATATGGTCACCCCCAACACTTCCAACCCAATCATACAAGTCTTGGCACATGTTAGATGGCAACTTGTCCTAAAAGGGACAAGCTTAGAAAGAGTTTCTAAATCCCCACCATGCCATGTTTGTTAGGACTGGGTCTCCAGTCCAAAAGACTAATCCAATAGGTAGAGTGACCTAAATCCCATATAAGTTTCTACATCTCCCCTTTCACAACCAATGTGGGACTCATTCGCAACAACCCCAATAATCCCCCCTCAAACAAGGATCTCTAGTGGATAGAACGTCGCCGGCCATCTCATCCGGTTAGAGAATCCCCTGAGTCTACATGAGGTGGCGTGAGGATATGACTCTAATACCACATGTTAGAACTGGGTATCCAGCCCAAAAGACTAACTTGATAGGTAGAGTGACCCAAGTCCCTATATCTCTCCCTTGACAACCAATGTGAGACTCGTTCGCTGCTCAACAATGTTAGTATCAAACAGGGGGCAGATGATAAATAGATGATAGAGATCAATTAGATTATTAAATAAAAGATGAAAAATCATGTATCCTGAGAATTTTTTAAGTGAACAATCTTGTATCATTGTTACTCTTGATCTTAATATTGATAAGTATTTTCATATATCTATGCATAACGCATATGGATTACAACTTTCATCAAAGACGTGGTCTCCACTCTCTTGAATATAAGAATTACTATTTGGAGTGGTCCTACAGAACATGTTGCTCGCCGTTTTATATAAAAAAAAGGTGCAGTGAGAGAGAGGGAAGAGAAAAGGCAATGAATAGCATATCATTTGTGAGAGTTAGCGAATGAATGAAAGGTAAAAGCCTAAAAGGAATTTGACGGACAACGATCTTTGAAATACTTAAAACGGTGGAGGCCGCACAAAGTGGGACGGTTTGTGTCTCTCTCTTCCGCACGCGCAACGGCTAGTAATAATCAAGGCTCCATTCAAATCCAATATAAGCTTACGTGCTCTGAAAAGGGTTGGGTCGGTGCACGACCTAAATTCCAAATGCCATCACCAAACTAATCTTTTTATCTCTTCTCTTCTCTCTCTGCGTCAGTTTTTAAAAGTTCTGGATAATTTATAATTAATCTCTTCTGTTAGCTGCAAAAGTAATGTATTTTAAAAAAAAGAAATCTTTCTTTTAAATAGACATTAATGGAGAAGAATCTTAAAAGCAGTAGGAATAGATTAAATTAATAGAATACTTCATTTAGAATGGGTTAGATTGCATTTATGAAAAGCAAAAGGCTACTGATCATCACGTAGACATTTTGTATATACATACATGAATTTTACCGTGATACTCATTTTGCCCTTCACTTGCTATAGTGTAAATATAAAACAATAGGAATATCAAAAATTGGCTTGCCAAAATATTCACAAGTGATCCGGATGGTGAGCCAATTTCTATGAACAGTAAAATCGGCTTAACCGAATCACTTGTGAACAGTAAATTTGGCTCGCCAAGATGTTCACAAGTGATCCGCTTGGTGAGCAAATTTCTATAAACAGTAAAATCAGTTCACCGGATCACATATGAACAATAAAATCGACTCTTCGAATCACTTGTGTACAGTAAAATCGACTCTCCGAATCACCGATGAACAGTAAATCGGCTCGCCAAAAACTAGTAAGAGATCCGATTGGTGAGACGATTTCTAACATTCCAAACTTTTACATTTTCGGTACGCAGGTGAAGGCAAAATGGGCATCACAATAAAACCCGTGTCTGTATACACAAAGTGTCCGTGGGAGGATCGCTTGCCAAAATAAAACTGTTTAAAAAAAGTAATAGAGAATATTAAGATAAAGAGAAAAAAGGAATTATCCTTGTGAATTTCTTCATATTAAACTAAGTATGCACTTCTTTAGGGTGTACTTAAGATAATTAAGATGAGTTAATTAAAGGTTTATACTGAAAATTATTCTAAAGGTTGCATAAAGCTTAAACTAGCAAAAATTGTAGATTATAATGGATTTAAATTGTGTATGAATTTAATTCATGGGATGATATAATTGATAAAATAGAAGAAAGTGTAGTAAATATGGACACCATCTAAAATAGGTTTATTGTGGATATTTTATTCAAGAAAAAGGCCTTTAAAGATTTAGATTAATAAGGTAGAAAGGATATGACAATTATGAAGTGATGAACAATATAGTATTTTATAATGTTTGCTAAAAATATACAATTCAAATAGCCAACGTAAATAAATCAAATTTAGTAATGATGATGGTGGTGATGGTAATCACAATGATAATATTCTATATTAATGACGTTTACATAGCTTTTCTCAATATTTATATAGAAAAAATTTGATTTAGATACTGGTGCTGTTAGAATATTGGGCACGGAGTCATAAAATATTGAAACATGTTACGATTTTCTTATAATATTCATTATTTTTTCTTTATATATTGCAAGTCGGTGCCCGATGTTATCAAAAGTGACAATGCCCAAATCAAAATTTATATATAAAAGTAAGTGGTAACAAAGAATGTTATGGAACGTACCTTACTAAGAAACTATAACAGAAGTTACAATTGATATAGTAAACTATACGAAAGACCACAAAGATAGAAGATAAGTATGTTTCATCTGCGTTCTTTCATCTAAATTTTTGTGATTTTTTGTCACTTAAAATTTCACTTTTATAAGTCATTGATGTTTTTGACACGTATCCAAGACCAGGGGTGCAAACAACGGCCCGACTGATATGATTCTCTCTCCTCTTTTTGTTTTTTTTTTTAATATCGGTATTATTTTATTATTTTATTTTTTCTCAATTAAAAAATATTAAAAAAAAACTGAAAAAGAAACTGTTTTTAAAAAAAAATTGAAAATGTAAATATCGGCTGATATCGGCCGATATTTTGACCCGGGTCCATCACCATTTTGATTTTTTTTTTTTTTTAAAATATCGATATTAATCATATCGGCCGATATCGAACCGATATATATCGACGATATATCAGCTATATCAGCCGATACAATACGTATCAGCCGATATTATACGGTGCTTAAAACCCGTATGATATCGGCCAATACATTTCGTATCGACTAATATCTCGACCCCTGTCCAAGATTATCATGACTAGATGATGGTGAATTTAAACTATCATCTATCCACACACTTAATCTAACATGATCGTGCAGACCCTAATAGGAAAGAATAGTCTGAACACTAAAATGGTGAAAGGGAGTTATTTGATCATAAAGTAAAAGAATTAAAAGGGCAGATTTTATAATTTCTGAAAACATGAGGATAAGTTTTTCCATTAAAAATATATAGATATCAGTTATTTCGACAATAAAAATATTAATTTTACATTTTTATATACACCATTGTTCAATGGGTGAAGAATTAAGTTCATGAACAAGAGTTAAGTATTCAAATTGTTACTCCATTGCAAATGACCGAATTTTGGAGGTTTAACTTGTAAATATAGATAAATCTCTGCCATAACGGGCATCTTTTCAAAAGTTCTGGACGCCTAATATAGAACAATCCTTTCTCTCGATGCATGTTTTGAATAATTTAAGACAATAGAATTTTGATTTCAGAGATGATTGCTAGGGGGAATATTGGGATCATGAGGATTCCTCAAGTGGGAATTTTTTATTTTAATTTTTTACTCTTGAGAGCTTCCACCACCTCTTTTTCATTCTTTCTACATGGTAGAAATGGAAATCGTTCAGTGGGTTTACTCAGACCCTCTTCTCTTCCTTTTTTTTTTTCCATTCTTTTTAGGACCTTTTGTAAGCATTATGCATATTTATAATTTTCACACTAAGTTTATATTAAGGAAGTGGGCTTTGAAACTTGCCCTTTCATGTGAATTACATTTAAAAATCTTTCCCAAATGAGTTAGCATTCCTACTTAGTTAAAGAAGGGTGGGTTGTTATTTAAGTAAAAGAGATCACGTAAAGAGTTTCTTCTCAAGTCATTCGTTTTCACCGAATTTGTTGAAATCTACAGCATTTAAGAAGATGATCTGGCCTTTTCTCGTCGGTTTTCGACATACTAATGAAGCAGCAAAATTTTTGTTAATCTCACCATCGTCAACTGCAAACGCACATGCTGAGAAGTGGAGGCAACTTTGCAGTATCAGACAAAAAGTCAATAAATTCATGAAACTCGTGAGAGTTGATTTGACAGTCAAGAACCCGCTTAACATGTAGGAGATTTTGGATTTAAGTCCCTCTCAACAAAAAAATGGTCATTCTCCATAGTGTTTACCTGTGAATTCACGGGAGCACCACTGAAATTTAGGGTGTCAGTGCTTTTGGAAATTCAATTTGTGTACTGGGTAAAAAGTAATTTCAGTTTTAAGTCAGATTAACCATGTCTAGGTCTGTAATGACCTGATCTTTGACATCCGACAGATCACTCGGCCCTTCATATGTAGTTTGGGTTGTCTAGTGATGTAGTACTAGACAATTCACATGGAATAGGAAAAATGTTAAAACTTATTGTCTCTTTGAACAACTACTGTGTATCGTCTTAGCATTTCTCTAGTTGAAGTGATTTTCATTTGTTTTAAGCTGCGGGGCCCAGTGTAGATGGAGCAGTGGACCCAAAATTGCACGCATTGGCTGATCCCATTCTGGGAAAGAAAAGAGAGGCAGACACCCTAAAGGAAAAGTGAAAAGGAGGCGACATCTGCATGCAGTGTCAAAAGGGGTTTCCACATTCCAAGGGCATTCCATGTGATAATGAGTGTCCAATGACTCAAATTGGTCATAAGAATGAGAGTAGGGGTACTTTCCTTTGTTTAAACCTCCAGAACTGGTGGTGGGTGCGGCTGCTTTTCTTTGGGAAGAGAATGGGTGAAAGTAATTAAGAGAATCAGAAGAAAGAATGTCATGAGAGAGACAAAGAGAAGGCAGCTGCCACAAAAAAAGCTGCCAAAGGAATTCGAAAAGTGAGAACAGAGAGAATCCACCAGTAAAACATAAAAAGAAGAATTGTGTCATCTGGAGCAATAGGTCTTCTTCATCCATCAACAACATGGTGGGGCACTTCCTGTAAGATGGTACAGACCGTTGATTTGATGACCCACTTTCAAAGTAAGAGGGCTGCGTTTGGATGGAGGTATTGGGGGTAACGGGTTTGGTAATAGAGAGATGCAGGTTAAAAATCAAATTTTTACCCCTTCTCTACCACTTTTGAAAACTCTTTCCTGATAAGGTATTCATAATACTCAGAGTAACCTCTGGTCAGAGGTAACTCCGGGTAACCCCTGTAAAATTTCTCTCTCATCCAAACACAGCCAAGGTCACAAAGCCCAGAAAATTATCAAACTCAAATAACCTCTTCTGCATTTTGAAAGATATTAAACCGATCTATCAATACTCAATAGCTCCATCATAAAAAGAAATAAATAATAATTATTATCTTCCCTTGAATAGGGGAAAGAGAATGCAGCATGCGTGCAGCGTGCTGAGTATCCACTTGCTTTCCATGAGGCCTGAAAGCTGTTCAAGTTGACAATGTTTAGGCTTTGAATATTCAAATATAAGCACAGAATAATATTTTTGTCCCCCTGTTTAGAGTTAATGACCAGCAAAAATGGACTGAAAGAGAGAGTTCGTTCTTTTCTCACCCTAAAATACTTTTTCACGTGTCTGATATGACTAAGGATTTCGATTATGTTTTGGTGTAAAGAAAATATTTGCTTTTGGAGATATAGTTTTACATCCATTAATCACATTTTTGGAGAAAAAAATATTGACAATGTAGACAAATTTGTATCATTTATCAGGGCGTGTAAAATCCCATCAAAGGAGTAGACCTCTTTGTATTCCTTCCATGCTCTGCAATTTTTCAGTGAACAAACTAAGAGTGGATTCTTTTCCAACTACAAGTTGGGTGCAAGAGAATATAGAGTCCACCATTATAAGAATGCACGAAGACATGACAAAGTCCATGGACCATTAAGACTCTAGACCAGCCAAGTTGAGTAGACTTCATTGGCCACATTCTTCTACAAATATCCTTGTGAGGGCAGGAGAAGGATCTTATCTCCTTTTCCTAATTCCCTCAACATGCCAATTTCACAAAGAGAAGAAAAGATGCCACTTTCAACATCCTTTTGTCGCATAGCCCTACCTCGCTAATGGAAAGAATCGCAACACTTGTTGGACTTTGTGAGGGCCTACTCTAAAAATGGGCCAACTAAGTACAAATCAACCATCATCAACCCATGGGCCCATGATTCATCTTTCTTATCATAGATTACCACCTCATGCATTCTGTCAAGGAGGATCATCTGCATAGGATCTCCATCTACCATCCCCATTCCCCACGATGAATAGAAAGAACATCAACTCCTGCTGAATTTCACAAAAGCCTAAAACGGGCCAAGACATGATGCAATGCATATACCACTGGATTGAGGGCAGACCCACTAGTTCAAATCTCTCTCTACAGATACCCTTGCAAGGGCTATGATGAACACATCTTTTCTTCACTTGGTCCATCCATTTAAATAGGATGTTGTTGTCGACCCTAGTATTCACACGCCATTTGCAGAGTAAGGTACAAGAATGACAGACATTTGAATGTAACAACCTCCAACCCCCACCCAACCACAGAGACAGAGAGAGAGAGAGAGAGAGAGAGAGAGAGAGGCCTAGAGGTGCAACTTGGATCATGCTTTTACCTGACGTAAAGACCCGTCCCAAAAAAGTCCTAGGGCTAGGCTAGGAATCTTAGGCTTCATGCTGGGCCAGGCTAGGTTAAAAAGTAACCCCACTTAAATTTAGCTTGGGTTGGGTTGAGCTTTGAAAACCCAACTAACTGGTTCTAGCCGCAATATACATTTTATTTAGTCACATGTAAGTGTGTGTATGGACTTGTATGTATGAAAAATGATCAGGTACAAGAGACTTGACACATGATAAGTCATATTTTCCACATCCACCATTTCTCTGTAAGTAATGATAAAAGTCCCAAACTTGAAGAAAGTCCCCATCCCTGGCCAATGTATCTATTGTCCCTCCGTTCAACCACAACTTCTTCACCCCTTCTATGTTTCATTGTCTTCATATTGGATTCTTCCCCTTCTTTTTTCCAGCATAGTCTCAAATGGTGTTTCAGCAGGTGTGCTTTCGAAATTACTTTTCTTGTTTTTCCAACAACTTGGTTCTATTCTTTCTGGTTTCAGTTAAAAATATATATTAGAGAGAGAGAGAGAGAGAGAGAAACCACCAGTCACAGATTTCTTTTCTTTCATTTATCTATTATCTGATTAAGGGATAGATACAGATGTGTGAAATATTTCATAACCTTTAACAAACCAATCATGTGAAACTAGAAATGTGAATTCCTTCTTTTCTGCCATTTGGGGTCTGTTTAAGTCTCAATGGAAAATGTATGGGGCCAGACTTCAGGTGAGTCAGACTATTGGGCTAGACTTGGGTCAGACTGGGTTACAAAAGTTAGTGCATAAGGTTACAAAAGTTAGTGCATAAGGTCAGGCCGAGCCACGCAATCTCAGTTGTATACTATGTTGGGTCAAACTTGGTTTAGCAAAACCAACCTTTACCCATCCGAGCTGCACTCTAAATTCAAGCATTAGTACCTTACAAGGTAGACGGAGAAGAGTTGATGTCTTGTTCCTCTGATCCAGAATCACAATAGAGGACCCAGAAACTTGCGACTGTGAAACATGTATTTACAGCATAATTTGAAAACTCTCACTTGTTCTAACTCAACTCAATCAAGTTAACTGCTGGGTTATTTGCATGGCATAAAAACCCAATGTCCTGAATTCATCCAGTCAACCAAACCAAGTTCCTGTCTAGTCATTTACCTGACAAAGTCAAGATGGAATTGGGGGTTTCTGAACTATGATTTACAGAACAGTTTTTCAATGAAAAAGAGGACCAACCATATACAATGTATTCAATGTTGTATCTTAAAGCATTTGGTAAGCTACGCTCACAATATATTGGCATTTTGATGCAGATGGACACCGCTTGCAGAACACCACCATAAAATTCAATATCAATAAAAGGTCTTTGACAATTATTTTCTTAGGAAAAAAATCAAAATTCACCTAGGGGATAATTTCACTTACCTTGTACTGGTTGACCGCATCTTGCTATGAATGATTTACCCAGCTATAGCAATATTCATGAACATGGAATCAGGTGATGGTTTTAGTACTAGTTTGCCTAAAAGTCCAAGAATAAAAACTGTTAAGATTTAAGAGCAATCATCATTGCATTGTTTGCTGTTTAGTGATAAACTCCTTGCCGATGTTTCTACAACAATGAATAGGGCAGAAAATCTGTCAGGAAAATTAAAATTCTTTCAATTCTCCGAATCCTTGGGATTTCTTCATCTCAAATTCAACAATCATGTTTGTGAGAGATTGCAGCTCACCAGTGACGGTACAGCCACATGAAAAACAACTACAACAATGATTGGACAAGGCAAAAGGCACATTTGGATGAACCACCAATCATCATGAATTGAGTACTTCTGGCAATGGAGGGATCTTGGGTTCTCATTCAAGCATGCAACTGGAACGGCATGGAGAAAAAATTACCTACAGGCTACACTTCAATATTTTTTTGCTCTTAATCAATAATACCAGCAGCCAGCACAACCAGCTCCAAATGCATGGGAGACTGGATAACATCCTTGTGCATAAATGTACAAACTGCCTTTCTCGCCATATTGACACACACACACACATGGACTGCCTGCCATTTTGGTTAAAATTATCCTACTGTAGAATTTACTGTTGATTGCGCATGTAATCCCATTAGCAACTTGAACTCTTCTTCTACACAGTGTTAGGATGAAATGAATCAAGTGAGGACAAAATTATCTAAGATGAGGTATGAATGGAGATATTGTCAACTAGATAAAGAAACTAAAAATGGCCAAGATACCAGCATTGATGGACTTGTTAAATTTGAAAGAGTTGCACCCAATTGTAATTAAGCTTCTATACGAGAATTAAGATAATTATAAGCATCCAATGGCAGATCCAATTTTGTTTTATGATAATCACAGACCCAAAGATAACCACATGCCTCTTTATAAAGAGCCAATAGAAAAGGAACAAAGCTTGCTTTGAACATTGAAGAAATGTAAGCTCAATCAAGCTAATTAAGCATTCACCAAATCCATTCATACATGCATGATACATGACTGAGCGGTCACTCATCCTCATGCTAATTGTCAGTTTGTCTGGAGGCAAATGATATTGAACATGAATCATGACTTAAATAAATACTTACATTTCTAATACCAAACAAATCACAACAGTTTGATACATAGCACCACTTGCATTCACCATAAAGGATGGATATTTTTGTGAGGCTCATAAAGATGCAAGTACCTCCAAGAGGGATGCAACAAATTGCATTTGGGCCTCCTCATCTATGGTCAAGAAGAGAGGAACATGCACAAAGAGGGACTTGGTGCCATGCTGTTCTGCAAATCGAAGAGAGTGATAGTAAACATAATTGCATACAAACCGACCCGCATCATCAGAGGGCATCACATCATAACCCATCTTTGTCAAAGCCTTAGTAATCTCACTGACAGGAAGCGAAGTCTGTTGAAAAACAATCTAGAAATGAGCAAATGTAGCACAAAAATATGTTGACATGAGAAAGAAAGAGAGAGAGAGAGAGAGAGAGAGAGAGAGAGAGAGAGAGAGAGAGAGAGAGAGAGGTAAATGAGCTCTTTAGCACTTCTATTCACAAAATCAACTCTCTTGGACTAGGAAAATAAGCTACCATTTTTAATTAAATAAATGATGCCACCAAGGGAAAATGTGTCTCATAACCTCTAGAGATGTACATGTGGGGCCTACAGTTTGATGATCAAGACCATTGATTTGATGGGCCCAAAATACATTGGCAATGCTCCGAAAAGAAACCCTATTCTACAGTCCCATAGCTGAAACATACCATGCAAGGATGTGGACGGATATTGCTTCAGTTCCAAGTATCGAAAAAGAATCAATACTGACATATAAACTATTCAAACTAAGCATATGAGTTTGAGAATACTATCATCATCATCACCACTTCCTATTTATCTGGGTCAACTTTTTCGGAATAATATCATCATCACCACTTCCTATCTATCTGGGTCAACTTTTTAAAAATACTATCATCATCACCACCTCCCATCTATCTGGGTCAACTTTTTCAATTTTACATTTCCATTCTTCCCTATCATAAACCTTATCCTTTGTCACTCCACAATCTCTCATGTCCTTTATCCATTCTCTACATTTTCTAATGCCCCTCTCCTCCTTGCACCTTCAGTCTATGAGCAGCACATGCTACTAAACGTCATTGTCTGGAGTGCTGATAAATTTTACAAATATCACAGATTTAAGTGTTGGAACACCTAGCTATGTGGATCAAAGTGGGAACCACTTGCCACCAAATAGACTCAAACAGCCCAGGTGCTGAAACAGAACCCTCGGAATGGGATAGCAGAAGCAGTTTCTAGATGCTTTATTACCTTAATGAGGAAATACAGTGGCAGTCAACCAATGGTTAAACCATGGACATGCAAGCATATTGGGTTGGTGGCAAGCCCATATGAAGTCATTTGTACACAACACGCCAGTTTCCTAGCAAACCCCTGAGCTTCTTGAATCTCAAATCAACCTCTTTCAATTCATTCGGCTACACAAAAAAAGACTACAACCCCTATCTACAAAGACCCTCCATTGAGATCCATAAGAAAAATGATTGGCTCTCTGCCAACTAGCCATTGGTTAGAGACATACGTGCTCAGTGGCGATGCACCATAGGTAGACAAATGAATTTTGAGTACCCTGTTTAATAAGGGGAGAGAGGATTCCCGTAAGAATGTTAAATGGAAGCTTAATGGATTTTAGTACTCATGCAGTAGGATAAAGTCTATCCGCTTCAATTCACCTTAACCAAACTATAAGGTTTTAACCTGCCTCAAACAATAATGCAATCCTTGAATGAAAAAATATATATATAAATGATTTCGTAAGATCCAAAATCAAAACTGCTTAAGAGGCAAGGGCCTCTAGCAACTTGGCCACATCAAACATCAGCTGAATAAACTATCCAGCTGTTGAACTGGACAACTGAATTAAGATTATTGGTCAACTCTTTTGTAGATGTCCTCGGCCAAAATCCAGAGGTTAAATCAATCCAATTGGCCTAATTTTGGGATATGGTTACAACTGCAGTAGCCCGACCTATGAACAACTATGTTATCACCCACTTGTCCACATATGTGCCAAGGCATCTAGGTATGGAGGTATGACTAAGTTAAGAAAAAATTAGTATCTGGGAACAAAAGCCCCTCAGTGTACAAATGGTGCATATACGAAGTCCATGCAATGTGAGGATATGAAATGATTAGGGATTTTCCTAAGATGAGTACAATGTATAAGTCATACAAGTAGAATCTGTTGCATTTTTACTAAAAATATTAATGTCATTAAGAAAGGTACAAAAGAAGTTGTGAATGAAAATAACTAGAAAAAAAAAAGTTACAAGAACAATGACAGAGTTCAAACATTATGCTAATTCTTGCCATCAAGCCGATACACTTGATCGGTGGACCAAATTCTCTATTAAAAGAATCATGTCTTTGTCTTCTAAGGCCTTAAAGTATCATCATCATTATAGCCATTTTCATATATATCTGGATTGGCCTTTTAAATTCTGCATCAATGTTAGAGTTTTGTCATATACACCCAGGAGTATAGATTTTTTTTTTCCACTTTTTGCTAATCCCAACCTTCAATACACCTTATCTATCCTTTAATTGTCAAGAAAACCCTTTGAAACATTCAAGTGACCTTCACCCTTGGATTTAACATATCAGATGGTTAAAAAATTTCATCTCAAGACCAAGGGTTGGGGTGATGAAATGGGTCCCAAACATTGCAGAAAAAACATCAAAGTAATTTAATAGACATTGCCGAAAACAACATCTCTATATATAACTATGGGCATTTCGCAGATAAGGTGGAGAGCACCCAACCCTGATGAATATTGCAAAAGGACCGGAATGCCCTTAGTTCAAATCTAACTATATGTAATCTCTACATGGTGAGCCCTATGCTCTGAAATGGCCCATAAAAAAAGGGTCTAATACTCCCAAGAGCACCTGAGAAAGGCTCAAGATCTTATTCTTTGACTCCACATTACTCCACAACCAATCCATAATGTCCTTCCTTACACCATCCATCCAAATCTTTGAAGGCTTCCCCTCTCTTAGAAGCTTCCAAGTTTCCACTTATAGCCCTTTAATTGTTTGTACTAGGGCTGTTTATGTTCTATAAACATGTCCAAAATAATTTAAACAGCATTCCCTTGTCTTCTTATCCATACGGTCTACCTTTAAGGTTCATCTAATAAAATCATTTCAAAGTATTATCTCTAACATTAATTCGCACATTCATCTTAGCATGTGCATCTCTATTTCTAGTATTTTATCTACTTATTTTTTTTCTTCAACTCCTAAAATGCAACTGCATGCAACATCACATACTTGATTACATAAAACTCTTCTTACATAGTTCCATAGGGCACTCTTCTATAGAGTAACACTCCACTAGCTTGGTTAGCCTTAAATGCATAGTGTATATTAGTTGGATGGAGTAGACACCTTTATTTAAACAGTTAATATGTTCCTCCTGAAAAATGATAGCCCATGTTGATAATGTTTCAAGGGAAAATGCTAAGGTGAAGCAAGCATATAACATTCAAGTCCCTGAATTAGGAACCTTCAACATACAAGAGCACAAAGTTAGATTGGACAATCTTAACATTTCGTTTGAAGAACTCATGAGAAAAGGAAATGGATAGGAGGGAAAAAAAGAAGAAGGTGAAAGTGATTTTTACCATCCATTATTTTACTAGGGAAAAAACAACGAAGGATTAGAATTTGTCAACTTGAATTCGGCCTATGGTCCACCATAGTTCCCCAAGGTATGTATTGACAAGCAAAGATGGAAGCATTCATAATTTAAGTGGATACTAGAACTTTACGTTCTCTCATGTATTGGATTATCAAAGATCACAACAAAGGGATGGCTGATGTGATTGTTGCTTCCTTAAAATTTATATAATGCATACTTAGAAATGTTTGCCTAAAGTAAAACCACCGTATGTTTTTGAAATGGAAATACTTCACTCTTTTTTTTTTAAATTAACTTCATTAATAAAGGAAAGAAGAAAACAAAACCATGGCTAGAATGAGCAGACACAAACCGCCTGCAATCTAGCAAAAAGAAAAACAAAAGAACCCAAAATTACATCAACTAATTAACAATCTCCGAAGATAAGGAAACCCCCCTGACAAGCTAACTCATCCGCCTCAGAATTTGCCACTTGAAAGAGTTGAACATAATCCGTAGACTACACATATGAATATAGTAGCACATTTATACAGAGCAGGAACCTGCAAGATTCTCGAATACCGTATAAATGACATTGGGCCCGTAATATAGTATGCGGCACACCAATTGAGCAAAGGTTATGGCATATATATGAAATTTCCGACATTTGGCAAAAATATTTCTATGACTAGTTTCTCAACACAGACAATGTATATGTCATGGTTTACAAGGTTGTGAAATAACTGCTTTTTGAGTAACTTTGGACCATTTGATAGTTCTTGTGGTATCAGCTGAATCATGAAAAATGCAAACATATTAATGGTGCTAAAAACATTAAGAACAAGACGATTGGTTTACAGCCTCAAGAAAAAAAAAATGTGACACAATAATAACCAGTCAATGACATGATGAATAAGAGATAAGAAATGTGAATGACAATAAAGTACCTCTCGTATTTGTGAAATACCTCCATCTGAAGGGATAATGGGGACTTTCTGCAAATGAGTCACAGAACAGAGATCCAAAGGTTAGAACATGAGAGGTTTAGGTCAACAGAAATTTCTGGAACAACATCAAACAGCCTAAGCGACTCTATCTAACCTGAGGCTTCCATCCCAGCTCATCAGGACAACGAAAAGTGGCTTCATTGACTGCTTGATGCTCTATTGCAAACCTTGTAGCTCCACTATTAACACCTAAGTGAAGCTGAAAAGGCATAGTGTTATAAGGGCATGGAATGACAAATGGGTGGTGACCATCTACTGAAAAAAGAATGGCTCCAAAAGTGAGAAACCCACATAGATAATGAACTTGATGACTAAAGATATCAGTACTACAAATGAACATTTTTAAAAATAATTACCTAAACCAATTTTATTATTTGAAGGATAAGACATATGAAATCAGCAATGCACGTCCATCCATGAAAGCAAGCGCAAATCATTTGTCCAGAGCAAAATGTGTAACCCAAGAAATCCAACTCCACTCAATGTACAACCAGATCTGGTTAACTCAGAGACTCAATAAAACAAATCAGGGCCATAAGGAACTTACGAGTAACGTATAAATGGTACATTCCAACATTAATGTATAAATAGTGCATAGGGGTAGCAAAAAAGGAAGGAGAAAAAAGTTGCATAATTAAATAAAGCAAAAGCTGAAATAAACCCAGTTATGGTCTAACACCCCTTCCACCACACAAAATGACAAAATCCTTAAAAAGTTGCCTTAAAAATGTGACAGCACCCATGTAATATAAATGACATAAACACCTACCATTAATCTGAAAAATTGGATTTAGAGTTTTCCTACTGCACCTGGGTTTAATGAATTGTGCCCCATTAAATAATTTGCTGCTAATTTAAATAAACACAACAATCATTATAAAAAAATCCAATTCATTCTAATCCTTGAACATGCAGATGCAGGCCATGCAAACAATTCAAATTTGTAATCCATGTCGAGATCTTTAACTGCATTCTCAAATGCTCAATATGTAAAATTGTCTCAGTATTTTAAACTGCCAAATCAAACTACTCAAAGAAATGTGAAATATAAACATTACCCAAATGACACGGCCCAAATTTGAAGACTCAGAATCCAACCCCACCACTGCTGACTCCAAGATCTGGTACAGTGGAGCAAGTGCTCCCTGCCCGGCAGTCTCGAGCACATTGCAGCTTCCAAGAACCAATCCTTTGGGCATTCCCTTATTCTTCATATACCCTTCAAGATTGCTAACAATTGTCTCAGTTGGATTCTCAGCCACCCCATGGAACTTCTTAAAGCCTGTCAGGTGAATTGTAGTTACCGAAGGCCCTTCGGACCCCATTTCCAGAGACTCAAATCAAAACTATCAATGGCCTCACAAAAACTGTAACTGATATCTCATCACCTGTCTCAGTAAGGAGAGAATTTTCCTTCCAATTTGAGTAAAATAGCAGATAAGAATAAGGATAAAGTACAGATTTCTTATGGAATGAGACCTCTTTATCAACAATTCTAGAAAAGTCAAAACGAGAAGAGAATAAGACGTGAAAATCAGGTGAGCAATCAAAACGACGAAAACCCACATAAAGAAATTAACCAAAACTCAAAACGAAGAAAGCAAGAACAAATATGCTGAAATTGGCGAGTGCCATCAGAGATACAAAAATCCATAGCCAGAAATAGAAAGAACGGAACTTTATACCCAAAATCTATTACTGGCTATGAACTTAACAGAGAACAATATAAAAACCGATTTGGGGATTGAGGAAAATTAGGAAAACAGTAAAATTCAATTAATGGTCACATAATTCAAAACCTAAAGGCCACTTTCCATGGAAGAGAGGAGGAAAACACATGACCAAGGAAATTTAAACTAGAATAAAGAAAAAACAATTCAAATCAAAGGTAGCCAAGCATGAGTAACCAATTAAATCTCGAAAGTCAGAATTCAAAACCCAACAAAAAATCAAAGTAAGCCTACCAAAAAAAAAAAAAAACAAAGCAAAAAAGAAACTTTTAAAAAATGAAGACCCAATTAAAATCAAAGGTAGCTAACGACTAATAACAATTTAAACTCTCCAAACCCAAAATTCAAAACCAAATTAAACCAAAGACAGAAAGAAACTAGAAGGAGATGCTAGGATAAAACATATATGCCTGACAACTAAAGAAACAATGGAATCTTTTCAGCTGCTTACCTCATAAAATGGGCAATGGGCTGTTTACTTTGTTTTCAAAGGGACTGGATTTTTGGGATTCTTAGAAGACAGAGATGGCACTCACTGTGTTGGAAACCAATATTGGAAAGAGGAAGGAAAAATAAAAGGTAATTGTGATCGGTCTCTTTCAGGATGCATTGAAACCATAAAATAATAAATTAGATGCAGAGATTTTAATTCAGGACTATTCCATCGAGTGGGACTTAAAATAACGAGAGATTAGCTACAGAGATACGTTAATGAAATATGTCACTGTATCAAATGTAAATCTTAACCCCAAAAGGGTTATCCTAATCGATTTAGGAATAAGATTTTTAGAGAGAGTTCTTAAGTTAAAATTATGGGAGTTTCAATGAAGGGTCACTTTTTATGGAAATATGTAGAGTATAGATCCATCGATTTACTTGGTTTGTACGGATGAGAAGGTTTTCACACACCATAGATGATT
Source organism: Chimonanthus praecox (assembly GCA_022113865.1). Taxonomy (NCBI): domain Eukaryota; kingdom Viridiplantae; phylum Streptophyta; class Magnoliopsida; order Laurales; family Calycanthaceae; genus Chimonanthus; species Chimonanthus praecox. The sequence continues at coordinate 12,716,657 of CM039086.1, read as the reverse complement.
AGTCGAAGGCGACGCATGAAGACCTTTGAACCTAGAAAAAAAATTGTAAATCTTATAAATTTAATATTATTTTATATACAATTCATTATTAATTAATAATTTAAACTATATAATTTAGGTCTTTAAATTTTGATGAATATAAACTATTTATTTTTAAAATTAAAAATTAAAAAATAGAATCATCATATTTTGATAAAGTTTTATAAAAGAATTATTCGTAAAGTTCTCTTTAGAGTTAATAGAAAAAGTATTTATAATTTTTAAATGAATAAGTATGATAAAGTTTTTCTATAATAATTGTGTTTTCAGATAATATTATATAAATATGATTAAGGACTGATTAGGAAAAAGTATTTGGGATTGTTAAATGAATAAGTACGTTAGCATATAGGGCAGCCGGTATGGTATGTCCAATTGTGGCTGGTTATGCCACATAATTTAGCTAGCCATATAATTAAATAATATTTCTTTTGATGACATGGATGGCTATAATTTTTAGCCAGCCTCGCCACAGTATAGCGTTAACTAGAATGGCTATTTTTTAATATTTTATTATTATTTTTTATGTACATTTTTTTAACAAATTTAAAAGAAAATAATTATAAAGACATTACATAAGAGAATATTTTTAGAAATGTAATTTTTCATATTGTTAGCGATGAATAAAATATTATTTTTAATATTTTTGTTTCTCAATAGCTATAATTTTAATTTTTTGTACAGAATAATTTTAATTTTTTGTTTCTCATATATTTTGTTACAAATGTAAAGGAAAAAAAAATCAAAGGGAAAGAGTTATTTTTTATTTTTTGTATAAAAAATAAAATAATAAAGTAAAGAAAAAATTAATTATTTGCCCTAATATACAAATTCTATCCAAAAACTAAAAAAAAAATTCCAAAATAATCAAATAAATAAATAAAAAGAGAAAATCAAAAAAATCAAAAACTATATACAAGTTATATATACAGCCGTGTATATATATATTGAGAAATAAAAGTAGGAGAGAGAATATTAAATGGCTGGTTACCCTTATGTTACCTGTGGCCAGCCATTTAACAAACTTTGATGTGAGCTCCACTGATGGCCAGCACCACACGGTACACACATTATGGCCATATGTGTTACTAGCTGACCATCAATATGCCATACCGGATGCTCTGAGGACGTCCCGAGTTTTTGTGTGCCTGATAGAATAATAATTTTCCTTTATATATTATTAATATTCTAAAACTCAAGAATTTAGACTTGAGATGCAGCCTTATCTCCATGTTTGTGGTAATAAAACCCATAAATTTTAAAATTAATAATTTGATACAATTTATATTTAAAAAATTTAAACTCTGTAAGTTTAAAATTCTAATATTTACGTCCCACCATCTCCTTTAAGCTTTAAAGATTCTAGATTTCGAATACTTTATCAAACATGTCATCTCCTAATTCTTCAAAACCTACCGTTATTGGCAATAATTGTTTTTCTCGTAAAATTTTTATGATTATATTTTTATATTTTTATAAATCTCTCTCCTTATTAAAGTCAGCCTTCTATATATTTTATTTGTCTTTAAATTATATGAAAAACACTTTAAAATATTTATCTAAGTGTGCTTGATTATTCATCTCTTGATATTAGAGTTTTTAATCTTTAGAAAAAAAAATCTAAGTTTGAAATACAATATCATCGAATATAATGTAATTTAAAATATTTAGGGTATGTGAACCTTCTAAATAATAAGAAAAAAAATCTAGTAGATTTTGTTAAATTCTCTTACGCTGCCCTTTTAGGGTTATGCTAAGGTCTTAGATTATATTTTTTAATCTTTAGTTTTGTGGACTTTGAAAACATATGATGTTAAAAAAAAATAATTTGATCAAAAAACCTATGTTCAAATGTGAGTCTTATCAAAGATCATCTTAAATGGATCAATCAAATGATAAAAACTTTTATAATCTTTAAAAATATATTGAGTCGACAAGAAATCACGTTGACTAAGAAGATATTTATTTGAACATGAAAATCACAAATGATCATCTAACTTGATTAATTAGGTCATAATTTTGAAATCCTTCAAACTTGATGATTTTAAATTATTTTTTAATTTCTAAATTTTTATAAACTTTACAAATATATTATCACTTTGTACATAAAAGTCTTTGTTTAAATAGGAGACCTACCAAACGTTACCAACTTACCATAAGACCAATCAAGTCATTTTTTGAAAGTTGAAAATTTTAAAGATTGAATAATAATTTAAATTTATTACATTAAAAAATAAAAAATAAATTAAATTAATCAAAATAATTTTAATAAATCATATATTAAAAAAAAAACTTTCTATTGATCCGTCGTCACTCCATTTGACATGAAATAAACATAGCACACTTATACAGTCGATAATTCAAATATATGGTAAAGATAGAAGCTCGGTGAGCGAAGAGCCTCATCAGTGCGCTTATTTTGGGTCATCTAATGAAAAAAAAGTTTAATCTAAGGCCGAACACGACTGCGAGAGTATACAATTTCATGTGCTCTCGAGGTGAATGGAACATTACTAATGTGCATTATTATATTATATATTTTTCTGGCCTTGCACGAGGCGATTTTTCAGTCGGAGATGATGCGCCGAATAACGACCTACACATCTTCCCGTAAAGGTAGAGGGAAAGATTTTGACGGTTGAGATGCTGAATTTGATTTTTCTATTTTTTCAAATTTTAGATGGATTAATTTTTTTATTAAAATATTAATTAAATACGTTCCACTTTCTAAATAGTAAAAAAAAAATCATTTGAAATAATCCAAATAAGCTCATATTTTACACTATAATTCTCAATTACTACAATAGTTGAATAAAAAATTAATATTTTATATCAATAAAACCTCAAATTGAAAATCATTTAAAATTTAAAATTGCAAGTTTAACCTTAGCTTTTCCTCCATATACACTATGAGTCATTTAAATAAATTTTACAAAGGCCAATAAAATTACAAAAAATCCACCTACTGTAGTTTTGTAAGTTAAACTATGACAAAATCAACTGTTTATAATATTAAAAAAATTAAATTTCAAAGTCACAAGACTAAAATTATTGATTGAGTTCATATAATATAGCTTTACTGTTGTTATTGTTTTTTACTCATTTCAAGTATTCATGATCTATTTAAAATTCTAATAAACAGTCATTTTTATAATTTAAATTTTAAATAGTGAAGCTTTAAAAGTTATCTTACAAAATCCCACGTATCTGAACTCATGATCTACTTAAAATTTTAATAAATAATCATTTTAAATTGTGACACTTAAAAAAAATTCTTGAAGGGGGAGCAATTTAGACATGGATAGAATCTTTCAGCATACATGGGATTTGTATTTTTTTAGGTGGAAACTACCGCGCTGTCCTTCTGCTTCAGTGGTCTAAATGCTAAATAAGAACAGTTTTACGTTGTTCGGATGATTATTCATGTCTAAATTCGATTAGTCCGGACGTTTTGCGGTGTTACAGCAATGCATAGTACATTATTTAAATAATAAAATCTCTTTTAAAGTTTTAAAGTTATTTTTTAAAAACTGTATTTTCAAATTTTCTCAAATTAAATATTCAGACTAATTACGATAACCTGATAAAAATACTTTAAAACTTTAAGGTCTTTTGATACTCCCAAATACTTAAAATACAGTATTTTATAAATAAAGGTACCCTCAACCGAAAATACATTTGGGAGTACATGTCATTTGAAATTGAGTTTTGTCCCGGGAGATCTTTGAATTTGAACCCTTAATGCATATTCATGTGCGTATCAATGATGAATTCTCTCTCTTTTTTTTTAATAAATATAAAAAAATAGAAAATATAAAGTGAATATATTTTTTAAGTAATAATCATCTTTATGGAATTTTATCTCTTTGAAAGTCAAAATTTTTGATATGTACTAAAAATTAGAAAAATAGTCTAAAATTTTGAAAAATGTCTAAAAAACTTATAAAAAGAAGCAAATCAATACGAAGAAACGCCTAATAATAATTTCATGTTCTCAAGTATTCCCCGATGATACATATCTTCTATTACAATTTATAATTTTTTTATTGTAAAATGTTTTGAGTTTCATGAAAAATGTTAGAACATTAAAAGAATTACACAAATACCATAAAAACTCTACCAATCATATTAAAGACTTTTCATTTAATTGTAGAAACATTTGAATATCATTTCATTAATTTTTTAGACAAAAAACTTGAAAATAGAAAGTATTTTAAAAATCCCAACTTTTATCAAATTTTTAGATTTTTTTTTGAAAAATCACACAAACATCCTACAAACTATATGTGAATGACATTAACATATTTTCATTGAATTTCATAAACATTAGACATTTTTCCATTAAATTATTTTCACAAGAAACTCAAAATTTGAGATCTTCTTAGAGTTGAAACTCAAAAAAATTGATGTAAATAACTCAAAATTGATGAAAATAACTCCAAAATTGGATAATTTGATTTTAACCTTTTAAAATTTAAAAATATTAGTTAAAAACAACTCAAAACCAGTTGAAATCATTTTTTTTTAAAATAAAATACAAACAAACATATACATATCAGTCGATAAATCAGCCAATAAGTGTAGAGACTTGACATGATATGATCAGCCCTACATATCCATCCCCGATGCATGACCATGATATGGTCACGCTCTGCATCTCCATCCTCTATCTGGAAATACCTTATATTTTAGAATTTAGAATTTATCAATCCTTATCATATTATGGCAAGGTCTATATAATTTAATTAAATAAAATAATTATGAAGTTTACAGTACTTTCTGGAATAGAGGGCTGAACAACAAATAAAAAATAAATAATGAAAATAAAGGTAATAGTGATGTCGATTCTACATTAGATAGTAGATTAACTATAAAAAAAAAAAAAAAATAGAGTTAGAAATTGTCACATTAAAATATTTTAAAGATAATCTAAATATATTACAAATTAAGAGAAATTTGTCAAGGCTTTAAAGTGATTTATTTGTGTTGGTAGAGGACTCGAAGATAGAAACTACCTCAATACATAAAGTTGGAGATGTTATAAATAGCGATTTCATTACACGATATAGTAACATTAGATAAAGTGATAAAGATAATATTAGATAAATTTTAAACTACATTTAATGATTTTAGACTTGTGATATAGTTAGATAATTTTTGACACATTTGATGACATTAGATTTGTGATATTGGATTTTAAAACCTGGTTGAAATTACGGTTCGAACTTTTATGGTCTAACCTTTGTGTGCTTTAGGAGTAGTGAGTTTACCGGTGGAGGTTTACGGTCGGTATTCCACAGTTTTCCACACGTAAGTTTTAAAAAAAAATCATTTATTTTTAAATGAATCACATATTTTTTAGTAAAATAAATAGAAGTGATAAAGATTATTAGTTAGGTAAATTTTGAACTACATTTAATGATTTGTGATATAGTTAGATAAATTTTGACACATTTGATTATCTTAGACTCGTGATATTGGACTTTAAAATTTTGATTATCATAAATTATTAATTTTGATTATCATAAATTATTAATTTTGATGAAAAATTATAGTAGTTAGATGAAAAATATTTCCTATGATTTTGAATTTTAAATTATGTTTGCTCATCAATCTTTTGAAAATTTAATTAATTTTTATAAAAACTAAAATAATTACTTAAAATATATACCTTCGACTATATTATCCATAATATTATCCATAATGTCCTAAATCGTAATGAAAATTAAACACTGCAACTTCAAAATAGCGTGAGTTATTCCCTATCTAATTCTCCCGGATAATTTCTCCATCTTCTTCCTCACGAAATATCCACCTGATTCTTCTCACTGTCAAAACCACTGCGATCCATTTTTTTTTTTTGAACCCTTCTCTTCTTCCACTCCGTTTCTTTCTTCTTCTTCTTATCTGAATCGTTCACGAGCATCTGCAGGAGCTCAAAATTCTTGTCACTGGAGGAAGAAGATTCGCCATATGGCGATTCCATGTTCCACTCTCATGAAACCATGCCCGGAATCTTCGATCCGACGGTCCTCGTTTCTTCGATCGAATTCCCATGTGATCTCTCCAAACATCTCCACCTCTTATTTTTCGGTAATTTCTCCGCCTTGATGGCATCCATAAATTAGAATGCTATTTGTTGCTCTGTTTTTACTCTTCGCAGCAGATTTCTTCCTAAAAAAATCGTTGGAAATACTATTCTAAGATAATCACGTGATTTTAATTTAATTAATATAAAAAATTGTTAGCTTGTGGCTTGTGGTGGGGTCCGGCAGGATATGGAAGTATCTAGTACCAAAAAAAAAAAAAAATCTAAATGTATCAAAATTGATGGCCAGACGATTATTAATTTTAGCGATCTTGTATTGCCGGTGTTCGTGTCATTTGTAGCTCAGAATCAAAAAATTCAGTTAATTTTGAATGTTCAGAGTGAAAATTACTTTCTTACATAATAGCTAATTGTTAACTAAAAATTCAAAGCTTTTAGTCAGAATGCAAATGTACTTCTTTGGAAAGAAGTGATTTTGAGTTTGACATTGAAGGTACTTACTTCCGACCTTATTGATAATTGTCTTCCAAAAAAAATCCCATTTCAGAAAGAAGGAAGAACTATATGGTAAGTGGAAGATGATGCGATCTGAGTACAGTAGGATCTGATTTCAGTAGGTTTTAAGAGTTGGTTCTCTAAGAAAAGATGAAAGTTAGAGTTTGACTTCAGAGAAAACTTCCTGGCAGAATCTACTTGAGAATTATCTTCCAAAAAGTAGGAACCTTATTGAGAACTCTTTTCTATAGGAAGTCATGTTTTTAATTAGAGTTCAGCGTAATACTGATTCTTGAGCAAAGGAGCCTAATCGGAGTACCCAGCCTTGTATCTCTTAATAAAATGTGACATTCTCAACTTTCAAGTGATCTGGCAACAGAACTGGCAAGTGCAATCCTGCACTGTAGAGGTGATTTTATTAGCAGTTTGGATCTTCATGAAAGCTGCCAAAAAGTGCCGAATTAGGTTAATGCTTACCGATCCTGTGCATCAACTTATCTACTGTTTGTGCAAGATAAGCCATATACCCCATTCTTTGGCACTGATAGGAAATGCACAAATTTCTTGGGTCAGGAAGTTGAGTTATGCACTCATTGTTCTGTGAGGGTAAAAGCTCGTCTTAAACTCCGCACATCACTAACCCTGCATCGAAGAGGCTGGAAAAGTCTAGATGTCGTATTAGGTGTCCTGTGCATTTTAATTGAAAGGGTGAATCAGTGGGTCACTTTATTAACAGAATTTTCACCAGTATGCTAATGTTTATTGGTTGCTAACTCAAATGGGGATGTCGGTTGGGCACTCCTTTTTACCTTTTCTTCTTCACTCGTGTTGCTAACTTGAATAGGGGAATGGTCACTCCTTTTTTCCTTAATTTTTTTATTGTTAAGAATACAAATAGATTGCCTGCTTGAGCAGGTTAACAGCCTTTTTCCTTTTCTTCATTTTCATCAAACAAAACTTGAGCTTTTGTTTTGTATTGATCACAATTGTATGCTAATGTATGCAAAGAAGAACAAGACATACTTATTCTTATCCTATGTGTAGGTTGCAGCGAACTGCTTCCCATCAGCATTTAATAGCCGTTTTATGCTCCATAATAGAGCTGCCAGTTTCAATGGTGGATTCTGTGGCTTAAAATTTTTGATACTTCAGAAACTGAAATTTCAAAAGCCCATCAGGAAACTTAAATGGGATAAAATGTCTAACGGGCTTGAAATTCAGGGCAGAGATGGCCAACTGGAAAAGCCATTATCATCAGAAGAGAAGATCTCTGAACATGTATCTGCAGCAAATAGTGAGTGACACGAGTTAAATATCAATTAGTTGCATTCAAAAATTTTAATTGATCTAAATTATCAAATAGCTGGAGTTTCATATTGTTAATAGTGCTGCTAATACAATTTTTTGTCAAAGTAAAACAGGAAAAAGAAGCTGTTTTTAAACTTGATGCTTTATGAATTTACTTTATCTTCTCAAAGGAAAAAAATTGCTTCATGATACTTCCAGACAACCAGGGCTTGTTTTAGGCAGCACGCTTTTAGAACTGTTTGTGTGTGTGTGTAAGGTTACAGGTAAACAATTCAATATTTTGAGGTGTCACTTCACTTTGATGCCAAACTTCTGTATGGTGTTTGTTCTAATTGGTCTGCATTTATAAAATATGTAAACTCAGTGGAAGAAACATCTGAACCAATTTCACAAACTGTGCATAATTCTTATTCTACTATTTCTGATGCAGCTGCTGCTGTGGGTCTTACGAGGTCCTCATCATCTTTGTTGAAGATGAGCTCCATTGATTATGATGGTCAGAGTGGCCGAATACCCTCACTTTGCATTGTAGTAATTGGAGCAACGGGTGAGCTTGCTAGAAGCAAGATCTTTCCTGCATTATTTGCTCTGTACTATAGCGGCTTTCTCCCTGAGGTAGGACTCTTTTCATCTGTATCTGTTACTTGGGTTAAACTTTCAATATTTATTATCACTGATTGTTTTTCTTATTATTTTTGTTTTTTAGATAGTCTTCTGGCTATTTTTGTTGCTACCTGCTATGCCTTCTCATTTATCATGATGTTTACTTGTGCATCTTTATTTGCAGTTAGCATAAGTAATGGTGGCTGAGATGTGTATAGTAAGAGGGATGGATGGAAATATGGAATAACATTAAAAGACAGAATTGGAAATAACTACATTAGAGGAACCTTAAGAGATTGTTTGTCTATTTCCTTGAAAGGAATTCCATAGAAAAAAATATTTTTGGGTTTGGTTCATGTCACCCAACAGGTGTTATGAAATTTGGCCTTGTATCGGGCTATGGAAACCTGACATTTTTGTTGTTCGCGTCAAATCCTTATTTTCATTGAAAATGAACAAAGCTTTGTCTTGGTAAACGAGGAAACCTCCTTATTTTTCTTATTAAAATTTCCTATCTCCCCATATGGAAATGGATTCCTTAAAATAAGAGGGAAATGCCTCAATTTTTTTTTTCTTGGCAAAGAGTCCTTATTTCATGGAAGAAGAGAGAAGGGTTTCATTTTTTATGCTCTTTGTTTTCCATAGCTAGAAAAAGACAAACAACTCCTAAGGACAGCTTCATTAAATGAAAAGATGAGGGAATACAATTTAAGATGGTTTGAGAATGTATATTGAAGACTAGAAACAACCCAAGTACAAAGAATTGAAGGGTTACAAGTGAAGGTACTAGAGAAAAGGAAGGCTTTCGAAGACTTAGATTGGAGTAAGAAAGGACATGATAGATTGTAGAGTAGTAGAGATTATGAGTTTTGATATGGAAGAATGGTAACGTGGAACTCAGGAAGCCAATGCTACATAAATGGGAGGATGGCTAGGACAATGATGATGCTTGGTGTATCTTTATTGTTTGAATTGATTCTTCCGGAATGATTCTTGTGGTGTAGATCCTGGAACTATCAATTGTTACGTTTAGATATACTTCTCTTGATCAGTTACAAGATTTTGTTGCAAATAAAATGGTAATTGCAAGGCTACTTGTTTAGGAAAATACAGGTCTCTATATGCTTTACCTCATGTTTTGTTAACTTTTCACCTTCCCATTTGCATCTCATATACCCTTTCCATCCCACGTCTCCCCTAAAAAAAGCTACATTAAATCTCATTATTTACTTGTTCAATCCAGAGTTCTTAATTTTCTAGGTAATTTACCAAGGCATCAAGCATCACATTTTTTAGTCTCCTTATGCTTGAAAGACATCCAACCTCCTTTGCTACCAGAGTTCCTTGAAGTCTTGAACAAGAATGTGTTCCACCACTTTTACTGAATTGCTCACTCCAATTGAGCCTGAATAAACTTTTGTCATTTAAGAATCTGAGTCACAGCTCCAGCATCCATATTAAGAAGACTTGTTTTTTCCTCCATTCATCCATTTTTTTTGGGAGGTTTTCTTTCTTCCATTCTTATTGTTTTTTTTTTCCTGTGAGGTTTATTGGAATATTGTTAGTTCTACATGGTAGAAGTAATCATTTGCTCTCTATGGAGCATGCTTTTGTAATAAAGCAGGCACTTTCATCTATGTTTCCAATAATTTTTCGAGTCATGAGTCATAGACACGCCGACACCTGTTCTCTCTCTCTCTCTCTCTCTCTCTCTCTCTCTCTCTCTCTCTCTATGTGTTGTATGTGTGTGAGTGTAGGCACTTTCTTTATTGGAGATATGTGTGCATGTGCATGGACACCTTTCTTTGTAAGAGGAGTGCATGTGCCTTTCAAAAGAGTTAAAACAAATGATTACTACAACAGTATAAGAGATGTATAGTGTAAACTGTACACAAACAACAAAAAGAACAAATGTTAACTCCATGAAACAGTTAAATTACTCGACAAGAACTTTCTTTCTATCTACAAGTCTACAACCTTTTTGACTAACTCATCAGCTATCTAATTGGCACTTCTCATTACAAAAAAGAGAGAACAAGTATCGATGCCCTTAGCACCCAAGGAATCATCCAAATCAAAGCTTAATCCTATCACTATTTCCCTCTTTTGCTATCCATTTAATAGCATTCTAACAGTCCCCTTCAACCATTGGCTTCGTAAATAACTGCTTTTAAAGATCCTCAATGCTTCTCTAATATTAGTGGTTTTACTTCATTCGACTCTTTAACTTTGTAGTTTGTCAGTCTATTGGGTGAAAAGGATTAGAATCAGTGATCAGGATTGATGGCTAACTCAACTCAACTCTATGTTGACTCAATATTGGCATGACTTGGCTATGCCTCATAGAATAAGTTTCTTAAATGTAAAGAATATCTAAAAAACTCAAAGAATCCAAAAAATATAGCACATAAGATCTTTAGTTAGAAAACTTGTTATTCCTTACTGTAAAATTAAAGAAAAATAGTTTCTGTGTGAAAATGAAGGCACACTACCACAAAGTAACTCTCGAATTGATGAAAAATATTCTACCAAAAAAATTGATGAAAAATAGATTTTTTTTTTGAAGACCAAGGTGTCCAGGGTCTCACCTATATTGGGATGGGGGACATTTTAACCCAAATAGTCCTTGGGGCATAAGCTAGCCTTCCAATCCGACATATACCGGGTAAACAACAATGGGGAGTGGCCCAAAGGGGTGTGAGCATGAATCGATCCCAAGAACTCCCTTCCTGAGGGGAGTGTCTTGACCATCAGGACAACCCCCTCTTGGGTTTGAAAAATAAATTTTCCTCCTTTCACTTAAGTCATTGTTTTCTCTAGGTGTACTAAAGTAGTATCTTTCGGTTTTTATTGACAATTGGCATGTGGTATGTTGTTTGTCAAATAGTCAACAGATCTCACCACATTAAAGGTGAGGTTATAAAGTATTTAACCACCAAAAATCATGACCATATATTGTTGATAGCCATATAATCTCAATTTATGATCTCAAGCATTGAATTCAACATGATCCTAACTATTTATGTTTGGCCCTGATTTTAGTTGGGTATTCTACATCCTTACGTTCAATGAAATGGGTTTGTTAGCTACCATGTGGCATATTTCATAAAAACACTAGCGCGATTTTAGGAAGATAAAACAACGAGTAGGTCCTGATATTAGAGATTCTAAATTTAGGAGAATAGGAGAAAATCTACTCAAAATAAAATCTTGCTGTTTGGTTGTGATTAGAGAATGGAGAGATTGGTCTTTATTAGAATGGAAAAGCTCTGAAAGGGTTTTAATTGAATATTGAAACTCAGGAAATAGAGATCTACTTATAAGTTACCCCCATAGTTTAGAATAAGATTTTTCTATATATTTGCTTCTAATTTACTGCCAGCCAAACACGTAGATTGAAATCTCTAATTTTCTGGAGATTGAAAATTCTAATCTTTGGAGATTTAGAGTTCCAAAGCTTCATGGGCAAATGCCTCTGACAATGTCTAGATATCTTGAAAGTCATTCATATTTAGTATTAGTTTTATGATTTTCAGAGAAAATTGTGCATATCAGGATGATCGAGTTGGCTGATACACACCAGACTTCGCCAAGTCAGTCGAGTTTTATAGTTCGAAGGCGAGTTCTATTATTTTGGGTTGAGTCCTTGTTATCTCGCGCAAAATGTAGCCGAGACTTAGTCAGACTCAGATGACTGATTTTAAAAACCATGTTGCCGGGTCAAAAATAACATAATTGTACTCACTAAGTCCAACTGGTCTCAATGGCAATTTGTATTTTTTCCATCATCTTGTAGCACTTCCCAATTCCTTTGGGTAAGACATGCCTCTGGTATTCATGTTAAAATACAAAATACCTGCCTTCGCGTTTCCATTAAAATTCAAATTCCCTCTGGTAGAGGTGGTCTCCTTTCTTTAACCTCCTTTATAAGCTTTTGGTCCTAACGTAGGAACTTCCCAGCTTACATTTTAAAAATCTTTTGAAATCATTGGGAAACTTCTTTCTTAATGAACATTCAGATGGATCTCGCTGTGGGCTTTAGAAGAAACAGTGTAACAATCTAACTGAAAATTAACAATAATAAGGAGAGAGAGAGATTCTAAATTTGAGTATAATTTGTGTGTGCCTGTTATAACATGTTCTGCATGTTGGACATATTTTGACAACAATTGTGTCAAAATGATGTAAACCAAAAGGGCTCTAAATGAATTTTGTTCAATGGAATCACATAGGTGGTGTATTGAAAAAAAATTCCTTGCTTTAGAAAAATGATGTTGGTCTTTTCCTACTGTTGTATTTATTGTTTATTTCTATTTCTCTTTCCACTGAAAACAACAAAAAAGCTGCAGATAAGATGGCCTTGGCTCTAAAAAATATAATTGTCCTTTTCTCTATGATGTAATGTGTCTGAATCATGATAATGGCATTTGAGGTTCCAAGGAAGCATTAAATAATATTTTATTTCATTTTTCTGAAAAGCTATCATGATCATTTTCAGCTTTCCTCTTGTTAAAATCCATTTACCATTATCATTTTGGCTTTGGTTTGAATGGCTGCAGAATGTTGGTATATTTGGATATTCAAGAAAGGATATTACTGATGAAGATCTGAGATCCATAATTGCAGATAATCTCACATGTCGAGTTGATCACCAGTATGTTGCTCAGACAGTCAGACCGCTCTGAAATCATTTTTTTATAGTAAATTTCTTCTTGTATGTTGCTTTATTTTATAATCTGGCATTGATGTTGCAATCTGGTTTCTAATTGTACCTGAAAGTCATTATCAACTAGCAAGAAACAAAATGCATGGGTTTTGACATTTCAGTATAAACTGTAAGTGATCATTTTTGGAGGAATTTAGAAATTTGTAGCACCTCTTTCTTCATTTTAGTAGATGATTCAACATCTCAGAGTTTTTCTGTACCAAATCAAAATGGCTTATTCAGTTATTCAATTTAACAAGATCAGGAAGCAGAGCAGGATTTTTTTCCTGTTATATTCCATCTTTTTGATTCACAGGATATTCACCAATAGAAAACATTGCTATACAGGGAAAACTGTGAGGACAAGTTGCATGCCTTCCTTAATAGAACATACTACATCAATGGAGGCTATGACAACAAAGAAGGGATGGCTAAGCTAAATTCTCGAATGGATCAGATTGAGGTAAGGTCTCTGAACTTGTTAGGTCATGTGTCAACTTGATCATCACTGAGTTCATCAAATGGCATCAAAATAAAGTATTTAATCACATCATATATGAGGAGTTATATGATTCTCGAGATGAGGATATGCACTGTCTTTTTTGTTCTTTGGCCAAGTGTCTTCAAGTGGGCCTATTGATTGGTCAATTAAACTGCTTACCTGACTGCTCCACATGTGGATTTGCTCTATCCTTGATTATTATTGTGCAAGTAGCATGTAAAGGAATAAATGAGGCACCAATCCTCATACAGTTGGGAAAAGGGTGAAATATTTGATCTCTAGGGTCTTTAATCTGGTTTCAATTAGAACGAGATCTATTATTAATATTAAAAAATGGATGAGGTATATTAGCCTCCATAATTGGCTAGCCAGAGAAACTACGTGGATCACCAATAAGGCCAAATGTAGAAACTCAAAGCTAGAGAACATTCCATTTCTCTATTAAAAAGAAGGAACACTTCATATCTCTGTTGGGGATGTGTAAACTACCTTATTTTCATTTTCAAGAAGAAAAAAGAATGCTCCCTTGTCCTTCCGACATTCTTTTACCTTAAATGCTTTTGTAGCTTATAAAATATCTAAGACTTATCTTATTACACAGGGTATTTCTCTAGCAAACAGGATATTTTATCTTTCAGTTCCACAAGAAGCACTTCCTGATGTTGCTTCATGTCTTGCTGATAATGCACAAACCCAGAAGGGTTGGAACCGGATAATAATTGAGAAGCCTTTTGGCTTTGATGCAGTGTCTTCCTATCAGTTCACCCAGACTCTTCTGGCCAAATTTGATGAGAAGCAAATTTATAGGTGCATATATTCCTCGCTCACCATAATTTCCTAATTTTTTATGTTATAGCAAATTCCATCTGTGCAATCATTTTTACAAGCCTTACTATTTTGAGAGTTCTAATTGTGCTATTAATTGATTTTGCTTCACTAACATTTTTCTCATTTCAGAATAGACCATCTTTTGGGGAAAGACTTGATTGAAAATCTCACTGTTCTGAGATTTTCTAATTCGGTTTTTGAGCCATTATGGAGTCGAACTTACATACGTAATGTACAAGTAAGGTTCTTGACACTCTGATCTGTTTGAGCGGAAGTTTTGCTTTATGTTATTTTTTTGTCCACATCAGTTCAACTATTCATGCACCTGTTACAGGTTATTTTATCTGAAGAGTGGGGCATAGAAACAAGAGGAAGGTAATCACAGTGAGCCAAATTATCAGTTAATTGAGGATCCCACTTCATAGCACTCATATCTGGTATACATGAAATGTCAGTTAGACGTAGTTATCCAATGTAGAACTTGGATTTTTCTTACTATATCTTTATATTTAACTAGTGCAGATATGTGCTTTGCATGTGGTTCTATGAATGTGGCATCAAGAGAGATTACACCTATTTCATTGAATTGAATGGTATATTAAAATTAAATTCTACACGATAATTTATTCACACAAAAAAAAATATAAGGTATAAAAACTATGATACCAAAACAAGGCTTTATTTAAGTTTGCACTTATATGTAAATTATAGTTTATATGTTTGTGCATATCTATAAATTAACATTTGACCAAAATGGATCTCATTCAAAGTGTATATTTTGGCTACCCTGTAAATACTAATAGAAAAAGATAAATGTCTAAGAATATTAGATATTTAAAATAATTTAAAGTCAGCAAAATTTGAGAGCTTTAAAACATGGTTTTTATTATAGGAATAGTGATTTTTTATGGGGCTTTGTATTTATGCTAAGATCTTTCAATGAGTCATCTAATGGAGTGAAAGTGAGCCTCATGTTGGATGCAAATTGTTCGGATTTAAAAATGAAGTAACATTTAGGAAGCCTAAAAAACATGACTTTTATGATTAGATCGACATGATTTTTTCATGTTCATGGATGAAAAAAATCTATTTGAAGGATCCATCATATGGGCCAAGTTGGGCCCTATATGGGATGCAAAAGTTTAGTGAATAAAAAATAATTTGAAGTCATGGAAATATGGAGCTTAAAAAAATCTATAATTGGACTGAGATGATTTTATTCAGGCCTCATGCTCAATTAAAGATCTTTGTAATTGACCCATCACAATGAAAAGTGAGTCAATCATTTAATAAATTAACGGTCAATATTAACTTGATGGACATCAACAAGTATCATATGGGAAAAGTGTTGGAGAAGTTGGTTCTCTTAACTATTCTCCTTTTTCTAGTTATGTTAGGAGGATGTGATTTCTCGTCCCCTTTTCTTGGGTGTTTGTTGCTCCAACTCTCATAATTAATGCATAACAGTTTGATCGCATGATTTTATAGACTTAGGTACCACATAATTTTAGAAGGAGAAGAAGCCTACCAACATCCCTTGGATTTGCATCTATACACCTCATCTTTAATTTATTAAACATAAAAGTGGGTATTGGGTGTTCTCAGTATTAGATGATACCCATCCTACATTCACTTCCTTCTTTCACATCCCAACATCCATATCTACTTTCATTCTCTATGTGAATGCTCACAAAGCCATTCAAAAGAACCCGCATAATCAATCTTTGAAATTTGAATTATCAAAACCTTGATACTTGTGATAGAGGGTCCAATCTTAAGTTGCACGGAAATGGGTTGAGTATTGGTGTTTGACACGACTACAAGGTTTCGATTCAGCAAACCAAGAAAACAAAGAAGACACGGGGACATGGCACCATATTAAATGAATTTATTTAAATGAAAATAAGGTTTGGAATTAACACTAGTTGGAATCAATGTATTAGTTTTTCTTTAAACAATAAATGACAAAGATATCAATATCTTGATTAGGTCTCAAGAGGAGAAAGGCGGCGTAATATTTTAGTCATCTTGAAAATAATGTTAAAAAGTACGAATGGTCCATGCAACACACCACCTATATTCTTGGGTTTCAATGTCCGTCTTCTCAGCCAACTTGCTATACAACAAAAATTATGGATTAAGAAAAAGCTTGGTTGGGAGACTTTGGAAAGGGAATTCAAAGCCAATCCATGGGTTTGGGTCCTTTCCAAAGAGAGGCCAAGTCCTTTGGAATATGGTGCATTTGGTATCATTGCATGGTTCATTTGGTTAGAACACAATTGTCGGGGGGTGGGGGGGGAGGGGGTTATGTTTGAGGACAAAGCATTGTTATTAACATCTGAAGATATGTGACTTGTATCTTACAATTTGTATGATATGCCAAAGGAATGTCTTGTATCGGTTTATAAATCTTATAATTCATAGAATTATAGGGCTATTTGGAATGTGAAAGCATGAAACTTTTGGTTTTCATGGTTTTCAAGGCTTGAGTTGTTGTGATGTCTCAGACTTTCGAATTTTTGGGCTTTTTAGTTTATTGTTAACTTTTTACAAAATTAGTTGGAGTATATACTAATATTATACTTTTGGATGTTGGAACTTTGAAATTTGATTTCCAATGAAGTAGTAATTTATTATTTTACTTTATTTTCAATCTATATAAATATTCACTTAACAATGAGAGAAAATTGGAGTGCTGCTCATATTATTACTTTTTAAGTATCTTGTATGTTACGTCATAAATTATACAGGGAAAGATTCTATGATTTACAAGTTATGATTTATGATTCAGAAATAATAATTTTATGATATGATTTGGTTTTCACAAAATTTGGACACAACATCTTCCTGGGAATCATTAATGTGCAAGATCAAATCAAGCACCATTCAATGTGCATTGGCTTCTGATTCATTTAATGGTTTCCCGACAGAGAGATTCTACAGTTGGAATTTAATATCTTAGAAATGTTGATTATCTTTTCTTTGGTTTGTATTTTGCCTTGTCACTTTGGCCTAATTTCATGCTGAACCTAAGTGCTCTTTGTACAGTGATTTACTTTGCATATATGATTAGATTGCTTTATTGGTTGCATCTATGAATGCAAAGTGATGTATTTGCTTATATCCATCCTGTTTGATAGATACTTTGAAGGTTATGGGATTATTAGAGACATAGTCCATAGTCATATCCTACAGACAATTGCATTGTTTGCTATGGAGCCACCTGTGAGTCTGGACGGGGAAGATATTAGAAATGAGAAGGTATAAAGTATCTTTTGTGTTGGTTTTATTCCCTTTTTATTTATTAATTAATCCAATTTCTTTAAGCATGCGACATTCATAGTTTCTTTTCCCTTTTCTTTTTAAGTGGAAATATGGTCACTAAAATAAGAAAGGCAATAACCATGGACAATTTATATGAAACTCTAAATCAGGTCAAGGTTCTTCGGTCTATCCGCAAATTGGAGCTTGATGACGTTGTTCTTGGCCAGTATAAAGGAAACTCTGGTGACATGGATGATGTTTATCTGAATTCTCTGACACCAACATTTTTTGTTGCTGCTCTATATGTGGACAATCCACGATGGGATGGAGTACCCTTTTTGATCAAAGCTGGAATGGGACTCATCAAACACAGGTAGGAGTGCTTTCCTTTCTTTAAAAATATTTGAGAGAGAACTATATATAAACAATTCTTCCCTAAGAACAATTCTCATAAGACTTGAATGCAAATTTTGGTTTGTGGGGTATATAGTAGACCTAATGGATCCAATTTCTCCCTTACACCCACCTACCGCATGTGAATTGCACTCATACCCAATTTGACTTTTAAAACTCATTGATCTAATTCAATGAATTTCTGTTGTTGGATGAATGTGAAATTTTGAGTGTCTTAAAAAATATTGTTTTTTTATCCAATCAAGATGAAATTTTATAGACATCATATAGAAGCCAAGGCCTCTCAAATCCACCAATATGGCATCTATTCGTTGTTTGCACTATAAACTTGGTTCAAACTCATTCTCACTCATACCCAATTTGACTTTTAAAACTCATTGATCTAACTCAATGAATGTCGTTGGATAAATGTGAAATTTTGAGTTTCTTAAAAAATATATTTTTTATCCAATGAAGATGAAATTTTATAGACATCATATAGAGCCAAGGTCTCTAAAATCCACCAACATGGCATCTATTGGCCGGTTGCACTAAACTTGGTTTAAACAGTGTAATAATTTGAGCCTGATTTGAGCTTAGTCATACACAACTATAATTGGGCTAAATATCTGGATGCAGAACTTCAAGTATGCTTGTTTTGGATTTAAGCTATTTGCACATGAAGACTGAATCCAATGTTGTAGAACTTGTCATTTTTACTAACTATTTAGGTAAAAAATAGAATTTGCTGATCCACCATAGCTGAGCCAAGTCAGACTGGCTAGGGATTGAAATACCATGTCTACATGTGTCGAGAAAACCAATTTGGTCGCAAATCCAACCTGTTGATATGTGTGTGTGTGTGTTTGTTGTAAAATGGTTTTGAGGTTTCAATGATTCAGTTCCATCTGATGGTGTAAACTTTATGGGGTTAGATCAATAGTCGGTCTAACTTGGGATGTAGTCAAATTGGATAAGAATCCAATTTAATTCATAGGGGGTAGGCATGTGTGAGGGGTTTGATTGGAGCCAAGGTGGGCCCACAAGCCCATCACTGCATGGAAGTATATATTATATTATATATATGTGTGTGTGTGTGTATATGTATATTGAGAGAGAGAGAGAGAGTACTTAAGAACCATTGTGGTGTTTCATCGGTGGTTTTCACGGAACCTGTAGGGGTTAGGGACTCAAACAAGGCGAAACTCCTTAGCATTAAGAGAGCTTTGACCATCTGGAAAGCCTACGGGCATGGCCCACTAGTAATTGAAGGAGACTTGGCAAAAAATTATATGGGCCAAGGGCCTTAAACGACCTCCATGGAGAATGATCACCATTGCGGGGGAAATTAGAGGCTTAACTTCGGGATTGGATGTCTCCTTTCTCGGGTCAGTCGCTCGGCAAATGGTGTGGCTGATTTCCTTACAAAAAATGGGATCAATAATTCGGCCTCCGGGGTTTTTTGTATTTAAGATTGAGACCTAGGGCGTTCTACTTGTTACTTTCGTGGGATTTTGGCTTGTTGTAGCATTTTTATTGATTTTTGATCTTTGGTCTAATCCTTTTAGACCTCCTTTGTTTTACTTTCGTGGGATTTTGGCTTGTACTTTCGCTTTTTTAATAATTTTTTTTTCTTTACCTCTCAAAAAGAGAGAGAGGGAGAGCCTCGTCAGTTTTTTCTATTAACTACTTACCTTCTTCAAGCTCATACTTGTCTCACATTGTGTTTTCTCCTTTTATCAGATATCCAACTGATCCATTTTTCTTCAAACTGGATACATGCAGGGTCGAGATACGCATCCAGTTTCACCATGTTCCTGGAAATCTTTATCGTGAACGTATTGGTCAGAATACTGATCTTGCCACTAATGAGCTGATTTTGCGTGGTGCACCTGAGGAAGCTATCCTTTTGAAAGTGAATAACAAGGTCCCAGGATTAGCTCTGCAGTTGGATGCCTCAGAATTGAATCTGCTTTACAGGGACAAGTATGCCGATTTTTTCATTTCTTTTCAAATCTTTTCAAATGCCGTGTTAATCCTACATTGTTTTATCTGTTTCATTTCACTTTATTGTTTTGGGATTTTAGGTACAATGTTGACATACCAGATTCATATGAGCATCTTCTTTTAGATGTCATCAATGGAGACAACCATCTATTCATGCGTAGCGATGAACTGGCAGCTGCATGGAATATACTAAGCCCTGTTCTTCAAGAGATGGATGAGGGGAAAATAGCTCCTGAGCTCTATCAATTTGGGGGTAGAGGCCCCATTGGTGCATACTATCTTGGTGCAAAGCATGGTGTCCGCTGGGCTGATGACTAGATTATAGCATGCTCATCAGTTTCGTGGCCTGGGTATCACCTAATGCTCATCACTCATATCCCAGAATCTGCCTAATTGTCCAACAACCCAAATTCTACCCTTAGTGAGACACGCATATAATCCTGAAAGGGCAAGATTGAAGTGATGGGACATTCCTGTAAACTGAAGCAAACATTCCATTGTGGTGGGAGTTCACTTGTGCTCCAGTGTTGCCTCCATTTGTTCTTTTTATATTCAAATTTCGAATTTCAACGTCAAGTCTTGTTCTTCACAGTGTGGAAATTCACTGAAAGATGAGCTAAACCACAAACAAGCTGTCTGTGTGACTAAGACAACGTGTGTATTTTTGAACGTCAGATATCCTGCGATCCTTGATGCCTAAAGTGAACATCATTCTTGACACTGTCGTCGCAGTCATGTGCTATTATATATCACCAGAATTGGCAATCATAATTTGATTTTACAAATTGTTTTTTATGGACTGATTGCCTCTCTCACATTCATATGACTTGAATCTACAATTTTATGATTGGAATAATGACCGTTAACTACCTGTGCTGCCAACTCGTCTAGTTGTGTGACCCAAGCTTCTATTCCTTATTCAAGGTATCAACCAACCTTTATATATTTGCCGATAAATAACAGATTTGGAAGAAATCAGAGTCAAAGTTGCTACAGTATTTGGCTGAAAAAGTCGAATTTATTCAGTCACACGGTAGCCTCATGGGACCGATCACTAAGTGCTCATTCCTGGATTACCCAAGTACCCAACTACTGATGATTTTCTAAACTTGCCAGGACCTTTCAATGTACTGATTCAACCCAAGCAATTGTGGATTTTGCTTTAGATTTTTTGTAGTTATTACAATTGGAGCAGTGTCTAAGATATTTGGGTCATTGGTAATAGTCCACAACCATACTCTTAAAAGAAGCAAGATTTCTACTTCTATGGCCGTTTACATAGCGGGCCCATCCGTGAATGGCCCTTTAAATTTTTCATCAGATGATTTCTCAAAATTTCTATTAATCCTGGAGGGTCCCACAACCTATATCACCCTTGAAACGTGCAAGAAGGGACAGCCAAACAGTGTACAATCTACCGACAGTAATGGCTCCAACGGGGTGTTAATGGGCCAGGTTCGGGCCAAGCTATGCTTTACGGAAGTCCGAGCCCACTTGTTTGGAAAGATATTAAGTCAAGTTCACCCGTTTTAGATTATTATAAATTTAATTATTCAGATTAAAAGTGGGGATAATGATCTACAAGTGAATCTATTTTGAGCTCAAAATTCAATTTTTAATCACATGATCTCAATGGTCAAAGTCACCAAATGTCTTTACAAGTGATTTTTAAGGTGCTTAATGAGGTTGACCACTAAGATTAAGTGACTAAAAGTTAAATTTTGAGATCAAATTTGGTTCACTTGTAGCTTATCATATTTATTTTCAAAATATTTAAAAAAAGAAAAGAAAAATCGACTAGGTGTACATACACACCCATATAATGCCTAAACGGGTAAAAAAGTTCAACGAACTTAGACAAACTTCTTGCAAAAGCCTGAGCCCACCGTTTATATAAATGGGCTTGAGAATTTAGCTTGAGCCCGATCTCGACCCTGATCCCAATCTAATAGACTGGTATATGTGTTCAAATCCATTTGTTTATGACAGATTTGGATGGATTTTAAGCCAGGTTTGGACTGAGTAACAACCTTAGCTCTAACCTCGTGGCAATTTTCATGCGTGAGTGGTAGGAGATTTCTGCTCATTATTTTCCATCTACACCATCCTCCTCTTCTTCTGCCACTATATTTCTCATTTCGGTTCAGATTATGTCGGCCTAAATTGCATCTCAACTTGCCAAGTTCAAACGACCATTAATTTTGTATTGTACACTCGAAGGTTCACTTTCTCTAAAAAAATTGACAATTTTTTTCAAAAACCGCTATTCATTTTCTATATTGAAAGTTTGAAACTATCAAGGTATTTGTGTTTGTTCATTAGAAGTAGGATTTTCCATGAAATGGGCTTTTGCACAAATCTTTTGTGGTTCTTCAGAAAAGTTTCATAAATCTACTTTTTATTTTCCCATGTTTACCAAACGATGGTGCAATGAAAATGTGTATTGATATATGTGTAAAAAGTAGATTCCCCATGACCTAAGATTGGTGTGTCCTAAGGTTAGTGGACTCACCCACAAAGGTTTTTTTTTTGCAGTTTTTCACACGTAAATTAAAAAATTCTACTGGGTTTTCAAGGAAATAACTTTCGTATGGGAGGGAATTTAGAAAGTCGTTTCTCTTCTCCATTTTTTTATGTGTGACAACTGACAAAAACAAATATACCCAATTGTTTCTAGGAGAATGCCAAATGTGAAATTACGATGATGTCACATGGTTGTGTGTTTCCACTTTTTACACACAGAAAAACCATCTTCCCATTTCCCCTATAGAAAACTGGTTTCTTTGAAAAATGACCGTTCAGTAGGAAAATCACCTTTTTTTCACATGTATCAATGTAAAGATGTTATAGGAAGCGCACTAATTTGAAGGGGAAAGAGGTGTTACATTCAGGTCTGATGAAGGAAGATGAGTTGTAAAAAAAGAAAGGCCTTCATGTCTACAAATCCTTCATATCTTCCTATCCTCCTGACGAATTGATGGAAAAACATTGTTAAATAACATTTTTTATGAGAATGAATGGTGCTCGCTAACTGATAATATGAGGAAGGCAGCATCTCAAAAGAAAAATGTTAGATGCTGGAATCATTAGAGATGAGACCTCTGGACCCTTAAACATGGAGAATGCCACCACTGGCAAAGTCAATGGTGTGAAATCCATCATTCACATGCACTGCATGGAAATTGTAGGGTCATTACACTATGATGACACCTTTTCCATGGGTGAAATGATGCAACTGCTGTAATCTTTTGGCTCACTTGCTTTATTTTTGAAAGGTCCATTTAGCTCACTTGCGTCTCTTGGTCCACAATTTCTGGTGAAGGCTCTAGCATATCATCATTTTTCAACAGTCAATCTTTTGTCGGATTCAAATGGGTAGGGGTTGTTGAAGCTCTGAGTGCCTTTTCTGTTGGATAAATATGCAATTGTGAAGAAAATTTATGGTCACAATTCATCTAGATTTCATTCCAATTGATGGATGGGTATTGTTATATAAGACCTGTTTTTTTCTTATTTTTGGATCATATTGGTTTGAATTGGATCATTTGTGAATTATGCAGTCCAAAACCCACATAGATTGAATATGGGTGTTAGGGATAATACTCCTGAAAATCCTGCTGCAGATTATTTGTTCTTTCGTCAATTAGGTAGGTTTGGCTTCATTGTTTCTCACTAAAAGAAAGGAAAGAAAATGAAGAGCTTTTTCCCCTTTTTAAGGAATCCTCGTTTAAGCATTCTCTAGTGCAATCAGTACATATGTCTGGACAGATGAGGTTGACAAGAGGGCTGACTCTCAATTATATTTTGTTTCTCCTTTCTCTAACTGAGTTAAAGCAGATGATATTAAGTGAATTAACCAGATTTAAATGTCAATATTGCTCAAAAACTATTTTATGTTAAATAGTTAAGCAACCGTTCTATTAGATAATAGAGTAACTGGCTGTATGATTTATGATAGGTCAAATGGCGAAGTAGAACTTGTGAAGCTAACCATAAATAGATGGGATTCTGACTGATGATGAGCTAAGCAACGGTGCCACAACGGAGTGCTGTCTTCTTGCACTTATGTTGCCTTGTGACATGTTTGCTGACAGAACTTGAAATATATGTATCAGTGACAATCAAACTATTATTGATAATCGTGTATTTTAAGGTCTCATACTTCCTCTAATCAGACAGTTCTTACTTCCACATCTTATTGAATACAGAAGTAGTACATAGAGGCAGAGGCCAGAATGAAGTACCCATTTGATGCATCTTCATTTCACAGCCTAGGGAAAATCAGAAGTAAACTGAAGTGACACATGCATATTAAATTAAGCATAGGAACAAATGTTGCTTATTGGTTATTTCAAATTGTCTAATAATCCATTGCATAGAAATTTGTGTTAGCACGTCCCATATCGCCTGTGGGTTTTATGGGGTTTATAAATGCATGTACACCCTCTCTTTTCAAGCCGGTTTTTAAGGATGAGTCTTATTCATCTATTTTAATATGGTTTCAGAGCAAGATACCAGAGAGATGGATTGTGTTCTTCTCTCCAACCCTGCATGGAGGGAGAGAGCCGAGTGTCTCTAGCCCTGGCGCTGAGAGGTAGTGTTAGCATGTCCCACATCCCCTCTGGGCCTGTGGATTATGGGGTTTATAAATGCATGTGCATCCTTCATTTCAAGCCGATTTTTAAGGATGAATTCTACTAGTGTGTTTTAACAATTTGAAGGGCAAAACAGCCATATTTTATTAGTATTTTCCTTCACAAGGGCTTCCTATGGTAAGCAAGAGATGCACAAACTTGCATAAGAAAAATATTCTCAATCTGACTTCTATATTAATTTGGAGCTATGATACACTGCCACACTCGGGGAGCATGGCCACGGAGTTACAACACCACCACGTTACATGCAAAACCACAAAGAAATGCAAACTTATCACACACTAGCCTGACAGAATATCAACATATAGCAGCTACAGTTGCTGCGAGAACCATATGTTCAAGGTCATTTTCTACTTTGAAGTTGAATTCTGTGCAGGCTGTCCCAAGTTTGATGGTCTTGATTCTCCTGTCCTTGGACTACACGGCCCTTTCCCACCGATCTTAGGACTTGGTTCTTGTCGTAATTCACTTATCCGAGGGCTGTATGCCCTCTCTGTAAAATGCGGGCTATGGAGGGTTTTTGTGTCTGTGATAGGGGTTGCAGTTGAGCTAGTTAATTTGGGACTACACATCCGTCTGATCTCACCACGGCTTCTGGTGATCATCTCATCTAGAATCTCCCCGTCATCTGCAAAAGAAACTCTTGTACCCACATTCCCTTCCTGCTCGAAACATTAGAAAAATAAAGTAAGCATTAACTGAATAACCCATCTCAGGAGAAGCACCTGTTTAGCCCAACGCGCAGGATGTAGCTGCCACCTTTTGGTGATCCAAATCATTCAACTGTTGGCCCCATTATTTCCAATTTTTGTTTTTCATTATGTTCATCAATGGGGTAAGATATTGAGGCACTGTCTACTCCATGAGACCCATTTGATTAAGTGTCTATATTACCCAAAGCTGGGCCTGCATGTCAAGATTAGAAAATGAAATGATGCAGCTTGTTTGGATCAATAGTTAAAACACTAGTTCCATTTTAAAGCCATGCACTTGTGAATTAAATGTTTTCTTGATACTGACTCCTCAATGTGTTCCAAACACAAATATGCTTGAGATACCAGTTGATACCGATGTGATAAAAGAGAGCAAAAATGAAGAAGGAAGCCTTCTTTGTGAGTTCAAAATAACAGGACTTACAGTAGCTGCTAGGTTGAAAGGTATTGCAGGTGCCTCTTCATATTCTGCTGCATCTAAATCTTGTAGATGTGCTCCTTTGAAGAACTTGGGCAGAACATATTGTCGAACAGGAACTAAAATCATAATCATCAAAGGAAACAGAACTCCAGCAATTGGAATCCATGTTATTCCGAAACATACGAGCAAGTAAGTTGTTTGGAAAACTGTAAAAGTTGCAATTGTCATAAATGGAACAGTTTCCACAAATGTGGTGTGATACTCCTCCAGAACTCTGTAACGTTAAAAATTGATTCTGATCAGAAACTAGAACCAATTAATAAATCTCAAAGAGAATATAACTTGGTAAAGGGGCAAAAAAACAGGAGCAAGTATCTCACTTAAATCTTCTGCTTGGAGCTGTGAAAAGCAGCAATATTCTTTCCCAAAACTGATTCCCGGGTAAGCTTTCAATTGCCATGAAGGCAAAGTAACCCCAGAGTACTGATGTTGGAATCTTTCTAAGGAATGGCATAGCTGCAACACATCCTCCTACCATCATGGATTGCAGTAAGTTACTAAACCGCTGTTCTTTCACTTCAACAGGTAATAGATCATCAATCTCCTTCTCAATGTCAAATATGCTCTCATCAACTGGTGCATCAATATTTCCCATGCTCGTAGCTGCTTGGATGGTTGAATCTTTTAATTCTCTCAGCCCCTGTGTAAGAAATTCAAATGACTAAGGACAGAGAACAAGAAAAGGTAAAATCAGCAAATGAAAAAAAAAATAGAAAAATATTCCCATACTCTAGCAGATTGTTCCTGGTAGATTAATGGGGTTTGCATTTGTTGGTAAGCTTCTTGCATATTTCCATAGAGTTGTCCCAGGCTAGCGTTCTTACTCATACTTTTGCGTGCTGTTGTCGCCAGTCGATTGCGCAGCAGCTGTTGAGATTAACTGTTGGGTTGGAATTCATTGACTCATACAAGTACTCTTATCATTTCCAAGGTGAGTGGGGTGTTAGTGTAGTTTACCTGATGCTTAAGAGTAGCCAGACTCTTAGTATGCATTGGAGATTGAGGGATGACTCCATTCGATGGGGGAATTCCAAGAAGGCCACACAATATGACCTGCAATGAAGGTATTATCTTTATGTTTACTATGAGCTCAAGTGGCAAAGACAAATAGATGGGAAAAGGCTGTGATCATGACAATGATGATCGGCAATGACTCGGAGATCAAATGGACGCATCAGAATCAATGAAATGAGTGGCGATTTATTGTTGATCTAATTAAATTGCAAATTTCACGGTCTTCAAAGAATTAGGTCCAACTCATTAATTTAAGAGTGTCCAGAAGAAAGTGGAGCTAAGGTAACCAGAAAAGCAGACTGCTATGTTTGTAATTTCTAGTCACAGTTGATTGGAGCATTTTGGGTACAATTGGATCACATATCGATTGTTGGGATGATCTAATTCACTGTGTTTCAGGTGTTCTCCTATTTTTGTCAATGGACAAGTACAAGTTGTCCAGATAGAAATTTGGATGAAGCAGAAAAGCAAATCGTCAGTCATATACCCTATGTTTTGTGAAAAAGTAAATGAAACCATAAAAGAAGAGAGAATTGCATACCATAAACCCCAAAAGGAGTAAATCATAATGAAATGAAGGTGGTTTTCTCAAGTTGAACTCTTTCTGCTGAGCAAGTTGGGATGCTACACTGTGGTCAAAATAGTAGAGCACTGCAATCATTGTTGCTGGAATAAAAGCACCAATGATATAGAGAACGGGTACATTTAACATTTCCTGTCAGATCAAGCATCATCAACCATAGTTTAAAGACCTAATTTCTTAAATACAATCAAAATAACTAGTAGAATGAATCCCTTGGATTGTTCCTCTTCTTTTTGAAGAGACAGATGATTGCAAGTTCATATTATTTTTCCATAAAAATGACGAATCCATATGAAATAAATAAATCCCAGAACAAAATCAAGATCCTTTGCATCTGACTTCTCAAAGCTCATAAGATCGAACAGCTCAGTTAAGTTGAAATAGGATCCATAAAGTGCTTGCCTTGATAACTGTCCAGTTTGTGTATGCACCAGGCGACCAAGGATTTGGGCTGAAAAGACGTCGAGGAATTCCATTTGGAACACTGCCGGAAGGTATATAAGAAACCGCAGTCCAGACAAGAACCATCAATGGCACCCCATAGTCTGCAATGAAGCCCCGCAACCACCCTGCAAAGGTTTCCTAGTTCATATCTTGTACACTGATCATTAAGAAATAGAAATGTATATGATGCACATGGATGTCATATCATGGAATTTTACTAGTTCAAAGAACATGTCTGATTCAAAGAGTCTCATGTACCAGTCCCATATCGCCATGATCGTGCTTTACGACTTCTCAGTGCAGTGAATAGAAGGCCAAATGACAGAACCAAAGCGAACATCCCATTAGCAAACCTCCATGAAGGCCCAAACTCTAATAAGCTTGGATTTGCTCTTTTGGGAATGCGAAACTCATCCACGAGCCCCTAAAAGATTCATTCCACAAATCAATGATTTCATTCCTAGCAACTGAATTTGTACATTCAAACATCAGTGAATGGATCTTCAAAATGATGTTTGAATATGAATATTAAGCCTACAACTCCATCAGTATGAAGTAAAATTCTTACTCTTATAGCCTGCTGCATAAAGAGCATTGCAATAAGCAGACCAAACAGTTCACCCGCCACACGAGTAAACCGATTAATAATGGAACAAGCCCCTAGAACTGCCAACAAGAAAAGCAAGAAAGCTGTCCAAACACAAACCCTGCACACCCAAAAGACATTTAAGCTCTAAACATCTGAATTTGCAGAAATGCCATGATATTAGGAAACACTGGCTTCAGTAATTTTTTGATCAGTAATGAACTCCAGTAATTTACTTTTGAATGGTAATCTACTACCTACCATCCTGTCCATGCGAGAAACAGCTTTGGTCCCAGATCTGCTCTATCTTTGGCAAAATTAAACATGAAGGTGTACATAATTACAGTAGGTTCTGCTACTCCAAGAATCAACAATGGCTGGCCTCCAATTATTGAATGTATGATCCCACATAGTGCAGTGGATGCCAATGTTTGAACTGCAGTTAGAACTCCATCTGCCAAAACCAAGTGAGACAGCTTTTGCTTGAGAATTGAAAAATTAGCACTGCCAATCAGTTATTGTTCTGATATGTTTCATATACTATTTTCTTTAAACATGCTGAAGTAAACTGAACCCGCAACTTTATACATGAAATAATGAACACTTGTCAGCTACAGTAAGCTCATATGTTGTGACACATATGATAACACTTCACTTTGGATGTAAACAGAAAATACAGTATCTGAACTAAGGTTATTTCCAGAGAAGTGAATAGCCCAAGACAATAGGATAATGGATAATCTTCTATTTCTGCTACGTCATGCATGAAAGACACACCCTTACAATTAAATGTATCATACACAACCATTTTAACTGCTGTAAGGAATCCAATTACACCACACAAACATGTTATCCATAAGAAATAAGATAATAATCATCATCGTCATCATTAAAGCCTTTGTCAACAATGAAGCAAATGGTACTACTTCAATAGTAAATTCGTACCAGTATTTCTCTCCAATTGCTCCCCAAAAGATATGACTGGAATTGCAGATGCAAAAAATATATACGTCGTAGGGGCCAAAATCCTGAATGAAGATTAACATCATTTTGTGTGAATATTTGCAGTTATAAGTAGCCTAAAAAAGAATGAAAATTTTATGAGACAAGATACCGAACAAAGACCTTTTATTTGAATTCTACTATCAAAGAAAAGCAGATAATGTGGTATTCCTATACCATACTTGATTCCTGCATTGAATCCACCAGTCCAATCTTGCTTGTAACACATCAATCTTCCTCGAAGATCATTCTTGATTCCGCGTAAAGGTACAAATGTCTCCTCCATGATTGTGTGACTCAGCCTACTGAATATTCTTCCTTCTTCGTTAAAGGTGAAGGTTTTGAAAAGACGGAGGTGACAACAAATAGCCGTTACTTTTGCTGGGCCATTAAAGACATGAGCTGGGTTTGCATTGCAGAGGATGAAAATCAAATATTTATGGAGATGAGCTACATGATTTGAGCACGAGACTGAGAATCCAATATCCAATGCTCGGTTAGAAAGGATTTGACTTCTGACTCACTTGGATTGAATGAGATTCATGACCAAAATCACATGGAAGTGCTTATAGGAGTCAATCAACAAGTGCTAGACCAAATTCAGAAAACCAAATGAGCAAAACGCAGATGGAGATAATCAAATTTCTAGCCAAAATTCAGAACCACAACAGCATTGGTAGCACTACTTGATACAGTTCAGCATAGAGAGTACACTACACTTGTGTTCAATCGAAGACCAAAATAGCTGAGAAGATTTGAAGGGTATTAGAAGATTCAAGAGAGGAGACGGCATACCATATGACAGGAAGATTCCAAATATATAGCAATTGGAAAGTGCTAAAAAGGGCACTGTAGACACAATGCATTAAGTATAGCAGTAATTTGGTCAAAAGGGAATGAAAGAAGATCACTATCGTGCACTGAAGGGTAGAAAATGAAAAGACCCTAAAAGCAAACAATAAAAGTAGAGGACAAAAAACAGGTGATTCCAGTGAAAGTGACAGATCAAAGTAACGTATACAAAAGAGATACATGCTTTCTAGTTGTGTGTGAGTGATAGAATGTGTTTGTGTCTGTATGTCTGTGTTAAAAGGGTGACTGCTAAAGGGATTTCAGAGCTTCAGAAGGATTGTTTGCCATTGCCAATCCACGACTAGCTGGTTTGAACAATTTCTACTGTTATTTTTATTATTATCTAAGGAAAAACTTTAGTAGTTCTGTGACTAGAAAAAGTAGCCCAGTAGCCCATATCAAAAGGTTGACCTTAGTCTCATCATCATGGGTAGTCCAGTGGAAATCTCTTACATTTTCTTCAAACAAATCATGTCAATGAAAATGTACTTCATTAGGAACTGCTGGCTAATTTATAGTTTCAAGTGCATCAACGATTGTTGGAGTGTTCAGGATGGTTAGGGTCTTTTGTTTTGAAATGGTTCATATATTAATAATAATAGACAAATAGCACCAGGGGTGCTAATACAAGAGTGCAGGAAAAAAAGTTAAAAAAAAAAAAAAAATAGCTTACCAACAGGAAAAAAAACAACGGACAGTTTATTGGGTATTCATCTCAAAAGACTAGTTTATTTTGTGGAGTAACACAAGTCCTTCATAAATCATTAGATCTCCCTCTATACTTCTTATGTGGGACTCATTCACTGCCTCAACAATCTCCCCCCTTCCCCCACTCGAATGAGGTTAAGTATCTCCTTTGCCTAAAGGATTTCTTGAGTCCACATGAGGTAGCTTAAGACCTGGCAACACTTGGTATAAAAGGCTAGTGTTTTGGGATGGATACCGAGTCCTAACATAGGGTATATTCATGATCATGGTTGCTCTTGTGATATACAAAGATTCCTAGTGGCAACTCTAGAGAATCTCTTCATTAAAATTTTAAAAAGGTTATAAGTCTTTTGTTGTGATAGATGGAAAATGATAACAATGGAGGGTTAACTACTTAAATTGACCTCCATCTTCTTATTTTTGTCTTGTAATTTTGGACTTTCAAAATTTTATTGCAATAAGTAAATTGATTTTTTTATGGACTCATGAAGTTATGGAGGAGTTCCCCAACCATTTGATAGCTATTTGTGAGTTTTGGGAACAAAAAAATCGACCATATTATTATATAACTTAAAATATCTGTGAGTTTTTTTAATTTTATAAACTATTTTAAATTGAAATAAAAGTATAAAACTGCGTTTTGAACTTTATTTGTTGTTAAAAAGATTAGAAGAAAACTGACTTCTGAAAACTTAATTTAAAAGGAAAGCGTTATATATAATATACATTAGATAAGAGAAAAAGAAGTACAATGGGATATCTACAAATTTCTTCCTACCTCTTTTTCTTTTCTAAATGTTTAATATCTAGAATTACATCAATTATTTTGAGAAAAATGTTTGAAATATTTCTTTACATAATGTAAAAAATAAAAATAAACATATATAAAAATTAAGATAATTAAATAATTCATAAATTATATAGAAATAAATATAATTTATGTAATACCCTGCTCCAAAAAGTCCCACATTGCTAGTGGCATTGGAAGTTCTCTGGTATATAAGTAGTGACCTTCCTCCTTCTAGCAGAAGGCTTTTTGGGAGCAACAGTGGGATCCGTGTGTAGGCCCAAAGCGAACAATATTGTGCTAGCGGGACGGGTCGTTACAATTTATATATTTATACATTTCAAAATATATGCATGAAATATCCATTGGAACTACTTTAACCCCTTACATGCTAATGTTGTTACTGCAGTGGATTTATTTAACATGCCAATAAAGCAAGTTGAAAAATATATAATAAGTAGATATTTTAGAATGTATTTGAACAAGAGATTATTTTAGAGCACTCGACTGATGTTTGGAATATGTGAAAGTCTCCCAATTTACACACCAAATAAATCTATAGAAAGTGACCTTTTCAGGACTCCCGTTTTCTGAAGTGTGTTTCTAGACATCACTCCAACCCTTTGGATTTTGAACAAGAGATTCTCTTGTTTTCGGATTCTCTTGAATTCATTTGATTATTTTAGAGGAAAATTTACGAAAAGAAAATAAGTAAAGAGAGGAGTAAAGAGTGAGGGAAATGTAAATTTAAAAGAGAGTGAAAATGAGGGCAAAAATAGGGCTCACTTTTTTCATAATTAGTAAATACCAAACTGGAAAAAGAAGAGAAATCCTCTTGTTTTAACTTTTAAGCAGCCTTAGGCATCTCTGTTTTAGTTTTTGAGAAAACTAATGAACTTAGCATCATGAATCATGCTTTGCACTAATACGAGAAAGATTATAGATTGGAATCCAAAGGTAGTGGCTCACTGGACCTTCTTGTTTTTGTTAAAGTTTATAAAATAAGAAGGAATCTTTTTTTTCTTTTGTAATTTTAAATAAGAAATGTTATTAAACCAAATTCGTGTTGGTTGTTTGCTTTACAGTCTACATGCAATCAAGCAGAAAAAAAAGTGGTGCTCAACATTCATCTAGTGAACCAAAACGATCTGTATAAAAGAATTTAAAAATAAAAAAGCATTCTGATTTTAATACCCACCACTTGGTGGTTGGAGAGTGCATAAAATTGTTTATTGATCTTCTTCCTTTATCTCATTTGTTTTCTTTTGATTATTATTTATTCATTTTGTAAAAAAAAAAAAAATAGATTCAGTTTATGCCATTTAATTGTTGCTATGAAATTCGGTTTCATGTCATGTTGAGAAATTTGACATTTTTGTTGGGGTGGACATTCTAATACGGGCGTTATCTTTAAGGAAGCAAGGGTTTTAGTGAACTTTCCATTTTGCCCCTCATCCATCCACAGAAATCGGTTTACTTTCTAGTGAATCGGTTCACTTATCGGTGCATCGACCGGATCACTTGGAAATCGGTGCACCAATTTCTTGAGAGTCCAAATCGGTGCACCAATCGGATCATTTTACACATAAATCAGTTCACTTTTCAGTGAATCGGTTCACTCATCGGTGCACCGATGAATGAACCGATTTCTACGGATGGGGGCAAAGTGGGAAATCTGAAAAATCCGTGCCTACTAAAAGAGTATCCCCGTGTTAGGATGGCCACCCTTTTATTGTATGTGCCAAAATCTTTATTTTTATTAAAAATGAATGAAACATTTTCTTGTCTTATTGAATTTTTCTCATCTCTTTTATGAAAATGGAATTTTTAAAAATAGAGGAAATTTCTTATTTTTGTGATCGTAAAAAAATTCTTTATTCTATAAAAGAAGAGAGAAGGGTCTCATTCTTTATATTCTTTATTTTTTTATAGATAAAAAATAACAAACAAATTAGAAAAATAGGCAGATTTTGACATTGTTCAACAAATAGAAGATTTATCTATCACCATTTCACCGCCCTTTGATCTTATGTCTCTATTTAAATACGTATTTAAAACATTATTGTATTGTATTACCTTGTATCCACTAAAATTTCAAAGGGTGATATGCTTAAAGAATTCAATTTTCTTTTTCTTTAAAAAAATTAAAGTCTCCTTTTAGTAAAGATCAAACAGAAGAGAATAAACAAAGGCATGGCCGCATGATGGGCGGCCAGTGTTTAAGTGGGAGATGTGCTTTATTGTTCTGATAAATAACAATGTTATAGTTTCCTTTGACTTCAAATTTCAGTATTTATTTTAATTTAAAAAGTTAATTAAATTAAAATTATGATTGAGATATTTCTATTTTTATAATATGAAAATTTCTATTTTATAGGGTTAAAAAATTTTAAATAATGATACATGAACAAAATATACTATCATTAACAAATACTCACGAGTAGTTTGTATAATTCGACATGGGCTTTATTATATTACCCATTTTGCCCTTCAAATCGGCTTGCCGAACCCTTTCCTGTAAGAGTGTGAGTGATTTGAAGGTTTCGACAAGTCGATTCGAAGAGCAAAATGGGTAATACAGTTAAACCAGTGTCGGATTATACAAAATACCTGTGGAGTATCGCTACCCTAACAAATATTGTGTTTTATAGTTTTTATTATGGATGGTACTCTATCAAGAGAAATGAATTCGAGTGAAGAATTTTATATATAATAATAATATAAGGAGAGCTATGTCTTAGCAATTACCATGCTGGAATATGCATTACTTACTTTCTTCTTTTGTTTATGTCCAGGTTTAATACTTTAACCACGGCTTATATTAAAGTAAGTTGTCTTAAGTTGATTAAGAGATCCTTTGGACCCTACTATCCACTAGTAATATAACAACTATCAAAGGATGTAAGCACTCAGCGTTTGACCCTTGAAAAAATAAATAAGAGTAATAATCTCCACATGATTCATGGTTTGCCTCATTTCACTTTATCAGATTGAAATTACTGTTGACATGATTACTTCAAATTACTTAATTTAATCACTTCATCTGCACAGTTTGAAGTAATAGAAAATTGAAAGCTCATTCTTCCTTGGAATTCTCTCTCTCACACCTGGTCAAATGTTCGGAGTCAAGAATTCATCTTAAGAAGCGGAGGTCTTATATTTGATTCACGTTCAATTCCAAAGAGCCACTTCTCATTTAACTTATTCGGTGTGTATAGATTGAGAGGTTTACATATGCTCTAAGGATTAGTTGAGTGAGACGCTTCACAACCTTAAATTATAGTTCTGGCCCCAATATCACCCTAGTGGCATTTGCGGTTAAAAAACCATGATGTGGGAGTAAATTTTAACACATCACATATTTAAATTATAGTTAAAATTTAAAAAGATAGGTTTGACTCAAAATTTTATTGAATCAAGTAATAAATGAGTTTTTAGATTTGACTTAAACAATATTAGTAAAACTCGTTTACTCACTGTAACGCTTTGTCCCGCTACGAACCCGTGATATCGACACATCACGGTCTGTCAATTGACGAAGACTTGGAATTCTCAATACTTTGTCCACCAAATACGGCTGAACCACTATACTGCAGGTCCACATTGTACCAATGCTCCCAACCAACTATGGGCCATAACCAGCTATGGACTCTGGCAAGCCACCAAGTTTCTTATGTTCAAACTTAATCTGATACCATTCTGTAACGCCCCGCTCCACGACTAACCCGTGACATCATACGCTTTCGTCAAGTAGCGGATCGTGACGTATCAATGTCACGGGTTTATCGCGGGGCAGGGCGTTACACTCGCTTGAAATTAAGTCGAGTCAATTCAGACCGACTTGACTAAGTTTTTAGTTTGAATTAAATTGAAAATAGTATTTTTTTATTGAAATTTTATATTAAGATTTGAACTAAATTGGAAATAGTGCAGAGAGTTATGACTCACATTCTAATCATGGACAGACATGAAGATCAAACATGCTAAAGTAATGTAAAATTTTCTTAAAGAAAAAATGCTCACTAATCGAGAGAGAGAGAGAGAGAGAGAGAGAGAGAGAGAGAGCTAACTAATATAGAAGAGGAAAATATGTTTTAACTCACTAATACAAGATATTTAACCATTGAAGCCAATAAACTCTTCCTTTGTTGTCACTAACTTCTTAGACTTTCATCCCCATTGCTTTCTTGACTCAAGTACTCCCTTCCATACCTTCACACATTTGGATTTGAAATCAAATAACCAACTCGAACTTATATAGGGAGAAGCAACTCAGAGAGAGAGAGAGGAGAGTCCTGTTGCAGATATCAATGTCATGAGATCTTAGGGATCTGTAAAAATAAATAATAGGGTCCTTTATTTGTTTCATCAGGGTTCACAACAATCATATGTTGGAACCTCATCCATTGTACTCAGACCAATGATTGATATAATCTAAATAAAAATGGAATTTGGAAGTATAGTAATACATGCTTGCCAATATTATGTTTTGTTGTTATTTCTATTTTCCAAGGTTCAATGTGATTCGGAACATATAATGGGTTCCACTTTGCATTATTAGCAAAACATGGTCTCACAATCATCTTCCATACTTTTCCACTTTCATGGAACGAACTGCAATTTGAATTGATGAATTAACATGCATTCTAAAATTGAACAAGATTCAGTTCTTTTCATTTAACTCGGTTGCACAATAATTTAGTTCCATTGGCTAAATAGGAACTGATCATATATTGACAATCTAAGCATTGTCATAATTGAATTTTAGGAAGTGATTGGTTCACCAACATTTTTATTTTTAGTATACAAAACGATGAAATATCTATTTTGTTCAAAAAAATTCAATCCTTCTCATTTGTTTGAACAAAATGGGTATTATTCTCATTTTTTATTCATGAGGATAGAAGTATTGAAGTATTGATGCACCAATCAATTCCTTTGAATTCTTGACTTTAACTCACTTCTTTGTACCTCACATCATAAATTTACACCCTTCACTAATGATCTTCTTATGAATTAATACATGCTCCTTTGCTATCACTGTCACATCTCATCTGATGCATCCAACAACATGACTGATACTTTATTTAAATTTAAAGGAAAATCTAATTTTCATTTCAAAGGACAGTAAAAGTTGAGACCCACATGAGCCACAGACGATCTGATCGTTCCTTTTAATGAATTATCATCAATATTATTATATATAAAACCAGTCTCCTTCTGCTTTGGATCACTTTCATTAGTGTGCTCCGGACTACTAGGCCTTGACTCTAGTTTTATTGCTAAGTGGGTGTACGGATCATGAGGACAAGAAAGGAAAAAAAAAAAAAAGAAGGGAGAAAAGAAGTTCGGTCGCTTTGTTATCAGAATGAATATTTTGTCTTCCTACTTCATTCACATTCCCCACCTCTGTCAATGCTCACTCTCTTTCTCTTTGATTTAGAAGTAAAGAAGACAAAGCAATGACCTCATAGCAGCAACCTTTTGACCCTGTAACATTAAATAATAGTAATAGCAGCTTGATGCTATAATATTTTTTTTTAGTAACACAGGCATTCACTCCAGAGATAAGATTAATCTCACAGATACACGAAACCACCCGTTATAAGGTAAATTCGGAAGGAGTCAAACTCACAACCTCTATTCTAATCTTAGAAACGTAGACCACTTGAACTATATGTACGAATTAGTGCCATTATATACATGAATGTATGAATGATATGTCCAAGTTCTAATGATCCTACTTGATATTGATGGGAATTTAGCAAATTATATACACGCCCATGAATACAAGAACCCTAAAATTATGAGATTCAGATAAAAGTTCTTTTGGGTTTTGTAACTAATTGGGAGAGGTGAGACATGCACCATGTCTGGGTGGATGCATGCCCCAGAAGTCCAGAACTAGAGACTGGGGGGGTTATTTTTCTTCCTCTTTAATGTATTTTCCTTTGGTATTGATGATTGCAGGCTGGATTTCTCACTGAATTTGGAGAAATATGTAAATATCTAACAATCATCTCCCTTAAATTACAGTGGTGCAAATAACTGATGGTGTTTTTTCTATGACATTTAGAGCATCTAAAGCTACTTATTGCATCTGAAACACCTATGTAAATTTGATTTTATCATTCTTTAATGGCTCGAGCTCTTTGAATTTTTGTTCCTGTTTTATTTTAGCTCTGCAAGTTAATTATTAACTACGGCATGGTAAAGGTTAACATGGTAGATGGGCAACAGGGCAAAATTGTCCAGAAATAAAGAAGAGACTTTCTTTGATGTTAGCTGAGAAGTTAAAGATTGAAGTTTGCTGCTTTGACCTTCACTCTTTAAGGAGTCGTAGGATTACTGTATTTCTGAATATTTCTAGAACTTAAAATGAATGTATTGGATAAATATAAAAAAAAAATTACATGGTAGATAGGCCTAATGTCACTTCTGCATTTCACTTCAGTGTATGATAAGAGTCGGCCTTCCACCAAACAGTTTGCTTGGTTGGTGATTTTAACAGAGTTTTTACTGTTCTTTTTCAAATTTGATTAAAAGTTTAATTTACCATTAGCATAGAAGGAAAAGTCCATGGAACATCAATACAGATGGACAGTGTAACATTTACCAAACTTGATGACAATGATGGTGATGATGATAATGATGAAAACTTATCAAAAGAAGACAAAAGATGAACCATCCACCAATATCACCTTCCTCAGTCCCCTCTCCCATTAGGAAGTCTCTTATCTTTGTTGGGAGGCTTTTAGGTCCATTATCCTTTCAACCCAATTGAGACCAAGGAAGATTACGATTGTTGATCTGTTTCTTTTTTATCTTTTTACTCTAGTTTTGTTTGGTTATAGGCTAGGAAAGCTTTTTTCTTTTACTTTTTCTTTTTTAATGGATGGTGTATATTGATTGCATCTTTCATTATGGTGTAGGACTTTCAATTCTCTCTTGATAGCAGATTAAGCTTTTTTGCCGTACTGTTCAAGCAATTCAACTGTTCAGTGACATCGGTTGACCCCTGAGGCGTGCTTCCATGGCTTATGATGTGACTTGAATATTCCTCTTAACAGTGCCAAGAACAGATCTTATTCTTAATTCAATTCTCTCCCTTTCTCATTGAATAGTTCTATAACTATATAATGCAGATTCTACCTCACAGAAAAGTGAGAAGATTGTATTTAGAAAACTGCTAATGTTATGATTTGGATATCATCTATAACTTCAAACTGTGATGATATGAGTGTTAGCATGTCCCATGTCATTTGTGGGCTTCTGAATTATGGGGTCTATAAATGCATGGACATCCTCTCCTTACAAGCCGATTTGTAAAGATGTGTTCTACTCATGTGTTTAACATGATATGAGAGCGGGTACCGCAGGGATGAGTCCGGCTCTTGTCTCCAGACCTGTGTGGAGGGGGAGAACTGAATGTCTCCAACCCTAGTGCAAAAGAGGAGTGCTAGCATGTCTCACATCACCTGTGGACTTGTGAATTATAGGGTTTATAAATGTATGGACACCCTCTCCTTATGAGTCTATTTCTAAGAATAAATTCTACTCATGTGTATAACAATGAGACCCTCTCTTATATTCTCAAATGAGTAAACAAGAACTTAAATACTGAAATTTCATCATCTATACAAGAGGATTCTCATGGGCTTTAATGGCAGCTAGATTTCCAATTATACTATTTCATTAGTTTATTTGAAATCTTAATTGCTCTGTTATTTCTATTACTTCATTTTATTTCTAATCATTCAATTATTTACACTCTAATTGGATTCTTTTTCTTCTAAGCTCATTCTTCAAGACCTAAATATCACTTTAACATACAATGATAATCCTAAACATTCAAATCAAAGCCCGAAGGTTGATGGCTTCAATCTCTTTGACTTGAAAATTTTGTGGGAAATCCTCTCTCCCCTCTATATATATATATATATCCATGGAGCGACCCACTGAAGCTAACAAAAGTTGACTTTCACCCAAAGCCGCCCATTTTAAAGTAGTACAGGTATGTTAAATAGGTCAATCTAACTTGAATCCATTTATAAAAAAAAAAAAGTGGAGTTTGGATAGACTCTTTGATTCATATCTAGTTGCCAACTATAATAATCAGTTCCGGTTGAGTTGACCCTTCAGTAAATGAGTAATGAATGAGTAAATAACTTTGAATCAAGTCAACCTTTTTATTTCATTTTAAGATATTTTGATATGATTTTAGACGTTTATAATTTCAATTTACATTTTTATGCTTTAAAATTTGAATAGATACTATTTTATTTTTAATAAAAATATATCTTAATAGGTAAATGAGTTCAAGTTAAATCAACCTAATTAATTTAATACAGATATTGAATAAGATAGTCAATCTATATAACTTTGAGAGGTTGGTTTGGTTGTCAAAATCTGTCCTTATTTACAGGAAGTCTTGAGATCAAGTCCCCTTCAACACAAAAAGGTCACTTCCCATTGTTCTATACCCAGTGTGTATGGATTAAGAAGTTTATAGATGCCTCAAAAATTAGTCACGTGAAACACTTGAATAAGAGCCACTAATGTAGTAGTGCTGGTGTAGGGTGTCCTTGTTTGATTTTGACACGAGAGATACATTTCTTTGGACCCGTTTGGTTGCTTAAGAAGATTGACAAACTTTGATGTCAGAATGGACAAGTAGTGTCTTCTTGGTTATCATCTTAATTATTCAAATTTCAATCATTTCCTCACCAAATTTTTGTCCTCACTATATTTTTTTTTTCTCCTCCTCCTATTTTTAGATATATGCTGGATAAAATTGCTGTTGAAACATATTTTCCTTATTCTCTTTCATTTACCAGAATCAAGAATCAATAGCCAGATGTTAAAGTTAAATGGAGTCTCGGCCTACAAGGGTCTGTAATCTGTATGGTAGAAAATTCAGCAGAATTTTGTAAATCTTCAAATTAGAAGTAGGTAGTCCTTCGATTTTGAAGAATTCATACAATACTAGTTTTATGTTTGATGGGCTAAGAGCCTTAGAATTAATAATTGGAAGTTGAGAATTCCACTTTCACTTCATTCTTGTCCTATTTCCTTGCCGACAATGGGCATCAGGCCATCAATGGAATTGGTCTAAGCCTCACTTTTCAGTCATGATAATGATAATTAATGGGTGAGGGCCAACACATAAACTGGTAAGGCATGGATTGTTTTTACAAGTACCTGAGAAAGTCCAACTTCAGATTATCCAACACATTTAAATATAGGACTCACTAAATGTGTTACTGATGATCTATTGAAAAGGGTTTTCTCTATTTTTTTTAATATGTGGTTTATAAAAAATCACTGTGGTTAAATTAAACCATGTTTTTAAAAGGAAACAAAGTTTAAAAAAATTAAAAATAATTTAAACAAATGAAATTTTAAAGAGCTTAAAAAGTGGCTTGATCCATTTAATCAAGGTAATTTTTTTGGGACTATATATTTAAGAAAAGACATTTCCAATAAACTCATCAGTTCTATACCTAAGTGTGCAGGTAATCATCCTTTATTCCTATTCCAATTAAGAGCAATCACTTCAAAAAATGTAGTATTATTATGTGTGTAGAGCCGTCGACGTGTGAGGCTGGGAACTGAAAATTTTGGATGTTAAATAGGCCCAGCTCACAGGCCTGGCCCAATCAATTCAAGATATAATGTGCAATTTCTTAAGGACCACTTGCTTTCAACAAAATAAAAAATTGTAAGACCATTGGACGAATATACCACCCAAATGCAAAACTTGGTACTTGGGGAAAATTAACATTGAAGTCACCCTACTACAGTGTGGAATGTATGAAACTTAAGGGGTTGACTTGACGATCAAGATACCCACCTCATGAAATAGGATTTTGAGTTTGATTCACACTCAATCCCAACGAGCCACTCCATAGATTAAAAAGATTACACACACCCATGAGATTAGTCTCACATCCAATATAGAATTAGGATACCCATATTATAAAAAAAAAAAAAAAGCATTGATTTAGGTGGTGGGTAGGAACATGGTTTTCTATAGCTCTATTGTATAACAAAGTTATTTTGTCTAAACCCTAAAGGAAAGTAGGTTAACTTTGAAAACTTTTGGGACACTGACGACCCAAAAATTAAAGTGGACGGTAATGAAATCAACATAACATAATGGAAGATTGGAATGCCAAATGCATGATAGAGAGAGTGCTATAATGTTCTGTGGTAGAAAAGGCTTCTCAAATTTCTATTCCACCTTTCTCATGATCACCTCTTTTTCAAAAGAAACAGATCAATGGTATCAGCCTCTTAGGAGTTGAAAGAGAGAATGATAATTTGCTAGCATCATGTCTTTCAAAGGAGTAATCACATGTTAAAGCTTCTCCATTTTGTTTACAAAGGTATCAAACCCTCCTTTAACATTGTCCACTCACATTCAATCAATTCACAAGCCACTAATTTAATCAGACTAGCTTAAGAAATACCAAAAGATAGGGATTTGAGACCCTTATAATCATGTCATTTGGATACCCCTTTGTTATGTTTGGAGTTTTACCCAAGAAAAAGAAAGCCAACATAGGGAGATGGAGATGTAACAGTGTGTATTGGTGGTCGAATTATTGGTTTCCCACAAGAAAAAAGGACACAAAAACAAAAAACAAAAGGTAAGAAAAAGACACATAAACTATCTTTGATCTTCCCTTTTCAACCTTTTCAACTTGACAAAGATTTGAAATTGTAGCAGATCAACACTTATTCAAACTTCTAATGACACTCAAGAACCGTCCTTTTTATTAAAGAAAGCCAACCCATTAACCCACTAAGTGTCATGTCTCACATTTCATCTCTTGATTTCTATAAATTAGAAGCGTTGAAGACATAGATGCGACTTTACATTGTATCTTTGTGGGTGCACTCAAAATCATTTTGTCTGTCACAAGCTTGGGTCTCACTCCAATGTCTCAAATCATAGATGAAGGCAAAAAACCAACCCACCTCTTGTCAATAAAGGTGATCTATCAATGTGATGATCTCAACCACTGACTCAGTGGTGGGCCAACCATGGATGATGATGGCTTTAACCTTTTCTGGATTCATCTAGAGGCACAGGCGTGCCCATCTCTCCACTTTCCTTTATTCTGTCAAATTGATGGGTTTTAACGATGCCACGTGGTGACTAGGTAGGGTTTTCCAATTTTCACTTGAGGGCTTGGAAGGATGAACAGCAAGCAAGCAGTTCCATGGATGGTGCCAGTCACTTGAATGGTCAACTATTTCTTACAGGAGTCCATCTTTGATCATTTGTCGAAAATGGCTTTGTTGTTATTGACATCTCATACAATGCTCACGTGCAAAGGCATGGGGTTTCTAGTAAATCTACTGGGAATTGCCACGTGGCTATCTTATTAGGGTAAGGGTAGCAAGTCGCATGATTCAAAGGCAAATAATGCTGTTGTGGACTTTGTTATTGAGTTTCTTTTGGCTGAGTAGACTAGACGTGATATTTTCATCATAAATTTAAATTTTGTTACATGACCCTCTCTTGATAAAGATCTTAAAGGTGGGCACATCTGCTGAACGCCTGAGTTGAAGAGTATAGGCGTTTTGATAGCTGATGTTAGATAGTGGGTCCCACTTAATGATCTCAGAGGCTATATTGAAATGGATAGATTATTATAAGAGCTAATACTGTCAAATATGAGACTCATGATAATTAAAATGAACCATTAGATAAATATTTTGATCTATTATGTTTAATCTATTTGTGAGAATGAATTG
Source organism: Chimonanthus praecox (assembly GCA_022113865.1). NCBI lineage: Eukaryota > Viridiplantae > Streptophyta > Magnoliopsida > Laurales > Calycanthaceae > Chimonanthus > Chimonanthus praecox. The sequence continues at coordinate 12,672,873 of CM039086.1, read as the reverse complement.
AATGAAAATTATAAAAATTGAATCTAAATTTCAATAAGAAAAATAAATAAATTTGACAGACTAAATTCAACATTGAGTGTGTCCCACATGAGACTCTTGTGTGCCAACTAAAAAGACCACACTTTATGGTTTCGCCCCTATAGACATATGCCATGGACATTGTTAGTCTTTTTTGACATTAGTTAAGAACTGTTATAAAATGTTATCATGTTTCAATTGGTTAAGAATAATAATAAAAAGTATAGAAAATGAGATCATTTCCTCTTTCTTTCGTGTAGAATGAAAGCTCTTGTTCAAAAGCACAAAAAATTAATTCTTTTCTATTTTTCTAACTAACGTGTTTGATATTTAGAATGATGAAAAAGTCATTAAAAATCAAAATGGTTGTGAAAAGTTAAGTGTGTTTAGTAGATATAAATTGGTTTTGATAGAACTATCATGAACGTCCTACCAAACAAATCTTAAAAAATGCTCATCTCATTGGAGAGGTCAATAAGTTTAGTAAAAACAATAGAAAAGTTTTTCTACTTAGCAAGACAATATTTTATTTTTCTTCAATAAAAATGAGAATTTTAAATGCAAAGCTTGTAAGAAAATATATATTTGATTGGATCAACTAAGCAACATTTTTAAGCCTTTCAAATTTCAATCATTTCAAATTGTTTTTTATTGTTAATTTTTAAAAATATTTATAACCATTGTTCTACTCAGCTAGCTGAATTACTCAACCGGTCTCCCCAATTAAGATGTCTTTCAAGTTTGAAGGTGAAAATTTTACAGTGTCTTATCGTAACAAAAGGGATCGAGGAGTTCATGTCTTTCAAGGTGACAATTTACACTGTTGAGCTAGCACTACACATAAGGCTCTAGTATAACTTGATCTCAATTATTTTTTTAATGACATTATAAATAATTACTGTACTTGTTAGGTGTGTTGTGGCTTCATCAAATCAAGAAGTTTCTCTCTAAAAGTTTCGCCTGCTAAGGACCACATGGGAAGTCCTCTGCCATTCTATCTTGTTTCCATTTACTAAAGAAACAACTGAAAACAGAGTACAACTACAAGGTCCACATGGGAATCCTCTGCCATTCTATCTTGTTTCCATTTACTGAAAAAAAAAAAAAACAACTGAGAACTCCACTAGCTTGTTCCCACTCGCTAGTAGCAAAATCCAAATCAAACCATTCAATTTGTTCTATGGTTGCAATTCACTCAGCATTCAACTTTAACAAGCTCATGCTCCAGTAACAGTCAGTATTAATATTGTCGGTTCCAAAAGCATTTCTCCATGATTTTATCTTATTACTGATCTCATGATAGAATAGTACATGACTAACTGTTCAATTCAACAGTGCTTTCAACTTGAATGCATATCACGAGTCAAAAAGAGACATCTACAGACACAAACACTATTTTTTGTCCCCTGTGATCATCTCTTTAGAAGCTGTTTATGAAAGTTCCCAAATGATTCACATAAGAAGCAGGTACCATATACTGGATACTTACAAGCTAAGCACATCAGACAAATGATCAAATTCCACTATTTGTAAAGTTACAAAGTTGTATTTGAAATAGAGATGTCCATTGGCTATGGTCACATTCTTGATAGGCACTATTTAGTGATAGGCTCAAACCTTATACAAAGGCTCCCTTCAAACACTCGGCAAGACGGATAAAGTCCAACACTTACAGCACCATGTTTAATCATGCCAAAGCTTAGCATTCACAGGTGCAACTGGCTGAAAATGCTTGTAGGAAACTTAGATAGCTGGTGAAAAGTGTTCCACAGAGATTTCCCAAGCCCAGAAGTGCCAAAACAATCACCAGAAACCAAAACAGACTTGGGTGATATCCAGAAAATAAACAATTCAACATATTTGCTGGAACATACTACTTGAGCCTCAACCAATGATGCCAAGAAAAATGCTTGTAGGAAACTTAGATAGCTGGTGAAAAGTGTTCCACAGAGATTTCCCAAGCCCAGAAGTGCCAAAACAATCACCAGAAACCAAAACAGACTTGGGTGATATCCAGAAAATAAACAATTCAACATATTTGCTGGAACATACTACTTGAGCCTCAACCACTGATGCCAAGAAAATAAATGTGTTGGTAACAGAATGAAATGTTGTCATCTACTTGTTCCCATTATACTTCGCACACGTTGAAAAACACGAACAAATTCATAAAATAACATAAAGTCTACACCCTCCGGATTTTCCCCATCTGTAGCTATTTTTGGATTTCCACAAACATGTGAAGATGGGTTTCCAGCAATGACAATGTCAAAACCACCAAATTCAACAATCAGACCTTCAAGCTTGCTACTGGCCAGCTTCTGGATATCATCAAACAGCCTCAGCACCCCAGTTTGTCTGGTGTCAGACCACCACTTCTTTTGGATTTCTCGATTTACTGTGGAATCGTCGACAGAAACCACACATTTGAGATGAAACCCAAGCCTATGAAGGGCAACCTGTGCTCCTCCAATTCCACTGAATAAGGACAGCACTGTCAAACCATTTGGAAAAAAATTCTTTAAAGGTGATAGATAATATCCAAGTGTGTCTGTTTGGAAGTTGTACTTGAGCAATCGAAGTCTCTCCACTGGAGTGAGGCCACAGATCTGGGTATGGCCCTGTGGGTAGCCTAAGATGCTTTCCACTTGCTGGGGTTCAATAGGGCTCAACTTGTATAGGCCCACCCATATAAGATTCATAGTTTTACACTGATGAAGGAGGTCAGTTTGCTGTTCCTTAGAGAGTACCCCTTGTGAATTAGTTAACATCCTTCCCAATCGTTCACAAATCTGCGTGATTCCTGTAGTTTCGGACCTGATACAGCTCAATTGCTTTCTAGTATCCCATGATGGCCACCATTTCCTCGTATGTGGCAATGCATCTTCGATGGTCATTGGAGGCCGCGGATGGATGTAAACCCTATCCTCGGTGGGAAGGTTGTGAACATAGCCTTCTTTCCTGATTAAAGCTGAGAAGAACTGGGAATTCACAAACTCTGGCTCAATACCATACAGAAACTGAGATACTTTGGCCCATGTCTCTCGCGATATGTTAACCATATTCCCATAGAAGAAAAATGGAGGTTTTGCAACTAACTGATGCAGATTCCTAGAGGGATTTGACATCGGCAGGTCTTCTGGTTTAAGCGATCCTGCACCTGCTGATTCACGGTGCTGTCTATAATGACTGGACATGGGATAGCCGCCGGTTTCTAATTTCACTCGTTTAGGGATACAAAGAGAAGCAAATTTATCCAATTCAGAAATCCATTTTGTTTGTTTCCCTTTTTCTGTCCTGAAGTCTTTGTTCTTTATGTAAAGAACATCATTTGAACTTGATGTCTGAGTTTCCTCCATTTTATTTTCAGGGGAACAGTGCTTCATGTGTTCTGCTGTCGAACTACCAAGGTCCCTCGAATCATTTTCATTTGTTGAGGGAATCTTACGTATAAAGCCAGAGGTGTCCTGGACAGTGCGAGAGATGAATAAACACTACTGAATGAAAAATCTTCCTACAAATGAATGAAAAATAAATTCCTACTGGGCACATAATCATGACAACAACATTCATATCAGCATAATATTAGTATAAAAAAATGTCTCACATGGCAGAAAACATATCGGTTGCCACATTTCCCATTTCATTTTATACAGGATCCAATTTGATCTGATCAGCCAGCATGCCTGACTAATCTTTCAAATTGAATGATAATTAATGTTGGTTTCGGATGTGGATGCACCAGTCTCCTATTAAGCTGTTAACCCTTGGTTGCTGCTTTGGTGGAAAAAGATGGAGGCAAGGTTTTAAAGATTCGGCCAACTCTGACTTGACTCGGGCTTGCCAATATATGATAAGAGTTCACATGGGTTATGGGACACAAATGATGAGCTCAGGGTCCACCAACATGTCACGTAAGTCGGGCAAGTCAACTCTATTGTCTCAATTGAGCCCTCATACACACAAAACTGAGTTGACTCAGGCTCAACAATATTTAATAGAGTCCACATGGGGTATGGGGGACACACACAACTCTGAGATGACTCCGGCTTGGCAATTTTTTTATATAGGCCACGTGCCCCCACCCACCAAAATAAAAAATGAAAACCTCACACACAAGCCAGCAAATGGATAAGCCTCTTTTGTCGGTCTACACCCTAAATGGTGCGGGTCTATGTGAATTACCATTGTTTTTGAAATTATGTAGATGCAATATATCAGAACTAGCAAACAACCAGGCATTTTGTGCACCTAGGCATAAACGGCTCATGTGGAACCTATTGAATGGGAAATCCAAACCACTAAAATTGTTGTTCTCTTTTTTAAACTTAAATCCAACCTTTTTGTATCCAATGTTTTCTTTTTTTATCTCAAAAATCAGACTAGGATGATTCGATGGGTTCCATTTTGGACAAGTATGATAGTCGCCATGACAATATATCTATCCATCCAATTTTTTTATCATAGGGTGGGACCACCTTCTGACATGGTCCATCATGGCACCCGAACACAAACATGGAAGTGTGCATGGGATAAACCATGTTGAAAAATTTAGGACAGAGATGGAGAAGCCTGCCCATCAACTTACGCTAAAACCCTCCAACCATTCTTTCACCATCTCTTTAAAACCCAAGACCTCCAGCGTCCATCCATACATTCTTGACACGAAATGGCCTCGGCCCCCAGCTCTCCTTAATGGTGTCAAGGATAATGGGTAAACGATCCAATACAATCTTTGACTTAAGCTGATTTCCATCTTGGAATTTCTCCTATTCTATAGAGAGCAAAAATCTATCAATTCTACTCATACTTGATTGTTAGACCAAGTAAACCTGCCCCCCCATCAACAGATAACCAATCAATTCCCATCACCTAATAAACTCCCCAAAACTGACCATACTGTTAGAATAGTTGATTGTCCCAGTTGGGTCCATAAATATTAGAGAAAACCACCTATCACTAATCCAAGTTTCCTACACTCTTTAACTGAAATTGACTTATCACTAATCCAAGTTTCCTACATTTCGAACTCAACATTACTCCAAATAACCATCAAGCCACCCGATTTCCCCTCTGACATTTATAAACCCACCCACAATCCCTTGTCCCCTAAACCACCCATTGGAACACTCTATCCTAGTTTCCTGTATCATAACCAAACTCACTCCATATTTTCTAAATAACTTCCTCACAACCCCCCTTAGTTTTCCTCCCTAGCCCCCTAACATAACATGCAATGATCTTCATTGAGAAACAATGTAAAAAATCCACTGCTTCTTTTTTCTTCGCATGTAAATGTTCATGATATTAGAACCTACCAACACATTTTGAGTACCTTTCTTCTTGTGCTGACCCCCTGAAATAGGAGAATCCCTTGCCACCAACCGATTTATTGTGAGTTCCTCTTCTCTTCATTTGAGAAGGTGATGCCCAGCCCTTTCCAATCTTGAGAATCTTAATAGCATCCTCGTCACCACAGCTTCTCTGCCTAATAAGACCCAACCCACCAAGTCTGCCACTGGTGCATTCTCCATTTACATCTTCATTAGCTGTGTTTACCTTTGAGTTAAGCTCCCGATCTCCAACGCAATAAATACATTCACCATCCCCACAAACCTGCAGCTCTCTATGGGTTGGGTCCCCATTCCCTACATCAGTAGATCCACAATTCATCAGCACTATGGACTTGGGCATAAGACAATTAAGGGTCTATCTTGGCTCCAATGAGGTCAAGAGCTTTCAAAGAAAAAGAACGCTCCATATTGTGCTTTAAGATCATAGGCCCAGGGCCTTATCTTTATCTAAGCGTTCCCCAAAATCTCTTCTCATGAGATGAGCAAGATCTCAAACCTACCCATTTTTCGTTATAAAGAAAAGAAAAAATCTTGAGACTCCCTTCTAAACCATGATATTGAGAGAGGTACATCTTGCCAGCCAATCCACCCTCTTGCCTTTTGAGATAGCTATCAATCTCTCCAACCTTCTCTCCACCAACCACCACAGTACATATCCCTTCATCTCGACCATTACTTCTCCTATTTAAATTAACGACTCAGATCTATTCTCCTCATCAACCTTCTCATAATTCGTACACAAATCCCACCCATTTCTGAGATCCCATCAGCAGCCATCACCTCTTCCAACGAAGATTCTAGTGACCACCAGTCATTTCGACATCCTCACGGGAAAATAATGGTTAATGGTTGCTACAATCATCATCAAAAGAGGTGACGTCAGAATGAAATTACCTTTTTATTGCCATTAACATCTCGCCACCCACTCCTACCAAATCTCACCTTGCTAACCTGTAGTCTATTGTCACCAAGGAAAGCCACATCAAGCACTTGTTTAGCATCCATGGCGGCCCTATCTTCTCTCCTCACAAAAGCAAAACACTTCCCCATTGTCCTTTTCCAGAATAAAAATATGGCACACCTCAGCCATCTCGATGAAGCCACCTCCAACAGATTCTCAATGAACACCGTGAAAGGAGCATCAGAGTTTAAGAATAGAACCTTCTTCTTGCGACCCCCAGTCCATGATCCCTCCTCCACTTTCTTAATTCCTTCTCTAAAGAAGACCATGCTCAAAGAGCTCATCCCTTGAATTTTTGTTGTCTGATCATCAACAATAACTCAAACAAGCCCAGCAAATTAAAGACTAAAGTCTACAAGCATGCAGGTCACTATAGACAACTGAAAATACCTTAATTTCAATAGACAGTCTCTCACCTCCCTCCATCTCTCCACTACAAGTAGGCTTAGGAAATGAACTCCATGCTTTGAAGAGGAGATCTCCCTCCTTTAATGCAAATACCTATGACACCTCATTTTTTCTTAATCACCTCACTTCATTTATAGCTTTATTCTGAAATCCTTCACCATCCAATCATCAATATCTTCCAACCTCATCCCATCATTCTAAGACAACCAATGACATTTCACAACTCCATCTTCAATAGATCTGACAACAGTTGAACAAACCCAATCCCGTTCGTTAGCTTTGTCACCAACAACTCTCCATCCATCCATATCCCTTCAGATTTCCTAGCATCCACTATCAACTCATCCCTCAAAGTGTCTCCAACACCAAATCGCCACTTCTCATGTTATAGCCAAATTCCTTTAGCTTATTCTTTGATGCGCAAAATCTTCACTCTAGACTAATCTGCCTCCCATGACAAACTGCCCCATTCACCAACCCTGCCATCTTTTTGGCCCTATTCTTAGACTGAGCCTTACAAAGCCAAAGCCCCTAACGGTCCATGATTCCCAGTTCTTTGGCCCCAAAGACATCCATGACCCTCCTAGCTCAACGGACATCGTTTTCTACCTCTATTGAATGTTGCATCACACAGGAAATCAGAGATGAACTCCCCTTCTCTCACCAACCCAATGTCCAATCTTCAATTTTCCCCTCCTGGTATCTTGTGACATCCTTTCTCATCATCTTGCTTGCTCCTCAAACTCCAAAGACACAGCTAACAAATCTCTGAGACAAGAACACCCAACCATCTCCCTTCCACTCCCCACATTCAAATGCGCGAGTGTCATTTTTTGCCCTTTAGTTGGACAGTTTCTATAGGTAATTGGTTCAAGGTTGAGGCATTCCAATATTAGATTTTTTAAACAATCATATCCATCTTGGGGTCGATCCATTACTTTCCCATGTTATTCCCTTTTCTATGAAAATAAGTAGGCATCAGCAAAGTGATCAATGTCATATTATCATGATAGAGGCGGCCCTTGCTTGGGTCTGTAACCAATGCCAACATGTATTACGCTTTTTTCCTAAAACGGTAAGTTGGTAACTTGACTCAAAGCTGCAACAATTTATCGTTGCCACAACAGTCAAGGCACAAGGCGCACTCAAGGTGCGGACTTTTTCACTCTAGGCACATTTTTTGATATTTTTCATTATGTGTATATTTATGTCATTATGTATATCTATGACACCAACAGACATAATGCAATCATCTACAACTATTCCTAAGATATTAATGAAAAATGCATCACCTTTTCAACTCACTATCAAGAATCAACTAAAGAGTGTAAATACATACTATAAAGAAAGGCACCACATGTAAAATCTCAAGTGCATAATTTATAAAGTTAAGAACAAAGGCCTAAAACATATAGAATCAAGCACTAAAAAGTCAAAATCATATATTGAAGACATAATTAGAATTTGTGGAGGGAAGTTGTAAACTTGTCAAACGAGCAAACGAGAAAAACAAGTGTAGACCAATGTAATACCTGAAAAAAAAAAAAAAAGCAAGCACAACAAGCAACGTTGCTTGATACTCAAAAGAGCTATGCTAGCCTTACATTTAGATGAATTTTTTTTTTTTTTTGAAATTTACATTTAGATGAAATTACAGACCATTTTTTTAAATAATGTCTTTTTGTCTTCTTTTAAATGATCCTAATCATGTAATTGGCGTTCTTCAAATGGACTACACAGCTTTGAGAAGGAAATAGTGTATGATCCAAATTCACAAGGCAAAATCAAAGGACGTGAATTACATGACCGACATGGTTTAAGAGCTATACTTTATACATAATAGTCTACAACTGTCCATAATGTAAAGTATATAAAAATATAGTGGCACAAAGTAGAAGAAAAATTGCTAATTACAATAATAAAAAGTTAATTTGCTTATGCTAATAACAATAAAAATAGGAAAAAAAAAAAAGAACAAAACAAGGAAAAAATAAAAGTGGGAACAAACCCCTAATTTTTTTATGATATTGAGATATTTTAATATCATAAGTTAGTGACTAAGAGCTTCAATATCTACATTCTAAACCTAGTTAAAAAAATAAAAAAGAAAGTGTCTTTAAGTAAGGCAAACCTAGGCACATGCCTTTAATTAAAGTGACATTGGGCCTTACCTAACCAAACTAAGGTGCAAAAGGCCCCTAGCGCCTCAAGGCACGCCTTGATTACTACGATGATGGCACTTGCTACTATGAGCATTTGCCAACTGTGCTATAAGCCCTCCTTTTTTTTTTTAAAGAAAAAAAGGGGGCAATAGATCGCCAACCCAACTATGGGTGAACATTTCTAACCTGGCACTATTCCAAAACAATAGCTGTTGGTTTGGGTTGACACCTCCAGTCCAATAAATAATTAGATCTCCAACCAATAATAAATTAGATAAGATTCAATGACCTAGTTAATGATCAGGTGAGATTTAGTATGGGCCAATTCCTACCACCTTCAATGGTCACTCCTACTCCTAACCACACATGTTTGCAAGTACATAATAATCAGCCAAAGATCCAGCAATTTCAGGTTTGGGTTGACGTGTTCAACCTGATATCATTAGGGATTGGTAAATGCCTGTTATACTCATTGATGAATACAACCAGAGCCATCCATTGACACTCCCAGCATAAAATTTTACTAACAAAACATGGAAAAAAAAAATTAAAAAATACATAATATTTTCAAATAATGAGAGATGAACTAGAATAGCATATCAACTGTGGAGAATAGAAAAAACCTCATCATCTTCCACCCATTTATTGGCAATTCGGTAAGCAAAGATCGAGTCAGCAAGCTCCAAGACTGGAACATCTGCACCTGAAAGTCCACAATACTAAATAGTGTTATGTCAGAAGATTGGATGTCCTAGATATGATTTTCTCAAATCATTTGAAATTATGTTCAATTTTGGAAGTGTTGAACATGAGCTTTTTCTCTGCGCAATGGTGTGTTGGGCAACATAGCTATTTTAATTATGCAAAAAAGCAAATGTTAACAATCCATGAGGCAATAAAGGCCAATATATTCAGGGTGAGAAAGAAAAGGCCCTGGGAAGAATGCTGATTTAAGGAAAAATCTAGAGAAGGGAGACGGTTGCCTAGGGGGGTGAGGAGAGAAGGATTTCTAAAGTAGCAGGGGAGGAATATGAAGCAAAACTAATCTCTTAGTTCTTCAAGATTGCATAGAGCCCATTTGAGAAAGTGGTGGAGAGACAAGATAGGGCCATGAACAAGTTCTTAAGATTAATGATTTCCCATGCATAAGCAGAACTTCCTTAGCAATAATTGGCACACTTATGGAGATAGGGATGGAGCTGTGGGCAACATCTACTATGAACACAATGATCAAAAGATGATCTACACCCTGCTAGATATTCAACATAGTTATCAAACCATGATGATTTATGAGTTGTGATAGCTATTAGGCCTGTGTCAGTTATACATCTCTATGTTTTTAAAGTCTAAATGTGATGCACTAATATTCCTAAAGACTCAAAACTCTGTAGCTTAGGGCTGTTTAGCTGGAGAAAGTATTCCCTGTGGAAGAGATTAGGTGGCCCTAGATAGACTAGAAGGGTACAAAGCACCAGGCCCCGATTGTTTTAACTTCTCTTTCTTTAAATCTTGTTGAGAAACAGTGGGACCGGACTTTTTTAGTTCTTCAACGAATTTCATAGAGAGTATCATTAACAAGAGATTGCAAAACTCCTTCATCACCCTAATTCCTAAGAGAGAAGGCCCGGCAGAATTGTCACATTACAGGTCAATAGGTCTCGTCGGTAGTGTCTATAAACTCATTGTCAAGGTCCTCGCTGATAGATTAAAAAAGGCACTACTTGTAATGACCCGACTCGGAAATTAGAAATCATTAATAGAAAAATGAATTTTTGGACACGAGAATAGAATTCATGTGTGTTGGAGTGCGTTGAAAACCTCCATGTGAGACCTAGAGAACTCAATGAAAACTTGGAAATTTCTCTACTGTCATTTTCGAGTACTCAAGCTAGGGTTCAAAGCCTCGAGGACTCGAGCAAGCCCTCAAGTGCTTGAAGGGGATCTATCAAAGAGCAGAAGAGTTTGTCAATCAGAACCCCAGAAATTCGCTCTTGGGTTCGAGTACTCGAGGAAGTCCTCGAGGGCTCGAAGGATTTATCAGAGCAGAAAGGAATGACAGAAAGTAAATCCAAAATTTCATTCTCGGGTCCGAGTACTCGAGGATTCAAGTGCTCGAAGAGGCGCGATCTGGTTGGGTATAAATAACCTAGTTTAGCTGAAAAACAGCCATTTCCTCTAGCTTAGACGTCCCTCCTTCTTGACAGAGCCATCTTCCAACTGAGCTCTACTCCTCCCTCCCATCTTAACCTTCCAAATCAGCACTTGCATGCAATAGGATTGGGATTTCATCATCTCCAAGCTCTCCTTCCCTTGGTCTTCCCTTGGTTTTTTTTCCCATTAAGGTATGTCTCTTCTGCTCTTCAACTTAGATTTTGTTAATGTGGCCTTTTGGCCTTGAAATGGGTTGAACCAACACATGGGGAATCGATTTGACTAGAGACAAGAGCAAGATTAATGCCTTGAAAATGGAAATTGACGTGGGTTTGGGATTTCAACCTTGCATGGAGTGAATGAGCCCCAACTTGAGCTTGGACTCGTAGGGAGTGAGTTAAAATTTGGGAAAATATCAAAATAGGGCTTGTGCATTGTCAAGATTTAGGGTTTTGCCATGGGTTAAGCTGGAATGCCCTAGAAAAAGGGCCTAGTTGAGTAAGATTTGGGGGAAAAACATAATGAGCCATCCCCTTTGATGGAACCCTCTCTAAAATCCTTGGAGTTTTGAGTGTAATGAGCTTAAAATGCCCTCAAGGAGGAAGAAAGACCTAGATTAGATTGGGGCTTTTGCCTTAATTTGTAAATTAAGAGTTAAATTGGCCTAATTAGAAGATTTATACTGCTATATGCTTGTTAGTGTTTCATTAGAGCCAAATTCCCCCGATTCCAGAACAGGTCCACACGACGTTAACCCGGAAGCTCGTTAGAACCCAAGGTGAGAAACGCTACACACTTGGATTGGTTGGTTAAATGCAATTGTTGAGAATTCTTGTGATGATGATTTGTTTGAATGTATGATGGACGATGTGATGAATTATGCTTGTTGATGCATAGTAGGTAAATTCATGGAATGTAATCCCATGCTTGAATGAAGTGTTGTATGGCATGTCTAAGGAATGAATTCTCATGATGTGTAATGGAAAACAATTGAAGGATTTGGACTTGATGAAAAAGGGAGGAGTGGGCCCAAGTGCTATTGACCAAAGAGATTTGATTGTGCCATACCAGGGAAAGGCTCGCGCAATTGAGATTGCAAGGATTAAACTATTAATGGGAAGACAAGCCATATGTGATTTCCCCCGGGGTAAAGATAGGACCCCTCTCCAAGTCAAGCCGACATGAAATGTGACATGACTCACATGAAATTGCTATGCTTGCCACCAATAATACGCTATAATAGGATTAACACCATGCTCATGTTCGTTTATATTGCTACTCTACATGCATTGCTTACATATATTGGACCCATGGGTGTGTCGACCTCGGGATGGGTAGATGATGAATGAGTAGGGCATGGGGCAGAAGGAAGCTCTCCATGAGAAACCCCCACCTGGACCCACTAGTGTTAGGTGACCGATTCCATGAGCGAGGCCTATATGGCTATGGGGCTATGGGAGTCAGAGACGACCATATGGGGATTGTGACACTGATATTTTTGTGGCTAAGCCACGTGGACACCGTGTATGAGTAGGCTCCTCGTGTGGTTGTACTGTGGTGGGGTAAGTCTCTCACGGGTGCCCGAGTATATTGATGTGGCTAGGCCACGTGGACACCGTGTATGAGTAGGCCCCCCACTTAGTTGTACTGCGGTGGGGTAAGTCTCTCACGGGTTCCCAAGCACTTTGTGTGCTGGATATGCAGGGCGCGATGTCCGTAGTACGCTAGGTGTATAGGACGAACCTAGTAAGACGTGAATTTACCCGTTGATGAGCAAGACTTTTATCACTACAATGTAGTGAAGGGTGCATAGGGTGAGATGCCCAACGTACGCTAGACGTGCTGGACATGCTAGATAAGTCGTAGGCCATAAACTTGCCAGGGGTCTGGATGATTATGTTGCCATGGTCACGTATTGGTTATGCCATGGGCTGAGACCCTGGACGACATGGCTTGACGGCATGGCATGATGCATAGCATATGCATTTCATTTCATACATGGACAAATGGGTGTGTGAGTGTGTAGCATGCAGTTATTTCCTCACTGGGCTTGCATGTTCTCACCCTTGCAATTTCAAGTAGTATTGCATCGGCCGAGTCCAAGGGACCTTGCAGACAAGCTTAGAGCTGCACACTGGAGATCCCCACATGACGTTGTTTTGATATTTTGTTGTTTAACATGGATTGTATGGAATAAGTTGTATTATTTGAACCATGTATGTTATGTTGGGTTATGAAGTATGGACATTGTTAAGTTTATATGGACTTATGTTCACTTAAGAATCTAAGTATGTTTAGATTGTGGTAGCGGTGCCATAGAATAAATTAGTTGAATGGAAACATAACCCATGGAGTTAGGATTGGTCGAATGTTTCCCTTCTAGGGGAGACTTTGTTGAAATTTCGGTAGGATCCCCATTAACTCGAAAGACCTTGGAACCCATGAGATGCACTTGGCACGTGTGTTTCCCCACGTGTTTCTAGTTAAGTGTGTGTTGTCGAGTTCTCAAAAAAAAAATTCCTCAGTCACATGCCCGTCGGGTCGGGGCATGACACTACAAGAGATTATAGGCGAGTCACATGGGGCTTTCGTGGAGGATAGGGAGTTTTTGGATGGCGTTTTGGTCACAAATGAATTAGTGCACGGGAGACGAAAGGACAAGAAACCAAGGCTTCTCTTCAAAATTAATATGGAAAAGGCATACGATTTTGTCAATTAGTCCTTCGTTGGGTCTCTCTTTGAGAGGATGGGTTTTGGGCAATGATGGAGACAATGGATGAAAGCTTGTATAGAGGGCACTTCATGCTCTGTACTAGTAAATGGCTCTCCAACCACACTGATAGCAGCTACTAGAGGTTTGAAACAGGGAGATCCCCTCTCTCTTTTCATTTTCACCCTTGTAGGAAAAAGCCTGAACAAACTTGTGGAGAAAGCTAGAGAGTTATGGTTAGTCAGAGGTTTCGGCTAATCGCCAAACGGGTCCAATCGTCACACATTTGCAATTCGTTGATGATACCTTATTTTTTATGAACCAAACAAATAATGATGTTTTGAACTGGTGTTTGGTCTAAGGATTAATATTGGCAAGAGTACCGTAATTGAAATTGATGTAGAAGAGGATTTCCTTAAGGAGATGGTGAAGGAATAGGGTGTGGTACGAGGAGGTTGCCCTTCACTATTTAGGACTACCTGTGGGAGGGATCCTAGACTAAAACGGTTTTGGGTAGCTGTGGTGGAAAAAAGGGAAGGAGACTAGTTGGTTGGGGAAGAAGATACCTCTCCAGTGGGGTCACCTTACCCTAATCAAATATGTGTTAATGAATCTCCCAGTCTACTACTTATCACTTTTCGAAATGCCAAAATGAATAGTGAAAAAGTTGAATAGATCTTCAGGAGATTTTTATGGAGTGATAAGGAGGAGAAAAAAAAGGTTCACCTGGTTGCATGGGAAGAGGTGATTAAGCCTAAATCACAGGGAGGGCTAGGCATAGTACCACTTCAGGTTAGGAATCAAGCTCTTCTTTGCAAGTGGTGTTGGCGATCCAGAAAGGAAAGGAGCGCATTATGGCAAGGGTGTTGACCACGAGATATGGGTCGAATGACAGTAATGGTTGGACGTTAGGCGAAAACGTTGAAAAATTCGGATCTCCGATAGTCAGGGCTTGGTGGCTGTTAAATTTAGGCAAGTTTGCAGTGGGGAATTTGTACAAAGGTAACACTAGTTTATTGGTTGGTAGAGGCGATAGGACCTTTTGGAAGGATATTTGGATGGGAGACAAACCTTTAAAGGAGTTGTTCCCAAGTCTTTTTAGAATTTCTAGGAACAAGTGTGCCTTAGTACAAGATTGCTACACGGTTGAGGGAAATCATCTGGCACTTTGATTTTAGGCAAGAGTTACAATCTTTTGAGAGTGGGAGCAGGGCCAATTTGTTAACCCAGCGAGGGGAGTTCCCTTTGCCCTTAGGACAAGAGGATGAACTAATTTGGATGGGTGATTCATCTAGCTCCTACTCGGTTAAGTCAATGGTAGAATTGTTCCTTCATCGGTAACATAATTTGGACTGTAACTCAAGCTTAGCTTGGAAAGGTCTAGCTACACCTAGAGTTCAGACTTTAACGTAGTGTGCTCTTAAGGGTAAAATTCTCACCAGAATGGATCTTAGGAGAGGGTTGTTGAGATCGGAGGGGAATTTTAGTTACTCTCTTTGTGGATATCCGGAGGGAGATGTAAACCATCGTTTTGTGCCCTATTGCTCGGAATTTGTGGCTATCCTTTGCGAACCTCTTTGGTATTCCTTGGGTATTAGATAGAACTTGTGTTGGAGTATTGGGCTCATGGTCTCTGATGAGACTTGGACCTAGAGTGAAGGCAGGATGGACCACGGTTCCATCTGTAGTACTATGGACCATTTAGAAAGAAAGAAATTGATGCGGAGCATTATCTAAATCTTGACTAGAGGATTGATTATTTGTTTGTTTTATTTAATCAGTTTATTTGTTTTATTTAGTTATGAGTTGATGTAATTTTTTTTTTTAGGGCATTTTAGTAAATATTGTAATAGGGGGTATTCTGGTCATTTTCATTGGGTTTTATTACAATATTGTTTATAGCCTTAGGGCATGTTCGATTGTTGAATTAATAGAAGAAACAAAAGTTGCAGTGGAAAATTGTCTCTTGCGCATGTGTGTTGGTGAGAAGCCTACGGAACCTTGGTGAGAAGCTGAGGACGGCGAGAAGCCACCGGAATAGGTGAGAAGCCTCTTCCAAATCTAGGTACTTATCTACCTCTCTCTAATCTCTTCTCTCTCTCTCCTTTCTCTCTTTTCTTTTTTCTTTCTTTGGTTACTTGAACCCAAAACAAAAGCCATCCTTGTTGTCGTGTCCCACAAAAAACCCATCCCTCACTTCCGTGATATCAAAACCCATCCCACAGACATTGCTACCCTCCCAACTACCTTCCTTTAGACTGTTGTCCCTTCTCAACCCATAAATCTTGTTGTCGTCCCTCCAATAAACCCTCTAACTGCTGCCGTGCCTTTTTCCCAGCCCCTTGGCTTCCGCCTCCCCTTCTCCAAGCCCTTACTGTTGTCGTCAACCCTCCCAGACCCCTGTACTGGGTTCGCCAGCCCTTCAAAACCCCTCCATTGGTGTCGCCTCTTGCCCAAATCCCTTTTTCACCTTTTCACAACCAGCCATACACTCTCTGTCCCCATCGCCAGCCTTTCCATGACTTCCATCCCCTTTCCCTGCTTCCGTTAGCTTCCAGAAACTCCTCTTCTCCAAGCCCCTACTGTTGTCGCCAACCCTCCCAGACCCCTGTACTAGGTTCACCAGCCCATCAAAACCCCTCCATTGGTGTCGCCTCTTGCCCAAATCCCTTTTTCCCCTTTTCACAGCCAGCCATACACTCGTTGTCCCCATCGCCAGCCTTTCCATGACTTCCATCCCCTTTCCCTTGCTTCCGTTAGTTTCCAGAAACTCCTCCCTGCATCGCCTACCTCTCGTGACCCTTTACCCTCTGTCGCATACCTTCCGTAGCCACAGTCCTTTGCCGCAAGTCCTTCTTTTCCTCCCTATTGCATCGTTTTGTCCCCTTTTATTTTTTTTATTTAAAACCATTGGTCCTTAAGTCCCAGTGCATTAGCCTTTTCTATCCTTAATTACCAAACTGCCATTAGTCCCTTTACCCCCATTTAGAGCCAATGTCAATTTTCAATTATATTAGTCCTAATTTGGTGATAGGCCTGCACTTTTGTGGGTCCCGACAAGCCCATGACTTTGAGGGATCTCCATTTTGAGCATCAATTGGTCTTAGTAAGTTGCATAGTTGTTTATATTAGATCACCAAGATTATTAATTTAATTCTTAAATTTCAGCCATCTATTAGTCTTGAGGTTCATTATTTTCATTTTAGGGAACCACATTAGGCATTTAGGGTTACACTATCCCCTTCTCCTGCATCAGAAATTCTAGGATCTTTGAAGGAAAATCATTTGAGGTCAGCGAACTTTTCAAAAGGGTAAAATGGAGGCTATGTGTGTGGCCTCTATCCAATAAGGAGTTCAAAGGGCTAAAACCAGTTGATTTTTTTTACGTCATGGGAAGGTTGTATGAGTGAGGAGAGCAAGACCCTTGGTTCCTTAGGACCCTCCTTATCGGGACATCATGAAATTCAACATAGATGGAGTTGCTAGGGGAAACCTAGGTCCGACAGGGATAAGCGGTGTTCTTAGGAATTGTGTTGGGGTCACGACTTTGGTTTTCAGAGTCGGTGAGGATTAGGGCCTAAAATGAGGTGGAACTTCTCAGTATTAGGAAAGCTTTGACTTTATATTCAGTCTATGGGCATGGGTCACTAGTGATTGAGAGAGATTCAGCAAATGCAATTAAATGGGCTAAGGGCTAAAGTGACCCCCCTCGAGACTGATTACCACACTTAGGAAGAATAGGGATCTCTCTTCGAGGCTCGACGTTTCTTCGCCCAAGTCAGTTGCACAGCAAATGGTGTGGCTGATTTCTTTGCCAAAAATGGAATCAACAATTCAGTATCAAATGTTCTTTCTATGAGCCAATAGGGGTTTTGCATAGATGTGGTGGATTTTTAATTTCCTTTTCATGTATTCCGTTTGCTATGATTGTAGTTTTGTTTATGTTTGCTCTTTTTGTCTAAGTACTCCTAGGCCTTTTAAGTTGATGCAATTGATTATTTTCATGTTAATATATTTCGTTCTGTTACCACTCAAAAAAAAAAACTTCACTAGTCATTGCTTAGTGACTAGATGCTTTTATTCCAAGTTTTCAATTAGTTAATACTTAGTATTGCTTAAAAATGAAAATGTAGTGAACCAATATAATGACAAGTCACTTTTGCTTAATCATCTTTGAAGCAACATAGAGACTATAATGAGTAAAACTCAAAATTGAGATGCAATCCTAAGAACAAAGTTAATAGTTTATATTCATACAACAATGAAAGACATGTAGTTTAGGGCAACTAGTAACACCCAAGGTTCAAAAACTTGGGACTTGGATTCAACCCACCTGAGCTAAAATTTTGAACCAAGTGGGTCAACCAAGTGAATTAAGTTTGTCATTTTTGGTTAAATTATTTTTTTTGAAAATTATTTTTTAATATATACATATGAGCTATTCTTGCATCAATTGGTTGTGATGGTCCTCTTCATGTCTTAAACTCAAAAAAGAAAAAGGTAAAAGTCTCCTCTGAAAATGATGTCAGACAGAATAAGTTTATTAATTGCAAACATTTTTTCACAACGTCAAAGGGAAAAATGCTATCGGTTGCATACAAGAGTTACTCTACATACATACATGCATATGTATGTACATACATATGTCCATTGTACTATACATAAACCACTAATTTCTCTTCCTAATTTCTAATAAGGAGTTATATTGCTTTAATTGATGGTAATTTGGAGAAATTATTCATTCATGATTTATTCAAACCAAAATGGAATGATATGTTTAAAAAAAAAATTGGAATGATTAACAAAAGGACAATGTGAAAAGATATTAAGTACTTCGTTATTTTCACCTAATCCTAATATACATATAAATACATATATATGGCAAAAAAGACACAATGTGATTTGTGGAGTAATGCAATGTGAAAAAGGTTTTCACTTAAAAGGTCATGTATTCAACTCCTCTTTATTACACTTAATTTTTTTAACACAACTTGGGCTAACTCTCTTCGACTCAGATGAGTCACTAGGTCTCCTTAAAACTCGGCAAGACTCAGCCAAATCATGTCAATTTTCCAATAGAGGGTAAGTGTCCTCGAGTTTTGGCCCAATAACCCCTAAAAACTTGTTAACTCAAGCAAGTCAAGAGTTGACTCAACGAGTTTTCCAACTACAGTAACATTTCATATATAGGATTAGATTGATAACCCCTAAAAACTTATCAACTCAGGCAAGTCACGAGTTAACTCACCAAGTTTTCCTACCACGGTAACATTTCATACGTAGGATTAGAATGAAATCAAATATGAAAATCCAGCATCCTCCAAAAATTTTAATTTTTTATTTTTCTTGAGCAGTTTTAAATATCCAAACTACAGACTAATAACTGGTTGTTGGCTAGTTTGTATCACATATCAGTAGGGCCTTGTGCCAATATTTAAAACCAGGTAGTTTTTTTTTTTTTTTTTTTTTGAGCGGTATTTAAAACCGTTAGTTGCTTCTCGCATAAAACGTTATGAAGACAACTAACCAAATCTATCAATAGCTGAAGAAACTTCATCTCCTGAGAAACCCATCTCAAGCAAACGAAGTGTCTTGTCCCTCGTTCCAAACAAAGTTTCAGTAGTAATAACCTGCAAATTTAAGTCCCGACCAATGTTAGGAAGCACCCCCAGTACACATAAAGTACAGGATTTGAATCGACAAGAATTTATGCTCTACTACCATAGTAATCAAATACTGGCACAAGTACAAATGCTGCATGTAATGTTCCAAAACCATCAAATTTCAAACATGGCACCATTTATTAAGGGTAAAGGATATAATATGAAAAACAAACAGTAGAAGACAATAAAACATATCATATATCCGTAGACAGGTAGGTCAATTGCATATAATCTATGATCAAAGCAAGACCTAATCAAAGGCGCAATCTTTTATGGGGCCCACTTATTATGAATCTAAACCTTTGAAAGAGAAAGATTCAAATAAATGGAAGGGCATTGTTTCCATAAAAAAAAATCAAGCCTACCTTCTGAATTTCAGTCATCCTTGTCTGATAACGTCCTAAAATATCAATCTTATAAGAGTAATATTCACCATGTAGGCATCAATCAATCCAAAGACAAACATCACTGTGAAATATTATGTACATGACCTCAGAAACCTGGTACTGATACAGATCCAAGGGGCACAACAAGAAACAGAAGTGCACAATATTTTTTTTTGAAAGGTAAGAATTCTATTCAAGGAAATGAGAAGCTTTACAAACAGATCAACTTGAACACCAGACCATCCCAAGGCTTCCCCCCTTCCCCAGAAAAAACTAAACAATTCTGTTTACAATTTCAAAATTAAAAATCAAACCCTGTCTAGCCAAATTATCCACTACAGAGTTAGCCGCTCTAGGAACCTAGGATACCGAGAAGCCATTTGCATAAATAGCATGCTGAATCCTATCCACTTTATCTAAAACTTTCCAAGGACAACTACCACCCGAAGCCCAGCCCAAAATGACCTTAGAATCGCCTTCCAAAATGCACACCTAGTTCCTCCATCTCCATAACCCCTCTCCAGAGAGCATGCTACTCTACATCAAAGGTTGAGAAAAGGGAAAGAGGGCCCGCAAAGGAGATTCGAGAATCTCCACAATGGTCTCTAATCACACCATCAAATCCAGCCATCCCACGATCCTGCCCACAGTTTCCATTGAAGTTTTACTTGAGAAGCCCCGACTCGGAAGGATGCCAAAAAATGAAGAAAGAGGACGAAGACGTTGGAGCCTGCCTCTGCAAGTCAACTGAGGCCCAATAGCTGCATATATCAGCAATGCAAACCCCATGAAGAGGGTTGTCCCCCAGCATCCATCAAGCAGCTCTAAATTTAATAACCTCAATGACCTGACTAGTGGTGGTAGACTTTCCCTGAAAGATCCTCTTAGTTTTGTCAAGCCATATTGACTAGATAATGCTATGGTGACCTTCCAAAGCTTCCTTCGGAAACAACTAACTTCCTTGATAATCATTTCATTCCAAAGCTTGAACCAAGCAAAAGGCAAGCAAAAAGAGATGCCCAACAATTGGAGGAAAAAAGCCCAAATGATGCGAGGAAAATGATAGTGAAGGAGATGGTGATTTACTGATTTTGCATCGGATAGTCAGAAAGGGCAGCCATTTACAATTGTCATCCTTCTGTTTCTCGAGTGATCAATCGTCAGAATGTTCTCTAAACTAGGAAGCCTACCAAAAACCTTAACTCTAAGAGGCACCTCACTTTTCCAAATATTCGGATGAACAAGTGGAGACTCCCCCGAAGGCATTAACTTACAGCAAAAGGATCTTTTTTTTTATAGGTTTTTTGCTAAAAGATCTTGCACTAAATTTTCCATGGATATCCTGTTCCCAAATTTTGTCGTCATTTCCGGACCCTATGACATAACACCATCTTGAGCATATCCATCATCACCATCCAATCTTCTAGCTCTCTCCTAATCTAAGGACACCAAACCACGTTATCATGTTGATCCTTGAAACAATCCTTAACCACCTCATCTATATTTGAATTAAAGGAGTAAAGACAGGGGTATCTACTGGCCAAAGGAGATTCACCGACCCACTTGTCATGCCAGAATGATACCTCGGTCACAAAGTAAACTCTATATCTAATATTCTCCATGAAAGTTGTGTGGACAAAGCAAATACCTCTCCAAAAACAAAACAAAAAAAAAAAAAAACCATCTAGTGGCCAAAGGAATCCACCACCCATTACTTGACAACCCATACTTCCTGATAATAATATCTTTCCACATACCCTCAAAATCATCCCCCGGTCTCTATAGCCATTTTGCAATCAAGGTGATGTTGAAGCAACAGATTGGCCTAATCCCCAAGCCCCCTCCACCAACTTGTAATCCTGAATCCACGAAACAAAGTGAAATTTACGTTTCTCAAGAATATCATTCCAAAATAATCTTTTCTGAATACCTTCCATCTTTTTTGTGATAGCTTCTGAGCACCAAAGAACATTGAGAAAATAAATTGCAAGACTAGATAGAACAGACTTAATAAGAATGATCCTTCCACCAATGGATATTTTCTTACCTTTCCATGCAAATAGTAGATCTTCTCTATCTTCTCAATTACTTTGTGCCAGCAACTCTTTCTAGGTTTACCTATTGCAAGAGAGAGACCAAGGTAGGATGTAGGGAAACTAGAGACCTTGCATCCAAAAATAGCAACCAGCTCCCTACATGTACTGCAATCTATATTGACACCCATCATCTCACTTTTGTTGAAATTAATTTTCAGCCCTGAGAAGACCTACAACCATAGGAGAATTGCCACCACCAGACTCAATTCCTCGAGGCCAGCCTTCAGGAAGAGGATACTATCGTCAACATACCGCAAATCATTGTCACAAATATCTGCGGTATTTTCAAATTTACCATGTTTTTATTGGCAAAATACTATTACCGCGTTAAAAACGTGTTTTTATCAGTACGACGATAAATTCCCGGTAACCCGATAAAATCGTATTAAAAACGCGATAAATGGTAATATCACGATAATATCCCGGAAAATTGCCAGTAAATTTCCGGTAAATTCCTTATTACCATTTTTATTTTATTAATATTTTTATTTATTCTATTTTTTATTATTTTTAAATATTATAATTTCTGGGAGATTTTCCCATTAAATTCCTGGTAAAAACCCGAGAATTTGAAAATATTCCGATATTACCAATCGTCGTTAATATCCCGAGAACGGTATTTGTGACAATGCCGCAAATGGGTTATCTCCCAATCATGGTGCTCAGCATGAAAACCATGGATCAAACCCCGAGCCACAGCAACACGCAACATAAGATGTAGAGATTTTGCCACCATCACATACAAATAAGGAGAGAGCAGGTCTCCTAGCCTAATATCCCCCCCTCCTCCTCCCCCCCCGCCCGTTAAAGAAACCATTCGGGCTTCCATTCACCGAGATCGACAAATGAGCTGAAGAAACACATGCATGAGTCCATCTCCACTAGCTATCACCAAATCCCATTCTCTGCATGACGAAGTCGAGAAAACATCAATCCACGTTGTCGTAAGCTTTTTGGAAATCCAACTTACACACAATGCTTGAATTGCCCGAGATGAATTTCGAGTGAAGACTTTCATGCACCACCACCACAAAGTCAGTAATCCATCTCCCTTCCAAGAAAGCACTACGGTTTACCGAAATAATCTTCGGAAGGACCCTCTTTAGCCTATTAGCCAACACCTTAGCAAGAATTTTATAAGGGCTCCCCAGTAGACAGATTGAGCGAAAATCATTCAGCTCCACTCCACCATCTTTTTTAGGAACCATTGAGATGAAAAACACACCCAAATCCTTAGAAATAATACCTCTATCAAAGAATTCTTGAGTAAAGTCCATAAGATCCTTTTTAACCAAATCCCAAAACCTTTTGAAGATAAAGATTGAGAAGCCATCAGGTCTTGGAGCTCTATCTTCCCCCAAATGCCAAACAACAGATTTCATCTCTTCCCCACTAAATCCAACTTCCAAAGACAAAGCTTGAACTTCATCCAATGATCTAAATTTAAGAGAGCATGGAACCGGCATGCTCCCCTCGAATCTGAAATATAGTCTCTTAAAGTACTTTAGGAACCGGCCTGCACCCCCCAACAGCAGATCAACAAGCCCCATTTGATCAATCCAATCACTAAATCTCTGCATGGGTGAGGAAATTCTCTTGCATCCCTTCCTTTCCGCCAGTCTTCGAACGACATTAAAATTTCCCCCAACACACCAAGGAAGAGAGCTAGCACCCCTAGCTGCCACCAGCTCCTCCTAAAATTCATTCCTTGTCGAACCATCGGTAGGCCCATAGACACTTGTGAGACGGAACCTCTTACTTGTGGCTAAATCTTCAAGGATTACAAAAACAGAGACGACCTTGATGTCTGAACTAAGAAGCTTCCAATTATTGGAGTTCCACACTATCCATAAACTCCCCGAAGCTCCGTGATAGTCTTTGGCAACCCATCCCATATGTCTTTCCTCCAGCTCTTGAATCTTCGTTTCTTGGAGGAACAGAATATCAAGTGAATGATTTGTAATGGCCTTCTTCAAAGTTGTTTTTTCCCCGATGCTCCCAACCCCCTAACATTCCATGAAACAATCTTCATTGGGAAACAACTGTTGTCCCCCTTCTACCTTCCACATCCAAATTTCTATCATAGTTAACTGAAAATTGAATATTTCTGAGCTCCCTATCCCTTTTTGTTTTTCCTAACATCCAGTTCTTCTTCTCTATTTCTTTTCTTCCTCCCAAAATGCTTGAAGAATTTCAGCTAAGTCATCCTCTCTTGTGATGAAATTCCTAGCAGAGTCCCCCACAAGAGAACCGTTTCATTGTCAAATTTTAGAGATCTAACTGTGACTATCAAATTACTATGTCTTACCTCCCCATCTTCTCTGCCTTCTTCCTCCTCCGGCTCATCTGCCCATCTAAAAGGGAGAGGCAAATCCCTGCCGCTCGCCAATTCTTCCATGTCTTGAGATGTACACGGACCTTTCCCCTTCTAATTCCTAACTTGAATCCAGCCCTCCACTTTAAACTTATCCTCCGCCAGTGGTGAGCCTGGTCTCTCCTTCGTTCCTTCGTAATTTTCTCTAATTCCTCCTGCTGAATGGCTTACCAATTGGGGGAAATCCTAGGTCTAAGCGATTCTGGGCCCCGATTATAGAATATGCGAAGAAAAGGCCAATGGGTTGGTGGAGGAATTCTCTCTCCTTCGTAATTTAAATCAGTTTTGGCTAATCTCCCTTTGTACTTCATGGCCATATATGAAATGCCTAGAGGAGTCATCAATAGATTAAAACAATTTTTCAAGAATTTCTTATGGGGAGACAAGGATAAGGAAAAAAGTGCACCTTGTAGGAAATTCCTTTGGCAATTAAAAATCATGCTTTGTTATGTAAATGGAGTTGGAGATTTAGTGGGGAAAGGGAGGCTATGTGGAGGAAAGTTTTGGTACCTAGGTACGGGGTGGAAGATATAGGAGGATGGAATCCAGGGGCTAAGGTTGAAAAGCAAGGTTCATCTCTCGTTAAGGCTTGGTGGAGAATTGGCAGAGGAAAAGGAAAAGTGGAGAGGTAATACAAGAAGTTGAGAATGTTAGTTGGGAAAGGGATTAGAACCCTTTTTGGGACTAATCTCTAGTTTGGAGAGATACCTCTTAAAGGTGTATTCCCTAGGTTATATAGGATCACTATCAATAGAAATGATGAGATTTCGGATTGTTATGTCATCAAAGAGGGAGTCACAAGATGGGAGGTTGTTTTTAGAAGAAATCTCAAGGCTTTTGAACAGGAGAGTTGGGATGAGCTGAGAACTTTGTTAGATTTCACTCTAAACAATTAAGTGACAAAGCAACATATTTAAAAATTTTCAAATATTAAATTTATTTCAAATGAAACTAAGGTGCAAAAATAACACCAATATAAAATTATATACTAGTTTCACTCTAAACAATTAAGTGACAAACATATTGATATTTTAATTAGGTTCTACAACGAGAATGATGGTAATACTTTAATCATATTCGAAAGCAATGTTAAAAGCATTAGAAGAATCCATGAAGAATGGGTGCAAATGTCCAACATAAGTGCAAGTGTCTGCCAGCGTCCGGTATGAGCATAGTGGGTTCACAAGTTAGGGTATTTAAATTTAGTCACGCATCGGTTAAATCTATTCCATGCAGCTTAATAGGATATCTACCAATGCAATGATCGGTTAAATTTATTCCATGCAGCTTAATAGGATATCTAGCAATGCAATGAGAAAAACATATAGCCAGTAGGGTTTTTGGTCTTTATTCATTGCTTATGTGCATGTTTCAATTTGGCGGTGTTTGGAGACTTTTTATGTATGTGATAGGCCATGGTATATGATTGATTTCATGTAAATTTTGGCTTCACTTAGTCTAATTTCTTCTGTTATGGTGTGTTTTGGGTGGTTTGGAGAAAAGATTCTTGGGCATAGGGTCATTAGATGTTTAGGTCTGTCAAATTCACTTGGGCTAAGTTCATAGAGTCTCAAACCCATACCTGCACTGCATCAGGAAAGACCTTCACATCTTCAGTTGCAAAATCTGCAGCCTTCTCTCCAGAGCTTCTAGCTGCTTGAGCCACAACTATAAACTCAACAAGTTCAGTAACAGAAGCATCTTCACCTGAAAAATGCAAGATTGCAAATAAATCACTTTCCATTAGCATATGAAATAACAAGAAAAAATGTATGTTGCAAAAAACCAAAAGAAAGTCATTCACATAGGTCATCTTAAGAACAGCTAGGCCAAAAAGAGTATATATTCTAGGAAAATAAAACTTCCATGGAAGAGAAGAAAATGAAACAGTGTCATAAAAATACTCATAGAATCAAAATGAAGTTTTTCATTCTACCAAATCTCAAATCATGAATTTGTAATTGGATCCAACGAAGGAAAGTCCCAATTGTTCAATTCTGAACTTACAATTTTAGGTGGATATTTATGGAAAGCCAAAGACCCAAAGACCAGGATCTATATTTTTGGAATGGGATACTTTCGGAATAAATATTTCATCCACTAAAATTGCAGAATGTGTAACTATCACTTTCAACCGTACCCAAAACCCACACAACATCCATAGAGTAGTTTCATAAACCTGGTCATAGTTTCCTTAGGAGCATCTTGCTGAGTTCCAATAAGGGGGGAAGAATCTCCAAATATACTTGCAAACATCTATTTCAAATAGTTCAAGATTAAAATAAGAAGCCTCTCCATATCAGATATTACTAGAGCTTGGAAGGAATTTATTGGCCTCCAATAGTTGTCTCCTTTGAGTGTGGGTATTTTGCTCTTTTGCTTCCTTTGTTCTTGTGATGTTAGTGGTTGGAGGGCTGTTGTATCCTCGTTGCTTTTCAATGTTCTTCTGTGGCACAGCTTGTGCCTGCTTTTTTAATGAAACCATCATAGTTACCATTTCAAAAAAAAGTAGTAGAACCAATGGTAGATATCATATGTTCATACGAACCTTTACTTTGTTAAGAAAAATATGGGCACAAAATTAAAGGATATTTTTCTCGGTAACTAGAACATGAGCAACAAAATTTGTGCCATCAAAGATGCAAAGAGTTACGCATGTGTTTGGTAATATATTATCTTGCAAATATTGCAAGATTAAATATTGTTTCCTTCCAGAATATTAAGGGTATATTGCAAAATCTAATAGATTTTCTCCTCCCTCCACCCAACTCACCCCCGGAAGAAAATATGTAGATAAAAATATAGAATCATCCCTCCCCGCCTCCTTAAATCTTTTCTCTTCAAGAGTATTAATCAAGCCATATTTTTTAATCCCCCAAAAGTTGATCACTTTAGATTATTTTTAATCTTTACACTTTTGTGGTCTTTAAAAACATATGGTGCTTATAAAGAATCACCTTGATTGAAAGGGCCATGTTTGATTATGGTCCCACCGAAGATCACTTTGAATGGATCAACCAAACAATATTTTTAAAGCTTCCAAATTTTTATCATTTTAAATTTTATTTTTTTTGAAATGGAATTTTAAATTAATTTTCATTCTAAAACTTTTATGACCTTTAGAAAGGGCCCACAAAACTCACCTTGATCAGAAACGTCTTTACTTGAACATAGAACCCACCAACAATCACCTCAATTTGATTAACTATGACATAATTATTAAGACCCTGAAAGTTTCATGATTTAAAAGTATATATTCGATTTATAAACTTCTGTCTCCTTTACAAACATATTATGCTTCGAGCCATACGTGGAATAGAAAGTATAAGTTTTAATATTAGGTCCTATAATATCAATAGGATCAGTCAATTCATCTTTCTTAAGCCCCTTTGATCACTTATAATTTTTTAACCTTTAAAATTTTGTGACCATGAAATTTGATTTTAATTTTCTATTTAGTATGAATATTATTTTTATTTACATTAAAAATATTTTAAAACATATCATACTTTTAATTAGAAAGGCATTACCAAACAACAATATTTAATCTGACTAGTACTTCAATAATTACCATTGAGCAAGAATTTTTTTTTTTCTGAAAGCATTTTCTTCTAATCTGTCAAGCTCAAAATCTGATAGTTGCCAAACACACCATAAGTCATAGCGGTTTTTTTTTTTTAGGCAGTAAGTGTCTTTGCTTAATTTGTAGAAGAATATGCAACGTAGCAATTGTCCATGGAGGGTATGAGCAACCAATCAAGCACCTATAGTAACATAACATACAAGCTACAGAAACACTGGGGAAGAAAAAGATGCAGTTGTAATTCTCAATTCTGGAAGTCAAGATGCAGTTCTAAATGTCTTAAAAGAATAATGAAAGATAACATAAGAGACTTAGAGTCAAAGAAGCTTCACATACCAAGCCTTTTAATTGCCAAATCAACTTCATCCTCAGAGAAATTCATCATCAACAAAGCATCCTTTCTATCCTTATCAACCTTACTAGCTTCACCAAACTCCTGGAAGAGATTAAGAGCATTATAAATTATCCAAGGGCTTTTTTTCTCGGGACAAGCACTACTGCACCACCAATTTCACAAGGCACACAAGAACAGCTATGAAATACAACACACCACGGCCACAACCAAGCAAGACGAAAGATGCAATCCTCTCTCTCTCTCTCTCTCTCTCTCTCTCTCTCTCTCTCTCGTGTAATAATCACCTTCACAGTGTCCTATTTGAACACCACCACCTTTATTATATGAAAAGGAGACAAAAGATGCAAAAGTAAATGGAACCCAAAGTAAAGAGAACTCCTAGGCCTTCGTTCACCAAGAAACCTTATTATTATACTCATCACCTTCACCTAGTGTTCTAATTCAACACCTTCCAATTTTTGTAGATATATGCTGGCAATGCTCCTCTAGCTTTTCCAATGCAAGACACCATGGAATCACCAATTATATGATTCAGGTGATCAAAGATGCTCTACATGTTGTGTTGTCTTGAAAACATTTCCCACTTCTTTCCTCCTATTTCCGTAATATCTGAGTTTCCCATTCAAGGGCTTAGAACCCCATCCATCTATAAGTGGTTGAAAAGAATGAGGTACTACCGAGAACCAATAAAAGGTTGAAAAAGATGGACCAAAATAGGTAAGACAAAGGGCCGATGGAAGACTAAATGATCAATGCACTACTCATTGGCCAGACAAAGAAATCACATGAAACATATTAATTTTGGTAAAGTGGTGAGATTTAAGGGATTTGTTATGCTTTAGGTGTCACTCTCCAACAACAGGTTTTATAAAAGGACAATACAACAAACTTCCAAGCAGCTTCATTTGGCAAATAGCTATTTAGTTTCAATTTGATCCAGGAATAAATTTATTTGTTTGATAAGATATCATTAGGTTCCTTCTTTTTAACGATATATCACTAGGCTCCTTTACTCACACCTTTTTGATCTAACATGTCAATTGACGGTTTTGTGTGGTTGATCTTATTTTAACGGAGATTCCAACACCTGCAATCCATGATAGTCCATTAGAATGTAAGAGCCCATACTGGTCTCCTTCCTATCATTTCCAAACGATCTTTGATCGACCTCTTTCTTTGGGAGGACATTGGATATAACATTGAATAGGAGTTATTAATGAAATCTTCCCACCCATAATACAAGTTCCCAAATTGAAGAAAGTTGGGAGATCTTCTTCAAAACCCCACCTGATGAAACTAATGAAAATTGGATTCAAACTCTTTTTTTTTTTATAGTAACTCAAAGAAATTGAGGAACCCAAAATTCGACAATGACAAAAGCCCGATCTCTATCACTCTGAAGAAATCTCAAACTCTGACAAAGAAAGCTTGAATGAAGGATTTAACTGTATAGAAAATCACAATACTCAATTAAGCAGGAAAACTTCAAATTAAAATTCAACAAGAACTCTCAAGAACAAGCTCACTTCAAGGAGTAGAAGAAAACACAAGACTAGAATTCAACACAAACTGTGATGCCTATGGGCATCTCTAGCACCTATATTTGTAGTGTTTTACATATGTCACATCATCAATTCATGTACACCCTTATGCACTAATCACAACTTGACACATCATCTACTTTATTCTCCTATAATAATAAATTGCCACATAAACAAACAAGAAATATAAAACAACTAAAAGAAATCCCCAGATTCTCTCTAAGTAGGTGGCACCCAAGGATATGCCTCCTTTCTCTCCAAGCAAGTGCTAAGACAAAAACAAGCTTCCACCTCCTTTGATTAGTCAACATTCTCTCCACCAACATTGACAAAGTCCAGTTCCTTCGAGAAAATTCATCACTTTTCATGTTTAGACTTTCTTGACTCATGGAAACATAGTTTTGCACGTATCTTAGTGGAAAAACATTTTAGACCTAGGTACCATAGCCCTAAGCCACTTTATTTAACCAATTTTCCATTGGAAGCCTTCTAAATTGGTGAACTTTTTGAGACATCCAATTTTTCATAAAGGTCAAAGGCTTAGTAGAAGGTGGCCTACATCAATCTCCATTGTGATCTTGATTCTTTTATAAAAATATCACCCCAATATTTTCCTATTCACAATTTAAAGATATCTTTCGATCTATAGAAGACCAAAACACACCCTGCTCCACAAAATAAATAAACAGAACAACACAGCTACCCACCTCCCCATTTGCATAGAATTCTATAAAAGTAGTTTTAAATGCAATTGGCGGTATGCATATTCTTTTATTTAGTCTACTTTTTAAAAATTTAGAGGTAACTTAAATAAAAGCATGACACACTAAGTCACGGAACTGACTCTTTTTATTTGGAGAGAGAAAGAGAGAGAGAGTCACCACATCAACTCACCAAGTCAAAATTGTTAAGCCGGGCAAGTATGAGCCCAAGTCCTGAGTTTTCCAACCTTGTACATAATGCATTTGGTTAATCTTCCTTTCCTAGAGAAAATTTATGAAGTTATGTGCTAAATGTAATCCCACAACGATGCAACTGGAATAGAAAGGATTCACACTCTCGGTTGTTTGATTTTACATTTATTATTCAGGTAGTCCTTATTTCGAAACCAAAAGACAAACATTAAGCTCCAAATGCCCAAAAACCAGAGCATCACCATTGCAGACAATGTCTCTAGAAAATGAAATTCAACTGCAAATTAAGCAGATGATTCATTCACCATTCAGCAGCTGAAAATAGGGACATCAATAATATCAATATGTCAGACCAGACTAAGCCCACAGTTGGACTGGAACCCACACGATCCTACTTATAGGACCTGCACCTGACCCAAAGCCCAAATTGGTCCATCGTGTTTATAAAATAATACTTGTAATATATATATGGCGATAAACATATATTTATGTGAAATATATGCCGTACATATGTACAATAATTTTGTTTTCACATTACAGGCTTTTGGGTCCAAGACAACGTGGACAGGACCTGAACTGTCAAATTGCCAGGTTTTTGGGTATCCATTAACATCCCCAACTGAAAGCAAATATACTGGTGTGGGCTCTGGAAGCTGGGAAACCAGCTTTCAAAGGACAAGATCATTCTGCTAGAAAATTAAGGAATATTTATTTCATCAGTCACCAAGATTGTCACAAAAAACAATTACAGAATGTAAATAAAAAACTAGGAACAATGAAGCTCCCAAAGAAAGCATTGTTTCGAGTGTCACCAAGCATATGTAAGTTAACACCAACAAACTACACAGAGCAGGAAAGGAAAATGCATTTCCCATAGGGTAAATAAAGTTTTTTTTTTTTTGAACGGTGGGTAAATAAAGTTCATATGAGCATATTCATCAGTTGAATAAAAGAGGCATATACCATCTCAAGAAGAAAAGAAGAGATACCTCATAGTCCTGACTATCATCCATAGAGAATTCAAAAGAAGAATCATTTTCATCCTTGATAGGATTAACCACATCATCTGGAAAATTTGAAGGTTCAGGACTTGAATTTTGTAGAGCCTGAATCATGCCAGCATGTAACAACCATTATTTGCATGTAGTTCCAAGTAAATCAATATTGCAGGATTATAAATCATATGAAGATTATATGATGCGTAAATAAATTTCATTTCACCCATCTCTTTCAAAACTACATGGAGCCAAAGTATAAGTCACACCGGAAGCAATGGAATTTTAGTACACTCAACAGTTAAGAGAGCAATCTGTGTAAATGTTAGATTTAGCATTTTTTTTTTTTTTGAAAGGTAATGATAGATTTAGCATTTAATTGAATTAATTATCTTCAAACAATGAATCATTTTATTAATCAACTAGCGAAAAAGAAAGCAATAGCGTGGTTTTCCTTTTTTTTCATAGTAATAGTTTAAAATTTCACCCTCCTCTTAGATAAAAAGAGTAATGAAATAAAACAGATGGCACATGCTGGGACCATGCTTTTATGCTCGTATTTCTTCCATTGATTCAGAAAAGTCCAAGGTTTCCATGTTTCTTGGAGAAATCCATCCTCTGGATAAAATGTAGGAAACACAGAAAGGGATTTCAGAATCAATAAATATGCAAACCACATGCCCCAATCCCAGCCAAGAGAGAGAGAGAAAGCTATTTCTTTCGCCAGCACCTTACTTCAACCAGCCCATTCCAGCCTTTCCTCCTCATCCAGTTCCTTCACACTCTTTAGTATCCATCCCAACCCATGTTGTTGCACAGCCATTGCATCAAAGACTGCAACCACAACAATCAGCCAGTCTCCATTACACGAACCCCACCATCACCTCTCACCTCCAAGATCCATCAACCAAGATTCACTATTCTACCCATCACCACTATATGCTCCACTGCTCAGCTAGGCCACAACACCCAACCCACCCAAAACTACCACACTTCTGCCCACCTAGTCCAACCAACCCAGATTTTTTTTTTTTTTTTGCAATAAAATTTATAAAATTAATCTAAATAATATTTGGATTCTCTGCATTTTGGCCCCCATCATTGACACAATTTGCCATCTATAATTCTCATCATCAACATCACCATCATCCTCCTGTCATCATCGCTGTTGTCTCTACCACCAAATGCCAGTTTATTTTTATCTAGAATATTATACCTCCAGATCTATCTGTCTGTGGCTCTGTTTGGGCCACCTATCTGTTGGATTGACCATTGCGTCAATTATTCAAATCTTTTGTCAAGAGCTCTGATCTCAGGGTCACTGGAACAACTCTTCTATCTACCTCTCAGTCCCATTCAGATTTCTACTTAGATATGTCTACATCAATCTCCTATCTTTTTTTTTTTTTTTGAAAGACAGTAATTTTGTTGCTAAAAATAATAGTACAGCAAAAAAGCAAGAAAGCCAAAACTGGGAGACATACTAGACATAGAACAAGGTAACAAACATAAGGAGAACTGGAACCTCACACCTGAGATGCTGGAGCCCTCACAAAGGGTGCTGTTAAGTCAGGCAGTAGTCAAGATTTCCGGAGATCAAAGAAGATCCGGTCACTCCTCTTTTGGCAAGAGAATTTGCGATACCATTAGCCTCTCCGGGAGTGTGGACTATTCTCACCAGTAGAGACGAGAAAAGATCCACAATCTCCTCAATTAAATCGCGATATTCCAAGGATGAGACGACTCATTAGCAGCTCACTTAAAGACACAAGAAGAATCCCCTTCGACAATCAAGGGAAGAAATTGGCTATTCACCGTGAGCTTAAGCCCCTGTAACAGGGCCATTGCTTCAGCAAAATGAGCAAAATTGGAGCTGAAGGTGCCAGAGAAAGCCAGCAAAGCATGCCCAAGACTTTCCTTGACAATGCCCCCAATTCCGGCTGGGCCAGGCGAGCCCAAAGCACAACCATCAAAATTCAGTTTGAAAGAATTAGCAGGCGGTGGCGTCCATTGTAGCGACATAGAGTTGGTCAACAGGGATCCTTAATCACTTCAGATCAGCACCTTATATCACTAATTGGGTGGTGCAGAAAGACATCCAAGATTGAGACCCAACTGGGCACCTCCATTTAATTGCTTGAAGGATGTCCTTGACGCTTTTCACAACAGCTTTAAAACATCAGTTGTTCCTTTCCAGCCAAATAGACCACATCGTGGCAATAAGAAAAGATTTTCAAAGAATTCTACCCTTAACAGGGTCTTCCTGATCTGCTAGCTTTGTAAATGGGTCATAAGCGAGCCAGGAAGACACCATGGTAAATCAAACCAGGAAATAACCTGGACCAAATTAACTAGGCCAGAGGACACTGCAGGAATAAGTGATCTGACGTCTCCTCATTGCCAGGGCAAAGAAAGCAGCAGTTGGTAAACTGGGCCCTATTACCCCGTCTTCCCAGCATGTCGAGGGTGAGCACCTTTTCCTGAAATGCAATCCAGCAAAGGCAATGCATTTGGAAGGGGCAGAGAAGGTTCACAGATGGCTAAGAGGGCTGATAGAGAGGTCTTGGCTGGCCAAGCTTGAGTAAAGGGAATAGACGTCTATAAACAGTCCTTTGTTGTCCAGTTTCCAGATACGACGATTGGGCCTTCCCAGATTCAGATAGCAACTGTGAAGCAATTGTATGAGGCAGATGAGATGGGCCTCCTCTCAATCATTAAGGTTCCTACGGAATATGGGACACCAATAAATAGCACCCAACCAGAACTTGAAGCAGTCACTGACAAAGGCGTCGCGGCTCAATGAAATGCTGTACAGCACTGGGAACATTACCTTTAGACGAACATCAGTGATCCAAATATCATGCCAGAAATAGACTGTCGCCCTTCCCAACCCAAAATCTGATATTTGCATAGCAAATATTGACAACCTTCGTCACCCCTTTCCAGAATTAAGAGCTCCTCCCAGCTGAATTATTAATTCTCCATGCATAGTCACCCACCTAGTCTTTCTCCATTAAGATGATTTTCCAAAGGCCTGAATCTTCATTGCCCATCCTCCATACCCATTTCCAATTAACGCCAGATTCAAAATACTGAAATTTTGCACCCCCAAACCCCTATACTCTATTGGTTTGCAAACGATATTCCAACTCGCCAAGTGGCACTTTCTCTGATCACTAAGGCCCCTCTATCGAAAATCTCTTCGTAATCTCTCAAGCTTTTTAATGACATAGGAGGGGAACTTGAAGAGCGATATGACATAAATAGGAACAATTGCCATGATAGTTTTGATGAGAGTGATTCGACCACCTACGAGGAGAAATTTCCCCACCAAGAAGCTACCCTTCTTACCATCCTGGAAGTGATCAAATCCCACCCTGATTTAGGGATAGGACCAACACAAAGGGGTAAGCCAAGGTAGACAATTAGAAGCTGGCCCACTTTACATCTGATTATCCGAACAAGCGTGCAAAGCTAGAAGTCCGTTTCGCCTCCAAGTTAATTCCAATCAGTTCAGTTTTGGAGAAATTTATTCTAAAGCCAGAGACGGCTTCATAACACCAGAGAATGGCCTTAAGATTCTAGATCTCATTGCTGTTAGCCAGCAGAACATCAAAGCATCATCGGCATACTGAAGATGAGAGACAATAGGGAAGCTCAAAATACGAACAGTTTTTTTTGGAACATTGACAATTGATACCATTAAAAGGAAAAGAAATATAAGAAAGAACAAGAAAGAGTAAGTAATAAAAAATACAACAAAAATTCGCCCAACACAAGATCCATATGAAAATAAGAAATAAAAAATACAACAAAAATCCGCCCAACACAAGATCCAAATGAAGCCCCCAAACCCAAGATCTCAAGACTGGTGAGATGAGAAAAACTCCAAAGAAGGACTTTATAATTGAACACCAGCTTTCGCCAAGAAGTCTGCAACACAGTTTGTTGATCAAGATGTATGAGTAAAAGGCACGCGACCTATCCTGCACAACCTCCAAATGTCCCTAGCAATACCAATCAGCCTTCACGGGGGGAATTTTCTATTACTAGCCCAAGAGATGGCATTAGCTGAGTCACATTCGATAATGAGGTTACCACTCCTAAACCCAGACCAAACCTGAAGTGCTCTCCTAATTGCTCTCAATTCAGCTTCATTAGATTCCATCAACCCAACTGATTCGGAAAAAACTGCCAACATTCTACTCCTAACGTCATATAACACACCTCCTATTCCTGTCGGCCCTGATTTACCCCTTGCCGCCCCATCACATTGAATTTACTTGAACTTAGGGGAAGCGCAACCCACTTGACCGATCTCTTTTTATCTCTACTAACTCCCGTCACACACCCATCCCAAGAAAGTAAAAATCCTCAGGTGCAAGACCCCGAAACTCCTTACACACAGACAAACATCCAATCACTTGCCATTTTGCCCTCTCAAACACGTCTCTAGGGTCTCCCCTCTTTCCCTCAAAGATCCTTCCATTGTGCTCTTTCCAAATAGCTCACGAGGCAGCGAACGGAACCATTTTCCAAGCTATTCTAAGCATCCCTCTAAAGGAACCCCCCATCCACGACTCAATTAAATCCTCCACACCACTACTTGGAACCCACGAACACTCGAACAGCCTCAAGAACGAGTGCCAAACCACCCATGTAAAACGCCAATTGCATAACAAGTGGTCAATCGTGTCCTCCTCGACCTCGCATAATGGACACACTATAGGAGCCTCAGCTGGAATAACGCGCCTTCTCTTAAGATTGTGTCTGACAAGGATCATCTTTTTCAATGCCGTCCACATAAAGAATTGGATTCTAGGGGGGATCAAGTTGTTCCAAGCCAAATTGCAAACAGGAGATGAGTACGAATTTGTTGCATATGTCGAACGTAGGATTGATTTAACCGAGAAAGACCCTGACGGCTCCATGGACCAGATCTACTTGTCTTCACCCTCAATCCACAATCTGGTATCAACTTAGGATTCCGATCAGAACTTGGTGGATACCTTCTTCAAAATCCCGCAAAATCCTCCTAAAAGAGATTGACCACTGTGGTGTATCATTGACCTCACTATATCACTGATCAAAGCATCCGGGTTTTGCCGACACCATACGACTGAAGGTCTCCCCCACATTGGTGAACAAAAACGAAGATAAAGGACCCCTTGTCTAAGGCCCTGAAAAGCACTGATCAAACCTACCAGTGAAAGCATTCCATCATCCAAGCCCTCCATTTGAATCCATTCTCATGAGAAGATAAAAGGAGAAAGTCCTAGCTAACTCTGTCATAAGCTTTCTCGAGATCCAGTTTGCAAATGATGCCAGGTTGCCCCTAAGAGACCCTAGAATTAATAGTTTCAGAGGCCACAACAACGTTGCTCAGAATTTGGCGCCTAGAAATAAAAGCACTTTGTGAGAGAGAAATGATAGATCGAAGAACTTTCCTAAGCCTAGTGGCCAATATATTGGCAATGATTTTGTAACAGCTCCCGAAAAAGCTAATGGGCTACTAATCACGGATATATTCCGCACCTTCCAATTGGAATCAACACAATGAAAGCAACACTGATGTTGTTAGACAATTTTCCATTGGTGTGGAAGTCATGGCAAAATCTCACCAAGTCATTTTTGACGACTTCCCAGAACATTTGTAAAAAAGCCATGGCAAACCATCAACTCTAATCTCTTCCTCAGTAAAAGGCCTCTCAATCTCATCTGCCGCCTCCAAACCAATCAAATCAAAAGGTAAATTGTCAAGGTTGGCAGTTAAAACTTCCTCTTTACAAAATAAGATAGAGAATAAATTGACAATTTCAAAGCGAACCTCATTTTTGTCTAGCACCAAGGACTCCCCGACCTTCAAAGATAAAACTCTATTGCGCCTTCTTCTAGCCAAAGCACCGTTGTGAAAGAATTTAGTATTCTTATCTCCCCCTTAAGCCAAAGAGCTCGAGACCTTTGTCTCCATTAAATCTCCTCCTCTTTGACTTTCTTAGAGAAAAGATCTTTGAGTTGAAGTCTCCATTACTTATCATCATCCGAGATGGATCCCCTACACTCAGCATCATCAATTTCAAATATCTGAGATAGGATAGAATCTTTGACAGCTTCTCTATCCCCATAGTGATTCTTAGCCCAATCTCTCAATCTCCCTTTCAACTTCTTTAGTTTCCCAGCAAGTCTTGCACCTGGCCAACCTTGGATATCAAACTCCTCCCAGCATTGCTGAACCAGCTCAAAAAAGTCGTCCACCTCAAGCCAAGAAAGCTCAAATCTGAATGGACAGGACCCAAATTATCCATGACAGAATGCAAAGCAATAGGGCAGTGGTCGGAAGCAAGCTTTGGAAGGGCAATCTAGACAGCTTCGGGGAAGATTTCCAACCAATCCAAGCTGACAATGAAACGACCAAGTCTGGAACTAAATAGGAACATCTTGATGGTTGGACCAGGTAAAACAGGCTCCATTCAAAGGAAGATCCACCATCTCACTCCAATTCATCCAATCAGAAAAGGATTCCATCCTCGACTCCAAGTGCCCCCTGAAGATCTCTCATGACGGAACCTGGCGATATTGAAGTCTCTGCAAAAGCACCGAGGACTCCTCCATCTGCTGAAAACATCATCCAATTCGGCCCAAAACAGCTCCCTTGACCTCTGATCCATGATCATGCGGGCCATAAAAATTAGAAAAAATCCATCTGTCTCATATCAAGATCATTATGAAGAACAAAGAAAATGCCCCAAAGTGAACCTCCTCTTTCCTGAGTTTAGAAGAATTCCACGTTTCCCTATCGAGCCCAGTCTACATCTATCTCCTATCATGGTTTCCCCATTGTTGTTAAATCTTAAGATGCACCATTCGTATCTTAAGATTCATACGATATGATAAGAGGAACGATTTGTATCTATTAACAAATTTTACGATTCCTATAAATAATAGAATTATGGGGTTATATGGAATGTGAATGCATAAAACTTTTTGTTTTGATAGTTTTTAAGGCTTGCGTCATTGAGCATTTAAGTCCTTTGGCTTTTTTAGGGGTTTTTTAGTTCATTATTGACTTTTCACAGTATACTTGGATTACATACTGATCTTATAATTTGAGAGTTGGAACATTAAAATCTGAGCTCCAATGAACTAATTATATAATATTTAGTTCACTTGATAATGAAAGAAAATTCGAGAATTATTCACATTATTACCTTTTAGATATAGTTTACATTACTTCATATATTGAACATTTTTTAAGAAAAACACATGAATCTTAAGATTCTACAGTTTACGATACACGATTTGTGGTTCAAGTAAAACAATTTTACAATTCAATTCGATTTTCACAACATTAGACTTTCATCCATCGAGATCACCTAAATCCCACTGATCTCTTGTGCCAGAATGTTGATCTCATGTTTCTTCGCCATGGATCAACAATTGTGGCACATTGATCCTATCATCCACTCCATCACATTTTCTTTAGATCCACTTCAACTTTTCCAGATGTTTCCATCCAATTTTGGATTATCAGGATAGAGAAATTAAAAGTCAAGTTTCAGGGAAGGAGGGGAGGGTTAGGATATCATTAGAATAGCTATCATCAAGATAATGAAAGATGAAGTTACGATTATCCAATATTAGGCAAGTATGCTTGTTAAGAATGTTTGATACCTCCAAGATACATGGCATTGTAATCTAGGTAAACATGTATTAATAAAAAAGTGTCACATGTTTTATGGTCCTTCCTCTAACAATATAAAAATTAGAAGCTTTGCACATTAATCATGTCATATGAAATGCAATTTGCCTTTAAAGTTCAGCAGTGTTTTTTTTTTTGGGCAGTAATTATAGTTCAGTACTGTTAAAACCTCATACAATTTTAGATGTGATTAAATTTTCAGAACATTGATAGGAAACAATATTCTTCATGATCACCAAATACCAATATGAATTTTCAGCATCCATCACTGATTGATGTAGAAAGGGGTATGCTTCTCAAATTTCAGATGAAGTCAAGGAATCATGCACATTCTCAGTAAGGTTACAAACTCGAGGAAATTTTACAGGACCAGAAGAACAATTAAGCCAGGGATGATTACTTACAGAATATGTAAAGAGAGTCTCCAATAATAAGTCAACATCCTCTTCACCTACATGGAAGAAAATAAGCATTTCAAAATCAAAATCCCAAAATGGCGTGGCTTTTCTTAATATAATTTACTGTCTTATGCATACTTGAGTAAGAGAACATTTTACAAAAGATGCATATATGTATTGGTCTATAACCAATGATAGATCAATGCATATGTGCACATTCAGAGGACTTCAAATTTTAAATTTTTAGAAATACATAACCATTTGAATGTGAATGCATGCAGCATACCAACCATGTTCCTCAATCACTTTCTCAACAAGCGTTGGTGCAAACCCCATCCCTATAAAATGTGATTTCAAATGACTCGATGACGAGCATGCCAAACTTTCCTATTAATGAACAAGAAATAAGGAAATTAGCATCCAATGAGGAAAGGAAACCCACAAATTATCATTTAATGTTGTCATGTTGTATGAGGCCCACAGCCTCCACATCATATGAATGTCCATTCACCAAATCCCTCACACAGAATCAAAGAGAAGTCCTTGATTTTGATTGATTTTTGCGCTGAGAGAACCACTTCAATACACTCATAGTTCTCATTAAATATGTGACTGCAGAGCCCCCACTTCAGAAGTATCAGAAAGTGTTTGTCTTCTGGGTTTCTTTTCCTTACTCGCTCCAATCCAGCCATTAACATTTGAAATGATTGAACGAACTACTGAGCAAAAAACTTTGTCAATAGCTCAAGAGAAATGAGCGTGGCAAATTATTATCAATGTTGCACAAAGCAAGAACCTAAAGAGCACTAAAATGTGACAGTTAAAAAAAAGCTATACTTCTTTGCTTTTTGGATGAGATCAAGTGTAAAATGTTTGCAAGATGGTCATAAATCAGGAATATCAAAGCTATCAGTGTGAACCATTTTCTCAGAAAGGAAGTGGAAACCAAATTCAAGGTTATGATTTGACAGACACGGTGGCAAGCTCCTCTCACAATAGATGCTGGTCAATAAAAGAATATTACACCCCAAGGGGTTGGCCTAGTGGATGAGACACAAGACTTCAAAATTGAGGTCTTGGGTTCAATCCCTAGTAACTCCAATGAAGGGCCACTTTCCATGGGATATGTTCAGAGTAAGGTCCCACCGATTGAACCCGGCATGTGTGTGTAGGGAGGTGTACACACGCCCCGAAGGACTATTCGGGCGAGACACCTGGACACCTTCGGTCATCAAAAAGAAAAAATCAATACTGGCTTCTATAATATTATAATTTTTTTTATGATTGGTACTAGAACAATCCATTGTATCACCCAAAACTTCACAATCTTGAGAATCAGGAGTCCACAACTCCATATTAGAACATAATACAAGCAATGCAATGAATAACCACTCTGCAAAACACATTCAACTAAAAAAGCATTTTTCTTTTTTTCTTTTTTGATACGCAAGCATTTCTTCGTTAGTCTAAGCCCCATGATTTTTTTTTTGGGTCATTTGGTATAACAGGTTGATGCCATGTGAATGGAGAGGTGTACAGCATCAAAACAAACATGAACCTCAGCAGACTCCACGTGAATTGGTTTCACAGATGACTCCAAATCCAAGACCTCAACCTTTGGCACAATTCCAATTTTGTGATCCTGATCTGAAGAACCCTCACCATCCAAATGATTTACCAAGTTTTTCTGCATAGTAAGAAGGCATTGTGAAATAAGGCATATGAATTATGGCTTAAGATAGGGACGTGACAACAGTAGATTCGGAAATACCATTTTGAAATCAAGTTGTAATCATGAAGACTGGAGATGAATAATTGCAATTCCCTACAGACTTGTTTAGCCAAGACTTGTTGGAATATCTGCAACAAGAACGTAATCACAATACCAGTTAAATGCTGTACAACCAATTATAACATGACGGATGCACCACCAGTAATACTATGAACTATTAAGGCAACCAATTTAGACCAGCAATAGAAGATAGAATTGAATACAAAAACTGAAACTGTCCAAGAAAAAGCTAAAGCAAATCAAGCCAACATCAAGCATTCATGCCTAAAACCAACCTTAGCTGCACTCATATTCTTTACTGTAGCATGAGAAGTCCATACTTCAGTACCCTTTCATGATCCTTCCTTAGTAACAAAGTCTAAAGTTGACTTACTACTTGTGAGTTTAAAGTAATGGGCCTTCTTCATGAAAAGCCCATTATATTTGTGAAGCCCTAGTTTGAAGATAGCCCGAACTGTTAGGCTCAGCCTTTTGATGAATTGGGCCCAATTATGTTGGAACCGGCCCGTTTGTGGAACCAACGAACTTCGTGCAGAAAGAAGATTCAAGATGTGTCTGGATTTGTATTTGATTCGTACTTGTATTTACTTTCCATTTTATTCTGTTTCCACCTTTGAGCTTAGGGTTTTGCAGTTGTTAGCCTAGGTTTATTTCTCCTCTCATGGAAAATATATAAATACCCATGAGAGGAGGTTTTAGGGAAAATTTTCGGGTATGTGTTCCTACATTGTATTGTAGAGAGACAGAGAAGAGAATGAAAAGATAAAAAAGGAGAGAGACGGTGTTCATCTCCAAGGAGGTATTCTTGTAAGTTGCTTAAATTTTCTTTCATTTTCCATATATTTTTGTTATTTAGCTCATTGAATAAAAGAGACCTCTTTATTGTTTTCAATGAAATTGTGTTGTGGTTGGATTGGATCTATTGTGCTCTTCATCTCCATCGCCGTTGTTATATTTATTGTTTGTGGATTTTGTACACCCATCCAACAGCTGAAATGCGACCATTCAAGATTTGAACCTGCCATCACTTGATCTCTGGATTAATGGAATTTTTACTGTAGAAATCTAGGATCCACCATTCTGTGCGATTCAGACAACATTTATTGATTATGCCACTGTCATGCACCGAGCTCCTTCTAGTGGATTCATCAATTTCTTGGTAAGCACTGTCACCGGATTTCATTTAATGCAGCAGATCTCATCCCTTTTCTGTGTTGAAATGGGTACACAACAATTAGCTCCCAATTTGAAAGATAGATGGGTTTTTTTCTAAAGATTGGTTGAAAGATTGATATGAAATGCAAAGTCCAAATGCTCACCTTTTCTAGAAGTGCATGATTTATTTATCACTAACCAGACAGAGATCTTGAAAGAATCCTCATCAAATTGAACATGGCATATGATAGAATGAACGGAACTACTAGAAAAGCCAAGATGCTTAAACAGTAAGTCTTCACCCTCAAAGGTCCACTATACACCATCAAGAAAACTTCCGTTTCGCAGTATAAGTAGCCAAGCACTTCTTCAAAAGCAGGAAGAAAAAAAAAACCAAAATTCCAACACTTTCACCATTTATCCACCCTCTTAACTAGAGTAGAATCCTCGCTAATTCCACATTCACCATAACCTAGACTAATGCTGTGTTTGGACTTCGGATGAGGAGAAATCAAATGTGGGGACTGCCTAAAGAACATGAAAAGTACTGATTTTATTGCAAGTAGAAAACTTTAAAAGTACACTTCTCTTGCTTTTCATTAATATTGTATGGTATAAAGTGGAGAAACAGTTAGTAGGATAATTTCATTTGAATGGGGTGAGGACAAGTGGAGAACTTCTGAGATGTGAATTACCCACACCTACTAGGACGACTTGAATTCTCCATTTTGAGGAGAACTTCGGAGTTGGGACACAGGAAAGTATGATTTCTCCTCTTAAGGTTCTGTTTGGGTGCATGGAAAGGAAAATAACCAATTTAACAAAAAATGGTCAAGCCCATTTATATTTTTAGTGAAAAAAGGTCATCTTTCCTAATAAATACTTTCTCTCCATGCATTCAAATGGCAAATCTGGGTTCCCTAGAGAATTTGAGTTCTTGTCCCCCATTTCTCCTCATCCAAGCACAAGACTAAAAGTATACAAACCATAGGTTCCACTTCAATGTATGGAAAGGAGAGTATGTATTTGAAATTCATAAATTTTTAACTAGAAACAGAAATGGGACAGTCCACTTTTTGTTAAAAATAGTTATTTTCCAAGAAATTCTGTTCCATACTCAATCTGGATTTAGATAGAATTAGTATGTGGAACTCAAAAGGCGAGATAGATACTGTGATGATGATGATCCTGATGATATTTCGATATAGAAAGTATCTTCTTCGAAAATAACCTTTCTAGTTTAAACTAGAAATTGGTTAGACACTTTTTTTTCTTAAGAAGTACTATTTTCGAGGAAAGTGCTTTCCTTGCAATGCCCTATTCGGATGCATGGGAAGGAAGAAAAAATTAGTCGAACATAATCATTTAAGAAGGGAAATGGATTTTGTCCGTTTTTCGTTGAACTTGGCTATTTTCCAGGAAAGTACATTCCTTTTGCATTTCCATGCATGCAATTGGAGCACAGTTTCTTCCACAAAATCACATACTATCTCACTCAAATGGCAAGAAAATCACGTTTTGGAACTTCAAAAAGTGGATAGTTTAAACCCAAATGCATTAAACCCTAAACCTTACACTACATTGCATGCAGAAGAAACAGAAAAGAAAATAATCACAAATTTCAAATCCCGACGGAAATTGAAACGAAGTAAATAAACGCAAAAGAATTAATAAATAACAGAAATCAAAGTGGGCTAACAGATTATGAAAAGAAAAAGGAATTCGGAACCTGGAATTTCCATTTCTTTGGATCTCATTCGCCAGAAAAAAAAAAATGGAAGCGAGAAAGACCGCACTTAGGGTAATTTGAAATATCACTATCTTTTACTTCAATTGTAAAAAGCGGTTCAATTATTCCAACTGATTCTGCTCAATGGACCAATCTCCTAGGCTGGGTTGTTCGTTGGCATGTGGATCTCTTGATCTGTTGCTGTTTGCTCACTTTTCACAGCAGTTTCAGTTTGTTGTTGTTCTGGCCCGGGATGTAGGCTTAATGTTTTGTGCCTGAGCCCCGAACAAAACATTAAGCCTACATTTTTCTCTCGGTTAGGCGAGATTTTTCTCACCTTTTTTTTTTTAATCTCGGTGGTTTTTTTTAAAAAAAATCATTTAGAAAAATAAAAAAAGCTGTTTTTTAAAAAAAAAATAAAAAATATAAATATTGGCCGATATTTCAGATATCGATCGGGACTACACTGATA
This sequence comes from Chimonanthus praecox, assembly GCA_022113865.1. Lineage (NCBI taxonomy): Eukaryota > Viridiplantae > Streptophyta > Magnoliopsida > Laurales > Calycanthaceae > Chimonanthus > Chimonanthus praecox. The sequence continues at coordinate 12,627,957 of CM039086.1, read as the reverse complement.
TTTATTTATTTTAAATAAAAAATAGTCAATATTTGACCGAATTTTTTTATCTCTGACCGAGACGCATTGTATCGGCCAAGATTTGGCCCTGAAGCCCTGAACGTGGGCTTCTTGCTGAGCCGTCATGTGGGCTTCAGCTTCTCATTTTGGCGATTCTATTTGTTTGTTTTTTTTAAATGAATCTTAACCCAATTGTTAAAAAAATACTAATATAAAAATCTATAAAAATAAATTATTTTTAGCAATATAAACTACTATAATAATTAACAAGTATATACAAACTGGTTGCCTCTCGTATCAGAAATGAGAGGCTGCGGGTTCAAATCTCCATAGCCTAACCTTGGTGTGCTCTAAAGGTAGTCGACTCACCCATATGAGTTTTATGCTGGGTGTCTCATGATTTCCCACTTTAATTGGTCTTTTTTCACGAAAAGCAATGTATAAACATTATATGAATAAAAGATGGATAAAATTTTACTCTCATTAAATTATTCTATTTGTGAGATGGCCATAAATATACAAGACTTATTATAAAGTCATTTTTTTTAGCAATTAAAATCACATAGTTAACATGTTGGATGCATATAAAACATCACTGACTATTAATGTATGCATTTTTCACATATTTCATCCAATCATATTAGCCAATTTATTTTAAAATGTGTTAAAAAAATATTTATTACTAAAGATATTATATTATTTCAACTCTCTAATTAATAAAAAATGTTTTGGACATTTAATACGTTGAAAAAAGTTGAGTGTAATGTTTATAATTATTGAAAGTTTAGGAATAGTTTTTGCAAATTATACTTCACCACTTTGATTTGATATCTACGGTAAAGTTATAACAATAAGTCTAACAGTCTACACTTTACAAATGCAGCTTTAAATGCAAATGTTGCTATGGATTAGAAATCCCACACGTAAATTCAAAAAACAATCTTACAAAAATAAAAGAAATTATTTTATAAATTCTAAAATCTTTCAAAAACACTAAACCTATGTCTACTTATAGACAACATACTTTAATGACAGGACATTTAAATATTAAATTTGTTTTTGAAAAATATTATTTCTTTGACATGAAATTCTAAAATAAATAGTTGCTCATCATCCATTTTTATATATTAGCAAATAAAATTATTTTCGAAACAACGTTTTAAACTTTTACCCAACAACAAAGTTTTAAACTTTTAAACAAATTTAAATAAGATATTTTATTTAAAAAGAATAATAGATCTAAAAGTACCCAGTGAAACGGGCCCTCAATTCAATGGATGGACATTTTTTTAACTTATATGTGAGAAATCACGGAATATCTAGTGCAAAATCATGGAACTTACAATGTTTTGAATTTTATTATTTTGATTTCTTAACTTTTGCTATCTTTTGTAATGCGTAAGATTAAAAAGGTATTTTCATTAACTAAATTTTAATCTTTTATAATTTATTTATAGGGGTTGTGTGTGTCCAAGTTTTACATGAACCTCCAACCCTCATACTCTAAGAGCCAAATACTCTCTTTTGGATCCATGAAACAACTCTTAGAGATCTTTTTTCCTTTTGGAAGATAAAGGAACCAAACAATCAAACTATTGACTTATTGAGATTGTCTTGTAGTTATAAAAAAATTGTTCACTTTAATTTTTTCTGATCTTTAAAAGTTTTTTCTTAACACGACTCCACTTTAACTCTATATCCTATGTTAGTTTAAAAAGTTTGTATGAAAGTATGGCTTAATAAAATGATATTGGCTTGAACAATAAACTGTATTTTTTAAATTAGTTATTTTAAAATAAAATCTTTTGGCCTTTAAAAATATATGAAACCCTCAAAGTATCATCTTGAACAAAAAGGTATATGTTTGTATGACAGGGCTTTATAAAATCATCTTGATCAATCCAGTCATATTTTTAAACTCTCAAATTTTGATCATATTACATAATTATTTTAGTCAAGAAACTTTTGTGGACGTTAAATACATGGGAAATTAAAAAAAATAGATAGAAAAATTAGTTTAATTGAATTAATGAAACCATATTTTTTAAGATCAAAATTAGCTTAAATTATTTTTCAATTCTTAAAATGTTGATCAAAACACCTACATTGACACCATTTGATAGAATAATTGAAAAGAATTTTATATAAAAAAGAGACTTACTTTAAATTATTATCTTAATTTTCAAAAGTTCTTGTCCTTTAAAAATATAGGGACAATGCGGTGAAAAAACCCAAGAAGTTGCCTAATCCGTTTGCTGAACCTGTATATGAACTTAGCCCAAGTGAATTTGGCAGACCTAAACTATTGAAGTACATTCTAAACAGGTTTAGATTTTAGCTTTTGTTTTTTATTTTTAAATATTCAGAACACATTGAAAGACACCAAGAAGGAGAAAGTGGGAAACAGACTGAGATAATAGTTGAAGATCAATCTATGAGCTTATATGTGAAGGTTTTAGCCCAAGCTGATGCAATGATTGGAACTGAGTTTAAAACCATCGGAATCTTTCAAACAAAGGTGACAGAAGGGGGTTCGGAGCATTTCATGGTATTCAATGGCGGGCTCTAAAAGAAAAGTGAGCTGAACTGTCAAATGCAATGACTGTAAGACTATTATTTGATGAGAGCTTTCTCATTGATACAATACATTCCTCCATGGTTGGTTCACTGGGAAGAAATCAAAACCGTGTAAACTCATCCACCATTAGAATGGTGGAATGATAATTAATGTATGAATATATCATATACTCTTAGGCTGGTGAATGTTCAGGCCTGACAGAAGTAATCGAATTTATACCGAGGTTCAGAATATTGTGTGGAGAGTATTTTAGATGAAATTATGGCATTCGCAGCTTCTGAGTAATGAATTCCATCCCAACTTACATACCCTGATCCCTCTTGACAGACTTGGTAGCCCATTTGGCCACATGTAATATTGATGTTGCAGTTGTATGGAGGCCCGCCATAGCCACAACATGCCTTCAATGGGTTACTGAAACCTGCACAAATGGCCATTCAATTTTGTCACAAACAAAAACCAAAGTATATGGCTCTGATAAGATCTGTTCACGATACCTATGTATAATGTGATTTAAAATGCTGATTGAAACTTACCAACATGACAAGCCTAATGTGAATAAGCTATTTAAATGTACAGAGTGAAGAACAGCTTGGCAAGTCTCTGATTTGAGTCTGTTACGTACCGTATTTGGTAGGGTTGGCAAAAAAATCATATTTGATTGTGTAGATATCCACATAAACAATGGTAGCATTCTTGAATTCAGACCTCATTTCTTCACAAAGAGTATGCAATCCCCAGTTAAAAGCTTTTGCAGCATCATTGAAGGACTTGAGGCATCCATATGGATCGAGATCTATGTTACCTTTGTTAAACAATGAAAGCTTTTGTGGCAAACATCCCAAGGGGCCTGTGTTATGTATACAAAAATTCCTTCCACCATTATCATGTATGGTCTGCATTGGAGAGGAACAAAAGAATGAAGTCCAGGTTCATAAATTCTAAGAAATGCACAGACCCAATTCTCTTATATTGAGTTGCAGTATGGCATACCCTAACCTAAATCTTACATGTTCTGAGGACTAGCTACTGTCTCCCAACACAATGATCACTCAGTGCATTTTAATTCTGCAGAAATTTATACTTTTCCTCCACCATTTAACGTTTAGATCTTCTAAATAGTTGATTTCCGGCTTTAAAAACACTGAGCAATAGCCATGAGTGTGACTATGAAAGACTATAAAGCCTTGGGCAGAATATTTCAATTATCCAAAATAGCCGACAGATCTTATCTGGGACTAAGCTAAAGAAGAAAGCAAGATATGTTTGGCTGAGTGAACTACCAAAGGCATGTAGCCAAGGAATTAGTGGGCCCTGCCAGTCTAATTTACTGTTGCTGGAGGCACCTAGTTCAGTAACAGTGACCTAGACAGGTGATATGATGTTGGCATGAATAGAAGCATGTCCAAAGGTCTCCCCATATGGTCGAATGGAAAATTTTGATTGGTGATCTGTAAACAGATTGTTAAAAAACTAATACAGAACTGGTCCAAAGAGTACAACGATGATTGATGGGATCCACTCTTGGAAAATTTTAGAAATAGATTGAATCAAAAAACAGAAGCAGATGCAACAAATTTACACTTCATAAGGGTTGGAAACTAATTTTTCCACAATGCAAGGCCACTCCTCTTCAACTTTCATAGACTCTTAAACAGTAGTCTGTGATTACTGGCCATTGAATTCTTCTCCAAAAAAAAAATTTATGAGAAAAAAACCTGAAAAAAGGATCATTACCACATCGGATTTACTTTCAACTTTTAAGTGGTAGCTGACATTTCATTGAGAAAATAGAGGCACAGCCACACCGCAAAACTAGCACTAAGACCACAAAGACACACAACCCCATAAACATCCAAAGTATCATATCAATGTGTACTTTTGTTGGATAAATTTCAAAAGGAGCCATGGATTGGCTCTCTATCTTGACAAATACCTGAAAAAACTGAAAATGTAAACATTGGTGTATGCTCAAAATAAAAACCAAATAGAAAAGCATATCTGAAGCAATCAAAATTGTAACTGAAGATAGTGTCAAAACTAGGGTGTGTTTTGATCGTTGACCCATTTATTTCAAACCCCAAACCCAAACCCACCCATTTATTAATTTGGGTTGGGTCAATCCATTTATCAAATGGGTAAATGTACTGAACCTAAAAATGTTTTCCAAGATTAATTTGGATTAGGTTAGTGATTTTTTCGCAAATTAGTGTGTCATGGACAGTTGGATCTGGTTGATTGATGCATTTTTTATAATCCTCAACCCAAACCCACCCATTTATTAAACATCTTCACATCAAGTCAACCAATTTGTTAAATGGACCAAGGCACGCAAGCCAAACCCTTTTTTGTTGCTTCTTTCTAGGTTGGATCCATGTGGAGTAAAAAATCACTGAGAAATTATCTATAGTGAATCAATTCACAACAAATTAATATGAACTTTCAATCACAACCACTGGATGAGCAAAGCCAGTCATGTTTTACTTTTAAATTCATCCAATAATTCAAATCAATGGTTGTCGTTGAAAGTTCACGCCAATTTTTTAGAACCAGTTCACAGTGGATCATTTCTTAAAAATCACCACCCTACTGAAACTTCTAACCATGCTCTATGAAGACCCACTTTTAGAGTGCCAGATTTTATTGCTTTGTTGGTCAAGGTAATCTCTCTCTTTAGTCAGACGAAAAAAGTATGTTCCTCTTGCTTAAATTTTACGAAATATGACATGATGGGGTAACACACCATTGGATTGAGCATTTGATCATGTTTCCAAGGGAAAAAAAACTTTTCCTGTTTCATGTGAGGCACAACCTCAAAATCAAATCTATCTAGAAAGTGATAACTCACCTTCACAGCATCTTTAATTTCTCCAAGGATTGAAGGGATTCTTTCAATAACTTGCATATAGGATAAGCTTGCAGAGAAAGCAGCAGATAGATCATTCTGCCCAATGTCAAATGCATAAAGCGCACTATGGAATTCATCATTACCAATGGAAGGTTCTTCATCTGACAAACAATTTAATAGAAATTTTGAATTTAATATCTAAGACAAATGAGATGACTAGAATTGTTAGGAACAATGCATACGGATTAAATAGAGAGTAGGAATGAGAACGCCATTCCCACATAGCTGTAAAAATGGTTAATTATAATGATGATAAACATATATAGGTGCAAAAGACTCAAATATGACCATCAATTTTCTCCAGATGGAGGGAAGCAGCTAAAGACAGATGGTAGAGAATAACGTTGAGACATTGCAATTGAATAGGTTGGCAGTGTGCTATTTCAGGATGATTTGATTCCCAAATTTATGATCAGATGAATGGCGCATTTCATCAACATTAGTTTAAATACTTTTTGAGACTGAATTTGCTGTATGGGCCGTGGCAGTTTTTTGAATAAAGATGTAATCAAGTAAGAGCATACAGAATTGGAGATATCATGGGTAATGACAAAACATACAAGTAAAATAAAACACTGTATCCAAAGACATAAATGATTGATACATTTTCTGTTTTGGATGATTTCAAATATTAAGACTGTACCTTGAGCAATTTCAAGAGTGCGAGCTTTGAAGTGAAGGAATTGAAGCACTTGAATATTCAAATGAAAAGGAACAAATTTAGGCAGCGTTGATGAACCAACGATAGCAAAATTAGCTCCATTTGAGAAATTTGAACCTAATGAATCTAGATAGGGGCTTAAATAACTTGTTTCCAAACTTTCACCTGCAAAACAGAGTGTCACTAAGAAAAATGACTAGAAAAGGTGCATCTACCAGAAGCCTCAGAATACTAAGCTGAAGGAAGTAAAAAAAACAAAGGAGAGCAAACAGAATTAATCATTACACACATAACATCCCTCCATTATCTAGCATCTTGAAAATTGAAACTCCTTTCAAATGATGAATGAACACTTAACAATGAAAATAGAAAATAATTGTTCTTTTAAATGAAACTAAGATATTTATTTACCAAAAATGTCTATGCACGAGGATCTAAAGTGTTGTCAAATTTATCATTAAAAAAAACCCTAAAATCTTGTGAAATTCTAGATTGATAAAGAATATAGTGGTAAACAAAGAAATGTAAAATTCGCTATGTCAACTAACAGATAGATGGATAATGCTTCAATAAAATGTTGCAAATGTTAAAATATTTTACTTGATTTGTTCCCAAGTTACATGCAAGATGGAAGTTATTTCCATTTCTCATTATTTTGGCAAAATATCCCTGTATATGTGTATATAAATTTGGGAGCCGGGGGAAGGGGGCATCAATATGAAGATGCTACTGCTAACTACCCTAAAGGTCTAAATAGATGAATTAAGGCTTCCACAATGACAATGATAAAAATAATAAAAAGCTTTAGATTTCAGATTCTCTTAATTAGTAGTTCCATGAAAATTCACGAAACAGGGATCACAGGGATCGTGTGGATCAGCTAGTGGATTTGAAAGTTAACTGCAGCTGGAACTTCTAGTCCTCTAATTTAATATGATAATTGAGATGATTGTGAGCAATTGACTCATTTATTCTATATATTTCGGGGTACAACTTAGGTAGAGCCTAACACAAGTCTACATGAAACCCCAAAGAAATTTTGTTTTAGGTTGACCCAAGTTTGGGTTAGGCTCACTTTTAGTCCCAAAATATTATAAGCAAATTTGAGCAAGGGTCGAGCTGGCCTCAGTACATGAAAGCCTGACAATTTATAAAATGAAATTTTCACTAATTAATATTTATATATATATAGAAGTTTTATGTATATTTCTATATTTTTAAATAAGCAAAGAAAATCTATTTTAGGCCCAAAGAAGTTTGAGCCCATATAAGCTGCATCTACATTTTGAACTTGAAATCGAGTTGAATCTTACAGATACAATTCAAACCAAACTTACGCTTAGCCAAATAGGAAGAACCTGGGCCCAAACTCAGGCTCCGGCTCAGGCAGACCTAAAATTTCCGTCAGTCGATCCATAACTCACTTGATAAAGTCACTGATGTACCCTATTACCATTTAATTCCTAGATATAAGTGATATTTCGAAAAAACATGGAAAAGTGATCCGGAGAATCCTCCACAGCAGCAAATGATCAAGAGATGTAATTATACATATTTACTAATTATTATAAACTTATGTATTTAAAAATTATCAATAAATAATAAATATGTAAGGCTCCACTTTATTATAATTGTCTTTTAATCATTTCTTAATTTATACTGAAATGAGAAATGAATGTGATCTTGCTTTTGAAATCCGCATTAAAGAAGCAATTAATAGTTTTAATACGATTGATTATGCTTATCAGTTACAGCACCGACTTAAGGGTAATTAGGTTGACAGCGACATCATTATAAAAAACACTCCACAGCATGACAAGGAATGACGAAAATTAAAAAAAGGTAAAAGGCAACATGACAGACACTTTCTCGTGACGACCTGTTCGCCGCATGAGTTTGTGTCTTTGTAGATAATCTAAAATAATGTCCCTATCTAAACCGTTCAATCTTAGATCCAATCTTAATGTGAGAGGGCCGAGATAAATTTATCGATATATATCAAATATCAACCAAAATTATCACTCGTGTGTGAGAGAGAGTCACGACATCTAAATTTACAAATAAGAGCTAAAGTCTAAAAGTAAATGATTTTTAATTATTTATCTTAAAATTTTATATTAGATAATTATAAGCTTAATAACATAAATGCCTTTAGAAAAATTTTGATTTTCTCATACAAGCCTTAATGGATGTTTCACCTTCAAAGAGTACAATTTTAATCATTCTCCTCGTGAAAAAATGGAGAGCCTAAAAAAAGCAAAAACTCTACAGAAACCCTTAATAAGTAGACAATGAGATACATACTAAAAATAGATTTTAGGATTTATATAGAGTATGATGTAAAGACGACCATATGAATATATATTATATGATTTGTATCATCAATTGATAGTGAAATTTGACATACTTCATGTCTATATAATCACATATCAAATGAACCTAAATTTATGGGACTCATGATCCATCTAATGGCATCTCACTAACAACAGTCTAAAAAAACTTTTTTTTCTTTAGTGGAATGAAAGTTCTTTGGAAAAAATAAAAAGTAAAATATTTTTCTTTATGTTCAACGAATTTTTTTTTCACGAGAAGATAAGAAAAAGATCGACAAAAGGAAAAGAGAAAGATAAAAAAAAATTAACAAAAGGAAAAGAGAAAGAGTTTATTTATTTGCCGAGATAATATTTTGATTAATTTCAACAAAATTAAAGCTTTTGATGCAAATAACAAAAATGTTGAATTGTTAGGTTTTCAAGCTTCAACACACGACTAAATTTCATATCGAGGTTGAATAACTTGAATCAAACTTGAGGAAATAAATGAACAACCTTTAAATGGTCAAATTTATATTTTGTTAGTTAATTTTTTGATAGCTATTTAATCATTTTAACTTTTAATTTAACATTTATAATTTTAATCATTTAATAAAAAACACAATTATTACAAATAATTAATACTATAAAAACATTAAAGTAAATTGCATAAAAATTAAGATCGGACAAAAAAGTAAAATTTACCTTTTAAAATACAAGAAAAATATACAGAATATTAATTTATATAAGAAAAACTATTTCCAAATATGATTTCCACTCGATCACTCGCAGTCACTACCCACTGGGACCTAAACACAAACACGTGTGCAATGGCAATGTGGCACAATAGCCGTCAGGACGTGACAAGTAATTGACCGTCACGCTCGCATCCAAAGAGGGATGACCGGATGAGGTAAATAAAAAATCGAGGAGGTAGGGTGGTGAAGTGTCAACTTAAGGGGGTAGAAAAGTACAAATTCCCAAACCCAAGTTATCTGATCAATGTTGGTGACGTAGTCCAGTTAGCAGTAAGTAGTAACAAATATATTCACATTCGAATTCGATTGGTAAATTTTTCTTTAAAAAAAAATGGTGACAAACTTACATAGGAAATCGATGACGAGACGGCCGTCGGACAAACGGCCGGTAGATCGACGGAAGAAGGAGCGGCCGTTCGGAGGATTGACGGGAAAACCGAGACCAGCAACGAGGCCACCGGTATCGGAATTGGAGTCACCGAAGTTGAAAATGAAAGGATGTTTTAGGCATTTGGAATGGGAAATTGGAAAGGGAAAAGCCAGTGCGAGTGCCAAAAGCAATGGAAGTGAGAGGCGATTGTGAAGGAGAAGATCAACTTTTCCCATCGTATCGCTCTCTTCTTTCTTCTTTATCACAGGTCACCTTTTCCTTTGCTTTTTCCTCCTTTCGTTCTGCTGGCCTCCTTATATAAAAATAAAAGAAAGTCGGATCCTATTTCAGGAGATTTTGCCTTGGAATAGTAAATTATTAAAATATTAGCGTGGTATTACTGTAATGGATTTAATTGGATTACTTGGATTTGTAGTAATTTATTTAATTTCAGCTTAAACTATGAAGTAAATTTGAGTTGATCAATGTGTCTGTTTAATTAGTTGAGGTATAAGACAAACTCTTTTTTTAATGGAACAAGAGATGAGTTAAGTTATACAAATGTTTTACACTTCTTTCTTTTAAAATTATATATATATATATATATATATATATATATATATCGACAATTCTTACCTGTAAAACATGACATTTGAAATCTATCAGTACAATGATTTAAAATAAAAGAAATCTTTTGATATAATTAATTACAGATATATGGTATTATAATTTCTAATGAGTCATGTTCTTCTTTGTCATATAAGAGTTTGAGATAAGCTTTGCATTTATGATGAAGTTTGATTCACTTCAACTTACTGTAAAATAAGTCTGCTAAAATTTGATATAACTTGATTACCTGATTTGACTTAACTCAAATTATTTAATAAATGAGTAAATCTAACTCGAATCTATTCATAAATGGGCAAGCTCGATCGAGCCAAATATTGCTATTTTTACATTTATATATTACATCCAATTGTATTAGTCTACACTCTTTTAAGAAACAGCCTTGGTTGAGACTTGCTAAAAAAGGCTCTTTAGTTAAAGAAATGGGTCAGTCGATCCAATATGAAGTCAAAATAGATCTAAATATACTAACCCATTTAAGTAAGTTTTAAGCATGAAATAAACCTTATTCGAATAAGACCCAACATGATACAGCCTCACCCATTGCTAGGTCTATCTTAAAACTTAATTGGCTGTTAAAAAAAACTCTACTTGAAATGTTTTTTCAAATTGAATTTTGTTAATATAAACTCTAGAAAAATTTATTGATATCATTCCCAACTCAATGGGTCATTCTCATCCTGGCTCTAAAGAATTCAAAGTTTTAATTATTTATAATATTTGTATTTTTGAGATTATTTATAATTTAAATTGACTGTAAATTTAATTCATTAAATAATAATGAACACTCTGAGAGACAGCAGTAAACATGAAACCACTTAAAAAATTGATTACTTAATTTACCTCGAATTAATTCTCAATGCATAATTGATTAATTTACATATATGTGTAAAGCTGATTTTTTTTTTTTCAAGTAAATAGACTATCCAATCATTTTTTAACTAACTACTAGCATGACATAAAAATTCTTGGAATAGCAAGAGATCACATCACATGCAGTGTTCTCAGAAGCTGGGGGAAGTGGGTAGTGGCATTTTGATAATTTAAATGAAAAATTATCTATTATTATCTGATTTATATAATATGAATTTTTAATCACAATCTTTAAATAAATAAAGTATTATCAAATTTTACTTTTTAAACATATTCAATAATTTAATCTACGTGCTATAATTAAAAGTAAATTTACACTTATTTTATTTAAACAGAGAGTCATGGTAAATCATGGCATCTCAGTCAAGCGTAACGTGACTGTCTTACTGAAGTATTAAAAAATGAGAGCAGCAGGATTCGGTAGCCATTGTCTATTAGAGAAATAGTAGAAAATAAGTAATTAATAATAAATCAATTCAAATAATCAAGTTTAGAGATTTTGTAAGCCTATTAGTATATGGCCCTTGTTGGGACTGGACTGGAGTCCTCAAATTCAGTAATTACCCACCAATATTATAAATATGATCCAAGGTCCTATCACATAAAATAAGAGGTTATAAATATTTTCAGGCCAGTAACCCTAATACGGGAAAAATATATTAGGAGACACGAGATAAAGTGAAATTCTCATTTTATCCATATCAATGTACGGTTCATCAAATATAAGTGTATTGTTACCACGCCGCTGCATGTATTTATTCTATATATCGGTACACCGGTACTTGATGAGTTGTACACTAGTAGAGATAAAATAGGAATTTCACATATCCCGTGTCTCTTAACAAATTTTGTCATTGTTCAGATGGGCGTCTATATTTTAAATCCCAAAAATGTTCTGCTCAAAATTCATATTATCCCTCTATTAAATTAAATTATGTGGTGAAGGCGATAGTTTTGGTTTGGGTCCCCGTTTACACACTCGATTTTTTCTGCCTCTACACACCTGTTTCCGGGTGCGGATGGCTAATTACCATTTTGCCCCCGCATTTCCATTCATTCGAACAAATTCCAAGTTCATTTCGACATTCGTTCGAATGAATGGACACATACCCATCCAATTTTGATTCGTTCGAACGAATCCCCTTTATAAAATCAATTCGTTCGAATGAATCGATTTTTTTTTAAATTTTAAAGTTATTTTTTAAGCACTGTGTATTTTCAAAATTTCTCAAATTAAATATCCGGACTAATTACGATAATCTGATAAAAATACTTTAAGACTTTAAGGTCTTTTAACACACCTAAATATTTAAAACACAATATTTTACAAATAAGGGTATCCCTAGGGTGTGCCAAAAACACATTTAAGAGTGTCAAAAGACCTTGAAGTTTTAAAGTATTTTTATCAGGTTATCTTAATTAGTCCGGATATTCAATTTGAGAAATTTTGGAAATACACAGTACTTAAAAAATAACTTTAAAATTTTAAAGGAGAATTTATTATTTAATACACTATGCATATTATTTTTTAAGCACTGTGTATTTTCAAAATTTCTCAAATTAAATATCCAGACTAATTACGATAATCTGGACTAATTACGATAATCTGATAAAAATACTTTAAAACTTCAAGATTTTTGACACTCCTAAATGTATTTTCGGCACACCTTAGGGATACCCTTATTTGTAAAATACTGTGTTTTAAATATTTAAGAGTGTCAAAAAACCTTAAAGTCTTAAAGTATTTTTATCAGATTATCGTAATTAGTCTAGATATTTAATTTGAGAAATTTTGAAAATACACAGTACTTAAAAAATAACTTTAAAATTTAAAAAAAAATCGATTCATTTGAATGAATGGGTGAATAGCCCGTTTATTCAAACGAATCAATTTTTTTTTAAAAGAATTTGTTCGAACGAATTAAAATTAAATAGAGTATGTGTTCATTCGTTCGAATGAACCCGAAATGAAGTCGGAATTCGTCCGAAAGAATAAAAATGTGAAGGTAAAATAGTAATTAGTCATCTGTAATCTCAAAGTTCTATTTATGTCAGTGTTAAAAACCTTCGTACTTTGATTAAATTCTGATTTTTACTAATAAAGGTTTGGATATTTAATATTTTTGGCTTTTGGATGGTATCAGATGAGAATCTCAGACAGACGGGCATGCCAGAGCAATTTTTCCCTGAGCGCACACAAGAAAGGGCAAGTGACAACTTGCCACCAAAGAATCATTAAAGCTCCATTCCCCCCAACGACACTATCATTCCATCACTTTACTTTTTGTAGTCTACAGGTAACCCGTCTGAAGTTTAAGGATTTATCATGTGAAAGAATTTTTAGAGTAGAGATCTTTCACATGCATTTTATAATGAGATAAAGGATTTAGGCTATTAGTTATTTTATTTTTTCACTGTTGTATGAAATGAAAGTATTTAAAAAAATTCACTGATTCCATTTCAGTAATATATATGAAAAAAATATTCTCATTTAGATAAATTTCAGTTATCCAGTAAGTTGGTCAGTGAGTCGATTTATACCGCAGTGGAAGAGTAAGTGATTCAGTCAGTAATTCGGATAGCCGATTTGAAGGATTTGATTAGCCGGTTCGAAGGGCAAATGGGTTTAGCAGTAAAACCCGTGTTGAGTTACACAAAATATCTGTGAGATGATCGTTATCCAATTTTTATCTATTTTTTTATGGTGTTCGTCTAGTAGAAGTACATTTGGCAAATGTGTCATGAGCAAATTATCCATTTTAACATGAATTGACCATTTTAATAAATGATTTTATCCAACCTAAATTATTTAATAGATGATTTGAATCGATCTGAACTCGTTTATAAATAAATAGATCCATGTCCAAGAACTGACCCGATTGACTTAGGTCTTGCAAGTTAAAGCTAAGTCCGCTTGTTTGAAAAGAATTATCCAGAGCCCGTCCATTTGAGGCATTAAAAATTCAACTGTTCAAATTGAAATTAGACACGATGACTTACAAGTGATTCGAATTTAAATTTAAAATTCAATTTTTAGTCACTTGATCTTAGTGATCAAAGTTATTAGACTTTCTTGTCTTGGTGATTTTTAATAACGTCTGATTACTTAACCACTAATATCAAGTGGCTAAAGTTTGATTTTTAAAATCAAATTTAGTCTAATTAATAACTTATCACGTATACTTTTAATATGAACAGTCATTCTTCTAATTAATTTTAAAAGTTCTTTTTTAAATTAAAAATTATCCAAATACACATATACACACATATAATAATTAAATGGGCCAAAAAGTTTAATGAGCTTTCATGGACATCTTGCAAAAGCCCAAGTCCATTTTTTTTATATAAATGGCTCAAGAACTCAGCCCTACCCAAGTTCAACCAGGAGTGGTCCAAGCCAAAACCCTTCGTTCTACTAATTTCCCCCTACAACAGGGTTACAAATCTCAGTTGTTACTGTGTGTATTGGCCGTACTAGCAAAATATCGCCTGATGTAACCGAGATCTCGCCGATTCAGCCGATACACATTTATACAGTCAAAATTTGTTGAAAAAAATTAGAAGAGAGAGATCAGCAAGATGCCAATATTTTGGTATCGACGATTTTTTTACCCCTGCCCTACAATCATGCCACACCACCACTCCCGGTTAGATAGAAGAAATACATGCTGGAATCCATTTTGCTGATGATTGGAAGTTGGAACCCGTGTTGTTGCAACAGATACCTTCACTTTATAAAGAAGTGTTTTTTTTCTTAAAATGTTACATGTTCTAATTTATTTGAAAATAATCTCTAAATTGTTTATATTATTTTTTTTAATAAATTTCAAAAATTCCTTTGACAATGTTAAGTCATCCTCGTAATCTTACATATTGAATACGCTTCTCAAATCTTTTTTATAATTAAAAATGAATTTCAAACCTTAGAAATCCAAATCCATGAACATCTAATCTAGTTAATTTTCAAAATACTCTTAATCGTGAAAAATTAATTTTCAAGTCAATCTGCCATTTGGTAGTGACCTCAGTACAAGTGAGCTCCAAACCCCTGAATTGAATTAAAAACACGGAATGTATTTCCACCATCATCATCTTTGAATAAAGTATTTTATACAGTAGCGCTATTCAACGTCCAATATGTTTACATGTGTCTATATATTTTAAAATTCTGTGAAACTAATGACTCACTCTTGATAGATAAAGCAATGTGATAAATTTTACAAAATTTATGAAAATCTATAAATTTCACACTTTCCATTCGAGAGTGAGTCCAATAGTTTCATAAAATCATAAGGGCTAGAGCCAACAGGTATTGGTGGAGTTTTCAGAAATCATTACGGGGAGATTGCCATTATGTTTAATGAATCGGTAGGTATGAAAGATTCAAATGAAACAGAAATTCTTAGCATTAAAAGAGCTCTTATAATCTGAAAAGATATTGGTCAAGGCAATCTCATTGTTGAAGGACGTTCAACAAATGCATACAAATGGAACTTGTGGAATGAAACGTCCACCTTGAATTAATCACTATTGTCAGAGAGGTGAGAGAGATGGCAAATGAAATGAGAATATCTTTTGCCAAAGTCAGACAATCAACAAACGATACAAGGAGCCAAGGACTACTTCACCGAATTGAAAGTTGATAATCTTTGGGCAGACATTTATTATTTGATTCTTTGTATTGTTCGTCCTCTTTTTATTTCCTCACTCTTTGGTCTAATTCTTTTAGACCCTCTCTTTGTTTTAAAACTTTCTCCTTTTTAATGAATTTCTTTTATGACTGCTCAAAAAAATAGTTTCACAAAATCTAAAAAACACATTTCTTTACATTTACAAATTAATGAGCAATTTAAATTTCAAAAAAGCAGATGCCAAACATCTCACATGATTCCATTTGCAGTCATCCCTACCATTATGATGAGAGCATGAGGAACTTACAGACTGCACTGGAATTATGAAAAAGGAATTAAAAACTATTTTGTTCCAGGAGAAACAAAGTGAGTCGCACAACCATCGCACAGTTGCCCCATAAAATCTTTGTATTTAAACCTAATGAGAACTTACATGTGAATGTGAACTTATCCAAGTAAATTTCAGAACCAAAATAAAGAATCCAACTATTAACCCACAACAATCTGGGTGACGGATAAGGCAAATGCTACCCGCCGCACTAACTGGTTGTTACATCTGGAGATAAATAAATAAAGACCAATAAAATACAGATCCAAGGGGCACCTCAACCAAACACTATAACTTGGTAACAAGTATTGTACACTTGTGTTGCAGAATGGAAGCATATTTGTAGAGCGTTACGAAACAATATGGAACAAGAGTACAGTCTTACAAATTTGAGCAATCAGGCTGGCGAAGATGAGCAAACAATACAGCTTCAATGGGAATGAGTGCTACTGTTGGTGAGATTCTCTGGTTTTTTAAACCTCACAGCTTTTGGGTCAATAGGAATTGTTCCAACCCTTAGAATTCCTGTAGAAGACTCGCCAAACCCATTAAGTTTTACTGGCATCTTCACAGGCATTGAACCCACAGTGAGAAAATCAACAGGTGCAGTATCTCCCATCATGGCCCCTAAGTTGCCAGTGTTACCTTCTGTCAAATCCTTAGTTTCAATGGAGAGTGAACGAATCTTCATCACAGAAGCCATGTCATTAATGTCTTTGGCCTCATCATGCTTACTGTCATTTTTATTGCTTAATGAAATTGTGGTGTCAATTTTTGAAACAACCTTCTCCTGCCCATCATTCTGAACCGTCTTCCCGGTGCTGCTAATATCGTTATGCTTGGTCGATTTTTCATTTACTTTTGAAGGTTGTTCAGTCACAGCATCTGGTTTGCTGGAAGGAACAAAGGTGGGAACAAAGAATGGTGTATTGTAGTTTCTACCAAGTAGCCTGGATTTTTCATTTTGTATTATCTTCTGTCGCTCTTCATAGTACATAAAATCATCAAGTATAGATGTCTTTAATTGATAATCCTTGAAGATCTTCAGCATCTCTGAACCTTGCATGTATGGTATCTGCAGGTGAACAAAGATGTCAAGGACCATGTAGATTTCAGAATCAAGTCCTACAGATTGTTCTAGCAGATAACACCACAAAAGTTCAAGTTAAAGAACACCTATGACCATTCTAGATTTCTCTAAATTGGGTCTGCCATGCTTGGAGTTATGCAGTCACATGGACAACCAAAAAAAAAAAGGATGATAAGCACAAAGATATGAAGCAGAGTTATGACTAGAGAAGCTAAGCAATGCTCCTTTTTTTTTTTTTTTGTGGGTTGGGGGTTTGGGGTGGTGGGGGAGACAAAACAACAAAATTAACAGAACTCCAATCATAAATTAGATGAGGGCATCAATAAAATCAAGGTCAATTCTCAGGTGATTGCAGAAGCATGAAGAAAAAGGAGTACTAAAATTATCAGCAGAAGTTTGCAAGCGAAAAGCATCTACATCCTTGACAGGCAAAGAAAAACTAAAAGAGCTTAGCACATAAGTAGACTACTTCGATGGAATATTGGCAGATGATGATGATGATGACATAAGCAGACTACATTAGGTCCTCACTATAGATATAAAAGAATGCACTCCCTATTGCTATTTTTAAAAAAAATATCAAGAATTGTAACGAGTTATACAAACAGTGTTCAACAAAAAAAAGTCCTTAGAAATGAAACATTCACAAGCTTCAACAAAACCACTAAAAAGAATGCCACATGAACATGGTAATTGATTATCACAACCAAAAATTAAATTAATGCACATATTCACTGTGTACATATCGGTGCCACTCATCTGCATGCTTTTATGTTTAGAAATTAATGCACCTGAAATTTAGCTGCACAAATAATAGTGTTTACTGATGAAGCAGTCACCATACCTCTTGGGTGTCTCTACTATTGGTCACTGGCTTATTTTCATTGTTTTCTAATATGATGCCGAAAATTTGTGTTGGGTACATCTTTTATTATGTGCCACTTAACAGGGAAGCTTCCACTCCATTTATCTTGCTGCCAAAAGTCCATGTCCTTCTCAAAGTCAACATGGCCAATCATCTCCGCAACACCACAAAACTGCCCACTTGCATTGACCTGCATGGGATCAACATTCCCATTACCACAACACATGCGAAAAAAACAATAAATAGGATGAATATCTGAGACCTTGGAGTGTCCTGATGCACACCCATTCTACATTGGGAAACCATTGGCAATTTTACTGTCACTGTTGCAGCCAAAGAAAGGGGGAGCACTTACGCACACCCGGAAATCCTGCCTCTACACACCCGTTTTTAAAATTTCGGGTGAAATTACGATTTTACCCCTGCGTTTCCAATCATTCGAATGAATGCCCAGTTCATTTTGACATTCATTCGAATGAATGCCCATGTGTAATTTCAATTCATTCGAATGAATTGACCTTAAAGTCTTAAAGTATTTTTATCAGGTTATTATAATTAGTTTAGATATTCAATTTGAGAAATTTGGAAATACACTGTACTTAAAAAATAAGTTTAAAGTTTTAAAAGAATTTAAATAAATGTATATACTGTATACTGTAAGTTCACAGTCATTCGAATCAGAACGGCCATTTGATTTGTTCACAGTCATTCGAATGAGAACGGTCATTCGAATAAACGAATGAACGGATCGTTGATTCGAATGACCGTTCATTCGTCCGTTTCATGCGAATGAATGAATGAATGAAATTACTATTCATTCGAATGAATGGGCTAAGCAGTATTCCGTGTTACTGCTCAGCCCATTCATTCGAATGAATAGTAATTTCATTCATTCATTCGAATGATTGAAAACGCGGGGGTAAAATCGTAATTTCACCCGAAATTTCAAAAACAGGTGTGTAGAGGCAGGATTTCTGGGTGTGTGTAAGTGCTCCCAAAGAAAGGTTGGGAATGCAATAAAAAAATCTTACATACTGAAATATATGGCAACAAAATGTTCTCTCCCTTTCAGAACCACTACCGTAGTCTTAATCAGTAGGATCTTTTGAGTCTGAAATATTTTTTGTCTCAAAGATTGACACCCATCTATAACGAAAACGATCTAGGCTTACCAAATAGGACTTCAACCACATGGAGGGATGCATCAAGACACACTACAAATCAGATGCATCAGCATCCTCTGATTCTTGTCGTTAAGAAAATTACTGTATAGAAATTGGTTACTCACAGAGAAGAAGAGAAAAATGGGGCAATGTCCTGGTTTTCCCCCTGATATTATCTGTGCATCTTCATATGCACTGTCCAGCCTCTTGTTTCCGTTAGGGGTGCTCGACCACACATTATATTTAATGCTCTTATGCACATCATCCTCGCTATATGATTTTATCACAAAGAACTTGGCATTCACATAGTTTGCAGGGAAATCCTCCCTGTTGTACTGATCGGCATAAATAACAATGGTTCCTTGCACATTACTGTTGCCAGCATTCGTTGTATATGCTTTAACAGAAATGGATGAAGTCAATTGACTCTTAAACCTGTTTGTTCTGGGACCCCGGTTCTGCTCACCCAACACATCTGGGCTTCCATTTCCATTGTTCATTAGTCCTCCTAATTGCAACCTTGGTCTAAACTTATCTACTGCAGCCCACCCATGAGAACTTGGTCCAAAATCAACCAAGCTGTTGTTAGCTGGCACAGTAACCTTTAGCTGGTTATGTAGAGGTGAAACTCTTCCAAGTGAAAAGGGATCTGTAACCTGAACCGGCACAGCACCATTTCTACCCTGCAAGTACATAACATTTCCAAAGAAGGGTCACATATTGATACACTCATAAACAATTAAAGGAACTCATCCAAAAATTGTATATTTTTTTTTTACTTTTTCAAAATTATATCCAACAATTGAATTAGTGAACATAATTATACCAACTTGATGTGTCAGTGGCTTATATATACATTTATTTATTATTTATTATTTTTGACGAGTCCTGTGGAAGTTGGTTAAAGGAGATTTGAGCACACATCCATAGAAAACCAAAAGCAACCTAGTGCAAACAAAGGTTGAAGGATTATAAGTAGAAGGTACTAGGAGAAGGGAGGCCCCTAAAGATGTGCATTCACGAGACAAGACATGATATGAAGGAATGTGGGATGATGGAGAACATCTTTGTCAATAGGGTTGTATGGAAAGGTATAACTTCAAAAGATAACCCTAGATAGATGGACAAAAGCAATGGTGGTGATGAGTTCATTAGAAATTGTGGAAAAACTAAATCTACATTGTAAAATTGGTACATAATCCTCCCGAGTCGGCAAATGTACGACTCATGATCTAGGTAATGATGACACTATGGAATTGGGTCCATGGTTCAGAGTCATTTAGAATGCTACCCACATGTATACTGCTGTAGTCTTGATGTAAATGGAGGATGCACCCAATAATCTCCTAGAATGAATGATTCTGAACCTGAAGTTTATACCCTTGTAACAGGCCATTGCCCATTGGTGCATTCTATTCATTACAATCTATTATAGGCAACTAATTAGTGTTAGTATCTCACAATTGCAGATGTTTTTGGGCATCTGCAACATTAAACATATTTGATGGCAGCAACTAATGCAGAAATTTGGATTTGGAGAGGATTAAATCACTTAATTAAATAATGGTAAACAATTCTAGGAATAATAACAACAACTATCATTTCTACTACTACTTTGAATGGCAGTCCAAAAAAAAAATTCCTTATGCTTGATCATTTGAGGAGACATCCCTTTGTGAACAAGTGCATATCGTACACTTCAGTCATGTAGAAAATGATGAATATTTACTCTAGCATTTTATTTTTAGGAAAATGCTAACTTCTTCATCAAGTTACACCCTTTTAAGCCAGCTGCTGATGTGGCAAGTCATTTAATTGGTATTTTAAGTAACTCTAGAAAAACCAACCAATTGTGATTTTTCGTATGAGCTTAAAGGTAAAAAAGGGCATAATTTACAGGTAAATATAGAATCTCCCTTGTCTACTTTTTTTTTTTAAGACCAAAGTGTTCAGGCCTCTTAGAGCACCTGACTAATCCTTGCGCATGTGCAAACCTCTCTATCCATACACACCGGGTAACACTATGGGTACGGCCATTTTGTGTTGTGAGTGACTTGAACCCAAGACCTCTCGCATCTCAGGCAGGTTCTTGACCACAAAGCCAACCCTCACAGGGAGTATAGTAGGTCTTCCTAATGACCCTTTCAAGTTTCATATACTCTGGCAAGAAGAGTTTGAGTGAAAGGAAATGATGTCATTGAAACCCCATAAAGCAGAGAGAGGAATGAGAGACACTTTGATGATAAGTGCCAAAAAAACTGTTAAGATTTTAGACTCGATTAAAAAAAGGACGTGCAAAAACCCTCTGCTAGAACCCCAAGGGGTTGACCTGACGATCAAGGCGCTCAGCTCATGAAGCGAGGTCTTGGGTTCAATTCACACTCAACCCCAATGAAGGGCTACTCCCCGTAGACTTACCCGGTGTGTGTAGATTGGGACGTTTTCACATGCCACAAAAGACTAGTCAGTAAGAAGCCTGGACACCTTCGGTCATTAAAAAAAATAAAACCTCTGCTAGTTATGTTACTCGAACATGATCAGGTGTTGCTGTCAAGGTATCAACTTGATATGTAACCGTATCTACCTGTCTTTAGGGGTGTCTCTATGCATGGAAAACTGTACAAGGTTTTGTTGTGTGCCTTAACTTTTCCTTTTCTTCTTCTGTAATGGTTTCTAATTTTAACATCTCTTTCCATTTTAAATAATAATAACTTTCAATGAATGCTTCATAAATTTGAACATAAAATCAGCACCTGAGTAACATGCGATGAAAAGGGAACACTGCTGGAGCTAAGAGTCGACACAGGCTGTTTGCTTTGTGTTGCATTGACTTGTGACTCTTCTGATATTTTGGCATAAACCTGATGTGAAATGGGCTGGTATGAATCAGCTCTACCTTCTCCTGAAGCAGCCCTTGAAGTGGGCATGGGACTAGCAGTAGATGTTGGCAGATGAATATGTTTAACAACTGCATTCTCATGTTTACTACCACTTGATGCTCCCAAATTTAACAAAGTAGGATCAAAAGAAGAATTAGGGAGAGTATCTGATCTAGGCTGAACAGCGAAAGGGAAATAAGGAGAAGAAACAGGGTGCTGGTAAGCAGGACCAGCATAATACTGTTGTGCTGGTACAAATGGGCCATCAACTCCCATGATAGCACCAGGTATGTAAGGATTGTAGGGGTTGTAAGGCGATTGTGCATATCCATAGCCAGGTGTATAATATACATAAGGCAAACTTTCAGTTTGCAAACCCTGAAATAAATGAGAGAGGCAGTTGCAAGTTAACAATTCTTCTCAAATTCTCAAAAAATAAAAAGATAAATAAATAACTCAATCTTACCGTATAATTGAGATCTGGACCATCTAATCCAAAAAACCTATGGTGGTCATCCCATTCACCGGGTGATTCAAATCCTAGTAATAAATAACCAAAAAAACTGTAAGGCCAGAGAAGTATAACATATGTTCATTACACCAATTTCATGGACTAATAAGTTGTAACCATCATGCCCAGACATAACATGGATGCAGCAAGGTCATGGATTTTATGGGTACATGCTACGTAGCCTACTTCGAAGTGTCCAGGCAGCATATGCAGTAAATGAGACGTTCTTATGAGATACCAATCATTCATAAAATTTTACCATCGTTAGTGCTTGCCACTGTTGTACAGATACTTCAAGATGTGTGGTCACCCATGTCAAACACTGGCAGACACTCTGACCCATCTTGGAAACTTGGGCTGCGTTTGGATGGGGGGTAACGGTGGGTAACCCCCCATTACCGCTGTTTGGTAACTAAGGGAGAGGGGTAAAAAATCAACTTTTTACCCCTCCCCCTCAACTTTTGAAAACCCTTTTCAAGGAAGAGGTTTTCATATTACCTGGGATTCATCATGGACACTTTTAGTGCTTTTAAAAATTGTTTTCCAACATAACTGAAAAATTACAACACATTTCTCCTCTTAAAACCTAATTAAAATATCAATATGTTCACCACTTAATTGTTTAGAGTAAAACAAGTACATTGTCTTCTATTAGTGTTACTTTTGCACCTTATTTCCATTTAAAAAATTTAGATTAAAATTTATTTAAATATAATGTCTCTGTGTCCTATTTTTTGGCTTGCCAAGTTTGACATCTCGCATGTACCCATGCAACTTAGCCACCACTAGGCATAGTTGCACTTGGCCTCCTAGTGAATTGAGGCACGACAAAATGTGATGAAGCCACCTAATGAATTGATTGAATTGTTGAGAGGGTGCATGCAAGTTCTGTCAGTTAAACAATTTAACACCATTATCCTTAAGCATTATTAAGAGAGAGAAAAAACTGCAGATGAGACAGAATCTGAAGCTTTACCTGTACAGTAATACCCATAATAGTTGCTAGTGCTGGGATAGTATGGACCTTGTTCAGCAATGAACTCAGGTGCCATTTCGCCATCCATAGCACCTGTTTTTTCGAGAGGTGGAGTTGCAGTTAAATGTGTGTTTGAATCAGCACCCTGCATCTACAAGCCAGGAGATAATGGACAATCACTCTTAAAACCATATTTCATAGAGACCTAGTTCTGATGTGCTAAAGTTATAATTCCATGCTATCCAATCCAAATCGTGTATTCAGTCCAAATCATCCAAAAAGAATTGCATCACCAAGCAACTCAAAATCCTATTTGTGATCCTATTATATCATAGAACCCATTCATAAATGATATGTTACAAGGCTTGCATTGATTGTATTCTTGAAGATACTATTTTTCTTGTAATGTGAAACTGAAAGATGATAATGAAATGCAAGTGACCCATTACTAGCTCATTTGGCAAAGAACCTCAGTACTTGCAATTTGACATCACACAGAATTTGACAGAGGCACCATTGTGCCAATCAAAAGTTGATTGTTGCACTGTAGGGAGAAGTTAACAAACTAACAGACCCCATATTTCATACCTCTTATCAACTGGCTTGGTTACACATTCATTTAATTCCCTCCATAAAATGAGCGACCTTTTAACATTGCACATGGTGTGAACACCAAATCATTCTTTATCATGTAAAAGCTTTTAACAACCAATATAGATAATTTATAATTCAGAAAATCTGAAAGCTGATTTAATCTACAATTGGCAAGCACTAAATTAATTGCATCTCACTTTTTCACATTGGTATGCACTATGTTTTAGAAAGAATTGAAAAAAAATTATCCTGATTTTACAACCAGGTCCACTCCAACCCTTCTAAGAAAACCCAATTTAGAAAGTGAAATTCAGTATTAAATAATTACCAGGTATGAGTCGGAACTGTTGTATCTCTCCATACTGTCACTCACCCCTGTCGAGAAAAGGATTAAGATGTGAGAACAAGATACATCTATACGGAGAAACAAATATAAAACAGTAGAAACCAAAATAAATACAATTGATGTTGAGAGGTTTACTCAAATGAAGAAAAAAAAAAGTCTCAAGAAATAAGAAGCAAAACTACAAAACACCATCAAATAAAGAAACAGTATCCATACTACTGCCCATCCCATATGTGCAAACTCTCAAACTAAACAGAAAATGTACAGTAGAATATAACAAAACTTATTAAAACAGCAATCTCAATCATAAAATAAGATCATATATCTCAAAATAAACCAGCAGTCACAAAAAGCATTCAATCAAGTCTTCTAACAAATCCAAAATCAGTTCCAGGCTTCTTGCAGAAACAAGGGATCAATTAACCACAATAAATCTTTAGTAAATAGAAATACGCCCAAATTCCCCAATTCCACAACAAAACCAGACAACAGGAAAAGATAAAGTAGATAAAATAGAAGAGCTTACAAGAAAGAAAAAAAACATCTACCTACATCTTTAACTAGAAAATGCTAAAAACTCTTTAGAAGAAGAAACGTGAAAAGAATTGAACGAATTAAATACATAACTTTGTCAGAGTGATACCCTCAAGAAATAAAATCTCCATCACAAAAATAATATTTTCATGAGAAAAAAAGAAATAAGGTAAAGAACAAAATTCTTACGTGAAACCCCAAAAAAATACCTATAACAGAATCCAATAAGATATGTGAAAATACCAAGAATAACTCGAACTAAATAATAAAAACCATAACAAAATACCTACACTAACATGAAGGAATAAACGGAGAGATTCAAAAAACAGAAAAACCCAATATTATTTTTTATATAAGGAAAACCGACTGTGACTAGAACATCTGAATAAAAAGGATTTATATAACTCGTAACTTTCATACACAATACCCCCAAAAAAAAAGAAAAGACTTTAACAAAATAAAAGAGGAAAACACCGAAAAACTTATGGATATTCATATCACAAAAGGAAACCCAAAAAAGAATCTTATAAAATAAATAGCGGATAAATAATTACTATCCAAAAACGCATTTTCAAAAATACAATATAGATCTTTAGGAAAATAAAAGACAAAAAAAAACTAGAAACTTATGAATTCTGATGGAACAAGGATACCCAGAAAGGAGTTAAACAACATGTATAGAGAAAATCGTTCCTACCTAAAAATGCAATTTTAAAAATTGAAAAATAACAGAAAATAGCATCTTCAACAAAAACAAAACATGAAAAGACTCGGGAACTTATGAATTCTTACATGATACAACAAAAACCAGATTTTTTTAACAAAATAGAAAGAGGAAAAATACCTATAAAAAATTGCATTCCATGGACAATAATAAGGAGAACACGACGAATGATTAAAGTGGAAAAGGAAGGGAGGGGGAGAATAGGTAGAGAAGATTACCCAAAGAGCCCTGATTCAAGCCGTAGAGGAATTAGGGATTTGAAGACAAGAATTTGGTGATTTGTTGAGAGAAGATGAGATCTTCTTCAACATCTTTTCTTAAGCAGAAACGCCCCCAAAAACCCTAACCTAGAAAAAGAAAGGAAAGAGAGGGAGACTTGAAAAGAGGGCGATTTTTGGAACAGGGAAAGATTCTGAAAATAGCTGGGAAGAGTTTCTAAAGTTTCCGACAATGGCAATGTTACCCTTAGTCGGTCGGGAAACATCGAGAATGCCCTCAAACATTCGAATGTAAATATTTAAAACTATTTTGAATTTGAATTCACATTCTTCTTTTGTGTCTTTTTAAATGAAGAATATTTCAGAATTAATGATAGAATGATTTCAAATGAAATCACGTGTTAAAGAATTTAAATTATTCATTATTTTTTAAATGTCAGATTGTATGTCCGTATCTTTTTAGATTTTACAAATTTATTGGTTTTATGATTTGATGGATCAAATAAGAAGAGTATAATAAATTTATAGATTTTTTAATCAAATATTTTTACTCATACATTATATATAAATTTCATTTCACCTTCTTGCAAAGATAGTTATTGACATTGGATTTTTCTAAACTTTAAACACTATTTTTTCAAAAAAAAAAAGCAAAAAAAAAATTAAAGATACCTTTTTTCCAAAAAAAGGTACAAGCTAAAAATTGTCAATCCAATACATCAGATTGAATTATTGTCATTGATCCAATCTTGATCTTGTAATCTAAATATAAAAATATTTAAGATGAGAATAAAAATAGAAGAATAAAAAAGATAAAAGGAAAAAAGAGAAAAATATATGCAAGGATCTGTAAAAGAAAACACAAGAGTAAAAATGTCAAGAGAAGTAGGAAGCAGGGTAAAAATGAGGCAAAAAAACTTGAGTGAAAAATGTAGCTTTAGTTAAAAAAAATCTACCTATGCTATCCAATCGATCATTTTTCTATAGTTTTTATTTATCATGTAAACAAATCAACTCTATAGATTGAAAAATAGAATTGATAAATTAAAAGTATACCAAATTTCGGCTCTAAAATCAAACTTTAACGACTTGATCTTAATAGTTGAAAAATCAAGCATCTTTGAAAAATGAAAAATAAATGTAATTTTGACAAATGATGTTGATGATGTATAGTTTACATTCCATCCAACCACTTATTGATGAATTACCTTGAAAAATTCAGATGAACGTTTGAATCAGGGGTTCAAATATCGGATGATACGCCGACGCCGACATCTCGACCGATATTGGCCATTTTTGTAAAAAAAAAATGAGAGAGAAAAATATCGATTGATATATCATATCGGCCGATACGGAATTTTGTACCCATGGTTTGAATACTTTGATCTTCAAAAAAAAATATATATATATTTATTCAACTCATTCCAAAAGGTCACTTCCCTCTAGTTTTAGCCAATGTATAAATAAAGAGGCTTGTATACGGACTAGTCCGGCTCTAAGGAGACCGGAAAACGTTAGTCATAAAATTATATTTATTCATAAATATGATGGATACCTGAATTTCACAATCCCCCGTCAATTCATCTAAACCATTTTATACATTTATAAAGAAGCAAGCAAAATTAGATTTTATACATTTAAAAAAAAAAAAGGGAATAAAGCTTTCATACGTAAACTCATTTAGAAATTGAGGGCTCTTTGTATTCAATGGTTGAAGACTCATACCAATGCTTATGAAAAATTAATTTGGAAAGGTACGACTTAAAAGTGCATCATTATTATAATTGTTTGTTTTATTCATTTGAAATTTTCCTTAAAATTAAATTTACAAGTTATTTCTAATAGAGAAATGATTTTACCTTGTCATTGTTACAGAGATTTTTATTTAAATAAAAATAGATATTTGAAATTGATTTTCAATTTATGTATCTATTTTTAAATTTAGATCAAGTGGCTGTAACTATTTTATAGAACTAATTTCTTATAAATTCAATGCTAAATACTTTATTGTTAGATAACTATACCAATAAATTTAAAACTTTGGACTAATTAGGATGAATTTTTAGGCTTGATCTGTTTACATTTCAAGAATTTTAAGTTAAAATGTCGAACCTCATTGTGAAATTTCTGAATTTGGTTTTTAACTTTGAAAATTTAATTTTATAAAATGAATTTATGCAATGTGAATGTCTTATAATTATTTTTTTTCAAACTCAAAATCATAGAATAGATAGATCAACTGTTACAAATTTTATTCATCTCCATTTCATATCATTTTCTATACATGACAATGACACTTGGCCTACTTAAGAATTATTTTAACCATCTTCTTTGAGTTTTTGCCTACAAGAGAAGTTAAGTGACTCCTAAACCAGGCTGAGTCTTTGCCTCTTCTTTACATTTTTCTTAGAAATCTTTTATCTAAGTCTGAGATCCTTAATAGAGTTTGGATCTCCATAAGATGTGCTATGCCTACTTCTTTTTTTAAATATTATTTTTATGATGTGTTATGTCATATAACTATACAATTCATTTCCACATTAAATGAAAAATAATAAATAGATTATTCAAATGATTCAAAGGTTGAATTTTGAACTAAGTCCTTTTTGAGATAGAAATTTTATGGTTACTAGTCAGAGTAAAAATCAATCGGGTTAGGAATTGTTTTTGTTCAACTTAAGTCGTAATCAGTTTTGAAAACTCAAAAGTTGAACTTTAATCAAAATTTGAATGAATTAAGAAACTCAGTTGAATTTTTGAAAACGCATTAACTCGCTCAGTTCAAAATCTCGTAGAGTTGTAAACTCAAACTGACTCGACTTAGTCATTTCAACTTCTCAAATAATGATTCCAGCATAACCGACTCAAACTAACATGCCTGAGTCATTTCAAAATTTTAAATAATGATCAAAACATGATTCGTAAAAACTGAACTTAAGTATAGGTCGAGATCAAATTGAGTTGACTCAAAGATTCCTCTGAGTTATTTTTTAATACATCGAAGTTTGGTCTTAGTCAGAACATTTCGAGCTAAAGTATCTCTCAATTTGATCTCAATCTTCTGATCTAAGTACTTAACTGTGTTAGGTGGAATCTATGAATTCTAATCTTTAAATGCTAAAACGAAATTATTAATCAACATTTTAGCACAACGAAATGAATTTAGTTTAACTATTTTCAGGAAATAGTTTAAACTTTAAACCATAAATCTTGCAACCAAACTTTTACTATAAATCTGAATTCTAAACACCAGAAATTTAATCATAGATGTTCTAAGTAAATCCTCACTTTCCAACCAAAATATCACAGAGAATTCCATAAAAAATAATAATTTGGTGTTGAAATAAAAGAAAAGGAACCAAAACAATCCTAAGTGATGGATCGAGGAAGATCATCAAGTGAATTACGAGTTGTTGACAAAAGTTGAACTCCGTGTCATCATCATGGTAACACATAAGATTCAAAATTTAATGGTATTATAAGTTTTAAATATTTGTATTTTTTATTTAGAAACTCAAATATACATAAAATATGGATGAGTGTCGATTTAGAATATATACTAATTTAAAGATGTAAATGAATTTAAATAGTTTGAATTGGTCATTAAATCTCATATATAAAGAGATCTTCACTAGAAGAGGTTTGTTCTATTTTAGCCGAGATTGAAAGCTTAGCCAAGTTGAATCCTGCAGGGTAGGCTTGAATTTAACCCATCTAAATTCTACTTCTAATCATAAGTTGAGCATTTGATTTTAAAAGTCTAGTTTGATGGATGGAATAATCCAAGTCCTTTATAGGCCGTTAGATATCTTTCTACACTTTTAATGTGGGACTAGTTCGCAAGAGTCCCAACAATCTTCCCTCAAACGAGGCTCTCCAACGGAGTGAACAACACCGGCCATCCTGTTCGTCTTGAGGATCTCCTGAACACAAATGAGATAACTTGAAATCTGGTTCTGATACTACTTGTTAGGACTTAGACTTAAAACCCTAAAGATTAGCTTGTTAAGTGGAGTGATCTAAGTCCTTTATAAATCTCTAAATATCCCTCAACACTTTCAATGTGAGACTCGTTCGCAGCCGCTTTAATTTTAAAAATTACAATAGAAAAATAAACTTTAAAATAGATATAACAACTTATTTATGCTTGACAAATGAAAGGAGATGTACCACTTGTTGAGGTTCCAACTTCGAGGCTCTTTAATAGAGTAATCAGATACACCTCTCAATATTCAATTGTGGAAATACTGAATGACCATGTGTCAATAAATTTTTATTGTGAAGGTTGGTGTTGACACGGAGATGGGCGAAAATGGGAGAGATATACTGAGGTGTATTACATATTTTTTGGTGAAATATATAGCAAATGTTAAAGATAAGTATATAAAATTTGAGCTTCATCTAATTATTTAACTTGATGATTTTAGATTATGAGAATTTGAATATTATAAATCACTATTTTCAATAACCTATATACATCCATTTATATATATATTATGGGTTCGAGCCCCCGTGACCTAATTTTGGTGTATCTTAGGAGTAGTGGACTCACCCGTGTGAGTTATTTTTAAGATTAACGTGTGGAAAATTCAGACACAGTCTTACTAAAATCTCAACGAATAAGTCCACTACCCCTAAAGCACACCAAGATTAAGCCATGGGGGCTTGAACCCACAACCTCCTGCTCAGAGATTCAAAATTCGGTATCGGCTGATAGTATTCTCTCTCCTCTTTTTTTTTTTTTAAAAAAAAGGTGATATAATACAGCCGAGATATCGGTATCAACCGATATTTGCACCCCTGCTCCCGCTTCCTAAGACGGGAGGCAACCAGTTAAACTATACTTTAGGAGTTTTGTACTGAGTATCATGTGGTTTTTCACTCGTAAATTCTCTGTATATATATAAATAAGTGAGAAAGAATGATTTTAAAAAGTAAAATTTGATAAATCTTTACTCACCTAAAAGATGTGATTGAAAGCTTGTACCGATTCTTTTGAATGAAAATTTCTCCATGAACTAGTGCCTTTGAGAGTCATCTTCCCATTTGAATCAATGAACTTTCCTCATTCTTGGAGCCAAGAATTTTTATTGAGATTGCCTTTCCTTGACTTTTAAAAAAGGCTTCTAAGGGTGGGAAGTTGCAAAGGATATTCTTGGATTGCCACCTGCTTAATACTATGGAATACGCTGCTATTCTTCCATAGACAACTTTCCACACAACACATTCTCAAATGTCAATAACTAGTCCATTGGGCTATATGGCTCAATTGCAATTCCAAGTTGGACTCAGGCCCATTTATCCTTGTCATATGTTTCCGCTGTTCCGAGTCACCTCAAGCTTGATCCAGATTCTAGAAGGGCCAATCCAATCCTGACCTAGCCTACACGAGCAATGTCTATATCTCAGCAAGTCTTGCTTAAGCATGGGTTGTTTGAGACTGATCCAAGTCGAATTAAGAACTCTGGGCCTAGGCTCAATCAATGTAGACTCAAGCTTGAGTCGGGTCGAGTTTGGGGTGGATCCAAGCCGATTTCCACACATTTTTGAAAATTGCAATTCAACAGTGCCAATTTGCCAATTGCATTCTCAATTACGAATTTCAGCCAATTTTTTTTTTTGAATTCGACATGGGCTGAGATACAAATTTCAGAAATATCAATGGCTGGGCATCTGGACCTTCAATCAGATCTAATAGGCATCAAGGTGGACCTCTGTGTACAATTGATTAATTTTGATTGGAGTACTGGCAAAATGTGTCTCTAGAGGGGGCCATGAAGCTAGATTGTTGGATTATTATTCCATTGGGCACTATTCATATCGATGATTTTTTTTAAAAAATTGAATATCAGTGTGGGCTCAAGCGATCTCTCAGCCGATATCAGGTGCATATCGGCCAAAATATCATCCGCTATTTGGGTTTCCAGATTTTTTTTTAAAAGAAGGCTATTTTTTATTTTTTAATTAAGAAAAAACAAAAAAAATCGATATTACTCAAAAAAAAGAGGAGACAGAATGATATTTGCCGATATCTCGGCCGATATCATCTAATACGGATTTTTTTTCCTGAGAGAGATGTCCAAACACCTTAATGAATTGTATGTAGCAATGTATTCTTCATAAAAGAGTAGTTTTAGGGTGGTCTATTCACTTAATCTGCATAGATTTCAAACAAAAACCACCATCAGGATTACTGAAAGATGGGCCCGACGGGTCAAACGAAAGAGAGAGTCATGGAAACGAATGCATTTCATTTGTCATGGAATATTTGGTAAGATTTTGCATTTTCTATAGAAAAAGGAAAACGTTTTTCTATGATCAATGAGGTGATTATTAAGAGTTGAAGGATGGAGATCAAAAAATGGCTATCAAAATCTCTAAGAAAACTTGGATTCCACTTTCCCAGCTACAGGGGTTGAGATTTATTTTCCATGGAAAAAATTACAATCCAGTCACATATTTTACAGAAGAAAGAGGAATGCATTCTAAAAGGTTAAAATACCCCTTTTCATCCTCTTATTTTATGGGGATCAAAACAGATGCCTATTAACAGCAAATTGATCCCTTGAATACTTTTGTTACCTACTAATGAGTAAATTCCTACTTGATGCATGAGGTGCAACCATTTTTACTATTTCCTTTTCGGTTGATTCACTGCTGAAAATGGGAAGATTCGCGTCGTTATTCAGCGTCTATTCCTCTTTCTTATTGATAAAACGCCCATGAAGCTCTGAGTCACTAATTGATAGATGAAATTTATATTATTCATTTAATTTTTAGTCTAGCCCATCTCTGCTACTTTGAACTCATTATCATTATTGAAGTATAACAACATCATCTCGCCGCAGTGTCAACCCAGAGACGCCCTGAAATCTCAGGGGCCATAGACGCAGTATAGACCCTGAGATTATGAGTAAAGTCATTATTTGTATTTGTGGAGACCTTAAGCGGCCTACTCTGCATATAGTCGGGGCCGGCCCTACTTAAGATCAACTTATTTAAATAGTAAAAACTTTATAGTCTTTAAAATTTTTAATATGAATATGCACGAAGGTGAGAGAGAGACCGTGAACGCTAGTTTCATAGGCTCAAATGTATTTTTTTTAGAGAATAAGGAAATCATGTATTTTTATCTACTGTGATATCTTATTTTTAAGAAAGAAAATTACCTCTTGATCCACACTCTAATGTTTTTTAAATTAGAGTAAAGCTGGAGTTACTTCAAATTCTACAACACACAGGACATACAATTAAGTAGCACAACCTCAAGATGGAAAAGCCCCATAGCTAAATAAAGCTTCGTCTCTTTTTTTTTTTTAATTATTACTATTGATAAATGATAATGGAGGTGGAGAAATGATTTTAAATGTTGATAATTCATCCAATAGCCTTTTTTTTTTTCATATTTTTATTTGAATTGGGATGCGGTTATTTCTACACTCCCAAGGGCTGTGTCATTTTTCACTCACGAAAAGTGTAGAGTTAAAAAATGAGTCTTCTCTCTTCTTCGGTAGAACAAGGTCTCTTTGTCAAGTGCATAAATACGAGACATTTTTCTATTCACATTTTGTTAAAATATAATTAAAATATAATTAGATTTGTGTTAGAATCAATTAGACATTATTAGATTCTATACGATATTATTGTATTTTCTATTTTAGTGCCTAATCATTTTAACTTGATTTCACTTCTATTATTATAATTATCTTTTATCTATATAATGGGAGCCCATATAGACACCGACGTTTTCTGCTAGCAGACATCGAAATTCAGATTTTTAAATGAAAATTACCATTCTGCCCTTTCACGCGGAATTGACCTGAAGAAATCGATCGATTGAAGCACGAGCTGAAGAAATCGATCGATGGATGCGAACGAGCGGAAGCAAAACCAGTATAACAAATCGATCGCACGATGAAGCGATCGATTCTGTTAATGTATTCTCCAGTAATTATATTATTTAAATAATAAAATTTCCTTTAAAACTTTAAAGTTATTTTTTTAAGCACTGTGTATTTTCAAAATTTCTCAAATTTAATATCCGGACTAATTACGATAACCTAATAAAAATACTTTAAGATTTCAAGGTCTTTTGACACTCCCAAATGCTTAAAACAGAGTGTGTTACAAATAAGGGTATCCCTTGGCTATGTCGAAAATACATTTGGGAGTGTCAAAAGACCTTTAAGTCTTAAAGTCAGGTTATCGTAATTAGTCTGGATATTCAATTTGAGAAATTTTGAAAATATACCGTGCTTAAAGAATACCGTTAAAGTTTTATCTTTCCTTTAAAACTTTAACGGTATTTTTTTTTTGAATAATGGGTAAGAATTCATTCAAAGAGAAAGCCCAGAGATATGTACAAAGAAATGAACAAAATCCCACAGCCCAGGCCAGGCAAATGCGGCCCAAAGATAAGCCCCGTAGAGGCCAAGACAAAAAAAATAGAGGACCCAGGGGATCCCACCAATTATATTGAGACTTCAGAAAAAATTCCGAGGTCCCCAGCATTTACACGATACATTAGGTGGTTAAACAAAATATCACCAAAACAAACCATCTTTGGGCCATCAGGACCAACGAGTTTCAAGATAGCCCTGATAGCACAAACATGGCCATGAGTGGCCCAGTTACGAACTTTCAAATTACTGATCATCGAAACTAATTCCTCGCGAAGATATAGATAGCTGAAAGAGTGCCCCAGGTTGTGGAGAGAGAGCAGGATTCTCTAAGCAAAGATCAAGATTGTTGATGTCGAAATAGGGCCAATAATAGGGAGGCTAGTGACGCCAGCCAGGTTGGAATTTCTACTCTCAAATAGTGCGCCTAGGAAGGTGCCATCAGGGGTAACAAAATCCGCAATGAGAAGATAACAGTGGTCAATAAACACATCGCGAGGAGGGTCGGGAGGCTTCGGAGGAGCAGGAGTTGGAGGCGGCATGTCAAACGTAGCCGAGAAAGAGTCGCTAAGGTTCATAAGATCAACATTAGAACACAAGAAGAAAATGCGATTTTTAATGTCATGAATGATCCTAGAACCGATCAGCTCATGATTGCATAGGGCTTTTCTGAAGATCCTCGCATTACGTTCATTTCAAATATGCCAGATCAAAGCAGGAAACACCAGATTTGCAGCCAACATTTCAAGACGATTGCATGAACACTGAATCAGCGATAGAGAGTCTTCAAGGATAACACCAGTAGCAGAGGATAGGTTGAATTTTCGTAGCACAAATAGCCAAACATTCCAAGTAAAGCTACACTGAAGAATATGGTTATGCGTCTCATCATTGGAACAACAAAGAACACAAGAGGTGTCCTTTATCAGACCATAGTTGTTCAGCAAAGACTTGGTTTTGAGTGCATTATTGAGGAAGAACCAGGCTATAGTAGAATGGCGATTCAAACACCCTGAAAACCATAAACGATCCACCTAGTGAGGGGCCTCCAAATCCTCAAAAGAGATCTGGATTGCAGAGGCAATCGAGAAGCGACCATTATCACTGGCAGTCCAATAGAGCATGTCATCACAAGGGAAACAGGAATAGAGATCGCTGTGATCAAGCTCCAGGTGGAAGAGACAGCAGTGGATGGAGTAGCGGGAAGGTTCCAGCCATTGTTATCAAAGAAGGAGCTCACCTTGCAATCCAGAGGGAGGCCCATATCATACATAGGTTTGGCACCGAAATGGTCCAAAAGGATGAATCCAGGCTTGATCCACGGATCCAACCAGAATTTGGTGGTGTCCCCTTTGCCAATGATGAAGAGGCTATGTCTTTTCACAAGCTCCCAAACAGACAGAATAGATCTCCAAGCCCAAGAAGAGTTGTATTTAAGCTTGACAGACCAAATCGAGTGGTTCTTCAAATATTTTTTACCGGTATTTTTTAACGGTATTTTTTAAACACTGTTTATTTTCAAAAAAATTCAAATTGAATATCCGAAGTAATTACGATAACCTGATAAAAATACTTTAAGACTTTAAGGTTTTTTGATACTCCCAAATGTGTTTTCAGTACAGCCAAATGATACCCTTATTTGTAACACACTCTGTTTTAAGCATTTGAGAGTGTCAAAAGACCTTAAAGTCTTAAAGCATTTTTATCAGTTTATCGTAATTAGTCTGAATATTAAATTTGAGAAATTTTAAAAATACACAGTACTTAAAAAATAATTTTAAAGTTTTAAAAAAAAAATTATTATTTAAATAATATAATTACTGTAGAATAGTTCACTTAAAATGCGAATTTTCGTGTCTGCTCAGAAAACGTGGTGGCTATACCGGCACCCTATAATAAATTCTGATCTCTTCTCAATGTACAAGAGAGACAGCTCCAATTATTTCAGTACAGAACCAGGCACAGATCCCAATTTTTTTTCCACACACCCTCCCTTCCTCTGAGCAAGCTTTCGTGAGCCTCCTTTCTTCTTTCCCTCTGCCGATGTTCATCTTTCGGCGGAGGGAGGAGTGATGCTTCCTTCTCACTGTGAATCCAACTAGGTCCATTAGTCAGACAACCCTCTTCATTCTCTCGCTGTCAGACTCATTCACTGAGAAGCTTCCCCAATTTCTTCATGCCTTCCGTTCCAAAGTAAACAAACAAAAAAACAAAATATCATCCATCTAGATCTGGGATTTCCTTGTTTCACAACCGTTACCGTGGGTCCATCCAGGGGTGCAAATCTCGGTTCGGCTGATAAAAATTTCTCTTTTTTTTTTTTAAATATCAGTATTTTTATTTTATTTTTTGAATTAAAAATTAAATAAAAAATCTAAAAAAAACTTTTTTTAAAAAAAATTGAAAAAAAATATCCCCCAATATTGATCTGATATGAGCGGAGATATCAACTTGGCCCACTACATTTTGAACTTTTTTTTTAAAAAAAGACTGATATTATGAATATCAAACTGATATATATCGCCGATATATCAGATACCGCCGATATAATACATATCAGTCGATATGATTAGGGACTGAAAATCCGTATCATATCGACCGATACATTTTGTATTAGCTGATATCTGCACCCATCTACTCATCCCTCTTCTTCATTCCTTCTTAAAAAAAAAAAAAAAACAAATCTCCAAACTCACGGACGACTACACTGCTATTCTTCACTCTCTCTCTCCTCTTTTGGTGGTCTATCAGACTACACCTTTCGGTGTTCTCACAAGACCACTATTTCGGATATTCATGCAGCTCAATAAACAAAAAAACAAATCTCCTTTTCATGCGCCAACTCTGTTCGTTGTCTATTCAATCAATCAGTGCGTTACCAAATTTGCAGTCAGTTAGTGTGCTGCCAATTCAACCATTTTGCAAACTTATCGCAACCTGTCAGTGTACTGCCCATTCATCTACATAGTCAGTCAATGTACTGTGCATTTAACATTGCAGCCAATCAGTGTACTGTCAATTCATCGTGGCAGTTAGTCACTGTGCTGTACGTTCATCTTTTTAGTCAATCAGTGTGCTGCAAATTCAACACAATCTCGGTAGCTAGTCAGTGCGCTGCTAACAACAAATTTTAGTGGCTAGTTAGTGTGCCGCTTTTCTGCAATTTCCAAGCTTCGCGTTCTTCCCATCTACACTTCAGCTCGTGGGAGCGTGTTAGAATATAATTAGATTTGTATTAGAATCAATTAGATATTATTAGATTCTATATGATATTATTGTATTTTCTATTTTAGTGACTTCTCATTTTAACTTGATTTCATTTCTATTATTGTAATCATCTTTATCTATATAATAAATTATGGTCTCTCTTTAATGTATAAGCGAGACCCCTCCAATTATTTTCACACATTTTTTATTATCTCCCCTAATAGCTCTTATTTAATGGAAGAAGAAAAAAAAGAGTCCAAACCCTTTATTTTCCATAACTAAAAAATAACGAACGAACAATAGTAGTTCTGTAAAGTCCCATTCCCCAAATTTGTATAGATTTTAAATATTTTACCGTCAAATTCTTCTCATGTTTGTCCTGTATGTGTTTGCAAATTGAAAATAATTGGGATCTAAGGGTCAAAAAGAAAACCATAGAGTTATGGGAACAGTACTGAGAATAGGTGGTGCCATGTTAATGACATTTTACAATGATTGACATCCCATTTCGTCCTCAGCAATATATACATGTCTATCAATAAGATGAGTGACCATGTGCATATATATTTTTTCTCTGTCTAATTGTCCACCCACTAGACTAATCTTTTAGATTGGATATCTAGTTCTAATGCTAATAAATTAAGCAAGACTTCTATAGAATTCATACAATAGACTTAGGCTCTGTTTGGATGAAGGGTAAATTTTTGAGGGGTTACTGGGAGTAACCCCGATAATAAAATCCCTCCATTGAAAAAGATTTTCAAAAGTTAAGGAGAGATTACCAAGCAGGGGTAAAAGAGGGGTTATCCCATCCAATCACAGTCTTAGTGTTTATGTGTTTCAAGGCAAGACACTTGGATGGCACATTAGGGTCATTGCATGTGGTAGTTTCTTCAGGGATTGAAATATCGGCCGATACGATACGGTTTTAGAGATGTAAATATCAGCCGATATCATATCGTATCGGCCAATATTCACAATATCGGCCGATATTTAAAAAAACGAGGAGGAAAGAGAAAAATATCGGCCGATACCGATATTTGTACCCCTGATTTCCTTCAATGCTTTGTAATTACCAAATTGCTAGTTGTTCATTGTTTCTCTTTCTACACTTATTTCTATCATTTATTTATTTATAGTAGATTTATTCTATTAATTTGTTTAGTAGTGGAGCCCATAAAAGTAGTTTGACTTGATTATTAGAGTTTAGCATCAATGGTACCAACTCCAAATAGATGGAATAATAACAAAGTCATAAGATCATCTTTGAGAGAAATTTGGATCTTTCACATACTATGATGGCACTTGTAACCAATTGGAGATCTACCTCTCATTTGCAATCTCATTAGATTTATAGCAAAATTTGTTGCTTGTCTACATCAATTGATAGAGACTTGGAACCTTTATCAATGAAATTGTGGCGTAGGTTATTGGTTTCTAGTGGGGCTGTGATTGCTCTCTCTAAAACATTTTAGAAGGGAAGAAGATCCAAGCATGGGTGAGGAACCCAAAAGCATTGATAAAGAGACTGGCAGGACTCTACCTTCAAAAAATTGAGCTTACTCCTTTTCTTTTATTTCTTTTTCTTTTTTCTTTTCTTTTGTGTCATAAGAAGGGATGATAATTAGGGTGGTTGGATCGAGTTTTAATAAATTCAATCAAACTCATATAAAAAATTATTAGACTCGATCTGACGTGGCCCGAATTAATGAACTCGACTTGATTTGAGTTGCTCAACCTGACCTACTTGAGTAAAGAAAATCATTGCATATTTTTTATATTTTCTAAAACTCAGGTAGATTCATCTCAATTTTGAATTTCTAAATTCAGACCAACCCAAATTTCATATAAGTTTTTTTTTCCAACCTAACGTGATCATAAATTTACAAATTCATCCAGCTCACTGATTTCTTATGTTAGATCATACACTGCTCGAGTTCCACGCCTAGTCACAAACTCACAATCATGCGTGAAAATGGTTTCAATGGTAATCATAATGATGGTCGCGTCGAAAAATTTATTGCCTTATCTATTACTGTGGAAAAGCACAAAGGAAGCTGCTGGGCATTTAATAAGTTCCTTGTTGGTTATAAGTGAAACCATGGTACGTGCAACACTCAAATTGACAATTCAGTTATTATTTCATCTATGGACATCGAGACAGGGCAGATCTTGCCTATAAGTGAAGTAGATCGTCGCCTAAGATCATTATTAATACGATCAATGACTTTACTCATAATCCGAGACTCCTGAAATTTCAATGTCTGCACTGTGCCTAGAGCCCTTGAAATTTTAGGGCATGACCGTCGTTGATCTTAAACTAAGAGTCAATTTATTTCTAAATGAGTTTCAATTTGACACGACTCTATTTCATAAAACTATAATAGGTATGTGAAGGAGAAATGCAATTTAAATTATATTTAGTTATCTAATCAACAATAAATCAATTTAAAAACAGATAATTTTTGGTGGAGATGTATGAAATGAATAATTCACTGTTTAAGCTAAAATAGCAGTCCTTTTTGTCCACTCCTTGTGATAATAGAACTGAAGCTGGGGAATAGACTGTTTTTTGCATTTTCGACCAAAATTAGAAGATCACGTAATAAGTCGACTAATTTTGAACTACGCCATATTTGATAATAGGATACGTACGGTGTAATATGATATTTGAAATTGGCAAATTTATTTTTATTTGGACGCAACTATAATTGTTTAGTAAATTAATTTTTATTCTTTTTAAAATAGAATATGGACATATTGGCGAACTCAATCTAAATTTCTCTGACTCAGTTGACATGAAAAATTAAACAAATTTGATGAATGAATTGATTTTTTTTTTTGTCGATCGTCTATTTCATTTATTTAAATGATTTGACTCTTAAAATTCTACAAATTATCTTTTTTTTTTTTTTTTAAGACCAAGTTATGCAGACGTCTCACCTCATTAATCCTTACAACATATGAAAATCTCTCAATCCGCAAATATCGGATACATAACAATAAGAATTGACCCTTTTTCTATTGAGGGGAACTTGAATTTAAACTTCTCTCTAAATCAAAATTCTAGAAATATTAGACAAGAATTCTACCAATTCGGCACTTTGATATAATCTCATTCTCAGGTTTAAAAAAAAAAAATGTAGAACTAATTTGGAAGAAAATTCTAGATCTAGACTTTAACAAATCTAAAGGTAAGGAAAATTGAACAATGCCTCAAAGTGTTTTGAGGAAATTCAAAGTTCAATTACTTAAATGTTGAAAAGCTAAGAGATTTTCTAAAAAAAACCAACCTAAGAATGAAACTGAATAAATTGGACTCACAAAAGTGAGAAAACTCCAAATTCATTCATAGGATCGAAGAATGGTTCTCTCTCAATAAAAAAAAAAAAAAATCACCTAAGGCGCTTTGAATGAATTAATTAGCTTTTATGAAAATTCTAAACATTCAATAAAACCAAAAAGCTTAGAATTTAGCACAAAGTAAATTCATTAAGAAATCTGAAATAATACACCTCAAGGTGAAAGAAAACATACAAAAGGAAAACTTGTATTGCATTGGGTATCCAAGATTTTTTTTTTATGGGAAATTCAGACACAATCCTACTAAAACCCTTATGGATAAGTTTACTACCCTTAAGGCAC
Source organism: Chimonanthus praecox (assembly GCA_022113865.1). Classification (NCBI taxonomy): domain Eukaryota; kingdom Viridiplantae; phylum Streptophyta; class Magnoliopsida; order Laurales; family Calycanthaceae; genus Chimonanthus; species Chimonanthus praecox. Next base: position 12,586,760 of record CM039086.1, on the reverse strand, counting down.
ACCAATTTAGGCCATTTGAACTCAAACCTGCAACCTCCCACTTCCTGAGGCGAGAGACAACCAGTTAAGCTACACCCAATAATAAGATCTTTATTCATAGTTTTACAAGTTAAAAAAAGGGTATAGGTTCTTATGTTTTAAGATAATTGTAAATATATCCCTAGTTTCAATAGTTGTAATATCATTCTTGACATTTGAAAAGAATTTGCAATTTATTCTTTGTATGCTAATACAAGAGTAATATTTAGGAATAATGAAATATTGACTATTATAGAGTCCACTGTCGCTAATGTTAATATATGAGATTGAGTTGGATGACTATCTAACCAGATATATAAGAATTAAGTATAGTTTTGATCCTTATTTAAATACACTACCCTTTTGACTTTAGTCTATAAAATTGAAGTTTTATAAATAATTAATGTTTATGGTTTACCTGACAAAGCTGAGAATCTGAGATGGAAAATGATGGTAAAACTTTGTCTAGCACCTACCCATGTTGTTTTTTATGTGTCTTGAACATTTTGATAAATTTGCAGTGGCCAAAATGGGATTGGAAAAAGTAATTAATCTATCTACTAAAATATTATTCATGCGATGGAATTATACGGATTTAATTGCAATAAATTCTCAAATGTGAGGGTGAAATTATAATACCCGGAAATATAGTGATTTTTTCAAAAGTAAAAAAAAAATTATAATTCTAATTTGTCCTTGCTTTTGGGAAAAAGGAAAAGTAAGGGTAAAAATAAAATCTTCATTTAAGGAGTGCATCATGAAAGAAAATGATGGTGCAAAAATCACTACCTTTAAAATCTTGACAGTATATTCACATACATTGACTAGTAAAATGTTCTTGAAACAAGTGGATGCTAAAAATTCGGAAAATTTACACTTTATTTACTTGGAATTGGACTCTAAAATCATAGTTTTAAAGTTTTAACTTAGATTTCAGTGAAAAAGTTCCATATATATATATATATATATTTGATTTTGGCTTATTATTTCATAATTTTTCTTTCAATTGCTCTTTGAATCGAAGGATTATTTGAGTTGTCAATTGTATAAAAAGATCCGAGTCGCTGTTTCTGCGTCACATTTAGTAATTACTAAAGAAAAATTGGATCACATTTGATCTCGATTCACACTCAATCCATTCAGACCATTCTCTATGAGATTAGTCTCATCTTCAATATAGAGTGGGAATCCTCATATTTTTTTTTTATTAAAAAAAAATTTGAGTCAAATTTGACAAATCATTCTCATCCAAACTATTTAACAGTCAAAACCAAAATCAACTTGATATTAAATGGGTAGATTTGATATGACTTTTTATTAATTGTCTCCAAGAAAATTGTTTCATGTGATTCAAACTTTTAAAATGGATGGTTCAACTTTAAATTTCTTTCTTTTAAATTATATATATCTTTGACATGGTGTGAGAAAATAGCAACATGATAATCATCTTTTCATTAGTCAGTACTATATATAATAAACATGCATGACAGGAGTCAGGCCTGGGTCTCAGGGTCCCATTTAAAAAGAGCCCGACTCCTATTTTGATTGTATGGTGGACCGAATGAGATTAAGAGAAAGAGCATGTGGAAAAGGGAACAAGACTAAAGAATGTTAGATCCAGCCTAACTATAAAGCATGTTAGGTCCAGTCTAATTATAAAGCAAGTTAGGCCTAGGCCTTAGGGTCCCATTTAAAAAAGGCAATCACTCCTACTTTGATTGCATGGTGGAGTGGATGGGATTGAAACACAGAGCATGTGGAAAAAAGGATATGTCTAAGCCTGTTTGGCTTAGATGAAAAATGGTAAAACCATTTGCAATGGGAGGAAATGCAAAGTATTCAATTTTTGAGGGATTTGTCAAGAGTTTTTTTTTTTTTTTTGAATTATGATAAGATATTTGGTAATAAATATTCTACAATTGCAATAAGACTAGCTTTAGTAGAGATATTCATCAAGAGTTAGGACATAGTTTTAGAAAATACTAATCTCCAATTTTGATCTTAGACCTAATGGATCTTTCTTCCAATAAGTGGATCAAATATTTTGAAAATTACATATGTTGGCAAAGAGATATAAGAGCTACAAAGCTAGAAAAATTCAGTAATTTCAAGTACTCAAGAGTCAAGAGGGGCCTCTTATGTTAATAAAATAAGCAATTGATTAAAGTACTTTATACGAGGGGAATATATTTCAAGGGATTGTTTGCATTTTCTGTGGGTGTTGATTTGTGAATTTGTAGGGCTGGAATTTTGGATTATTTTGTGCTTCTTTTGGTTTAAGTTTGTGCTTATAAAATTTTATTTAACAATATATTTCCTCTTTGCAAATTATACTGTGACTTTTAATTTAGAGATCTTTGGTGAGTTGGTAGAATAATAAAGGACATTGTAACCATTCATCAATTCTCTTATTTTCACAATGTTATGTTCTATTTTTCTTTAACCTTTTAATTTAGTTCATTTTAATTTTCATTAATTTAAAGATTAAATGAATTAACCATATTTGTAATTATATTTTAGCAAAACATGAATACAAAAATTTAATAGTAATTTTACATCTCAAAAAGTAAGAAAAAATAGATTTTAGATAATTTTATTATTATATATAATTAAAATTTTAATTAATTATTACTTATAATAATATTTTATATACCAAGAATGTTCTATTTAGTTTTTTGACCTTATGCCTCAACAAGCGTCGACCCGGCCCTGAGGAGGTCTTACTTCATACGGACTTTGCTGGAAAATAAAAATAAAATAAGACCTCTCTCTCTAGGACAGAAGTGAATCGTTTCTTAAAATTCTTTCTGCAGTGGAGTAGTCGGCCTGGCAAGAAAAAGAAGAAGAAGAACTGAAGAAGAAGACTGAAAGGTGGAGTAGGGAAAGAACGTGGTGTGTAAGGAACTGAACGTCTCTCGTTTTTGGCAGTATGTTAGTGTTGGATCACCATTTTCTGTAATGGTTCTTCCGTAACGGGTGTTTCTGCATAAACGCGTGTTGCGTGACCACTCAATCATCGCCTTTGCCATCTATTCCTATTTTGTCTCGCACTCTTCTCTCCTAAAGGGTCCCCTTTTATTTGATCTCTTCCAATTTAAACCTCTCATCTGTGGTCCTGCAACTTTTATTTTGCATGGCCCACCCACAACCGTTTCATTTATGCAGTTTGATCCTCTCATCGCTGACAGATCGACCGCTCTAAACTCTATTCTACTTCGCCCACAGATCGGATGTCTCGATACAACACCAAACCGCTCACGAGCTGGGCCCCACCGTGGATGGCCCACTGGAAGATATTCAGGAATTTAGTGAGAGGGACGAAGCATTTTGTGAACGTAAATTCTAATAAAAGAATGTTTTTTTTTTTCCTTTTTGTGTTGTATATTTTCTTTTAAACAAGTGGCTTTATATGCAGGAATTTAGTTAGGTGGGTGGTGAGGAAGAGGAAATATCTCGCGTTTGATTACAAAAGAAATACATCTCTCAATTTAAAACCCACCACCACCAGCCATCACTCGTCATCAAATATGAAAGAGAGAAGGTGGTGTCACATGAAATGACAAGATTCTTTCGTTCGACCCCAATTATGAAGTACAGATGTCACATGAAGGAGGGCAAGTGGTACAAGAAAGCTAAACGATTTCTGCGCCTTTTCTGAGGCCCGATCAATGGTAGCAGATCAGCACCATGTCCCGACTGTCAACTCTAATCTCATCAATTAAACCCAAACAAAAATATAAATTGCTTCTATTTGCCACGCCATCTATATATAGTTGGCATTCTCTCTCTCTTTTTTTTTTTCTGATGGAAATGAGCATCTCAATTTATCTCATTGTGGTGCTTATATATAACCCTACATTGCCAGTCTCTTCTTCCTGTAACTCTCTCCTTCTTCTTCTTCTTCTCTCTGCTTTCTCTAAAGCTGAGAGATAGAGAGAGAGAGAGAGATAAACGAAAGTAAGAAAGGAAGCTGAAAATGGCAAGAGAGTTGATGCCCACATTGGCAATGACATTGGTTCAAGTGGGTTTTGCAGGATTGAATTTAGTTTCCAAGCTGGCATTGGATTCAGGCATGAATCCCTTTGTGTTGGTTGCTTACCGTCAGATCTTTGCCACCCTCTGTACTGCACCGTTTGCTTATTTCTGGGAGAGGTATATAATTCATATATATATTTACGTTCTATTTGCATGGGAGTTGGGACGAAAATGGTCCTTGATGTCCCAACAAAATTAAAATTATTTTTTTAATCTATTTTCATGAAAAGTGAGTATTTTTCTATTTTAATTGGACTCTTTTCACCATTGAACTTGTTCTCTCTCTCTCTTCAAATTCGTCTTCTCTAACAAATAAGCTCTTGAAAATAAAAAGATTGAGAAAACTTATAAGGTGCAATTTATCATTTCTTGCTGCTCACTCTATAAGCAGCCTAAGAGATGTAAAAAATCTAAAGAACATAAACTGAGTAATATGAAGCCAGGGCCGGCCCTAGGTATAGGTGGCGTAGGCCACCGCCTAAGACCTCCAGACAAAAAGGGCCACACACACTTAAAGTCCTTAATATACCAGTCACAAAAGGTTTCTGAAATCTCACTCCGTCTAGAGCCCCTGATATTTTAGGAGATTTCAGGGCCAGCCTTGTATGAAGCATTTGACAAACTTCAATCAAAATATTTTTTTTCATGCAAAGATTTGAATTATTTATAAAAGTGTATATAATCTTCAATAGAATTAATGCGAGTAAAATCATATTTGATATCAAATAGTTTACGATGTTGCTAATTTCTTATGTGAATCAAAACTTTCAAGATAAACAATTTTGGATGTAAAATTTCATATTATGGAAGCTGTTATTCAAGTTTTTTTATTAAATTTAGATATGAATTTTGATGTATATAAAGACCATTAGAAGATGGATGTTACGTGGAAATTGTTTAGAATTGAAATTGATAACCTAATTTGCCTTTCAACTTGTTTACATCTATGTTGGATCTATGCATTGTATTGGGTTTTATTATTTAAGAGTATTATTTTGTATTTGTGTTTGTATTGGAGAAAAAACTCTAACAAAACTTCTGTCACTGAAGTTTTGATAAAAAATTATCTTTTGGATACACAAGTCTAAATAGTTGAATATAATGTAAAAAAAATCATATACATAAAGTTGTATGAATCTTTATTTTAATATGATGATTTTAAATTTTTAAAAATTAAAATTTTATATTTATTAAAACTTCAAAAAACAGAAATTATATGATTAAAGTAGCCATTAATGATGAAACTCCACATACTTTATATTCATGTAGTTATTTAATCAACAATAGAAAATTCTCATTTAATGACTCTTTCATTAATTAAAGAAATCAGAAAATGTAAATGTGTTGATGATTATTCTTGTGTCCTTATTTCAGGAAAATGAATTTAAAGATCACGAGGTCTGTTCTCTTCCAGCTTTTCCTTTGTTCCATATTTGGGTGAGTACTATTAATTATTTAATTTAATCCATTAATTTCTTCTTAATTAATTTATATGATTTTTTTTTTCAATATTTTTTTTTATGGTGGTCTGCAGGTACACCTTGAACCAGTGCCTTTACTTTGCTGGGCTTCTTTACACGACTCCCACGATTGCATGTGCACTCCAGAACTTACTCCCAGCCATCACTTTCATCATGGCCGTTCCTTTCAGGTAATTCAAACTTAGCCAGATGTGGCAGATCTGTTGGCAATATTAGCAGTTAAACTAAGAAAGAATATCAAATTCAAGGAATAATAAAATTAATCAATAAATGACTTAGTTAAGTTAATTTTTGAGATTTTTATTAAAAAATATATATTTTTTTAATTTTATCCATATGGATGTAGTTCAATTGATTGCCTCCCTCCTCAAGAAGCATAAAGTTATGGATTCGAACTCTCATGACTTCACCTTAATGTATCCTATAGATAGTGGGTTCAGCTGTGAGGATTTTACTAAGACTGTGTTTGAATTTCTCACATGTAGATTAAAAAAAAAATTAAAAACATTATGAGTTTTTTTTTTAATTATCTCAATCCTCGAGATAAAAATCATTCAGTTTTGGAATGGAGTAAAGAGTACTGAAGACAGTGACAACAGCGAAGTGGAACGAGGAAACTTCTCTAAAGTGCAGCATCATTACAGGGCCCAGCATTAGTTCTTATGCCAGGTGTCACTATGACACGTGGCCAGTGACCAGTGACCAGAGCCATTTACTTCTGTACATCAATCATACGTTTCAAGCTAAAAATAAGAGCCACACTGCATGCATGGTGTGCATCGTAAGTGTCAGGTGTATTCTTCACGTCTCTCTCTCTCTCTTTCTCTTTCATTCTCTTCCCCTGTCTCTCTCTCTTTACACTTCCATCAATTTCATCTCATTTCCAATCACCAATATTGACTCACACAAACACACCGTGGCATCTAAAGTTAAAATACTCAGAAATTAAGATTTTTTTTTTTTTTTTAAATTTATGTGTTGAAAATCATAGGAAATATCATAAAATCTCTATAGGTGATGATACTTTTATTCTAAAGACACATTAGAGTTAGTTCACGGGAATTTGAACCCGTCATGTCCCACTTCTTGAGATATGATCCAACCAGCTGAACTACATCCGTATAGATTTAAATTGGTTTCACTCACTGAAATGTCTAAATGCTCCTACTGAAAAGATGGAGTTCACCTTATAGTTAAAAATGAGATGAATGAATAAATTATCATAAACTAACTATATGTCAAAGATAAAATCTAGTAAATCATCTTCTCTCTTGAATTTTTAAAGTTAAAAATTAATTATTGAATCAATATTTTTATCTATCTTGATCAACTTAATTTAAAATGTATTAAATATTATGTAAAGTTAGACCTAAATATAAAAGATTTTTTTTAAATAAGGATGCACATCTTAATACGGGCAAAATTTGTTAAGAGACACGGAATAAAATAGAAATTCACTCCATTCCGTGTATCCTAACTAATTTTACCTGTGTAAGAATGGCTGAACTTTTAATAATTTGAGTTTATCATATACTTGACTTCACATGGAGCGGTTGGATGCAAGAAATGTCTAAATATTTTTTAATTCTATCTTTTACTTTTATATCTTTTAATTTAATCTCATAAAATTTAGTATTTAATGGAATTTTAAAATTTCACGAAATTAAATTAGAGGCAATAGAAGTTTTAATTAGAAAAATAAATTTCGTTTAAGCATATTTAACATTCAATTAAATAGATAGACAAATATTACAGATAGTTTTACTTTAGGTATTTATTTAATTTCATTTCATTTCATTTGAATTCACATATTAATATTAATTTTTTATCATTTATCTCTTTCTACTGAATTATATCATGTATTTTCAAAATTGAGTGAATACATTTTGTGAATTGTGATCAATTATATGAATTTAGAGGTCAAAACATCACACCGCACCGCACCTCACCTTTGGGTCTTAAGCCAGGTGGCAATATAAGAAGATGCCACGTGGACAAAGAATAGTGACACATTGGCTTCTAGAATCCAGAATCTAATCATACGTTTCATGTTAAAACTAGAGGCACAGTGCATCGTGTCCGTTCCATTCTTAACTTCTCTCTCTGTCTAATCTTACGGAAATTAATAATTGGACCCATATGGTTGGTACGCCCTTGGCACCATGTCTGCCTTACTTCCTATAGAAAAAGATAGTGATCTTACGGATATTTTACATAACTTGACACGGATTTTACTCAATTGTTCATTTTACTTTTTAAATTGACTCATCAAACCCTTTGTTGTAAGTGATTCGTGAACCGATTCTAAGAACAAAATGGAAAAATACAGTAAAATCCGTGTTGAGTTATAAAAAATACTCGTGAGATGATCGCTACCCCTTATATAGCGATCATATATTTAAGTCATATAAAAGTTTTTTTAAATATTAGAATAAAAATCATTTTAATCAGATTAATTTACTCTTATTTTTATAAGCAACAAATTTAAATTGATTAAATTAAAAATATGATTTGATTAATTCAACGAAAAATGATTTTTGATGAGATATATATTAAAGAAAGTTCTTTTCGACTGATTCAATGCTATCCCATTTAATTGATCCTATGGACAGGCTCCTATAACCATACCTAGTTCACTCGGTCAATTTATATTAGCTCTATAATGAATACCACATCACTAATATGAGACCATAAAATGATTTGATTATTAATTCTGTATAGGCTAATATGATTGACATAGTTATTTTTATTTTGTAAGAAAAGATTACCTATTTTGTCGTTTCTACAATTTTCTTCTAAATTTCGGTGCAACTTTAGAAAGGTTTAGAAGTAATTTATTCATCTTTATATAATATTTTCTAATTCCAACTATATTTCTTTTAGATTTCTTTATTTGAGTTATTTTTATCATTTTTTTCAAAAATTATCTCAATTTCAATGTTTTATAGATAAATAATGAAATGATATTTAATGTTTATGAAATTAAATGAAGATTCTTTAACGATGATATCCTAATTATATCGTTTTTGTGTTTTTTTTAAATTTTGTCAACATTTTTATGAAACTAAATTGTAATGGAGAAGATGGGATTACTAGGTACCAGAGAAACTGAATTTTATAAAAGTTATTTGCTAATATTTATTTATATTTTTTAATTATTAAACAATATTTTTTTAAACTTTAACAATCTCTATTTATATAAAAAAATTTGCCTTTAAAGATCCAATACTTTATAAAAGAAGGTCTAATTTTAATCAAAATTTGCTCAAAATATTTTTTTCTTTTTTTATATTCTATTCCCTTTATACATTTTTTTTCAAATGAAAAAAAGTTTCTCTTGATCGATACTTTCACGTATCAAATATATCGTGTAACTCTACGGAGAGTGACCCTTTGAGGTGGAGTGAGAATCAAACTCACGACTCTCACTTCGTGAAGCGAGTTACTGACCATCACTTTAACCCCTTTTGAGTTATGAGATAAAATACTTTTACATGGACGATGATGAATTAAATTGGAACAGATAATGAATACTTTGACAGTAGATTTTTTCAACCTTGAGTTTTATTCAGTTTCTAAAAAAGGAATAGTTTTAGGGTGACCCAGTAATATATATTTTTCCATCATTTTAATCTTATGTTTATAGTTTGTACCACTATGAATTTGCAGACTGGAAACAGTGGGAATCAAGACTCTAGGAGGAAAGGCTAAAGTTTCGGGAACAATACTTTGTGTGTGTGGTGCAATGTTCATGACATTTTACAAGGGAAAGCTGATCAACATTTTCGAATCCGGTGTCCATTGGGCATATCCCAAGAAGTTGGAAGATGGACATAAACATTCCAGCAGTGAATTAGACACAATCCTGGGCTCTGCTCTTCTGGTTGGAAGTTGCTTTGCATGGGCGATTTGGTTTATAATGCAGGTAAAAATGCCAATTATCCTCTCTCCTTCACAGTGAGATTTCAAATTCTTAATAACACCAGAGAGATTCAAATGAAAGATGAAAATCTAAACGAAGCCATAATTTGGAACTATTTTGATCAACTAGATATGATCAAGAGAAATCTCTACGCGTCGATGTAAGTAGCCAGTCAAGTATCAAATGGGATAAACTTTGAAGGGTTGGCTTGGTGGTCAAAATCCACAAATCCTCAACACAAAAAGGTTCACTCTCCATTGTTCTATTCCGACACAATTAACCCCTTGCATATTTTATTTAATTGCAGGCCAAACTTAGCAAGACTTTTGCAGCTCCTTACACAGGCTCGGCGATCATGTGTTTCATGTCGAGCATCCAGTGTGTAATTGTTGGAGCATGTGTTGATAGGGAATCCTCTGGATGGGCACTTGGTTGGAACATTAGGCTCATTGCATCTACATATACTGTAAGCTTCTTCCAATGCTAAGTAACAACCAAATTTATCTTTGCAAGGAAAAAACTCCAATAAACTCGGGTGTAATCAACACTCCATTCCACATCACACAGAAAGACAAAATAATTAAAAAATTATCTTAAAAAGAAATCTCACACGTGCCATGTGGCACTTGCAATCAATGGGGGATGAACTTGGTTACACATGTGCCTAGCATCAGAAATCTCATCAAATCACTTTCAGTAGCATTTTTTTTTGCTTGTCAGCATCAACTGATAAAGCTATAATCCTTCAACTTCAGGTTGTCATCATCATAATTACCATGAAAGCTATTTGCTAGCAAATTCCATATAAAAGTTGGGGATGTACATGCTAATAGAGGAGATGAATAAGAAATCACAAAGACTGTGTAGAAGTATTAGTTAACAGTACTAACAACCTGTACTGTAATTGAACCTCAGGGAATTGTGGCCTCTGGAATTTCATTCTCTGTAATGAATTGGTGCATTCAAGTAAAAGGTCCACTATTCGTCTCCATGTTCAACCCTTTGCTACTGATCATGGTCGCGGTCATGGGTTGGGCTCTCTTGGATGAAAAATTATACGTTGGAAGGTATGTGAACTCCATATTTTTGAAGGAATTTAACTTCATTTTTGTAATTTACCACTTCTTTGTACGGTCTCATGGGTCTGGCTCACTCTGTTCTAGTTCGAGTGGTCCTTGGCCCATGGGCAGTCTTGTATTTCCTGCTGAAACTAAGAAACAAAATGACATTGAATTGGTCATTGATTTTTTTTTGTTTCTCATTTTTCAGTGCTGTAGGGTCTGTATTGATAATTGTTGGGCTGTATGCTGTTCTTTGGGGAAAGGGAAAGGAAGAAAACAAGTTTGACAACGACGATGCAAAGACTCTAAAAGACGAGGATGAGGAAGTAGGGGGCATTGTTTTACCTGTTTTTAGCAAAGCCATGAAAGAAGGAGAGAATGGGGAAGAAGAGATATGATAACAATGGGAGCTCAAGGAAGTAAGGTAAATAGAGAGAAACCAGTGTCCGATGCATTGATTGCTCAAGCTTTGGTCTGGTGAAATGATGAGGGAGATCCATGATCTAAGAATTTTTTTTGTTTTAATGAATGATATGTACTAAACGGCGACGTCACAATAAATATATTACGAGTTATTGGGGTTTTTTTGCATTTCAAAAGGAAAAAAAATCTCTTTTTTTGGTCCATTGGCTTTTGAGCAGATTTCATGTTAGGATTTCATTTTTATTTCTATTTTTTGGTGTGGAATGTAGCTATGACTGTATTATGGTCAATTTTCGCTTGACCCAGGGATGTAAACTTGGGTCGAGTCTGATCTAAAAATTTAGAGCCTAACTCTATTTGATTAGGATCCAACTTGGGTCGAGTCCGATCTGAAAATTTAGAGCCTAACTCTATTTGATTTAAAGCCCAACTTGGGTTGAGTCCAATATGAAAATTTAGAGCCTTTAACTCTATTTCAAATCTAACCATTTTTCATTTATGAGATTGTTCTATCTTTTATCAGAAATCTCGCAGTGTTTTATCTTATAATGGTAGAATTGATTACATCTAATCATTTGAATTACAATTGTAGTCTGATTTACTTTATGGAGCTTCTCTCCTCTCTAGTGAGTAAAAGTTTGTTCTGATTGAAAGGTCTTTCCGTAGATTGTGTGGTGAAAAAAAAACCCACCTTAGATCGATGATAGTGGCCAATAATTGAGAGTCCAAAACTAATGATTTTGTTTTAGTCAATGATTCAAATTATCTGTTTAATTCAATAGTTAAGATCATCAAATAAAATTGAAATTTATGCTGTATGTAAATCAAATACATTCATTTCACATCCAACTATCCAATATGTATTATGGTGGTGACTTGAATTGCAACAATTGTTGCCCAAGCACTCAGACTTGATCAATTCTCTTATAATATGATATATACATATTATATGATTTAATAAAAACATTACACGTTAATATTTGATTAAATATATTTTAAAATAAATTAAAACTATATTAGCTATGTTGACAAGAGTTTTTAACGCAATTAATAAAGGATTATTGTTGCACTTCAAAAATTATGGATTTAAGTAATGCGAACAATTGGGTAACGAAAAATATTTTTTTAGATTTAGTTATGAATATCAACTTCAAATAGATAGAATAAAAGACTAACAATGATCATTCATGTTGGATTTGGTTCATGTGTGAGCAAAACCTTTGTGTTTAAGATTCATTTATAGATTCGTACTTTGGAATCGGACTGCAGAATCTTGGATATTAACTTGAATCCAAACTATTTTTTTGGGGCTTATTGGGAGACTATTCTTTTGTTAAAGGAACACCACTTTTTTGTATTTGACAAAAGTGCCCTCCATTTATTCTCACTTCTATTCCTAGTTGATTTTTCTTCATTTACAACTTCTTAAACTCCATTGAATGCTTCCATGGTGAATTGAGTTTTAAAAGCAAGTGCAACAGTGATTAAAAGAGAGAGTTTATGGGTTAGACCTAGATAATTGGATGAACTTGATAAAAGAATGTGGAAGAAAGAATTTTTGAAAACACTTGCATCCAATTGTCCTCTTATAAAATGGGTTATCAAAGATCAACGAGTTATAACAATCAAAATTTTAAAGTCTAAAATAAATAAATAAATTAAGATGATCAAATGAAAACAAAACTTTACTCACTCCCTATTTGTGTCATTTTCTACATAATCCACTTGTTGATGTGAAGCTTAAAAGTAAATGTTCATCTTTTACCATTGTTTAATATAGAAATTCAGGTTACCATCACATAAATCTCGACCCTTCCTGTGTTGAACAGTTGTGATCTGCTTTAATGCAGACAAGGGAAAAAGAAAAAGAAAATCCTAAACATGACTAAAAATAGGAAATTGAATTTTAATATTTAATTTGACACGTTGATCTATCTTCATCATATTAGTATGATAAAAATAAAGAAAAAAATAATGCATAAGAAACTGTATGGCACTTAAAACACCATTCAATCCAAAATCATAAGAAATAATCAATTATAAATGCTGGAGGCTCGTTATAAGAATATAAACAAATGAATGACTGGAGTCCAGAATGATTCTCCACCAGAGAATTGATGTTTGTTACTTTTAATAGTAGAAAAAATATAAGCATATCATCACTGAAAACAAAAAGAATGAGGACCTTATGCCATTGATTTGTCACAAGCTCTGCATGTACTACTGCCTCAGGACTCTGTTTGAACTGAAAATGAAATTCTCCTCACCTGCTACAGTAGACTGCAGCCTCCCTGCTGCCCAACCATTGTTAATTGCTCGAACTACAGTTCGAGCAGGGCCTCCCGTTACCCGGATGCCCTCAACCTGTTTTTCATACTCAGAAAGACCATTTTCCTTTCTCTCCTTTCTTCTCTTTCTCTCCTCATCTCTCTCTTTCCTTAGCCAACTCTCCACCGTCCTCTGCAATTCAACCAACAACTAGTCAAAATATAAAATGGAGACGAATTTTCTATTAAAATTGAAATTACCAGGTTTGATACACATTGATTCTAAAATCAATTCTTTTTTTCTTTTTCTTTTTTCACTATAAACGCATGCTATGTATAAGCTATTTCTTACTTGTCAAGATCAGTTTTACTATCATAAGGCCTAAGGGCATGTTTATGTAGAGGCAAAATCTACAAATTTTCAATCCTCAAAGATTTCATAAACTAAAATTCTAATTTTACAGATTCCAAATTCACATTTTAAAAAAATTCATGTGGTGGCAGAGAGAGAGAGAGAGAATGGGCTCTTTGTTGGCTGAAGTAAAGGGGGATTTTGCGACAGAGAAGGGTGTGGGAGACAGTAGAAACAAATATGAGAGAATGAGGCATGGGCTGTGTGTTTTTCCACCTCCCCCATCCCCTTCTTCTCACCTGACTTGCATGCAGGTAGGTCCTTTGATATGGGATTATTGAAAGCACCTTTCGCTGCATTGAAATCTGAATTTTCTAACTTGGATTTTAAAATCCACAGGGGAGAGGGTCAGAATGCGTTTCTCCAGCATTGAAATCTGGACTTTCTATCTTGGATTTTCAAATCCATGGGTGAGGGTCAGATTGAATTTCTCCATCTAGCCCATATATACAGCTTTGGGTACAATTAAAATAGGAATAACTAGAATAAAAAAAAATTGGGAAACAAATCCTCTTTATTTAGCAGCCCAAATCTACTCAATATTGACATAAACAAACCAGGAATAACATCTAAAATTATTTATCTAGTATAACCTGAACCATTCCGACTCTTATCATTCTCTCTCAACTGTTCTCCTATCTTCTCCTTTAAATGCCTATCAACTACAATAGCCATCCCAATTCTAGTGTTACTCTTTCCTATATAGAAAATCTTAGAAACATCTCCAAGATGCCCAGCCTTCTCACCCTCTGGCTCCTGTATACATGCCATGCTTATCCACTTCTTCGTATGTCTACCAACTCAATGCATGCTATTGAATCCCTACATTCCAAGATGGCAAATGTAACTTTTGGGCTATATTCTGAGTACTTTTGGCTTCATCTTCATCTATTTCTCTCTGGATCGACTTAAACTGCAGTGGTTGCTTGGAGACAATGCCCCCAGGCCCTTAACTATTTTTCACTATAAATGAGTTCCATTGGAATGCACCATTTGGAGGGAATGCTCTGACCTTTTGCCTATTTGTCTCAGTAACTGGGTTCTACTGCAACAGGTCACTTCTTGGAACGCCCCAGCATTACTTTTGAAATGATGGAATGACAACATGTGGCAGAGTTAGTAAAAGAGAATATTGGCACACCAGCATCAGAATTGAATGGAAGTTGGAGATCAATAATTACAGGCGGAGTGTGTCAATATTAGCATATAGAAAATTCCACAAATCAGACAGATGAAGACATGTAACAACCAGTTCGATCAGTTGTAACTTTTCTTGTTCTTCTTGTCATTAACTTTTGGATTCAACTAAGTGTGCATATCTTTTGAAGGTTTTAATAAAATTTTGTTGCTTCTCACATCACATATACACAACAATAAATGGTTTACAGCTACAACTACAATATTCTCGTGAAGATACCAACCATCAAAGACAATTGACTGATCTCCTTAAGTTCCTCCATTGGCAGTGCTGCTTGCAATCTTCCATGTGCAACATACACCTGTAATTAATCAATTGCATTAAATAAAAAAGTAAGTGGGCCCAAATGATTAATGCATGCTAAATGATAAAAGGGTAATTCACACATACGATGTGTGATGGCCAATCCTCAAGACCATCAAATATATGTGTTGCATAAATGATTGTTGCACCCCTCTCTTCGCATTCCTTTCTAAGAAACTTTAAAAGGTCAGCCCTTGCCAGCACATCTAGGTCAACAGTGATCTCATCAAGAAGAAGAACCTAAAATGAAAAAGGCAAATCAAGAAGATACAAATCCAATAAAAACAGTGAGCTTAAGGTGGCATATTAGGCAACAAACATGACATGGAAATTTTAAATCCTTCAAGAGAGGCAAACACCTTAAATGGCTTTAGAAGTCCCATGCATATCTGCACGCGCCTTCTTTGACCATCTGAAGCCTTGTGCATTCGCCATGATAGATCAATATCTAAAACCTACACCACCAATAACCAAACGCTTAGATCAAAAGCCTTAAAATATAAGACACAGCTGCTTCTATAGGTCTGGAGTATCAGTGTCCAGAACATACTATCCAAATGTGAGCTAGGATGCTACAAATACATTCTACTTTTTTTTTTTTACTATTATCAACAAATTTTAGTATATTTTTGTATTTTACAATGTCTGTAATACATTATATCATATTGTCTTCTTTCTTATAAATACTAAGGTTTGATTACAAAAGGAGAAAACAAAGAGAGAGATCTTAGTTTTGAGGAAAAAAGTTGAAGAGACATCAAAGTACAACTCTATTAGAGAAAAGACAGCACTATATAGAAAAGGTAGAGGTCCCAAGACAAGCTAAGTATTCAGCTTCAGTATTGGCGGATCCATATCGTTCTAATAGAAAGGCGGTGAAGATGAAAAAATATCTCTAATTTCATCAATGAAATCTACTAAGCACCAAGGGAAGTCATAGTCCATTGGACACCATCTAATCGCACTAAGAGAATCACCGCCAACAAACACTAGAAGAAACATATAAGAGAATAACCCTCAACAAAAGCCTGAAAAAAATTATATTATATTTGCATTTTTTTTTTTGAAAGGTGCATTATCTTAACTAATTTGAATATTACAGAGGTTAAACATGCTAACATCTAGATGCAAAAAAGACAAATCTACCCATGCCTACCATAGTGGCTTATCCACGTTTCAAAGTTTTTCCATATAAAAGGTATTTTCATATTTTATTATTGTAAATCTTAATTCTCTCTAAATTGTCCTTTCTTCTTTTCACCATCTCATCCATGTACTAGACCCTCCAACCAATCTGCATACAACTCCTAAAATCCATCTATACCTCTCCCCACCTTGTCACACATTTTCAAATTGTTCTAAGCCAATAATCATCCTATACTGCATCCCTATACCTCACGTGTTATACTGCACATCTTTTAAAACAAATTAATCTGCCAATGAACAGGGGAAGTCAGTTCATTTTTTCCCCTTCTTTTGATGGACAGAATGGAGATTAATTGTTCAAGGCTCATAAACTACAAGGATTGCTCATTGTGCATATTTTGCAATAGTTATCATGCCTAAGAACATAATATGTAAATTCTTTCCAATCTTTCTATTGTTCTCTCTTTTTTATTTTAATTGAAACATGACACAAATCTGCAAATAGTTGACAGTGAGCACTTGCCAAATCATGCCAAAGGCTATTGTCTCCATCTTTGCAATATCTGTGAACTCTATTTTATGCCTCTGCTGCGCTTCTTTTCATTTAGTTTATGGTAACACTAAATAAATTGCAAAATATACATGTCAGTGTGCAAGTATGTGTGAATACAATGTGAAGTACTAATTAACTAAGTACGATGCAATTCAACATGTTTGGACACTGCTTGCATTTCATTTCTTTATAGTGGTTTACCATCACGATCATCCGGATGGCACCATAGTTTCCTAATGCAGGCTTGCTACAAACAGTAACTCAGTTGTGTTCATATTTCAGCATTTATATACCCAAATCCATCTCAGTGTGTTATTGACTAAAATACTGTCAAATCATAACTAGATTCAGCAGCAATATCACTGCCTAAAAGCTATATGCTTTCACAGCACATTCCACCTTCAGTAAGGATCTGATTACATACATAATTTTTAGTTGCAGTTACACTCTACCATAATCTCTGTGTCCTTATTGATCTCTAGCAACTCATACAATATAAATAGAAGAACAAGAGAAATACACGGATGAAGGACCTCTATAATCAGTGTCTGCTCATGTTCATGTGATGACTGATGGTGGAAGCTCCTAGTATTAGAATTACAGCAAAGAACAAGTCTCCATATATGTCAGTAGATATGGTTTCATTGAATAAATAGCTATTGGATCAGAGTAAATCCATCAAATGAACCAGAGCAGCTATTGCTCATTGTCCAAAGAGTAATTTCAAGAGAAAGTGGTCCTCTTAAGACTTTGGAAACAGTTTGTCTAATTTTTGTATACAATTCATTTGCTTTCCTCCCTTTTTCATTTATTTCCCTAGTTTCAAGGTGTGGAATTCTCACTCCTTGTTGCTTCCTTATATACCAATACACTTTTTGTTAATTTAGCAATAAATATTGCATTTTTTTTCATCACTGAAAGTTATGGAAGAAAGCAAGTTACAAAAGTTAAGAGGTCGCTGCAAAACATAGGCAAGACACCCCATGCTGCAAGGCCATCCACCTCAGCCTCCACCTATTATGATGAGAGCTCATAGCACA
This sequence comes from Chimonanthus praecox, assembly GCA_022113865.1. Lineage (NCBI taxonomy): Eukaryota > Viridiplantae > Streptophyta > Magnoliopsida > Laurales > Calycanthaceae > Chimonanthus > Chimonanthus praecox. The sequence continues at coordinate 12,568,901 of CM039086.1, read as the reverse complement.
ATCAGTAAGTGTTTACTAACTTCAAAGTTGTGAATTTGAGCCATGACACCATTTCATAATAAATAAGAAAAAAACACAACAATAAGCAACCTCCATTTGGCAATGAACCTTTCATCAAAGGGAAAAAACAGTGATGACAACCACTATCCCTTGTTTATCAATGCCTTTCATTAACAACAATACAACAACCATTGTCACCCTGTTTAGAAAGAAATCTTTCATCACTGGTAGTAGCCAAAAGAAAATGTTCACTTGCCTTAGGATCCCAGACCAATGTTTTGAAGATCAAAATCCTATCGTAATTTATTCTAGTCATCAAATCGCAAATTGTATCATAAATTCTAACAGTTTTTATGGTTTTATAAGAAAAACAAAATCTTTATTTTTTTAAAAAAAAAAAATGATATTCTATGTATTTGGTATTCAAAACATTACTGGTAAAATGATAAATAAAATTACGATAATATCACATATATAAAATTAATGGTCATTTATGCAAACATTGTTCAATAATACAAAAAGAAAGTCATGTAGATGCCCTGCTGATTTTTGTGATCATGGATGTAGTTATAAGCCTAATAAATTTTGAAATTTGACTTGGACCATAAAGGAGAATCATGGTTTGGTAAAACTATCATTTAAATAACAAAATTGAAAAGTTTATAAAGAATCACTTTGTATCACAAGAACCAAATCATTTTCTTTAAAAATCATAGTATAGTAAGGTGTCATAAATTGTAAGATTGTAACAACTATGGTCCAAACATCAATTCTGTAAAGAGCAAATACACTGATGAACTTATTATTAATTTATTTTACTTTTATTTTTACCAAACACCTAGAACTTACAAATTTGGTGAAGCCAAAAAAGTAAAGAAGATACCAATTTCCATCTACAAATTTTCATGGACAAATAGATTTCAGAAGAGAAAAGTAAAACATGCAGGTAATCTGAATATCCAGTAAAATGATACAAAGTTTAAAGGCACCAATCAGTATTTATAACCACATATAATGCATGAATATAGCATAAAAGTACAGCACTCATGCATGATTTACAGTTTTACACCATCAATAAATGCATGTATCAATTTCAATGAGCTTATCATACCTTTATCAGCTTCTCTCTCCTATCAGGATCAATACCAGAAACTCCAAATATCATTTTTTCAGCTGAAATATCCATCTGTATTGGAACTTCAAAGCCAGCAAAAGCAACGTCCCGTCTCCACTGTAGAAATAAATAGTGATATTAGAAGTGACATTGAACAGAAAATTATCATGCATATGATGAAACTAACAGAGAAGACCTAGATAAACCTCACCGTCTATCAAAGCCTATACTAAAAAAAGGATACAATATAGTTCCCAACTCACAATTAAATCCATTAAACGATTTATTATCTTACGGAGCATTGGGATCAGTAATTAGAATGCAGGTCCTTTTTACCAAATGACTCATTCTGATGAGTGAAACTGTACAAATGTATCTCCTCCTATGAAGGCCATTTCCATTAGCAAGAGTTTTTCATAGGTATGGGTGTGATATTCTTTCCTTTTCTTTTTTAAATTTTGATGAGTGAAAAGATGCTTATTTTCCAAGATCATCGACTATTTTGAATATTGAAATGAGCATGAAACTTTAATCTTGGTGATGTATGAATCTCTAATATTATGTTGCACGTGATCAGATATGTAGACAAGCACATCTGTGATGGGAAAAAGATAAACAGCATAATGACGTAACAATTTCAGAATCTTTGTTCCATTCATTAAATACTGGACCAAAGGGCAAAAGACCAACTAAAATTTCTCAAAAATTCAGATCATTCAACAACACTTGAGATGCAAATGTGCACAGACACAGAATGAGCATGAATTGATATGGTCAGAAACAAAAGTATTTACCCGAAGTGTTTCACAGGTCATATTCCAGCATGAGCATTCAAAGATGTAATGTTCATCTTTCAGCTTTCAAGACTGCTCATATGTTGCGCCCCCAAAGTTCATGGGAAATGGAAAATCAATTTCTCCAGTCAAAAGCTGCCAATAGTTTTCATCTCACAGATTTCTTATTCTCTCAGTCTTACATTTAACTTGACTATGTTTCATCTTAGCACAGATCAATTATGCAACTGCTACAAGCTACCTGTGGGGGATCTCTTTGCTAAACTGCCCTACCCTCAGTGGCCCCACTCTGTGAATAAACTGAACAACTGAAAAATGTGACCTGAACAAACTGCAAAGTCTTTCAGAGCAGCACATTTACATTTTCCATTGCATAAATATGCACCCAAACATATATGATTGTTCTTTAATTTTTGAAAGGAGAATGATTAAGATGGACCATATTTTTATAAAGAGAAGACCCATTGTCTTTTTTAAAGTGACAGAAACGCCCTTAGTGGATTTGTAATACATCGAGTGATTACACTTTTCACAACACAAAAAAAGTAATGATATGTTCCCTTTCGGAAAATATGCATTTTTACAAACATTATCCTCGAAGCAGTAACTGTGAGAACATTGTGGAGACATAAACAACCTGTTGGTTGTTCCAAAATTGGTATGCATCTCAAGCAAGATTAGAATGGACTGTCTGAAAATTCAAATGTCCTTGGATATGGTAAAAATGTCTTTTCATATGAAACTATCATTGCCTTCAGTACATTTGCCAAAGTAGAGGATAATTTGGCAACTTGCAGGAATATTTCTGCTCAATCCAAACAGTCATAAATGCATGTAGGTGCACATATTAAGAAAAATCCAAAAATTATCTAAAATAATAATACCCAGTTTTCAGCTTTACAGTCTCGGTATATATGTTATAGTAAGGATTATTTGGTATGCCTGATTTTTTCTGCCCAATCCAAACACAGCCATAAATGAATGTAGATGCACATACTAAGAAAATTCCGAAAATGATCAAACTGATAATACTAAGTCATCATCTTTAACAGTCATTAACTTAGTAGATCAGAATTCAAAAATGATTCTTATCAGCAAATTCTATTTGAGTTGTCAGTGTGCAGGGTAAGTCGATAACTCCCCACGAGCACGTTAGCAAAGAAAAGCTCTTTCTTTCACTTTGTGCACAGTTTAAGCCCTAGCACACCACATTCGTACATAATACAAATCCACTGAAAAAGAAAATAAGAGAAGAGAAGAGAGAAAATAACCTCTCCACCCAAATAGGAGAGATCACCGGACGACGTCAAAATGGTGTCATGGAAAGCGGATCTTCCGAAAACCCTAACCATGCCGGGTTCCACCAAATGCTTCCCTCCCAAAATCTTCAGTATCGTTGTCTTTCCTGTCATTCCAAACATTTATTATTTACCATCATGCCACCACCATTCCAAATTAAGATCCCAAAAACCCTATGAAAAATCACAACCCGAGAAGGAAAAGAAGAAGGGAATAAATTATCCAATCGAACCTGCGCCATTGGATCCGACGAGAAGGCAGCGATCACCGGCGTTGAAAGTAAGGGAGAAGTCATCGATAAGAGGAGTTGATCCGGGCGGAGGATGACCGTCGATTCCGGGATAGGTGAAGCTGAGGTTGTTGATTTGGACGGTGGGGATCGGATTGTGGATCTGCTTATTCATCCCCTCAGCCATTTGTTTCTCTCTTCTCTGTTGCAGGAAAGAAACAGGGAAATGGATTGACGATGGATTTCGGCTTTCCTTGACATATAAAAGGGGTTGGTGAGTCAGACTTGGGTTTTAACTCGTCGGTGACTCGGAGGAGATTGTGGAGCGGCAATGGAACGTGGCCTTCTTCGCCCCATAGAAATGTTTACCGACCGCCTTCGATTCCATTTATTTTCTCTCGTCCGTGACCGTCTCTCTTCTCTCTACCAACCAACGAAGAAAGTGACGTGCGCGAAAATATTCGCGCCAAGATTAGTAAGCGTCAGATTAGACCTGAGCCAAATTGGCCTGATTTTATCAAGCCCACTCCAAATTATATTTGACAGGGCCTAAGAAGGGACCTGGTCCATTTTCATTTATAATTTTCAAATTTATAGCTAATATTTTACATTTTAACATAGATAAAATTAGTCAGATATGGAAGACAATCAAGTCTTCCTGTCAAAATTGGGTTTTCAAATGGGCCTAGCTTTGCAAAACAATGTGCTATTTACTTTGTTTGGCAGTTTACTCCTGGCCCAAGTTATGGGCATTCCTATTTGGGCTTCGGGCCTGCCCTCCTGCTGAGCTGGGGTGTGATTTGGCCATTCCACGGGCCTTCTCGTTTTCATTCTTTTTCCTCGTTTCCTTCTCGAGCTTCTTGTAACTATATAAGTTCGTTATCTATATAGGTATAGTTCAACTGGTTGCCTCTTACCTCAGAAAGAAGAAGGTTGTTAGTTCGAGCCCTCATAGTTTAACTTTGGTATGCTTGGGGATTTTAGTAGGATTGTATTTGAGTTTCTCACAAGTTAATTCAAAAAAAAAATCTTTATTCAGTAGAGATATATTTAGACATATATTTTATTCTTGTCTGATATCTTGCCTATTTTCTAGTGTTGTATGCAGTAGAAAATTGTATATTCATCTTAATTACTTCTGCACGGCTGGAATGCTAAGAGCTTAATGGAACACAGTTATACAGATTAGATACATATACATTTGATCTCAGATCAAATTGATTCATTTGACATCATAATAATAAAATATCTCTTTCTTTTCTGTGATTTTTTTTTCAAGGTTTTCCACGTAAAATCTTGCAGTCTTAACTGGTTTGATTTTATGCTACATGATATCAGAGCGAGGAGATCCTCATTTTCTCAGTGATTTTTTCAAGAGAGATTGTCCAAGTTAGACTCTATCAATGTTTTCGCTCCAACTTGAGAAAGAGTATTGATGAAGAAGAGAGATTTATTGTTATATATTACGTCTGTATCTCATTTGACATTATAATAATAAAATATCAATCTCTCTTTCCCATATTTTTTCTCTTTTAGGGTTTTCCTCATAAAATCCTAAATGGTTTGACTTTATTCTACGCTAACCAATTAAGTCGTGTGGCAATAAAAGTGTTATAATCAAAATTATAAGGATAAGATTTGTAGCACTTACTACATCGGAGATTAATACCATGAATATTGACCACACACATTAATAGAAAAAGTTTACACTATATTTTGAATCAATGACAGGGCCCGCCCTGGCTATAGACAGCCTAGCCGCCACCTAAGGCCCCCAAAATTTCAGAGTATGTCAAGCTAAAAAAAAAAATATACTAATTGCAATAAAGTCCCATCTTACAAGTTTCCCTAGGGCCCCTGAAATTTCAGGACATCTCAGGGCCAAATCAATGATATAGATGTTTATATCAGTTATTTTACATGAGTTATTACCTTTCAAAGTTTTTTTACTTTGAGTGATGTAGAATGAGATGTTGACAATACTCGAATTTATTAAAGTTTTTACATATATATATGGAGATGCCCAGAAATTTTACCACCTAAAACTTGGGTACAAAAGGCCTTTTGTTAGAAGGGAGGGGTGCTCCCTCATGGGACACTACAACCAATTCACTTCCTTGGGCAGTACCCACAGCTAAGAACTTCGACCAATCTCCAGAACAGTGGGGATGCTAGAAGAGACCACATTGTTTAAGAAGAATTCTCTCAACTTTGTTGGAAAAGAACAAGAGATCACGTTTTATGGCTGTCTTGTATCTCTGGACTGCAACACTACAATAGCACCTTTTGATTTCGGACACGGAGGGTCGTGCGTCCGGGAATTAGACTTCTATCCAAGTCATGTTTGGGAAGCCTGTGGAACACTACAAGGAGATAAGTAAATGAACTATCTTCCCAAGTGTAGAGTTCCCTCGAAGTAATGCAAAAGCATGAAAATCCACTCAATCCCAAAGGCATGAGCCTTTCACCATTCTAGGGATCTAAAGGAATTCTAGCAAACTCTCCCTGCCTGATGAACAGCAGAACTGTAGGAACTCCATTCCAACATTTCAGGAATCCTAGACTTCTTTGGAATGGATGAGTTCTTCAGTTCAAGAGTTCCATAAATTTTACAGAGGCCCTTGAAAGCATAATTAAAGGATCATTAAGATGTTAAAATTAACCAGAGTAACACATTTATGGGAAGATGACATGTATTAAAGTTGGAGAACAAAACTAGTATAGTCAGTTGTTTGGAATATCTATACTCCTTGAATTTCTATGTACCAGATCTTTCAAAAAAAAACTATTTACCAGTACTCATCTATCAGCAATTTTTTTGACAATTTTTTTGGTAATTTGTCTATCAGCAATTACAAGCAGCCAGAACTGTGACAAATCTTCTTCTACAGTCGTATGTGGCCAGCAACATGATGTGAAACAATCGCATTTCTTCAGCCCATTCATGACATTGCATGGTGGAATGGGAAGTTGTTCTCTTTGTTTCTTTATCCATGCATTTATGCCTATTACTCAGATTTGTTTGGACGATCCAGCAGTTGCTCTTGATTTTCAACCTATATATAAAAAAAAACACAGATACATCAGAAAAATAAGAAGTTTGAAAATCGTCTCAGTCAAACAAATCAGTTGAAAATAGGATAGCCATAACATAATCATAGTCCGATGCCAAAACCTATAGAAATCATGAGGCAGATGCCATGTCTCTGATGGAAGAATGAGAAACACTTTATCACTCCTCCATTCCCTCTATTGCTAACAGTAGTTCAGGGAATGCAATTTAAATGCGCTTTGGCATAAGAATGCAACATCAGAGGCTCTAATTTATTGTCAAAGAAGACTAGAAGAATCATGTTGGATCTTTTTTCCAAACATGACTTCAAAGTTCAAGCAAACCTTTCTGAGGTTGAGAGAGAGAGAGAGAGAGAGAGAGAGACTTTAAACAATAGACACTGAAGGGCATGCGAGCACATATTGTCTTGGTATAAACGTTTTGTATACCCAAAACAGAGAATTATAACTATAATTCAGCCTTTATGAACCTTTCACGGGTAACCAAAAATGACATCAAACAAACCTTTTCAAGGTGAAAAAACTGACTGACGATAGGCACTGGGGGCCATGAGGGGACTGCATCATGACTGATATAGTGTACAGTTATACTGGTATTGGTATAAAAGATTTGCATACCCAAAACAGAGAATTCAGCCTTTTATGTTCCTTTGACAGGTAATAGAGCAGAACACAATCATAGTGTACACTGGCCCCTTCTAGAATTTTGACAAGAACCAATTCCATCCACTTATCTGACTGTACTTGTCATTTTAAAAAACAAATTCTCTGGGTTCCTTCCCTTCATTTTGAGCAAAGATTAGCTATTGTATATTCTTTCCTTCTTTAAATAAATTTGTTCCTCTCTTCAAAAAATCTACCTACCTACCTATCGATATATTTATCATTGTCTCACATCATCCTTGTAGACTAGCACCTGGAACAACAAGGCCAGAAAATAATTAAATGACAGCTCTTAAGGTGACTCCCCATAAAAACACACAGAATATCAATACATGATAAAACATGTCAACCACAGCAATGGACCAAAGAAGGCCATTAGGAAAGAATGCAAAAATACAATTGCTCCATTGAAGATCATTCTCAATGTGTATGCAAACCTTGATGGTACCTTCTAACTTTGTTTGCTCTTCTTCTTTCCCTTCTTTTGTTTCTGATTTAATTGTGTTAGTCCTGCTGCAGTGACCTTCACGTTACCAATGATTGCAGCAACCAATTCTGGGTCTGTACATGCTTTCATAAGTTCCTTTTCCCTATTTGTTGCTTCTGGCATATGACTAAACAAATTCATAGCGGTTTTTGCAGCTGCAACCAAGAAAAATGCATAAGTAAACAGTAACATTCTGTGGTTTTCATTAAAGAGACGTTAAATAAATTATCGCATTGTCTATAACACACTGTTTTATCAGTGTCACATTACAACTCACACCAGATAGGTGACAATAGCAAGGTTGAATACAATGATAAAATAAAAAAATAGGAAAACCTCAAGATTTTCCCATGAAAACATTGAAGGTCTACATAATGGGGTTTTGATGGATGTAAGACAGAGTTTTGAATAAAGAATTTTTCATGTGCCTGAAGTTCTGAATCTGAGCAAGTTGATGTATGCCAACTTTTTCTGTTTTACCTAATTTTTTGGAAGAAAAGTACTTTATTTAACATCTTGATTTTACCTATACCCATGTGTGTGTGTGCATGTGTGTGTGTGTGTGATGTCTTTAGTGGGTATTGTGGATACATGCTTTTCAAATTTGGAGTATGGATTGGGGGAAATGACTGTCTGAATTAAATTGTCCTAGGGTGCAAAGCCATGTCTAAGTTAGGTGATAGAGTTCCAAAAGTGGAGGTTTGGTATACGGCTCAAAACCATATGTGGGCTGGAAAATATTTTATTTAACAGACTTAGATGTTTTAAGGGGACCAAAACAAATAAAACCATATATCAATTAGAGGATTTCCTTTCAGTTGATTTGGAGCTCTACGGGGAACAAAAGCATATTTTCAAATCATGACATAAACATGGCTGATGTGTTTCCATAAGGTGACAGTAGCACGACTGGACTCATCATAGGTGTTAAATGACAGTCTTTTCCTTTCTTAATGGACAAGCAGTCTCAATATAAAACTTTTTTTATGAGATCATATTTGCTATGTAATCTTTTCTTCAATATACTAAATTTAATAAACTAAGACCTCTCCCAGCCACATATCTTTTCAGAAATATTTGATTCATGGTGTCATATGTTTCTAGAAGATAAAGACAAGTTTTATACATTTTAGGACATGCAGTTAGATTTAAAATTGCTTTCAATCACAAAGAGAGATCGTTCGCTTGACCGACCAATCGACCTAATTGGATGAAACAACTTTACCTGATTACGACACAGAACTCAGCCATCAAGGAGATGCCAAAGATCTTTTAAGTCATTTCCAAGGAAGAGTCGTCACTGAAGGTGACTCAATCAACACAATTCGTTGGGCTTATGGGAAGGGAAAGGCTGCCTTGGAAGCTTCTATCTTTATATAGGGAGATTAGATAACTTCAAAAGAAAAGCATGGATGTGTCTTTTGTCCATGTAAGGAGGTTGGCCAATACAGTTGTAGATTTCTTAGCAAAAGTAGGGATCTCTAGAAGTGATGTGTTCATTGATTTCTCATTGGATTGAGGGAGATCTTGCTTTGTTTGGTGTTTTCTTCTCTTTTTCTTTGTTGTTCTTGAGTGTAGGTTCTACCTTAGAGCCCCCACCCTCTTGTTCTCTATTGAATTTTTCCTTCTTTAACAAAATATCTTCCTAGCCTTTACAAATAGGTGGAGGAAAAAACTCTAGCTGATGATGACCTCTGGAAGGACTATATGAGTGCCATGTTATAGAATGATTTCTTTCCAAGAACCTAGCAAATAGAACTGCTACTTTATTCTTGAATAATGACTGATGTGCAACCATTGCAGGCACACTGAGATGCCAAACCCTTTAAAAATGGGCCTGCTTTAGGTTTTCAAAACCTCCATATGATATTTCAAAAATTGGAGAGGCACATCTTTTCTATGGCTAACATGACTAGAGTGTGATCTGCATCTTCAATTGCCATAAGGGTATTTTGGGCATTTTATTATGTCTATTCTTGTAATAATAATATTTGTTGAATGAGTATTCTAGAGAAATGATGTAATACCCTGCCCCAAAAAATCCCACATTGCCACTAGTGGCATTGGAAATTCCTTGGTATATAAGTAGTAGCCTTCCTCCTTCTAGCATAAGGCCTTTTGGGAGCAACAGTGGGTTGGCTCGCCAAAGCAAAGCCGTGCGGGTCTGTGTGTAGGCCCAAAGCGGACAATATTGTGCTAGCGGGATGGGTCATTATAAGTGACTCATTAGAATGTCTTCTTTTATAGGTAAAGTAATCAATGTATAAACTGCAATTTCAATTACTGTAAGGGTATTTTGGGCATACTTGTAATTATATAAGTTGTACAACTATTTTAGGGAAATGACTTCTGAGGTCCAGTTAGTTAGAAACTCAAATTACCTTGTGCTCCTTAGGGTACATCGTCAGAAATACAATTCATACCAAAAATAAGTAACAAATGGCCAACTCTCTTTAATCTTGTCTAACTTTTTTGCAAGTTGATGTTAGAGCATGTTCGAATAGTTTTTCCTTTCTCCTCTTATTTCCTTCTCTATTCCCTGCTAGTATAATTATAAGAGGCCACCCTTGACCTAGATCATGGTGGGTCATTATTCCTCTTCAACCTGATCATAAGGGAACCAAGAGATTTTGGTCTTTTTAACAGCAGTTTAAAATTTTCTTTTTTATTATTATTCTACATAAAAATACAAAAAAAATCATCCTACACTAGTTTTGAATCACTTGTTAATTTCTTCAAAAAACTCTTCTTTCTTCAGCTTTGTAACCCATACCCACTACTGCATTTCTTTATCTATTGGGTCTGACTTTAGATAAGATCTCATTGAAATCTGTTGCATCCCCTACATGAATTATACTTCAATGTGTATGTACAAACTGACATTTACAATTCCCTATTGAAACATAGTGGTTACTGGTTACCTTTTCCTTTCTTTGCAGTGCCTGGAGTTATTTTAACACGATACTTGTATGTTTGCAGTGCATTATAAGGACCACAAACAGGAACGGCATATAGCAAAATATCATTTTGCAGAGGGTTCCCAGTCAAATAATCCAATTCATTCAATTTCCCCTTCTCTTCTTCTCCTATCTCATGAATGTCATCTTCCTCAAAGGCCACCCTATCTGATGTAGTAGCAACATTGGCTGTTTCTGCATCATCTGGAAGATCTTCACAAATATCATCATCTTTTTGCCTTTGCAGTACCACCCCAGTTGAATCAGCTACATCAAGATTCTCTTGACAATCTCGAGAAAGGTGACCTGCCTTTTTACATTTATAGCATATTTTCAAGGGATTGTCGTTGCCTTTCACCTCTGGTAGGGAAAAGATAAATCAGTCAACCAAATGACACTTATATGTAGTAACAAACATTAAAAAAAATGATAAATAGAAAGGAGAAAAATAATTTACAGTATTTGCACAAATACAAGTATATACTCCCTCCGTCCCATTTAAGTTGTCTCATTTGAAACATATGTATTTAAGGAACTCTATATAAGTTAGCACTTCATTGATCTCATCCATTTTCAACACAGTTTATGCTACTCCAATATATGAGAGAACTATTTTGAGACAATCCCAAAATCCATATAAGACAACTAAATTGGGACAGAAGAAGTATTATATAAATAATTGCATAGAGGTATCATCACTGTAAATAATGGTAAAGGTGGGACAATCTATTGTGTGGACCCTACTTCCTATCAAGATTGTTCAATTGAACAATCTCCCTTGAGTTCTGATTGATCCAGATATCATTCAGATCAGTTAAACTCACTTTTGGACTTCAGATTTAAACTCTAGTTTGTCTAGCTAGACAACTTCAATGCAAGAACAAACATTGAATAAATTTAAGTTAGATGAGATTCAAGCCACTTAAGTTCTTCATTTGGAGGAGAGGAAGATAAATATTTGATCTGTTTTTACAAGAAAGTGATGCAATGCTGATTTTTCTCATCTGAACTCATGTTTTTGACACCTGCATCTGATCATTTCTCATGTATTTCAATATATAACCACTGGTGGGATGCTACCTGGAAGACACCATGTGCATATATGATGCATATGGGAGGAACAGTGTAAAATATTTGTAGCAATGCTAAAGTTTGAAGTAGCATGACCATCACTAAACTTCCACGTTTATATATGGCATGGGCATAAGGATGACATTTTTATCAAACACTAGTGTAAACAAATGATAGTTGATAACAACATGATGACTAATTTATCTCTTACAATTTCAAAAATAAATATATAACTAAAAAATACAGTCCTTAACCATGAAAAATTTGATATGAATGTTTTAAAATAATTTACCAGTAACTGGAGAGCTTCCATTGCCAGTGGCTCCATTTTTGTCTTGTGACCCTTTTGCATCTTTAAGTGCTTTCCCAGAAGACTACAAAAATTGAAAAACAGTCAGTATCATATCTGAAGAAAGACATACACATGGATTGTCTAACATTTGCACAGTTAAGTTACTCACAGCCAGTAAAGCCATACGTATTTTCCTTTCTTCTTCATCTTGTTCTGCATATTTTTCTTTGATCTTCTTGAGTTTCCCCTTTTGTCCACGAGTGATCTTTCCCCCATCTGGCCTCAGATTTTCAACATTCCTATTTGGCTGGATACCTAAAGCATTATTTTCATTGCTATCTTCTCTTTCAGTGACACCTGTTGCAATATCAGCGCCACTTTTCTGCCCTTTTTTTACCTTCCGTCTCTCAGCTTTTGAGATGTAAGGTTTGTCTCTCATTGTAGCGTTCTTTTCTTCATAATCATGATCCTCTGTTAAAGTTACTTGAGGAGCATCAAGCCCATAATTTTTCCCCGATGTTTTTGCAGAACCAAGACCAAGAGCCCTATCAATGAGAATTTCAAGTTGTGATGAATTGGACGTTGTGTTTTCTTTAGCAATATCAGCGTCATTTCCATCATCAACATCTTTCAGTGCACTGTTTTTTTCTCCAACAGGATCTTCAAATGGGCCATCTGTATGAACAAGGTGAGGTGATCCACTAGAAGCAGAATTAGATTCAACCATGCTATCTGTCTTTGGCTGAGGATGATCTGTTACCAGGCAAACAGGTTCTTTGATATTATCTGTTACTTCACTAGTTACATCCTCATCGGACCCAGATCCACCACGTTCTTTATCAGACTCACTTTCTACTACATCATGCAATCCTTCCTCCTCACCTCGGACCTTCCTTTCATTTAAATGTAGTCCCAAAGAGCTTTCATCCAAACGAAAAAGAATGCCAAAACCCATAACAAGAGGGTGTGGAGGAAGGAAATTTTTTTCCCCCGGATCATAAAACTCCCTACAGTAAGGTATTCTCCAGTGGGAGCTGTTTTGCTGACTTGATGAGGGTACACCCACCAAGCACTTGTAACAATCTTCGAGTCCCATGCTTGGCTGTAGCACACCTGTGGACTTACTAGTTAGTGATGAATTAACCAGCATTCTGGTACCAAAATTTATGGAAAGGAAATGCAATATGCCCAATTGCTCAAAGCATATGAGCATTTACAATTGATAAATTATAAATGCTATACATATAGCTGACAAACTTACTGTGAAGCATCCTGCTTGGTTCAAAGTAAGAGGAGGCACTGGGTGATCAGGTTTGTGATTCTTGATCACAGTACTGGAAGCTCCATGGAGTTCTGCATGGACGTACCTGTTTCAAATTAAAAATCAGAAAGATCAGTCACATGAAGGTAACAATGATGTCATGGGAGTCATATAGAATCTGTTCAATTTAAGATTGTCAAAAACTTGAAAATTCAGCTCAACTCATTTTCTCATTGAATAGAGTAAACTCGAAGATTTGGCAATTTTTATTTTTATAACAGGGGTATCCCCACCCCATGTGGAGGTGAGACTAATCCCATGAATATATGAAAACCCTGCAAGCCTTGTGTATCAGGTTACTTCAGGAGGAGTTGAAGACTTGGCAAGTTTAAGTCAAGACTCAATCAAATATATTTAAAGAATATTTATTCTAATAAATTTTCGTATACATGTTTCAAAATAAAAAATACAAAAAGTGGAGAGTAATGGACAAAGGAACAGGGCAGAAAAGACAAAGAAAGTGTAAGAACTAACGGAAACTAGATGAAAAAAACTGATGTGAAAAGAAAAAATAATAATTAAAAAAATTAAGAAAAATAAATAGAGTTAAGTAGATAAAATCTTGCAAAATAGATAAAAGAGAAGAAATTACAAATAAAAAATAGAAAATAACTTCAGAAAAAGAAATGAAGAAAACAAAAAAGGATACAATAACAATATGTAAAAAATAAAGAGAACAGACACAAATTAAATAATTAAGGAAGAAAAAAAAAAAACAGAAAAAGTTCTAAGAAATGAAAAAAAAAACTGGGGCAAAATGTATAAGAAAAATGCAGAGGAACAGATAGAAAATGAAGATATGATGAATAAAAATATCTCATAGCATCATTTCGAAGAAAACTATAAGAGGAAAAGCTGAGGGTGTCTTTGGCAACTGTCAAATACTAAGCAGAGCAGATTAGAAGAAAATGTTGTAAAATATAAATTATATACTGAAGATCCAGTCAAATTAAGATAACAATATTTGGTAAAAACTCAAATTAAAACTATAAAATGTTTTAAAATATTTTTATTGTAAATAAAAATCACATTTATTCTGCATAGAAATTAAAATCAAAATTGAAGATTACAAAAATTTGAAGGGTTAAAAAACTAAAAGTGATCAAATGGGTTTAAGACACATGACTTGACTGATCCTACTGATATTATTCTCAGTGGACCTAAAAGCATAAACTTTCTATTCAAGGTATTTTTGTGGACGACCCAAAACATCACATTCTACAATAGGGAATTCCTTAGAAAATCTCAGTCCCTTCATTTGTTAGTAATTCCCTAACACAACTTACGGCAATAAATTTTCGAGGACTATATCTGTCTGCAGGGAAGCCACATGAAAATAACGAACTGCAGCACCCAAGACAATCAAATTACAAATTGATATGTAACTTTCCATAATACAAGATCTCATGGATCACTTAGCACCAATTGATATAATCTTGAAATTTTCAAGCCCTTGTTATTCTGTAATTGGATAACCAGGACATTTTTCAGTCATTATTTTAATATCCAAACTTTGGTATTATTTGACCACCAAGGCCACCAAAAGACCTTTCAACAATATTTGAAAAATATAAGAATGTACGTTAAAGGGAACGGAAAACATTAATCTTTACTCACAGATCTCCTTTTGACATATATCGCTTGACAATCATCTCATTTTGTTGAGCATCACGACCACTAATAACCAAATAATTTTCACTGCTGATAAACCAATTAAATTTCTCAAACCAGTGAACTTTGCGCATATGTGTAATTGCAGCAACAGACTTTTCCTGTAAATCAAGTGATATAAAAATTAGTTGGTAAACAAACCAATTTTTGTCAGTATTACTAGTTTCTGCCAATAACTCCCAACTGTCCAAGCATAAAAAAGGGAAAAAAGGAGCAAGATATACTGGTTCATTGGTCAATATAGTTTAAGATACAAACTGGGAGCATGAGCAACAAAAAGTTGTTGGAACAGTTGTACTATTGGACACATCTCTTTTAAGGCAAAGTACTGAGTCACTCCCCCATCTCACATGTTACTTCATTCCAAGTCTACTCATAGTCAGGATGCATATTATAAACATATTATACGTGAACTACTGATATTTAGAAATGTATTTTAGAAGTATTATTCAAAATCTACGGCTTAATATGCATATTAAGGTCTTCATGCATATAATACGTGTTTTGTAAATGTATACGAATAATACAGCTAAAAAAATGGGATTCAATAAATGGGTTTTGATGGCGTGTCCAACTGTTCCATTACATTCATGATGGTCCTATTCCTTTAATCCTTTCTTTATTCCCCTTTCTTTGTTGGCACTAGGCCCTTCCTCCTTCAACGAAAACGCCGTCTACTTGTGCAAAGGCAGATTTGAAAATCTGAAATCAGGCCAATTCAGAGCCTCTCCTACCTGTCTGTCTTTCACATAAACTTTTTTTTTTCTTTCCAAGACTAAGAATAGCATGTTTGACACAGGACACTAAATTGAATAAGCCTAAGTGACAAAATTGATGCAAAACACAAAATAAACAGTAACCCTAGGAGATTAATGCAAGTATAATGGAACGTAAAGATCATGATGAAAAATGTTATGGCTGAAATCAGGGTCCAAATTAATAATTGCAAATTAAGAATATAACTCTGTCATAAATAATCATGCAATCCTTGGAATTTAATATAAATGACTATAAAACAATAAATACCAAGTCAAATTCGCAGTAAGGGTCCCTCAAAACAAGGGGTTTGTCAAATCCCACAAACATGTAGGTCTTTCATCAGAAACTGGCTGTTTGGTAAGGAGAAAACAGTGGGACAGCAGCAATATGTTCTCTTAACAGTGTGGGACATCGAAATAGGGGATCTTAATGGATGAGACAGCAGTATACAGCCATATGGGGCTGTTATGGGTTAGGACAGCAGTTTATGGGGTTGTTTTGGGGTTGGGAAAGCAGTTTAGGGATCTAGGAGGTGGGCAGCAAAGGGTAGAGATGAAAAGGGAAGGATTTAGGGTTAGAAAAATGGCAATTGGGCCAAGGTTTAAAGGATATGACTAGAATTAGGGTTTGGATGTGGGCTAGGGTTAGGGTTTAGAGGGAAAGGCTAGTAGAAGAGGACATTAGGGATCGGCCAAGGCTAGGGTTTGCTTAAAGGGGTGGGGCAGCAACACAGGTAAGGGAAAAAGATGGAATCTAGGCAGTTAGGGAAAGATTTTGGAGAAAGGGATGGAGCGGCAATTCAAGGAAAGGAAAAAGGGGAAAAATACGAATATGCTTGGGTTTAAGGGAAGAAGAAAGGGAAGAAGAAGAAGAGAGAAAAGAGACAAGAAGAAAAGATAGAAGAATACCTAGGGAAGGGCTTCTCACCCTGCTTGGCTTCTCACCAAGGGAAAGCACCCTTGCATAAGCAAGGGAGGCAGTCGAAAATCATATTAATTCTTTCATTCACTGTTCGAATAATTCTACAAGAGGGGCTTATATATGATTACAATAAAATATGACTAAATTACCCCTAAATAAGAAAAACAAAAAATTACATTAAATACCCTCAACTAAAATTAACTTAAACTAAGGCAACATAATGAAATAATGAAAATGAAACTATGAAGAGTGCTATGCATCAATTTCATTATTTAAGCAAAAAAGGAACAAGACAACCTGCTTCCAAATCAACAAGAGGTTCATCAAACTCATAGAGAGGAAGTCACCCACAATAGAGCTTTACCCCCACTTTGAATTTCTGAGAATAGATCCAAAAGAGGGTGCATCCCTAGAAAAAGAAGCTATCAGCTGTATATAAAGGGAAAGCCATCCTCATTGAGGATAGTTCGTCTAGTCTTCCATGGACCTAGATTAGCAATGCCTAGAAAGGGTGTGATTAGGGCCAAGGTGAGCTCTACATGGCTATCACCACATGAATGTACATGTATTGACCACCTTAGGATGATCACCTATGTGTGCATAGTAATATTCTCTATACCAAGGCACGGAGCTCACCACATGGGGATGATGATGATTCTGTTGAAATAATCTTTGTTTGGGCTTTTAGTCCTGCTTTTTGGTTCCCTCTTTTCTTGCATTAACCACTTTTGTAGCTAATTTCTGGTCTAATGAAATGCTACTTTCATAAATAAAAAAATCTATCCAGCTTATGATCTTCTAGGAGTTGTGGCATCCTAGATTGTAATCACAAACAAAGACATAATCCGATTGAAATGGAAGGTCTAGATTCGAGACCATAATCACAGTGTCAAACAGTTAAATTCAAGATAGTTTCGTTTTTCTAATTGGGGTTATAAAAATGATACTTACCTTTCAAAGAAAAATGATACACTTGTATAGTAGCAATTCAGTATAAGGTTATCTTTCAAAAAAAAAAAAAAATCAATATAAGGTTAGGTGTGTGAAAGTCTGCCCTAATACAACCTAAATTGTTTTTCTTGCTCTTTTACTTTACATTTTTTCTACATTTTTAATATAAGTAAAATACAATAAAATAAAATCTGTATCATATATGCATTGTTCTTTAGAGTTTTGGTTAAAGGGATTTTGATGACATGGTTTAAATCCATATTTTCTCTATGATAATATTTGATTTTATGCTCTTGAAATATTTTGGTATGCGTGCCTGCATGCATGCCGAATTTTCAACTATTTTATTGACACACTTGGCCGAGTTATACCCAAATTTATCTGTCTATATACTTCTTCCATTCATGTATTTTTTACCGAATTTTCGCCAGTTCATTACCATCTTGATCAAATTATGCCTGAACATATCCGTCTGCCAAATGACTAACTTGATTTGCAATAGCCTCCCCCTTCTCCCTATGCTTATCCACTTTATTGAATCAAAATCGATTAATCTTATAGAGGACCATTTCAAAAAAAACTGATGGTAAATCTCACACAGTTGTGATATCCCCCAATCAATAATAGATTTCACATAAAAAAAACTTTGAAAATAATACTCCCTCTTAAGGTCAGTGGAAATATAGCATGAATACATATTTACAGGAATAAAATATACTTGTATAATCGTCAAGTAGCATACAGAATAGATATCCAATAGGTTCGCAAATGTGAAGATAGATCATTATAAAGATGATAAAACTTCAGTCAAACAGTAAATCAACTCAGTTAAAGTCCAGAAACATTACTCTCAACACGTCTGTTAATCCAGTTCAAAATTGATGCAGCATGTTCACTGTATTAAAAAAAAATGATACATGGTGTGAAACAATACTCAGTATGCATACCCGTGAAAGTTGGAGGCGTGTCTTCTTCTCTGCTGCTTTAAAAGCTTTCTCATGAGCTGTAAGAGTCTTTTCCTGCTTGTTTTCTTGTCGTTTCTTTACTTCATACCAACGACGAGCATTGGCATGTGCAGAAAGTGCCAAGTCAACTTCCACCTGTAAAAGGTTAAAAAAAGGATAAGAACTGCCAAAACTGAAAATAAAGCAAAAAGCTCCAAAACAGTAATTCTATTTGAAATATGGACAACTTTGGTTCACCATGCAAAGTTGTCTTACTCAAGAATCAACATCTGTAGATGATGGACAGGAATCTCAATGCACTTCGTATGTTTTGATTTCACATATCCACCATTAGAAAAAAAAAATCGGGAGTACTCTTCAATCAGAAATTGATTACTTTAATTTTCGATGCCAGAAAGTCGCTGCTATTCATGGAAGAAATCAAGCAATAGATGGAGCTCACCAAAATCCCGTCTAAATTCCCACCACCTATGGATGGTGAGAGATTGGTCCATACTCCATAGACCAACTCTTAACCTAACTTCAGATGGTCTTCCCCTAAGAACATACAAAGAGAACTAGAAACTAAAACTGACAAAAATGTGTCATTGTCCATAAGAGATAAAAGCTGAAACCCACAAAAATGGGTCAATGGAGATAAAGGCACATTTGAAAGAGAAAGAAAGGCAGAATAAGGTATTTCCCACTATAGTGTTTTATTTATACTATGTTGCATGGAGTTTCCAAGATGTGTGATGCCCCTATAAGACACAAACACCTATTCATCATGGACTCTTATCGTACTTTTTTTCTTGAAAGATCTCTTATCGTACTTTTTTTTTTTTTTGAGAAGTAACATGAAATTTCATTAAACTTTTATTGTACTTTTAACATCATTTTCCAAGATGATAAGAATGATACCACACCTTGCTCCTCTTGAAATCTAACTAATTTATCAATATATTTTTCACTTGATTATTTAAAGCTTCTATATTATTTTTAATAGTGTTATTTAGCACCTTATTTTTATTTAAATAATTTTAATTTTAAATTTTTTAAAATATGTGCTCAATGCTCAAGTCCTATTTCTTTTTTTGTTTGCCAAGTTCAACACCTCCCACCCATGTAATGGACTCCGAAACTCACACCCATACCCATGAAACTGTCAGAATTCACTAGAAACATGTATGAGAATGCTTCATTGTGTATTCTGGCTTAAAGGAAATAAGATTGACAATTTCATATATCTTTGCAGAGGTATCTCCATGCATTTGTCTACAGGCAATAATAGCAAAAGGAAAGGCTCCAATTTTTAAATGTAGAAAAGTGATATGAAGATGCTAAAAGGAAACACATACGAAAAGAGTAACTTTCAGCTAAACTTACAACAGAGAGAGATTCTTTCTTGGTGATCCAATGGCAAGACGGGCTAAAATACCATCCATGGCACCTTTTTGAATCAAGTGGAGGAAGAGATATCATTCAAGGAAAAGGACTCCAACTTCATCATATGCGTAGATCAGCAAATGAGAGCTGATTCACTAGCAAAATAGGGGTGGTAACGGACAGTGTAAGGTGAATATGTTCTAACTTAGCTCCAGGTGCTGGGTAGCAGTTAGATTGAGAGGTCCCTGGGCCTCTTTTGATGTAATAATGTTGTATTTTTTCATTCATCAAGAAGTTTAGAAACCGTTAAAAAATATATAAATATACCTTATCAACAGGTTGTGTTTTTTCATCCTCATCCATATCATCAAGATTGTTGCTCAGCAGCAAAGTGATGCAATTCCTTTCCAGATGGAGTTTATCTATGAGCCCAGCTACAGGATTTCCAGATTTTTTCTCTTCCTTCACCATGAGAGCAAGATCCTTCCAATTCATACCGTTAGCAAGAGCCACACGCACAGCTAAAATAGCAGCATCAACATCTTCTAGATTGTACTCAATCAATTCTGCCATTTTCATGCAATGGTCAACTTCCTTCTTAAGTGTAAGGACACGATTCTCCTATATCACAATATGCTGCCCCTTTAGTATAGAGAAGCTAACAAAACATCAGAAAATAAGCAATAATGAGTTCAGACCAATAGATGAAATTTATTATGTTATTGGCTTAAGTTTCTAAACAAACCATAAAAAGATCACCAATGGAAAGCCTTGACTATATGGATCTCCTTAGGATTGGGCAAACTGGTTATTGAAAGCGGCTCGACAAATGTAGTCAAATGGGTATTGGGAGAAACCCCCTTCGAAACTGATAACAATGGTCAGGGAGATTATGGCTCTACTTATCAGCAAAGAAATTTCGTTTACTCAAGTTAGCAGATCAACCAACGAAGTTGCAAACTTCTTTGCGAAATAGGGAGTAGATTTAACAGTCCAGGATGTCTCATCTATGATTCACAAGGATTGTGTTTTTGGGATGGGATGTTTTATCTCTTGAATTTATGGCTTTTGGTTCTTGATGCATGTGTTATTGGGGGATGGGTGAGTCTGTATTTTTCTTTTCTTTCTTTTCTTGGGTTCACACCTCCTGAGCCCATGTTTTTCTTTCTACTTCTTTGTACTCTCATGTTTTTAATGAAATTATTTTTGTTACTGTTCAAATTTTCTTTATCAATATTAGGAAAGCCTTGTCCATATGGTTTTCATTGGGAGGGGGGAAATTAATTATTGAGGGGTACTAGACAAATGTGATTAAGTGGGAAAAGGGGCTAAAAAGGCCTCCCTTGAAGATGATCACAGTAGTGAAGGTGATTAGGGCACTTTGCTCGAGCCGAGAGATATCTTTTGCATTGGTACGGAGATTAGCAAATGAAGTAGCCAACTTCTTTGCTAAAAAATGGGGTGAACTCCACTACTACTAGCGTGTTCCACCTTTGAGAGCCCCTTTAGGCAAGGGAGATCCACCGAACTCTTTACGAGGTGTTTTGATATGAGGATTGATGTATTTTGTCTTTTTGTTCCACGGCATCCTTTGGGTTCCCATAGTTGTCGTCTCATGTACCTATACCTTTCATTAATATAAGTTGTTCTCTTTGTTACCACTCAAAAAAAAAAAAGTTAAAGGTGAGATAAATCCTCCTATGGCAGCATTTATGGTCAGCATTCCAGGAAATTGCATTCTACTTAAGAATGAAGAAATTGATTTGAAAGAGAGATTGTTATGCCACAAAGGATGGTCAGCCAATATCATAGGCCATCATGCAGAGACCGCCTTTTCAACATTTCAACCAATCCCTTTACCTTTGATTAATGGTGTCCCCATGCAGCATCAACAACCAAAACAGTCCCACAAATAGTTTCTCTCTTTTTTTTTTTCTTTCGTGACAGTTGGTCCACAAATAGTATTTCACCTGCTGGACTGGCCCCTTGTGCACCTTTTTTCAAGGAGAAGAGGAAGAAAAGTTTACATATGGCCACTCAAGACAAGTTTTTATAACAAAAGAATGTCAAAGATCCAAACATGATGCAAGGTGATCCAGTTGTTCTCTTTCCAATGAATTGTAATATGGATACTGAACCTGATCAGAGCGAATTTTGTTAAGTTTCTGCACTGCAGCTCCCTCTTTTGTCTTTTGTTGTTGTTCTACCCTTTGGCTTTCAATTTTACTATAAAACTCATCTAATGCAGCGTCAAATGTCTCAAATTTTATGAAGTCCTTTGATTTGAACTGATTCAATAAAATGGGGCAAAATTCACCATAGAACTGCACAAGCAACAAATAAATAGAACATGAAGTTAATATAATCAACCAAAGGCATTATTACAAGTTTGACAACATATAATGTATAGAGACCTGATGAAGATCCCATCAAAGTGGCAATGTTGGACTCCCCAAGAAAGATATCAGCAAGAAAACTCAAATGATCATGCTCATTAATGTTGTTTACATAGATGTCATGGTGTCTGACTCCTAGTGCAGGGAGGGGACAATGACAAAGGTAGTTATAGTAAACTGGCAAATGCACTCTTTATCATAAAATTATAACTTCAATATGTTCACACCTATCACAAATCATAATAGTATAAAAGAGTTGTCATGAAAGAGACAATGCTTCCAGAATGAGCTATTCAATCATGGACAAATCCAATCAATGTTAATTCTAGAGGTTTAAAACAGTCTGCATCTATACAAGAAGATGGGAGCGGACTCATGTAGGTCAATGTGATTTGGAGAATGAATTTCATTACATACTCAATTTAACAAAGTATAGAGATTGTAAGGAGATTGACATGGCAGAAGAGATCGTAATGCAATGAATGCTGCCACTAAACGAGGGGCTTCTAAAATATTAATTCACTTTTACACTGACATTAATGACAAAAGTGAAACAACATAGTCAATTCAACAGCAAATTTATGGTTGATGTAGGCAGGGTATCTAAATACATTAATGTAAAATACAAAAAGTAAATAACCAAAAATAGAGAAAACTATTGAGGCACCTGATTTGAACCACCCCTCTGGGTTGATGAGACATCCTTGTTTGTCGAAGCTTTATTTTGCATCAAAATGTATCCCTCTGGAACTTTCTCACCTAAGATGACATCTGCAAGCCAGTCCTCGAATTTGGCAACAGCTTCTGCCAAGATTGCAATTGTATGATCATCAATAACATTCTTATCTCCAAACTTCATGTTTGGTAAAAGCCCTGCATCCAATATAATATGCTCAGCAAGTGCTGGCCCATAACCTAATCCCTCTCCAAGAACTGTCTTCAATGTGGCCTTCTTAGCCTGTCCACCATCGTTTACTTTCTTTTTGGAATTTGACGACTTCTCAATATTAGTGATGTCCTTATCTTCAGAACCATCACGAACATTGTTGCTACCCTCATTATCTTCAAATGAATTATTGTTACCAGATGTCTTTGAAGTAAGTGCTGTCTGTAACTTGGTAATGCTAGTCCTCTCAAAAACACGACAAGCTTCAATTGGATAATGATGGCGCGACATGATAGCCAACCCCTTATCATCATCTCTGTAGTTAATGAGCCACATTAGAGAGAAAAAAAAACCTACCTACATAACAGCATGATGGCCTAATACAAAGAGAAAACACAAATACATCAAGAAATATAAATAAGGATAGGGAAAGTGGTGTAAAATCTAAAATAAAACTCATTAGGAAATGTCGAAGTCTCCAAAAGGCCAAATACCCTGAAAAGGTAATGTCAGGTGAGCATGCACCATTAGAACGATTGTAATTTACCGGCAAAAGTATATTTCTAGAAGAGGGAAATTATTGGAGAACAAAGTCCCAAATGAAGATTGTAATTTATCACACAAGGGGATTGGGGAGGAAGGAGAAAAAAGCACATATTAGAAGGATGGTTAAAAGGCAAAAGATGAATATATCATGATGCAAAAGACTACGAAAAAAAATCCCCCACACACAAAGAACATTGAAAAATGTAATGTTCAGGAAATATGGGGCAAGGGGGAAATGGGCTTGGATATGGAGGCCACCAATGGGAACTTCAGAGTCTTCTAACAATATGGGACAGCTGAAAATGGGGCACATTGGAGGAAATGGCAATGGATAGATCCATCTCATGCACATTTAAAAAATAATGTGCATGGGATTCGTCTCACCTCTAGTGTAGGCTAGGGATACCATGATATTCGGGGGGAGGGGGGTGGTTATTGCGGTCTATATGAATGTATATGAACCAAATAATGACATTGAGAGATGCTTTTTTGGAGGAGTTCAAGGGGGCCTACGCACTACCATGGTGTGTAAGAGGTGACTTTGATGTGCTCAGATAGAACTTGCTGCCACATCACACAACAGATGGCAAAATTCTCATCTTTTATCAAGGAATGTGAGATGATTGGCCTTTCTATGGCACATGGTAGATTCACATGGTCAAATAGCCAAGACAACCCAGACATGTTCCGATTGGATAGATTCTTGATATCATGACAGTGGGAGAAAGCTAATAAAGATGATGAACAGGTGAGGTTACCAAAAGAATTGTTAGACTATGTTGCACACAACTCTTGAAAATGTGTGATGAACTCATGTCAGACACTTCATAGATTCTTCACAGAATCTTCTAGGAACTTTTAGCAATGTTTCCATGACTAAAATATCACCATACCTTTCTCCTCTTGAATCCTAATTGACTAAAATATAAATATGTTCATCTCTCGCACCACAATGTCATTTCCACAACTTATTTTTATTTAAAATAAATTTAGATTTATTTAAAAATAGTGCTAAGTCCTTGAGTCATTTTTTTGGTTTACAAAGTTAAACAGCTTGCACCACACTTGCACCTATACCCATGCAACCTAGTTGTCAAATCATCATCTGGTAATGTTAGATATGGAATTAGTGAACTAGTGCCCAAGACCTCATCGATTCAACGATGCTTGGTTAGAGATTCAAGGTTTCAATGATATGATTAAAAAATGGTGGATTAGTAGATCTTTGGAGGGAGTCTTAGGTACAAGGAGGAATAGACCATTTAAAAAATGGAGGGAAAAGATTAAGAAAGATATGACAAATAGTAGAGTGACTAAATGTATTGTCTATGATAGGCCAAATGGAGAAATAGAACTCAAAAGGCCGAGTCCAGATAGATGGGATTTTAGCTTTCTTGGTGATGATGATGATGATGATAATAATGATGGAGGGATAGATTGGCTATATATCATTCAAGAAGTTTCAACTGCTCAAGTAGAAGCTGAAGGAGGGGAACAAAAAATACATACCAATCCACCACAAAAGAAAAAGACTTAATTGTTAGATGGATCAATGGGTGGAACATCATGGAATAGGATGGAAACCTGACCTTCAAGGAAATTGAGTTGAGTTGAAAAAAGTAAAAAAAAAAAAAAATTGAAAGGTAAAAAGCAAATTGGCTACCATAGAAAGGTGAAAATAGAGTAGAGGCAAAAGTTTAGAGAAATATGCCTAAAGCAAGGAGACAAGTGCACTAAATTCTTCCATGTAATGACCAATACAAGACGAAGAACCAATAACATAAAATTTCTCAACAAAAATGGATCCAAGATTGAAGGACAGGTGCAATAAAAAAGGATGTCAAGGATTACTTCATCTCTCTATGGAGAGTGAGAGGTCAAAGGTGGATGGGGTTTTCCAAGAAGGTCTTCATTTCATGGTCAAGAGAGGAGAGAGTGTGTCTTTGGAATGATTTGTGAGTGGAAGTCATGGCATTAAAGGAATCCTTTTGTGGAGTTTAATGAGAATGTGTCAACAAGGATGCCATGGTTAGTGAGTGTTATTTAGTCTAGGGGGGTAAAGTTGTTTGATCTCTAAAGTTTAGGCATCTTCTTTTAGAGGGAGATTCCTCTAAGTGTGTTAGATTATTTTATTTTTTTGAAAGATTAAAGTGTGTTAGTTTATTGTCTATTCTTAACGATGTTTTGGCATGCAAGGATAAGGAAGATGGTCAGATTTGGATGAACATTTTCTTTGGGGATTTTTCCATTAAATCCTTGGCTGGAAGTCCTAATCCATGTCCAGCACTGCACCTTACAACTATTTTTAGCATGGAAAGGTCTCGCCCTCCTAAAGCTATTTGTTGCGCAACTCCCCCTATCAAGGAGCTAAAAGACACAATCTACAACAGCACAAGACCATACTACCTAGTGCAACTGTCTCATGCATATTGAAGTGGCAAATGCAGGCCATTTACTCTTGTTATGCCCCTTTGACACCTCAATCGAGTATTCCTTCTTAACCATTTCCAAAAAAATTGAGTATTCTTCTTCTCCATCTGTTCTTCCTGAGTTTCATGCAATAAACTGGTTAATAACAAGCTAGGAGTGAAGTCCATATACAGGAAGGGGTACCCTTCTTTGGAAGACCGTCCTCGCAACAAAACTATAGTAATTGTGGAGTGCAACAACAAATTCTAAGGGAAAGGTGAAGGCCAAGGATGAAGGCTTTCAATTGGCATGAATAAGAGTCACCAACTAGGTTAAGAAGAAAAAAGTATCCAGAGGCTTTTCTAGCACAACCATCAAAAGAGAGGAGAAATGTCATGGAAGGTTCCAGTAGAAAACAAAACATCATAGAGAGATGGATGAAGCACCCCTCACACCTATGTTGCACAAACACTTCAATGCGGGGAATGTGTATGTATCAAACATGCATGTCTCCGTGTCTAACTGCAGTCCAACATTGACGAAACAACACTAAAGTCCAACATTGACGAAACAACAAGGGGAAAATCAAGACCAACAACGATAAGAGGTATTCTACACACTCTATAGGAGAGGGACAAGCTTACTTTGTTGATCTAGTGGACTAGAATGATTCTAATGAGGCAGAGCTACTAGCGATTAAAAAGGCATAAAAGGACATTCAAGGAGCACTTTTGAGGAAGACTTGAGATTGAAGTAGACCTTGCAATGGATCGGGTCGGGTTGGGTCTTACTCGATTCGGATCTGTTTTCAGGTCTTGTTGAATGGGTGTAGTCAGTTCAGATCCATTTCAGGTCAATTCGGGTCGGTTTACCCATTTACTTGGTTAAGTTTTCTGGGGAGACATACCAAGACTACCCCTTGAATGGTTGTAAACCTGTACAATTGCATGTGTGTGGCAATAATCATGGCCGGGACTACCCATTTTCGGATGGGTCTACACATTTATAACAGTTCGGTTAGGGTTAGCTCATCTATTAAACGGGTCAGATCAGTTAATCTGGTTGGGTCATTTTTTGCCAGGTCGTGGGAACGCAATAACATGATATTTAGGGACACGAGTAAGTATGTTGGTTGCAAGACGTAGTCTCTCCATGTGTGCAGCATGGGCAGTCACCCTTCAGGAATTCCGGAATATCTCTATATCAAACTCTTGCGTGTTTGGAAAGAATGCGTTGACTTCCTTGAGTTTATTGCGGTTTCTTCAATAGTTCATTGTTGTTTCAAGGACATTTACTTTATCAGTTGTTTCTACCTGCGTAAATCTTTGATTTCTCTATGTTCTCTTTGTACTTGCACCTTTGGTGCCCTTATTTATATATATATATATGAACCATTTCAAAAAAAAAAAATGTCAGGTATAGATGGAAGGGGATTCAAATTAATGACCCCAAATGGGCATCAAGCAGGAAAAAGGCACCATGGAAACTTATACCCTCCTCTAGAGAGATCAAGGACATCAAAAGAGAGACATTAATGTCATATTTGTTCACTTGAGGCTATAGGGAAACAAGATAGCAGACTTCTTAGCAAAAAATGGCATTTTAAGGAAAACTACTCCTTGGATTGAAGCTCTATTTCTTTTGGGATCCTTTTTTTATGTCATTCATTTTGTACACAGACACTGGATGTGGTATACACCTTGGATACTACTCCTAGTGACACCACTTGTCATCAAATTCTTAATATAGATGTTCTATCATAGAAAAAACAAAAAGAAAAGAGGTGAGCATGCACGACTTCTTGGTTACATATTGGGTATTCCATGGAGGTAAAATATGGAACCTTTAAGCTATCAAAAGAAAACATATTTTGGTCAAGATTGGTAATGAAAGTTCATGTGATTGATATTTAAAGTGGCAAATGAAACACAAGAAAAGAAGAAGAAGAAGAAGTGGTGAATGAATAACAAACCTGTGCGACCGGAGAAGTGTCATGACAATAAAGTTTGAATCTGTGAGAAGTATGTTTCCTTGGGAATACAACTCTAGGATGATATAGTGAGCATTTGCACCCAATCCAAATTGGAAAAGAATTATCTGGGGAAACAAATCAGTACATCAATTCATAACACAAGCAGCAAAATGGATGGTACGGCAGAGAATTTGAGGAAAATAATTAATCAATGGTTTTAAAAATTAGTGATTAATCACTTCTAAAATAGAAAGCATACATTATAAATTTGACATAAAAATTGTGTATCACCATCCAAATCAATTCAACAGTCAAAAGAAATGACTTTTTGGAATTAAAAAAAAAATCATAGGTTTACCCGATCATAACCAAGTTGCCTCACATCTTCAAGCCTTCTTGTACGTATGTGCTTCCTTAATTTAAGAGTAAACCCAGAAGGAGTTGTACTCTTGTCCCTAAAACAGTGAAACAAATTTCTTATAAGAAGAAAAAGTATAGACAAAAACAAATTTAGCCTGAAAAATACGCAACTCTTGGTAAGGAAATATTTGAAACAAAACAGAGTAGACATTTTTGCCTTACCGAACATATGCCGTGTGTGCAACCTTGCACCACTTTCCATTAATAACAAAACCTTTTCACTCTCCCCTGATTCAGTAACTCCACTGCTGTTCATGAGTTTGAAGAGATACGTCTGTAAACATTAAATTACCAACAGGAGGTCCAGTGATGTTATTGCAGGCTTAGCTTTTCAATATTGACCAAATGACTCATAATCCATTTAGGACTACTCAAAACCATAAAAAAAAAGTACCAAGTAAGGAACAGACAGGTACTAACAAGTGGTTGGACCAACTAGGATACTATAATCACTTTCCCCTCATATGAATTAGTACAGGTAATAGAATTCAAATTTCCAAAACACAAGAAACCAGTATTTATCAGGTCCTATGGTGGCTCTCCACAAGTTGAATTGTGGTGCAATGATCCAAACCAATGAGGTCAAGTTGAAAAGGACCATGAAGCCATATGACATCTAAAATTTACCAAAGCATGAAACATAAGCTGTAAATTTGTAGAATTTATATATTAAAAAAAAGGCATGTTTTGATATATACCCGAGATTCCCCCTTTTAGAAACATAGATATGCATTTAATAGAAGCATCCACCATTTTTCTTTGGAAAGGTTTATGATAGGTGGTATGGCTTATTATGGAGTCAAATGGAGAATAGAGGGGAAACAAAAGAAAAACAGGATTATAATGATCCCAAAAAAAAACAGAGAGAGAGAAGGGCGAGCAAGGTCGCCGGGAGTGAGATAGAGACCTTAGGAGAGAGATCATAGACATTGGCACATCGCATCCCGATAAGCCTCCGCAAGCATTTGACTTCTGCGGCCACATCGGCCGTGTTCATCCGCACTTTCACCATTTTCTCCTCGTCTTTTTGTCTGCCTCGCTTCTTGGAAATCCTCCTCTGCGTGCAGAGAGAGACAAAGAGGAAGAAAGAGATTCGCCGGCGAATTAAGACGCTTGCGGAGCAACGTCGGGAGAGAGGAAGGGACTAGACCGACCGCCGACGGTAGGAGTGTAGGACTGCCGATTGCTTAAGAGAGCGTTTTGTGACTTTCTAGTTTCATCAAAGACCGGCCCAGCCCAAAAAAAACCCATTTTGAGCCTGTGCATGGAAGAAATAAAATAAAATTTGATTAGATGAGACTTAGATCACTGCTTTAAAAGTTAAATCCAACTATTTTCCATCCAATTCGATTTAAATCAATCTCTAACACTATTAATTTTTACAAGAGCCTGATTTGATGTCGTAATCTGATTTATCTTATTTTCCTTCTTTCTCTAAAATCGTCATTTTCCATAATTATTATTATAATATCATTGCAATGTGGTTTTAAATTTTATAATATTTTCATAATATTATGTTAGCATCATGTTTAATGTAGTTTAACTTAATGTGTAAGCTCAATTAAACCTAATCATAATAAAAATAATTAATCAAAGGTTCAATTTTTAAAAAAAATAGTTCAATAAAAAGAAAAGATTGTGTTTTCTTACGATCTCATGGTATTAAAAAAGTTATTATACATCACCCGCAGAAGAAGGACCCGTCTTATTTACTAAACTTTTTTTTTTCTAAACTTTCCCTCCAATAGTCCAATTAGAAAGAGACCTCTTTCTTCCATCGCATCTGAAAGAGTCTCTTTTCCCATTTGAGTTTAGGTAGTCAGCTCGGTGGGTTCCTTTGTATTTAGGGGATTATTTTTAAAATCAACTAGATTTGGATGAAACTTTTAATGAGCTAATTTAGAGTTAAGTCAGCCACTTCGTTGGTCCATTTAGATTTGGATGGATCATTGGGTGTTTCCATTTTGATCTGAATGGTCCATGTTTTCATCCAATTGATTCAAATTGATCAGCTGGAGGGCCCATTTAGATTCTACTTGACCATTTGTAAGGTTCATTTTGAATGTGGTAGACAGTTTAGTAGGTCCAGCTAGATTCAACTCTCGAGTCTATAGATATCAGGTATAATTGGATTTTAATATAATGGATTATTTGGGGTTTGGAAAGACTATTGATTGGCTTCATTAGGATTTGAGTGATTCAATTAGTGGGCACATTTGGGGAGACCATTTAACTGTAAATTTAGGTCAATTGGATCATGTGGCAGCTAATAACTCTCTCCATATTACCTTCAGGGGGACAATTTGGATTTGGGTTGACCATAAAATGGGTCCATTTTATAAAATTTAAACTCAATTGAAGTCCAAGTCCAGTTCGAACTTAACTCAAAAGGGTTAGAGTGATGGTCAGAAACCTATCTCAAGAAGCAGGAGTTTTAAGTTTGATTCTCACTCCACCCTAAAAGGCCACTTTTCGTAGAACTATCCAGTGTGTGTGGATAAGGAAGCTTATCGGGTTCTCTAAAAGACCTCAATACCTTTGTTATAAAAAAGCTCACCTCAAACTTTGCATCTTGAATGGTGGTACATACAATTGTTGAGTCTCTCCTGATCACCATTTCTAGAATCATTCAATTTTGGAACTCCAACAGCCAAGGACCTGTCGGCCCGATCCATGTCTAATATTGAAAAGCCTGGGCCTTAGCATCACAACTCAATTGGGCCAAACAAGTTTGAGTGGAAAAGAATCAGGCATCAGGTGGGCTTGGCCGTATCATTTTTTTATCAATTATCATAGATTATAAGACAGATATATAAATAAATTTAACATGATAGAGGTTAGGTTGATCAGGTTTGAGATTCAAACACTGGTTGAAACTGACCTATCGGCTTGAGAGTGGGTTGAATTTTTTTGCCAATGCTTCAAGTATTATCGTTCAAAATGTCACCCCAAACAACTGTTACATATGAAATTAAGGCAGGCTAGACATCGAATCAGCTCAAATCCAAGCCCAATTTATATTTGTAGGACCCCTGGGTTCAAGTCTTGGCCTAAATTGCTCAAGCCCAAGACTGTCCTTATTCAAGCTTGGGTTATTCTTGAGCCTAAATATACATATTGGATTGAGGAGTTGCATGGGTTATGATTTATGGTAGGGCTAAATATAGCTCAAAAAGGCCATAAAAAATAGATCGAAAACTGGCGATTGATGATTATGATGATGTTGAAGACAACGAAGATGATAATGATAATATCTTGGGCCTGTTCTAGACCAGGCCCAGATAGCATTATCGTATCTATAACAAGCTTTATGAAAAGAAAGAGAAAGAGAGAGAGAGAGATTTTGACCCGATCCATTTGTGAATAACTTACTATTGATTGTTTTATAGTTTTGGAGCATAATACAAAATCAAAATATTGTACAAAAACTATCTTATACAATGTATATTGATTATTTCGCTTATAAAAAAATTCCAATGATCCCTTGAATCATCCAATGGACATGTGAACAAATGTGTTTAACTGTTAAACATCAAGTAATAAACAATTTGAAGCTTAACAAGAGAAGATTAATTAGGCAACTGCATGAAAACAAAATTTAGTGTACAAGAGCTGTCTCTACTCTCTAATACAATGAATGTTGATTATTTTTCTTAAGAAAAATCCAACTATATCCCTATTAAGAAGACGACTTAGTTTGCATGTTTATAAATTAAAAGAAAAAAAAAATCTCTCTCCCAAAATCAATGACCTCTTGAAGGTGGAGTGAAGACAGTCAAAATAGATCTTTGAATTCTCCCATCCATTTAATATTCCAAATTTCCATTTGCTTGACCCATCCATACATTGTTTGCAACCAATGTAAAATATTCATCAAAAAAAAATATTTTTTTGACTAGTGATGACAAGCTTTGGATTGGATGGGAGTTTGGCATTAACAACTGATGACTTTCTAAACCAGGAAGCTGATTCAATGGCCACTTTTAAAAATCAAAGGCAAAATTATTCAATGGCCCAATTTGTTACAATTAGATAGTTTTCACACGATAATTTATTCAAATATATATATATATGAAACTGCAGGATACCTAGCGTAAAATCTCCACGGATGAGCCTACTACTTTTATAGTACACCAAGGTCAGGAGGCAACCAATTGAGCTACACCCATGTAGGTTATATATTTATTTTAAGATGGACTCCCACCCTCTCACACAAAGTCAGGGGTCGACCGAGACTTTTCTCTCTCAATTTTTTTTTTTTTTTGAAAATCTTGGTGCTTTTTTTATGAAAAAATTCATTTAAAAAATAAAAAGGCTGTTTTTTAAAAAAATTAAAAAAATATAAATATCGGCTGAGATATCGACTGGACCCACGCCGGTATTTATTTATTTTTAAATAAAAAATAAAAAATAAAAATCGGCCGTATTGGCCAATTTTTTTTACTTCTGGCCGATACCATGCATATCGACCGAGATTTTGACCTCTTCACATAGTTAGAGTACCTGCGTGTTGTAGCACGAGCCATTAAAACTAGAAACTGATTCTACTCTAAAATTCAAGAGGCTCATCTAGGTACTTAGAAGCCCTAAGTTTTTTAGGGCTACTCTGATTAATGTCTGTGATTGTTAGATTGGAGTGAGTTGGTGACATGTTTACAGCAGATGAGTGAGCCGTACAGAGTCATGGTTTTGAAAAAAAATCACTTCAGTTTCTACAAATGCGAGTGGAGAATAAAAAAACAAACTCTCATATCTGGAAATGGTCCCAAGATTAAAGGAAATACTTATCTGTAAGTAGACAATTGTATGGTGTTTTTAGGTTTTGAAGCAATATATGAAGCTGTGACATTTGGCACTCGTCGGTGAGATAGAACTTTGAAAAGGGAAAAAGAAGATCTTTCTAAAATTTAGTACATGGCCAAGTTCTATACGTATCTTTAGGTTTGGTAGGTAAGAATGATGAGCAGTGTTTATATGATTCAACACATGAGTCAAAATATCGGTCGATACGTATACATCCAAACACAGATGTATTGGATCCAAGAAGTGGTGGAATTGCCAAAGGTTACCACAAAGTATAATGGTAAAAGCGAGTACAATTATATCATGAGAATATAAGTATTTCTTATAAAGGGTAGTCATGATAAACTTAAAAATTTTCATGTTCAAAATCAAGTGACCGCCATTTTTTTTTCCTAAAAGAGGGTTGAAAATCCATTTCTTATAAAATATTTATGATTACTTGATGGTCACCAGTATACTCCATGTATGATTGTGTCTCTAAGCTTCACTCCTTCAACAATGGAAGCAATTTTAGTGGTCTGTAATGGACTTCAGGATGGTAGACTAAGGATGTAGCATTCAAAAGATTTGACTTGCAGTGAGTCTTTGTACATTGTGCATCTTTTGAAGTCTATTTTTAGGTGTGTTATTTAATAATATATTATGGAATGACCTCGATTGAATAGTGGGATCATCATCAACAACACATCTAAGTCATTTTTCTCATTAATTTAAGATTGACTTTTATATTTGGATGTGATAAAGTGTTTTTATAGATCAAGTGTCTATTTGATAACTATGAGACTTAAATGTTAAATTTTGTGGAGCGTGATTGCCAAATATTTACTAATGATCTCATCTCCCTTGGTCCGGTCGTGGGTCGAGCTCCACGCTAAGTTCACGGGTTGGGGGGAGGTCAAAGAGAGACAATTTTGTAATTTTCACATTACATATTTTGTAGCCCTAATTAGGACAGTAGATAATGTTTTATTTCGTGAGAGAGGTGAAAACGAAAATTGTAACAGACACGGCCGTCTCTTCTTTGTTGTTTTACCTTTGAGCATAGTGGTTTTCATTTGAACCTTTGGACATACCAAAAGGAAACCACATAAATCCTTATGTCTTTGTGTGTGATTGATATATATTTTGTTCTTCCAACTATTGTTTATACGCTTCCATTCACAACATATAACCCACAACTTTTAAATGATAACATCAGACTTTTACCAGTTACGGTATAAGTTTTGTTAAAATCAATTTGTATTGCACCACACCAAAAGAAGGACATTCTAAAACATAAAAGTTGTTGACACGTCTGAATAAGAGATTTTTTATGGGTGCCAATACTACTGGATAGAGAGGGAGGAATATGCAAAATTTAGAATTTTCTAAGGAAAACTTCTACAGAATTTGCTTTTCATATGGAGATTATCCAGTTGGGGCTACCATCCTCCCTCCACCTTTCTAAATGTATCAAATGCATGATCTCAAATTCAAATGATGGATTACCTAGCACTTCACATCCACATCTTTCCTGCTGCAATTGTAATTATCAACTTTAAGAGCATGGAATGTGTCCCATTAAGAAAATGGTTTTTCTATGAATGTATAAATGCTGGGTAAGGAGTCAAAAGGGAAATGTTCTAGAAGTGACCGTCGAATCTACTAGTGGATAACAAATTTTCAATGACAAAAAAATACCCTTCATCTCTTTACGAAAGAAATTAAATTTTAAAAATTTGATAATCATTTAGTTGAATTTTATTCTTTACCATTTTTTTTAATAATGGATAAAAATTCATTCAAAGAGAAAGCCCAAATATGGACAAAGAAATGAACGAAATACCACAACTCGGGCCAGGCAAATGCGGTCAAATAAAAAGTGGCCCAAAAATAAGCCCCGCAGAGGCCAAGACAAAAATACAAAGGACCCAGGGGATCCCACCAATTATATTAAGACTTCAGAAAAAATTCCGAGGTCCCCAACATTTACACGATTCATCAGGTGGTTAATCAAAATATCACCAAAACAAACCATCTTTGGGCTATCAGGACCAAAGAGTTTCAGAATAGCCCTAATAGCACAAACATGGCCATGAGTGGCCCAGTTTCGAACTTTCGAATTGCTGATTAGCGAAATCAATTCCTCGCAAAGATACAGACAGCTGAAAGAGTGTCCTAGGTTGTGGAGAGATAGCAGAATTCCCTGAGCAAAGATCAAGATTGTTGATGTCAGAATAGGGCCAATAGTAGGGAGGCAAGTGACACCAACCAAGTTGGAATTTCTACTCTCAAATAGTGCGCTTAGAAAGGAACCATAAGAGATATCAAAATCCTATTTTTTGAGTGGTTACTATTTATGAAGTTGACAAGAAAATCTCACATCACGCAGACCGAAAGATCAATCTCTATATAACACTTGAGGCACTCTCCTCTCAAATACTAGTTTTTTAGAGTATGTTCTCTTTCAAGAATTTTAACGTTATTTTCTTGACATCAATTAATAATTCACTTTTTAAATTAGAGAAAATTCAGCTGAAACCTGTTGGCTGAAAGTCTGAGACATCCATCTCGTCTCTGTCATGAAAAAGAAGTTAAAAAATGGAGTCTCCAACTTGGGGCGGATTGGATGGAGTTGGTAAAAGTAAGACCCATCAGATGAATGTCCTGAGTCAATCGGCCAAGTCAATGCATTAAAGTTGAGCTACCTTTGGAAAATGTTACATGCAAGACATGACTTTTAAAGAGTATAGAGATATCCCTTTCTAAGTTTCCAGCTCCAGTACGCCACACATTGCTGTCACTACTGTACATCATCTCTCAGATCCTTATCAAACATCTCCCTTTGATGTTTGGATTATAACTTGTTACTTGCTCTCTTCAGTGATATGATAGGGATTCCTAGAAATTTTGTGTTTTTAAATGATTCCACTGATGAGAATCGTTAAAGGTGCCAATAACCTTTATGCAACAGTGATCAACACTCCCCTACTTCGCCAAGTTTTTGAACACTTAACAAGTATGGCGGCATGTGGACCAGTTATTGCCATGTTTTTTCCCATTGTTTTTTTTTAAAAAAAAATCTTTTTCCTTTTAATTGTATTCTCTTAAAAGGGTCACATGAATCTAGTTCAAGCAATTCCCATTAACTTTTTCTGATGTGCTCCAAGTTCTTTTGTCTCTTCTGTAATCTACAACTTTTTTAGGAAGAAAATGCTTCAATGCTATTATCTTAACTTCTAAATCAGCTTCCACCGGAAACATTTCCCTTTCCTTTGGTAGGATAAATAAAATGACTCAAGAAAAGTACAAGAGGCCTCATGTTGGTAAATGGCTATGTGTGGTGGAGAGTGTGCTGATATTATGATATTTAACGTGTCATATTCATTTGCCATCCATCAGTAACATTATCTGTCATTATTAAAATTAAAATTTTATCTATCTTTACTTTTTTATCTGACCATATTGTAATTCGTTTAGTTGACCTCTCTATTCTTTATCTTGTCTTTATATGAAGTGATAAAGAAGTTTCACAACGGCTAAATTAAGAAACCAGTGACTCATATTCCACTTGAAGTATATTTTCTCTCAACGACTATCTTTTGAGAGTCAATTCTACCTCAAAAATATTATCATGTCATGATTTTCTAACGTGCAATCATAGAGTCTAGCTACACATGAGAGTGTTGTAAAGTGACAAAAACTCCAACATAAGTTAATTTGATAAACCGACGACTCTATATAACACTTGAGGCACCCTTCTCTCAACGATAGTTTTTTAGATTAAATTATACCTCAAGAATATTATTATGGTATGATTTTCTAACACTTTCTTTATCTTTTTCACTTTTTCAATGGTTTACTTTTTCTCGTCGTATTTGTAACTTGTAGTCTCTCAAATCTATACACTGGTATTATAGTCTTCCAAATCTATATATTAGAGTTGTCTCTAGTCTTCTACTTATATCTCAAAACACCTCAAACGGGATCCGCTCAATCAGTCTTCTAGTAGATCTATGTTAAGTTATTAATAATACCTTCATTTCTAATTCTATCTTTTAGCACTAATCCATTCATCTAAAGTAACTTGTATTCTTTTTATCTCAACTTTATCTATTTTTCTTTTTTTCATTGCTCAACACTATTAACCACTAATAATAACTTATAAAAGAAATTTAGCTGAAACCTGAGTTACTTGGGTGATTATCAAAATATGATTACAAACTAGTTATACACATAGGAATACCCTACAATGAAATATCGGCCAAAATATTTGGTACTTAAATACAAGAATAACATCGCAAAAGCCGAAATGCAGGGGAGGCAATGGGCAATTGGGCATGGGTCTTCTTGCAGAAATGAAGCGTTTCCTTGACCTGAATAAGAAATGGATCTCGTTTTCCAGTCCAAACCCGATCCACTGAGAGATGGCCCAAGATAGGAAGTAGATCCATCCCAAGTTGATCTTGCAATGTGCCACAAGACAAACTCAGTTTTAGTGTGCACGTTCGGTTATAAATCTCCTAAAGTAAACTTTCTATAATGTAATACTCTATAAAGTTATAACCTGTCTAAAATAATATCGACAGCTGGTCCAGACCTTGAGCCCATACAAAATATAATAAATCTCTCTAACTCAATACTCTATAAAAAAATATATTGCGTCAACCATTTTGTAAAATAATATTCCATACATTCATAATACAAAATTAGTGCAAAAGTGACTAAAGTCCTCACAAACTACATAATCTAAACTCTAGAAATGTAATCTGAGACAGACTTTTAGATAAACTTTATCATTCTTTGAGACGGTGCATGCAATCTGTTCTCAATGAACGAGACCTGTAAATCTCTTTATATTTTATTTATATATAACAGAGATATTTAAATGTGATGGTAAGTTGAAAGATTTAACCTGTTCTCGTGATTTTAGTGTTAGAAAATCTAAAGATTGGTATAAAAAGTTTAAAAAATAAAAACAAGATTTTAAGATTGGATTTAATGAGTTTAAACGATTTAATATGCTACAATCGTGTTATTATCTAAAAAACAATAAATTCATGAAAATATTGAAAAATAGAAAAGTTGTAAGATATAATTTGGTGAATTTAAATGATTTAATTTATCATTTTGATACTTGATACTAGTATTCATAAATACATAAATTTTGTTCAAAAAGAGAAAGAATGAACTACTACAATTTTTTATGTCACTTGTGTCAAGTATGTGCTATGGTGGCATTACAATATCACCACTTAGGAGTTTGACACGTGGAGAGTAAAATCAACATTTCTTATTTCATGTTCATAAGAAAAAGAAGGTAATGTCTTTTTTTTGTCTCATGTGGCATGCGCACCTTAGTGCTATCATTACAGATAGAGAAAAACCTTGATAACTAAATGATCGATAAATTAATAATTTCTCTTAAATAATAAAATTTTCTAGTACCAATTTGACCCAGTGTATTAAATTAATAACTTCCCTAAATACATAAAATAATATTTTTTTTAGAAATCCAGGCCCAACAAAATATAAAATAATTGATGAATTACATAAAAAATAACAAATAAAAATTCATAATAATTTTTTTACTCATTTCAAATGAGACGCCGTGGAGGAAAAAGATCTGAAATTATAAAGGTTTGGAGTCTAAGACTCTAAGACTCTAAGACTAATGATTATTTATAGAGTTTATCTTCTATGTACTTGAAGCATCTTTATCTTCTACTTTAAACCTATTTATGTTCTAGGGCATTAAGTTTTGACACCACGTCTCTCCATTTCAAGAGTCTTTCTATCTTATACAATTAATAACAATTTCTTTTTTTTTTTAGTCTTTTGGGCTTCTATGTATTAACTTTTGACCACATCCATAATTTTTGGATTTATAAGTCATACATGTACAAGTAGTAGAAACATAATACTCTCTCTAAATTAATAAATTATTCATTTATTGATAAATCAATAACCTTATTAAGATAATAATTTCTCTTAGTCCTAAGTGTGTTATTTTATAGGGGTTTTACTGTAAATAAATTACATAGTATTTTTGTGCGACCCATAAATCATATCATATCATAAAAATATATTCATTATATCTATTTAGATATAAAAAAAAATTATATTATACCATGAAAATGTAGGAATAAATTTGAACACAAAAGCTTCTCCTTCACAACCTTAACACCTATTTTCAAACTCAGCCATTCGTTTTATGTGACAGATGAATAAAATTTAATTTAACAATAACTTTTTTATATTCAAGCAAATCTAATAAATGCTGTTCAAATAATATAATTTATGAGATGCATAAAATAAAGTAGCATTTTTTTTTTTAAATACCATGACACCCCTTGTATGACAACACACTGAGGTGCATCTAGGGCCGGCTCTGAGATCCCCTAAAATCTCAGGGCCCTACGCAGATTGAAATTTCAAAGGTATTCTGTGACTGGTATATTAAAGAGTTTAAGTGTGTGCGGGCCCTTTCTTTCTGGATGCCCTATGCGTCAGCCTACACTGCCTATATCCAGAGGCGGCCTGCGACACAGAATCAGTCTTTGGCGTGAACCAGACGCTTCATCCCAACATTTGCTATTAATACATGGTTATGAATGACTAAACATGGCCTCCAGCTATCCATTAAAATTGGATTAGAAAATTCCTTAATAGAAAGCCTTTTGGAAAGTAGTGTTACACCCATGATAGATGCCATTGTATGTGGACAGCCTCATCTCATTTCTGTAATCTATTCCTCTTCTGTCTTTCCTTCTTTTCTCTTACGTGTTCACACATCACTTTCTTACTCTTTCATCTCCCACTTTGCTTACATAAACCTTTTCTCATCATCATCTTCATCACCTTCCTTCTTACCATATTTCCTTGTCAAATTTAACTATTTCACCTCATCAGAATAACATTCTATGGGTCCAAGTGATTTTTCTTCCTGGTTCGTTACTGAATCAGATTAGACATGAAAGCAACTTGAGGCAGTCCACAACATGGAAACGTAACTTTGATTTGTTGGAGCTTAGGACTTTGAAGATCTCTTCTTCCACTGTTGAGATCTTCTTTCTCTGTAATTTTCCATCACAAATTTGACACTCAGTGTTCTCACCCCACTAAAAATCAAAGACTGTCATATCCTAAGAAACCATTCCAGTGGTTACCTAAATCCATCAATGTACATATGTCAATCATCCAAATGGGCCTCAAGACACCTCACTCTCAAAGGATCATTTTCCCATTATACGAGACGTCGCCATGTGTTTGGCCGGTACACAAGGGTGCACCCACGACGTGGCAGTGCCACCCTGAGACAGGTGTTTGATACACTTTACATGGTCTGACTGACATAGGTGAAAGTGAAAAGGGTGGAAAATAAAACAACACAGGGAATGAGAGGAATTTTCTCTTTGCAAGACAGAGATGTGTGGGGCAACCCTTCAAGGAACAATCAAATCAATTTAACTAGTAAAAGTTATCATGACTTTTCCCTAGTGCTGCCTCAACAAGGCCCATTTAAAAATTCCTAATCTTAATATTATTATATACATTAACAGATGCATAGGAGCAGAGTTAGATGACAACGGGGGTCACGTTTTTAGCATCCAAGACCAAACAAAAAGGACACGCATACATTTCTTTTGTTTATTTATTTTTTTAATTTAAAGAGGGAAGGTTGCATGTATAAACAAATCATACACCAAAAGTAGGTGTATGCTTCATCTGGTTTGGTGGTTTTAACTTCTGGGTCATCACTTAAATATCATTCCTTGGCGATATCTCTCTTGAATGGCTAGTGGTCTTAAAGAAAGTATTTTCAAATAAAAAGGAGGACAAATTAGAACTTCGAATGACTGAAGTAGTTGAGAGTGATAATTTACAATGCAGAGTGATAGTGAATTTGTCTATGAAATAGAGATGAGTGAGATGAGTGAGGTAGCATTTACAAAGTCGGCATTAGCTAGATAAAAATTCATCAAGATGATGACCCAATGTGTTAAGATTGAGTATCCATCTCAAAAGACTAGCCTCAATATTCTCCCCTCGAATGAGATCAACTAACTCGTATTTTTATTGAATCTAAACAGACCTTAAATACATTCAGCCCCCATAGATGAATTAGTCTGCTATTATTCATTCATTCATCAGTATGCTGCTTTAGATACAGACGCAGGAGGGGGACAAAGCCTTTAAAATAAGGTGCAAAAGGCAAGATGAAGCTCTTGCCTTTGTTGTTTGGGTCAAAGACGCTTCACAGCCGAAGAAAGATGGAGGTGTAAGTGTAAGAAGAAAGATTAAAAAAATAATAATAAAGGGAAATGCAGAAATGAGAGTAGAAAGACGGACAAAGAAGCTTTCTTCTTTGGAAATCTACGCATACAGCGTCCATAGAAGAAGACCAGAGACGCCTGAAAACCCGGGTTTTCTTTTGACAAAGTAAGCCACCGCCATTTCGCCATCAGACATTCACTGCGGCCCTTATTCCTTGTGCTGCTTTCCCACCACTCTTCTATTGGTCATTTGCATTTTTTTTAATAGCATGGAGACTGGTTGAGAATTGAGACCTGATACTGTTTTTAGTCAGATTTTATGATTAGTTGATTTGCAAATGATCACTTGAATTTAGGAATAAAGAAAAGAAAGATATGTAAGTATACATTGTGTATCTACAGTCAGTTCAAGTCAAACATTTTGGATTTTTGTTCTGAGTATCGGCGCACTGTATCGGCTGTGGAGGTGAGATATCGTCTGATATGTCTGAGATCTCGCTGATATTGGTTGATATGCTTTTAAACCACCAATTTCTGCCAAAAAAAAAAAATCAGAAGAGAGAGATATCGGCTGAGATCTAAGATACCGAACGCCGATATCTCGCTATGAGCTCTCTCTTTTTTTCCCCTAGTTCCAACAAATCATTCAGTACATGTGGGACCTGTATGTAAATGTAGATTAGATATTACTCAGCCATTTTCAAAATGATGTTTTTCATTAAAAAAAAAAAAAATAGATTCATTGAATTAGATAAAGTATACTTTTCAAAAGTCTAAAGATCAATGACCGAAATAACATTAATTTTGGATCAATTTTTAATCCAACATTATAATCAACTAATAATGAAGTTGTAATTAGATAATGATACAATTCAAAAAAAAAGGTAAATGAGTGTGAGAGGAAGAAGGTTAAAAATTAGACTAGCGTGGACACCACATGAGGCCCAGTGACCACTGCCGCTCATGAACAACAGCAGGCGAAGTAAAGTTTTCCCTGGTAATTGTATATTAACTATGTTTTGGCATTTTACTAATCCACATCTAGATCTTTATTTTTTATGTGTTATTCTTTAACTACACAGCACTTTCTTAATTAAGTCAATTAAACTGCATTTTTAATTTAATTAATATATACAAATAATTTAAAATATGAAACTTTGAGAGATTAAAAATATAATTTAATTGATTTAATCAAATATTTAATAGATTTTTAGCACATTTATTACTTGAAGAATCATTTTTGACATCTGAATATGATCTAATCTGACTCAAAATGAAAGCATTCTGCATCATCAATGACTTGGAAGTCACCAACCGCATCTCTTGAGCCCAAATAAGCAGCCAGTCGTGTTTGAGTTTGAGTTTGAGTTTGAGAAGAAAGAAATTCCTTCTAATAGGACACGTGGCCAATTGTGAGTGCTTTTGTCTCATTTGTTTTGTTTGGTTCCAACTCCGGCAGCCTCCTTTTGGGGAGTAGACGGCAGTCGACACTGTCACTTCTACAGTTCTACTCAATCTCATCTTCTAGAAACTTTATTTTTTTATTTTTAAAACTTTTTATTTTTCTCTCTTCTGACAAATAAAAATTCAATAGAGGAATCTCTCACTAAATTAATGGCCGAGTGCTGAATAAAATATCTTGATGGAAAGTGGGTTAATAAATATTCTGAAATCTTAACTCTCAAGCAGAGTCGCAAGTCACTCCAATCAGTGTGACTAATGTA
This sequence comes from Chimonanthus praecox, assembly GCA_022113865.1. Taxonomy (NCBI): domain Eukaryota; kingdom Viridiplantae; phylum Streptophyta; class Magnoliopsida; order Laurales; family Calycanthaceae; genus Chimonanthus; species Chimonanthus praecox. The sequence goes on along the minus strand of CM039086.1, from coordinate 12,525,559 downwards.
ATGATTAATAAAAATGAAAAATTATTATTAGTAGGAGAATTTTTATATTTAAATTATATAATTATTTTATGGACCAACTGTCTTATTTATTATCGATAGAATTTGAATCGATAAATCATCAAATCTTTTATCCCTTTTAATAAGATTAAAGTTTATAATTATGTAAGTGTGACGTTAAGTGCTTCGAGATGATATAATATAAAAATATTTTTTTATATTCAACAATCGAGAATTGATATTATAAAATCTAAAGATTTTTTAACACTTTCACAAAAAAGTCCAATTTTTCAAGAGAACTTATATACATCTACAAGTATATATTTCAATAGGGTAATTATTTAGACACGGACATTTTCTAGACACGAGTTTTCAATTTTTTGAAGGAAATTACCGCATTGTCCTTCCACGTCAGCATGGTCCGGACTCGAGATAAGAACATTTTTCCGTCGTTCGTACTATAAAATTCTTTCGGACCATTATTCATGCCTAAATTTCAAATGATTGTTTATAAATAATAGGTGACATTTTTTCATCCAAAATCATGTTCCTTCTTCAAAAAAAAAAAAATTTCAGTTAAATAATCATTTGAAAGATCTAAATTTTTAAATTTCACATACTTGTTCAGTTTTGAATTTAGAGTTCAACGGATTTTTACAGTTTGTCGTTTGGACTTCTAGAAGTATATTTTCGGCACAGCCGAGAGATACCTTTATTTGTAAAATACTTTATTTTAAATATTTACAAGTGTCAAAAGAACTTAAAATTTTAAAATATTTTTATCAAGTTATCGTAATTGCATATTCTTTAAAGTATTTTTATCAAATTATTCTAATTGCATATGTTTTAAAATCTTAAAATATTTTTATCAAGTATTTTAATTTTTAATAATTACTTTAGTACGAATGTAGCATAGAATTTAAGCAAACAATTTTACATTAGGAAGGACGAAAAAATATTGTTATCTCGTATAGGCTGGCATAAAAGGACAATGTGGTAATTTTTTTTAAAAAATGAAAACTGACGTGTACGAAAAGAAAATGTACCTGTCTAAATAATTACCCTGTCAATATATAGTTATGCTATTTGAATGAAAAAGGAAGTGAGGGGAGAGAGCAGTGGTGCAGGAATGTACGGGACGCACTGCTATCTGTGTGCGGCGTTAGAAATGATGTGGATAACTTTGCTTTTGGAAATAAATTGATGTGGAATATGGATGGTAACAAGGGGATGAATTTTCTAACAAAAAGGTCGGTGTTCACCTTCAAACTCCCACTTTTTCTTTCCCAACTGATTATTAAATTTAAATAATAACCTCCTGTTTATTAGATCTAATTTTCTATTGTCTCGTTTGGTATATTTTAATAACAGTATATATTCTTGTGGAGATTTTGTTTTGGATTTCTCACGATTTTTCATACAAATATTTAAAAAAAAATTGATTATTAAATGTGAAATTATCTTTTTAATAATATTTTCTAAAGGAAAGTGATTTTTGCACTCTAAAGTTATTTCAAAGTGTGCTAAAGTTTTATAAAAATTCAATTTTGTTTTTACTTTTGGAAAAAAAAAAAAGTAATAACAAAATCAAAATTTCATTGAAAATTTGGTGAATTCACGTTGCAAAAATCACTTTCCTTTTCTAAACAATGATCACTGTCACAAATTGGGTCCATCCAATAAATCACATCTTGGGTTTTAGATCCACCGATGCATATTTGAAATTCGGATTTTTTGACAAATAATTATTCTCTTTTGATTTAAGTCTTTTAGATTCTTATTTATACTTGTCTCTTTTTCTATTTAATTATTTTTTAGTTATTGCTAAAAAATTATAAAATGACAAATTTTTATTTTTATGAAATAATTGTCAGCCGTTGCATTTTCAATGAAATTTATCTCAACTAAATTAAACGTAAATTAACCTGCAGTAATTAAGTGGAAGTTTATGTTTTGTAAGATTGTTCATATAATGGCAATAAATTATAGGGAGCACTTACACACACTCGGAAATCCTGCCTCTACACACCTGAAATCGGATTTTCAGGTGAAATTACGATTTTACCTCGCGTTTTCAATCGTTCGAATGAATGCCCAGTTCATTTTGGCATTCATTCGAATGAATGTCCAATTCATTTTGGCATTCATCCGAATGAATGGACTAAACAGTAACACGGAATACTGCTCAGCCCCATTCATTCGAATGAATGGATGATTCATTCGAATGAATAGTAATAAAATAACCACCATTCCTTCCATTCATTTTAATGAACCCATCATTCATTCGAATGAATACGGATTCGTTCATTTCATTCTTTCCGTTCATTTCATTCGCTCAATTCATTTCATTTGAATGATTCGAATCATTCGAATTCGAATGAACGTTCAGTTCAGTCATTCATTTAAATAATATTTTTATTTTAAAAAAATAATCTTATTTTTTAAACACTGTATATTTCTCAAATTAAATATTTGGACTAATTACGATAACCTGATAAAAATACTTTAAGACTTGAAGGTCTTTTAACACTCCTAAATATTTAAAACACAGTATTTTACAAATAAGAGTATCCCTAGGGTGTGTCGACAATACATTTAGAAGTGTCAAAAGACCTTAAAGTCTTAAAGTATTTTTATCAGGTTATCGTAATTAGTCCGGATATTTAATTTGAGAAATTTTGGAAGTACACAATGCCTAAAAAATAATGTGCATAGTGTATTAAATAATAAAATCTCCTTTAAAACTTTAAAGTTGTTTTTTAAATATTGTGTATTTCCAAAATTTCTCAAATTGAATATCTAGACTAATTAAAATAACATTATAAAAATACTTTAATACTTTAAGGTCTTTTGACACTTCTAAATATATTTTCGGCACACCCTAGGGATACCCTTATTTGTAAAATACTGTGTTTTAAATATTTAGGAGTATCAAAAGACCTTAAAGTCTTAAAGTATTTTTATCAGGTTATCGTAATTAGTCCAGATATTCAATTTGAGAAATTTTAGAAATACACAGTATTCAAAAAATAAGTTTAAAATAAAAAAAAACATTTATTATTTAAATAAATGACTGCACTGCACGATTCGAATGAAATGAACGGAGCGAATGAAATGAACGAATTTGTTCATTCGAATGGGGTTGAGCAGTATTTCGTGTTACTATTTAGCTCATTCATTCGAATGAATGTCAAAATAAATTGGACATTCATTCGAATGATTGAAAATGTGGGATAAAATTATAATTTTACCAGAAAACCAGATTTTGAGTGTGTAGAGGGAGGATATTTAGGAGTATGTAATGCTCCCTAAATTATAACGTGGATAAATAAGCCGGCGAAAGCTTTTCTAGTTTTCTTTCTTTTTATAACTGCAAACACATGTTTCGTTTAAGGCATGATGAGATAGGCCACAGTGTGGCCGCCACACATGTTCTTCCATATTTGCTTGAAACCACACGTGTTTGCTTCAACTTTGAGCCACAATTTTGATGGTTTTAATTTTTAAAGATGGGACTTAATGGGAATACATTTTTTATATTAAAAAATGATATCATATTATTATCTTTTGTTAAATATTTTAATTACGACTACCACTTCTTCTTTCCACGTTTACCCACTTTGTCTTTTAAAAAATAATATGCATGAGAATTTCTAAATAAACTTTTTACATAAATACAAACTGAATTCATATAATAGATAGAAGTTTAAATTTTTTCAAATTATCGAAATTTAATTATTTTAAGTAAATCTAATACATTGAGTCAAAATAGGTACCATAAGATGAAAAGGGAAGTGATTTTTGCACCCCCATTTTACCGATGAAAAGGGAAGTGATTTTTGCACCCCCATTTTATCTACCGATGGTGCACTCCTTCAATTGTTTTTTTCAATTTTGCCTTCCACCCACTTTTTCTTCATTTCCATCATTTTTTAGGTGAGGGGTAAAATTGAAAAAAACAATTGAACGAGTGCACCATGAGTAAAATAGAGGGGTGCACAAATCATTTTCCGATGAAAAGGTTAACAATTAAAAATAACTGACCAACTTCTATTAAAAAAAATAAAAATAGTCAAATTTGACTTGACATATTTAGTTAACTAAGTGTCTTGATTGACTCACCTTATAATTTATTAGCACGTAGTCATGATCTTAATTTTAAACTTTTTAACTAAAATGTTAGCTTCCTTTGGTCCTTCAAATACAATTCGGAATGATTCTCTTGAGAAAATTCAAAATCTTAACTTAATGTGAAAATATATGTATAAGGAGAACCAACTGATTGATTGTGTATAAGTCCCTAATTTATCATCAGTCTTATATTAGATGGTGATAAATAGTTGATGTCATAAATCTATTTTTATATAGACAATATGACAAAATTCAAATTAAAAAGGCCCTTCTAAGTTCTAAGTAGACATTGTCCATTTGTCCCAACTCACATAGCCGGCCTTCATTATGCTGATACGCAATGTATCGACTGATTTTTTTTACTATAGTTCTAAATAGACAATGGTCCGAATTAAATGAATGATGTTTTTTTTCTTCTTCTTTGAATAAATATAAGGGTAGCGATCCTCTTACGGGTGTTTTGTGTAACCATATACGGAATTTAGGGCATGGCCCATTTTACCCTTCCACTGCAGTATAAATTGACTCATTAACCGGCTTGTCGGATCACTGACCCTTCTACTGCAATATAAATCGGCTCACTCGATCACTGAAATCGGATCACTGAATTTTTTTAATTGCTTTTCTATGTTAGTGGAAGGGTCAAATGGGTAATACTATAAATCTTATATCTTTTTAAACAAAATGTTCATGGGAGGATCGCTATTCTAAATACAAATATCCTTTTATTTTCATTTTTTTAAAGAGAAACACCCTGGTGGACCTTATCTGGATTTTTTTTGGAAACTGGTCTCAAAATTAGATTTAGTCCTACACTATAAAGTTTTATTCATCTGATGATCTATCTATTAATTTTAACTACAACGAAATGATTGTGAGTTTGTGACTATTCTGGTTTCTAAATTTGGATTAGGCCTTAAAAAAAGGTAGAATATGTAAGGATCTCTGTGGTTATTTTTCGTTTTAAGACGAGAAAGACTTTTCAAATCAAAGTTTTTAGATTAGGGTTAGTAGTTAGGACTTAGGACTAGGCCAATTATTAGGTCGAGTTAAGTAAGAGACTCAATGAGCCAATCAAATAAGTTAGATAAAAAAAATTAAATGTTTTTTACTAAGACTCAACTGGGTAAAGCAACCAAGTGAATCGATTCAATTTCATAAAATACTAAAAATACATTAACTAATAAGACACCAGATGAAACCACTATTCATAAAAATCATGAAGTCTCTAATACAAATTTCAAATTAAATATAATTATAGTTTGTCAACATAACTTTATAATTATTATTAATGACCATTCATGTGACTCAAATCTATAAACTATTTAATTCATTATTTTATTAAAAAATAATATATGTAATTAGAGTAAACTAATCATGATAGCTTAGTCGAAATGAGTCATGGTGTTGTTTAAAAAAGGTGAGTCACAAGTGTCAGGTGAATTAATAATGGTCAAATCTGAAGAGTTAATTTGATAATTAAAACTCGTCATTCTTTTAAGGAAGTACACCTGTATACTCAATTTCATTCAATGTCAAAGTATATAACATAAGTGAGTTGACTCAGTTAATTAAAAATTCTAAAGTTATTGAGTTAACTGCATCTAATTTGATCTTGGAGGTGCACGTGGAGCTAAGAAATAAGGAAAACCCAACTATAGGAATAGGAAAAAAGAAGAGGAAAGAAAGAAAGAAGTGGAACAGCTCGCAGCTCTAAAGCCTCGTGCTCAAAAAGGAGGAAAATAAAGTCAATCTTAAACTCGCTTAAGCATATTAATAATTGTCTGATCCTCCCTAATCTAATCCTCTTGCGGCGTGTTCTCTCGCATACCCCTTTTTCTCCTCAGTTCCCACTCTATAAAAGCCTACACGTCTCTCACCCTTCCTATTCAATTTCTTAACCCACCTCTCTCTCTCTCTTTCTCTCTCTCTTTCTCTTTCTCCATATCAATCAATCAATCACTTTATCCATCAATCGATGGATTTTCATGGGCGAGGCAGTAACCCAGAAACTCAAAGTGAAGAAGAAATGGAGTTGAGGAGAGGACCATGGACCATGGAAGAGGATCTCATCCTTGTCAATTACATTGCAAATCATGGCGAAGGCCGCTGGAACTCGCTCGCTCGATGTGCTGGTATGTTTTCATCCCTAAATATCTACAACTCATTTCTCTTTTTAAGAATTTTCCACGATCAAAATTCCATTTCCAAAGGTTAAAACCTACAAACCCTCTTCTTCTGGCCATCTAAATCTAATGTTTTTACGGTTTTATACAATTGCATGGTTCAGAAAGTAGTTTGAAGAGAAGAAGTCTTTTGTAAGAATTTTCCGTATGAAATATAATTCCATATACGAAGGTTGATGGATTTTATGGTTTTATTTCATTTGCATGGTTTCGAAAGTTTCTGCAATTTATCAAAATAAAGAACGACTGAGTTCGAAGCACACTAAGATTTTTATAAAGGGTTTAAAGAAATTAGGAAGTTTGATTATGAATGCTTGTTATTGAAAAAGAGAATAAAGGGTAAAGCAGAGTCCCGCTGGGTTGAGGACAAATATTCCCTCCTCGCAGCTTTAGTGGAATCGGTACCGTGTGGGACTTTTCTACTCACAGAAAGGAGATGATGGTAGCATGAGGCGGCCGTCTTCTTTCTTCTCTCTAGATTGTCTAGACGTACAAAAGAAAACGCAATTACAAGCACACCCATATAAGAAAGAGGAATAAAGGAATGATCTTTTTCAGGAAAAAGGATCAAGTATGATAAATGAAAAACGTGGGCTTTCATCTTATCGATTTCTATCTTCACAAGCAACTGATTCTCACCACAAGAAAAAAATTTGCATCAAAACAGGTCTAAAGCGAACTGGAAAAAGCTGCCGGCTTAGATGGCTGAATTACTTACGTCCCGATGTCCGGCGGGGAAATATCACGGCCGAAGAACAGCTCTTAATCCTCGAACTTCACTCTCGTTGGGGCAACAGGTAAATCTCTCTCTCTCTCTCTCTCTCTCGTCATCCTTTACCGGTATCAATTTCCATTTCTTACTTCCTCCATCTAAGGTATATCTTGTGTGTACTTTTTCAGATGGTCGAAAATCGCCCAATACTTGCCGGGAAGAACAGACAACGAGATAAAGAACTACTGGAGAACGAGGGTCCAAAAGCAAGCCAAGCAACTGAAATGCGACGTCAACAGTAAGCAATTCAAAGACACCATGCGCTACCTTTGGATGCCCCGTTTGGCCGAAAGAATCCGGGCCGCTGCCGCCACCACGGCCAGCAATTGCAACGTCGCCACCAGCCACCAGAACCTGACTGCCTTTCAGCCCTTCTTACCGAACCCAGAGTTCGGGGTGGCGCAGATTAATAAGCCCTCCATCACCCCGGAGCATTCAAGCGCAGACTCCTTAGCCACCTCCTGCACCACCCAAGTCGTCTCTCCAGTCTCAGACGACATAACAGATCATTTCTTTTATGGAACCAATACAGATTTCGAATCTGCTCAAATATCCTGCCCGGAGTCCTTATCTACTTCCTCTAATTACTACAACCATGGATTAGATTTTCCGGCGGCAGAGCAAAACATGTGGATTGGTGGGGACATGTCAGAGAATACATGGAACCTGGAAGATATTTGGTGCCTACAGCAACAGCTCTGCGGTGGTGCTTAGGAAAAAAAAAAAAGAAGAGTATTTTAAAAAGAGGAAAAAGAAGAAAACTAGGGGAAATTGTGAAAATTAGAACAAGAAGATGATAGAAATTTGTGAAAAAAGGAGGAAAATAGGCCAATTGGGTTGTCCTTTTTTTTTTTTTTTTTCTCTTCTTTTTGTGCAGATTGGGAGTGTTTGTTTTCTAATCTCATTCATTTAATTGATGACTTTGTATCGATTGCATTTTCAAGTTTGGTTTAGATTAATAATATTTTAGGGAGTGAATAATGGGTTCCACCAATTCTTGTGGGGAATTTAATATGAACCATTCTCGGCTTTCTTTCTCAGTAGAGTTCACACTGGAGTGTGGCCCCATTTCTTTTTGTCACTCTTTCAGCAGCAACTAGGGTTAAGAAAAGCAAGAAATGAATTAACAACTGAGGGGAGATGATTTTTGTACCGCTGTTTTTGAAACCGGGCTAGGCCCTGTAGATTCATTGCAATGATTGGTTGCACTTTATATAAAGTCTGTGCTACCATACGCATCACGATTAAGGGGTTTAATTACTAACTTTGGTGGATTATACTCTTAGGATAGATACGATAAACTGCGATTAAAATAGGGTTAATGTCATGCTTAAAATTAGAATGTCTATATTTAATTAGATCGTTATCTTTGAGGATTATGAATCCATTCCTACATGCAAACATCTGACTATTATATCTATTAACCCTGAGCTGTTATATTTGTTTCTTCTTTTTACATTATAATAAATAATATTCTTATTGTGATTTGAGAAAAGATCAAACTCAGTAAGAAGTAAGTGGAAGGTTGTGGGTTCGAATCTCCATGGTCTAATGTAGTGGACTCATCCGTGGAAGTTTTACGCAGAGTATCTGACCGTTTTCAATACTAAAAAAAAAAAAAAAAAGAGTAGGTTTGGAAGAGTTCAACCTTTTACATTTTATCTGACACTGATTTTTTAATTTTTGGTATCAATATGTGATAATTTAAATCCACACAAATATATATCAGTTGATCTAAATTTTTATAATTAGAGTAGAGGTATTCACTTTGACTCCTCTTGAATTTATTTGATAAACGAGACTTACGAATAGTTTCGTGTATATATATATATATATATATATATGTGTGTGTGTGAAATTAGTCTCACTTTCAATATAAAATGAAAAAAATTATGTTAAAATATGTAATTACGATGATTGATTGTCTCCCGCCTCAAGAGGCGATTAACTAATCTTATTGTGCCCTATGGGTAATGGGTTCATCTGTGAAATATTTTTACTGAATATCTCACAATTTTTTACACATAAATTCAAAAAAAATATGTAATTAATGACTCGATCGAATTCATGCAATCTGGTTCATGATTCATGCACCAAATTCGATCCAATTCATGCAATCTAGTTCATGATTCATGAACCAAAGCTACTCTGTCAACAAAAACAAAAGCGCAAAGATAAGGACATTATATTTTCTGCAGGAGGCCATCCGCAAGGGAGGCTTATTAATTTTTCACAAAATTCGGCTGGACAAATTCAATATCTATCAAATCAGTGCTGTTAACTCAGCTGATAAGGACTTCTGGTGTAGATATTTTCATTGAAAAGTTTTACTTTTATTAAATTATAATTATTCATCTCTTAATATTTTAAATAACTAATTTTCGAAAAAACACATAAGAATCTTTAATAAAAAAAATATTATATTTTTTCATGGCACGCGTGAATGGTGATTTGACCCCCATCAGTTTGAAGTACAATTCACTTTCTTTCTAAACCTGGGTATGACTGTATCAGTTCTAAATCCATGTGAAGCCTATCATATGAAAAGTTCGAGTCTCTGTGGGATGATCAGACTGAAGGAATTTTAGTTACTATTAATTTACTTTGAAAATTAAAAAAGTTAGCATGTTTAAATATCTATTTAAAAAATATAATTTTTCATCACTACCTCTTGTCCTTCTTTTTATGCCAGTGTGAAATGTTCTTATATTAGAAAAACATATTTCTTAAAAAGAAAATATTCAGAAAATACATTTTAAGTGAGTTATTAAACCTTATATATATTTAAAATAAATTCTTTTTGAAACTCGCTTCATGGAAAAATGATTATGCTGCCTACACTACAGTAATAGCTGGGAATTCTTTTAGTTCAAACTTAATGATATGAGCACATGAAAATAGATTTATTAATTATTATTGTAGGAGTCATGAGTAGTCTACTCAGCCTTTTAATCAAAAGCTTCGTAGTACTCAAAGGCATGCCCACACATGAAGGATTCTGTCTATCTATCCACACTTGACGGTAGAGTAGCCCTTTAGAAAATCTTGGAAAAATTAATTAACCTTAATTAAGAAAGTATTGAATTTTTTACTAGAGATTATATTCAGAGGATCACTAATTCATCATATAAACTACTTATCTTATTTATTTAGAATTGGCAGTCAAAATTTTATTTAATGAAATTTTATAAATCTTCTCTTAAATAGGGCAATACACGTTCTAATCGTTCCCAGGCATCTCTTTCCAGCAAGATCACCCCTCTTAGTTTGTTTTGTGATCCTAATGGAGTTTAGTTGTTTGGTCCTTATAAAATAGGTTAGGTTTTAATTTGATCCGTGTGATTAGACTCGAGAAATCAGTGGATTGAGTTATATAAAAATTTAAGTTTAGATAGAGGACTCATAAATTTAAAATAGTCAACTTAATTTGGTTAAAATTTCAGGAAATATTAACATTTAAGAATATGTAGTTGATTTTTTTTCTTTCAAATTTGAACTAAAAATAGGTCAAGTTACCGAACCAACAATACATGTTGAGTAAAGTCAAGCTCAATAATCTTTTATATGAGTTGAATTGAATTTATTAAAACTCAATCTAATCCACTTGAATTTCTTATATTCTAATTTTGTCGGTCTTAGATGGCAACATCATTATGCTTTGCTCTCTTTATTTTAGATAAAAGAGAAATAATAATTATATTACGTTTATTTAAATAAAGAACATCAGATTTTATTTTTTCACTTATTGGTTATTATTTAAGTAATAAAAATATTTATATTCTTAACATAAAAAATCAATGCCTTTATTTTTTTTTAAACCAAATTTTACTTTAAAAAAACTGAACAGAAGCGACAAAATGTTAAATAGTAAATATGAAGAAATTCCACTATATTTTACTAAAATCGAGACCCTTTTAACTCATAGGATTTGGTTTGAGACGTGAAGATTTAGGTTGCTCTAAATAAATTAAAACAATAATTTTAAAATTAATATAAACTGAATCGATTTAATAAAATTATAACTTAAGATATTTTTCTGATTTTTTAAATTAAATTAAAAATTCACTACAATACTTAATTCTAAGTCCAGATTTGGAGGTTTCATACTGCAATGGAGAGCAGACAAGGCAAAGGCTGCTGTGAGCAAAGAGATAGAAAAGGGGGTCCCAACGCAACTAAGATTCTGGCCGCCACATGTGTAGAAAGAAAGCGTCCATTGTGGTCCCTGAATATGAGGCTTTTTCCTTCCGACACGTGTGACTCTGAAGTGAATGGTCATTGGTTAGGAACTACTCGAGTGGCTGGGGCCAACACGTGGAATTAGACGTGCTACCGAACATAATTCGGATCCTCTCCATTCTTATTTTTGTATTTTCAGAATAATATTTTAATGCAAAACTTTAATATGACAGGAAATAAACGTCATTTGTGATATATAAAATCATTTAAAAAAAAATTAAATCAATTATTTAGATTTTAAATATAAGAATATAAATATTATTGGATAGATTAGATGACCGTATCTACTATTGATTTTTAGATCCTTAAGGTTATGGATAAAATCATTCAATCATGCCGTCTTTTATAATATTATAAACACATGAATTTTTAAAATTCAATATCATGAACCTCTCATGGTGAAAACATTACTCTTAAGAAGGGTTTTTATGAATCATGAAAACATAATGAGAACTTTGGTTTATGGAGTTTGCACCATACCTGGTGGATCTAATTTCCCACTCGTATTTATCTGCCTCATGAATTGCACTGGGGTCATTTATTCGTTCTCTCTGCGTTTTCGATAGTCAACCTCTCTTTATATACTTAGAGTCATATTTAATCGTTTACTAAAATGACTAAATCACCTCAAATGGATTTATCTTAGTTTGTTATCTATCAGAGCTATTTTAATATTTTTATATTTTTAATTATATTATTTGTGTTAATCCACTCATCCAATATAGCATATACACATCATGATGCAGATCAAGCTGCATATGAATTTTTAGACTCAAGATTTTATAAATCAAAGATTTCAATGAAGAAACCCTTTGTTCTCGAGTTCGGAATAACTCAAAAAACTTTTAATGAATTATTTTAGAAAATTGTGGACTGAAACATTTAATTAGAATAAATGAAAAAATAATGCATTAAAGAAGATTCAAACGCAATTATTCTAATTAAAATAACCCAACACAATTAACAAAATAAAATTCAAGAGATAAATCAACTCATCCACCTAATAATAATTCAAAAGTCCTCATCAAATATACTGCTTGACCATGTGTTTATAGGCCTTATTAAAATAATAATAATAAAAAGAAACAAATAAAAAAATATATCCAAAAGTCTAGGTAACAATCCATTATCCCTCTCTCTCTGTGACCCAACGAATTATCCAGCAAGGTCGATCTGCTGATTTTGTACAATGGTCTCTGTCTCCTTCTTATTTTTACTTTCCCATCCTCTCTCAATCTTATCTTTCTTTCTATTCAATTCTCAGTACACGTGGGCAACACTTATCTTCCTTCACTTCATTCTTCCAGCCCACTGTAAACACAGCATCACGGGATTTCCTCCTATTTCTTCTGTCTTGTTTCTTCTCTCTGTGATGCAGACGGTATTGGAGTTGGATTTCCCTCCTTTTCATCAACACCACCGTCCCAACCTCCTGTCTTTTTTCTTTCTTTAATTTCTTCTCTTGTAGCACTCAACGTTGGGCATTTTCCAAACTTGATCCGAGGCTCGTGGGGTCTACACACTGCGTTCAATTACTCATATTTTTAAGTGGGACCCATAGTGACATGGCATTTGAAGTGGGACCCTCTCTTCTAGCCATCGGTCCTTTTGTGGATCTGAGAAACAAATTCATCACTTACGTCTAATCGGGCAGGCTTGTCTTTAATATGATTTTCTTCGGATTTGGTCTCTGCAATCTTAATTTTATTTATTGGTCTTTTCTTTATTACCTAACACTCGACTCTATAGAGTATTATAGATCTAATCATTATTTTATAAAATCATATTTGTTAGGTGAAGATGGACTCTTTAATCTCACGAGATCTTACTAGTTTTTTTATATTTTTGACCACCTAGCTCTTATCATCTCAGTTAGTTGAAACCTCAGTTCAATTCTAACATAGAACTTAAATATCTAAACTTATCACAATTTGTAAGTTAATTTTCATTTTTTTTTAGGTGTCTCCCGCTATCGTCTAACCCACTAAAGTTATATTCATTTTTTATTATATCCCCTTGAATAAGTTAATTTGAAAACCTCATTGCAACTATGATACTATAGTAGAAGACTAATTAAATGTGATACTTTTAGTGAAAGAAAAGAAAAGAAAAAGAAAATAAATAAATAATAAAAATAATTTTTTAATGAATCGAATCGTCTTAAGGACTAAACTGTCTTAGCGATCGGTTCAGGTCACACCGGATTGAACTACACAGCGTACACGATGTTTTGGATTCTACTTGCAGATCTAGGGATGGAAATGGTTGGGCTCAGGTCGGTCCTACCCCGCAATGGATCTTATTATTTATGGTCTGAGCTCAAGAACGGCCTGATCTTCATCAAGCCCTATTATTTGAGGGCTGGTTTCTTTGGGCCTTGGAGTTTTCTGTGCAATTTTCAATCCCTGTAATGACCAGTATAGTAGATATACAGGATACTACAATTTGCTGAAATTACTTGAGTTGAAGATCCAATACCTTGTTCAAACTTCAACTAAGGCATTAAATAGATGTACGAGATTTGAAATTAAAATAGTTTTCTTTTTAGTTTCAAATGAAAATCTGAAAATTTGGAGGTCCAGCCCAAGCCCAGGGTGGGTCAGACCACTAGGCCTAGAAGGCCGTCTAATATGTAAATTCAAATAAATGAGTTGGGTCCAAATATTTTTCTTTCAAGAGTTTAATTTAATTCACTATTTTTTTCTAATTTTCTTCTTTTAATCATTATTTTCAATTTAAAATATTTCCTTTTGTCTTTTTTATTTTGTAATATTTTTTATAAAATTTAAATATATCATATTACTTTCCAAAAAGAAACATCAGCCTCCAGAAATGGCTAAATATAATGGACGACTATGCTCCAAAATTTCCCATTTTTATTACTATGAAAGCGGAGCTACTTCCATGCAACGAGGAAAATGATGCTCGGGCAATCGCTTCAACCCCAACCCTCTCTGCTTCAATGCTCCAAATCTTCTAATCCTTCACACCGACCTCCCTCTCATTCTTCACCCCACAAGCATTCTCTCAAATCCCTAAAAACCAAGCTCTCCATTTCCTCTGTAGAATTGGGACGTCTTCTCCAATCTTGTATAGAAACTAGATCACTTCAACGAGGCAAAATCGTCCATTCTCGAATATGCGAATTGGGCTTTGAACGAAACTTTGATTTGCTTCCAAAACTAATTAAATTTTACTCTAAATGTGGTTACATTGATGATGCCCGTAACTTGTTCGACAAAATTCCCAGGAGAAGTTTAAATGTTTTTGCGTGGACATCGTTGATTTCTGGTTATGTTGAGAATGGATTACTGGCCGATGCTCTGAAAATTTTCAACGAAATGCTTGAATTTGGAGTGAAACCCGATGGGTTTACCTTTTCTGCTCTGCTGAAAGCTTGTGCCAATTCAGGTCATCAGCGATTGGCAATTCAATTGCACTCCATGATTACCAAATGTGGATTAGGATCTTCTTTATCCGTCCAAAATTCTCTTGTCCATGTTTATGGATCTTTGTGTGGTGATGTTGAGTCATCACGAAGATTGTTTGATAGAATGGCTTGTCGAGATGTGGTTTCATGGACTTCAATTATTCGGGCATATTCTTCTGTGGAGAAATATGCTGATTCAATGGAATTCTTTTCTAGGCTACAGTTTGATGAAGGCCTAAAACCCAATGAAATGACAATAGCCTCTTTGTTGCCTGCTTGCAGGTTCTTTTCTTCCTTGAGAAGAGGCCAAGCGGTTCATGCTTATATTATTCGAAATGGGTGTAGCATGAACATGATTGTTGGAGCTGCCCTTGTTTCCATGTATTCTCATTGTGGTCATTTGGGCAGTGCTATTCTAGTTTTTGATAGTTTGCAAGAACAGAATGTTGTTCTTTGGACTTCGATGATAGAAGGTTACTCAATCAATGGACAATTCAATTCAGCATTGAAGCTATTCCACTCAATGGAGGAGAATGGGGTGAAACCAAATTTTGTCACACTGGTTGTGATCTTGTCTGCTTGCAGTCATGGTGGTCTTATCGACGATGGCTGGAAAATTTTCAACTCTATGAAGGAGAAGTTTGGCATTGAACCTCGATCTGAGCACCACACTTGCATGGTTGACATGTTAGGAAGGGCAGGGCAGTTAGGTGAAGCTGAGAAATTCATCAAAACCATGGGTTTGAGACCAAGTGCAAGCATATTTGGTTCCTTGCTTGGTGCTTGTCAGGTCTACTGTAATGTAGAGCTTGGTGAGAGAATGGCTTATAGGCTTTTTGAGCTTGAGCCAAACAATGCAGCCAACTATGTGATGCTTTCTAATATATATGCAGCGGTGAGTAGATGGGATGATGTTGGAAGAATACGACAGTTGATGGCAGTTAAGGGATTAGCTAAAAATCCTGGGTGTAGCTGGATCGAGATTAAGAACAAGGTTTATGTCTTTGGGGCGCATGATAGATCACATTCCGAATCGGAAAAGATATACAAAGAGTTGGAAGACTTGAGCAATCGGATTGTCAAGGCAGGCTACATACCATCCACAAAGTTTGTCTTGCTCAATGTTGATGAGGATGATAAGAAGAAATTTCTTTGTAGCCACAGTGAGAGGCTGGCTATTGCTTTTGGATTGATGAAAGCTCCTCTTGGGATGCCGATTAGAATTACAAAGAATATCCGCATCTGTGGGGATTGTCACGATGCAATCAAACTTATATCAAAGGTAACCTCATGTGAACTAATAATCAGAGACACAAACCGGTTTCATCATTTTTGTCAAGGAGTTTGTTCTTGTGGAGACTATTGGTGATTACAACTGAATTTGCAAAAGGGGTACTCAATTATCCAAGAAAACAACGAAGGAAAATAAAGAAGCCAATTGGTTATGGCTTCCTTTGGCACAATAATTCTACAATTCTGAACTCCAAACAGCCTTTAAATATCCCATGGATTTCAGCTTTTAGATGAGTTTTCAGCTGACGGAGCTGGTGCATTGAAAACTTGGAAATCTGACATTTTGATTCATGAAAGAAGCTCAACCTCAGGCCATCAATGGTAATCATTTTGGTTGTAGTAGTATAAATTGTCAAACAAATCATGTTGGTTCTTTCCCCTGATTGGGTACACATTTGCATTGCTGTTTCATCTTTCTAATCTTTTGTGTATGCTCTGTAATACCTTCTGGTTTTATAAATAATGAATACCATAAAAGAGTTCCTGAAATAGTGAACTCCTGACACTACAAATTCATTTTGCTCTTGCTTTCTTTTGTCAAAAGTTTTTTTTTTTTGGGGTTTTTAAAACTTTTATGAAAAGGCTTTATTTAAGAAGGTTCCTGTTTTTTTTACTAGTTCTTGGACCCCCACTTTCGCTTAGACTACCCTTCGTAAATGTGGATACTTGTCATCTAGGATATCTTTATGCGAGAAACCTATTGAAAACTCAAATGGCTACCTTCACATAGGCAGAGGTTTGATGAACCTTCTCGAGGAGATTAAGGGACTGCAGCCTATAGTGTTGGTTTCTAAAATTGGTTCACTTTTGAATGGCTACAAAAGAAAAGCAGTTTACTAGGTCAGGATGTTAGTTTTAAAACTCAATCAAGACATTGTATGTTGGGAATGGACTAATGGTGTATGGGATGTCTTGGAATAAGCCGACACACCTTCGAAATCCTATTTTTAAAGCTTTATTCGCAAGAATTCTGATATTTAAGTCTCTTATACTAGTACTTATTAAATTCATTTAGATAACTCATTTGCTCCATTTAAAAAATGACATTTGTAATTGTTCGTTCTTTTTTATGGAAAAAAGTTGGGAGCCATACCATCATCTCATCGCAAAGTGTTGCACCACAGGGAGATCAAGACAACAGATTTTAGAACCCTAGTCAGGATATCTTAGGCAACCAATCGATGGGCCTTTGTTCACTAAATGTTAGTGATTGATAACTTGCCTTTTGATTTCAATCTTTCTTCCTTCTATTAAATAGTTTGGATGGTCTCATCTAGAAAATGGCAGGAAAAAATATTTAAATTCACTGATTCAAATAGTTTGGATGGTTCCGTCATGAAATTTTCTATGTTTTCAAGTGTTGACATGACAACGATGAGCCGAATTCTTCGAACCCACAAAATCTAATCTTTTTTTTTTTTGACCGGTAACAAAGAGAATAAATTATATTAATGAGAGGAAATAGGTATATAAGGTAGCATCTGTAGGTCTTAGAATCTAATCTTAAATTGTCTCTTTACACTTTAAGCTATTTTTTTTGCACGAAATTTTCTATTTTTTGAACTCCATAAATTATCTTATATTAGAATCTATTGGTTGCTGAACACCCTAAGTTGGCTGCATTCGACATCAATCAAGTCTTGTATCAATGAGATGGGTTTTGAGCATTATCTGCATTCAAGGTTTGAATTTGAAGCCTCCTTCTTGTCAAGAGGATCGATCCCAATGTGAAGGAGAAAAATAGGATAGGAATTAGGAAGTTCTAGTGGTTTAGATGTAATAACGATAAGTCGGAAGGTTTAAGTTAAGTGAATGCGGTTTCAAGGTGTGAGAAAGAGGTTTTAGAGAGTGAGAAGGAGGCATGATTGTTTTTGCATACTGTGGTGGTAAATTACTGAAGGAGTTTGGTGGGGATCATTGCAGTGAATGGTTATGCTTGCAAAATCTCATTAATTAAAATCATGTTGTTTATATGAGACTTTGTCCATCAGCGCTCACATTCTTATTCAAAGGAAAGGGTGAGATTATGAGAAATTTTCTTCATAGATTGCAATTGCAAGAGATTTTTTATTCTACAAACTGGTCATTTTTCTCTAAAAAGTATTCGGCAAATAGGTGTACATGTCGACTAGCTTCCTTGCCTGACGTCCACCTTTGCAAAAAAAGAGGAAAAAAGGGGAAAGCTCGTTTGACGTGGTTTGGGCATCTGAGGAGAAGACTAGAGATAGCTTCAATACATGGAGTTTAGAGATAACAAATTACAGGTACTAGAAGGAGCGGTAGACCAACAAAGACTTGGAGAGAAGGGATAAAGAAAGACATGATAGATATTGGAGTGATAGACCATATAATGTATGATATGGTTAAATTGAGAAGTAGAACATGAAAAACTTACCCCAAATAAATGGGATATGGCATTGATGATGATGATGAAACTGGTCGTTTTTCTATTTTCTTCCCTATAAATTCTAATTTTGTAGATATTGTGACGCTTTTCATATCCGCATCATCTTATTTCTAATTAGTTATGAAATTTATGTAAATTGTGCTTTTTTATATTCATTTCCCCAGTTATCTGTATGTTGGAACTATATGGTTTTCTGACTATAATCTAGAAATTATAATAAGATCAGTGAGCTGTCGTTGCATGTGGCAGCCATGTTTCAGTTATAAGTGAGTTGTGTGATGTGCCCTATTGCATACTGACTGCTTTTATGCATTCTTAAATTGCCTATCCATTAACTACCCATCAACTCATCAAAGACCTACAAATTACAGCTTTCCAATCCCCGAGGCTTTTAAAGATCCCCAATTTCACTATTTGGGGCATTTGCATCAGTGATTTTGTGTTCATCACTTATTCAGGGTAATTCATGCATTGAAATTGAGGGCTTGGGAAATGCATTGTTAATTGATATGTCATCCTGTTAGGGTATATATAAATGGACTCCAGTAGTTATGCTGTGCAAATTCAATGTACATACAACATACTATGCTCAACCTGAACTGTTTGAATTTCAGGAACAATGTGTATGAGGACTTTGTGAAAGTTGGAGTTCCTAACTGTGCTGTTAGTGGCCATCAGAAAATGGGTGGAAACATTGGTTAGTTATCTAATGGAAATCATATACTGAGGCCCTCATTTTTGGGGTCATGTGGGGCCATGCCTCCAATCCAATCCATCCAATGGTAGGCTCATATCCGAACAGAATTCAATGAGGCAGCATATAAAAATTCATAGGGAATGGTTCATTAAGAATTTGGGTTCATGAAATGTGGCATGTGGGGCCAACATGGTCTTCAGTATATGATCATATTTCCCATACCTAAACCACAAAAATGGAGAATGTTCGACGACTATTATGACTTTGGATTGTGGCCCCTCCATTGTATTGTGTGGCCTACCATTTAGATAGGTGGGATTGAGTACATGTATGCAGGGCCGACTCTGGCTATAGGCGGAGTAGGCCGCCGCCTAAGGCCCCCACCAATGCGACCAATGACTTTACTCACAATCTCAGGGCACCTGAAATCTCAGGGTCTGCATTCCGCCTAGGGCCCCTGAGATTTCAGGGCATCTCAGGGCCGGCACTGCATGTATGTGCCATGTCATATCACCATAAAGTTATGAATTCTGTATAATGTAAAGAGACTATGCCAATCTTCAGAAACAGTGCAGGTTTTGTTCCCAGGCCACCAACACAGTAGTGCATGTGCTCTACTGTTGCATATTGCCCATGCCATTGTATAAAATTCCTCTTTCTATTTCTTCTTCTGTCTTCTTTAACAAACACTAGTTTGAAGTGCATCAATTAATTGCATTATGAGGTTTAATTGAACTTGGGCCTATTCTCATTTTTTTATTTGAAAATTTGGCTTATTTTATTGACAGAGTAAATGAAAAAAAACCATTAAGTTGTCATTTTATTTTACTATCTTCTTAAGAAGATATGATATTGTTTTGTTATGTGTAACCTAGCCTTCCCAAATTCGAACTCAATTTGTGTTGATGATGATCATCCTGTTCTTTCAGAAGTCATGTTTGAGTTTACTTGGTCTAGTAGATTGAGACTTGGCTGTTTTTAAGTTTATGCCTGTATCACCCCTAGGGGTGGGACTTGGCCAACATAGGACATGTGGCAAGTGCACATTGTTGCAAAGATGAAAGTTTTTTGGTTCGTCATTTTTCCATAAGAACAAAGAAAAACTAAAGGAATTGATCAGCATGACCCATTCATGGTGACATGTTGCAGATGAATAGTGAATGACTACATGGCTTGACAGGACAGAATTAGGCACAAGCCTTTCTAGCATCTCTTAATTGAAGTGGAGGATATTTATCTTTATGTTTTCCTGCTTTCTCCAGATCTGAGGAAACTTTATCTTTTCGAGATAAGATTTTTTTTTTATAGATAACGAAAAAAGATTATTCGTTAAACACACAAGTACAACAACTACAGACCCAAAGAGCTTTGGGTCTATGAAGGCACCTTAGTAGATTACATTACAAACATTACAAAGCACTGCATGGAGATCTTACCCAATGTGCTCTAAGGTGCATCTCCTACACAATGATAAAACTCATTAGGTGCCAAGTCCAATTTGATATTATTCAACTTGAGTTTTTTTTCATTTAGGGAAGCTTTGGAGCAATCCTTACTCTAAAAAAATTGCCGGTTAAGCTTCCCCATATGAACCACATTGTGGCTAAAGGCACCAATTTCCAAAGAAATTGACCTTTCCTAGAGAAAGGACCAATAACAAACCCAAAATGAGAACCTTGAAGGAGGAGGGCATACCCACTTGACCAAAAATGAGGAAAGTAAAGAATAACCAAATAGGGAAGACAAAAGGGCAATAAATAAAATATGGTCAACCGATTCTTCATGGTTCCAACATAAGAAACACATGTTAGGAAAGGCAACATGTAACGCCCCGCCCTGCCAGTACAATATTGTCTGCTTTGGGTCTAAACGAGCCTGTACGGCTTTGCATTGGTGAGTCAACCCAAAGTTTTTCCTAAAAAGCCTTGTGCTAGAAGGAGGAGAAACTCCATATATATCCCACTGTCAACTCTCCACTCTAGGTGATGTGGGACAGAGAGCACGACCAAATGAAGACTACAGAACAAGGAAAGTGCACACCCCAACTGTCATAGAGGAGGTCTCTTCCAATTTGGACTTAGTAGGAGAGTGCTGTAAAAAATCATTGTAATGAAAAGACTATGTTGCATCCAATGTTTGAAAGCATGGGATAACAAGTCACTGTGACCTGAGTAGAGATAACGTAATGATAAGCATTGGTTTTCCCCATGAAGTGCAAATAAAGATGTATGTGGTACTGTAAAATCAATTTAACTCCTGATATGGCAGCATTCTTAGATAGGAATAAAATCCTAATGGAACTCTATATTTGATTTAGCTGGTAATTTGTGTCATTTATTACTCCTCTGGTGGAAGCATTTTTATTGCAGATCTTGGTCATTTCACAGTCGGAGATCTCGGATCTTCGCCTGTGCTGCTATGGCAGGTACCAGTTGATCTTTCTTTTTAGTTCAAGCATTTGTGTATATGATTTTTGTTGGTGATTCTGACTGTTGACTTCATTTTCAGTTAACATTAGCTTGTATAAAGATGGGCAGGCCTGAATTGAGCAGAAAGGCAGTTGAGTTGGCTGAGAAGAGGCTCTCAAGTGACAAGTTACCAGAGTACTATGATATCGAGTTGGCAGATTCATTTGAAGACAGTCTCATCTTTATTCGATCTAGACAATTGCTGGGTATCTGACCACCAAATGCCCTTAGAGAATCCAGAGACGGCATCAATTGTTGCATGTGAAGAGGATCTTGAGCTCCTTGAGAGCCATGCATGTACATTTAGCAAAATTGCTCTTGAAAGAATACATAGCATTATCACCTGTTTTAAAAGTGCAAAATTGAAGACCAAACACGGGAGGATCTTGGCATTTTTCTAACTCGAAAATGTGATGCTAATGACTAGTTTGTATCATGAAGAATGAGACCCTTTATTCACATCCAGTTGTGGCAGATAATGGTCCTGCCTACATCATTTGAGAAAAAATCGAAGGGGATTATGGCTCTATTATTGTTATTATTTTAGTATTAATATCAAGTAGTTAGTACAGTTTATTCGTTTCTAATAAAATTTTGAAATTTCTTGCAGCACGGTCATCCATAAGAAGAATGCCTACCAAATGAATTGGCCAGCTCAATAATGCTTGGCTTACCTGTTGATGGAGCAATTATTAAGTTCTTGAAACTCGAATCTGTCTGTGGACTAAAATACGAATGTTGACCAACTTGTCAACATCTTGCATTGCTGACTGTGGTCCCCACTTGATTAAAAAGAAGAAGAAGAAAGGCCTGAAAACCAAGCTTAGAATATTTCCCTTTCTAGTTTCTAGTTCTACAATGGAATTGATTCTCTGGTATGATAGATGCTAATTGAATAACATTGTCGTAGCTCTCCGATCGTTGGATTATTTCCCCAACAGTGATGTATTGTAGGCTGTAGTAGGGCCCACTATTTTTTATGAACAGGATTATCAAATCTTTTTGCTATTTTGATACTTCATGGATTGATCGAGTGATTGACAAGTACATGAATTCCACTCGATTGTGGATTATGATCAATTGGTCATCGATGGTCCATGTTTGTAGATCGATGGGCTATCCCTGAAAGAGCCCAACAAATAGAATGAATCATAAGATCCTGCAGCTATATGATCCCATTATAATGGGTCAATTGATGGACCATCCTCCACCGATGATGATTAAAATGGAGATAACAAAGTCCAGAAGTACCACCAGTTCTTTCTGATTATGGGGAGAGCTATAGTGGGCAGAATGTCTCATTCATGATTGGACGGGGGAATGCGGAGATGACATTGATTGAATGAGCTGTGTAGAGATAATATAAATATAAAAAGGATGGATTTCATCCCTTCTAACCATTCTAGTCCGGGAATGAATAGATGACGTACGTGAAAAGTTAAAATCTTAAAAAGACCAAAAATCATAAGATTGGGTGATCAAGCCTAGATTTAAAAAGAAAAAGAAAAAGAAAAAAGGGCAAAAAAGTCTTCATTCACTTACTTATTTTGTCCTTATACATTCCGTGGAATCATGAGATGACGGTCCCCTAACCATGCTTTAGGTCCTATACATTTTCCGGGTGCCGCTTGATTGGTCAGGTAAGATTTTGTCAAGTCTGACCAGCCTGTAGTCCTGTACCAATGCTCATCTGGCCTGACCCTACCTGACCCGACCCTTGTTACATTTTCTTACTCAGTTTTTTATGTATGAAATTGTCAATTCATTTGAATTCAGGTGTGTACGACCCTGTCCATGACCGATTCTGGTTCTGGTTGGCCCAACCCTACTTTCAAACTTTGAAGGGCAATGGCCCATGAACCAAGCTTGAGACTGGTGATTTGCCATGATGGCAGTTTATCTGTAACTGTAGTATGAAAGGGGCCCTGGTGCAACATGTTTGACACGTATGTTGAATATGGACTTTTAGGAATTGGAAGGGAAGGAAAAAGTTCTGCTTCTTGTCATGTTGCCAATCAATAACAAAAAATAATCATTTTCTAATCTTAAAAGCACATACACTTTATGTTTCAGAGGTCATCCCTTCCCATCCCATAAATTCTTATCCAACATTATGTTAACCACCTTGCACAACCAATCAATTATACGAGTCACCCATTATGTAATCTCAACCATCCGTTCCATCCAATCAACACCCACGAGAAGATAGATATTTGTGATGAGAACCTCAAAGAAATTGGTAGAAAAGAGCGAGTTGGATGACAGGTGGAGAAGGTAGCAATACATGCCCAAGAGATGAAGATAACTTTCAAGTTGAATCAGAGGCCATGTTCATATCTGTTGAAACTCTTTTTTCTTGGTGTTCTGTTCTGAAGAGATTAAGTCTGCTGTCTCCCAGCCTCAGAGAGTATGCGGTTCTCTTGTATTCTTCCCAAGTGAAGCCTCTAAATCGGCAGGGATTTTGTGGTGTGACCAACTCCGGCAATGGATGGATCCATGCTTGGAGTGGAGGAGCGGCAAAGAATATTGTAGACAGCCTAGGCTTGATTGAATGGGCCATTGCCCTATGTCTTACACTAACAAATCTCCCATTTGTAAAAGCCTGCAATATACAATAATCATTTCATAAAAAAAATATAATTGCAGATAATGCTCAGTGTACTTTTTTATCATTTAAATAATGACAAATGGATAAATGACAAATACAAATGGACCGACTGGCTAACCTGCAAGGCGTCTCCGATATTAACGTAGAAAGCACTAGGATCTGGTGGAATGGGGATCCAAACACCATCTTCCACAAAAATCTGCAGCCCTCCCACACCGTTGGATCGCAGAAGTGTCAGCATCATAGGATCCGTATGCTCGCCGAAGCCAATCTGGCAGCCGATATCGGTTTTGCTGTGTCTTTCCTTGCTTGAATAGTAGTGATTGAGCCTAAAGACCGAGTCATTGTCATTATCCCTGACCAACCTGCTAAACATCCTCTTGTCATGAATTCTCAGTCCTTCAGCCAAGAGATCCAATATCTCACATGCAAGCCCCCTAACTGCCTCAATGTAGTCACTCACCACGCAGCTGAAACATGCCATTAAACAATATGCAGAAAGGTAATATACCCTAGTTTAGTGTTTTTTATTGCTTTGATTTGCTTATAAAAATAAGTTCGGAAGAAAAAACATGATTTAAGAACTTGGGTTTCCAAATTTTCTAACATTTGGATTTGGATTAGTTTAATCATTTGTATTTCATTAAACTAATCCAACTACACCTTCTCCCAAGTCCCAACCTGCTATGGCATCAAATCAGTGATGAAAAATCTATATTATCATCAAGATTTTTCACCAAAACTGGCATATCATTATCTTCTTTCGTCTCACCATCACCCATTTTGTCAAATGACCTAATAATAAGGGTAAATATTTTTCAGCAATATAGTAACAAGTGACCAATATGTATTACCTTTTTTAGAAAAATAATTACACTAACATCACCATAAAGTTTCCATTCGGTGAACATAGCCTTGTCATTTTGATTGGTTAAAAGGAAAGACAAAAATAGATACAGAAAGAAGCCACTCTTGAGTAATAACATTAGTGATAATTGGGAAATAGTGCTATTCCATTACCTAACAAAACAAAAAAATCAGCTCAGTCATTATTAGAAGGGTGTCACCAATATTAGGTATGTCTGAATTCTAGAGAGTAACAACACCAAGAGGAAAAGAGTGGTATGTTGTACAAGGAGGCTTTTTCCTCTTTTTATTCCGGTCTAATCCTGTTGGACTTTTTTCTCATATTTTTGTACTTTTATTTCTTTAATATATTTTTCTTCTGTTAAAAAATCATTGCAAGAGAGAGAGAGAGAGAGTTATGGTTCAAATTTAGAAGAAGGGAGGAAAAGTGCAATTACCAAAATTTGATTGGGTCTTTACATATGGCCTTGGATCTATGAGCAATGGAGAGAGGGTTGGTTGGTAGGAGGAGATACTCTATTTCACCCATGTCGCCGTTGAATCCAATATTCTTGCTTCCATAGCCTAGAGGATTCGGTGGCCCAGCCTGTTGCTTCTCGGAGGTTGGCCGCGCGAAGAAGCAGTGCCCCTCCTCTTCCATACTGTTAATTATGTCACTGGGGATCCCATGGTTGATCACCTTAAAAATTCCATAATCCTCACAGGCTTTCACAGCTAGTTCCATAACCTCACCTTTCTTGCACGAAAGATCGATGACCGGAACCCTAATGGGCTGGACCTTTTCACTTTCCACTGGGCTTGGAGATGCCACTACCATGTTTGTATTTCGTTGTCAACTGAGAAAATAGATGGAAGATAAAAGGAAGAGAAAGAAGAGAGAAGAAAGGAGGGAAGGGTGACAGTGTGGATTTTGAGGTGGAATATCAATATATAATAGACTTCAGTTTTAGGAAACATGGCTGTTGGTGAAGTTTCTTTTTCTTACAATGAAGGCTGACTTTCGAACTCATTTGACTTCCTTTTTATTTGCTCAATTTCAATAATAATAGTCATGATAATAATTATTATCATCATCATCTTCTTCTTCATATATGATTTCTTTATTCATGTATCAAACTTGGACAATAAATTGTCCGGTCAAACCAAAGATCAGTAAATGGTATTGTCTTAAATGCAGTACAGTTGCCAACAATGCTTATTGCTAAATATGAGATTGACATTAATCTCATACTTATCTTCAAAATTATTTATTTTATCTATTTTAAGATTAACTCTTAATTATATCCTTTTTCTTAAGTCAACGTTTTCAATATTCTCTCACAAAAACTTATATATTTATTTTAAGAAAACTATTTTACTTTCTAGCAAGTGATTGTCTTTGAGTTCATTCTCACTCCATCTCAAAATACTACTCTTCATAGAATAACTCAGTGTATATAAGTAGAGAGGATTAGTTATAATCATAAAAAAGTGAAAGGTAATTATTCTTGTACAAATAAGCCCTCCAAAATAAATACCTTCTTTATCTTTCTTTTTTTTTACATTTTTTTGGATAAAGCAACCATTATATCATATAAAAAAAAATCAGAGTCTTAATTTTTTTCTTCGATCAAGATAGAATTCTACATAAAATATTCAAACACACCCCATCAGAGTAAAAATGTAGAATAGTAAAGCCTTTTTAAAAATTTAATTTATTATATTTTATTCATATTAAAGATTTTTAGTTGAGTTTTGGTATTCCTAATCTCACATCCTACGTATGGATGGTGTTGACTCTATATTGGAATTTGCAGTAATCTGTTCCTTTCAATACGAAATGTACTTGGATGGTGTGAGCCGGCTCAAAAAAAGAAATAAAAAATTGATGAAGAACCTAAGGCTTCTTTCATTCATGATCTAAAATCAAGGGAGATAATATAGACGTCTGCGTTTTTAAAGAGAATTATCTTTCATATAATATTCGATGGGACCCACCACAGATGGATGACATGGAAGAGAATGGTAGCTATTTGATTGTCATAAGGAAAACATGGTCAGCATTTCATTTTTAAGTTTTTTTTTTTTCTCATTCTCTATTTTATAGTGGGTGAATGATTTGAATTTATAAATTTTGAAGGAAAGAATATAGGCCTCAAGAGAAAGAAAAAAAAGGAAAAAATTGAGATTTTGGGTTTTTCCTCACATAAATTCAAAAGAAAATAAAATACCAGTGCACAAATTAATACCTTAGCAATAATTGTACCCGCGACCACTGATCCTACCATCACCACCGCAACCATCACAATCAGATACAATAATTCTTTATGTGAGGTATTAAATCAGAATGAAACCTTGTTTTCAGAATTATTATCTTATTACTTCAATCATTCTTGGGTCATTATCAATGATGTAATCCTTCTTTGACTCCCACCTTTGGAGTGGCTGGAGTGGATCTATGGATCCTGTCAGGAAGCTAGTTGGAATGGGATTTCTGCCCTATGCATGCATAAAAGGAAGTGATTGTATTCTCACCATTTGGGAATTTGATGGTTGCATTAATGAGAAAGCATCGAGCAGTTCCTCTTGTTTATTCAAACAAATGGAGAGACCCATGATAGGAGAAGATACGGATTTTGGGTAGAGACGGTTAAGGCAGAAGTGGGTTTGCTTCTCATGTCGTGACCTCAATCTTTGGCTGTCCTCGACTTATTCAGGCCGGCTGTATGGGCTAAGTCATGCTGGCCAAATCGAATTAGTTTTGTTGAGTAAAATAGCTCTCGTTGTAAAAAAAAAAAAAAAAATAAAAGAAGAGAGTGAGACACTGGCCTCATTTGATTGCATAATACAACAGCTATCCTACAAAAGAAGTAAGACAATGGGTCTCTTGGGGTAGAGACGGGACAGCATAGGCTAGTGACAAACTCGTGTGGTGTTCTTGTGCTTGTGGATCTTTGCTCTGAGCCAAAAGCATACCAAATCAATGGTTGTGATTGTTCTCTGCAACCATCTTCTTCTTATGTTTTCTACATGTTGGTAACCCTTGTCTTAATTATCTTGTTGTTTTGACTGAATAAAATTTTCATAAGAGTCTTAGCATCTGCCTTTCAAAGGCATGGCCCACCTTTGATAGTGGATGACCCGTTGGATGGTAAATTCTCAACATGGATGGTTTATGCTCCTCTAAAATGCTCCTCTGAATTTCATGTGAATCATCCAAGTCACCCATGTGAAAAGAGCTATTATTATTTTAATCATAAATAATAAATCACAATTATTTTTTAAGTTTTACTATTTCTACTCAACTTTAGAATCGTGGTAAGATTGTAAAACATCTCTCTACGGTGAATATACAATCTTATATCTACATTCCATACAAGCTTGCTATCTCACTTTGATCTTATATTTTAATTCTTTAAAAAGTTTTATGTTTAAATTTAGGTTTTTTTTTTTTTTTTTGAATTTACATTTGAGAAAAAGTGGGGTACTCAGGGTAAAATCCTTACGGGTGAGCCCATTACCCCTAGGGCACACCAATGTTAGGCGACAGGAGCTCGAACTTACAACCTCTCGCTTTCTGAGGCGGTAAACAACCAGTTAAAGTACACCCATGTAGGTAATTTAGGTCTACTCTTTCATTTTTTAACTTTTATAATTTTTAGAAACATAGATTATCTTTTCAATAAAAATAATGGTTTATTTTCAACTATATAATATCATGGCAAGATTGAACTTCCATGGTGGTGTGAAAAGTAGTACCATGTGCACGTGTGGATGGGTGAACAAAGACAAATGACCGTTAAAGACAGTCTTTTCTTATGAGATTTCTTAATTATACTCTAACAAATCAAAAATCTTACAAATCTCTCAATATTTTTAGGAAGACAAAAGACTTTTAAAGCATAGGATATTTTTTATTAAACCATGTGACAAAAGACTCTAAGCTATCGAGACTGACCCTTAAATATATTTTGGGTTTCACATGGTTATGTATAAAGTATAGAAGACTACATGAATTATTAGGTACGTAAAATTTCACCTTGTCAAATTATTATATTTTTTAACTTTAATAATTAATAACTTAAATTCATCTAAACTTAAAGAACAAAATCACATTATAGGGATGATTCATTGGTGTTACAAATAATCCTACAAATTATCCTTTGGGTCCTTTTTGTCAAATTCATCTATAGACTTATTTAAAAGATGAAAAAAGACTAATTCAGGTCTTGTTGATTTGAACCGGGGGTCAAAATATCAGCCGATATTCGATATATTGTCGATATCGGTCGATATTCATGGGTTTTAAAAAAAAATAAGAGAGAAAAATATCGGCCGATATCTCGTCCGATACGGAGATTTCGACCCCTGATTTGAACCATACTAAACATCAATCCTAAGTAATGTTTTGAATTATTTACAAAACACACGTGAATTATATGCAATATCATGTAAAAACATATCACATATATCTAAGATATATATAATATAAAAACATATAAATATTTTTCCTGTATTTAGAAGAGATCCCTTTAGTAGAAATCTAATAAAGACCTCCAATCCTTCTTTTTTTTTTCGAATTTTTTTCAAGACTCATAAAAATCCACTTAAATTCCCTGGCAAGAGTAAACAGGTTTACTAGGACAGTAGATGGGCACAAAGGCCATACCTACTTTGTGGGCTTGGGCTAGAATAGTTTCTTTTGCCTAGCCCAACAAAATACATACAGTATAACCATGGTTAGCAGCCTATGATTACTTGGGCCCGGTTGAATTCGACCATTTCTGCTCCACCTTAGCTCACCCTGTTTGCACAAGTGCAATCAATTGTATAGGGTGGACCAAAATGTGTGGGCCCGGGACTTATTTTTGGGTGTCTATGTTCAAGAGTTGAGTTTATCTGATGCAGATTGGGCCTCTACTGCAGAACCCATTAAGGCCTTCTCTAATATATGCAATCCACTAGTGCAAGGTTGGCGAGAGTCCGACAACGCATTTGCTAGCCCAAATTCAGAACTTTTTAGTTGTGTTAAATTAATAAGTGAAATGTAGTTTAGAATTTTATAATTGTAATTTCAATTTGGTTTTATTTGAACTTTTTATTTGATTTTTACAACTTTGGATAGTTTAGAATTTCAAATAATTGTAATTTCCATTTGGACTACTGAAAGGCCCACACATTTTCTGAGAAAAGCAGCGTATAGGTGAGATTTGACAAGATCCTCAATTTTGAACTCAACCAAGACATCTTGGATGAATCAGTCTAGGATTTTAGATAATGAAATTGAGATGGGTCGGCCTTCGCCTCAGTTTTAATCTTTACAATAATGATAGTTAAGACTCTAATCTTCATGATTATTAAATCATTAGTCCTTAGAGCTCCCATAAACATATTTACTCTTGAGTCTTGACAAATAAAAAAACAAAGGAAACCGAGTTGGACCCAAGAGGGCTTGGCACATCTAACACATGGATCAACTCAAAGCATTCATTACTTTTCAATGTCACCTCTGTGGGTTTTCTGCGTTTAGTATTTTTAAGATTATCCCTCCCTCATGTCATTATTTTTTTTTTTTTAATGATTAGGTGAGATTTATTCAAAAAATAAGGGAAACCTCCCAATAAAATACAGCCCGTCAAAGCAAGAAGAAAGAAATGAGGCCCACAAGCCGGCATAAAGAAACCGAAGAGAAACCTTGATAACATGATTGATGCATATTTTTTAGAAAGTAAAAATTGAGATCCAATCCATGAAGAATTTATTTCAGTTTTTTCAATATCACAAGAGTTTATATTTTTTTAATAAAAATTATTAGATTTTAATAATCTATTTTTTTGTAGTTTTGTAGCTATTGATTTTTCATAAGAATACAAAAGATCATTCTTATCTTTTTCAAAGAAATACAAGTTTGTCAACTCATATCCATTCAGATTGAAAAGCCTGGATGTTCTGATGGGCCATGTCAGATGGTGGGTTCCATCCGATGATTTGTATATACAAATGGATAGATTAACTGCGGGTTGATTTGTGTGTCTAATTTATGTATTCTATTTAAGGTTTCGTTTGAAGGCCTGGCCCCTTCCCCTTGAAAGAGGCTAGCTGGGTCATGTTTGGGCAGTTGGGTCTGGGTATATTGTCTGGAGCTATTCAAAGTTTGGCCCTTAAAGACATGTATTTTGATTGGGTCACATAACATTTTCTTGGGTCGAGTCATTGTTTTGGTTGAAGTAGGTCTCTATGAGGTAATTATGAGGGATCGCATGTATTGGGCCTGTTCAGGTCTAAAGATCAAAAAATTGGAGGTATCAACTGTCTAGATTAGATTTAAATAAGGCCACATTTCAACTTTAACCTCAATTTTTAATTATTTGTTCTTAATGGTCGAAATCATCATATGTCATTAAAAAATTAAGGACGCATGGTGGTTTCGACTGTTAAGATAAGTGTCTAAAAAATGAGATTAGGTTTGAAATTTGGTTTATTTGTAGCTCCTCAAATCTATTTTGAGTCCTTATGACTATTTCTTTTCATTTCCTTCTTTGCTTTATACATTTTTTTATTTTATTTTTGTCAATTTTTCCCTTTTAATTTTCTTTATGCATTCTTATATTTATTCTCATTCTCCTTTTCTTTTTTATTCTAGTCTTAAATATTCTTGTGTTCAAAGATTAAGGATCACGATTATATGAAGGATAGTGCTTCAATTTCATGTCTCAAATCTACAAGTTTAGGAAAAATGAAATATACGAAAGTTATATATTATTTTTATTTAAAATAAGAAAAAAAATTGAATAGATTTTAAATTTTAGAAGAATCCAATGCTAAAAGTACGATATGAAATTTGGGTATCAACTCTATATATCATAATTTTTTCTTTAAGACTAATTTTTACGAGATCTTCATGCAAATTTTTAGTCTGTGAAGTCCACAGTGGGCTCCAAAAATACTTATACAAAGCATTTAAGTTTTTCCATCAGATATTGAAGAATAATACTATAAATATGTCCAATCGAGTCAATAAAAAGTTCATTTGAGCCATTGACAGATAGGTTAAATTGATAAAACTGAGTTAGCTGATATATTTATTTTTATTTATTTAAAATTAATTTAATATGCCTATGTAACTAATATGCAGCTGATGCATCGTGATTGAAATAATAGTGACCGTTGATTTAAGTGGAGAAAGACCTGCTATTCTAACACGGGCAAAATCTGTTAGGAGAGACGGGATTGAGTGAAATTTCCATTTCATCTTTACCAGTTTACCGCTCATCAATTACCGATGTACCGATAACACGACGTTCTTTATATCGGTACACCGATACTTGATGAAATGTACACCAGTAGGAGTAAAATGGAAATTTCACTCCATTCCGTGTATCCTGACAAATTTTGCCCGTGTTAAGATGGGTGTCCATAATTTCAAATTTTCTTTTTAAATTTAATCACCTTTTTACATGGTCCTCCTCTCCCAAAAAATTTTCTTGCCCAAAATCGATGCGGTTACGTTTGATTGAGACGTATCAGGGGCTGAAAATTAGACTCACTCTCTCCTTATTTTTTCTTTGAAAATCTAAGTGGTTTTTTTTTGAAAAATTCATTTAAAAAAATAAAAAGTTGTTTTAAGAAAGAAATTTAAAAGTATAAATATCGGCCAAGATATCACCGGGCCCACACTAATATTTTCTTTTTTAACTTGGCCGATACTATGCGTATCGGCCCAGATATCGACCCCTGAGATGTATACAGTTACACTAACGAAACATGGCCCTCAGCCACAGTCCCCCAGGCCCACCATCATAATTTGGGAGTGGACCCCTATTTACTTCCTTGGCTAGGGCTAACCAGCTGATCCGCATTATCCTTATTTCTAATAGTCCACTATATCTTTAAAATCTATAAAAATAAAATAATAAAAAATCAAAATTTTAATATTAATGAAAAATAGCATACGGAGGATATTAAAAATGACATAATTTGAATTTTCAGCGAGTTGAATTAGAGTACTTGTTTTATGGTTTAAGTTTATTTTTTTCAATCCAAATAAAAAATTAATTGGATTGGCGTTTGTATATATTCCAATAAGTTTTTTTGTAAAATTAATTTTTAAAAGAGCTAATTTATAGTTTGTTGGTGCAGTTTATTTTTTATTATCTTTTGTGATAATAAGTTGAAGTTGTTTAAGAATTGAAATTAAAATACTTGTTAATACATCTAATGCAGAAGAGATGATGGAGTCTTTAACACATACAAGTTATTGTTCTTGTATCGCAGGTAAATATTAATTTGCTCTATCCGGAGTACTAGTTAAGAATCCGTCTTATGAAACACGGTCATTCCTTATAAAATTATCCAATGTATATAGAACAAGAGATTTCTACATGTCTCGAAAATTAGTCTATTGGTCTAGAGTCTTGCACACTTCCGTCATAATACATTTGCCACCTACCCACGTGATGGTGTATGAAATTATAAATTAGAACTTAAGAGATGACAATAAAAGTAGAGAAAGAAAAATATAAATAAATAAAGACTTAAAAATTAATTATCCAATATAAAATGAATCAACTGAATGGATAACAACTCCAACTCCTCCTCCTCCTTTTTCTATCTGTGAGCGTTGACTTAATCTAAAGTGAGAAGGCTTTAGCCTCTGGGGATGATATAAAATCGTGGGTCACTGAAAAAGAAAGCAAGCAAGACCACTAAAAGCAGTAAACTCAATATCAAGGAAGAAGAAAGGAGTGGCTACTATGGGAGACACCTTATAAAAGTATTCAAACTTTGTGATGGAATGACATGATGAGGCGCTGCTGAATTTCTAATGGCTCTTGTTAAGGCACAATATGTATGGGTCATCACCCATCTTCCCCCACTATCATTCTTTGTACCACTTGGACAAATTCTAGTGGGTTTCTAGAGCAAAGTCACCTAAAGAGGAGGCATAAATTTCAATCAAAACCTAAACCTTTTTCACATTGTCAACGACTCCATGTGTTCATCAGTGATTTAGACATGAATGGCATCACCGCCAGAGCTTTTGGATCTTATTAGGGTCCCAATCCAGATTCCACTTCACCTAAATATTGAAGCAGAAGCTTTCTTTTTCTTTCAAGTTTCAACCATTTTAATATCATTTGCATATCATTCTCAGCTGATGAGAAAGTGAAGTAGATTGGCTGTGATAAAGTGTAATCAGAACATTTATCCATTCTACTGAAGGTATTCTCATTCGGAGGTGAGAGAAGAAACATGCCCCATTTGGTTGTCCCAACTTAAAAAGAATAATGTAAATGCCAGTCCAAGTCCAAGGAGAGATACATCTGTATGTAATACTCATTGCAAACTTCAATATTGCCAGGGTTTCAGTATGGGCAGTATGGCTCATTGTCTTATGCCTGCACATTGACACATGGGCAAGTCCATACCACATATTTGGTGGGGCCCAAAAAATTGACTGGTACAGTCGTAAATAGGAAGTACATTTTAAGGAATATTATCCCTCGCGAATCAATTTATAATACTCATTCCATTTTACTTTAGCGGTCTCATTGAAGTATTTGTATTTTTTAAGAAATCTCTTATTTAAGACTAGCATTCTATGTGATCTCATCATATTGAACACACTTTATGTTAAGTCAATATAAATAGGACAAGTATTTTGAGATAATTCCAAAATCCATATAAGATAATTAAATTGGGATAGAGAGAGTATAAAGGTGGTACAAATACTTAAAGTAGTTAGAGTGATTGTGATACACTGTCCCAAAAAGCCCCACATTGTTAGTTGCATTGGAAATTCCCTGGTATATAAGTGGTAGCATTCCTCCTTCTAACGAAAGACCTTTTGAGAGCAACAGTGGGTTGACTCACCAAAACAAATCTGTGCGAGCATATGTGTGTGGGCCCAAAATGGACAATATTTTGCTAACGAGACAGATCGTTACAGTGATGGTTAGGAATCCACTTTATAAAATGGAAGTCCTCAGTTCAATTTTCAGTCCACCTTAAAAGGCCACTTTCTATCATGCTTTGAAGGACCTAACCACCTTACGTATTAAAAAAAGTAGTGAAAATTTTTAAAGACAATTTTAAATTTATTTTATAAGTCAATCTAAAGATTATAAATTGAAGTTCACACTAATTCATTTGAGAAGCACTTTACAATAGATAATTTCTCACATATTTGAGACCGTCTTTGAACTAAAGAGAGATTTTAAGTTTTAACAGCTTCAGTTTCCTCGACCATCAAAGGAATGAGAAGATTTTCTTCAAGAGTTTTTTTTTCCTATTTGGAGAAAATTAAAAGATTCTGATGGAATAGTAAGAAACTAAGAACTTCACCTAACTTTCTAAAGATCTAATTTACATGTTGTCTTTTTCATAAATTAATTTTATACCTGGTCAAATTTCTAAAGTATCTCAAAGCTAATTTTTTTACATATAACACCATTTAAACTGAACTTTATGTATTTTTTTTTATAAATTGATTCATGTACCTCCCCTTTCAAAGAGTCAATTTGAAATGCTGGTCCTCTCAAGTGAAAACAAGCATGCATGGTAGGACTGTAGGAGTACAATTAGAGCACTGAGAAAAAAAATTAATAAGAAAAAATGTTGTCAGATTTTATTTTTAAAATTTATTTAATACTTTAATTTAAGAGTAAATTTTGAAAATTCACAGTAATTTTTATGAATAGGTTCATAATAGAAAATTCACAAACAGAGAAGCTGAAAACAAAGGCCACAATAATACAAAGGAAAAGGCCAAGTACCTCAAATAATGCAACCAAACCCATATGATTTTTATTCCAGCAGTCACGAGGTGACAATACAAAGAGTCAAGGGAATATTTACTGTCTACTCACCCATCAATCACCCAAAACAACATAAAACAACGAAAAACTGATGACTGCAGAGCATATTTCTGCACATATAGTACAACAGTGCACAAAATACTAAAAAAGAAAGAAAGATATATAGATAGAGATTTCTATGGCTCTCTTTCCAATAATTTTTTTTATTCAATCTAATCATCTCATCGTTTATTTTCCTCCACATATTGCATTGAAAGAACAATAAAGAACAGAGGATTATTGTTCAAGAAAAGGAGAAGAAGAAGATTCAAGCACCAAAATCAAGCCAAGACCCGCATTTGGAAGATAAAACTTTGGGAACCCAGTATTTGGAAAGGGCCTTGATCAGAAAAGCTCAGGAGGGATAGATGGAGGGAGAGGAGATGAATGGTTTAAGCTTTGGGGAAGGTGGAAGCCCTGTTCTCAATTGTTACTTTCAAACGAAGAGCTCAAAGAAGTGAAGAATTGGGTCTTACAAGGTCAAGAAAAGGCCTTACAAGGTCAAGAAAACTGTAGGGATCTTGCAGTAGGAACAAAGCAAATGGGAGAAGCAAGATTCGAAGATAAAGATGAGGAGAGAAATTAGGGGTGTTGATTATATGAGAAAAGCTCAGGTAGGATAGCGCCTAACTAAGGCGAAAACACAGAGATATCTGCTACCATAGATAAACTTTTGTGGGCATCGAGAATTTCATCAGCCAAGATTCTGTCCATGCCAGATATTCCATTTTTTCCAACACCGGTAGTGGATGCAATGGAGAAGATTCTGTACATGGTAGCCTGAAAAAAAAAAAAAATTACACATTTGTGAGCAGAATAGAAAAGAAACTCTCTGTAACTCTTACAACCAAATGAAAAGAAGAACAGGACGAGATGAATGATAAAAGAAGATATCAAGATGATAAGAGAGGAGTGAACTTTTAGCTGTCATTATGAAATTCTGTTAAAAGCAAATTACCTATATCAGAGTAAGAAACAGAAACAGTAGATACAATTCTTCCACTATTTCTATTATAAAATCCTTCTAGATAACTGTGGATGTGGGAAACCCACATGAGAAATCTAAGTTTCTTACCTTTCTTCTGTTCCTCTGTTCATGACTATATGTGAGAGAGAGAGAGGGAGAGGGAGTCCAATTTCCTTCTTTCTATTCCTTGATGATAGAGAGTGATATATATACAGAGAGAGAGAGAGAGAGAGAGAGAGAGAGAGATAAGCTCAGAGTAAACCTGACGAGTGCAGCAGAACTAGGGTTTTTATTCTGTTTTTGAGAACAGAATGCATGGTCTCTAATTGATGTTGTACATCAATTCCATCGACTGAATAAACGTCTGGAAATTAGTCAACTATGAAAAGTAGGCGATCTAAACTTCAAACCATACAAAATGAAGATTGTGAAATGCATGAATAAAATATATAATGTTGGGCATGAAATGAAATGAACAGTAAGTTGGTAATATTTTGGCTAACATTCAATATGTAATAGTGCATTTAGGGGTAAATCTTTTACCTGATTTACCTTCAATTTCAATCAGGTAATTTAAACACATTTAGCAACTCTGTAATCCCTTTCAACAGTTTAACAATTAAACACTATAGCAACTCAACAATTCAATATTTATTGTGATTTTATGTTTTATTACTATTGAAACATATGCCCAACTATGAATGTAAATGTAACGACACATCCTTTGAACACAATATTGTCCGTTTTGGACTCGAAAATCTGCACAAATTTGTATTTGGACCCATGCATCACCCTTAGCCCAAAAGGTGTCATGTTTAGAAGCTAAGGTTGAAATATCGGCCGATACATATCGTATCGGTCGATATGTATCAGTATTTTAATACCGAACGATATCGGCCGATACGATATGTATCGGCCGTACATACCCAATATCGACCGATATGGCCGATATTCGGTCCGAAATATCGGTCAAAATATCGGCCGATATTCATAAATATCAGTATTTAATTTTATTTTATTTTTTAAAAACAACGATACAGTTTTTGACAGTTTTTACATGGTTTTTTGCGGTTTTTAACGGTTTTTCGCGGTTCTTCACGGTTTTTAATGGTTCAGGGTTTACGGCTTTCACGGGTTCTCACGGTTTTTTGCGGTTTTTTCACGGTTCCGATATCAGAGGAGAGAGAAATGCCAAAAACTGATGAGAGAGAAACTTACCGGCCGATATATCGGCCGATATGCATATCGGCCTGGGCGGTATTTAAAACCCCTGCTTAGAAGGATAGGTGCCACTCTTATAAGTCACTCCCCTTTCTTTGTCTTGGGCGCCATGGGACAAAGTCCCATGTCTCCTTTCACACAATTAGGGTATTACAATCTACCCTCTTAAATTAGAGATATTTCCGGCTCTGTCACTCCATA
This sequence comes from Chimonanthus praecox, assembly GCA_022113865.1. Lineage (NCBI taxonomy): Eukaryota > Viridiplantae > Streptophyta > Magnoliopsida > Laurales > Calycanthaceae > Chimonanthus > Chimonanthus praecox. The sequence continues at coordinate 12,487,240 of CM039086.1, read as the reverse complement.
CAGGTAGAGAGTTGAGCCATTCTCTGATACCATTTGTAACGATCCATCCCTCTAGTACAATATTATCCCCTTTGGGCTCGAAAACCCATACGAATTTGCATTTGGGCCCAAGTGTCAACCTTTGGCCTAAAAGGCTTCGTGCTTAGAAGAGAAACGTGCCCCTCTTAAAATTCACTCCCCTTTTCTTTGTCCTGGGAGGTATGGGACTAAGTCCCATGCCCACACAGCCAAGGTATTACAGTAAAAATAAAGTTGAAAAATGATATGTGGGACAATTATGATGTCAATAATAGTAATGATAGAACTTCAAGGGGTTGGTCTAATAGTTGAGACATAAGACTTTAAGATTAAGGTTTTGAGTTCAAGCCCGGTAACTCCAATGAAGGGTCACTATTCGTGGGATATGTATATAGTAAAGTCCCACCGTTGAACTCGACATGTGTGTGTAGGGAGGCGTGCGCATATCAAGAAGGACTAGCCGGGCGAGACATTTGGACACCTTTGGTCATAAAAGAAAAATAGTAATGATAGAAGATAAAAAAATTTAAGAGAAAGAGGATGAGAAAGAATAAAATAAATAAGAATTATAGTTCTCATATAAACTAAATTGTTTTAAGAATCAAATTATCTTACAGGCTGGTTTAGCTTAAACTGAGTCAAACTGTAAGATTGATTTAGTAAAGTTTTAAAAACATTGCCTAAAATGTAGATTTGTAACTTGGGTTGTGACTAACTCGAGCACGCATAAGAAAACCCCAAAATTAGTCGGGTTCATGTTCTCCAAAACTTTGATGGGGCTAATTATTGGGCCTAAATTTTAAAGCTAAGATTAAAGTTCTAAGTCCGGCCGAGCCTTACTAGTGTTACTACACGACAGCCTGAGATTGGCACGAAAGTCCAACTTTGAACAATAATATATAAAATCTATTTTTTTAATTAATATTCTGTATAAACATGAGACCAATGTAAAATATTGTCCGTTTTAGGTCCACATATACACGCGAGCCCGTATGGATTTGCCTTTGGACCTGACCCAACAAAATAGAAAAAAAAAACACCGTGGAGATCAAGATCGGCCATTCATCCCTGATTCTGTTGCTAACAGGTATCATGATTTGTTCTGTTATATGTGGTCATTTACTGTTGATATCCACCCCACAGAGGATGAGCCCTACCATCAAGTTGACCTTAGAAAATCTGACCCAACCCAAATCAACCTGATTTTATAAATGAGCAGACTAGGCTGACCAATTATTGCTATGTCTGTATGCAATCATACCAGGCCTAGACTCATTTAAGGGACATTTTTGGCATCTCTTGTTAGGAAAGTCTTTTTAGATAAATTGGGAACTGAATCTGAAATAGACTTAAATTGATTTAACTCGTTTAACAAGACTCAAAATAGACTCAAATTAAATAAGATTCGATCCATTGCTAGGTCTAGCATAGGTATGATAAAAAAAGTGTGGTTCATTAATCAATGACATACATAGGGAAAGCATTTTAAAAATAAAAATGGACAGTTCCAAATGGCATGCAGTTGAGAGCGCAATGGTTCTTGACCTGAGTTACAAATTTTGGCTGAAAATTTTCAAATATTGCTAATTTTTTGGAAAGTTTGTAACAGTTATGATTTTGGTCCAATTCCAGAGCTTTTGGTTTGTTTGGTCTACTTTTGGAAATTTAAATCAAATTTTAAAAGATTCTGTGATTTTGTCCATTTATATATTTTGGCCAGTGTAGCTGATGATCAGAGATTTTAAATTTGGCCAGGCGATATGTATCACCGCGTTACGGCCTTCTCTCCTCTTTCGCAGTATTGTAAGTGATCTGAACACCTTAATCACAAAAGTAAAAAATAAAAAATCTTTCCTGGTTGGTTTTCGGCCATTTTAGCCGGTCAGTGAGGAACTCAGGATCGGTACCCCGTTCACAATTGAGAATTTTAATCGAACGATTTAAACAAGGCCAAAGAATGTTCCATTCTTCAAGTTTATGTTATCATGTTCCTACCATCTATGGGTCTAAACCGTAACACTGTTTTGTATTAATTTGTTTCTAGTGGAAATATAGAAAAAAAAAAAAAAAAACTCTAAGCAGTGTGAAAAAATGAAAAATAATTATGATGATCATGATTTTTTTGTTTATTTTTAAATCACAATTTATCGGACATGAAACTACACCCTGGTATCTTTCTGATGTCCAACTCCATCATCATCTTTCTCACCCCAGCAACATCATCCCATCTCTCAGCCATTGCATACATATCAGACAGAAATGTGTACCCACCATTGTGATGTGGCTGCAACTTCATGATCTGTACCCAAACAAGCTCCCCTAACCTTGTGTAACCATGAATTCTACATGCCCCAAATAGAGCTCCCCATATCACAACATCTGGTTCCATAGGCATCGTCCCGATCACCTCCAACGCCTCTTCTAGCCGCCCAGCTCGGCCAAACAGATCCACCAGGCATCCGTAATGCTTAATGTTTGGTGTGACTCCATACATTCTAGTCATGCATGAGAAATATTTATTCCCAACCTCCACTAGTCCAGCATGGCAACAAGCGAGCATGACCGCAACAAAGGTCGCCGCATTCGGCCTCACACCTTCTGCCTGCATCTCTTCGAATAGGTCGATTGCAGCACCTGCACGGCCATTCATCGCCAGTGCGTGGATCATGCAGTTCCACGTAGGAACACTCTTTACCGGCATCACATGGAAGACAGCCATAGCCATGTCCACATCGCCACATTTCGCATACATGTCGACTAGGCTTGTTCCAAGAGTGGCATTGAGTTTCAACCCTCCAATCTCAGCATGGGCATGAACCATTCTACCCAGACTCAAGTCCCCCAACTCAGCACAAGCACACAATGCACTAACCAAGGTTGCATTACCAGCTTCAATCCCCAAACGTCTCATCTCCATCAACAGTTTCAGTCCCTCTATCAAATACCCACCGCAGACGAACGCATCAACCATTGCACCCCACGTTGCCTCAGTTCTATGAGGCATTATGTCGAATAATTGGAAGGCCTCGTGGATGGTTGAGCAACAGCCATACATGTGGATGAGGGAGGTGGCGGCGAAGACACGACGGTCGAGCCCATATTTGATAAGATGGGAATGGATTTGCCTGCCCTCTTGGGGGGCAATGGAACGGGCACAAGCGGTGAGGAGAAAGCAGAGTGTGTACTCATTTGGGTGGCGGCCTTGAGTGAGCATTGTTTGATAGAAAGAGAGGGAGTGACTAGTGTGAGAGAAGGCCCTTATAATGAGGTTGTATGAATACACATCTGGGTCTTGGATTTGAGAGAAAATGAGTGCGGAGAGGGAGATTTGTGGAGGATTTAGAGAGGTGGAAGTGAATTTTAGGAGGCGGCTGGCCACAAAGACATTATGGGACAAGCCAGTGGTGATCAGATGGGCATGGATTTGATTGAAATGGGCCATGTTTGAGCATGTTTCTAGCTTGGACAAGATGGGGTGGTTCAGATTTAGAGGGTGGGCTTGGTCATTGCAGTGAGAGTAAGGTTTACTGCTTATGATTGTGGTTTGGAGAGAATGGTTCTGATGGGAGATGGGTTGGAACTTGGAAAGGGATTTGAGTCTTGAAATGTACATCAAGACAATCAGACATGGATGTGTGTGGGTGGAGAACAAAGTGTTAAGGATTTTTTCTAATCTATTTCTAAGATTAGACTGTAAGATTATACTTGAATTTTTTTACTAATTTCACATGCTGTGAAAATTTAAAACTTTCATGTCCAATTTAGTAGAAATTCTGTCCTGTGATAGGAATAGAAAACCCCGCTAAAGTTTAACTTTGAAATTCCAGAAGTTGGAAATAATTTAAATATAAAGTGTTTAAATTCCAAAATTAATAAAATTTTAATTATACGGTTTTTTAATTATAGAATCGTATAATTATTAAAATATCAAGCGAATAGAATCTTATCAGGATTTAAAGAATTTTAACAAAGACCAACCCAATCAATTCAAATGAAGGGCCGATCACACATTGATCATCCCCAACGTGGCGCATTTCACGTGTACAAGTTTTTCATTTTCTTGAATATAATTTCTTTAAAAATAAAAGTTACAGGTTTGGATTAAATTCCACTAGTTCAACTTGTTTAGATGGATGGATTGCATTTGGATTTGATCTCTGCCCATTTCAATTGCCCATAAATATTTAGATCCTTCGTGATTTTATTGGCCCCCACCTGGATAGACTGACTCGGCACCAGAGGTCAAAAAAATGGTGGACCTGATATCTTAGCCGATATCGGGCTATATTTCTTTCTCTCTCTTTTTTTTTGCCAAATCTCTGCCATATCGGTTGAGATTCGCTTGTACGACCGATACATCTCATATCGGCCGAGATATCTCAAACGTCCAAAACCTAATATATGTAGGTTGATACGAGATGTATCGACCGAGATTTATTCCCCTGCCCGGCACAAGCATGCATCTAAGGAGTCCCAACACGGACAGATGACTTCAGAACGTTCCACTTAATTTCTCCTAATATGGATGAATTAATCCAACTTATTATTCCCAATGACTCAATTTAATATCTAGTTTAAATTTATTTATTAATTTTTATCTCAAATATGAGTAAATTAGCTCTAAAAAGTAGAGTTAGGAATGACTACTCTAAAAATAAATTAAAATAGATTTTTATATATGATAAAGTGAGAGAAATTTATTTGAAATAATTTTGTTACATAAGTAGAAAATTATATACAATTTCATTAAGTAAAGTAAGAGGTAGAACATTAAAAATATAGAAGGAAATGACACAGAAAAATATAAAAATATGTTAGGACAATGGTGAAATTAAAATATATTTCAAATAATTTGACATTAAAAATATTAAATATCAATTTAGAATCACAATATGGAAGATTAATTTCCTTTCTATTGTCTGATGCAATTTGATTTGTGCAACACCGAGTCTACTACTAAGTACTAACTAGAGTTTTACTTCCATAACATTTACGAGTTAAGAATGATTAAAAGTAATCTAATAGCTTGGTGAGTTCACTGGGTTGCCTAATGAGGAAACATAAGTCGTGTAGAATTAGGAAACTTGATATAACGAGGAAACCCAAGCAAAGATTGGATGCTGGGCGTGAGATCTCTCTTGAGTCTCAACGGAACTTTCATAATAGTTCAGAACTCAGAAGACAGTAGCAGCCAAAGAAGAAGAAGAAAAGGGCTGGAGGATGAATGGAATAGATTCTCTCCCACTGGAAATCATTCATGATATCTTGTCTAGATTACCAGTCAAATCTCTCTTGAGATGCAAGTGCGTATGCCGGGCCTGGCACGATGCAATCGAAGATCCTCAGTTGGTCGAGATTCACCTCACTCGATCCACCCAAAACCACCACTTCGCTGGCATTACCATCTTAAATGTCCAAGTATCAGGTTATTGCAATGGCCTCTTGTGCTTGAGAGACAAAGACGACCTGCACTACCTGTGTGTATATAACCCAATTACAAGAGAGTCTCTGTTGCTTCCCAAAGATACGAGTCTTGATCTTGAATCATGCTCTTATGTTGGAGTCGGCCTTGGATTCGACGCCGCAAGTCGAGTGTATAAGGTTGTAAGATTGATCCAAGGAAAAGGTAGAAATACCAGATCTTTGGAGGCACGAATTCTTACTCTAGGAACAGAGAGTTGGAGAGGAATTGGATGTTTCCCTTTGAGGATTCATTCATCAGAAGAGTCTAGCCTATATCCAACCGCATTCGTTGATGGATCCTTGCACTGGTTAGCAAAATCAACTACTCTGTTCTTTATGATTTCAATCGAGGTGGGGAGTGAGAAGGTGAATGTGAATCGATGCTCCAAATTGGGAAGCATGCATTTGTGGGAGAAGGCGATTTTGAGCGAATGGAAGGGGAGAATTTCGCTCTGGGCGCCTCGCTCCTGCCATGCCCACATGTGGGTATTGAAGGATGATGGCAAGGGGAAGAAATCATGGAGAAAGGAATTTACCGTCAGATTCAAAGATCAAATTGTGACTTGTTCTAAGCCATTGGATATGTTGAAAAATGGTGAAATTTTAGTCAGGAATAAAAGTGGGGGCAAACATCTACATCTTGCCTCCTATCACATCCAAAGCCAGAGGTTTAGTACAGTTGCTGGAGTAGAAGGAATCCCAGAAGGTAATGTTAATTCTATAATGGTTTTTACTGAAAGCCTTGTTTCCATCAAGGCTGCCATTGCAGTTGCAGCAGGAAAGACATGAATCATGCTGCTGCTGCTTTTTTTTTTTTTGTTTTTATTTTTCTTTTACTATCAAATTTGGATTTAACAATTTTCACTGTATAATGCGGTGGAATAGTTTTATCTTCAATATGTTAGCTACAAAAAGTCATTGAATATATTAATAGAAGTCATTTTTTTTTAATTCTTAAAAAAATCATTTTAAATTATTTTTTTAATTTTGAAATGTTATAGCTTTTAAAAATATGACTTAATTAATTCAATTGTTGTGACTTTTTGTGGATTGTATATCGAAGGAGTCCATCACCATCTAACTTGATAGGCTATATGACCTGAATGAACATTTTATTTAATCATAAATAATTATTATTTAGTTAGAATTAAATCCACAATGGAATTCTAATTAGAATATAAAGCAATTCATTAAATGACAAGTCAGTAGACATTGGATACATTCATTTAGTCAAAGTTGGGCAGCATATAACATAATTGATCAATAATAATTTTGTCATAATTTATCAAAATTTAATATATTAGAATCTTAGCAAAGACTGGGATTTTATCATTTTAATCTATTAAAATTAACGAATCAATATTTCAATCTACTAGACTATGAGTAAATTTTCTTCCACTCTTATTTTTAAAATCCCTTAATTAAAATTCCATTTGCCAAATACACCCACCCGTAATTAAATAAATATAAATGCAAAAGGAAATGGACTTCTTTACAATCATTGTTCATTGCTATTTTGTAACCTTATTTTTTATTTCAGTAAAAAAATAATCAACTCAAATCATAATGTCAAATATATAGAAACTATTTATAATTACAAAAATAATTTATTAAATTTAAATAACATTATATTTAAAGCATCGGTAGTCACCATGCGTTCAGAGTTGGGGTGAAACATGGGTCGGGTTTTAGCCTAACTTGTATGAGTCGACCCGAGAAATCAATGGATTTGGATTATGTATTTATATATTTTGGGTTGGGAGAAAAAACCGCATAAAATTCTGGTCGAATCGGGTTGAGAAATTTAAAATTGACCCGACCTGATCCGAGTGCGTTAAGTTATAAAAACATCACTCGAGTTGAGTCAGGTCACAAATTTGGGTCAGATCAGGTTGGCTTGAGTAACTCAGATTAGCAATTCGAGTTGAGTTCAATAAATTTTTATATGAGTTGAGTTCACGCCATTCGGAGAAGTCAAACATGTAAGCTGATTGTAATTTCATGATTAATGAGACTTCTCTGTGCACATTTAAAAGTACATACATCATCATTATATTTGAATTTAGCATATCTAAATTGGTTCTTTATTCTATAAAAAAATTGCAAAAAATTAAAATTGTAGTAAATCATGATATATGGAAGAAGTCCTCATGATTCTGAAAAAAAAAAATAGTAAATCACGGTGTATGAAAAAAAAAAAACCAGCATATTTCATATCTAAGTCGCCCGTGCTCTGTTTTTGAGATTCCAACTGTCAAAAATTTATTAAGTTGATAAGTCTGAGGATTATGATCAATCATGTAATGAGTTTTGAAGGCATTAGAAATCCATGTTTATGACTAAGGAAACCCAAAAAGAATGCATGATTAAGAGTCGTGCTTGGATACTCCTCTCTTTAAACTGCATGATACACACTACAACTCAGAGACGGTGGAGTTTTTTTCCTATGTCTAGAATCCTAATTCTAGTGGGAAGAGGAAAACATCAAAGTGGCTGAGATTTAAGAGAAGGGAAGAAGACGAAGCAGCAGTAAAAGCAAATGAAGGGCGAAGCAGATGATGTTGAATGGAATGGGGAGTCTCCCACTCGAAATCATTGATAGGATCTTCATGAGATTGTCAGCCAAATCTCTTATGAGATGCAAGTACGTATGCAGAGCATGGTATGATATAATCGAAAACCCTCGCTTCCAAGAAATTCACTTCTCTCAATCTACCACCCAAAACCAACATGTCACGGACATCATCTTCTTCAAGTACCACGCCATCAACCTATTCAACACCACCTCATATTTCTTAGATCTCGGCAACATCGATGACTCTGTTCACAGCAGCACCATCACAAAGAAGAATAAGAAGAAGAAGAAGACAATGTTGAAGCTGATGTGTGCAACGGCTATTCCTACATGGTTTGATCTCAATCTTCACACCCATGAATCGTCATCTTCTCTGAGGTCAAAGCCACAGTGCCCCAACTGGGAAGTGTCAGCTTCCTGTAATGGCCTTCTGTGTTTGATTGATGGATGTGGCTTTGGCTATTTGTGCATATGCAACCCAATTACAGGAGAATACCTGATGCTACCAAAAGATAGTGTTCTTGATAATGCTCGAGCTCGCACGAATATGATCGGGCTTGGGTTCGATCCAGCCACCGGGATATTTAAGGTCATAAGATTCTGTTGTTGGAGTTCATATGAGTTGAGGATACTCACAATAGGCAAGGAAATTGGAGAAGGATAGGATGGTTAGCCTACCCTGTTTTTCCCATGAATTCGGACACATATGACATTGTATCTGTGAGTGGAGCTTTGCACTGGCTCTCAGTATCTGAATTAGGGAATCTTCTGATTTCATTGGAGGTGGGGAATGAAGAGTTCCATGCGACCATATTGCCCCCATTGATTGTATGTAGAAGAAATCGATCGTTGTGGGAATGGAAGGGGTGCGTCTCTCTCTGGGATGAGTATGAAAATACATTGTGGGTATTGAAGGATTACAAGGTTGACAAGTCCTGGACTAAGCAATTCACCATCAGGGAGACATTTGATTTTAAAAAATTGGGTTTTTTGGAGAATGGTGAAATCCTAGTTTGGTACAAGAAAAATTCGAAGGAGCCCCATCATCTTGTTTCTTTTGATATCCAAAGGAAGAAATTCACAAAACTAGTTCAAGTCAATGGAATCCCTGCACATCATTCTCATTCAGTAATTCCTCACAGTGGAAGTCTTGCTTCCATCAAGGCTGCTGTTGCAGCTGCACCTGGAAATTCATGAATATTATTGATTATCGAAGTTATTTAGACATTCGATTTTTCTTTTGTGAAAATTATTATTTCGCTCTTTTTTTAAAAAGACTGTTTCTCTACAAAATGAGGGACAAAATGATAATTTCAGATAAAATTTTGAAATCATGTCTCTTTTAAAAAAAAGTGAGTGTCTAAATGGCTAGTATATATTATATTATTGTTGATGAAATTTGTGAGTTGGCACACACTCTAATTCGACTTGACCAACATTGAAGATCATGCCCAACTCATTTATTTCATTTTATTTAATTCCTAATTTTTAGGATTAGGGTTTTTATTGTTTTCGATATAAATACCTAATTATGATTGTAATGATATAGATTATTGATGAATGAAATGAATTGAGAATTATTCTCTCTCTCTTTCACACATGGGTGATTTCTGCTTTCTCTTCTCCCTCCTATGAATTTGGGCTTCTTTCTCTTCTTCTCTTCTACCCTTCAGCATTACCCCTTTTGCTTCATTACCCACCACCATTAATACCTTTGTACAACTCTATCCAACCTTTAGATCACCCATCTAACCTTTGACCCTTTTAATCCCTTTACTTTGAATCTCATTGTTGACCTAGCCAAGAATCCTTTCATTTCCCACTGCCCATTACCCGTTGCACCAAAATCCAGCAAATACCATAGTTCCCATATCACATGAAGCACCAATACCATTCATTCCATTGAGTACCTTTTTCACCGAGCACACCCACAACAACCCATTTGTTTCATTATCATTAACACATTTAATTCCATTTAACCTTATTATTCCCATTTAAATCCCTTTAAACACCCATTAATCCCACTATTAAGCCTGATCAAATCCCATAGTGTGAAAACTTAACAACCCATAGTACAGAATTGTTGACCCTTGTTAAGCCCTTAAAGATTAGAAACTTAGTATGTTGAATTAGTGGACCAATTTATTGTTATTAATGCGATCAAGATAGTTTTTTTTTTTTAAATGTGATATTAGCTTTTTAGATTTTGTGTATTTTGTATTAGCATTATGATTATTTGTGATCATTATTGTTAATATCATCATTATCAAAAGCCGAAATCTCATATATTTGAAGTGGATTTTTCAATATTTATTTTGTCATTTGACTCTATTAAAACCATAATATTATCCTTTCTCTCAATCTCGTGCCTGCAATTTTTATTCACTTAATGCATGTGAATTGTATCCGGTCTTCTACCATTGTGACAAAACCACCTTAAATAAGTTTTGCTCAACTTATCTTCTATTGAACCCATTTTTAACGTATTTTTCTAATATCTCAACATTTTTATAAAACTCACAAATTTTAATATTAAAAAATTATGAATTGTAATAAAATATACATTTCACTTGAGAATATTTGAGAATATGAATTTCATATTAGGCATTTTCTCACATTTCCTATTTTATTTTATTTTAATAAATTTCCAAAGTTTTAAGACATTTTTAAATTTTTTAGGTCATACGCTATTCATATCAAAATTTTGGCTTTCACGAATCTAAACCCTCATAAAAGTTATTGTAATTTTTTAGAAAAAAAATATGCTCACCATATATTTTTTATTTTTCCTATTTTCTATATTTTTTCTAAAAAGTAGAGAGAAGCCTGTATCGATGATAAATAGTATATTTGAATTAGTCTATGCATTATTTTTACATTATTCAGAGAAAACTTTTCTTACTTACATATATTAAATTAAAAAATATCCGTTGCCAAAACAATTCTCTTTTGATTTTATTTACTATAATATTTCTTCCCAAGCTTCGGCCATTGTGCCTCTGTGAGCAACCCATGCCAACGCATTGGCTAGCCTACCATTTGTTAATTAATTAGATATGGACTTGATCTGATTATCAATTTAGATATCAAATTGATTCTTGATTTTAAATACCATTAGGTTCACTCTCTGTTCAAAAGGATTTTTCAAATAATTTACCTAAATGAGCTTAAATAGACTGTATAAAAAAATCAATACAAAATATCTCTCCTATCCACTTTTTATTTACTATTACCAAAATTTCCCTTTTAAGTTATTAAATGACATTTGATATATATTTTTTTTTTTTTAATTTACATGTGGAAAACTGTAGAATCCAACGTAAAACTTTTACGAGTAAGCCCACTACTTTTATAACATGAATCGATTTTTGAGTTTGCTCAATTTATGTTTAATGGTTTTATGGATCCATTTATATGATACTAACGACATTCATTAAAGACATAATTATAGATATAATCAGAGAGTATTTTCAAGCTAAAATGATTGTCAATCATCTAAAATTACTGATTATCTCATAGTTCATATGATGGATCTAAATCTTATGCATTAACTCATTAAGTGGTTTGGTCATAATTTTTATTTGAAAATACTCCATATCTCCATAACTCTATTTCAGTATGACAAGACTTAGTGTCTCGTATTATAAAAATATATTTTTTATTATTTTACCTATTTTATTTAAAAAAAATTAAATAAACTATTACGTTTTCAGTCAAAGTTTTGGACTAAGTGAATTCTTTGCAATCCCACTCTAATTCATTGGTTTAAGTCATCCAGAGTTCCAGACATCCAGTCAATCACTGATCGGCAACCCGAGAATGACCGAGAAAATGGGCATTTATGCTCGAGTGGTGGGCCCAATGCCCCGGATCAGGTTGAAAGGGTTGTGGCTCTGGTCTCGACTCTCGACACCGCAAACCGCAATAGCGAGTGGGAGAGACAAAAATGGTGTTTGTGGCTCTGTTCGTCTCTGCTACAAAACTCGCCGGAGTCTTAGTCACGATAACCGTGGCGGCCAACGCCTTTTCATATTCAATTTTCCGGCGGAAGAATCTCCGGTCTTTCCCGTCGCCCATCGATGAGTCATCTGCCACACTTGCTGTCTTCGACATCAATCCCTCTACTGGTACTACTCTTTCACTCTACCGTGGCAGCCAAAGTAGAAATTGCTAATTCTTTTTGGACCCATATGCAAAATTTCCGTTTCGTAATGGAGTGACTAAAAAATCTCCCGTAACTCCAGCTTAGCACTTATGTTAAATGAGTCGAAGTTTGGGAATCCCATAAAAAGGAATTTCGATTTCTTCTCTTTTGCTACTACAACTGTTATTGTTATTAATAGTAGTAGCAAAAGTACTGGTACTACCACTGCTATTTCTTATTGTTCCTATTATTATATATTTTTTTGAATGGACGTTATTGCCTTTAAGTGAAGGTACCCGAATGGAGTAGGGAAAGGCCTTCAAAATTTGGTAGGTTACTCTCTAACAAAGAATATGCTTTTTTTTTTTTGAAAATTAAGAATATGATTTTTTGACAGGGTGAAGTGAAAAAGTTGACAAATGGGTTTGACAATTCTTGTTCTCACTGTGTTGGAATGATTAGATAAACTCTAACAATATCATGCATACCTTTTACATGAAGTCCATTGCAGGCATATTTCGTAATTTCTTAGTAGGAGAAACACAATCCTCTGATTATATCATTTCACATTGTCATTTTCCTCAAGTTAAGAGAGATTTTGCTATGTGAGAACTTTTTACTACTTTCTACTGGAACTTTTTTACTACCGTATGAATAGTAGAATTTCCTACACTCTCTCTTAGAAATTTTCTCCCAATCCAAATTCATGGGGAGGATAATGTTGCACATAACATCTATAAATGGGTGTAACACATACCTAATCCAATTTTTACATTTGGCATGAAATACATTTTCTTTGGAACGTACATTTTTCTCAAAAAATCAATTCCTTCCAACATTACCATCCAATCTAAAGGACATAAAATAGATGGCTAGAAAAGTTTAATAGGATTGATTTTTGGTGAGCATGTGAATCCACGTGCACCCTTTCTATAATAGAATCAATGGGCCCTACAAACATGCCATGTTAATGCAAAGAAAGTACATATGGAACGTACATTTTCTCAAAAAGTCAATTCCTTCCAACATTACCATCCAATCTAAAGGACATAAAATAGATGGCTAGAAAAGTTTAATAGGATTGATTTTTGGTGAGCATGTGAATCCACGTGCACCCTTTCTATAATAGAATCAATGGGCCCTACAAACATGCCATGTTAATGCAAAGAAAGAAAAAATAAATAGTTGTATGCCTCTTGAGTACATTTCCTTGATTACACATAGCATGCCATAGTACTCTCTTTTTTCTTTTTCTTTTTTACGACAAAAATCCAAGACCCTCACCTATCCCCAAGTATGAGGGTGTTGGGTAAACTCTGGATGCATGCAACCTCCCGCAAGCTATGTGCATTGGGTTACTATGGAACTCGAATTTGAGACGTCTGGTTCCTGAGCCAGAGCGCCTGTCAGTTGAGCTACCCCATGTGGAGTGGCATGCTCTATTACTCCATCATAGCCTCATTGGTTATCCCCACCATATCCGTTGGATGCTAATGATTTTAAATTGATGGATTTAGTCACAACTTTGGATTGAGGTGCCTTTTGATGTATTTCATTGTACCAATTAATAGCCCTCATGCTCGGTTGGTTTTAGATTACATCAAATATCCCAAAGGGACAATGAGATCACAAAGTTTCTAGTAATGAATACTAGGGCTACTTGTAATAATGGTTCTACCGCATTGCAACTTAAATGAGATTAAACTTGCTTCGTACTTCCTCTTTTAGAAAGCATTGCTTGTTTTGCAATGCATCTTATTCTTCCATTGGAATTTGCTTTGTTTTGGAGAAGTTCTGTGAGTTTTTCGGATGAACATTAAAACCTCTTCTTAATTATTGAGTTTTTGTAAGTATGTGTTGTTTACTGAGTAAAACATTGCATTTTTAGTGGAAATTGGGAAAAACCCAGGAACCACATGCTATAAATTATTTGTGTTCTTCATTTGGAGCATAGTTTAAGAACTTGGGAAAAAGCTCTGCTAACTCAGGTCCAAATTGACTTGATTGGATTTTGAGTTGATACATTTACGGACTTGCACCAACTTTTGCTGTAAAATTTGCCTATTTACTAGACTCAATTGGCTTCCTAGTGAACCTTGAGTTTCATGGTTTTAAATCATGGCTTGGAGTAGAAGTATTGGTTTTTGTAGTTTCCTCCCTTCCTTCCTCCCTTCCTTGAGTAAATCTGTGCATTTGCAATGGAAATTGAGACAGACCCTGGTATCAGATGCTATGAATTTCTTTACATCGCCTTAGATTGGGGTAGTTTATGTGCATATTTTGCGGATGATATCCGAAATGATAATATGAAATTTGTTTGAAGTGTTGGTTGAGGAACATCTTTTCATTTGTAGTTTAAATGGAAAAATTCTAGAAGTTAGAACTGTAATCCATTCATCTTTGCTTCATTTTGGAGTAATTTGAGTGCATTTGGGGGCAAGAGTATGAGAACTAGTATATCACTAAGCTGTGCTTCAGTCTAGAGTAATTTGAGTGCCTTTGGGGCGAGAGTATAAGGAATTGGTCTCCATAAGCTACCAAAATTAGAAAAAAAAAAAAGTTTTGGTTTCTACAAGTTATCAAAATAAAAAAAGGGATCCTTTTTCTTCTATTTTATTATAGTTTTTTTATAGATTGTTTATTTAGTTATTTTTTATTCAATGATATGAAAGATAGGAAACATTTTATACTAAGAAAAAAGCAAGAGCTTCAAACCCAAGTACCATATTTATAGAATCTTTATAGCACGGTTCTTTGACCTTGCTAGGGAAGTTTGTATCCATATTTGCAATAAGTTGGCACTAAAAAAATGTTCAAATGTGATCTAAATCTTATGGTCCCTTAATTGACAAAATTAAAGAAAATCTTTAAAAGATCTATATGATGTAATATGAATATATGATCATTGTAATTTAGACTCTTCCAAGGACATTTATGAATGATCATGTGAATTTGGACTTGACATAGTCTAAGCAATCAAAGAAGGTCCATGGATTGTGGATTTAATCATTTAGTCATGATTAATAGATTGATGAGCAGATGGCCATAATTTATGAATTTCTCAGAGACACCCCAACAAAGGATTGTGTATTTATCGCGCTTCTTGAACATATTTGTGGGTGGATCAAGCAATCAAGATCTTCCATCGACATATTTGATGGCGGATCAAGCCATTAAGGCTTTCCTTCAACATATCTAACAGTGTATCAAGCCATCAAGATCCTCCATCGGCATATCTGATGGTGGATCAAACTACTAAGGTTTTATCAACATATCCTATGGTAGATGAATCCTCAAGACCCTGTCGAATATATCTAATGGTGGAACAAGCCATCAAGACCCACTATATTTGGTGATGGATCAAGCCATATACGCCTTTCATCAACATTATTTAACATGGAGATCAAATTATCAAAACCTTGCCAAATGTAATCGATGGATTGAATCAAATAAACCATTTGGTGGAGAAATCTTCAAATGCACTCCACAGAGCTCCATGGGGATACATTAGTGCAACCCTCTCCACCCAAAACTATAAATTCCCCTTTGGCCTGGAGAGGAGAGATATTTGGCCCAAGCATTCTCAATTACACACTTGAAGAATATTCAATGGCCTTCCTCCTTCAACTAGAGATAGTGTGGTTAGAGAGTTTTCATCTCTTTCATGCTCCTAGCTTGGTGTGGTTTGGAAGTAGCTCTTCCTTTCACCCATCATCTCTGTAGTGTAGTTTGGGACTTTTAGTTCCATTTACACTTCACTTCACAATGTTGTTTGGATTCCTTGAGTCCATTGGCACTTCTTGGTTTTGGTTCGAAGACTCAAATCTTTGCTTAGTTTGTAAGTGAATCAAGTCTCTGTCAGCCTTCGCTCCCTATCTTCATGTTCGGTGTGCATAACTTTCTCGACCTTTGCCTACGCAGTTTGTGGTTTAAGTCTTTGAAGATCCACTTATGCTTTTTCATTATTTTACCACTATTTGTATACATGCTCAAAATCTTTCACTTGTAAAAGGAATGATAGACCTGTCTGTTTAGGAAGAGCCAAGATTTGTTGTTTAGAACTGTGTACTATCTTTACTTAATTCAAATATTAAATGAAAAACTTGTGTTGCAAATTTGAAAATTTGTCTACGAGTAGAGAAAGCTGGATCCCTCTCTCTCAGAAGGCTTCTGAATCTATTTACTGGAATTCATTTCTATAAACTTTTGATGTTTAAGACGTATGATTTCTTACCCCCTCTCATCAGTGTACAAAGTTGCATGTTTTGAGGTGAAAAGAATATAACTTAAAACTTTTCAAAAAAAAATAAAGAAAAATAATATAACTTAAATCTCACGAAAGCTAACCGAAACCATTTTAAGAAGTTTTGTGTATTCTCTAATGACTCTGAAAAACCTGAAACGGTAAACCTATACAAATGTGGTCCCAAAAAATTATTTGATGATGGTCATTTCATACCTGAAATGATTTTTTTGGCCAAGTTTTGAATTGTGAATCAGTCTCTGCAACCCTAGTTTTTTTTTTTTTTTTTTTGCATTGATATTTTTTAATTCATGGAAAATTGTGAATTTGTAGAGGAGCAAGGCTTCTTTTTCGGGTTAGCAACAGCACCAGCTCATGTTGAGGACAGACTAAATGATGCTTGGATTCAGTTTGCACAGGAACACCCCTGTGATGACTCGAAGCCCACTGATGATCTGCAACCTGCAGATGCTTTAATGGCTTCGGCTTCTGGTGATGGTGGTTCTCAGCAGGCTCCTGTAGCCTCAGACAAGGCTGGAAGAACAATTAAAAAAAAGAAACCTGTTAGGATAGCCATGGAGGCCATGATTAGAGGGATTGAGAAGTACTTGGAAGTGGAAGAAGAACTGGAAAAAGGTGCTGAATGCGATCACAATATTGCTGCTTGGCATAATGTACCACACCCGTGAGTCTGAAGTTCTTATACTGCCATTAATGGGGATCTATAAGTTGTGCCAGTATTATGTTATCCTTCCCAAATGTCTATGCATAATGTCCGTGGGAATTCAATATTAATGAGGCTGTGGATTCTCTGATCCAGGTTGTTGATCTGATTGGGCCTACTTTTATTAGACATGCCCTGAAAATCTCCTATTGTGGGTGGTCCTAAACCCTTCAATTTTTATTTATTTTTTAATATCATGGGTATCCCCACCTCATATTGGAGGTGAGACTAGTCCCATGGATACATGAAACCACCCACAAGCCACATGTATTGGGTAACTTTGGGGAGAGTCGAAGTTGAGACCTCTAGTATTTTCATAGAAGCTCATGTTCAAGCTAAACCCTTCAAATTTGGACCTACAAAGACAATAAGCATTCAAGGCATGACGCGTGAAGTTTGGAAAATATTATGCTGAGCTGCCAGGATCTTCCAATGGTCTTTTTGGTTCTTGGGCTGCAGGCATGACATTCCCATGCTCAAAGCCTAAGGATACTATCCTTCTTTTTTCATGCCCTCAGGTTTAGCCATTGAGGATCATTAAATCCTCTAATGGAGATGTTGCTGAGTACATATTATTTTTTACTGCCATCTTCAATGGTTTAACCTGTCATCGTTTAAGCTTAACTGAATGGTCAACACCCTCCCCTCCTTCTCCCAATTTAGTTCTTATGTAATTAGTATTTGGATTTTGTTGATTTATCACTTCCTATTTGTTTTGCTTTATCAGTGATCTTTATCATAGTTAACAGACTGAAACTGATTCAGCTTGGTTTGAATTTTAAATTTATTTTTGTCAGGGAAGAGAGGCTTAGATTTTGGTCTGACCCAGACACTGAATTGAAGCTGGCAAAAGATACTGGCATTAGTGTCTTCAGAATGGGTATAGATTGGACAAGGATCATGCCAAAAGAGCCGGTAAACGGAGTCAAGGAAACTGTAAGCTAAAGATGCCCTGATTTTTCTCTTGTTTAATCATTGTAATTCTATGGAATATAATGATAGCAAGGTATGCCTTTCTAAGGAGTTTGAATGACTTAGTAAGTCAAAACTTAAAACCAAACTAGAATAGTTGATTATACTTCAGAGAATTTTGATTTATGTTTAGAAATTGGATCTGGACTGGAGCCAGACTGAAAGCATGCAGGTAGAAGTTTCATATGGGTGAACTTTATCACTGTCTTCACTTGATCTCAATGACTCTTACTTAGAATTAGAAGTTGGACCAGCTACCTCTACCAATATATATCATTCATATCGCACTTCCACATTGGGTTTTGGCGATGGATCATTGTCCTCAAAGATTTCATCTATTGGACTGTTATTAGAAATCATTAATTTGTTTTATGTTTTTTTTATTTTTTGTTTGACATTTTTATGCTGAAATGGAATGTATGGATATTTTATTCTAGGTTAATTATGCAGCTTTGGAGCGATATAAGTGGATCATAGAAAGGGTTCACTCGTATGGAATGAAGGTAATGCTTACGTTGTTCCACCATTCACTTCCACCTTGGGCTGGAGAATATGGTGGGTGGAAGCTGGAGAAAACTGTTGACTATTTCATGGATTTTACAAGGTAATTAGATATCTTTAAAAGTTTTATTAAAACATAATTGCACAAAGAGAGTAACAGAATGATCATATACTGATGGTATTGAAGAGGAGATGTGAAGGAGTGAACGCACATTATCAGAGTACAGTAAATGAATGAACAGAAATTCCTGAGAACTTGTTGATTTGAATTGAAGTTTTACCTTTTCTTTTTCATCTTTCTTCAAGTACATTGTCTTTAAAATTTATTTTCTGGTAAATTAAATAGTGATTTTATCTAGCTTGTGTGTTTTGTAACATCTGAATAGTTTCTCTCTATCACTTGAATGAGACCCATGAATTGTTTCGTGCTTTTCACTTTTACAGGCTTGTAGTCGACAGTGTATCCGAGTTGGTAGACTACTGGATTGTATTTAATGAGCCTCATGTCTTCTGCATGCTAACTTACTGCGCTGGTACTTGGCCTGGAGGAAATCCTGACATGCTTGAGGTTGCAACCTCTGCCCTACCAACTGGTGTCTTTAACCAAGCCATGCATTGGATGGCTGTTGCTCATTCAAAGGCTTATGACTATATCCATGAACAAAGGTATCTCTTTGCCGCCCCACCCCCACTTCCAAGAATTTGAAATTTATGTGGGGTCATTAGAAAAGTAGTATCAATGTTTTTCAGAAGTTTATATCAATTTAATATTTATGACCCTTTCTAACAACATTCTTGCAAAGTCAGTTTGAGGAGGATCTTTGATTCTTCTTGAGGCACCACGCACATCAGGCCTGAACAGGTTCTATGCTCTTGAAGATGCCATATGCTGCATTTTTTGGTGCCAAACATGCATTAAATATGAACCTTTGGCTTCCATTTTCCCCATACCTTTGTGGCCTGTATGACTAAATCGGTGTGATTTTTGGGGAAGGCCATGTGCGCAGTTTGTTGGGCCTCTACTTATAGACATGAAACTTGCAATATTGTGCTTTCTTAGCACGTGTTCTTGAAGCACTATTCCATTTGTCTTCTTTCAAATATCCTTATTTAACTTTTATTTAGATTTACATGGGTAATATATGGAATTGTACCTTTCCATTATAGATTACATGATATACTTCATATTTACTCAAGTTTTTTGTTTGCTTCATGACAGAAATATATCAAAAGCAATTGTTGGAATAGCACATCATGTCTCATTTATGCGGCCATATGGTCTTTTCGACGTTGCTGCCGTTACACTGGCTAATTCGTTGACTCTTTTTCCCTACATAGACAGTATCTCAGACAAGCTTGATTTCATAGGAATTAACTATTATGGCCAGGTTTGTTCTTAGAACAGTTATCCCAAGAAAGAGAATGACATCAAGTTCTTGCTTTTCTATCTCTTAAACAAATGCTCTTAAAAATGTATTGAATCAATCATATAGTTGTGGGCCTTTTTATATATATATATATATATATATATATAGAGAGAGAGAAGAGAGAGAAAGAGAGAGAGAGAGAGAGAGAGAGAGAGAGAGAGAGAGAGAGAGAGAGAGAGAGAGAGAGAGAGAGAGAGAGAGATGTGTGCCTAAGTAAATTTCACCTTCTATCTGATCATGTTAACCCTTTATTTGTGGGCCCCAAAGTTTATATGGCTGACTTAACCTTTATTTTGGGGTCTCTAACCAACAGCTAGGACCACTTAGATGGGTGTCAAGTAGGAATGGATGACAATTCATGTGCCCGTAGGTTATGTGAAGGGTTGGGAGTGTAGGTGATGTAGATACTTTTTGGTTTTTTATTTTGAAATGGATAAGTTTTAGATTTAGGAACTTGAACCCCAAATCAAGGATTTCAATGGTTGAAACCCTGAAAGGACCCTTTCTCAATTCCAACACTCTTAAGAAAAGAAAGATGACATTAATTTCATTCGTGTAGTTTGGCATAATCAAACTCACCAATGGAATTAGGTGTTTAATCGAATCCAAAAACGAAGGTGGAATTGTTATTCCGAATGCAATGATTGGTGCAATTAATTGAGATCCACAATTAAATGCAAATTAATAAATCAACTGCATGCATGGAACGTAAATTTGATACTAATTCGATTTGACAAACATTGGACCTTCTAAGAACCAATTTGATTGCGGAATTAAAATTTAATCAAGAATGGGAAAATATGCAAGACATGAAAATTAAATTCACGATGCAGAATTCAAACCCAAATATTCAAATTAAATTTAATTCAAAACACAAAACCAAATTAAAATTCAAAGAACCAAACAAGACCCACCTCACACTTAGGGAGACTTCAAACTTTTCTCAAAGCAAAAGAAATAACTTCAAGACAAATTCTGGTGCTACAAACTTGGCCTAGCACTAAATTTATAGGCCTTTTTTCTCAAAGAAAAAAGAAGGTGAAGAAATTTGAAAATTAAAGAAAAAATAAAAAATTGCTAAATTTCGGTCTGCTGTTCTGGTGTCCGATTGTTTCGGTCAGACGATCCGATCTCTTCTATTGGAGATCCAAAGGTCATCTAAAGCTTCGCTGTTGGAGATCCAAAGATCGTTTGAAGTTTTCGTCGAATCGATTTTTAGGTCCTTTACTTTGTTTACATTTGCACTACTTCTCTGTCGGACATCCGATCTTTTACCATCGGAGATCCAAAGCTTCCCTGTTTATATATGTTCTGATCTCGGATTTTTTGGCATCCTTCCTTTTCTTCTCTCAATCTTTCTCCTCTCGTCTTCTTTCCTTTCTCCTCTCGTCTTCTTTCCTTTCTTCTCTTCTTTCTTCTTCTACTACACTCGATTGCAGAGAACCGAAACCTTCCATTCTGACTCACCCTAGGGTCGAACACAACACAGTTGCTTCCCAGGTTTGTCGTCCTTGTTGGCGTCCCTGTCAACACCCGAATGGGACCCACTGGCCTGCTGATGTGGAAATTGCAGATGGGCCTTTGAGCTGAGCTTGGGCCCTCTCTTCCCTCCAATTTGAGCGTGAATTTGAAGGGTCATTTCATCAATCCGGTCCAATCTGGTTGTCTCGTCTTCAATTGGGTCCAAATCGGACTCGATGTCCGCATCATTCCCTCCTAGATGGAGAAAACTTGCCCTTGAGTTAAGTTGGGTAGCTCGAGCGAGGAGGAAGTTGGCATTCCTCCATCTCCGTCGTCTCCTCCTGATATTGAGATCATTGTTACGACCTCTAGTCGAAATGCAGCTTCTTTGAAAGACAAGCTGTGGGGTCCTATCAACCACAAAATTTGTCAACCGATGTTGACTGTCAACATGAGAGACCAAAAAAGGGTCCACATATGGTTCAGTGGATTACCACATTCTCAGTATCTGCTGGTGATGGATTTAAAATTTCCATTGGCTTAATGTGTTGCATAGTCTCTTCGACCGCCTGTTTTTCCAACCGTTTTTCAACTGTCACTGCTTCGCCCTGCTCTAATGATGTAAACACGCCCACAAAATTGTTAGTGTCTGGGTAGTCATCATTCATTGGTAAAGGTGACTCTGGTTGTTGACTTGTTGTTGGAAGTTCTTGCCACTCTATTTGTCCCACAGTCTTCTCCTTTGATTCAATCAGTCCTAATATGATTTTGACTCCATCTTTGGTGAACGAATAAATGTTCTTCTTTCTATCATGCACTGCTGATGCGGCCATCTGTGGAGGTAGAGAAAATGTTATTTTTGATCTAGGTGGGTGCGTTGGCAAATTAGCAAGTTTGGAGCTCGAGTCGAAAGATGAAAATTGTATCTTCTATCTAGACGGGTCCGAGTGGAAATTTGATGGTCCTTGGGCTTCAATTCAAGAATGCAATTCAGCCCAAGTCCAAAGCAAAGCAGGCTAGGCCTACAACTGAGGCTCAATTGAGTTCTAGTGGGCCCAAAGACGAGGCCCAACATGGCTGCCTCAATGGCCAAGATCCACACATAATCCACACGAGTCTCACATGTGTCAAGACCGGGTTTAAATTCAAAATCCACATTCAGCTTAAGTGGATGGAGTTCACCATTTGAAGACCCAATTAATCCCAGCCAAAGGAGTCGTAATGTCCTTAGGCGACTAAGCGTTTGGAGTTATTTGGGGATGCAACAACGTGGGGATTTATTGCATACAACAGCACCGATTTAGAAGTATTAGGATTAGTTGCTTTTGGATTTCAATTTTAGGTACTTTAGGACTATAGTTTGAAATAAATTTTTGAATTTCAAGATGAGGGTCGGCTCATCTATTCTTGGGGTTTGTTGTTATTCTATATAAAGGGTTGTAATGAACGATTGGAAATTCCTAGGCACACGTGGATTCAACATATGTTTTTTTATTTAAAATTTTATTTCAACTCATCAAATAAACTTTAGTTAATAATTTAATATTATTTATAATATAATATTCTTGGCACGGGTCTGACCAAGGTTAAACCCGATTGAACCTTATTTAACTGGACTTTCCACCGAGACGGTGGGATGCATGGGCCGGTTTTTAAAACATAGACCTTGAAAAGGTGATAGCACCAATGTGATATAAATGACATGGATGCCCACCACTGGTTCAAAAAATGGGGTGTTAAGTTTTTTCTATTACACCCAGGTGTACTAGATTGTATCCCATATATATATATATAATGCGAGGCAATTCCATGCGAACTTTTGAAGGCACATGTGGACAGATTGGTTGGGATACAAAATATCATGTTGGTGGGATTACTGGAGTCTTGTTTTTAAAGGCACAAAGTTTGGATCAACGGTAAGATCTTCTTGGAATGAGGTCAAATAGGGTAGGGATCCAATTCATGGGAGGTTGGTGAGTGTGGGGGGGAAATAATGCCAATGGTCTTGTTCTCAGTTGATCACCTAAATGTATAAGCACATGTGCATTTTGTGTATCAACACATTTTTAATGTCATTGTCACTGGTCAGGAAGTGGTCTCTGGTGCTGGCCTGAAGCTTGGGGAAAACGATGAATACAGCGAATCTGGGCGTAGTGTATATCCTGATGGCTTGTACCGCATGCTGCTTCAGTTCCATGAAAGATACAAACACTTAGAAGTGCCTTTCATCATCACAGAAAATGGAATTTCTGACGGAACAGACTTGATCAGACGGCCATACATATTGGAGCATTTACTGGCTATTTATGCAGCCATGATAATGGTTTTTACTCGGAACTGAATGTTATATCCTTGAAAAAATTGATAGCATATACTTACATCAGTTTTGGTTAAATGAATGCCTACATTTTGCAGGGTGTTCCTGTTCTGGGTTACCTGTTTTGGACAACTTCAGACAATTGGGAGTGGGCTGATGGGTATGGGCCAAAATTTGGACTTGTTGCTGTTGATCGTGCCAATGCTCTCGCACGGATTCCTCGCCCTTCATACTTTCTATTTTCTAAGGTAAAGCTTTCCAGAATCAACTTTCCAAGTTGCTATATGGATGTATATCTCAAATAAAGAAGTTTGTGCTGTGTGATTGCTTTCTATAACATTTCTTATCCAGAAAGTATATTTGATTTGTAGCATTGCCTTCTCAGCAAATGTGATGGGTTGAATGATCTGAATTATATATGCTTCTGCTGCTGCTTCAATTCATAGCATTGTTGTCTGTTTTGGTGGTAACAGCAATTTGAACTGCCTGAGCACTCTATGCCATGATGACTGTGGTTCCCGTTTATCCTTGTAGTCGAAATGCAGAAACACTTGGAATTGAGCTAGTGCATCCTAGCCTTTATTTTTTTCATGGAAAAACTAGTCTTTTTTTTTTTAAAAAAAAAAAAATCCCAAGAGAGATTCTCATTTGTAACCCTGTAACCATAGATGTTACCTACGTACCATTGTCGAAAATGAGAGGTTGGATCTTGATGATGGACCTTTTTTTTTACTCTCATGTTCCCTCGCTTTACATTTCTTTGTTCAGTCAGCAAACAGAAACTCCCATCAGACTGGGTGTTGAAAGCCTTGATATTGTTGTCATTTTATTTTTCCATTAATATGAAGTGTGAACATATTGATGAACAAGGTAAGCCTTTCAGGTATTGTGGTTTCTTGAAGTCGTGTGATCACATGTTGTGTTATTACCTAGACTTTCGTCATCTTAGCAAAGAACCAACTCATTCATATGAAACTTACTAGTTACAATGTTTTTGTTGAAACTTTCAGTTGATATAAAATAATGCAAATGTTTATATGGAAATATTCCATGCCAATGTGCATGAGGTTAGCTTCTTTTTCTTTCCTTTTTGCTTTTTTGTAGAATTTTCCTTGTTAGCTTAATGGTGTAAGGTATATGTTAATTTCAGGTGGTGTCAACTGGTAAAATTACAAATCAAGACAGAGCACTTGCATGGAATGAACTCCAGAGTGCTGCTGAAGAACGAAAAACACGCCCATTTTACCGAGCTGTAAACAAATATGGGCTTATGTATGCAGGTATACTGTGCAGATTGTAGGTTTCTCATTCAAATTCTGACATGTGCCATCATTCATTTTAAACTCAAAGCATACAATGATTTTGTGTCCAAAGGGATAACTGTATCTTTTCTTTTCTTTTCTTTTCTTTTCTTTTCTTTTTTCAATTGAAAACTAAAGGACAGTACCCACCTATGAATGGAGCAATAAGGCAAACCCGGTTGGTGTCGAAAACTGTCCTAGGTTCGCCAGGATAATCGAGGTTCACAATCTTACAGTTAGTGCAGCTCTAAACCAATCAAACCTCTATGATATGGTTTCATTCCAACAACCATGTAAATTACCGTCGATGGAGAGAGTTTCCCAAGAATTTAAGGTTCTTAGGCTTAAATTAAATTAAAGAAAAATATGGATCTTCAATTGGGAATTTCGGCCAATGAAGAATTATTACACTTTAAAATTGTTCTTCATTGTTCCATGCCAAACTTTTCAATATGATTTCCATGACTCAATCATTTTCCACAAATTTTGGAAAATAAATTCCTAGAGGGAGGGGCCGAAAATCAATTTCCACAACATAGATTTCAAGACCTATGACCCAACCCATGAACTTATCATGGGCTGACCTGACTCATGACCATGATCCAACTTTAGTATGATCCTTGACTTGATCTATAACCTCAATTGGCCCATGACCCTATCTAACCAAATA
Organism: Chimonanthus praecox; assembly: GCA_022113865.1. NCBI lineage: Eukaryota > Viridiplantae > Streptophyta > Magnoliopsida > Laurales > Calycanthaceae > Chimonanthus > Chimonanthus praecox. The sequence continues at coordinate 12,461,424 of CM039086.1, read as the reverse complement.
CCGCTTTTAAAATCTGTAACTTAACCAACCCCTATCAAACATCTTTCAGCAGTTTATGTTTCAACGGACCAAAAAAAGGACTCATTTGTTCAAACTACAAGGATTCTAGTCTCCAACTACATAAGATACATACCAACATGGCTGAACATTTAGTGGAATCCATACTCTGTTTGTGCTTGCCAGCGGAATCATGCCACATTCTCATTTTGATCACTACTACCATCATCATCAATCCATTTTCCCGTCTACCTAAGTCACCTTTGTGAGCTTCACTTTTTGACTCAACTCTATAAAATATCATATTCTCCATCATTCCACTAATCAAGCAATTTCTTACACTTTTTTTTGAACAGTCACAAAAAGTAGATATTTTTTTTTGGAAGTTCACAAAAAGTAGATATATTAATGGAAAAGAAGAAACAAGGTGCAGGGTATAAGAGATACCCACCTACGAAGTACAAAGAAATAAGAGTCCCTTAGATATAAATTTGAAAAACAAAAAAATAATCTCCAAACCACCTTCCCATTCCCCAACATCAGTAACAAAGAGGTGAAGTAATACCAATGCTTGACTAAAAATCAACACAATCATGACTCTTATCACCCCCAATTTAGCGAGGAAATTTGTTACACTTTTTGCCGATGGTCTCACACACTATAAGGAGACATTCCCCTTCAATGCTAAAACTTTGATTTCCTTACGATTGAAAATACTTTCCAAGATGGTCTTTGCTTCCTCTTGCCCGTTTAATGGCATTCATGGAATCTCCTTCAACAGTTTGCCTTGACCAACAAGAACCCACAAACCCAGGGCTCTCCTAATTCCTACCAATTCTGCCTCGTTAGAGTCTTTAACACCTATAGACTCCAGGAAAATCAAGAGTATTTCCATGTCCGAGTTGTGCATAACACCCCCAATTCCAACTGGACCCGGTTTGCCTCTAGCTGCTCCACCTACATTGAACTTAAAAACCCTCAGTGGGCCTGGACACCACACTTCCCTAATGATTCTTTCCTAGACCTCCTAGCCATACACTGCACCCAGGACCTATAGAAATCCGTCATCGAAATACCATCAAACTCCTTACTAACTGACAACCAGGCAAATAATCTCCATTTTGTGCACTCAAAGACCTCCTCAATGTTACTTAGCTTGTTCTCAAATAACCTTAAATTTCTATCTTTTCAAATAGACCTAAAAATCACTGCAGGAATGGTATTCAAAGCGACTTTCCTCCTCCTCCCTACCTTCTGAATCTGCCAACTAACGATAGAGCAATTGCATGATTTCCCAATCACCGCTTAGGATGTCTTTATGCCTGAGCCCAACCATAGTGAGAAACTGAGAACTTTACCTTTCAGAACACACCATAAGCAATTTCTTACACTTTAACGAAGGTTTTATTGGTTTCTTTATCCTTGTTCTTTAAACTTCTAATCATTTTCTTATTGGAGTTGTTTAAGGTCTTATATGCCCAAACCATCATAATTGCCATCTTTAATCTTCCTCTCTGTTGGGGCAACCCTATGATTTCCCTAATGTACTCATTCCTAATTCCATCTTTTTTATTCCAATGATCAGCCTAAATTTCAACACGCTGTGAACAAGAATTTCAAGTCCTAGAAGCTTGACAAATCCACAAATAGTATTCTATTCAATTTTCAAACTATATGGAAGACCAGTCTAACCTTTTTACAAGGAGAGAGCTAGTCTTGCATAATTTATCCTTCATCATCATCATATGTGTTTTACAATTAGCCTAAAATAGGACCTAATGACTAATATATATATGTATATATAACCTTTATTCTTAAATTATGATATATTGAGAACTGAAAATGCTAATAGCATTTATTTTATTCCCAAAATCATGTTCATAAGTAGTCCATTGCGGCACCTATGTGCATCACTCTCTTAAAGATCCACCATATCTAAAACTGTACACCTAGCCACTTAATGCAACCTGTCATCTTCAATCATTTCCTCATGCGGCATCTTCCACTCTCACCTTGACTCACAATTAGACTTCCAACAGAATGAAAGGCATTTGAGCTTCTTTGGAGAGATGGGGCATTTTCAACATTACTAGTTGATTAATAAGCTAAACATAATTGGTTATAATGATGAAAAGAATGGTATCTTTCCTTCAGCGACTTGTTAGGTTGCCTTGTAAATTACCATTGCCACTGATATCCTTGCTGATATGCTATGCAATCTGTGCTAGTATTTCATGTTGGCTGAGTTTTTATTGTCATATTTTCTGGCTCAGTTTCACATTTTAATGGCATTTGTGTGCATGCAAGAATGTTATGTATTGTTACTTGTCATACCATACGGTACAGAGGTTCCAAGGAGAGTGATATTAATGTGTATATGGTGGTGGTGGTTGATGATGAGGAATGTGTCTATAGTCCTCTGATTTGCTTAGCAGCAATATTGTAACTAGAACCTTGTGCTTCTGTTATTTCCTTTTACAAGCATTGGGATAGTGCTTTAGGTCGTCAGGCTTGTTTCATGCCCCTCTCCTCATATTATTTTTAATCTTCTTTTTACAGGAGGACTTGATAAACCTATCTGGAAGCCTTTTATCAAAAGAGATTGGCGATTTGGTCATTATGAGATGGAAGGATTGCATGACCCATTAAGCCGCTTATCAAGATTCTTATTTGCCCCTTTCTCAAACAAAAAGGATAGGAAGAGGCAAAGTTCTGATGATCTAGTTCTTCAACCCATCTAATTCTGATCTCTGTAGTCTGTACTATATAGTATGCTTACATCCTGCATGTTCCACTAGAAAACTGTAGCGAACAGCCAGAGTATGTCAGTTGTCTCGTTTGTTGATATTTGGAGCTGCTTCTGTTGGTGATTGTTCCATTGATGTTTCGGGTCATAAAATTTACAGATCGGTATTGCGCGTCTTGACTTTTTTGTGTGGAGAGTGTTGCTACAGCCAATATTAGGTAACCTTAGTCCACTCACTTTTACAGCTCAGTAGTTGATGCCATTACTTCTCAGTTGCCCCTCAGTGGTTTGTTCATCTTTTGAGTGAATTACTCAACCAGTAACTTGCTCTTGTTGTTGCAAATTACAATAGGTCCTGGAAGGAAATTGTCACCATGGTCATCATCAAAGGCTTTGTCCATTGAGGAAGTGGATGTGGAAGATAAATTGCTTGAAGTTTCACTCCACAAGATGGTAAGAGTTTGAAGCTGAATAAGTGAAGTGTCCCCCAGAACTGTATCAACTGTTGGTATTTTGTTACGCAGAACTGGCAAGTGTTCATCGTTGTAAGTATAAAGGTTGGATGTTCGAATCATATGGATGACAAGTAAACTCTTTTGGAATCGCTATGATTATTGGAATAACTGAATGAATGCATTCTGGTGGCACTGCTAGACAATGCCAAATTAGTTCCAGATAAATAAAAAAAAGTTATTTCTAATTTTCCAATGTCAATATTTAGTAGGAGATTAGGGACCTTCTAAATAACGGGGATTTTTCCCCAAACTTGTTTATCTTTAGTTACATTTCCATTTCAAATGTAACCTAAGCCTTATTTTTTAGGATAAATTGAGTAATGAAGGACACTTCAGAGAACTTTCCTCAAAATTGGTTGTGGCTTGGTCTCCATACATTTTTCCTCCCAAATCAATATCCACTCACTTTAGGTTTAACACAGAAATCATATTAATTGATTCATACAAGATCTATCTATTATTTTGTTTGCATTTCCTGCACTACACTGCTTAGAGAGAGCATGCTTTTATATGTTTGTTGTAAGTTCAGTTTCCCTGACCCAAAAAAGTTCCATGGCCATGTAGACCCATATTTTTTTTATAACACCTAACCGGTCATTTGGGGCATGTGCACACTTCTCAACACACACATGTCAGGTTCTTCTTCAAGAAGTGACTCCAAGAGTTGAGCGTGAATCAAACTCAAAATCCTACTTTATGAGGTGGACTTCATGTGGACCCATATTTCGGGTATGAGATGCCCTTTTGTTTTGGGCTTGTGGCCTGTGGTATTCTCTCGGCTACAAATTTTGGCCGATGGGAAATTTTCAATCTTTGCTTGGACCAAAAAAAATTGCCCGAAATTTGAAAATGTTTATGATGTTCTGGAATATTACACAATATTACCAAAAATACCATTTTGAGTCCCGAGTTTAGAACAAAAAAAAAATTATTGGCCAAGATTTGTAACCGAGGGTATTCCTTTTTAACAGCACTCGCAGGCCAACCCGATCAAAGGGCTATATGCTTCAAATCCAGGAAAATTATTCTAATTTAATTTTTTTTTTTTTCAAATTAGACTAAAAAATGGAACTCTTATTCAAAATATTTCTGCAAAAAATGGTAATCGAAAGAGTCTTCACAAGAATACACAGCATAAATGATAATTGAAAATGTTGTCCACCTTGGATTAAGAGAGCGATCAGTTTTACTAAGATTTTTGTTTTTATTTTATTTTAAGGTGGGTGGTTGCCTGATGCGCATGATTTGGTGGTGGCGAGGGTACGTATCCACCGATTACAAAAATCAGGTTTAACAATATTTACTACTTTTAAAAAATTTATTTATTAATTTTCATAGTCATGTAAAATTAATTAGGATAGAACCTTCTTCTAACAACCCAACAATAGAAAATAATGTCATTAACAATTTAATTATTTAACTTGTGACCGAACAATAAAAATTGATTTTACAGAAAACGATAGTTATAAATTTGATTTTTATAGCCTGGACACCTTGGTCTAATTATAATATTGCGAAAACTTACTGCGAAATTTCTCTCTTTATAAATTTTATTTTAATTAAAACAACCGAGTATATATCGGTTTTTTTTTTAATTAAAAATCATGCCCTTTATCATTTTTTATGGGGCCTAACCCAATAGCTATATTACAAGATCCCCATAGGCATATTACAACTCATCAAACAATCTCAATCCAATTACCTCCTCTTGATAATCATTAGTGATTATTTTAATATTACATAAAATTTGACTTTAAAAAAAAAATGATTGTGAGGAACTTAATTAATATAATGAAACTTCTAAGAGTTATGAAATAAGAAAACTCATTTTCTTTATTTTTTAATATTAAGTTGGTCCAACCTAATGCTTATAGTGCAACGACAATATGATAATCGATTGAGCACCAATACTTCTATTAAATTCAAATATTAGATTCATTTTGCCATTTATTTTATTTTAATAAATTAAAAGGTGAAAGATATATTATCCATTATTATGACAAATACACGAGTATTTCAGTTACTTTAAACTTCTATAATTATATTAGAGGTCTTGAATTCAATTAGTTGATATTGCTAATCTACGATAAAAACTTTATTTCTTCTTCAAATTGACAAATTCCTTCTACTCGACATAAACTAAAACATGCAATATGAGCCTAGAAAAGAGAGCATAAAGATTAAGGAAAAACTAATCAATCTTAGCATAATACCGCCGCTCCTTCCATCTCTCCTACTGCTTCTCTTCATTGAGTTCAAACGCCGGAGCAGGGAACGACTTCGACAAGCCAGCCACTGACTTGAACACCACCTTCCCGTCGGACGGTTCTTTAATGTAAATCTCGACGAGGCCGATCCAGATCAAGAGCTCTTTGGCCTTAACCCCAGTAAGCTTCTTGATCCTGTTCTTCTCAACATATGCAGTAATCTCAGGAGCATACGACACGTACTTACCAATCTTATCAAAGTAGTGCTCTGTTTTCTTCTTTTGTTTGAGCCAAACCAGACCAGTTTCTTTCTCATACCCACACTCAATGATGTCTTTCAAAGGGAGAAGTCCCCTGGGAAGGCCTACTTCTTGCAACAAGAACTTGGATTTCTCTTGGCAAATCTCATCACCATGGTAAATCTCAGCTTTGGCCTTTAATTCTTCTGTAACTAGAGCCATTCTTCTTCTTCTTCTTCTTCTTCTGGTGGGCACTCTCTTCTCCTCAAGTGAATTGTGGGGCAGAAGATGGGCTTTATTTATAAGTCGATAGGGTAGGAAAATGCCCTTGAATAATGTCAGAATTGCCAACACTTGATGCAGAAATTGAATTTTATCGTTGGCCACTCACCCACCATAGGTACAAAGCTATAATTACAAATTTACAGCCCTTTTTTATCTGTGGTTATTGCCAAACAATTGCATGCTCATTAACTAACTAACTACTACTTTGCTGTCGATGTTAATTGCTGATTCAATTTACTTTGAATTAAAATCAGTTTTTAATACAGTCTATTTCTTTAAAAGCTAAAATTTTTAGATCCTAACACGGGAATACTCTTTTAGTTGACACGGATTTTTTGGATTTCCCATTTGCCTCCATTCGCAGAAATCGGTACACTTTTTCAGTAAACCAATTCACTGAAAAGTGAACCGATTTATATGTAAAATGATCCGGTCGGTACACCGATTTAGACTCTCAAAAAATCGGTGCACCGATTTCCAAGTGATCTGATCGATGAGTGAACCGATTTTACAGATAGACGAGAGACAAAATGGGAAGTTTATTAAAACTCGTACCTCTTAAAAGATAATGCATGTGTTAGGATACCCACCCAATATTTATTTTGTTTAAAGGGAGAAGAGAGAGAGAATGATTTTACATTATTGAGAACTCTCAATTTACTCCCATTTTTCACTTAATTTATCCTTCCCCTCCTCTCTAACATGGAAAGATTTTTAACTCAAGTGGGGGTTAGCTTGATGTTCAAGACACTACTCTCGAGAAAGGAGGTAGTAGGATTCGATTCACCATCAACACTCCTCTGAGTCACTCCATCTAATTGTTTACCGAGTGTATATTAGATTGAGAGGTTGACACATACTCTAAAGATTAGTCGGATTAAAATATTTTTTTTATCTCAATACATGTGAGCTCTGAACACCTTGATCATAAAAAAAAAAATTTAAAAAGATTTTCATCCCATTTTTTTTACCATGAGAAGTGGGTGCTGGACTAAAGATATGCTAGGGATGTATTACAGTGGGTTAAGTAGATATTGCATCATAGATATTCTCTTACTGCCATGATTCTTCTTAAGAATGGCAAAGTGGTATTTTTCATGGATGGGAGGGGGTACTGAGGGCTTTGAATGGTCCATTACAGGGTACGGTTGGAAAATAAAGGCCCATTAAATGTGACCGTTGAGAAGAAAGAGAGATATGGGCAATGGTTCGGTGCCATTTCAAATTCGAAAATTCTAGAGAGATTTTTTAAATTCTTCGATTTAGAGAATATGCTTTTTAAATATTGAGATTAATTATATAATTTTAATAGAATGCATAGAAAATAATAAAGCTATTTACAGTATAAAATTTAAATTTTATGTGATCAATTTTTTTAAAAAATTTACATAGGAAAAACTGTAGAACTTCATGTGATCATATTAATCATGTGATTTTGAATTTTAAAATTTAATTATTAAAAAATTATTAATTTTTATAATCTATTTTATAAATTTATATTTATCAGTTTGAAAAGTTTCTGTTTGACTTGTATCATCCATAAAAGCTTTCATCTATCTTTATGATGATGTGAGATATGTCTCATAATAAATTTAGAGAATTGATTTGGGGATCGCTAGTCGCTACTCTATCTATCTTCTTAAATTACTTTTTGTTTGATATATAATTATATTTTATCAGATTTGATTTTTTGTTATTGTATGACAAAAAAAAATTCTTATCCTATTTTTTAAATTTGACCATTTCCTCTCACTCTCTCCCGATCTCTCGAATCTTCTATCTCAACACTCTCTGATCTCTCAACTCTTCTCTCTCAATGCTCTCGGTAACGACCCGTCCCACTAGCACAATATTGTCCGCTTTGGGCTTACACACGGACCCGCACGGCTTTGCTTTAGCAAGCCAACCCACTATTGCTCCCAAAAGGCCTTGTGCTAGAAGGACGGGTCGTTACAAATGGTATCAGAACATTGTTCAACTCTCTGCCTGAGGGTGTGGGCTTGGTTATTGTGTGTGCAGAACCGGGGACGGCTCTGGCTTTAAGGGGGGGTAGATTGTACTACCCTGCCCCAAAAAGTCTCACATTGCTAGTGGCATTGGAAGTTCCCTGGTATATAAGTAGTAACCTTCCTCCTTCTAACACAAGGCCTTTTGGGAGCAACAGTGGGTTGGTTCGCCAAAGCAAAGTCGTACGGGTCCGTATGTAGGCCCAAAGCGGACAATATTGTGCTAGCGGGACAGGTCGTTACACTCTCTCCAAATTTTTTATTCCGGCATTTGACCAATTTTTTTAATAAATAATTATAAATCTTAAAATTAAATAAAAACTAAAAAGTAATAAAGAAAATAAAATACAAATATAAAAAAAAAATAAAAAAAAAAAAAACGTCACATGGCCATTAATGGTGATACGAACCAATTCTTGTAATTTGGTACAAGTACTAGTCATAAAGTTGATGATGAATATGACTAAGATTAGGACATGACCTTCTTGTCACTTTCTTCCATAATAAAAGAGTTTTTTAACAAAAATATAAAAAAATAGTTTTTAATTCATTTTTCATAAAAAGAGATAGATATTTATGGAAGAGAAAGAAAATATTTTACTTAAGATAACACTTTTTTCATCTTCAATCAAAACAATTTTTTAAAGCAATCAATAAAATCATCAAGTTTTTATGATCTGATATAAAATTGAATTTCAACAATTTTTCGTACAATTACTTCTTTTCAAAAGATTGACAATTAACCCCTTATGCTTTTAGCAATGTAGATGGGTCAAACATAGAAATCATGCATCAAAATTTTCTCATGTAGAAAATCCCAACTTTTTGAGACGTAATATAGGACATTTTTAATTAAAAAAAAAGGTTTTTTCTATGGTTTATAACTAGGGATCTTCATTTCTTTGAACTCGATCAATGGTTAACTTAAACCCAACTTAAATAAATTGGTTTGAACAAGATTTTGATTTAATAGGTTGGGGTTGGGCCTTTACTTAAAGTCCATTTAAGCTCATTGGGCTTTTAGACCTATTTATTTTATAAAAGAAAGAAAATTACAAGACGTCAAAAACTTTCAAGAATATTTTTCAACTTTGACTATTAAAATCAGGTGCCAAGAAATTGTTTTTTAAACTGAAATTTTAATAGGAGCTAGATCTACAGTTATATTTTTATGTTAAAAAAAAAAAAACACCATATGCAAAATAAACGGGCTTTAAACGGCATGGTCGTACTTTGACTTTAAAAGCTTGAGGTGCTTTGTACGGGCTAGAACTTTTGAAGTTATACAATAGGCGTCAGATTTTTTTTTACAAAGTCCGACCTAAACCTGACCCATGAGGAGGCCTATACTAAATCCCAAGTCACAATAAAATTTTATGTAATATAGTCAGAGTTCTATTTTCAAAATTATTCTTCAATAAAAAAATTATCATCTAATTGTAAATTTGATTCCTAATTAATTTGTTATATTTAGTTTTTTTTTTTTAATTTATGTGTAGAAAATCATTAAAAGGCAACAAATTGAGCTAAACCCATGTAGATATTAGTTTCTCTAATTTAAAAGGGTTAGAATGCTAGTAAAGAATGCGTCTCTTATCCCAAAAGGTCACTATCAAAACCGTTACCCTATGTAGATAAAGAAGTTTGCAGATACTCTAAATATTAGTAAATACTCTAAAAGGCGATAGATGTGATCAATCTTCACCGCTGTTAGTTGAATTTCTTAAAACTTGTTGATTCTCTCGATTCAAAATTCTATCCATTCACGTTAAAAGTCTTTAAACTGTCAGCTTAGACATTTAATAGGTTGTCAATGCAAAACGTCTAACCACTGACTCATCAATGCGCATGACCATGCCGGTTGTTAAAAGACGTTAAATTATTTTTCAGTACCAATTCAGTGCGTAGTTACGTTTGATGGGTGATAATGGTTCAATTATTGAAATCATGGTACATGATTTTGCAAAAAGGGATTTTAAAATCAAATCGACTAAGTTCTGGGAAGTTTTTAATCACTTGGATTTATCATTATAAGAGTACTAGACATATGAAACAACAATGGAAAAAAAAACTATAATGTTCAACATTTTTATTACATTTGCTTCTACGAGGGAGAGACACAGGAGACAATTTAACAAAATTGATAAGATTTTTTTATTCTTTAAAAAGTCAAATATACTTTAAATACTTTAAAAAACACATCCAATTCGCTGCATCAGGGTCAAATCACTTTGGGTCGCTCTATAATTCATAATCTTCAATGGCTTAGTTTAGTTCGTCTTTCACAGTTTGCATTCAGTTCAGTGATAGGAGGCAGGTTTCTCTTGCCAGTGCCCTATTTATGAGGATACACGGTTGATACAGCAAGGGCAAGGGCATGGATTTAACACATGAGACTGAAGTTCTGAAACAACACAGGAACTTTAATCTACTTTTTAAGTGTTTGGGCATCGTAGCGATGGTTAACAATGGAGGTAAAAGATTTTGTGGCGATTCTCAGGTTATGGTTGGAAGAGAAGACGGTGTCAGGGATCTTGATTGTCACTTGTACACGACAGAAAATGGATTTAATAGCTAAACGGCCAACTACCCGGAGTGGCAGAGACACTAACTTTTAAGGGGGATTGTAAATAACTAAATACTAAAGTACCTTGCCGTTTAGCAGCAGCAGTAGATTCATGGAAATCCCCATGAGTTTCGCCGGTTTCTGCTGCGGCACTTTTTCAGTAGGTTGAGGGATAACATCTTACAGAACACATGGGCTGTCCGAAGGTAATCGGATAACTTTCATTTTGGTAACTAAAGGATAAAGAGTAAAAAGTCTAAATTTAATTACTACAATCTCCCATTTACAGCAAAGATATTCATAAGGGTAACCCTTTATAAAGATTAACTCCTACAAATTTACCTCTCATCCAAATGCAGCCCTGTTTGCAAAGATTTTTTCGAAGTTTCGACTGATGCTTCACACGAGAGTGGTTGCAGAATGTAATTCAGCTAGCCAGTAGCTAAAGAGTGGAGATGGTGGCAATAAAAAGAAGAAAGAGAAGAAGTAGTGATGAGAAATCTCCAATTTTTTTTTACTAAAGCTGTGGAGCTAATGAAGTATTAATATTCACTTACAGAGTTGACTCAATGAATTTGTCAAACTCTTGAGTTGATGAATTTGGCCCAACTCAATACCTATAGTCTCTCGGCTAAACTCTACCAAACAAGTGACAAGTCATTGATATGTTAAGATATATTAAAAGTCTATTTAAATTAAGATTTTGATTTATTTTAATTTCTAATTAAGAGAATAGATCAGTTTAGAATTTGAATTTTTCTAGAATTATTTTGTGTGTCTATATATGGAGTGTTTCTTAATGAATGATAAATCAAAGTAATGTGAGAATTATGGTCTCAACATTGCATGGTGGCAGAAGGCGTGTGCAGTGAACTTTCCTTTGTCAATCTTAAAACAAAACCCTCAAAAACTTGTTTAGCTTTCTCTCTCATCTTCTTCTCTTTTGTTGATACGATCCATAGAAAGACTCCTGCCATGGAAATCCAAGCTCATCATTGATTTCAAATGACAAATGACTCGTTCATGTTGAAGATCGTTAGCTATGTTTGCAGACTAACTTAGACTTCTTATCTTGTCCCCACCGAGGATCAGAACTAATTAACCACAAGAGTGTAGTTCAATTGGTTCACTTCCGTCTCAAGAAGTGGTAGGTATGAGTTCGAGTCCCCATAACCTAACTTTGATGTGTCCTAAGAGTAGTGACCTCACCCGTAGAGATTTTAGTAAAACTCTGTCTACTTTTCCACACATAAATCCAAAAAAAAATAATCAATTAACCATTTTCTTTCTCATCGTTCCCTTGTGGATCTTACCATACTTAATCACAGTAGAATTAAAACTGATTTATTTTCCATGTCTTTTCACAGCAGATTTTTAAAGCTATAATCAATATTTAAAATTGTTCAATTGAGTTGATTTAAAAATTAAAAAAAAAAACTAATATTTTCAAGACAATCGAGTAAGAAAACACTTATTCTGAAAGAAATACCTATCCATAATCATTATCTTTTAGAAGTAACAGTACTTCGGCTTCTTCTCATTTTCATCTATGGTTCTATATGTACATCAATTGACTGGCATGGCAAAAATTTGAACATTTTTGCATAATCCAAGCAATTCCCCAGTCACCAGTGCACCTGTTTATACTTCATACTATTGAGGCTCCTTACTCTTGATTCTCAAGGGACGCTTATTCTCACAATTTTTTCTAGAAAATTCTGAATTTATTAAAAAAAATGGGTTTTCTCTAAAATTATTATGCTCAAATTCTTATAGGAATTTAGACAGTCAAATTTTTCTTTTTTAAAAAATCTTAAAATCTTTTTGTCAAAATCCATGGAAAAATGCCATTATCAAATGGGCTGGCATGATCAGACTAAGCTCAAATTAATTAATTCAATCAAATACATTTATTAAATAGATTATGTGATGACTCGACTCCCCCACATGATATTGTCCACTTTGAAACCCACAAACCCGCACGAATTTGCCTTAGGCCCTGACCCACCTGACCAAGCTTAAAAGGCCTTATGTGAGAGAGGGGGCTCTTCCCTCAAATAAACCCTTCTCACATCCCCTTCTTGAGCGATGTGGGATTGGGCGTCACAATCCACTCCTCTTTAGATCAGAACCGTCCTCGACTTTGTCACGTCAGATAGATAGAGAGCCCACACAGTCAGAAAGTTAAACCGTTCTCAAATACCATTTGTGACGACCCGACTCTCCTACACGATATTGTTCTTTCTGGACTCCATGGATCTGCACAGATTTGCTTTGGATCCTGGCCCACAAGACCAAGCCCAAAAAACCTCACGTGAGAGAAGGAGGTTTTCCCTCAAATAAACCCTTCCCACATCCCTTTCCTGGGCGATGTGGGATTGGGCATCACATATTAACTTGATTTAACTAAGATTAAATGGGTTGACTAAATTCAACCCATTTACAAAATGGGTTGACCCAATGGTCTCAACTCTTAACTCATTTATAAGTCGAGTCAACTTAATTTGAGTACATGACTAAGTTTAAATGAATCAACGTGAGTCAACTCATTTATTAAAAAGTTTAATCCAACTCATCTCATACCAAACCTAATCTATTTAAACCCTTTAATCAAATAGATTGATCTAAGAAGTCTGGCTCATCTATTAAATAAGTGAATCAAATCCAAACGGTTGGTGAAGCTTAAATGGGTCAATCCAACTTGACACATATCAAACTTGACCCGCTTGATTTAACTAAAACAATCTTAAATTCGTCAATCCAACTCATTCAAGACATAAACTATTTATTAAATGAGTTTACCTTAATCCAAGTATCGGGTCAAATTTAAGTAGGTCAGTTTATTAAATGTTTGATTCAACACAACTCACACCAAGGTATGCTTATCCTTCTCAGGTCAGAAAGGTAGAGACATTTTATCTAAGTTTCTCCTTCACATCATAGTTTATTACATTGTTTAGCAATAAAGCACTCATTGATATTGTAATTTTAAATGTGTAAAAAATTATGACTTTATCATTCCATCATTCAATAGCAGAGGGGATTCGCTCCAGCAATTTAAATTTGAATTTTCTCTTTTTAATTGATTTGAATTTTTTATATTTATCATAATTTAAAGAACATTTAAACTTTGACAAAAGAATTTAAAAGAAAGTCTCATTAGCCTGGTTCACTAATGATAAATTGTAACATCCAGCGCTTTCCCACACTCCCAGCACAGCTGGGTGTAGAGGGGATTTAAGACCAGACAACTCCCTCACTCAACACAAAGCCTTTTTGGACATGGTCTGGTGGACCAGGCGAAAAACAAAATCATATGGGCTCGTCGGGCCCAAAGCAAACAATATTGTGTTGGGGGTCGGATCATCACAAGTGGTATCCGAGCACGGTTCAACACTCGGACTGTGTGGGCTCTCTACTTGTTCTGCATGTGTGTATGGACCCTTTGTAAGTGTGACATGAAAGAGCCGGAGATGACTCTGGTTTAAAGGGGGGTGGATTGTAACATCCAACGTTGGTTGGTGTGTGGGAAAGTCTCACATCGCCTAGCACAACTTGTTTCTAGATATCTACTATTTTTTTTTATGATCAAGGTATGCAGGCCTCTTGGGGTATATGCATGTAACGACCCGACTTGAATACAGGGCTTAGGGCTTGACTCAGTGTGATATTGTCCGCTTTGGGCCCGACCTGAATACAGGGCTTAGGGCTTGACTCAGTGTGATATTGTCCGCTTTGGGCCTAATACACAAGCTCGAACCTGCACGGTTTTGTTCCTAAGCCCTGGCCCACATGGCTAGGGCCCAAAAGGCTTCACACATGAATCAAGAGGGGTGACCACTTATAACCCCTCCTCTTTTCTCCTCCCAAACCGATGTGGGACACTTTCCCACATCAGTTTGGGAAGGAGGTGGGTATTACTGTGTAAGTCTTCCTACCCACACACTTGGTAACTCTACAAAGAGTGACCCTTTAAAGTGGAGTGAGAATCGAACTCAAGACTCTCACTTCTTGAAACATGTTTTTAGCCATCATTATAACCCTTTGAATTTTATTGATAGACACCATTTAAAAAACATAGTGGCTAGTAATTTTTATGGATTAAAAATGACTAAGAAACCACCTAAATTACATTTTTCAAATACTTAAATTTAAAGCTTAAGAATTAATATTTATAAAAATAATCGATCGCAGTGTGATGGTGGAGAGTAACCTGATCTACATTGCAGATATATCAAATGCGAAGTGCAAGAAAGAGAAAAATGCATGAAAAAGATCTATTTCCATGAAATTAATTTACATTGTGGAAATTATTTTCAACAAGCATTTATAATTTTTAAAGAAATATTGATCTCAGTTGCAGTACTTTTTAAACATTTTATCAAAAATTAAAGACTTCTTCACAATGACGAAAAAAATTAGAAGATTTCTATCATAAATTCAAAAAATAAAAGATCTTTAAGAAAGCCTTTAAATTTTTAGTAGGGCTAGAAATGGGTATTTCTGGAGTCACAGAACCCCTCCTCCACTCTGTAAGTATATATAAGCAGCAAAGAGAGGATATCTTGCATTTAAGCTTTTACTGATTAATCCATGGAGTCGCTCATGCATTGCTCTTCTGCTTCTGCGACCTCTTTTTTCTATCCAAAATCCGTCAGATTCCTTCACTCGCAAAGACAGAGGATTTCAATCAACTTCAATATTTCTGCAAATGGGTTCTCTTTTTCAGCCCAGTATGTCTCCCAATACCTCTCTCTTGGGCCGAGGGAGAGAAGTAAAGTTATAACTGCAGCTTCTTCAGCAGACAAAGAGAAGAAAGAGAAGAAGAAAAAGAAAGTCGATTCTCATAGCTTTGTTTCAAGGCCAGATGAATCCACTGGGCCCTTTCCTGAAGCCGTGCTTCTTAAAGAGGTGATTTCCTTTTCTCTTATTTGGAGAATAATTCCATTCATTTTCCTCTTTTATTCCATTCGGTGCTCGATTTTGTTGCTGACATGGGCTTTCTGAAATTGTTTTTATTTTATTTCATCTTTTGGGTTTTGTATGAACAAAGTTTCAGGTCAAACTAGTGATGTTTTCTTCTTCTTTCTCATTCGTTTCTTTTCGGTATTTGTTTTTCTTAAGGCTGTGTTTGGATGCATGGAAGCAAACTACTTCTAGGGAAAATAGCTATCTAGGGAAAATATTTAGTGTTTAGTTTTGATTTTTGGATTTTGGGTTTGTGTTTTGGCTTGTCACTTGTCAACAAATGATTCACATGTTGTAAGATGTTGTTTCATTTGAAGATTGGATATAAACTGTCTGATTTTTAGTGCTTTTTGGAAACCCTCAACATTGAGTCTGTTCGGTTACACTGATGCACTTTCCAGGATAATTTACAGAAACTGGAAAGTGCTTTTTCCTGAAAACATTTTTTCTTTTTTGATAAATGAAAATAAGAGAAATAAATAAATTTAAATAGACAAGCTGAAAACACTATTCTGGAAACCCTTTTTTTTTCTTTCAATTGCGTTGATGCACCTTTATTCAAAATCCCTGTTCATCGGAAATACAATTCTGTGGCTATTCTTTTTCTTTCATTTCCATAGAATCCATTTTCAGATTAGTGCTATTACTGCTGCTGGTACCATAGCACAAAAATGATAGAAAATGGAAAATTTTGCTCTTTCAGATACCACTCCAACAAGATTTTCCTCTGAAAGTAAAGGAAATGACAAACCAAGGAAAGTCTTGCTAATATCTGTGCTCTGACTCCTTGCTTAAAAGGTGACTTCTGTTGCATATCTTCCATTGAAAATGCATTTGGAGGAAAAAAATGGCGTGCACACAATCATCCCCCTCAACCCCCCTCCCCCCCACCCCCACCCCCATGGTTTAGTCAAACTTTGAAGATTAGGGTGGTTTATTTTTCTTTTCTTTTTCTGTGCAGATAGCATATGAGAACATTTTATTTTTAGATTATAACAAAGTTGGTTATTTGCTAATAAAGTGAGTATTTATTCTTACTTTCAGAAGAACGCTCGGGAAGATGGCAGAGTCCTTCCTGAGTTTGCAGATGCTGAAGAAGGTTTGCTGTTGTCATTCTTGGTCGTCTCCTTCCTTCCATTTGGTTTATTTTTATCTGTTTGCTTTTCCTAGAAATTTGGTTGTCAATGGTCATTAACTCTAGATCTGGTTTGCAGAAAATCTTTTTGAGTTCCTCAATCTTCAGCTGGAAAGCCAATTGGAAGTTGATAAAAGTAAGCACATTGCAATTCCATCTATTTTTTCTTCAGTGGAGAATTAGAATGCCAGATTTTAGTTATGCTGTACTTTGTGTTGGTTTATGAGGAAGATATGTTTTTGGAGCCACTTGTGAACCACAGTAAATCCAATGCTTTTGTACCATATCCATATTTGCTGCATTTTAGATGGAGCCTCAAATATATGCTAAAAATTGTTAACAGGGTATGCAGCGTTCTTTACCCCTCTGACCTCCAAATGCAGAATACCTTGGAGAAACTTCTGGTTTGCTCGAATATCACATTTAGCGTTGGTCAAACTGGATCCATGGCTCATGGCCCAACCTGACCAACCACACGACCCATGGCTGACACAGGACATGATTGATGCGGAGCATTGGACTAGATTGATCCTGCCCATAAACCATGAACTAACTCATCCTGACACAACCCAACCCATATCATGGGCTTATAAATTCCAAGCTGACCAATTTTCAAGTTGGATAAAGGAAACTCAGGCCAAAACCTGGGCCAAGCTGCAACCTTTGTACATAATATTTCCCTGTTAACTAGGATAATTAAATTATTTGTTATTTAGAATTTAATACATTATTTCTTTGGTCTATATTCACTTGGGATTGGGCTGGAATCTAAGCCTGACCTGAGCTGACAGTACAAATGAAATTTCATTGCCTCATAACGTAGTTTATTCAATAGTTAAGAAACTGTACTTTGCACTTCGTTCACCCCATCGTGGACAGAAGGTGAATGGTGTATAAAAGACAAAGCACTCTTTTTGTTGTTGAAACTTGAAAGTTATAAAAACATAGAGATATTGAGAGAAGTGGCAAATGATACTGAAGTTGTTGCATACTCAAGACTTGCGTCAGGCCTTTAGTCTATTGAATATTGTTTTAGTAACAGAGTAGTTTCTTAGTATTGTGCCTATGTCATGGTTATGTCATCTTCACATTCTATTTTTACTGTGTCCATTAATTTGTTCTATTTTTCTCTCTTTTTTCCTGCAGTGCGTCATTATGAAGTGGTTTACTTAATTCATGAAGATCATGTGGAAGAGGTTGGGAGCGTTATATCCAAAGTTGAAGGTGTCATTTAGCTTTATTTTTTTATTTGGCCTTTTCTCCCTTTTCCGTGTCATTAATTGCTATAAACTATGCTTGAAGCATGTTGGAACTTGTTGGGCTCTAAATAAGAAGCATCTAACAGTTGATTATTGTTAGCAAAGTCCACATTGCAGTGAACCTTTGGGTCTTGTTGTTTATAAATGCATGGGCACCCTCTTCTTATAAGCCGGTTTTTATGGATGAGTTATACTCATGTATTTAACATGGTATCAGAGCAGGGGTATCATTGGGATGTGTTGGGTTCATATCTCTAGCCCTCTGTGGAGGGGAGCCGCGTGTCTCCAACCCTGGCATTTATGAAGAGTGTTAGCAAAGTCCCACATTACCAGTGGACCCTGGGTCTTGGGGTTTATAACTATGGGCACCCTCTTCTTATAAGCCAGTTTTTAAGGATGAGTTCTACTCATGTGTTTAACAATTATCTCTATAATTGTCAATGTGATTGAAATAGAGATTCGTTTTCCATATTGAATAGAATATTTTGGCCGTCATTGTTCCATTTTTAATGATACACATCCTTCCTAATGTTAAAAAAAAAAAATATAGGAACTGTCTCTAGGGTGGCTTTCCTCCCAATCACCTGTAAAGTGGGAGACATTTTCTAGCTAATAAGAAATATGGACCCACATTATAGGATGTTTAATAAATAATTAAAAAATGAAAAGGAGGATAATGATGGACACATGTGAGTTCAAACAAACTTAAGATCAAAATCAAACAAACTTGGAACAGGTTTGGTAATTCTTGTGCCTTCATGCAAAAACATCCTAGCTATCTACTCAAAGTTGAGATAGTTGCCCTTTGCTGTATTATTGTCATAGATTGCAATCTAAGAACACTCGTATCTCTATCTGGCTTATTGAGACTGAAGACAAGTGTGTTCTTTTACAAACTCTAGCTCATCTGGGATCCACATTCTATATTGTAGTTAATGTAGACAGGTTTTATTCTAAAATTCCAAACTTCCAGCCTCTGTTAATGACTAGTATTTCTGTAGATGTTGTCATGATACTACTGTCATGTGCCTCTAGCATTTTCTTTTCCACGCAGTTGCTAATTGTGTAACATGACTTCACAGACTTCATAAAGGAGAAGAATGGTAAAATATGGAGACTGAACAACTGGGGTCTACGGAGGTTGGCTTACAAAATAAAGAAAGCAAAGAATGCAAACTACATATTGATGAATTTTGAGCTGGCTGCCAAATGGATCAATGACTTTAAAAGCATGCTAGACAAGGATGAGAGGATCATTAGGCATCTGGTCATAAAAAGGGATGAAGCAATTACTGAGGACTGCCCACCCCCTCCAGAGTTCCACACTCTTCATGCAAATATCATGGAAGAGGAAGACATCGATGAGGTTGATCCCAATTACAGTGGTGGACAGGACTGGGATGACGAGAGTGAATTGGTCACTAGCGATACTGAAGATGGTATAATTTATGTTGATGATGACGGCGATGATGAACAAGGTAATGAAGATGATGGATCAAATCATGTCAGAAGAGGGGCAAGAACTAACATGCCTGAAAAAATTGCCAGGTAGTTTGGGTAGTTTCTTTTCTTGTGGAGGGTAAAGAAATAGAGAGGTATTTTTCGGGTAACTCAGTCTATGTTTGTGCTATCAGACTGAGTGTACTTATGATATCTGTAACAAAGCTTGTGATCTAAAAGCTGTTAGGATGGTATCTGTATGATCTAATTCTACTCAAGACACTGTCTATGACAGATATCTCTGCAGCTTACCTTAGTGAACAAGTTTTTTTATTCTTATGAATCTGAAAAAGCGTTCATATTAAGAGACATGGTGGAATCATAACCTAGTATGTTTTACTGAAATATATACATGCAGAATTGTGACATTGGTTTCGTCAAGGCAATCCATCTAAGAAAGAAACTTTATTGACTCCAGAAACCAAAAATGACCTTAAGATGTATGGAAATAAGCACTTTGCTTGAAACACAAGGATTGGAACATTTAAATGGTTCTATGATGGGTCCACTGTTGCTTAACCAAGATTCTAATCTATGTCAGGACGCTTGAAAATGGGTCTATGATGGGTCCATGGGGCTTGTCCAAGAACTTAATCCATCTTTGAACACTTAAACGGGTCTAAGATAGGTTCATTAGGACTCCTCAAATCTCATAATACATGTCAAAACTCAAACAGGTCTCAAAATGGGTCCAGTGGTAATTGATCCAAGCCCCTAGTACTTGTGTACCATGATTAATCAAATGGGCCAGACTTTGACCCATCCACACGTAACATGTCTAAAATAAGTCTATTATGACTTATCCATAGAAGGTCTAGAAGTGGATATCTAAGTGACTGTCCAACTCCAACCACTTAAATTCTTCAAAAATGTGCAAAGGTGTAGCTTTAACCTAAGGAAAACTCTAGCCTCACAGTGCTCACTCATGAGCTCCCGAGACTCAGTTTTATTCTCTTAATATAATTATTTTTTTATATATTAACTTTATAAAACTAAAATGTAGTATAAGAGTATATTAATTGTGAAAAGAAATATTTATTTAAACATCTTTATTTAGAAGAGTGTTCCTTTTTCATTTCTTTGATGATTGTAACTAACGAACTAAGTTGTACCCATTTCAATCTATTTCAAAACTAAAATTTAAGTTTTACATTAAATATGCATGTCAATATAGATGTATCCCTAATTGAACTCATTTATGTTTTCATACTTAGAAGTAGTCATGGGTCCAAATATCAATTTGAAATGCACTAAAAATGCTCAACTAATGTTGTCCTAATGATTTTTTCCTCAATTTAAAATAATAACAGCTAAATTGCATTTAATGTCGAACATATGGGTGTAACTTAACTGATTAACCTCCTGCCTTAAGAAGCAAGAGGTGTTAAGTTCGAGCTCCCATAGACTAATCTAGTGTAATCTAAGGGCAATGGATATCACCCGTGGAGGTTTTACATTGAATTTTCTGTGGTTTCCCACCCATAAATTCAAAAAATATTAATAAAAAATAAAAACAATTGGTTCATGAAATAAAAGCAATTGATTTAGCTAAAAAAATTTAACAATGAAAGGGATTCATAAATGATTAAGAATATCAAAGAGCTTAAAAGTCAACAAGCAAACAAGTCCGTTTTTTATTTTTATGATATAGTTATCGGCACCTCACATTAGAGGTTAGACTAATTTCACGGACATGTGTTAATCTCTTAATCCACACACATCGATTAAATCTATAAAAAATAACCTATTGAAATTGAATTTAAATTAAATCTATAAAAATAGCCTATTTGAGATTGAACTTAAATTAAACATATTAGCGGTACACGTACACGTCCACTTGATGAGAAGTCTAGATACCAGAAATCTAGAATCTCCCCACCTTCCAGTCCCTTTAGACACCAAACAAAGCCACAAGCCTCGAAAGAGAAATTTGTTGGCATCTAGTGAGAGGAAAGCCATCAAACACAACACTAAAAAAGAACAGATATTATTATTATAGAGAAGAAGACAAATAAGAATTCTATTCACAAGAGAGAAAAACAAAAGAAAAGAAGAGATCATTCAAAGAATGAGTCGCTATAAAATCATCAAGTCATTACTGAGAACAACCTAGCCACCACAAGAAATAAAATCACCAAAGTAGCAGGAGAGGCAGAGAAAAGATGGGGAGGAACTTGTCATCCTCCATATTCCGGTGGCCGGAATTTGACTTCTCCAGCTGGACCTTGCCTTCTACTATATTCCGGTGGCCGGAATTTGATTTCTCCGGCCTTATGACGAACTGGGTCCCCAGTGTTACATTCCGGTGGCCCCATTTCGACTTCTCGATCGTAGACAATATGCTGTGGACCCTTGTGACTCTGCTAGAGTCAGTGGTCTTGGCAGCCATGTTGTGCTTCTTCTTTGTTTGTTGCGGCTGTTGTAGCCTTTGAACATATGATGGGGAATGTTTTTTCTGCTGCTTATTTCTCTACCTTTGCTGATGGGATGGATGAGGCTTCAATGTAACATAGGAGTATGTATGTATAATTAGAGCTTGTTTTAATTTGTTAATTTCTTTAGTCTCATGTGCTTTGTCTCTGCTTTGATAGATTTGTGGTTGATCCAGCCATTTTTTTATTCTTTTTATTTACTTTAACATCATGAGGAGGTGTGCTCTGTTTTTTTTTTTTGGGGTGGGGGGGTTTGTTGGCAAGCAGACATATACTTCTTTCAGTTGGTCTTTGTCCTCTCCAATCTCCATATTACTGCACTAAGTGTATTTCTTTATATAATTTTCATATGCAAGATTTTCAAATTAAATTATTTTGGTTTGGGATTCCAGTTTACTCTTCAGGGGCTTGGTTTCTTCTGCAGAGTATGGAACTTGTTTTGTTTTTTTGTTTTTTCCTTTCCTTCTTCCCATTTGAATTGAAGGATTTCCTTTGGTCTGTGAATTTGGTATCTGCAAGTAGATCTTGTGAACTAGCAGAATGGGTACTTCGAATTTGACTGAGTGGAATTAGATTTATCACTGCTTTTGGATCAGTCTAGAACTTGGGGGCTTGATTTTTGCCGCAAATTGAAGCGGGGAATTTCCCTTTTTTTCAATTCATTGAAAGTGAAGATTCCTCAAGTGTATCTCGTGCTTTTTATTGGTCGCGACTTACACACACCTGCATTTTTTACATCCGATTTTGGATTTTCGGAACAAATTATCATTATACCTCTATATTTTTACTCATTTCAATGGATTATTCTTTCCTTTGGACATTCATTCGAACTAATAGGCAGAATAATATTTATTGTATTATTTAAATAATAATTTTTTTTTAAATTTTAAAGTTTTTTTTAAGCACTGTATATTTTTAAAAATTTTCAAATTAAATATCCAGACTAATTATAATAACTTGATAAAAATATTTTAACACTTTAATGTCTTTTAACGCTCTTAAATATTTAAAATACAGTGTTTTTAAATAAGAGTATCTCTCGACTGTGTCACAAACGCATTTGAGAGTGTCAAAAGACCTTAAAGTTTTAAATTATTTTTATTAGGTTATCGTAATTAATTTAAATATTCAATTTGAGAAATTTTGAAAATACACGGTGCTTGAAAAATAATTTTAAAATTTTAAAGAAAATTTTATTATTTAACTAATGCATTGTGCATTACTGTAGCATATGCAATATAGACCATTACTTTTAAGTATTATATATTTCTAAAATTTCTCAAATTGAATATCACAACTAATTACAATAATCGAATAAAAATATTTTAAGAATTTAAGATCTTTTGACACTTTCAAATGTGTTTTCGACACAGTCGAGGGATACCCTTATTTATAAAATACTGTGTTTTAAGCATTTGGGAGTATTAAAAGATCTTAAAGTTTTAAAGTATTTTTATCAGGTTATCGTAATTAATTTGGATATTCAATTTGAGAAATTTTGAAAATACATAATATTTAAAAAATAACTTTAAAATTTTAAAGAAAATTTTATTATTTAAATAATGCACTATGTACTGCTGAAGGATGAAGTAGTTCCAATGAATACGTAATGCACTATGCATTACTGTAGCATGAAGTGGTTCGAATGAACCATCCGTTCGAAATGAATAAGGAACACTGTTCTGTTTATTGATTCGAATAAATTAAATTTATATTTTAATATTTATTTAAATAAATAATTTAACTGAATAAATGTTTAAATAAATTTTTAATTCGTTTGAATGAATGAAGAGGTATAATGATAAGGAAATTCAAAATCAGATCTATAAAGCAGAAAATTCGGATATTTACTGTCGCGACTTTTATTTGGTTATTTTTTGCTTGAAAAGTAGATTTTTGTGTGATTGGGGCCAATGGGTGTAAGTTGAAATGGAGATATCGCATCGTTGCCGACAAAAGTTTTTCTTTTTTCTTCTTCTCATGATTTATATTCTGAAGTGTACAGAGTATGGTTGTCGACCTGAGTTGATGGCACTTTTAGCTCCTTAATCAACCCATCAAGGCCAATCCAACGGCTGAGATTGTTTTACTTAAAAAACAAGAACCTTAGCTTGATAAGATAAGATTATGTGGTATCTTGCACGTAAAAATAGGTGTGGACTCCAATGTCCTGCGTGTCTATTATGATAGATCATCATTTAAGAAACAGGATGAGTAATTGGCACGTGAAACACGTGTAAGAATAGGAAGTTAGGTACAGTTGGGTCCAAAGATAATCAGGTTCGCTTCATCTTCTCTTTCAGGAAAGATTTCAATAGAAGTAAAGATAGAAAAAAGTTCTCCTGCCTTAAAAAAACTAATTACGTTTTAATCTCGTCCAAACACAGTCAACCCTAATGACTAAGACTAAAATTATCCAAAAACAAAGACTAAAATGGATATATTTTTCTCCATCAAAGCACAAGGCCCAATTGCCCAAAGAGTGAACACACAAAAAAAAAAGAAGGCAAACCGTATCTTTTGCCTCATCTTACATGAATATTTTCTCTCATATGCCAGACACATTCTATATTTTTAGACTAACATAGTTTTGTCTATGTATTATGGCTGAATGATATATTTGAAAAACCTTTGACACCCAAACAACTCCGGTTCAATCATTTAGTAGTTATCAAAATAAGTCATTAAGAATACCATTAACACAACTCAAAGGAGTTAGAGTGATGGCAAAGAACCCACCTCACAAAGTCGAACTCATGGGTTCGATTCTTACTCTACTCCAAAAAACCACTCTCAGTAGAGTTATCTGATGTGTGTGATTAGAGAGTCTTGCACATGTCCATAGGATTAGATAAGATGCATGGGTTTAATGATGAGTGATGACTGATCAATCATATATAAGGGATAGAAATTTAAGGTGAAACGCAGAGGCTTGATGGGTCGGCCCAAACAGTAGTGCTTGGCACATTCAAGCCTGGTGAGCCTGGCCCTCATTAATAGGTTGGTATAGGACAAACCCATTTCCATCCCTTGATACAGGCACTAGGCAATATCAGATGGCTTGGATTATCTGGATTCTGATCAGTACCACTTTGTATCATTCATTATCAGCAATATGGCCCACAATTTAGACTAATTGGATTGGTATGACTATGAAGAGATCCTGTGTGTGGAGTGGAGTAGATGTTGGGTTTGGCTCAAAAGGCCAACATTGAGTTGGGTCCAATAGGCCCAAGTCCTCTTGTAGCCCAGTATATATAAGAGTATGTTTTACACTTTAGGGTTTAGTTGATGAAGATTTCTTTCTATGTGTGGTGAGAGGAGAGACTATGGAGAACCTTATAGCACCCTGTTCATCTTCTTCATAGTGAATTGAACAATCACTTCATGGACGTAGATTTCATGTGAATCACGTAAAATCCCATGTCTCTTGTGTGGCTTGATCTTATGATTTGATTTGTGTGATTTTCATCTTATTTTATAACAGTAGACGTGTTGGCACAAACTATTACTAAATGGAAGCCGCACAAGGAACCTCACCATACAACATCCTTTGGAGAAATGGAATAACTTCCGATGTTGGCTGACGTGTGTGACTTTTCATGTGAACTACTTTGGTGACTTGACCATATTGTGCACCTAAATCTTTAAATAAAAAAAGCTATTAGGGTGTGACTTGTGTTGCACCATAGTCATAAAACCTTTAGGTGGAATTCATCTAATCTAATCAATCTGAACCATGTAATAAAAAATATTAAATTTATTTTAAAATTATATCCATTCATTACTTGTATGGATATTATCCACTTTACTAGCATATACTAACACAGTATTTTGTCTTCCCTACGCTAATAAAATATAAATTTTCTACTTATGAACCTCACGTTGGATGAATCTGTTTTCCATGTGAGAATAATAATCATCTACTATGATAATCTGCCGGTGTCTGTAGTCTGCTAGTGCCTCGCATCCACCCACTTATATTTGTCTACACATGGCGTCTATCAGATCCCCCAATCTAGAAATTATAGTAGTCCTCGATACCATTTTGTAAGGGCCTCCTCCTTACTTGTATGGATATTGTCCACTTTGTCAGTCCATAGTAGCACACGGTTTTGTTTTCTCCAAATTTCCCTTGGAAAAAGAACTCCATTCGATGAAGTATAAGTATCATACTTATGAACCTCACATTGGACTAGTCTCTTTTCGATATGGGACTAATGATCACTTTCTATGGTAGCCTGTCAATGCCTCGCACTGACCCACACATGGCATCCATCACATTTTATTTTATATTCATTGGTGACAAATTATTTGATTTGTATCTTAATTCACTTTTAAAAGTTCAACTAATTATAATTTGATTTAATTATGAAAATATTAAAAAATATAATTTCAAAATAAATGAAGACTCTTTTTCTATTTTGACCCCACGATTTCTCCTCATTTTATCTGATATAAAAAAGGTATGATTTCAAAATAAGTGTAAGATCTTCCTCTAAATCCTTTCTACTTTGATTCATTAAATGAGTTGATACTCAACTCAACCCATATTTTAGGTTTGAACATTGCTCGTGTTCTAATGAATGACTAGGTTGATCAGGTCATTAAGACACTTTATTTTAGTAACTGAGAATCACTTCAAGTTGACCAATCAATCTATGTTTTAAGCCTCCAAATTTCATCACTGTATAACCTTCAAATTTTTAAAACTTCTTAAAAATATACGAGGCCTATAAAACTTTGTTTAGATCAATCAAATTGCATTTCAAATTTCAATCAATTTAAACTATTTTAAATTTTATAGATTTTAAAAGTATATGAGGCTCAAAAAAATATATAGGTTTTTATCTTTAAACTTTTTTACAACTTAAAAAAAAAAAACCAGATCCCACTTTAATATTAATAAATTTTTATTACTACTTAAATTTATATAAATAAATAAAAATGAACCACTTATTTATGATATTATTCATTATTAGTTGTCTTTTAAGAGTGAAGACAGAAGTTTAAGATATTTTATGCAAACTTTATGATACATATGTGAAATGAATTGATTGGAAAAATTTAAGGTTCGTTTGTGTTTTCTTAGAAAATTAGATTTAATACAGAAATTGAGATATTTTTTTTAAAAAAAATATAGAATAATTTCTAAACTCACCTTTTATTCTATATGTTTGTTAAATGATGAGATTTTCAATAAAAAATACTACCAAAACTTTTTCTACCGAGACTCAGTAACAAGAGATGCAATCAGCATCCACACTTGGATGTGATATAAAGAGAATCATATGAATAATTTGCACAATTGTCCATGAAGTTTTACCTCCATATAATCATCGTATCCCTTAATTTTGAACTTTTAATAATCAATGATTTATACTCATCAAAATTTAAAAACTAAGATTATATAGCTTGGATTATCAATTGATAATGAAACTTTATTTACTTCATGTTCATTTAGTCACCTATCAAATGAACCAAAATATATAAGACTCTTACTTTATTTAATAACTCGTCTTCAATGTATGTATTAATACAAATGCAAAAGTAGATGTTTTTACTTAAAAGAATATTATTAAGAAAATCACTTTTTCATAGAAATGTTAATTTTCCTTTCTATTTTCCCTTGTGCTTCAATGTACCATCCGTGAAATCATTTTAATAAAATAAACATAACTTTAATGATTTTAAATAATTTTTAACTCAACTTAAACATGTCAAAGTTAAATAAAAATAATAATTTACTCAAGGTTGGTAGGCATTTAATGTGGTGTCGAGTTCGAAGAGGAATTGGAGCCAAGTACTTGGTACACCCTGTTTAAGGAGATGTGCACTGCATATAGGTATTGTCATTTGTATTTTATGATTAAATATAAGAAATGTTTGTTTTTAAACTAAAAAAAAATTGTCTTTAGATTGGTTTCAATTTATGAAGGTCCATTAACATAAATAAACATACATGTAAGTTTTCACTTTTCAAATATTTTTTATTTTATTTTTTGGGTTGGAACTAGGAACCTTCAAACGTTTGAGATGTACTCATTGACATGCCTACAAATCTAGATCCACACTTTCTTAAATATTTGACTTGGTACATTCATCAATGAGTATGGGCCAATAAAAACAACTGAACCAAAAATATTTGCCGCTCAATTGTTGCCCATAAAATGGATAATCAAAAAAATTGGTCAATGGTCCAAATTAATGTGATTGAGTGCATGCATGTGAAGAGTGCAACCCTATGAGATGCACATACTCCAAATTGGGGTTCAACTTGGATATAGTACCATGAGATGCAAATTTTAGATGTGCAAATTTTTTTGGTTGATTCAACTTTTTCACGATAATTTGGATAAAAAATTGTCAATGATTTTGAAAACGCTACTCAAATTTAAAAAACTTCGGTCAAATTTTGCCACGGAGGACACGGGTAACAAAATCGATTCGCTGATATGGGTGACCGTTACGTCTGTATCAACAAACTAATACATATCAGCTACTACAGACCGATACACCTCTATTCACAATCGTCTGTCACCATGACTGTAATGCACCAGCAATCGTATAGTTCAAAAAGATATTTTAAACGATACGTATTGGAGGATTCGAAAACCCAAGGTGAGATGAGTTGGAGGACCACAATGGGAGAAAGCAACGAAAACTGTTTAATCAAATTACTATAGATTTATTAAATGGTAAATGAAATAATCAATGATTTAAATCAACCAATTTTTTAAGATCTAAATTACAATCCTAAGATGATTAGATGAGACTAAAATTGCAATTCTTATCATTTTCTATATATCTCAACTCAGCACACGTGATCCACCTCAAAGCATAATAAACAAGCTCTTTTTATCTCTGCAGTCTTGTATAGATTAAGAAGATAATAGCAATTGGGCAGGAACTCCAGACTGCATAGATTAAGAAGATAATAGCAATTGGGCAGGAACTCCCCTTAAGAACGTCATTAAAGCATGTTTTCCATTAACACAGTAGTACAATGTTGGTAGTGAGACTTGCTTGAGCCACTCCTATATATGATTATCGTACTAAAATATAGTCTGCTCTTAAAGAAGTTAGGGAGATTGATATAATTTGTTGGAATATATTTAGAGTTCTAATGTTAATAGAGTTATTGTGTGATTAGGAGTCTAAGTTGGGTTTACCTCTAATTAAGAGGTGTATTTGATTTATAATTAGATTAAGAGTTTAAGCTTGATTATGATAACCCTAGGGTCGGCTAGAGGCTGTAAATACATGTAATAGCTTAGTTTATAAAATAATACTCAGATTATATCTTTTCTACATAATCATCTTACTTTTGGTTTTTTTTTTGGGATAAGGATATGATGAGTACACTCATTAGTAATGATACTAATCATAATTAATGCATTTTCACAATTAATTAGATCACTCATAATTAGCAACACTCATAGATAGTCTTGAAAGAGGAACATTGTGAAATATGGTAATGGTTGAGCATGGGTTGCCAACATAGATGGTTGAGTGAGTCGGAGGTTCATTTCAAGCGGGTGGCTTCGGGGTGATAATCAAATTTTAATCTGTTTATCTATAATTTAGGTTATTATTTTTCATTTAATATATATTTTTCTTTTTTAACTTGTTTGTAATTCAATTTATTCTTAATTTTAATAATACTAAACTAGGTCTTAGATCATTCTTATAATTAACTAGATAATTTAATTTATATACATTGTATTGATATTCTTCAAGTAATAGAATATCCATAAAAATAAAATTTCTCTACTAAATCATAATCATTGTACAGAATTAATTATAAATTTTTTATCAAATAATGATATTAAAATAAAGATTGTGTGCTTACATGTAAAAAAATTAGATAATTTAAAAGGGTGAGATTATACCATGCATGACCTAGTCGACTCAAATTAAAAAATAAATTAAGGGTTTTTATTAAAATTAATGAACTTAATTAGTTTAGTCCTATTTTAAATTGAGTTGCTTGTATTCAAATTAACCCCAACTACAATTGCACAATCCTTACTACAATTCAATTCCACACGTAGAGGGAGATACAGAAGGATGGAATACGGAAGAAAGAGACAGTGAGAGTGACCAGCTGTAATTTACCTGTAAACATGAGATCAAGGATCTGACCGTCCATAGCCGGCCATGGTCAACTAGTCAAGTCCACACATCTACCTACGTCGGTTGAGAATGGGGAAGGGATGGCTAACTCGTGTTGACATTTTTTTGCAGTTAATGCACGCGGCGTGTGCGTGACCGTGTGAAGACGAGTCCAATCCTGTTTAGTAGTGTTTACATATAACCAACTGCGACATATATTTAATTTTTTCATCATAATGACTATAAATTTTTTAGATAGATACCAAACATTATACTATTTTTCTTCATGTCACAGTATATTATTATTGGTAAAATGTTTTTTTTTATTAACATATGGGAAATTCAGACACAGTCATATTAGACTCATACAGATGAGCCCATTACCCCTAAAACACACTAAGATTAGGCCATGGAGACTTAAACGGTAACCTCTCGTTTCCTAAGACGAGAGACAACTAGTTGAACTACACCCATGTGATCACTGCATTAACACACTCTGGCTGTGAATTAACATCAGATGACATAAATTTTTAAATCTAATATTTTTTTTATAATAATTTATTCATAAACAACCAAATTGTGAAGGGATTATTTGTTTATTGTCATAAATGTGGAGTCCAAATAAATTTTGAAACACAAGGCTCGAGATGCATGCATGCAAGCCAAGCCAATGAGTAGCGGGCGTTATCCGGTGGTGGATTATATTCACTCTGTCCGTATAATTAGAATTTACAAGTGCACTCTGCTTCGTACTCCCTAGCAAACTGGTAATACTAATTGTAATTGGCCACTGCCTCTTCTCTATCCTCGCCTATAAAAGTCAGAATTTGGTGCAACTATCCATCAGCTACGTATCAAGAAAGAGTCTTCCTCTGAAAAATGGCTGCCAACTCTTTGTTTAACGTCCTTTTCTTCTCCTCTCGTTACCTCCTCAAGAGACTCAGGAATCCAAATCCAAGCTCTCTCTACCGCAAGCCAAATTTCTCAACACCACCGCCCTCACAACCACACAAGTGCACTCTCGATTCTCTAGACCAGCTGTCCAACCAGACTTTGGTGGTCGACGTGGAGGGTGCACTGCTCAGATCCTCCTCTTCCTTCCCTTACTTCATGCTTGTGGCCTTTGAAGCTGGTGGGCTCTTTAGGGCTCTTCTTCTCTTGCTCGTCTATCCAATCCTATGTTGTGTTGGGGAGGAGACGGGTCTTAAGTTGATGGTGATGGTCTCCTTTTGTGGGATTAGGGAGGGGAGTTTTAGGGTGGGGAGAGCTGTGCTGCCAAAGTTCTTCTTGGAGGATGTTGGGTTAGAGGTATTTGAAGTGATGGAGAGGGCTGGGAAGAGGGTGGCAGTGAGTGGGTTGCCTAGGGTGATGGTGGAGGGTTTCTTGAAGGAGTACTTGGAGGTGGAAGCGGTGGTGGGGAGGGAGTTGAAGGTGGTGGGTGGCTACTATGTTGGGTTGACGGAGGAGAAGGAGAAGGTGGGTTTGGCTCTGGATGAGTTGCTTGGAGATGAGAAAACTGGTGGCGGTGCCGTTGGATTTGGAAGCCTCAGCAAATGTCTTGACCGGAACTTCTTCTCCCGTTGCAAGGTGAGGGGGTTGTCTGCTACTTACATTTCTCAAGTTTTTTTTCTTCTCATGCCCGTCGCTCCAACACACGTTCTTGGCACACGTGGCAATGATGTGGCACGTGTGTGGGATCTACGCCTTCTAGTCTTTTACCACAGGGACCCACACGCCAAACTTTCAGGCGGGTCTGGATTAGGGTAACATTAAATGCATTGGCGGACATGATGAATGCAGCTGCATGTTTTGCCGGCTACAAAACTAATGTTTCAGCGACTCATGTACTCTCTTTGGGATCCCTGGATAATTGAAATAGAAAGGGGAATCTGATTAAAAATTTATTTACAGGAATTTTATAATTCGTTACTTTTATCACTGTAGAACTTTTTAATTTGAATCATGATGTAGGTAACCCTATTTTTATATAAGAAAGTATTCTTTTCAATCTTTTTTATATATATCTTAAACATTAGGATGGTGAAATATAGAAAATCTCTTTATATTAAGTGAAAAATATTTTATAAACAATTATATGTTTTATATTTTTAATAACAGTGAACAATTAAAAGATTAAAGTAATTTCAATAACTAAAATTTGCATGTTTTGAGAAATGACTTTGTCGATTATTTAAATATACCTTTACAAATGCTTGATCTCTTTACAAAACGATGCTGATTTAGTGACATGTTGCACAGGAAATGTACTTGGTAGCAGAAGGTGACAAGAGAAATTATCATTCCTTGCCAAGAGAAAGATACCCGAGACCCTTGATCTTCCATGACGGCAGATTGGCATTCAGACCCACCCCACTTGCCACTCTTGCTCTGTTCTTCTGGATCCCCTTTGGCTTCCTCCTTGCCATCTTTAGAGCACTTGTTGGCTTATTACTACCCCACAAGGTAGCTCGTCCTCTGTTGTCCATCACTGGATGCCGGGTTAGAATCACAGGATCAAAGACCGGTGCTTCATGTCCCCACAGGGAAGGCCCTAATGGCATTCTCTATGTTTGCAACCACAGAACTCTTCTTGACCCTCTCTGTCTTTCAGCTGCTCTCGACAGACCTCTATCTGCAGTCACCTACAGCCTGAGCAGGGTGTCTGAGATACTAGCACCGATCAGAACGGTGAGGTTGACAAGAGACAGAGAGCAGGATAGGAAGTCTATGGAGAAGATATTGAGGCAAGGAAACCTGGTGGTTTGTCCTGAAGGAACCACCTGTAGGGAGCCATTCCTGCTGAGGTTCAGCCCTCTATTTGCTGAGCTGAGCGATGACATTGTGCCTGTGGCCTTGGATACACAAGTCAGCATGTTTTATGGTACAACAGCCAGTGGGTTCAAGTGCTTGGATCCTCTTTTCTTCCTTATGAACCCTTGTCCTTCATATCATATTCAGTTGCTTGACAAGTTGCCCAGAGAGTCTTTGTGTGGTGAGTTTGGTGGCAAGTCCAGGTATGAAGTGGCTAACCATGTTCAAGCAGAGATAGGTCGGGTTTTGGGATTTGAGTGCACCAGCCTTACAAGAAGGGACAAGTACTTGATTCTGGCAGGGAATGAAGGCATCGTTCCAAATGACTCTAGACCCAAAAGAAAGTGAAAGAAGAAAGAAGAGTTCTTCTGGAAGACTGGGTTGAACCTCAAATATGTATTCTGTAATTCTTTATTTGAAATATAATATAGTTTCCAACTTCTTGAATTTACAGTTTTATACATAGAGATTAATTGAGAGGAGTCACAATTACTTTCTACCTCCTCTTTATATCAATTATTATCATGTGGATTATATTTATTTCTAATTGTAATCTTTTTCCAGTAAAACGTAATCTTGGATTGCTCAAGATTTATGGAAACTTTTATGCCTTCAGAACAATATTTTGAATGATTCAATTGAGTTGATTCTTGACAAGGTCTTTATACGAGTTTTTTTTTCTATTTTCAACCAATTTATTCTCCTAAATTGAGGGTTAAAAAACCACCTATCCAGTATAAAATGAAGTTACTTCTCTGTGTCTAATTATAAAGTTTTAAAATAATTGAAGTCTATTTATTTAATAACAAATTAAAAATAAACTAACTGTTCAATGTCGCTATTTTCGTCATGGGCCCAGTAGCCTGACGAGCCCATTGCAGGCCCTCATAAATAATGATTAACTGCTCAATTTTGTCTCTGTGCACTAGCCTGATGAGCCCTTTGCGGGCCCTCATAAATAATGATTAACTGCTCAATATCATCGCCATTTTTGTCTCTGTGTCTATCTCCAACAGGCAAGATTTCGACCGATCTCTCCGATATGGGTGGATACGAGCGAGATTTGACAAAAAAAAAAACAAAAAGAAAAAGAAATATCATCCGATATTGGACCTCAGCAGAGACGTCAAGATTTCGGATTCGATATTTTTTTGACAAATTATTTAAAGGTCAGAAAAGGAATTTTGGATGAATTATTCGTTGAAGTTCGATTAATGAGATATATAAACAAATAGCTTGTGCTGTTAAACCTTATAAATTTATTTTGAAGGCTTCAATGGTCAATTAAATTGATTTTTGAATATGGGTTCATATTAAATTGTATCCAAAGGATGTGTTATTGTCCAGTATCAAGCGTTTGGCTAATATAAAAGTTTAAAAGCAAAATAGGACCTTTTTAGCAATTTAGTCCCCAAAAGTCGGACCAGTGCACAAAAACCCTAATTTGCCATTGAGAAGGGCTAGTGGCTCTGGTTTCTCTTGCCACTTTCCGTGTCCCCAAACAGAAAGAGGAAGCCATGGCAATGGCTTTGAAGCAGATCTTAAGCAGCAAAACCTCTCTCATGCCTCATCATCTCTTCATCCCAGGATTATCAAGGCTCTTCTCCAAATCCAACCCCGCCTACATAGGTTAAATACCCTTCTTTTCTTCTAGGGATTTGTTTCTCCCTTCTGATTTCCGCCATTGGTTTTAAATGAGTGCTCTCTCTCTCTCTCTCTCTTAATTGGCAGTGAAAGTAGGGATTCCGGAGTTTTTGACGGGAGTAGGGCGAGGGGTGGAGGCTCACATACCGAAGCTGGAGGCAGAGATCGGAGACTTCCAGAAGCTTCTCGTCACCAGAACTCTTAAGTTTAAGAAGCTTGGCATCCCTTGCAAACACGTATTTCTCTTTCTCTCAATCGTTTCATTACATTTCCTTTATGAGTATTTTTTTCCTTATCTTCTCTTTGCTGCGTTGTATCAATTGGAGCCAACCCCAATAGAAGAAAGTATTAGATAATTTCATTTAAGATGGTTTTGGGACACGCAGAAGATCAGAAACAACAGTCATTATCTTTAGATATATGGAAATGAAAGCTTTTTATTCGAAATAAAAAATTTACTAAAATAGTTGAACCCATTTTCTATCTTTCAGAAAAAAGTAAGACCAAGTCTGGCTTTGTTAGTAAGTGTGTACTTTTGCAACCATAGTAGATCACTATCTAATACAAATTCCAAGAAAGTATTTTCATTTCTATGCATCTAAAGGGTGTGGAAGGGTCATACTTGATAAAGTTAATTGGAGAATTGGAAGGCTATTAAACTTTGAATTCTTTGATTGAGGCGGTGAGAAAGGACATGGCAGGGAGATCATGCTTTGAAATGTAATAGGAGGAATATTAGGTTCCTTTGCCTGCATCCAAACAAGTGGAAAGTACTAGGAGAAGTGGAAGATCATTAAACTATTAAAGGCTTAGCACAAATCAGTACATCACTAGGAGATGATGGTTTGTAGAGTGATGTAGAACATGACTTTTCATTGGGTTGAGTGGAAAATTAGATCTCAAAAAGCTGACCCTAGATAAATTGGATACAGATTTGTTAATGATGATGTTATAACTTCTTTCTGGGCATCAAACAAGAATGAATATGTTGGATGCTGTATGGTTATAGATTTTAGACTATTCTAGGCATGTTTGGTAGAACACTCCATGGAGTTTATAATTTCCCAAAATCCAATATTGGGAGATGTTTTGAACTTTGAAGAATTCTTCAGGTGTTCTTTGTGTGTCTGTGTGTGCATGTGCGGTCGTGTATGTTTGGTAGGTTTGGGTCTATTTGTTGGAATCTTAGAACTCCACGATCTAATAAATGATTTAGACTTTGGAATTCCAAAACAACTTCAAACGCAAATTATAAGCCCATTGGATTTGGATTCTCTAGAATCTCATAATTTTCAATCTAGAATTCTGTTTGCTATGCACTTTCTGTGGGCCTGTAGCACAGATGTTTTGTGCTCATTCTTGCAACTCTGATGTTTGCAACTCCAAGTTCTGTGGGCTTCAAAAAGGCAGTTGAACCATATTTTTTATTTAAATGTCAAATCTAGTTATGAGTGCAAACCTTAGATAGACAGGTAAATAGCTCTGATGATGCTGATGAATTCTATGTACCCAACAGGCCCTTTAGATAATAGATCAATTGTTTCTGGTCTGAATGCTTTTGAATTGATGGTTGCTACATTGACTAATTTTGTTCATTGCCTTATAGTATGTCGCTACTTTGGTAAATCTTACTGGGTATTTGGTGTCTCTGGTTTGCTGCCTGTCAGGCTGGCAGTGGGGTAAATTATGGGGTAGGTGTTCCTCTTAAGCTGCAAAGGATGTATTAGATTAATAGTTTGAGATTCTTATCTGCTGTATTTCTATCCAATGGTAATCTCATCTTTGTTATGGCCAACAGTAATGTATCTAAGGTGTTCAACAGGACGCCTGGGTGAAATGGCCTTTTTGTGTGTGGCACTGGCTCTACAGATAGACCCCCTCGTTCAAGTGACACTACCATTCATAGAATTCTATAGTTACCTGTATATTACCCAGTGGGCACATCTGTTATCAAATAGTTACCCCCAGTGGTGACTGTTAGAACTACCCCCAGTGGACACCTCTACAAAATTACCTATCAACACTTGTTGAGCATATATTCTCATATCTTTTTGTTTTACTTAGCAGTAATATTTGAAACTTAAAAAAAAATATATATATTAAACATATTTGAAAATTGATATAGATGTTAAAATATGTATGATGGTAAAGGTGACTAATATACAGATGTGCCCCCTTCTTTGTGTATAGGATAGGGACCTATCTTGTTCCTTGATTCGTGATTTTTAGTTGGATGCTGCTGCAAATGCATTAGAGTGCCATGATCATGATGACTGTTTTGTGGTGTTATACGACCTTCATTGACACTGGTTATATGATGTTTGGTTGTTCTGCATGCTTGCCTACCAGATGACTTCTCTACATGAATGCTAATCTAGAAAAAGAAAAAGAAAATTGTGCCCAAACTATATCAATTTTTTGCATAAATTATATATATCCATTTTGATGTCTCTCTGTCTCTCTCTTCTGATGCAGAGAAAATTGATTTTAAAATACACCCACAAGTACCGGCTGGGACTGTGGAGGCCCCGAGATGACCTTCCAAAACTTCAGTCCTCTTAGCTCTGGGAGAACCTATCCTCTTAAGTGAGTCAAGTTCTGTGATTATGTTTCCAGTGTTGGGGGTTGGGTGTGGGGATATGTTCCAGATCAGGTGATACGTTGTTTCTTGCGTGAGACATTTTCCTTGCTTCAAATGTGTGAAGAAGTATGAACATTACAAATCAATGAAATCTAGACCCCGAATCTGATTGAGCCTACCGTGGATACCTTTGGATGATTGAGAAAATAAAATCGGTGAATTAGTGTCTGTTTCCAGTGCTAAATTCTTGTGGCTTGTATTGCATCGATAGTTTATATCCATGAATTGGTTATACTTGAGAAGTTTCAACCTTTTATCAGTAACGAAGCTATGTCAGCAGCTTAAGCAGTACACATCAAAGACGGCAGGCTTAATTCCTTTTTTCCAGATGACTTCTATCTTTTGACCTAGATTACCATCGTTACCACATCATCATTTTTTTTAAATCCATCTAAATATGCATTTTGAATTTCATTTTTTTGTTCAACTCCATCAGTGATCATATTGATCATGTTGGCCGGAACTGAACAGTTTCTAAGATGGTCTTCTTCTGAAGATGATACAGTGTCCATAAAGTATTACCCTCCTGTACCAAATTAGTTGTCCTATAAAATGTGTTGAAAATGAATGAGATCACTTAGAGTGTTAGTCTATATAGAGAGTTTTCTAAAAAATACAAACATTTCAAATGAGACAATTAAAATGGAACGGAGGGAGTATAATTTTTATTTATTTAATTTTCTAGTATTCTCTTTCATTAAAAACATCATTTTTCATTAAGTTTCAATTTTTCATTTTTATTTATTTATAAACAACAATTTATAATGTTACTTCGATGTATACTAACATTAAAGTTAAAATGGTTCAAAGCAATTTTACTCAATAGTTGAATTTAATAAAACTAATTAAATCAAACTATGATAAAAAAAAAAATGGTTTGAACAACAGGTTGATTTTTAAAACCTTATCTAGTTCTCAAGTCAAAGATCCATGCCTCACGAAGTTTCAACCTTGCAAGTTGGCCTACCCCTCCTATGCAAAGAAAAATTCAAATAATTTTTTCTTTTTCAAGACTCAATATTGAGACAGCCCATGGACCTTACACTTGATTGGAGGTACGTAAATTCGACCTTTTGGATCAGGTTGGGCCCTTGAAATGCAAGGCCCGAGACCAATCCTATTTTTTCCATCCCAAATTGAGCTTAGACCCTACCAAAATAGAACTATGTTTTTTGGATTGGGCTGAGTCAGAACGGGTTGAGGCCAAGTTGCACGCTAGATACTGGATATGAAATCGAACCACCTAGAACTGCCACGCAATCAACAAGGAAAAAATAGACCATCACCAGATGGCCCACCTCAATGGGCCAAGATGCAAATATTCTCCACATGTTGAGCCTCGATTGGTCCATGTAGATGACTCACCGATTAGACAGCAAACGCCCATAGGACTGGGCACCAACATCCAGACCTAATAGAAACATGTCTTGGGAATGTAGGCCCAACTCACATGGTGATTCCAGAGGCACATGGGTCCCAACCTAAGATGAATATGACACAAATCTAATACATCCAAGAAATCATCAATAATGGAGTACAGTGTCGGAGGCATTTTCATCCGAGAATATATATATATATCAAATCCATGCAAAGTCGATCTTCCAAAAGCCTATCATTCATTCCCAGCAGTTAGAGTTCAGTAAGCTTTGAGAATTCTGAGGTTTCTATCTTTGTTTTTGCTACTCTAAATCATGCATGCCAGCCAAGCTTCAGTCCATCACCCAAATTCAGAGGACAATGTTCAGTACTGATAATGCACTACACTGCTACAGTCAACAACACCCAGACTTGTTCATCGTAACAACCACTACAACACCCAATATTCTTCATATCATTATATATTATTATTGTTATTAAGTGGAAAGAACAATTAACTCTTATTACAGGACACATTTACAAGCTCATTTTCTGAAATACCATTTCTAACCAATTTATGCTCCTCACTGCATCAGCTCTAGCCTTTTAAAAATAAGAAAGTAATAGTAACTTTGTGCCTAATTGGTGAAGTAGGTCATTCATTCTGTCGTAGGGGTAAAGCGATGTTCTATAATATTTTCCCACAAAAATATTACATGATGCAGTTCACTAACCCCTGATTTTTTCAAGAATTGTCCTCGTGCTGATTAGATCATAAATTCACAAAACAAGCACAATAAACTATCAGAAGGAAAAAAGACCTCTCACAGTGTTGTAAGACAGCTACCGTCATCAAAGCTTTGTGGTCATACAGCCTCTTCAATCATATATACACAAACCGGAATCCTTGACACAAGATGCTACTGACTCGGCATATGACTGATGGCCTCAAGCATATGCATTACCCGTACAGGTCACCTCAGATCCTCTTTTTTTCATTAAAAAAAAATCTAGTCTTGTCATGAAAAGTTCAAGTCACTCTAATGCTCTACTCCCATCCTCTCCCCGGTTGTCCAATCCGGAGACCTGCTCTACAGTGCTGAATAAAAACATAAGAAAGAGTGATTAGTAAAATGTCACAGGCTTCTCCCAGCAAGAACACATTCGAGAACCAGAAATTTTGAAGATCTATATGATACGCATCAGATATCCTAATAAAATGTTCTTATTTTATTTACAAATGTGATATCTTTTTTTTAGGAACACCCCTCCCTCCCTTCCCCCCTCCCCCCCCTCCCTCTCTCTCTGTGGGTTTCTAGATAAAGATTCATGCAGTAATCTAACATTTTCATTTCTGCAGAAGCAACGAACAGAACAGGTGACACCTTCCTGACAGTAATCAAGCATATGAATCTGGAGATTTTTTTGACATCTTATGAAACTGGAGATTTGCCATCTCCATTTTCTCATTTCCATTCATATCAGGAGGCAAATGAGTTAATTGGAATCAACTCAATAAGCTATTTATGGGGAACTCTTAGGGCATATTTGTTTTTCTTTCTCATGAGAAAAGAAAACACAAATTTCATAAGAAAAAGATTTCATTGGAAATGGTGGTGAGGAACCTTTTCCTATGAAATATTATTTTTAATGCTTGTTCACACACCTAAACATGGTGATAAGAAATCACTATTAAAACAAAAAGAAAACGTGGGAAAACAAAACAAAACACACTAATACAACTCATTCACATCACCAGATTAAGAGGG
The DNA here is from genome assembly GCA_022113865.1 of Chimonanthus praecox. Lineage (NCBI taxonomy): Eukaryota > Viridiplantae > Streptophyta > Magnoliopsida > Laurales > Calycanthaceae > Chimonanthus > Chimonanthus praecox. The sequence goes on along the minus strand of CM039086.1, from coordinate 12,421,233 downwards.
TAGGAGGTACCATTATACACATGAAAATCTTAGGTAACATCAAGTTTAAGTGGCCCAATTTTTTATCCCTCTACCACTTTTAAGTATAGTCAAATTAGGCAAATCATCATTGAGTTGAAATTATATTTTTCTAAGTTGCGTTTGGGTCATTGGTTGGGTCACATGTTGGTTTAGATCAGGTCAAGTCACACATTGTGTCAGAGTGATTGCAAGTGGGTTGGATTTGAGTCTGGCAGGATTGTGGGATTGATGGGTCGGGTCAGATTTTGGTCAGATCAGTCCCGAATCAATTTTAGAGCTGCTTGGGTTCGGGTCAGGTTTGGATGACTGGTTGGAATTGGGTCAATTAGTGGGTAGGGTTGAAAGGTGGAATAGGATCATGATTTACATTCACCGATTTTACACCTTTTCATAGAGTATGAGGTGAGAAAAGAAATGTGTGAAAAAAGACATTTTCTCTGACATGAAAGTGGTTTCTTATGAAAACATTTGCAAGCAAACATAAGATGAGAAAAACTTTTCATAAGAAAATCTAGTTTTCTGTTTAAAACTAGTGCAAACAAATTCACGATCATGAATTTCAGTTTACATGCGTATATTATGGTCATATATTACCAACTCTAAATAGATGAAAAAAAATGGATGATGATGGTATTAGTTTCATATTTAATGATTGTTATTATTCTTATATTTTAAAGAAATGGCAACTTTGAACCCTGCAATCTTTAAGGTTGTGATAGTAAGCACTTGCAACTGTGCCAGACTCGTCCATTATTTTCTTGATTCTTGTTCTAGTATCTTGAGCGTTGCTTTTTACTTTCTCTATCTCATTGCCTTCTGAAGAGACTTGTTGAACATGGCATGGGGTGCGGTGGCAGTATATTTGTATAGAAAGTATCGAGATGGAGCCAGAATCTATTTCACCTAAGGCCCTGCTCTAGGGCCTGTATCAAGTTGGTATCTACTCATTGTCACTATCAAAAGGTTGCTAGTTCAAATCCTATGAGTATACTACACAGAGTCAGCCTAGAGAAAAAATTTACCAAATCCAATTATTGTGCCAACACCAAATAGATGGGGCAAATGGCTAAAATGCGGTTCGAGGAACTATATGTGGAGCAACCAGGCATAAATTGATCCCGACCCCTTTGATGATGACGATATTGACGATGATTTTGATACCAACCTGCAAGCAAGATGATTATGGGAGATGCGTAAGATATGTAGGGGACCTCCTGGTGTACAAGTCTATGAAGTTTCAGCCCATTGGACAATTCTATATGATCACAAGTCAAGATATATACCATCACGACTTCTAGCCATCTTGGGAAGGTTGTATGAGGGGGTAGAAGAAGTAGAAAATCCAAGGTGGCATGGAGAAGGCCAGGATCAAGTTACTGTAAGTTTAATGTCAACGGGGCATCGAGGGTCTTTTGTTTGAAAAAGACGCCTATGAAAAATCACTTCAATCAGATAAGTAAAGCCATGTTTTTTCAAGGTCCCAAAGATTTAATTTTATCCAATTGTGAAATGCATAGATTATATCAATAGCCTATTTAACTCAGATTACGGTCAAATTCTGTAAGGATCCAATTCACAAGGGATCGGTGGGTGAGAGGGGGGAAGGGAAGAGATTATGGCCATCGTGGGGCCCATTTGTTGGGGCCAATCCTAATGAAAGGGAGAGAGAGAACTGAAGCTGTGCAGCTGATATACTGATTTCCATGCAAAAAAGGTACATCTTCAGCCAAGAATAGAATTAAGAGAGGCTTGCTGTTTGCCTCTTTAATTCCCTACTAGTTCTCTGAGAAAGGAAAAAAAAAAAAGGATGCAATGCAATGCTTGCCATATAACTTTGACTATATTCACATAATCCAGATTAAACAAGTAAAGTATCATACTTAGGAGATTCAGATCCAGGACCAGGATCATTGGTGCTGCTAGCAAGGGCATTCCTGTCATACTGAACAGAAATCAATCCTCCCCTCAAATGTACAGCTGATTCAGGAGAACCCTGGAAATTTGGATTTGAACTGCCTCTAGAAAACACTCCTGAAAGACACCATAAGTAATTAAGTGTATACTTCCTAGAATATTTTGTGTAGTTAGTTGTATAGTTAGAATCCAATTTGAGGCTTCTTTTCTTTCTAAGAAGCAAGGAGAACCATGTAGATTGTCAACCGTGTCCCTAGAAATTTGATGGGAGTATTAGTCGGTCTTTCCCATGCATGTTGTTCAGCACTATTATATATTACAAGAATAAAATACTACAGAAAAAACTAAAAAGTTATCACCACCAAATAGACTATAAAGTGCAAGTTTAATTTGCAAATTTGGTTTCAACAGATGCTTGGAGGCCACCTTTCTTAAAGGCAGGAAAGATAAAATCTGAAATAGCAGAAGAGGAGGAAAGCAGAAACCATAACTAAAGGCCACGATTAGAAAGAATAGAGGTCCAACTGCTAATGACAACGAACAAAAGAAGGTGACTGTATGGGCTGCAACAGCTATATTCCAAAATCTTCAAGATTTAACTAAAATGCCAAAAACCAGCATCAAACCAGTACTAATCAGTAATTAATGATGGACAAATCAAAAGAAATCAGAAAGAATTAAATATCCAATCTATTGAGTATCACTAAACTGCTTATATATCCGAACAAGGGAACAAAGGCTCAAGAAATAAAATATTAGGGTGTGAATCAGGGAACATAGAAAATTTAGAATATTACATCTAAAACAAGTATAGGCACAACATTATCTTTTAAATAAAGGGCACAATTTTCGATTTTAGCTCTGCCTTACCGCTAACTTTTATGGCTAATCATATTGTATTTAATGTTGTTATCCATCACCTTATTGGGTAATCAATGAGTGTATAGTCTTTCTTTTCATAATAAAGTGTGTAATTCTCTCCAAAAACAAATATGAGAGCACAATATTGAGCAGGTGATGACCTTACTTGAACAGGATCTGTTCTAAAGGAACGTACTTCTGTATCCTTAGGTTCTAAGGAGACAGGCCATCAAGTCTGGTGGATGAATTATGACCGTGCGATCAGAACGTGATTAATGGTCTGGATCTGCCCGTCAGATCCCTGACCGCAGAGGATCATTCTCAGCTGGGTTCCTGACTACTGTTTAATCTTTCAAAAAAAAAAATATATTGAGCAGGTGACCTGGGCTGTGACTAATACAACAAAAAAGGCATGTAACAATAATCACATGCAAAAGGCATATTGCAAAATCAATCAGTTCAGTACCTTTGCATGAAGGCAAGGACTAAGGCAGGTGTAGGTGCAGCTACCTACCAATGACAGATTTTATTTATTTATCATTTATGTAATTTTTTTTGGAAATGGCAATGGCACATTATTAAGAATCAAATGATACCAAAAAGCACAGAGCAAACTAAAAAGAATATTTCAATATCTGAAATACTTATCGAAGGATAAAAGCCATTTCTAGTTCCTATAAAAGAAACACATGCAAAACTCGAAAGAAAGCATACCTTGCAATATTATAATTAGACAGAAAAGAATGGTGATGACCATAGCACAAATATTACTGCCACTAGAAGCTGTTGCCTTAGCAGCTTTCTTCTTCAACGCTTTCATTCGCTCATTCCTTGCTCGCTTCAACATGGCAAGCTCAGTAATCTCTCTAATCAGCTTCTGATCTGCAGCATCCAAAACTGGCGATTTGGGTGGGCGGGGTGGCTTCGGGGGCTTACAGCTTTTCTTTCTAGGTTTCTCCCACTTCACACCCTTCTCCATTAGATTCACTTTCTCTCCTCCTCCCAACTTCTTGTCCACCTTCGATTCCAAAATTTCAACAGAAACCTCAGTAGAATTCAAGAGACTGTTGCATGTACTTATAGTTTTTTTGCACTTGGCTAAGTCGTCAGCACCCAGGGAGCCATTCCATGCCGTACCTAATAATCTCTTTGATTGGGAAACACCCAAAACTGTATCCTTTGATCGATCTTCTTCACTGGCTGTCCTACCACTTTCAAGATCAACATAAAGGACCTTTTTTCCTAGCACTGTGTTATCCATAACAAATCTAAATCTCTCTCCTCCCCGTTCTCTTAGCCTTTTCCCACCTTCTAGAACATAAAACAGCTGTTTTTTTTTTTTTTTTGAAGTTTGAAAACAGCTGAAGATCTTCTGCAATCAAATGAAATTCAAAATTTTAACCAACCCATTTCCTCCCCTAAATATTGGTTCCTACTCTTTTCTTTTCCTTGTAGCCTTGTCCCATTTTCTAGATCATAATACAGTTGAACATCTTCAATAGTCAGCTAAAAACTCAGCTTTCCCCCCCTCTAATCACCCATCAGCGTAAAGTCCTCCACAATTTTGGATTCGACAGCAAATTTCAAATCTCAAAGCTCAGATATAAAGCACCGTTGGTGGAACTTAAAAAGCCTTCACTGATGCATATCCCGATTCTTCTTAATCACTGCAAAGTGTCAAGAGGAGACATTCATCCACCACCAAAAGGTGTTACCCTACCTTCTGTTTTCCCTTTGTCTCTTTTCTTCCTCCCATAGAAGATCTACATAGAAGCACTGAAATTGCACACAAAAACTCTCCTTCAAACTCAATCACCAATTCCCTTTCCACAAATGTCTGAAACCCCAGTTCCTACATTTAACAACAGAAATCACAATACAATCGATATAAAATCCTCCAAAGAATGCCTTTTTTAACAAAAAAAAAAAAAAGAACTTGCAATAACAACCGTTGGATGCATGGAAAGAACAGTGCTTTCCTGGAAAAATATCATTTTCAACTAAAATGGGCTTAACCAGTTTTGGTTAGAGAATGGTCATATTCCAAGAACTACTTTCCTTTCCATGATCCAAACGAGTCCAGAAACAAAAGGTAAAATAATAATAACAACAACAACAATAATGAAGACAAAAGTTCTGCAAAGAAGCCTAAATTTTTCCAATTTTTTAAAGTGAAATCGCTCATTGAATGCGCATCCAAAAAACCATCAAAAACAAAATGCAGCTCATCTGACCCTCGAAATTAAAAAAAATTAAAAATACAAAGCCAGGTCGTAAACACATCCCCCGAAATAATCAAATCACAACCTTAAAGATCTTTCAAGAAATTAGCTTCCAAAAAATAAGTTTCCAGACTTCATTTAAAAGAAAAAAGCTCCAGAACACCCCTCTCCAAAGAAAAGTAGTTTCTTACACACACACCAAGAGAAAGAAAAAAAACCCTGAAAAAGTACCCTCTCATAGAAGTCAAATAAATCCTAATAATTTTTCAGTAAAAATCAACTTCTCAAGGGGGAAAAGAACGCAGCTCTCCAAAGAAATCAACTTAAAACCCTTAAAATCTCTCGACAGAACTAACTTTCTACAACAATCAACTTTGAAAGAATAAGTTCTTTATTTATTTTTAAAAAAAAACACAACTCAAGGACGTACCTCTCAAAAAAAAAAAAAAAAAGGAAAAACGAAATCCGAACTGATCAATGCAGAGAGTAATAAGAACTAGGACGAATTGCATTGCCTTATCTGAAAACCGAAAAAATGGAAGGGAAACTCTAGGTACCCAAAATGGGATTGGAAGAAGAGAATGTGAAAGGTGGGTCGTCCATGGAAAACGAAACTGACCTGAGAATTGAAATCCGAGAATCACGAAAAGCCTTCCTTCTTCTTCTGCATTAAAAAAAAATAAAAATCTACAGTAATTAGGAATGAGGAATGCAGATAGGGGTTTTGTTTTGAATTATGAGGAAAATTCCAGAGCTTTTCTTTTTATTATACAGGGACAGCTTTGCCTGCCAGAAGAATGGAATCGGTGGGGAAGAAAAAAAAAAGGAAGGGAAAAAAGGAAACGGATAAGAATGAAGGGGGCCCCACTGCTAAGTGGGCCACTGATCAGAGTTCGTCAGTTCTTACCATTGGACGGTCTCTACTTTGCTGGCACAGGATTCTGAGGTCATTTTGGTTTTCATGATGTAGGCATTCGGCAATCTGACTTCAAAATTAAAAGAGAAAAGTATTATTTTACTGATTTATTTCAGCTTGAGCTACAAATAGGAATTAGTTTGACTAATTGATAATAATTACCAGTCCTAATTAATAATAACATTTAATTTTTAAATTATGATAAGAGTCCATTTCACTCTCATGCATGTTAGTCTTGACTAATGAGAAAGGGATAATAAAAAGGTGACTTTTATCTAATAGTGCTAAATTCTTGATAAATTCTGTAATTTTATTTATATACCAGTCGGTTGAAAATATATTTGATATATAAATAAAAATATATTTAATATTTTAAATTTAAGAATTTGATAAGAAGGTTGATTGAGAAGTGAATCGAATCGAATCAACTTAGCTCATTTTTTTATTCACTTACTAACTTAATTTAATTTAATTAGCTAATAAGTTAACTTAGTAATTTAGTAAAGTCGATCTTGAACAGATTAAGTATTTGATTTAGCTCTGACCAGTGTTAAATTTTGATTGAATTTTATTTGCATTTTCTTTTCTTTAAAAAAATCAATTTATAAATACTTCATCATTTGGATTTATATATGGGTAAGGGTTCAATATCAATGTTCCCCACGTGTGAGTCCACTGTCCCTAAGATACACTAAGGTTAAGCCATAGGATTCGAACTCACAATCTCCCACTTTTTGAAGTAGGAGGCAATCAATTGAATTACACCCATTTGGTAGCATCATAATAGGTCTTTCTTTTTTCAACTTTTTTATCTATATTGCTCAATATTATACAAACTAAAGAATTAAGTTACCTAATTAACCAAATTCAGTAATCGGTCAAGTCTTCATCTTATATGTTTCAACCACACGGTTAGATTGAATCTGTTTCAGGTTTAATAAGATGGAACCACAAGGTTAGATTTAGTTGTTAAATCACTGACTCTGAGAGACAATTAGAAATAATCATATAAAGGATTTAAAATACAGATTAAACATTTAAAACATGGATGCAGTTCTCAAATATGGGGATTATGTGAAAATTGGGGGGTGAGGGTTGATATTAATTGATAAATGATCCAGTATTATTTATTATTGAAATTTATCAAGTTGGGCCATAAGATTAATAATGATTACTTCAGTTGTAGATGCAATGAATGAGTTAATGGGCCAATGGCTACCACACAAGTTATGGTCAATATGAGGATATAAACCAAAATGGGCAGGAAACAACAATGAACTCAATGGAATGGTAATGAGAATCCATCAAAGAATAGAAAGACAAAAAAAAAAGGTGAGGATAGAAATGAAGATTATTTTAGTCTTTAGAGAGAGGACTCATTTTAAGAAAGTTTAATTTTATACCTCCTATTTTTTGTACTAGCATCCTTAGATTTTATGAAAAGAATTTGTTCTCTCCAATTAAGAAAAATTATGATCGTCTTTTTATTTTATAATAGTGTAACTTATATTTTATTGTTTTTTTTTTTTTTAATGATCGAAGGTGTCCAAGTGTCTCATCCGTAAGGGACTTTATCCGACTAATCTTTCGGATCATGACACGCATACTGGATTCAAGCGATGAGGAATAATCCCATGAGAGATAGTCCAGAGGAGTTTGAATATGAATCGAACTTAAGAGTTTCCTTCATGAGAGGAGCTTCTTGACCGTTAGACGAACCCCCTTTAAATTTTGTTATTTTATTGATTAAGCACATTAGTGGTTAATTAATGAAGTTTGCAAAATTTCATCGAAAGGATCTAATTGTTGGATAGACCAGTATGAAAGAATGTTCATTTAATTTTCTATTTAATCCAATCAATTCAAGAGTAAAAATGACATAAATTTTGTTAAATATATTTGACCTTATAATGCCGTAGGTATTGATTGTAACCAATAAAAGGTGGGCCTATCGTAATAGAGTCAGAGGAGTGATCAAAGGTATTTAATTAGGACCACTAGGATTCATGGTGCCACAGGTCAAATGTAGGAGGATACAAAATATGTAAATTAGTATGTATTGGTTTTCTGGTGTCTATACGTCTTATCCGATTAAAAAATCTTTCAAATCATATACATCGGTTAAATTCAACATGGAGTGACTCTTTGAAATTGAGCATGGATTCAACACAGGAACTACTTCTTAAGGTATGTTCTTGACCTTTAATTTTCAGTCTTTAAGTTTTGATTTTTTTTTCTTTTAAGGAAAACCACCTTCTGTCATCTTTTTCCTTCTTCTCATCATGTTAAAAAAAATTATTAATCCGCATTTCACCTCATTTTTTACCTTTTACCTTAAGATAATCTCCTTTTGGATTTTTTTTTTTTACATTTTTTAACAAATGCATGTTAGAGGATCATGAAATTGAACGAAGATGTGATATTGTGATTTAGATAATTCAGATGTTGTTTGTTTGATTTTTTCTAATATTTTTTAATAAAGATTTTTAAAAAAATATTAAATAATAATGGAAGGTAATACTTGTATTATTTTTATCTAACCATTTGAAACAAGTAGAGATCAATATAGGTGTGGACAAAGACAAAATAGGTTTTACATTTTCTACTTATATTTTTGAATCACAAAATTTGAGCCAATACGATGAAAGCAACAAGTCATCGAAACGGAAAAGGATACAAGTAATATGTAGAATATCCCAGATTCCCAGGGCAAATTTACGAAGAGTAAGTAATGCTGGGCCTGGGACCTGGGCCTGGGCCTTGGCCCTGGGATGGGAGGACGTCCGCCAGTGGAGACCCTGGCCCGGAGGACTCAACTGACTGCTAAATCTGCTTCTCCATTCCTAACATTAACATTCAGGCGTTAAGCTCGCAGTCTGGCACACAGATTTTGTACAATGAGTGTCATTATATGTAATGGACAATTACGTAAATGCCATTAATATCTATGACTAAAAATTCTCTTTCATATTCTCTCATTTCTATTATTTTTTTACTATTACATTAGAGGATTTATACTGTCATAAAAAAAAAAATTATGATTTATTTATTAAGTTAAACTTTTCATAATGTATGATAAAGTGATTGACGACAATATAAATCTGGTAGGGAAGGGAGGGGAGAATCCCGTACTATTTCATCTCATTTTTCGCTTCGTTTATTTAGTTTCTTCCCAAAATGACCCTCCTTTCCCTTCCTCAACGACCGTATTCTCTCTCACGTCCGTCCATTGATACTATACATCTTAAGTAAACTAGTCTAGATTTCTGCTTAGGATTACTCTATTTGCAGCATCAACAATAATATTGGTTGAACAACATACGACAAACATGCAATACAATACATACAACACTTCAAAATACTCTTTATTATTGTTTTCTTCATTACATAATCTCTTTGTGTCACAATTTACATAATCTCTTAATGAAGCGACCAATAACAAAAAGTGTTCTTTAGAAGTTCACTTGCAGAAGATGTGAACTTACTACAGTGGGTCCTTGATAGCACTAGGCACAGTTGGAGCAAGGGAGGAAATAAGTGATCCCACCATTAAGCCATTCAGCTTTTATGTTTTTAATTTTTTCTTTTACAAAGGAAACAAACACTAGATGATGAAGCTCAACCCCTAAGAACCTCCATAACATACAAATGACCATCATCAAGGTGGTATCTGCTGATTTATCATCTACAGCACAAGTGCTTCATATTTCTCCTCTAGTCGACAATAGGATCTGCAGATTTGGTGACCCTAGACCAGAAAATCTTCCATAACAATGATTTATTTCCAATGAACTCCTCTAAAATTTGATCATCTTGAAAATTTCCAATTCTGGTGATCCATATTTATAATCTTGGAATCATATTTTCTTTTAAATCTCCAAACCATGGGGGATCTATTTTCCACAATTATCAAAAAGAAACATTTTCAAATAGTGATACTGATGCACACCGGTTGAATGAAGGGCAAATCAATAACAGACTCCCATTCAAATCTTGGAGAGATTCATATCAACATCCACACTGGGTATAATTTCAGATTGGAAATATTTAAACAATAGGAAATTTGCAACCAAATTTATTTCATCCAAGTTGAAAACCTTAGTTATGAGATTATCAAAAAGGTTTAGTTGCATCCAGAATGGGACGAGATGGGATTTTTCATGCAAGCATTTGGACCATTGTGTAATTGGGTTGAATGACAATTGGATTTGAGTATAAAACCCGAATCTTCCTCATACATTTTTTTTTTACTTCATGCCTGTGGGATCTTAATTTGAATTTGAAATAGATGTTGGATGCAAGATTTGGATCCACATCAAGATGTCAGCATTTGAAGTTGGTCTGACACCACACATACTCGTGCTGCATATTATTTATATTTATTTCAAATTGAAATTTTTTTTAGCAAATATGCACCTAAAGCAATTGAATATTAAAGTGGGATGCAAATTCAAATATTTATTATGTTTATATTGGCAATATTGGCATTAAATTTGAAGAGAATGGATTAAAATGTGTCCCGACTTGCATTTGTCTTTGCCTATACAACGGCTGCAGTCATTTGAAGAAACTGAATAGATGAATGATTTAATTGAAAAAAGGTGTAAATTTTCAACCAAAGAACTGGAAATCAAATTATCTCCGTTTGTTCAATACAACAGATTATGATTTTAACCCATTTATAAACAGGTTAATGTGAACTTAAGTGCCATAAAATCCTAATCATAACAAAAGTGGAGAATTTTCTACCGGAAGCTTACTCTTTGCTCCTTTTCCATACTAAAAAAAAATTTAGAAAAAAATAGCTATTCAACTTTGTAAGGATGTGAAATGATTTCTTCACCCACTGCAGGATAATTACCAGTTGTAAATGAACCTCACGTGGACTATTCCACCAAACTTTTTTACCACTTAAGTGATGCCAAGTGAATAAAATAACAAATTCAATGTCCCTTATTGTCAAAAGCACCGGTGACTCTATCCACTCCTGTCATAATATAGGGATAATCTCTCTACATACATTCAAACAAACACACGTGTATACCATGTGTACACCTCAAGCATAAGATCAACAAGCAACCAACATTATATAAAAGTAATTTAAGTAAAGATTATAGAGATTGTGATTTTTTCCAATAAAAAGTTTGAATTCCAAATCCATACCAATAACGTCATTTATCAAATAAAGCTATAAACCCCATTACAACCGCCCACTAGTACATCACTGTACATTGCAAAAGACGGAGCCCTAAAAAGAAGTTGCCTGTGTAGGTATCTCTGGTAAAACAAGTATATTTTGGTTCAGTGTTACCTTGGGGATATACACCCAAAGAACACAAACCACAATATTTAACAAAATGGAATGCAGTCAATGTGATGATCCATTGTACAAAGGAGACCACGTCAAGTGCCAGATGATCTCAACCTAAAAGGAGAACCTATCCATTTCTTCATCTTCGCCCTCATCTCCATCATCATCATCATCATCCTCCTCCTCAGTAAAGAGCTCAATGTCTTCCTCTTCCTCCTCTTCCTCATCCATAACGCTTTTACCAGCTTCTTTGTCCTTCAAACCAGTGCTCAACACCACAGTTTCTCCACCAGATTTCTGCATGTCCTTCCTTAGTTTATCCATGTTCTCTCGCCTTCGCTCCTCTTCCAAGCGTTCCTTTTCTGCCCTTCTTTTGTCAAGATCAGCTCTGCAATGAAAGAACAAAAACGAAACAACATAAAGATCCCCAAGGGGGATAAAGAAGTATAATGCCTAATTTGGACTCGAGAAAATTTGTAATTAGGTTAATACTTGTAATTGTCCATGTAATCGTTAGAACTTGCTTCTATGGCGTTAAAGAAGTCTTCCATTCCAGCACCAGAAACAGCAGAGACGCCAACAGAGCGTAGGTTTTTATAGAACTCATCAAGAACAAGCGAAAGACTTCTTGTGAGAGTTGAAGTGTATGATGAGTCAGACTCTATTGCTGCCTGAAATGCCTCAAAATCTTCCATCCACTGTTCTCAAAACATTACAACAAATTAAACTAAATGTATCATGTAAAGTGGAGCTGAAGAACCACATATGGTAAAGTATAGATGATAACTCAAACTTACAGACAAAACACAGAATGACTGAATTGCCAAAATAACAAGAATTGTGCATTTCATGGTCTTTCTTTAAATCATAATTAGAAAACAGCTGCACATGAAGTAAAAAACATCTGAATTATTTGTTGACATGGAACTTATTTTAATGAATCCTTTTTCTTCTCTTTCTTTTCTTCATCTTTTTATTTTTTTAGAGAGAGAGAGAGATGACATGAATCTTTATTGAAGGATGAGATGAATTTACAACTTTTCCTGAGAGAGAATTGAGAATTTACAACTGACTGCTTAAAGAGCATGTGCAGGGAGTCTGAACGAGAGAAGAGAAAAAAAAGGCAGAAGTGATACCCTAAGCGAACCTTCTAGTTTAAGTTCTCATCCAAACACAACTTAAGAACAAGTTTAGAATGTTCTAGAATCCAAAAGTGCCTCAAACCTGTCTCGGGCTTCAAAGTACATAAGCGAATGTAGAATGGTGATATGGGTTTGAGTAATATAGTGGAGTGGAATTGGTCTCTTCTAGCAAAAATGTAGTGAAGACTTGGTAAGGAAAGCGGGTCTTGTAGAAAGAAGTGATTAGATTAAAATACAAAATGGGCAGCGGATAACTATCCTAGGAGGATGAATCATAGAGGAGTTGGAGGATGAGGAGGAGAAAGGAAGGGAAAGAGGGGGGGGGGGGGGGGGGGATGGGTGGGGGGAAGCTATCTCTATCACTTATGCTGGGTTATATCCCATTCAAACCAAAAGAATTAGCTTATCAACATTTAATTGAATTTCTAGGGAATAACTTAGCTTGAGCTTTGACCTTAAGGAGAAATCTTTTGGATTTTGAGATCCCTCAACTTGAAGCCCTCCTCTTAGAGATCAATGGTCACTTCACAAATTGGTGAGGTATATGAGAACTTGATTGAAGGGATCTAACTGGATCTTCTCTTTGTGCTCGACATCTTCCCCATTCAAAGAAATTTGGTAACTTGTTGCACCTTCTAAGGTTACAGGATTTTGTTGGACAACTTTGACAAAATTTCACCATTGATAATCTAAGACAAGGAACTTTTTCCATCACAAATATGTGCTATCTATGCTCAAATAGTGAGGAATCAGTGGATCTCTTATTCCGCTATTGTCCATTTGCAGACCCATTTGGTCTCTCTCTTTCTATATTCTCATCAATTAGACTATCCCTTCATCTTTTTGTGCCCTCATCCTTGTGTAGAGCTCTGGTCCCTTGCCAAAGAAAGGCCAAGTCCATCAAAAATTTGTACCATTGGCTATTACATGGTTTGCTTGGAGTGAGCACAACAAGAGCATATTTTAATAATAAACATCTATTAGAGCCTCAGCTTTACAGAGTCTCAAGTTGAACATTATTCGATTAGCCATGTAGTTGAGTGACTTGCAGGTTCTTCAGAGGAAGAATTTAAAAAGGTTTTTTTCACATGCATGACAGAGGTCTACGAATTCCAGATGCTAAGTCAACCCAAAATTTAAAAATACCATGACACCAGCAGGAAAGAAAGTTCATCAAGGCTAAAACTTTCAAGGGCAAAGATCCAACTCCATTCATTATCAGTTGCAAACTTTTGATATTGCGACCAATGTCAAGGGCAAAGATTTAACTCAACCCATATCAGTTGCAAGCTTTTGATATTGCATCCCAAGGGTTTCATTCCCAACAACTCCATGCCTATGAAGAATGCATCTTGCCATTTCTTTCTTTCAACAATTGTCTCACACCTTCCAGTTCCCAAGATAATTCTCTTTGATAGGTATTACATCTCATAGTAACAAAGAACTTAGACTAAATCCTATCCATCAAATCCTCATGAAGCTTTCCAAGGTAATTTAATTTCAGCCTCTAAGCCTTATGCTTAATGAATTATTCCAACATAAGACAAACTAGACAAAAAAAAAAAAGATGAGTAGAGAGAGAGAGAGCAAGAGAATAATGGCCCATATAGTCGGTTCCTATGCCCAAGACAGACAGACAGAGAGAGAGAGAGCAAGAGAATAATGTTATATCAACTTGGCGATCGGGTAACTAAAAGAGAAAGGGTGTGGTGTCATATGCATGAAAATGAAGTAATAGCAGCTCAGTTCCAGTGAAAATAGCAGAATGAACACAACTATTTGCATAGTTTAGGCAGCCTAGTTTCTCAGTAAGTCTTTGCTCTAGCCAAGAGTCATTTAATCAGCTGGTTGTTGAGCAAAAGGAGTTTTCTGGCTTACCTTCACCATCACAGACGGGGATTGGAGATGGGTGGTGGACCCAGGGAGGAGGGCCAAGGTTAGTGAGAGAGAGAATAAACCCCCAAATGATATGCTCAAGTTCAATGTTGATCGTGCAAGCAAGAGGCAACCAGTTCAACAAGAAAAGGGGGAACTTTGCATGACTAACAGGGACCATTCGAGCATTCTTTTGAGGCCCTGTAGGCAAGAAGGATTCCAATGAGGAAAATCTCCTAGCCATTAGGAAACATCAAAGATTTTCAAGGAATCCTTTCAGGGCAGACTTGCATCAAATGTGACTTTGTCTAACACTATTTGTTGGGTACAAGGGAAATAAAAAGCTACATGGAGACTTCAACATATATATATATATATATATATATATATATAGAGAGAGAGAGAGAGGGAATCTATATGTGCCTTTTAAGCACATGAGGAAATAGGTGAACGGACATCTTAGCCAAACATAGAGTCGACAGGAGCAAGATGCCAGTAGATCTTTCCCAGGATTAATGGTTGTACCCTGTTGTTATAAATTATATAGAGTGGTCAATCTGACTTACGAGTAGAAGTGTACATAGTATAGTGCTTCTTTTTCAATTTAAGAGTGGCATGAATCTTGAATGCCTCTCTCCACGTGTAGTATCTTGCCTGTATTCTTTTCTTAATGAAATCCTTTGTTATCTAAAAGGGGGGAAAAAGAAAAAGAAAGAAAACAGTGTCATGGAAGTTGTGTGTACCTTTAGCAACATTTAGATATTCTACATCTATTGTTGTGTGATAAAAACATTAAAAAATTATTGTGATAAAAATGGTGACCATTTAAGCCAGCTAGGTAGGCTGAGGTGGTGATTTTCTATTAGGAGGCTGAATATTTATCACAAGTTGGGTTTCACATGGTTGGGTGGATGGTTTAGACGATTAAGTAGGTATGGGAATCTTGGCAGAACTCCCCATCCAATCATCATAACTTTGTCAGATGGTCATGATAAATCAATGGCTTATAATAGTCAAAAGTTCGAGGTCCAAAAGCACAAGGGTAGGATGAATGGAGTGAAATGCTATACAATTGACGTCCAAATCATTTTCTAAACAACCCACCCATTGATGTGGGCCAATTTGAAATTTTCATGGGCAGTCTCCCTTATCAGTTTCAAAATTATACCCAGAACAAAAATCATTCTGGATTTTAATTTTTCCATCTCCCTATAATTCATTTCTCTCTTAGTAATTGGAAGCACCACAATGTCTTTCGTAGAATGATTCATCTAGTAACCTAAGTTATAGCTAAAAGTTTTCAAAATGATAAAGGCTTCCAAAGAACAGGACATGCATTTTAAAATTTTATTATACAGCAAGGCGAAAAATAGAAAGATAAAATGGGTCGGTGCATTCTAAAATTTTAGCCTAAAGGTAGAAGAAAATAAAAAAGACAAAATAAACAAGTGTTTGATTGCTTTCAATCATAAGTTGCAGTTTAAATCACATTAGCATTTGAAAAGAAGAAAAAAAAGAATTAAGCCTCCTCCTCGTTTGGTCACTATATAATCAAGTAAAGAAAGACCAAAGTTACTACAGCCCTCTGAAGCTTGATCCAAATACTTGGCCCCATACCCGTAGGGGCAAATGCACTACTTGCATCATATATTTGTCTATTGTGATTGCCATGAATATAATTTAAGAGACCATAAGTTAGTGAACAACACATTCAACAAACACAAAGGGAACATATGGTGAATCAAAAGAAAAAAATGGATCCATATATAAAATATATGTCATCCAGACATATATGACTCTATGTAAGAAAAGATTTTTTGGATTCAGTCTAAGGAGTTGCAACTATCCACTGCAAGGAATTGAATTCTTCCAGATAAATGAGGGAACATATGATTTCACTATTGTATACCTCTAAAGCAAACTGATGCTGCGCCACATCTGTCTTGTTAAATGCCAAAACCAGAGGCAAACGTGTCTTGTATAGTATACTACATGCATAGAGCATATTACTCATGAAAGTTACTGGGTTTGTCGAACGAGGTGTGTCAACTACATATGCAATCACAGTGGGAAATGTAGAGGCAAAAGCTTCTGTAATTATTGCTCCTGAAGCTGACCAAGTGAATATTTCAATTTGACCAGGGGTGTCCACCAGAACATAATCAAGTTCATCTGCCCGCTTTTCAATAACCGATATAACCTGAACTCAGATAAGACCAACAATGACTAAATCCGTTCAAATGGAACAAAAAAATAAATATTTAAGCCTGGAAAAAAATCTCATGTAAGCTCTACCTCGTCAAACTTCGTTGAAAACAGGTTAAGTGATGTGAGTATCCCTCCGTTCGGTCCAAGATTGAACTCCTTCATCACTTCCTTATAGCGAACTGTGTCTCTTATATCAATATTTGCACCAAACGGAAGGGTCATTACAGCAGGATCCAGATTCAGCACATATCCTCGAATATTTGATGATTGTGTATGATAAACCAAACGGTGAAGAAATGTTGTTTTTCCACTGCCTGAAAAAGAAAATGGCTTAATAATTATTTATATGCTCCAAAGAAGAAGTCCATTAAAATATGACTACGTTCATTGCATATATAATAAAGAAGAAGCTAGATACAGCAATGACTAGGTAGATTAGACACCTGCCATTCCCACAACAATGATAATCACAGGTTTGCGCTTGAAGTTAATAGATGAGGTCCCAGTTCCAGCAGATGATGATTCCTCTATGTGCAGTTTGCCTATTGACTTAGAAAGGTTTTCTTTCTCATTGTCCTTAGGATATAAATAAGGAAAGATGACACAGATGAATAATAAAATCAAATTGAAGGAAAATCAATGGAAAAACATATTTCCTTCAAAAACAAACTGGAAAATGCTTACTCTACTGGCCTCTTCTTCTACTGAATTCATTTCTGTTGATGCTTCCTTTAAGCAGCTTGCTTCTTAAGTCTGTGCAAATCCATATTGGAATACACTATTTCAACATGATTCATTTAACATCTTCATTCTCTCTCAATCTCAAAATCAAGTCTGAAAAATATAATGTCCAAATTGACATGAAAAATGATGAATTTGTTCAGAACATGCCAATGTGTAAGATTAGATCCAAAATTCACACTGGATAAAGTACCCACTGGCCTTTTACCATAACCAGTGAAAATGAATAATATCATCCACCTTAACTCCATTGCTACAAACAAAATAAAGCAAACAGAAATTAAAAGGTCTGCTTGATAGAAATTCTACGTGAATCTACAATTCCAAAATTTAGCAAACTATACTAATTCTGGATATTGGAGAATCCACGAAGAAAACTTTCTTTTACATTTGGTAAATCTTGGATTTACCAGATACAATATGAGAATTCCAAAATAACACTTCCATAAGGGAAACCATCATCATAAAGTCACCATCACCATCACCATCGTCTTCAACATCAAAGTCATCTATCTCATTGATCTAGGGTTGGAACTCATAATCGATTTGGCTAACTGTTTAATGGGCCAACTGGCTGCCTGTCCAACGGCCCATTTCTAGAATTTATCTTCACCAAGCATGAAACTCAGAAAGTTTCATACTTAATATGCTCCATAACTTTGTGATACCCACTTTTTCCGTTTGAAATGGTACATGACTGGTATGCAAACTTTAATGCGTGCACAACAAGCACTTGAAATGTGCTTTGAGCTCTTTTCATGATAGCCACTTCAAATGGGAGGAAAAATTCACAACTTCTTTAGCTAAATATGGAAATGGGTTAATAAATTTTGGTTAAAAAAGCTATTTTCAGGAAGGGCATGTAACATTACATAGGTATTAGAACAAGAAGTAGATTCTTATCATGTTGAACAGAAAAGGTAAAATAAGAATTATCCCTGAAAACCCAAAAGTCCAGCTCTATCCCAAAAGAAAATTCCACTATTATTTGGACAACAACAAATTATATTGGCTTGGGACAGCATTTTTTCGTCTTTGTAATCTTCATTTTTAAGGAGGCTCTGTTGTTTCATTGAGGGGCTCGTATTTGGCTGTATTTGGTGATTCCTCCTTTGTTAACGAGCTGTTCCTGTAGATGGTGTTTCAGTCCGCTTCTTGTGTCCTTCTCTCTCAATGCAGTTACCATTTCAAAAAAAGAAAAAGAAAAAGAAAATAAACTATACATCACTATAAAGACAGTTCATGGGTCTTAGCAACAGAAAGCAGATTTGCGGAAGTTGAGCAGAAATGGGAAAAGAAGAAGTAAAAAAACGAAATTCTAACTCCATCCAGAAAGAAAAATCCAGTGTCATCTGTACAAAACCAAACAAACAGTTCATGGGTTCTATGTACACATTCAAAATCAGGCAGCAAAATCAACTTGCAGAAAGAAATAAAAATATCTTTAAACAGAGAGAGAGAAGAAATTTAAGAGTACCGAAGTCTCTAGAATTTCGGCTACGCCATCAAATACAGGAAATTTTGTTAAAGCATCGAAAAAGAGAGAGAAAAACTCGGAAATAATAGAAATCGAAGAACAATGAAGATCCAAACGAGAATTACCGATGGATGTGATTCGTACGCAGACAGAGAGAGGAAATTGCATGCCCCCCTAAACCCTAAATAGCTTGAGTGCTAAACCCCAACTAACGAGTCTCACGTTTCGCCGTCAGCCTTGAGCTGGCAGACTTCGACGAGAGCTAAATGGGGGTTCTCCTCAACAATGGTTTTCATAAGAATTTCTCTTTTATCTTTATTTATTTTAAGAACAAAAATCTTATTTAATAATCATAAATAGAAGAAATCTCATCGATTTTATGAAAAATTAATAATTTTTAGTAAATTTGTATAATGTAAAAAGTAAAATTAAAAATTTTATAAAACAAAGTTAGTAAATAATATCTTTCAAATAAAAAATAATAATTTATCTTATAATATTTTATACAATTTTCTATGAATTCTTTTTACCTATTTAAACTCATGAATTTATTTTCTTGATAGATTAAGTCATACTCTTACAAACTATTAATTAATAAAGTATTCAAAATCATATTTACAAATCAATTGGTTTTTATAGAGTACAAAACTCTCATTTAAAGCCCATGGTTGTAATCTAGACTCTAGAAGTTGTACGCGTCATATTAACAATCTAACTCAAGAAAATAATTTGTCAAATTTAAATTTATAGGTCAACTCTAAATTACTGATACAATTGACTTAGTTAATAATAATAATAGTAGACTCTTATTAAAATATAGATTTTTTTATCCAATTAAATCTCATGATTCAAAAGTGAAAAAAAAAAGAAGAACTGCCCTCTAAAGTCAAAGCAAACCACTTCTTGTTGTTAAAAAACCTATAGACTTGAGTTAAATATGTAATGTCTTATACGATGGATCCGGTCCATTTCTAGACCCCGTGGCCTGAATCTGCCATTTTGAAAGTTGGGTACAAGCCCACTCCAACTAAGCCACTTTCAGTATGGATCGGGGCCCAATGCCATGCCAACTTGCAGCTGTTTTTTTTTGGAAAACTCAGACATAGCCCTACTAAAATCCCATGGATGAATCCACTACCCCTAAGGCACACCAAGGTTAGGCCATGGGAGCTCGAACCCACAACTTCAAACTTCCTGACGCAAGAGGCAACTAGATGAACACACCCATGTGGTTATGAACTAATTAAGTGCCTAGAATAGGAGTGGCAATGGTTTCAGTTTACGTCAACTTTACCTGGATTTACTCAACCTGTTGATTAAATTAACCAACGTAATTATTAAACAACTTAAAGTTGCTAATTTTTATTGAATTTGAGTTTAATTGACTTTTTTAATTAAAAATCATCACCTATGACTGATCAGGTAAAGAATGATGAGAATTCCATTGATTGTACCGAGCTTTGTGTATCCCATTATATCTCCTTTCTTCTTTCCTCTTAACATTTCT
This sequence comes from Chimonanthus praecox, assembly GCA_022113865.1. Lineage (NCBI taxonomy): Eukaryota > Viridiplantae > Streptophyta > Magnoliopsida > Laurales > Calycanthaceae > Chimonanthus > Chimonanthus praecox. The sequence goes on along the minus strand of CM039086.1, from coordinate 12,401,038 downwards.
GTCCGTGTTTTATTACAGGTCATAATCAATGTATCTCTGTTTAACAATGATGATTAAATGTAAAAACCAGAAGGTGGGAGCACACAGGATTATGCAACTTAACTTCTTTTAGGGTTTGGACCTTAAACTCTAAAATGGTTTGAACTCAATCTCTCTGGATCTGGATCAATGTCCATTTACATCTCCCAGGTTGAGTTGAGATCTGGGTCTAGATCTAGCTCGAAGTCTGTTCTATGAAACAAATGTAAGACCCGAGTCCAGTGGAACAAAAGGGTCTCGAATTGAGACTTGAGTCCGATCCAGATAGAAGTCCGAATCTCGCTTTTCACAAATTTTTAATGTTGTTGGAAGTGGACGCTTGACTCCAACAAGGCCTAGCCCATTAAATTGACTGAGCTTGCTTGGAGATCGGACCTTATTACCATTTGTTGACTTCTTGTTGGGCATAGTTTGCTTCTACCAAACAGTACGTGTAAAGATTATTAAGTCTTAATTAAAATATGTAGATAACATGAATAACCATTTACAGGTCAAAAGAGGGATGCGGGCATGTTGGATCAGGCTAAATCCAGCTCAGGACTACCCATTTTCCAAAAGGCCTTATTACACAAGCCCAACCCACTAGCAAAGTGCAATCTGAACCAGACCTAACATCAGGCTGGGCCAGCTACATGTTGGCTTGACAAGCCCTACTCCACACCATGACCACCCTCACTATTACCGTCGTCATCAAAGCTTTATTTTATATATCTTGAAGACTTGAATAACTATATGAATTTTACTTTTATGCTCGTTTATATTTTAGTGATTTAACTCATTGCCACTTTATCTTAGTGCCCAACCTACTCCACCCTAGCCAGGCCCTCTTGCTCCGAACTGCCATGAGTTTAGCCACCTGCTACTTTGTTGTTGACAAAGCGTGTTTAATTTGGTATATGAATCCATACCTTGCTTAGGATTTTTTTTTTTTTAAGAATAAAGAATAGGAAGCTGAAGCAATAAATGATATTTTAGTTGGGAATAAGCTTTAGACTATATGGACCCTTGAATAGTAAAAGCTGTCTATGATTATAGGAAAAAGAAGTGATAAATATTCCAATGAAATTCTAAAGGAAACAGTAGTCTTCCATTTTCCTCTCTTTAGGTAGACCAATGGCTGACCCTTCAAATTAGCAAGAACAAGCTACAATGATTTATTGAGGAAGGAGCTAGAATTGAAAATATGGGAAGATACAGATTTGGAATGAAAGTCTCAAGAGGGAGACTGCATTGTGAACTTAAAGATAAGAACACGTGCATGAATAAAGGGTGTATGTATGTATGATTTTTTTCCTTTTTGTAATATAGGTATTCTCGCTCTATATTGAAGATGAATTTAATTTTATTAAAATATGTAAATTTCTCGATCTACACACTGGAGAAGTCAATGGAGAGTAACCCCGTGGAAAACGCAGGCACGAGTTATGCGTGAATCAAACTCAAGACTTCGCTACATGAAACATATGTCTTGACCGTCGGAATAACTCTTCTCATATTAATTTCTTTACCTTTGTCTACAAAATCCATTCTATATTCAAAATTTCTCCCACAAATAACTCAGAAGTTGGCAACTGGGATACATTTTATGCTCTTAACATGCAAAAAATACTCGGCAACCCCTCATTGTTCTTGCAGTTCACTTGAAAATATATGATCAAGCCTTGTAAAGGGCCATTTAAAGCCATTGGAATGCCTGCCAATTCTGAAAATCTTTCCATTTCCCCCCATATTCCACAGTCCAACATATCATCCACATGCTCAGAATTTTCAGATCATGAAGTGGCATAGACTGATGAAAAAAAAAATTATTGTAATAAATGTAAGGAAAAAAAAACGTACAAAGAACGGCTCAAATTTCAGAGAATATGTTGAACTGACATTTCTTTCCTCCAGATGAATGAAAAGTGATGAATCCCATGATTTCACTGAACTGAAATCCTTTTGAAAATGGGCCCCAACAATGCTCCTATTGTCTTGCTAATTAGTTTCTTAAAGTAATCTGTTTTACTCAGTCTTGGATTTCATGTGGCATTTGCAAGACTTTCTGTAAAAAAAAAGGGATTTTTTATATTAAATTTTGATATAATTACATTCCCATCTTTAAATAAGCTTTGGTTCATGCAGAAAGGGATAAAAAATGTTTCTTTTTCTTTTTTTCTTTTTTTTTTCCTTCCTTCCCTTAAAGAAAAGGGCAATTCACTAGTTTGTGGGTCAGTACTCAGTAGTACTCGTACTCCCATTGATGGCAAAGTTGGGGCCCACTTATTTCATTGGAAGGTCACATCATTTAGGGGGGGGGCATCACTTTTCAACAATGGAAAATTGTGGACCAAGTCCTTGAGAAATGAAGGCTACAATTTAGGGAACAAGTGAGAGAGAATAAGCACAATCGAGTTGCACAACTTGGATAATGGAAAGTAGAAATTTGAAAGAAAGAAAAAAAATTCAACTTTTTTTTTTTTTCAAAAATTAAGATCAAATGTCATGATGTGATCAATGATTTAAATTCATGGCCATGATGAAACTGGAGACCTTCCATATTCATGCATAACTTTATGTATCTGTATGCTTGTAGGCACATATCTTTTTTCATTTGCAGTATTTTTTACTAGATTCAGCCACAGCTTCTTGGCTCATCTTTTACTTGCTTTTGATGAATTGTGACCTGATACATATATCATGGCTGCAATGCATGCTTACCTAAAAATGGCATGGGATTTAATGTATTGGCACTCCAAGCAGAGAAAATATCGAATGGACAGAGATTTAGAATGCCTAACAAGTGTGTAGTAGTACCATACAAAAGTCACAAACAGCAGGAAAGGGGTGCATATCTCCCATCAGGATCTCTTTCATCATTCTCTGCACAAACTGATCATCAAAGATTTCCACCAACATCTTTTTCACAACACCCATTAAATCAAAGAATATGGGTTGATACCAAAATGAAGAAAATGTCATCAGTTCCAAGTCCAACAGGATTTAAAAAGAAAAAAGGAAAAAAAAACTTTAGTAGCAGAAATTTATTCTCTCTCATAGGGTACTCCATATATACTCCACATCAATTACCCACAATAATTTTAAAGCATTTTTTTTCCTTTTTCACTTTCCATGAATAGCAGCACATCAAGTTCCCAAGCTTTCACATTCCTAAAAATGAGTCCTCATGATTCCCATACAAACTCATACATTAAAAAAAGCAGAAAAGGACTCTATCCAACTTGCACTGGGGAGGGAAAAACCCTAGCCAGCCCCACAAGACCCTAATCACTGCCCTTCCTCGTGAAATCATTTGCACGTTCCTTCATCCACAGAGCAAAGATATGGAACGAGAGAATGCAATGGATGAAAACAAAAGGTGATGACAAGAACCCCCATTAAAATGCAAAATAAATACTATTAGGACAATACAAAATGATCCAATTAGGAAAAATAATCCCCCCACTGAATAAATACAACCAGGTAAAAGCTACAATCAGCATGTTTGTATATATATATGTGAAGTTGAGACTTTCCATAGGTCAGTTAAAGAGGAGAAATGCATACCTAATCACTACTCTTCTTTCTTCACATCAGATGGCAGAATGTCTTGAAGAAGTCCATGATCTCTGAGCAAAGAAGAATTTGAAGTGCAATAACGTCGGTCTTGAAGGGTAGAATTGTAATTCGATGAAGCAGGCAAGTTAAGAAAATAGGGATGTTGCTGCTGTTGATAATGGGATTGTGCTAACTGCATAGGCAGAACACTGGAGGCATTAGCAGAGGCAAAGCCGCCGGAATCCCGCGGAACCATGCCGGAGCCTCCACGCGGCGTCACTGGGTTTGGGTGGGTATGCTGCCCTTCGTACGTCGTCACGACGATCGACGGATCATCGGATGATCTCTCGACACGCTTCTTCACCCCACACATGGCACTAGTGCAACGATAGTAGCTCCTGTAACGAAACAACGGCAGATACAGCATTAATTCACATAACTACTAGCATTGATGCAACTACAGATCAAGCATCGGATTGTATCGGGCCGGGTTGCCTATCCATACCTGGGAAATGGGCTGTTTTTAACTGCTTTCTGCCCGTACTTCCGCCATCTGTAACCGTCTTCGAGATGATCCACTTCGCTCTTGGTCATGAATGCGTAACGTGGCTCTCTCTCCCTCTTCTGGTTTTTCTTCTTTGGCTTTGACCTTAACAGAAAAAGTACAAGAGCAATCAAAATTTAAGCACCCCAAATCACTAATTACACAGATCTGATGATTTTATTAATCTAATCCACTATTTCCACAACTTCCTTTCATGGGTTTTTTCTCGTTTTCACAAGAATTACACCAAAAGTTACGTGTAAGAGTGAAACAGCAGCCTGATTTTTTTTTTTTAAAAAAGGAACAGTAAGAACCTACTGTTTCTTTATCTTCTCCTGATCTTCTCCTTCGTCCTCTCCTGGCAGCTTGGCCTGCTCTTCATTGGCAGCCTCGGTCGAGGACGAAGAGATCGATGAAGAATTCGGAGTTGTAGGGGGATTTGCGGCGTCAGATGATTCAGGCACCGACGTGGGTGGTGGCTGCGGCAGATGTGGAGATAGTGGCGGAAGGTCGAAGATAGATGAACCTAGATCTTGAATTCCCAGCAGCTCCATGAAGCCCATGGAGCTCTTTCCAGAAGCAGGGACATCACCGGGAAGATCGAATATGCCTGAGAAGGGGAAGCTGGTCGGGATCTGATCTGAAAATGAAGGAATTGCGCTCAAATTATGGGTCTCCATGGCCTCAGTTTTGTCCATTTTTTTTTTTATTGTATTCAAGAGTGGGACTGATAGAGAGACACCATTGTCTATGGTTTCTCACTATGGAGGCTTGGTTGGAGAGAGAGAAAGGGAGCGAATTTGATTTTAGTCGTTTTTGGTAGAGAATTGGGTTACTGGCTGGACGGGCTGAGCACCGCATTTTGACTCCCAGTAGCCGGTCAGTGTACGGACAGTGTTTAGGTGGCCGAGATTGTGTAGGGTTCATACTTCAGACTAATTAACATTGAATAAACTAACTTAAATTATTTATTAATGATTCTTATCTGATTAAATCAATCTTTTTATTAACCAGATAGAAAGTTATAGCCAAGTACTCAGTATTCTCATTTTCATTTACAAATTGTAAGATTCGAGTTGAGTTTAATGACTAAACTACTAAAGTTAATAAAATTTCAATTCAACCATTTATTAATTAGATAGAATTTAACTGCTTCATTGGATGAAAAATCGCCACTCCCAAATGAGATGCATTCAATGCACGAATGAATGTTTGAGGGAATAAGGGATGGATTAAAAGTGGAACAAGTGTTAATATGCAGATTCCTGTTATTAAATACAAAACATACTTTAATATAGTTAACTTTCTCAAAATTTAATTTCATATGGAGTTATATATATTTTTTTGATATTAAGTTCAATTGATTGTCTCCCATTTCAACAAGTGAGAGGTTGAGAGTTCGAGCTCTTGTGGCCTAATCTTAATGTGCTCTAGTGATAGTAGGTTACCGTGAAGATTTTACACTGTATATTCCACAGTTTCTTACAAATAAATTAAAAAAAAAAAAATCAATAGATTGAAATAATTAAAGTAGTGTACTACATCCAGGACAGGTCTAGCATACCTTTGAATTGAAAACTCTGTATGTTTTTGACATGTTAAATAGTGGGTATTATTTAATAATTACAAAAAATATATGAATAGATTATTATGAGATTAAATAATTTTAATGACATGAATTTATCATAAATTGCCCTTCACATCGGGCAAAAACATTTTAATATTTTGTAGATTTGACTTTATATCCAAATCTAATACTTAGGTGATATTTGTAGATTTTTGCTTTACTCAAATATTAAAAATCTACCTATATGAGAGTTTCGATTAAAATGGATTTTTAATAATAAAAAGATCACGAAATACAATCACCTATTTTCCAACTTTGTTATGTAGAAGTGGTAAATAGACCCAAACTTAGTTAATGGACTATATAGAATTATCATTTTTCTAAAAAAAAATCTAAATCATTAATTCGCCCTATCCAATAATTTATAAACCAACATAATAATCTAATCTATATTTGACAAGAAATAGGATTTGTATTAAATAATCAATTAAAATCTAACTAACGCCTTTTATAAATAAATTTAGATTTCCGCCATTTTTAACCAGACGAATAAATAAAGAAATATTCACGTCATTTGACTAGTCGGTGCGTCGCAAGAGGATAGCTGTCACTTTTTAACCTAGACTTAATAGATCCAATTTTTTTTCAGACACGGAATTTGACTGTTTACCGGTTAGTGTGAACGGGGCAATGTACACGTGGCCGATTCTAGCGAAAGGTGGAGTGCGCACCTCACTCTCCGACATGTGGTTTTCCAACGGCGGGTTCCAAGTTTAAACAACAATGACTGAAATGTCCTTCTTCTCTAATTTTCTACCATGCCGGTTCCTTTACACTAGGAAATAACCACAGTGCCCCTTCAGCAATTGTTTTGAAAAATCGACAATTAAAATTAACTATCTTATATAATGATTTGATTTATTTAGGTTTAATGATAGAGTTTAAATGAATTAAATTATTTAAAGAACGTAATATTGTACAGTCAGTATTAAAGTTAAGTTGACAGCTAATTAGGTTTTTTTTTTCATGAAAAAACTCAAATACATTTAGGATGAGACATAAAGCAACTTTGTTGCTCAATTGTCATAAATTTACATCAAATCTAATTATAAATATTTGTCATTCAACTTAAAATTATATAAATAGTTGAACATTGAAAAATAGTCTCAACTTTAACTTGTCCTCTTATAGTTTGTAATAGATGAGAAAATTCTAGATGAGTTTCATATAGGTAATAAACATTTTTATTTGACAAGACTTAAATATCCAACAAATATATTTCAATTTAAAATTTTCATTTCATTTAAATTTATTTACTTAAATTTTTAAGAGAAGAGATTGAAAAATAGTTTCAATAGCTTGTGGATTTCAAGATATATGATTCAATATGGACAAACCAAGGTCCAATTTTCTCCATGGCCCAAGATCCAATCCAAACATGATCGTTAGCTTGATCCATGACTTCGTGATGTAATCCATGATCCATGACCTCTTTCATGATCAATTTGACTCAATTCATTATCCAATCCATGACATAACCAATTTAACCCTTGTCTCACAATAAATTCACAAATTGAAACCTAGTTCATGATCTAACCTAACTAAATACAATATCTATTATATATTACTCGACTTATGACCAAACTCAACCTATATTCTATACTTACCCACTGCTCGATCAATGAACCAACTAAATTTGACTTAGCTTCAGAATATTTAGATTCAATTGAGTTAGATCATGCTACTATCTAAACCAATTGTACTCCTCATTACATAATATTATCATTTTGAGTAAAATATAAGTTGAATCAACTATTTAATTTATATAATTATTATTGTTGTTATTATTTGATTATCATGATAATTATAATCATCATCTAAAATTAACTATAACCGAGTTATACTCCTTACCTACATCTCTCACACCTTATAATGAAAGATTTCATTTATGAATTATTATTGAAACATTTTATATCACCAAACTAAAGAAATTAATATCAATGAAAAATAATATCTACAGAAAACTTTTATCAAAGAAATTAATTTCTATAGAAAATAGTTGCGTACAAATATACTCTAAAACTTAGTCAGTTAGACATTTTTAGATACTTAACTTCCAAGTTTTGAATTGTTGCCTTTTCACAAGGCATCAATGATTTTTAGAATGTCTAAGAATCTCAAACAAGTGTTTAAAATTTGAATTTGAGGCTACAATTGAATATACCTGTATTTTATTAAATTTGCTTTCAATTCACATGGTTGAATTTTTATATAATATTTATAAAAAATTGAAAAAAGGGAAATAAACTAAATATGACTCACTATTTCTCTATGTATAATTATATATAAATATACACTAATATAGATGGATGAAAGAATTAGGGTTACATAGTTAACTTATTTTGTCCAGAATTTTCTATCCAAATAGTCATGTTCTAAATTTTATGTTGGTGTCTTGCCATTTCTCATATGTAAATTAAAAAAAAAAAAGTTGAATCACAATATATTGTTGTATGATTCACGATCTACAATGATATAGAATTAATTCATATTCTGCATTCTGCAATTACTTTGGTTCACATTATGTAATGGTTTTGGATTGTGTTTCGCATAGTCTATTTTCAATCTAAAATATTTAAGATTCAGTAGTATTTTTAAAAAAAAGAGTTATGGTTCTTATTTTATTATTGAAAATTGTTAATTTTAAAATTTTTGTGAAATCTAAGAATGAAAGTGTAGAGCACTCTCTGTAAATAAAACTAATAAAGTAATGTGTAGAAGCAGTAACCGGATGACAATTTTTATATCTAAATTTAAAACACACGACAATTTGATGTAAAAGAATCAATTGCTGCGGTAGAAAGCATCAGATTTTCAAAAGGTATTTTCTCCGGATTTTCTTTAATCCAATGCATGACAATTTTTTCTGAAAAAGAAATGGTGACTACTGCATACGTGTAACGCTCCTTGAGTATCGACGGGAGGTGATTGGCCGTGAGAAATTGCACACGTGTGGTCCCCCATCTGACACGGATAGCGCGTTTGCTTGATTTCCGCGTCGAAGCTCCCGACAAGACGGCACCGTCAGTACCCGAATCTTATTCCCCAATTTTATCTATCATCTCTTCATCATTAAACTAAATAAATTAAATTAAACAAAAGCTTAATAATGGATGACATTTGGAAGTGCAACTACTAATGTCTCCTCGCCTTCCATCAAAATGACATATAAATCCTTTTCAGTTTTCACTCTATGTACGAGCCTTTTATCCCCTCCTAGGGCTGCAACTCGGGTCGGGTTTTGGCCCGACCCGCATGACCCGACCCGATAAATCATGCGGGTCGGGTTGGGTTGAGAAGATAAAAAGTAGAATAAAATTTGGGTCGGGTCAGATTGAGGATTTTATAAGTTAACCTGACTTGACCTAACTAAAATGGGTTCAAAATGCGGGTTGGGTCAGAACTCGGGCTGATTCGGATTAGAATTCGGGTTGGGTCAGGTTCTAGAGTTCGCGTTGAGAATTTGGGTCGGGTCAGGTTGGGCTCCATATATATTAACTCGGGTCGGGTTGAATTTTAAGAAACCCGACCCGTCCGACCCGAGTTGTAGCCTTATCCCCTCCATAAGAGTAATTTTATTATAATTATATTAAATACTTTAAGATATTGAGTTTTTTTCAAGACAAAGGAGAAACCTCAGACCTACTCTAACTCACGCTTTGACTATAACTCTCCTAAAACTCCTGAGGGGAACATCATAGATTCCACACTCCTGGATAAAAACCACCAGAGCTCAAACCTATTTCTTTAAAATATCGTCTTCCTTCTATTTAATTTATTTAAGAAGGAAGACAATATTAAAGAGAATAGATAATTCAAAAACTTAGTAATTACTTGTCTTAGTTCTTTATTTTTACATTAAATTAAAGCTTTAATATTTTCGATGAGCTTCAAATCACATTCTAATGTGATGGAAAGACGACATTCTTTTATAAGCTTTGAATTGTTCTATGCGACATTTTGTAATTATTTCCACCTCCGACTTTCATCGTCCGAAATCATACATTATTACATAGTTAAAAAATGCTCACTGAGTATTAAATTAAGTTTATTGAAGATTATTCGTAATCTTACTACCTCAAAATTATTCATATCATTTTCGTATTTACTCAAAGAATCTATTAATAGATTTTTGGCACAATTTGTGTGAAAATATCTTTAAGAAATAATTTTTTTTGAAATAAGACAAGTATTTTCAGACGAAGGGAGTATAAATTTAAACTCAACTGGAATAGTATTTGTAAGAAGTAAGTCCCATTTTAAGCCAAAATGTTTGTGAATGCTTACTTGCTTAGACAAACTTGTGCTTTTTGCTTTTTGGGCCTAAAATGAGACCTTTGTATTGTATAATAATTTGATGGAAGCATGTGTGCGGAGGGCAAATCTTGCAAATGCTTGGCTTGAAATGTTCAAAGTGCTCTAATGGATTTGGAAATCATATATACAAAACTTACACTTCGTCAGCATCATTTTTCTTGGCCATAGACCACAAAGTTAAGCATCATTTTTCTAATACGTCATTGTGTACTACAAAAGTTTAAATTACGGACGTCCATCTTAACACTGGCAAAATTTGTTAGGAGATACGGGATGAAGTGAAATTTTCATTGTATTCTAACTGATATAGGGTTTATCAAGTACCGGTGTATCAATATACAGAACATAGCGGCATATTATCAGTACACAGTTACTTGATTAACGGTACACCGGAAGAGATAAAATAGAAATTTCACTATATTCTATATCTCCTAACAAATTTTGTCCGTGATAGCTGGCTACAAATTACATAACATCCATTGCCTCTTATTAAATATATATATATATATATATATATATTAAATAATATCTTATTTTTCATAATGATCAATATCTAAGTGGAGGCTTAACTCAACTTAACAGGCGCCTGCTTGATAAAAAATGCTCTCAAAATAGAGGATTTCTCCATTCACTGTAGATTATAAACATGATTTCCTTTAAAATTTAACTAGTAAAAATATAAATTAGTATGATACTTTTAGATGTGCATAAGAAACTTTTCTTAAAATTTATTATTATAAAAGAATAGCTAATAAAGAAAAATGATAAAATTACAAGTACTTTTATCACAAGAGTCATCATTTTACCCTTTTTCATATATCTACGATGATAAGTGGACAATAAGTAATAATTTTCTTATTACTGTCCAAAAATGAATGGTTTTCACAAAAATATGTAATAGAATTAAGAAGTTTACAAATTACGTAACGCTTAACAAATAAACTGATATACCGATATACTTGTTTTTTTCATATACATTTGTAAAATTTTAAAACCATAAATTAAATTGGATATAGTAATGTTTTAAAAATCAAACCTAACTATGTGTTCTATGTAGTTGGACTTGCTAAGAGAGTCCGCCCCTTAAGATGGTTTTAATTTATTTTATTTTTCTTGACTACAATGACTTTTTCTTTTTTCTTTATTAAGAATAATTTATTTTTAAATAAAAAATGTATTATTTTATTATAATATTATAATATAATCATGATTCAAAATGGTAGAAATGATTTAATTTAATGATGGAACTTAAATTAACGATTCATTTGTTAAAACTGAAGACATTGTGATAAGAGTCATAGAGTTCAAACCTCATGTGAATGCTGAAGCCCACTTAAACTTTAATGCAAAGTTTAAACGGAGTGATAAGCTACATAAAAACCCAATCTGTCCATATCTTTGACCGTCTTTAAATTTAATTATTCAAAAAGCAGGACCCACCTACTAAGTACTGACATCACATTAGAATTAGATTCAGGGGTAAAAAAAAAAGGCCGAGTAACCGAGATCTCAGGCCTACTGAATATTGGCCGATATTTATTTTTCTCTCATTTTTTTCTTTATAAATCTCAGCTGTATCGACGTATATTGACAAGATCTCGTGTGTACAACTGATACATCTTATATCGATCAAGATATCTCAGACGTCCAAAATTCAAAATATCTTAATCGATACGAGATGTATAAACTGACTCCTGAATTATTTTAGATTACACGAATTTAAATTAAAAGCCTACCCGCTTTGTACCATTACTGCAATTAATTATTCATTAAACTCTTTTCGTGAAACGAACTCGCCACAATACACGGCCCGGGTCGCAATCGTCCCGGAAAACGACGCCTCGCACACGTGTAAAAATCTCCTCCATTCCTCGAAAAACGCTGGAACCCTCCCAACCGTCTAATCTGAGAAACCTGACGTCCCTGAATTCTTATTTCTACTATCTATGCACGTGGGTGTTAAGTGTTAACGCGGTTTTGGAATATCCCGTTCCAATCGACGGTTGCTTGCGACACACGCTGTCGAGATTTTTGGGGTCCTGCGTGAAAAGAGGCTTTTTTTCTATTATTCATTTATTTTCTCCTCTTTATTTTTATTATTATAGTTAGCATGACATTCTTAAAAAAACATTTCTCTTTGGTTATTTATTATTTTTTTGAGTTAGTGGAGGATATTTTATTTGTTTAATATTTTGGGTTGACTGTTGACTGTGTTCCTTGGTGAGTAAGTTTCGGTACGGCAAGAGACATAAAATACCATAAAATAGTGTCTATGACTCTATGTTTTATTTTTATTAATAGTTTTTAATTGAAAGGAAATTGGAATTACTAACTCCTGTTCAGACTTAGACACTGGAGTCCCATAATTATATGTTTTGAATAAAGTTTAATTTTTTTTTTTAAATATGGATGTCATCACTCCATATTAAAATTGAAACTAATCCTACAAATACATAAAATTACCCATAAATCTCATATATAAGATAAACTCAGAAAGAGTCAAATTTAAAATATTTAATCTAATTTTATAAGTTTAGGCCCACTGAATTTATCCGTACAGATTAACTAATTTTTTTAATTTACTCTCAGAAATTTTATTTTGTTCCTGTATGAAGCATAAAGTTTTCGTTTGAAATAGTAATTCCAATTTCCCAACAACTAAGAACTATTAATAAAAATGAAACATAGAGTCACCAGTGATAAGAGGAAAAGAAAACGAAAAAAAAATTAAAAAAAGAAGAAGAAAAAAAAAAAACCAGAGGGACCTGGTTGAAGGAAAACTATGTGCGTCCACCATTGATATTCAGTGATTGATCGCTGAATTGACTACCATTAAATATTTTGGGCCCTTAGAATCATTGCTACCATTTGACTTAATCATCTTGGGCCCATCCCAACAGCATAAACGAATCTTAGGAGATTTTTAACGCCTTAACCTTTTGTTTTAGTTCTATTGCACATTATTAAAGTAGGATTATCCATTTATCTTATGACATAAATAAATATATAGATGGGTTATGAGATTATGTGGGTTGTTTGAATATCTAATGGTTGAATTTTGATAATGATAGCATGTCATTTTTAATATTAATGTTAAAATATTAGATAAATATAAAACTTTACTTTTATACATAAGTCAATAATAAAATTATGTCAATTGGAATTAAAATATATAACAGCTTTTGCAATAGTTCCAATTAATCATTATATGGTCCCCAAGATCCCATTCAATTTGATGAGTTTTTTTTTCACATTTTTTCCTTCCATCAAAGTAAAAACCTGCTAAACCCTTTTTAAGAGTGAGTGATAACTACTCAAGCAATAAAGACATTCATTTAATGTGATTTGTAAGTAAACCCAAGTTCAAAGAACACAATACAATAATATTCTTTTTATCGGGAAAACAAAATTAAAATACAGAGCTTAAATTCTTCTCAAATAATAAATTTTAATACAATGCATCCAATGGTTTCATGATCATTTAAGATGATGATGATAGAGGTAACAACAATGATGATAGTTGGATTTATAACTTTCACTCGTAATTTTTTTTTTTTTAAAATTTAATCGTGGGTTTGGCACCTCTCATTTTCTGAAGTAAGAAATTACCAGTTGAGCTACACCTATGTGGGATGTAAATGGATTGAGGCCAATTGAATTGCAGGTAAATTCACACTTCACCCATATAATGCATCAAATGTAGAAATCAATTTTTGATTTGGATTTAAAATTTTGTATGATTAACGTTGTAAATATGTTATTTCCAGCTCAAATACATCAGGTTGTGAATTACTAATAGTTTAATACAGTTCATTAACAATGCAGATTTAGGAAGAGATGGGAATTCTTGGGTTTTAAAATTTGAGCTTGGATCTAACTTGAAAAAAACATGAATTCACATCGTATGTGCATTAGACTTAAAATTTAGTTTCTAATTCATATCTAAAAGTTTAAACAAATTTAGATTAACTCTTTTTAGCATCGTCATGGCACATGTAATATGGATGTGATTGCCTATGCAAATACAAATTAGATAGGATATTTCAAATACATATTGATCCATCAGTAAGCATCGCACTTTGTTTGAGGATTTCTAATAATTTAGAGTAATAAATGTTAGATTGTATAGAGCCTGACTATCAAATATTTCTGTATTGTTGCGAGTTGAGATTTTATTAGAGAAAAAATTGTAATTTTACATTGCACTTTTTGTAAATCCTAATGAATATTTTTTCGTGAGAGAGAGGAGAGCGAAAACTGTAACGAGGTTAGACTCGTCTCTTCTTTGATTTATTGCCTTTGACTATAGTGGATCTGGTTTGAACCTATGGACTTACCGAAAGGAACCGCATAAATATTTGTGTTGTAGTGTGGTTTGATTTTCTCCCTTCTATTTTCTTTTCGATATTATTATTTATGTGTAGAGTGAAAATCATTTCATCTCAACATTAAAATGTAAACAAGACTTTTTTGCTTTAGTGCTGAAGTAGAATATTATCATGTGCAAATGCTTTGTAAAATATTATATACTTTTATAAAATTTTGTTTCAACAAGGGAAACAACTATTAGCCGTACATATATGATATTGGCTGATATAACCGATAAATCGGTTATATATATCAATCAGATATCGTTCATTTAAAAAAATAAATAAATAAATTCAAAATCGGATGTGTGCCCCGCTGATATCGTATTAATTTACGGGCATTTTCTAAATTTATCTAAAAAATGATAAAAACTCAAAAACTCAATACAGTCAAAATGCGACTGACTTGAAATTCTTTTCTTGGAGTTAATTGGCTGAAAAAGCGAGTAGAAATGTGTGAGTGATTTTGACTCAACACCTTCTAGAGGGAAAAAGGAAAAAGGAAAAAGGAAAAAGTAGAGGGACAAGTAAACAGCTTTTAAGATGGTGTTAATCTTCATCTCAACATGGTTTTGGATTCTTCTTTCTAGTCATCTTCTTTCCTCTTATTTTATTCTGGTAGGTGAGATGGGATTAAAGAAAAGGTATGGACCTCATCAGTCAGCTTATCAATTCTCAATAATCAACTGGAAAATAACCTCTCACTTTGCTCACCCATTAATGAAATAACATGTTAAAGCTCTGTTGCTACATGCTTCTACATTTCTGTATATGTGAGCCTTTCACCGAAAGCAATGGACATCAATTTTGTTATACTTGTGCTCAGTTACGAAATTATCAAATTGGGTTTCTTCCATTTTACTCTCATCATCTTATTGGATTGAGTTTTTTATATAAAAAAAGAGAAGAAATTGGTTTTTTAAAGTAAATTTCTTGTCCTGGAAATTATAGCCGTTGATTGATATACTTGTTTTTGTATCTTGTTCTCTCTACGTCATGGCTGATTCTTTCTCTAGATTAATGTTGTAATCACACAGCTGCTACCTTCATAAAGAAAGAAAAGCTGCAAGGATTTGTTCTTCCTTTCTCACTTACTTTATGCTGATTAAGATTTTTAAGCATGTCTTATGATTTAATAAATCAATCTTTATCTAAAATAAAATACTATACTCTCTTCACGTGCATGTGTAGATACAGTTTGCTACAAATCCAGAAACTCCAACCCAGTTTTTTCTTTTTCTCTTCTTTTAATTGAGTTCGACTGAGTTTCTCAATTCAACAATTACTTGAATTTGACAGGTTTTTGAATTATGGTTTATTAGAGATAAGAAAATATTTATTAGGAAAAAGAAAATAGAGAACAAAGATCCCTTTCTTTCCATGCGCAGAAGCAAAGGCAGTGCATGAAACATATTGTGTATGCCTGCTGCTTTCTTTTAGAAATCAAGAGACTTAGACTTTTCATCATCTTCTTTTCTTTTGGGCATATGTACATGGGAAAGTTAGATTTTGGATTTACCCCAATCTCCCTTTCATGTAGAACTCCAGACTTTATATCACCTTCTATTCTAGTGGGCATATGTATATGAGAAAGTTTAGTTTTGGATTACCCTAATCTTCCCTTTCATGACCATTATGTGGGGATTATTATGCAAATTAGAACCACAACTCATAGTATGCATAATTGTATGCTGTGATGATTATGTTTTGTTTAAGAAGTATTTAAGTTTCTAATTATTAAGGGTACTACTATGGTCCAAACACAGATTGATTATTTAGTTTTTAAAAACCTTTCAAGTAGTAAATCCTATGTCACCATCATAACTAATATCAAAGCTTTATTTCATTTACTTTAATAAACTTTGTGAGCTCTCTTTTTCTCTCAAAGCATTGTAAGATTATGTTTCTGTGAATCTTTAGACTCTAGAGCACAAACCATTATTGACCCACCCATAAAAAAATGAGCAGTCGAGGACAGCATTCAGGTCAAGAGGGTCAGACCCACATGATTCCTCCAAATGTTTGACATCTTTGGCTCTAAAAAAACCCATTTATTTGCTCGAGAGAGAGAGGAAAAATCCAAAGTAGATAATTGCAAGAATCGTAAGTAGAGCCTTCCTAAATATTCTAATTCTTTTAAGAACAGTTCTCCCATGTAACATGGGATGAGCATCTTTGAATGAATTTGCTTGTTTATAGTATTTTTGTGATTGAATGTTTCTGAAGCATCAGAAGGTTAGAATAAGGCTAAGGAAATGCAAGAAATCAAAGTCAATGCGTGTCTGCTTTGTGCTTCTTAGAGAGCTCTTGAGTCAAAACCAAGAAAATACTCTTATATTTCAAGAGAAGACAAAATCAGAATCGAGAGACGGGCTTCCCCTGCAATCTTTCCTAATTTAAAATTACACCATGCTTTTGTCTGAAGATTTAAATTAATTCAGGGCAGTGGCTCGACAATCTATGTTAGTATAACACTTCTGATCCAACATCTAATTATAGAATTAGAAAAATATTTCTTTTATGAATTAAGAGGAAGAATTTTATTGAAATACAACACTTTTTTTAGTCAAAACACACTCGTTTCATCTATTTCGACACTAAAAGAGATCAACATAGACCAAAATAAAGATTGAATAATTGTATTAGGTTGTTTTATTTCAGATTTACATAAACAAATATTTTGATTCATTCTATCAGAGAAAGACTAAATTAATAACTATTTTTTAAAATTTACGTGTGGAAAACTGCAGGATACCAAGCTTAAAACTCCACGAGTGAGTCCACTGTCCCAAGGACACACCAAAATTAAATTATGGGCGCTTGAACTCACAACCTCCTATTTCTTAAAGCAGGAGACAACTGATTGAACTACATCTATATGAATAACTATGTTAGCAACGCAAAGCCAATTTTTTCTAAGTCATTTGATATTTGAATTCTTCCTTGAAAATAAATTAGTTTATCTAAGTTAACAAAAATCTTATAATTTTTAGTTATTTAATCTTATACAATAGCTAAACTGATTTAGAATCGCATTTTTATGATATACAAAAGCAAACACTTTTCTACTGTAGAAAACAGGGGAAAAAAAGGACGCACAAAATAGCTTTGGTAGAAAGTTTCATTTAATTGTGAAAAATGCATATCTACTACACTGTATAAGAAAAGAAGGGAGACAACTGCCTTGTGTTTCCATTAACAGAAGATATGGGCCCACAAGAAAGTGATGTGGGCCCATGTTGTCTAAGTTTCACCTTTGTTTCAACAATTAACGGTGGGTAAAAGCGTGTGTGGACTATATTATTTTGGATAAAGAATGAAGCAGGGCCACTTTAAAAGTACTGGTAACACATTCAATGTCTGAAATCAATCACAATACAAAAAGTAAAGAGGCCCTACTTTGTCCACCACAAAAAGAGAGAGGGCCCAAATTTAATTGCATCATCCAAATTGTATCAGTCCACAATTTCTGATGATAAGATAGATTGTTAGAGGATTTGGAGCTCATGCAAAGGTAAAAAAATAAGACTAAATCCAATTTAGAGAGAGAAAGTGAGAATGACTAAATGCATATTCAATTATGAAAAGAAAAAAAAAATGGTAAAACTGTAGAAGACATGGAATGAAGTAAAATTCCCATTTTATCTTTACTAGTACCGATTATCAAGTATCGGTATACCGATAACATGCCGTTGCATGTACATATTTTGTATAAGTGGTACACTGATAGAGGTAAAATGGAATTTCACCTATCCCGTGTCTCTAACAAATTTTGCCCGTGTTAAGATGTGCGTCCTTTTATTACATAATTAAGTCATCATTATTAACCAATATTTCATTTATTGGGATTCGATTTTATGAGTTTTTCTTCTTCAATTGACTTTATCATAAACTATACTCTCAATCACTCTACAATTCAACGCATTTATCTAAAGTCGGCTTTATGAGTTTTTCTTCTTCAATTGGCCTTATTATAAATCATACTTTCAATCACTCTATAATCGAACATGTCATTTTTTTATCTTTTCCTTTCATATTTTCAAAGGTCACGTCTCCAGTTTGAAATTATTTCTCACTCTTTGATGATTAGTGAAAGGGTGATTTATGTGCCTCAAAATTATAGTGAAAACATTATAAAGGCTTGGGGAGAATCTAATAAGAAGGAATCTGGCCTCTTTCAGAGGCAGAAAACCTATTGGACTTAATCGGTTCACTCTACCATCTTTTCCAATGCTATAGTTCCTAAATCCTTCAAACCACACTTATACAGATAGATAAAGACTATGACTAGTCGTAGCAATTTTTGGCCCAACCCAATTCAAAATAAATTTGGCATCAGTTAGATATAAGGTTCTGAATCCAAATACGATACCCACTGATTTAAATTAACATTTAATTATTTTTTACTTATTAATTCCAAGTTAAAAAAAAATTATCCTATTACCTCAATTTTTCATAAACCAATGAGTTCACATGAGAAGGAAGCCTCTTTCTTTTTCATTTTTTTATTAAAATTAATTATTCCTCTATTTATTCACTTTTTTTTATAAAAAATTCAGTTCCAATCTGATTGAATAATATAAAGTTTGAATTGGATCGAGTCAGTTCAGTAAGTAAATAATTTAGGATGAATTGATCAAGTTAAACAAAATATGTTATTATCTACAGCTAACCCAAACCATTGCCACCCCTAGTGATGATGATTGATTCATAATTAAAAATCTGTGAACAATACAAGCATCGATAGTTGCAAATAATAAGAAGATGAGCTACAAAAATACCAAATCCCCAACCCAAACAAAATAAGGTCCCTTGAAATAGAGCTTAGCTTATCTTATGTAAATTAGCCCCAACCCAAACAAAATAAGGTCCCTTGAAATAGAGCTTAGCTTATCTTATGTAAATTAGAACTGGTCAAAGCTGAAGATTACCCACGGCACTGATCTTAAGAGGGTTGCATCTACTCCTAAGCCAATAAGATAAATCGATTAATTATGGTCCAGTCGATCAACACTTTCTCCTCTTTACAACTTAAAATTAACTGTGTGTTTTTCTACTAAGATAAACTATTTGACAACTTCGGAATGACCCTGGTTACTCCACTAAATTAAAGGCTTTTTCTACACAGAGTAGATCAAGTGATAGACCAAAGGTAAAAAATTCGGTATCGGCCAATATTTCTCTCTCCCTATTTTTTTTTTTAAGAAAAGGCTAATATCGGCTGATATGATATGGCCGATATTCATACGTATTATATAGGCCGATATAATACGACCGATATTTAGACCCCTGTGATAGACACTTTAGTTCATAAACCAAAGGTTTCAAGTTAGAGTCCTCTAATAACTCAATGCCCATAGTTTGCAGAGTTATTAGAGGTGCGTACATCTACAGTTTTACTCAATGCTCTCGTACTTAAAGAGAGATAGAGGGGTCTTGAGATTTTTCATCATAAAAAAAAAATATTAAAAATTAAAGGATAATCCATTAGGATAAACAATTTTGTTATAGTTTAATTATAAATTAGAAGATGTATACATGGCGATCTTGTTGCTGCAGTCAGCTAATTTGGAATCAATGTGACAAACACACTATGGATCACCATTTAAAATATTAATAACAAAATTAAAATGTTTAGCAAGATAAATGAACGCACTAATAGAGGCCACCTTACGTCCATTGTCGGAACTCTACACCAAACCATGGCCCAGATGGGACTAAAGGTCACCATTCTTTGGTCAGAGATAATAACACCTGAAATTGTCAAAACAGGAGTACAAATATCGGCCCGATATGTATCGATTTTGAATAAGTGAATATCGGCCGATATTCACTATCGGCCGATATCAAAATATCAGCCGATATCGGCCGAAAACGATTTTTAAACCCCTGTGTCAAAGTGCTGCTTAAAGAAGAATTCGGCAAGATCGTCAATATTATCATCTAACAATTTTCAGAAAAGAAAATAATTCGGGATTCTTCTCCCAAAAGGAAAAAAGGGAAGAATTTTTTTAAATATTATATAAATCTATGATTTCTCTCATCAATTTTTCAATAGGACTACTAGAACAAGAACATGCAGGACAGCTGCTTAAGACTCATAATTACAGTTTAGAGATTGAGGGTTTAAGTCCCATGAGTGTCAGATAGGACACTCAGTCCATAAAAATTAGTCAAAATAGAAAAGCCGATTCTAAATTGTAAGATAAATAACTTAGATGATGACGATGAATTTATCAGATAATTAATGGTAAATAATAGAATTAACTTGTGAATCTCTATTGAAAAAGACCTGACTCAAAAGGTCATTATTCATGAAAGAGATGGCAATTTTTTTTTTCCAAGAGGATTGTCTAGTAATGTCACATTAATAAAAGATTAGCAACAAAATTTGAAACAATGAACAACTCAACCAAGTCTATAAAGCCACCGACAAGGTCCCCAAGACAGCGACCCGATGAAAGCAGCCATGCCTGCAGCACTCTCTGAATTGAAGTTGATGCTTCATGTTTGTTCTCATTTTATTTGAATTCTAAGGTGGTCCGTCAATAAATTCTTAGAAAGCGACTTGGTATAATTGAATTTACCTCCAAAGGGCGATTGGGTGATCTGCAATTGGAGGAGGTTAAGTTCTTGGTGAAACTGTATGCTTGGAAACGGTAAACCAGTTCCTGGATACAGGAAAAAAGGCCACACTTGAGACAGAAAAAATAGAAAAACTAAATCAATAGAAAAATATCAAGCCCCAGCAACCCATATCCAAGAAGATAATGAGTTGAATCAAATCCACCACAATGGACGAGTTTAGCCATTCATGCTGCAGAGTTTGCCGTATATCCAAAATACAGCCAACCTAGGATGCCAAATCCTCACACGATAAGTAAGATCAACTTCATATTGTCATATTTGAAAGCCTCACTTGCAGGTAAATTTGACATTGAGAAGTCTCCCATCTACATCAAAACATTATGACTGTGAAATTCCAGTGCATAAGAAATCACCACAGCCAAACAAGAATAATGAGTTTTTGGATGCAATAAATGGTTGAGAAAACTCTATCTCACAACTTATGGATAAGGACATTGAGTACGGCACATGTTATTCTACGTAACTTCAACTATAGTAGCAACATTTACAGAGTATAATACGTATGGGTACTACTGAATGTAACCCAAATTTCACCCAGTTTCAAAACTTGAGAAGAATGAATGGATTTATCCACTCTTGCATTTGAGGCAGTAGGAGACCTGTAAATTGCAATAAGTAACTATTCCTTTTTCTCCCTATATCAGTACTGGGTATCTGTGACAATAAGCTGAACACATAGGACGAGGGGGCAGAAAACAGAGACTGCCTAATGCCTTAAATCTTCATTGCCAAAAAATTCTAAGCAACTCACCTAACAGGTTAGTCTTTTGGGCTAGATACCCAGGTCTTAACAAGTGGTATCAGAGTCAGGTCTCAGGCTAGTCCTTTGGGTTGGATATCCAGGTCCTAACAAGTGGTATCAAGTGAAGTCTCAGACTACCTCATGTGGACTCCTGAAATCCCCTAGGTGGACGAGTTGGCAGGCCTTTGTTTGAGGTGGGGATTATTGGGGTGGGCTACGAATGAGTCCCATATTGGAAGTGTAGAGGAAGATCTAGGAATTTATAAAAGACTTGGGCACCTAACAAGCTAGTCTTTTGGGTTGAATACCAAGTTCGTAACAAGTGGTATCAGATCCAGGTCTCAGGCTACCTCATGTGGACTCAGGAGATCTTCTAAGCGGACGTGATGGCTGACCTTGTTCGAGGGGAAATTATTGAGACTGGCTGCGAACGAGTTCCACATTGGAAGTGTAAAAGGAGATCTAGGGATTTATAAAGGATTCAGGTCACTCCACCTAATAGGCTAGTCTTTTGGATTTGATACCACATAGTAGTTACAAATAAACCAGGGTAAATGTAAGAAGCCCATTGCTTTTCAGAGATAAATCATCAATCAATAGTTTAACAAAAACATAAACAACAACACATACATCTCATTTATCTCAAACTTGGGGGAACATCAATAGTTCCTAAGCATTTCTTGTGCCTTTAATGAAGTAACCATTTCATATATATATAGAAGTAATTTGATTGGTATGATACATGGCAACATCTTATATGCATCATAAAGTGGCACAAATTCTAAGAAGAACCAAGGCTCTAGATTTGATATGGGACAGAGAGAGCATTCCTTGATTCATTCCCATCCGCCCCAAAAAGAAATCTTTTGGATTGAGTGGACTGATTTCTTGATAAGTCATCAAATAAAAAGGATTTTTCTTGTCAATTATTTGAATTTCATTAGTCCCGATCTTCTTATTTTTATGTTTGTTGGTCCAGGCCTCAATATCGATATTTTTTCTAAGACAAAAAATGGAGAATTTTCCATTCCAAATATTTTCTATCCCTACTTTTACCCTATAAATACACATGAATCTCCAACTACTAATCACGAGGCTACAGACTCTCATCTAGTAACCAAAAGCAATTACATGGCATACTTATCTAAAAGTCATCTCTGTATATAAATCCAATGGCTGGCCAAGAGTATCAGGAATTTTTTTTTTGATATTGACATACTCCTCTTCAGGTGGAAACCCAATTGCATACTTCAGCAATGTAACCCAATAGAGAGATTTCCCAGGCAACTTCTAATCATGAGTTGCAAATAAACTTTGCATTCTTCAATGAGCAGCATTGTTGGTTCATACATTAGGACAAGTATGGTGACTGCATAGACTGATTAAATATAAACCCATGCTTCAGTGGTCTATACATTGACTTGATACACCAAATGTGAACAGGGACTGACTCAAAATTGCTTCCTTGCCATAAAATATTTGCCAAAAAAGGTCAATGAGGGAAGATTTTAAAAGGGACAGGAAAATGGGAAAATATAATAGGATGACTATAATCTTGCAAATTGGGGTAACAGATACAGACTATGGACCACAAGGCATGTCCTGGCTTGTAAAGAATGTGGGAATATGACCCTACAGACATTACTGATACAGTGATACATCATGACCCTATAATTCTTGTTTTTGGGATGATCCATTATTGAAAACTGCAGATCAGCAACAAGGATCTCTAAACTGGATATAACATTCTCTAGGTTCTTTTGTAGTAGAGCCCTTAAAGGAGGAGAAAATATTATATATATATATATATATATATAAAAGAAGAAGTGCATTGCAAGTTCATATAGTCTCTTATTTTCAAATAAAAAAAGAGCTACTACAATTTGAAGCTCCCACCATGTCCAACATCATCCGTTCAAATACCGCTTAATGCACATGCTGGATGACATAACACTGATATGGATATTAGTCAATGTTGGAAACAACAAAAATACCCAAAAATTCTATATGAAGATTATAAGAGCATAATAATAATAATAACAATAATAATAAAATGTTTAAAAAATATTTTTTACAAACATTATTAAAATGTTAATTATGAAAGTTTTCAAGTTCAAGGTTCAACTCTCCAAAAACTCAGGGTTTCCATCAGTTTGTAAGGAACTTCTTTTTTTGGGTAAAAAGTGAATAAAAAAGAAAAGCCCTTGCTCAATATGTTTACATAAAGAACAGAAATGGAAAGATGTCTATACGTGCATATGGATGCATTTATTATCTGTATTCATACATAAATAAATAAAACCAGGCATGTATTGGTAATCTTGAGTCCTGAGAAACTTAATGCCAAATGTCCGTATTCCATCCCCGTATGACAGTTCAAAGCCCATGCGATGGAGAGTTGAGTAAAACTGGCAGCAGGCTATAAAGTCTTAGCTCTACTTCATTGAGTCAAAAAGTGAAACTCACAAACCTAAGAGTATTTTTCCAAACAACATGACTGGAACCTAGAATCTTTATAGTTGCACCAATGAACACTTACCAATTGAAAGTTTAAGTTACTTTTAGAGAAAAGATGACAACAATGACCTATAAATGAGAAATGGACATCTCAACTGTGCATGTGAATTGAAAGCAATGAGGGGACAGACATTTTGGTAAGTGGTGTACTAATGGATAGAAGTTTCTACATATATATTTTTTATGTATGTTTAAGTACTTTCGGACTGGGTTTAAGCATTCACCTTGGATGCTCTAACATGGGTATCCCCACCCGATGTGGAGGTGAG
Organism: Chimonanthus praecox; assembly: GCA_022113865.1. Classification (NCBI taxonomy): domain Eukaryota; kingdom Viridiplantae; phylum Streptophyta; class Magnoliopsida; order Laurales; family Calycanthaceae; genus Chimonanthus; species Chimonanthus praecox. Next base: position 12,376,431 of record CM039086.1, on the reverse strand, counting down.
ACTAATCACATGGATATTCCAAGAAGCTCAAGCCAACTAAACTACCTGATTGGGCTAAATACTCAGTTGTCTTTCATAAAAAAGATGAGTTAAATGGACATCAGTTCAAGCCAAATTTGAATTCATGAAGTGATATGGAGTAACTAGATTGATAATTGCAAGCCCGCTAACAGATCTTATACTTAAAAATGATCTATAACATAAATGAAATTACAAAGACACCTAAAAAATATTGAGACCTAAACTGGTATATATAAGAAACTATGAAAATTTTAAATTACAAAATAGTCACTAAAAGACCATCAATTTGGGTCTTCAAAAGAGCCTCCGTTCCTGTTTAAAACAAGGATATAGCTGTAACTTCTCAAGCACCAAAACACGAAAACCTAGAAATTCCAATCTATCCCAAATCAGAGATGTAAATGGATCATCTATAATCTGATCACACAAAGCATCAAAGAATTTGATTTGAAACAAATGGACTTGGATGCAAGTTTCCAAGCCATTTAAGTTTTTTTAGGTCTGAATCTGAATAATTTTTTACATCTGATGCGAATGCAAATCTATGTCATTAAGATACAGATTTGTACTAATCCAACATGCCATCCTTAACCAAACTGGATTATTAAATGGCTAAACTCAGATCAACATAATTATCAATCAGGTTGAAAATGTCAACCAACAACTAAAATTACTAGACACAGTTAGCCTCTGATGTTGCAAGCATTGACTTGACCTAATCACTAAATTGATCAACTTGGATACAATTCAAAAAATTCATCGGGTTGAAAATGTCGACCCAAAGTATAGTAAAACTATTATGAGTTCAAATATAACCAACCTAGGATAACTTGATTAGTGAAAGCATCCACAAATATTGAGGTGCAAAACACATAACTAAGTGTCCAACATGATAGGTTGAGCAGCATTCAATTTCTTCTCACATTGAATGTAGACCATTGTCATTTCCAATTTTATCATCAATTTGATCAATTTGTTGGTAGTGCATCAACATTGCTTTTGTACTAATGACATTACTGCAAAGTGTGCTTAGATTAGATAACTGTAGACCAGCTTTCCAACATTACATCACATTCTTAATAGTCTACTAATGGATTCTATGAATATATACATTTACAAATCTTATCCATCCAATATTTTTGTTGTTGATCTATTCCAATCTGTATATATTATCTATATTATCCATTCCCAGCCATCCAACATTTCATCTATCCACATATTTTTCTCCCATTCTTAGTCATCCTGCTTTGTATCTTTATTTCATTGGATCCAATCCTGGTGTCCTTTAAAACCCTTTCAGTTGCACCTTATTTTTGTAAATAATAATTAAATGCACTAAAAGGTCTAGTGCTTGAATTTGTGGTCCCTAAACTGTTGCAAAAACAGTGTGAATTCTCTCAAGTGCTCACAGATGCATCACACTTTTTTTCTTAGTTGTAGAGCCCATGACTGATGAACGAGTGAAAAGGGTTCTCCCTCTTTTTTCCTAATCCAAGCAAAGTCAAGCTATTTCACCCATTAAAAGAAGCACGTGATTGTAAAGATTGAAATTGAAATTTAAAATGAATTTCAAAATTTTCATGAAGCTCATTTCAAATGGATTTCAATGACAAAAATGAAAATTCCCATCTGGCTCTTCCTTTCGACATAAATTCCATAAAACATTCCTGCCCACTATTTTTCTTTCTTATTTTCATTTTTTGGAGTGATTTGCCTGCCCACTACAATTGAGACTGGAAAGAAACATGAAATCATTCATTTCTAGTTGCAATGGAATAACTGTGGACAAAAAACTGTGGTTTTCAAGCGAGCACATTTATTCATTTGTTTCAGGCAGATTTTTAGTCACAGAATGAAAGAGCATGATTATCCTCATTAGCAAAACCAGTGGTATTCTCTGAACAAGATAGAAAATCACAAGTAAATATCTCTTTAAGATGGAAACTCCTTGTCAACCTTAAAGAATAGGTTCCTCAACCCTTTTTCATCTCACCGTCAACTCAATTACATCAGATTTCAGCATCAATCTTCCATGGGAGAGAGAAAAAAATGAAAGAGTACAGGAAGCATGTGAGAAGAGAAGTCCAATCTCTGATGACTACCAATTTAGACAGAGAATTTACAATAGTTGATCTAAACTAGGACACCTCGCAAGTGGTCAGCATACCAACTTCCAACAAACAAAATAGACAGTTTTAGATTGGCCAAATACCAAAGTGTAGCTCCATCTCATGTTTTGAGTCATCCATGTAAGAATTGTCAAAATTATAGATTTATAGCCATCTAAGGGTTCGATTCAACTGACCAATCTAGGATCTTACATCAAATGACCAAAAATTGAAATGTGGCTAAATTTTGGTACTTGGCTGGTCTACGGCTTTCTCTTTTATTTGATAGGGTCCAACTGCCTACAAAGACATACCACATCTTCTATTTTATGTTGACCATTAAAAACCTTACAATTGGCATGAAAAGAGATCCAGATGGATGAGGAGCGAAGGTTAAAGGGAGTACTTTTAGATATACCTACGACCTTGATCTTCCATAGACACAAGGATTTTCTTAAAATATAACAAGAGGGCATCTATGGGGCACATTAAATCACCAAATGGGAGAGAATCTCTCTTGATGGTCACATGACAAACTACGTCCATCGAAAGTTTCTACTCTTTTAATCTAAGGGCATGAAAATGATGATAGGTGGATGAGACAAAAATATTAACTTGACTGTTGATTTATGACGCTAAATCAGAAAGTTAGCATCTAGCAACTTCACATGAGCTGACTTCTAGTATATTCTAATCCAGGGATGACTGCTCACTTGGTAGGGGATTTGCATCCTTAGCATGCCATGTCTTCAGTTAGAAATAACTTCAGAAAATCCCATTTTGCACACCATAAAATATCTAGATTCCTCATTGTGGCTATGTGATTGTGTGAAGCATTAACTAGAAATGATGTAGCATATTTTCATTCAAGGGCTAGGTCAATGCCAAATACACATTTCTTACTCTCAAAACCCTTCCACTTAGAGACATGTTTCAAGTGGAAGATATCCATTGGCTCTAAATACAGAAGTGTGGTTATGGATTAGCCGTATGGTAAAAATCAGTTTAATAGGTCATTCTTAGCCATTAGATCAAAGATGATGATATGGAGTATGGACACACTAAATGAATTGGTCATTGCTATATAATGGTGAGTGCCATAGTCATTCTAAGTGACCTTTTTTCGATTCAAATGCTGAAAATCTTTAAGGTTAGCCTAAAAAGAATTTGACAGTACGGCACAGGCAGTTGAAGCACACATTTTCAAATTTTTTTTTATAAAGTTGTAGTTTTCTTCAGAATAACCACTGTATTTCAAGGGTCATAAACACCATCATAGTAATTGAGACATCTCAAGGGGCTTTGCTGGATGTCAATTTGAACAAAAAAATCATATAGATGAACCAGTAACTATAGTTGCCATTGTGGCTGAAGAAAGTATTTCTAAAGAAATCATCCTCAAGATTGGGAAAAAAGATGTTCGAGTTAGATGTGAGGAGCAGCAGACATTTTTATCAGAAACTTTTGGGGAAAGAGATACCGTATTACCAGAACAGTTTCTTCCTTCAAGGTACAGTGGAAAATCAACCTATTTTTTTTTTTTTTACAGAAAAGGCACCAGAGGAGCAAATTCCGGCTTCGATGACAGTGATGGTTCAAAGAAACTCAATACCTACCAGTCTGGGAGACGTGGCAAGCATCAATCAACCTAGGTTTCATGAACCCAGAGGATGTTTCTCAAAGATGTCTCTCCCATTAAATGCCAGCGACAACCAACTGGGGGGACAGGAGGTGGTTGGGGCAGAGATTGGCCAGGCGATTGTGGAACAGAGGAATGGGAATGAAGCGAATCATCAGAAGGAGTATTTAAACTCAAAGAGATAAGGGTAGGCCTTCCCAAACCCCTTATATCAGTGGCGTGAGAGAGGAGGTTTCCTCCTCACATGGAAGGGATTAATTGTCGCACGTGGAAGCACAATTGAGTTTTCAGTGGACTTAACCTAGAACTAAGGAGCCAGACCTCTTTTCTTTTGATCCCGCAGATAAATATCATTTTTTTTAAGACTAAAGCATCCAGGCCTCTTAGCGCACCTGACTAATCCTTGGGGCATATACAAACCTCCCTATCCACACACACCGGGTGACACTATGGGGAGATAAATATCATTCAGACCTAACCTCATCAAGAAAACAGACCTGAGCTTTATTGACCCACCATTTGAGGATGGTTTAAGCCCATGAACCATATTGCATCTTCTTCACTCTAATGATAGTAACAATTAGCAAGCGCAGGTGGCAATCACAAACTATGAAATTTGAAGTGGATGTGGTTGAGCATTGGAAGAAAGACTAATAAAGATTCTTTAGAGGGTGCTCTTTGGGAATATTGGAGACTGTTGAATCCTGAAAATGGTATTGTCAATGATTGGGATGACTCTGAAGCTAATACATCAGATGCAATGGTGTCAACTAATAGGTCAAAAGGGTGGGATGAAAGTGATAATAAAGAAGCTCCACCATAAATTGCAGTCTCGATGTGAGAATCTGAAATTGTTGAAGTGGAGTCTACTATTGCTACAAGAAGACTAGTGGAATCAGCAATCTCTCAGAACAGCCTCCACTTCCAGAATTTATTGAAGAAGAAGAAAAGCCAGAGGAAAGGTGTAATGGAATTAAAAGGTCTTTCTAATTTTGTAAATTATGACAGAAGCAGAAGAAGACAAAGATGAATTGGTCCTCTAAATTTGGTTTTGCAATGGTTATTTCGATTGTTGATCTAAGGAAGATACTGAATTGGAATATTAAAGTCCTAGGACGATTGGAAAAGAGAAGATTTCTAAGGAACACTGTCTAGCAGAAGCAATTGAATTTGAGTTCATTGCAAGAAACAAAGATCGGCCAACCACCGTTAGCAATGCTTCAGTATCTGGGTGGGAACAATAGTTGGGAAGGCATAAGCACCGACTCCATTGGCTTTTTGTGAGGTATATGGACAATCTGAAATCTAAAGGTATTGGCTTTAGAAGCTGCATGAGGTGGACCTCATGTATTAGCAACAGAATTTAGAATTATAGCATCTCGAGATAGATTAATTCTAAATTTTGAATGTGTACAGACCAAGAAACTACAGAAGAGGGAGGATATATGGAGGGAATTAAAAATCTTATCCAAAATATGGTCAATACCATAGTTTGCAGGAGGTGATTTTTAGATTTGCATAAGAAAGGTCACATGGTTGACAATCTACAACAAGCATAAGAAGAATGTCAGATTTTATTTTTGAATGAAACCCAGTGGAACCTCTAATTCATGGAAGCAATTTACTTGTGTAAAGAACAAAATCCTCCAACACAATCCAAATTGGGCCAGTCTCTGCTCTCTAATGTGTGGGATGAGCACTTCCCAGATTCCTTAGTCTTAGCCTTTCTGAGGATTCTCTCAGATCACTCCCCAATTATACTCAACTCGAGAGAGATGGTGGAAAGGACCTCCCCCTTCAGATTTGAAGTGGCATGGCTGCAGCACTGCCGCACTGGGACTTCTATCTCTGGTTAATACATGGTGGAATAAATGTGATATCCATGGTTGGGCAGTTTTCAGATTTGAATATGGGTGCTGAAAGAAAAAACTCATAATGGAAAGGGAGACTTCCAGGCATGACAGAGAAGCAGTTTTTGTTGGATGAAATTCACAATTTGGATATTAAGGAAGATGATCACCTTGTCTTTCTAGCAGAAAGGTTTTCTTCAACAAGAATTAGAGGACATTTTAAGAAGAAAAGAGTTGGTGTAGTGGCAGTGTTCTAGAGGTACTTGGCTTAGAGAAGGGGATAAAACACTACTTTTTTCAACCTGATGGCCAATTCAAGGATAAAAAAAGAACTACATAGCGAGACTGAAGGCTGGAGAAAACATTATAGAAGATAAGGAGAGAATAGTTGACAAAGTGGTAGAGGCTTTCAAAAACTAAATGCGGGCGCAAGATAGTTGGCCAAGATCTCAACTTGATGGAATTGATTTCCTCGGGATTGACAAAGTTCCTGGAGTGAACAGTTTCCAAATGGTGTTCTTTCAAAGTTGTTGGGATATCATCAAAGATGATCTCATGAAGGGTTTTTAATGATTTCACCAGAGGAGTAAGTTTCACGTGGGTTTGAATGTCACCCTCACTCCAAAAGTGGAAGGGGCTATGGAACTCTTTTAGTTCAAACCCATCAGCTTGGTGAATAGCTTGCATAATATCATTAAAAAAGTCCTTGCTAACAAGTTGAAGGAAATCATGCCTTTGATAACTTCTAAATTCCAAAGAAAAGGTGTCTGGAGATAGTGTGGTTGGGAGTGAAGATGTAATGATTTTGTTTTTGAGATTGTATATATAGTCTCTCTCTTTTTTTTTTAATGGTTACTAAATTAATAAAAAAAGAGGCACTAGATGTGCAAATACAGAAGAAAAAAAAAACAACAACAAACGTACAAAAACCCACAACCCCGATACACCCACAGCCACAGGCCATACAAACACTGGAAGCACCGCTAAAAGGAGAAACTATGCTATGTCAACACATTTTTTCCAGGCTTATAAGTTGTCATTCATAGAGATGTTTCTGAATTCTACAAGGAGGAAGCCCAAGAGGTACACTTGGCAAAAACTTTTTATCGGTACTGCTTCACTTGACTCAGCGCGATTCGTAAAGATTCTAATGTTACATACCCACCATAAACTCCAGACTGTGGAAGACAAGGATAGGCATCGCAAAGAGCATTTTGGCAAAACCGAAACAATATCCCAAACATAAGATAGCTTAGCCACCTTAGAAGACATAACCCAAAGCACGCCAAACTTACCCAACACAGAATTCTAAACTGCGTAAGAAAAAGGGCAATGGAAAAAAAGGTGATTTGTCTCTTCTGAGGGCAGACACTGATAATGATTCTTCCTCTTCTGCACAAGTTGTCTTGGGTCAGAATTTTCCACAAACCTTCCTATCCATACACGCCGGGTAACACTGTAGGGATCAATTGACATTTTTTTTTAATTTCACTTTGTAATTTTATACTATCAAAGTGTTGTAATGCACACCTAAGCACTCTAGAGTAGCTATAGATACATACATACATACAAACAAATATACATATCAATGATTTAAAAGCCAAACCATTAATCTAACTATTTTCTATGGCAGTTTGGTTTAATTAGGTTCAATTGTTGGGTCAAAACCTTGATGTTGGCAAAATATCATAATAACATAACACAGTGCTATATTAAATATAAAATGCGAAAATTATGAGAACAAAAAAAAAATATCACAACTATGATACTATACTAGCAAACAATGAAATCTGGCATTTTCAGTGAAAGAAAAAGAAGAGAAAATAAATAAAAATTATAATAGTTTATGGACAAACCGAACCGTCTTAAGAACCGGACCATATGTGGGACAGGTTTTCAACAAGGTCGAACTGCAGGATTTGGTTATGGTTTTTAAAAGATTGATATATACATAAATGCATCCATGCATAAATATAAATATTATATCACACCAGTTAACTAATGTGACACATATGATACCATGAAAACAATTATAGAGTTGAAGGAAGGCAGGATAATGTCGAATGAAAAGAAAAAAGGAATCAACCTCTTCAAATCTACCAATTTTTTGAAACCCGTTTTAAAAGTTAAAAAACCCCCAAATTGAGACAAGAAAAATTCTGCAAAAAAGCAACATTTGTGAATTGCTTCAATCTCCAAATGGAAATTATAAGAACCCCAGGTTAGATAATATGAAAAAGATTCCAAAAACAAAAACATCACCTGATTCTCATGATCATAAAAAAGATGCCAAAACAAAAACATTACCTGATTCTCATGATCCATAGCGACCTCTCCTCCTCAGCAAACAACTCGACCTGCAGTGTTTTGCCTTCATCGAAAGAGACCATGTGGATAGAGGATTTAAGAAGTCTTAATTAATAAAATCAAATGGCTAGGTTGCTAATATGGTCTTCAATCTTCATGGAATAGTTCATACTCCTTAATCTTGGCCCCATAAGCATGTCAAGTGTTGTAAATTTTGATGCCAAAAAAAAATTCTACAGCCCTATTAGACTGTGGAGCCTAATCATTAGAGATGTATTGTCGATTCGGTAGCGGGTCAAGTACTACGTTGAGCTCGCGGGGGATCAAAAGGGGGCAACACTAGAGCGGATCCCCCAAACCGATTTTTTTACTGTAGGGCAATTTTGTAATTTTACATTGCACCTTGTGTAAACCCTAATTAGAGCAGTATATAATGTTCTTTTCAGAGAGAGAGAGTGATGAGCGGAAACTGTAACCGAGAGCCAAAACCGACTCTCCTTCGATTTCTTGTTTTTGAGCATAGTGGATTAGTGTTGAACCCGTTGATGTACCGAAAGGGAACCACATATATCTTTGTGTTGTGATATCGATTTCCCTTTTTTTTTTTCCTTCTTTGTTCGATATTGTTGTTTCTGTGAGGTGGGAAAAGTGTTTCCTCCCAATAGGACCAATCTCCAAACTAGTGTTAAACACATGAGTAGAACTCATCCTTAAAAACCGGCTTATAAGGAGAGGGCGTCCATTCATTTATAAACTCTAAGATCCCAAAGCCCATAGGCAATGTGGGACATGCTAACACTCCCGCTCAGTGCCAGAGCTGGAGACATTCGACCACACAGGGCTAGAGATACAAACCTGACCTATCCCTATGGTACCTTGCTCTGATACCATGTTAAAACACAAGTAGAACTCATGCTTAAAAACGGGCTTGAAAGGAGAGAGTGCCCATGTGCTTAAAAACCCCAAGACTCAAAGGTCCACAGGCAATGTGGGACTTTGTTAACACTCTTCCTGAACACCGGTGGGACTTTACTAACACTCTCCCTCAACGCCGGTGTTGGAGACACTCGGCTCTCTCCCTCCACGCAGGGCTGGAGTTACGAACCCGACCCATCCATGTGATACCTTGCTCTGATATCAAGTTAAAACACATGAATAAAACTCATCCTTAAAAACCGACTTGAAAGGGGTGTTTGTGTGCTTATAAACCCCAAGACTCAAAGGTCCATTTGCACCATGGGACTTCACTAACACTCTCCCTCAGCGTCAGGGCTGGAGACACTCAGCTTTCCCCCTCCATGCAAGGTTGGAGTTACGAACCTGACCTCCCCCACTCTGATACCATGCCCATCCATAAAAACTGGCTTATAAGGAGAGGGTGCCAATACTAACAACTAGGATATGAAGGAAGCAGACCTCAAGTACTCGGCTAACAAAAAATAGAACCTGGTAGACATTCAATTTCTGTCTTAGATAATGTTATACTTTTAATCCATTCATCCACTGGAAACCATACGAAATGGTGAATATACATCATGTACACTTCTAAATACACACCAAACAGTAAATCTATGTACTTCGTATCATGACGAACAAGAATGATGATGAGCTGAATCATTTACTTCCCAGACAGGCGGTAAAAAAATCGAAATCAGCTTGGGACTCTGACAACTCGGCTTGGCAGACTCCTATAAACTATTTTCTAGCGAGTGACAAATTCAAAATTTTGTCAAAAATATAAAAACTAAAGAATATATATTAATCAAAACTTAAAAGTAAAAGACTTGATGTATTTATATATAAATTGATTTTTTCTTGATTTTTAACGAATCTTACCCGCAAAACTTGCATTCCTCCGTTCTCCCCTTGTCTCTCTGCGTTCTTTCTCCATCTATGGGCTTGAAGCACAAGCATTTACCTTGTGACGTTTTTTATGTTAACGTTTATGAATTAGGTTAAACTGAGACATCTAATAGACGTGATTAAGTCAAAGCAGATCATTTGGACTTCACAAATATCAATTTTCGTTTTTGCTAGATATTTTCAATGACTTTAATAAGGTTTTTAAAATGTAAATTTATTGTAAAGATAATCATTTTATGTTTCTCAAAACTTTAGATTCATAATATCCGATATATGGGTTGGACCAAATTTTTGAAGCCTGTCGGATAATCCTAATAAATCATATGATTATGAAATATAGTAAAGTTCTTTAAATATTACTAAATTATAAAATTTGAGTTTAGTATTCTTTAAGTTATGATATTAGATATTTATTTCAAAATAATAATATTGACTCATTTAAATTTTTTATTTCTCATTTATTCCATCATCTTAAATCAATAGACTAAAAGAGCTAATGGAACTAATTTCTAATGAAATATCATGAATAATCATTTGGTTTATTGATGGAATCAAAATCCATCCCATTACATTTATTAGTTGCTTCATCTTAAATTAATGTAATACCATTCTCTTGAATCTATTCTAGACCACATTAAATGTAACTCTTTAATATTTGAAACTTGAAAGACAATGGAGTTCTTCAAAAATCTTTATTAGTTAATTTAGTTGACAAACTTTTTTCAAGAGACTGAAATGGAACTGAGTCAAACGTCTTAACCAAAACAAACTAAACTCGGTCGAGTACTCGAGTCTCATCAGTTTCTCACAAATCTAGTCATTTTATATTCAGGCTTATGTTAGATTCGTAAAAGATATGGTATATCCAAGCTGACTCAACCGATCTATTTGGACTGGAATGAATTTTTAAAACTTTGTTATGAACTTGTGATGTACAATTTTAATTAATGGCTCTAAATTGTCATTATAGTTGCTGAAAAAGCTAAGGTTTACAAGCAATAGTAAATCTAGCCATTCATTTGAATGAAAAGTTTATAATCCCACTCTCATTTTAGAGAGGTAAAATGGCAACCTTATTCATTAAAAAAAGTTCAAAGTCATGCTCAACTCTACAACCCATTTAATACTTTTCTATTATTTCACAAAATTTTCTTATATTTTGAGATGCAAACTTTATAGAATTTTATAGATAAAGATAAGTAAGAGAAAATCACTCATTTAAAATAAATGATTAAGATTTGTTATTTTGTTTTACAGACACTGAACCCTTTTGATATGCAACAAAGAATGATTAAAAATAATCAAAATTATATAGAAAAAAAGATATATACGAGTGTTACAAAAGGATACAAAACAAGGTATGGTCTTAAAATTGTCCAAAAAGTCCATGATGACTACTTCATTAGAGACTAGGTTTCCCTTTGTTTAAGTAGTTTTTTTAAGGCCAAGGTGTCTAGGGCTCTTAAAGCATCAGACTAATCCTTGCGACATTTAGTAAATTTTCCCATCCACATACACCCTAGATAACATTATAGAGAGTGACACTTTGTATTGAGAGTAACTTGAATCCAAGACTTCTTACAACTCAAATTCAACAACCAAGCCAACAGGTTGAAAAAAATCCTTTGTTTTTCTAAGTAGTTGTTGGAATTGTGAGAATAATTTTGAATCAAGCTTCACAAATTGGTTTACAGTTCATCTTTTCATGTATTGATATTATCCATGAGCTCAAGCTTTGTACCATATTATTAACCTTTGAGCTTAGCCTTGAGCTTTCTCAAACATTCACAAAATCTAGGAGTAGCCACTTAAACCAGAAGCAACATTACTAAAGAGGTGTAAATATAAGAAACATTTCACAAGGTGAGGGGTACAAGAACAAACCCATCTCAAGTGTCAAATCTTCCAATCATGTCAAAAAGATAGAAATTTAAAATTTTGGGGAGATTTTCAGAGGTTTATATGTCAGAATTTGACAATGCCTTAACCAGAAGCTGCATAACTTTAACCTGCATTTCTAAGCACAAGATATAATCAGCTGCTTCCCTGAAAAGCACATCCAATTCCATTGACTTCCTATTTGGAAGCAGCTTTTGTAGGGTCCTCACCCTTCTTTCCACCCCATTCGTGGGCCTTCCAGGACCTTCTGAAAGGCCCCTTCTCTTCATCAAAATCTTGGACCTATTTTTCCACCCAAGGGCTCCATAGTTTCTCTGGATCCTTTGTCTCCTCTTCAGCTGCCTTCTCACTGCCCGAAGTTCAAAAACTTTGAAATTGTTACAAATCGACCCACAAGAAGACCCACACATGCCCTTATCTTCTAGGACCATGTCTTTCGAATCAAGGCAGGAAGAGATTGATGGTTGAGAGACTCCCATGGTTGAAGGATTTTGTACAAGACCCACTTCTTCCTAAAGCTTGAAAATCCCTTGTTGGTTTCTTAAGTACAAAAACTCAAATGGTTAAATACTCCACAGCAGAGGGCTCTCTATATATATGTTCCTGAAATGTGGGTTAGGGCTGTTGGGGATATATGAAATCATTTGAGGTGGCAAAAGTTGGCCCACACTCCTGTTTCTCTGTTCTTGCCTAGAGCATGGGAATGTGATTAATGAATGGAAGAGATTCAAGTCTATCATGTTCAGCTTGCTGCTTTAGCATGTTCTTCAAATCAATGCACATGTGTTCACATGATTCCCCAACGAGCAACCTACTACTAATCCTGTTCTCCTTCCCTCCACACTTCTTTTTTCTCAACAAAACAACCTGGATTATTCCATTCCCTCACCAAATCCAATGTATTCTATGTGTTTTGGGGAGCTTAATTTCTTCATTCCAGCTCAACCAAATGTGACTGGGATCACTAGGAGGCTCTACTCTAAAGTTGCAGAGCACTTGGTCTGGAACCCTTTGTTTCCTCTGGAGGAACCCGGGTGAAGCAAATAATGAAAAATGGTTCTTTGGATGGACACCTGTCAATTTTTGTGACAAAAGAATTGGGTGTAGATCTGAATGTTGGTTGAGGAAGAGTTTGTTCCCTCAGGATTCATGAACCTCTAGATGCCTACATTTCCTGAACAATGTTACCAAGTCCTAGTCTAGGATGTCTGGTTCAAATTTAGCCACAAATGCTAGGAAGGGGAATCTTACAAACATCCATTCTTTTGGTGCTTCAAATATGGAGATAAGTTTAGAAGTGGATTAAGAAGCTAACCCGGTGTTTGGATACTTTGGATGAAAAAGTTTGAGTGGGCTAGTCTATTCGGTAAGAGATTCTCTTATATCTTATTTAATAATCACATAGACTTGGGTACTCATTCCAAAAGACTAGCATATAAGTAAGAGTGATTCAAGTCCTTTATAAATTTCTAAATCTCTTTCTACAATTTCAATGTAAGACTTGTTTGCAGCTAGCCCCAATAGAAAATAAAAGAAACTAGAAGGTTGAGAATGTTTGTATTTCTCCTTCCTCTCTCTCTCTCTAAAATAGTTTTTGACTTCGAGAGTAAAAATGGAGAAAAAGTGAAAAGGAGAATCTTCTATGTTCTCTTACTTTTTCATCATCCAAATGCACTCTATTTGAGTAAGGTTTGCTAATGAAAAAAAAAATTATCTTGTAAAAATATATTTGTGTTCAATATAATACTTAAAAAGAGATTTATAGGTCAAAACTCAAAATTGGAATTGAACTTAGATTTCAAGTGATTTCTCAACTGAATATCCGTCAGGTTTATCCAAAGCTCAATCAACTCAATCCAACCGTGAAGATGCACCAAATAAAAATGACAAACAGTTGAATCTAAATTTCAAAAAGAAAAAAATAATATTAACAAATAAAATTTAATATTAAGTGGGTCTCACATGGACGCTATGCCTAAGTGTTTGCCAGTTTGCCCAATTTTGCATACATTATATTTGTGTATCACCTACTCAATACACCCAACATTGTAGAGCCAAACTAATTTGGATCTTGGACCACATATTCACTGAAACATAAAGCCTGTGCTCTGGGAGTCTGGGTATACCCTATCAGTTATCAAGCCAGCTTAGGATTCACATAAGGTTTATGCTTCCCTCATTCAATGGATTGGGCTCAGTTGAGGATTTCCCAGCAGGATGGGCCAAAGTAAAGGTGACACTACATAGCCAACCAAGGTCGGCCCTGGCTTTAGGCCAACTAGGCCGCCGCCTAGAGCCCCTAATGTGACTAATGGATTGTAGGGGCCCCCACTTGTACTGCTCTCAGGACCTAGGGCCCCCCCATCAATGCACTGCACTTAGGATCCCTGAGATTTCAAAGTCGGTACTGTAGCGAACCTAGGATTTCTTTATTTATGTCATTTTAATTATATTTAGCTGAATTTGGGTGAGGTTCTCCACTTTAGGGTCAAACCACGGCTAATTGGCCCACACTAAACCCTTAGGTAGGAGTATTCACCCAATGCAAATGTGCTCCGTCTGAAGTATGGTACATACTGTTATCAATGGGACAGGTTAGCCCAACATGCCTAACTCTTTTATGATCTTGGGTGTATTATGGTCCCCATGGGTTAAACCAGGCTAAGTTCAAGGCCCACTATCAAGCAGGCGTTATAAATTTGGAACGCCCACTATGGGCACCGTTACGTCTCTAATGGCTGCATATGGATACACATCGATAAAGTTATTGCAGCGTAAGTTTCTCTTTCCTCTGATTTTTCTTTTCAAAGTATCTGAAAAAAATTACAGAAATTTCAGAATATAATGGACTTGATGGATATGTAATTGTCTCAGTATTTAATGGACATTTAGATATTCAAATGTAGTTTTGATGTTACAAAATTGAGAATTTCAAATATTTTAAAAAAAGATGTGAAAAATCTCATAAAAAAAATAGAAAAATAGGAAAAATTACAAATGCATGAGATCTAACATTTTAACACTACGTTAACTTTTTAAACACTACATCAATTATTCCCAAACAAATTACACTCATTTTAATCAACTTCATCCATGAACTTTATTTCTCCCAAAAAAAAAAAATTCATGAAAAAATTGGAAAAAATCTTTTTTAAAAATGTAAAGCACACAATCAAACCTCCATTACCCTTGTAAGTGAATGATAAAATTATTTTCAAAAGCCTCCAATTTCTTATTTACCTTAGGCCAAAATTTTGGATTTAATTAAAAAAATTAGAAAGATTTAGAGATCTAACATTTAACACTACATTAAATTCTTAAACACTACATCAACCATTCTCAAACAAATTACACTCATTTTAATCAACTTCATCCATAATTTCATTTCCCACAAATACTTCATGAAAATTTTGGAAAAATCATTTTAAAAAATTTAAACCACAAAATCACACCTCCATTACCCTTAACACTTTTACGACAATGGGTCTGGTTTATTGTACTCCATTCCTTTTAAAAATTAAAATACAGTGCTTCTGAACCAGTTAATATTCCCTATTATTCATCTCGGTTCGTAATTGGGCCAATCTGGCTGGCTAATCTTGACGAGGCCCAGTCCTTGACCTGCAATCCGAATGATCTGTTTCTTTGAGGTCGTTTTATGCAGGTAAATGGCTCCCACTGGGAACATCCCAACACCACCTGTCTTCAACAAAAAATTGTCCAAACTCCAAAGAAAACATTCAGATGGACTCAATGATCATGTTAATTCAACTGCTAAAAACCTTAATTCCCCCTTAATGGTGAGCATTGATAGGACAAAATGATGGTATGGGCCCACACCAATGTTTGTCCTGCCGGTTGGACCAATTATAAGTGAAAACATGTCACATGATACGTGGAATGTGGCGGCCTGTGATTGGAGGAATTCAAGGCCCACAAAACCCTTTTCTTTTTTATTCCTTTGGGATGAGAATCTGAGATATGTGGACAAGCCCATGTCCCCATGTGGGCTAGAAACTTTAGCAAGCTTTTTATCCTTATAATTGGGTGGGCTGGTGTTGCGGGTCACATGGTGCAGGCCACTTTAGCAACATGATGAGAGGTGGATAAGGTTGGTGCCACGTGGCATGGTAAGTTGGGACCCACAAATGGTGCTATATCTACAATATTCATGTGGTTGATACACTTATCACATGCCACTAATGATTATCACATGCACGCTACTAAATGCCGCATGGATTCTTTGCCGCCTCAACTTGTTTTTTTATTAGCTTATTCAAGAAGGGCCCAAATATATGGATGATAATTTATTCATAGACAGGCACTTTATTTATTTTAGTTTATAAGAATGACCAGAGTAATATATATATATAAAACTGGATTAAATAGTTTACTATTTCTAAATGCGATTCAATTATCTCTAATTTTTTTTAAAGTTAAAATCTTTAATGACTAACAATTTGAAAGAGTTTAGGCAATTGATCTTTAAGAACCCGTTAAAAATATGGAACTTATTATGTTTGATTATTGAATTATTTATAAAAATGTGATAAAATACAAAGTTAGGATATGGGTTCAAACCTGCGGTAAAAAGATCAGTTTGTCAAAATGAGCGGTTGATATGTAATACTCTACATACATCTTGAACCAATGCATTACGGCCTATATGTATTGGCCGAGATTTTTCCACTATGTTGGGCCAGTATACAATATATCGATTACATTTTTTACGCGTCATCTAAACCATATATAAACCCATTTATAGTGGTTGGATCTTTTGTGGTACCCATTGACATGTCTTACTTGAAAGAGGTAAGAGAAGGAATTCCAAAATCGTATATGGCTTCGAATACAAAACAAGGAACACAAAGCAGAAGCAGGCTCCTTTGAAATAACCAGAATTGGTCGAGCAAGCTTTATTTTTCTCTTTATCTTCTCCTTACTCTCTAGACATCCATGGCTTGATTTTAGAACTAAAAACAAAGAGGACCTTCTTTTTTTTCTCATTTTTTTGTTGCTTTATTTGTTTAATGATAGAGTCGAGTGGAGAAGCCCTTTAAGTCATTAAGTGATATAGATTTCTTTTGAATGAACAGTAAATATATTAATTACTTAAAGAGAAACAAGTCCAAAAATAAAAACAACTAAAGTAAAGCTCTGACCAGATAGCGAAACAACAACAGGAGCCATAACAGAGCTACCCACTTTAAATCAATTAGTGATATTGATTGTTCAGTGCATAGTGTAATTATATATGGTATATGATAGATAATTTCGTATTTAGAATTTTAATTTTGATTGGAATGAGCAACTTTTATTCTTTGATCAATGAATATACTTGGGAGTTTTGTCTCATATCACTGATAAAAATTGTCAAATCATGAGTGGCAATGGAGATGAGAAATTTTCTGAATTGATTTCAAAATGTATTTCTGCAATTGAGAGCATGGATGATGCAAGATGTAATATACAAGAATTTTTATATTTTATATTTAATTTTTAAAGATAAAAGTATAAAATAAAAGCCTCTATATTTTAGATCATTCGATGCTCTTTATTAGAAAAAATACCTCTCTTTTTTGTCTTATTTTTCTCAAGTAACTGTTGAGTTATGGGACGAATTGGCATCTCACCAATTACTCATCACGATCGCACGTGTGAGATCTACGGCACATAACGACAACTAGTACTGTATCATCAAATCAATGCAACACGTGCTGCTAAACCCATATGAGATAAAAGAACAAAACATGACAATTCATTGCCGCTGCAACCCAACCCCACTAGTCAGTACTCACATGGATACTGGAGAAGGACGACCTCCCACAACTACAACTCTATGGCCCTCTTTAGTTACTTACAAAACAATTTAAGATTTTATAATTCATATTGTTTATTTTTATTTTTTTGAATTTACGTGTAAGAAATCATGGAATACTCAGCATAAAACTTTCACAGATGAACTCAAAATTAGGTCATGAGACTCGAAACCTTAAACTCCCACTTCGTAATGCTGGATTATTATTAAATATATAATATTATTAATGTTTTAATTTTACTAATCTTAAAGAGAAGATCTGATCATAATAACATCAAGATCTTTATATTTATCATTAACTAATAAAAAATTAAAGAGGATGTGATTTGGTGCACCATGTTTAAATTCCTTTTTTATAAAAGCTGTATATTTATTTTGGTCCAATAAATTCAATATTATAAGATGATACGAAAAATTATATTTATAGTAATTAGATTTTTAAAAAAATTCAAAATAATGACTGAAATAATGAGAAGAAATTTAAAATTTGCCCAATTATTATCTTCATTATTTTAGATATTTCAATAAAAATATAATCTATTTCAAAATTTAATAAACAAGCA
This sequence comes from Chimonanthus praecox, assembly GCA_022113865.1. Classification (NCBI taxonomy): domain Eukaryota; kingdom Viridiplantae; phylum Streptophyta; class Magnoliopsida; order Laurales; family Calycanthaceae; genus Chimonanthus; species Chimonanthus praecox. The sequence continues at coordinate 12,358,363 of CM039086.1, read as the reverse complement.
CAGCCTTCTTAGAGTTTTCATTTTTTTTTGCTTAGCTTTTCCTTCAGATGTAAATATAGATAATAGATCTGTCAGAATTTAATTGACTAAATTATTTCAAATAAATGTATCTGAGAATGTCGCTGGCAACAGATTCAAAAATCAAAACTATAGAGATTGATATGTATATTGTATACAATGCCAGTAAGTGTAAAGCGGTAAATAGTAAATAGTACGAATGAATGCATTTTTTACCAGCAACGGTAAGCCTTCAAAGAGGGTAAAATGGTAAATACATCAGAACAGAAAGAGAGTTATAAGTAAAATGGAATGGGCAGATTCTCATCTAAGAGGGGCACGTGGACATGGCCTTTTAGATAGATTTTTATGTGTGTTAGAATAAAGATTATAATTGACTATATTAACGATAGTTAATAGTTTTAATAGATAATAAATTAAAAAAAATCAATTAAAATGGTTTGAACATGAAAATAGAAGATAAGAGATGATCAAATATATATAGTTATGAAGTTAAAAAGTATTAGCATAAGAAGGAAAGTTAAGACACTATAAATAGTGAAACAAATAACAACATAAAGAAGTAAAATTTGAAAAGTAGATGAGATTTTAGTTTTTTGTGATAATATTAATGATGATATTGTGTAGGGTTGACGAAACTTTTAATATAAAGGGATTGAAGTGATGGCAATGAATCTGTTTTAAAAAATAGAAATCATGAGTTTAATTTTTACTCTAATTAAAGTGTCACTTTCTCTGGAGTCATCTGATGTATGTAGATATAAAAATTCAGACATGTTTTGAACACTTTCGTCATAAAAAAGAGATTGATGAACCTTTTTAGTGATCATAAAATAGGATGGGCAACCAGAAAACTTGAGGGTTAGACACCTCGTACAGGGTCGGCCCTGAGCATAGGCGGCGTAGGCCGCCGTTTAGGGTCCATACACACTTAAACTCATTAATATACCAGTTACAAAAGGGCCCTTAAAATCTCACTCGGCCTAAAACCCATAAGATTTTAAGAGATCTCAGGCCCAGCACTGACCTCATACTAACATATTTTTAAATGAGATATGAGTAGAAATATTAGGTTACATAGTGCGGTGACATTAGCTAATTTATAATACCATCAATTAACAACCGAAATATGTGAATTAGAATTTTTTAACATTGGAGATAACTGATTCCTGCCAAGATGTCAATATATTAAAGTGAAGCTACCATTATAAAACTAGTTATCCCTATCAATGGATTGTCTAATTTCAAGTGGATTCAATGCCACTGTATCAACAACATTTTAGTTGAATCTATAACTCCATGTTAGATTACTCAGAAGACTTGAACTTGAAACTTCTAATTCATAAGTGAGAGTATTTATCAGTTGAAGTACCATATTTGAAGTTAAAAACTATAATATTCACTCACTTTTTTTTTTTAATTTACGTGTGAAAAATCGGAGGAAATCTAGTGTAAAATCCCCACGAACAATATCCACTGCCCTTAAGGTATACCAGATTAGGCTATGGGGACTTGAACTTGGCATCTCCGGCTTCACCCACCTTTGAGTCTAAATATCGAAGGAAAAATTATAAAGGGTAATTACTCTAGGTAAAATTTGGATCATCTAGTACCTTAATCACATAATATAAAAGAAATATAGATAAAAATCCATGACAGATTTTGTTGAGTATTAAGTAGAACTGACTTTTCAAATTAAATTATCTATAGACATACTACATGATTTTATTTAGAATTTTCTCATTACAGCTTTCTATCAAATGCCAACTTACAAATATATTCACTCCCCTCATCAATGGATCAAAGTAGCCAAGAAATCATCCTCTAATGACTTGATAAAAAGATCAACCTGGCCAAAAAAATTCCTCCTGTACTGCCGTATAAGAACGGCCTTATACGTTATATGAATGCATGAAAGAGAGGAAAGATGAACGAACGGCTTTCGTGACGATGGTGACGACGACGACGATGACCATGAAAGGGAGGACACGTGGCATTGGAATCAACCCATATTCGCCGGAGATCCGGGCAAGGAGGGAGATAACATATTGGTAAGAGCTGTCATGGCCCTGACCTGCATTTCCAAAGCTGCAATATAGTCCGTTGTTTCTTCTAGAAGGTCCGGCAACGGCAGCTTCTGGCAACCGGGTATCAGTCGTCCAAGAATCCGTACTCTCCTCTCCAATGCAGGCACTCTATTCTCCGGCAACCGGGAAAACCCCCCTGCCCCTTTTCTCAGCCGGATATTGCCGGTCACCATCACCTTCGTCTTCTTCTTCTTCTTCTTATTGATATTCGGCATCCGACGGCTGGAGAGAATGGCTTGGCTCCACCTCGTGCGACCACGCGCTAAAGCAGCCGAAACCCAGTTCGCGGCTCCTTGAATGTCTCGGCTTGGAGTCGGCGCTGGAAACGAACTCTTGCGGACGAGACGAAGCGCTTGTAGAAATTTGGCTGAGTAGCTTGTTTGTAAAACTTCCACCCTCCTTTTAGGCTCGTTTTCCGTCTTCCTTCTCTCCATTTCTTGGAAAATATCAAATGAAATGAGAATATAGAAGTAACACGAGAGTCTCTTGGAAATATCAATTTCCAAGGAAATAGCAAATTGCAGGAAAGTTACGATAAACGGAAATAGCAAATTGCAGGAAAGTTACGAATTGCAGGAAAGTTACGATAAACGGTTATAAAAGAGAGAGAGAGAGAGAGAGGAATGAATCGAAGAAGAGAGTAGAGGAGACTTTAAGGCAATCACGAGACACCACAATTCATCTTGTTAATCACATTCAATGCCATTCACGAATTCGTGCGCTTACCCTTTACTCACTCTTTTTATTGAGTTTTTTTTTTTTTTTTTTTAATAAATAATTAAAAAACTCGATTGAATCTCTTGACTCATAAAATTATGAGTTCAATTTTAATTTTTAAATTTTAAATTGTGATTTTAACAGGTATAGTTTATATGAACCGGTGTCAAACATAAAGGATAAATATGATTTGAGTGTAATTGGTATTGTTTAAATAATTTTTTCTAAATCCGTTGATTGGATTATCTTACTATAAAGGTATAAGTTAGTTAGGATGGATTTGACTTTTAAATTTATTAATTTATGTTATTAGTTTTAATTTTTTTATTGTGAATATATTTTTATTAATTAAAGGTAAGAAAAATTAATATATTATTAAATAAACTTAGACATTCAACTTAAACTTTTTTAATTTACTTTATAAATTATTTATATAAATTTAGATTACTTGATTAACTCAAATATTATAAAATATAAATTACTATAGAATTGTAAAAGGTATTTTTTCATATTTATTTATATTCAAAAAAGGGTGTATATGTGACCGCTCACAAAGTTGTACCTAAAATTATTTTTAATTGTTTTAGTTTTTTGTTTCTACAATTAAAAATATAGTCATACAAGTTGAAAGTGGACTTATAATCTAACGGTGCTTAAAATTTTAACTCAAATTTCAATTTTTAAATTTAAAGACATCTGTGAAATTTAATCATTAAGATCAAGTGACTAAAAATTGAATTATATGTAAAAAATTTAACTCGCGGTAGTCATCAACTCTATCTTCAACTTGTACAGTTAGATTTTCATATAAATTGCAATAGAATTGTAAAAACAGGTTTGATCCATTCCAATTATTCAAGTTAATAAGATTGGCTTATTTTTTCTAGTGGAAATAACGTTGAGTAGAAATTATTTAAGAGTCAAATCACCCATTGTCATTCATCTCACGTACGAAAACACTGTTTCAACCAAAGTTTGAAAGCTTGAAGTGATGAAACTCAAAATCTGCAATCAATTCCAGTTTTACAACAGAGTCAAAGACTCGTATATCCTATCCAATCTAGTAGTTTGAGCAAGATTTTTGAACTATGCTTCAAACTCATGTTTTGACTTTTGAATCACACAAATGATGGCTAAATTTTGAATCTTTTTTTCTATACTTCTATACTGCTAGAATCAAAATCATAAAGAAACATGGTTTCAGGAGCATATCCCTCTCTAAACTTCACTTCCAATTCCCTCAGCAACACATATATCCTATCGGATTCTGAATGCGACCTATCATCGGAGAAGAAAGTATTAACGATGTTCTGGACCTCAATTGAGCTACACCCTGCTGTCCTCTTTACCCTCTTCTCCTTCATCAAGCTTCTTACCTCTGCCACACTATCCCATTTGCGGTCAAGGGCATAGATGTTAGAGAGTAAAATGTAATAGCCACCATGACTAGGATCCAATTTGAACAGATTTCTAGCAGCAATTACTCCCAATTTAATGTTGTGGTGGATTCGACAAGCACCTAATAAGGCACCCCAAACATGTGGACCAGCTGGGATTGGCATGCATTTGATGAGCTCTGAAGCTTTCTCAAGCTCTCCTTTGCGGCCAAGAAGATCCACCATGATACCATAATGCTCTGAATTGGGCACAAGCCCATAAATGTCTGACATTCTATTGAAAATCTGAATTCCTTCATCAACCAACCCAGAGTGACTACATGCAGACAATATCGAAACAAGTGTAACATGGTTGGGCTTGAGTGAAGAGTTGATCATTCGATTAAATGTTTGAATGGCTTCATTTCCACGGCCATGAATTCCATAAGCTGCGACCATTGAACTCCAGGCAACAACATCTTTTTCAACCATCCTCTCAAACACACAAATTGCATAATTCAAGTTACCACACTTTGAATACAAATCTATAAGTGCTGCACCTACAAAGACCTTATCATCAAAACCACTGGCAACCAAGTATCCATGGAGGCAAAGTGCTTGTTGAAGGACTCCTAATTGAGAACAGGCTGCAAGTATCTTCACTATTGTGACTGCATCAGGAAGCATTCCATCCAACAGCATGCTACGAAACACCCCCAGCGACTCATTGGCAAGACCATTCTGAGCGTAACCACTTATCAAAGCACCCCAAGAGACCACATCCTTATTGGGCATTCGTTGGAAGAGATTGATTGCATCCTCAAGACAAGAACACTTCATATACATATCAATGAGAGCTGTTGAAATAGCTAGTTCTAATTCAAAACCTTTTCTGGTGGCAAACTTATGTATCCTCCTACCTTCTTGTGAATCACCAGCTATTGCACATGCCTGTAGAGCGCTAACTACAGTGATCGAATTTGGTTCACATCCATTCTCAACCATCTCATTGAAAAGATCAAGGGCGTCAACAGCCTTCCCATTCTGAGCATATCCAGCAATCAAAGAACTCCATGAAACCACATCTCTTTTATACATTTTATCAAAGAGCTTCTTCGCTTTCTCAATGGAACCCATTTTTGCATAAAAATTCAACAACGAGTTAGCCAGAGATAGGTCATCCTCAAATCCCCTCCTAACTACAAAGCCATGACAACTCCTTCCAATCCCAGGATCACCAAATTGTGCACTGGCTGAAACCACACTAACAAGAGTCACTGGATCAGGAGTCACACCTCTGGCATTTACCATCTGAAAAAAGAATGTCAGCGCTTCTTTGGCATCACCATTCTGCTGGTACCCAGTAATCATCGAAGTCCATAGAACAACATCTGGCCGAGGAAATTCGTCAAACACATGTTTAGCGACAGCCATTTCTCCACATTTAGTGTATAAGTCAATGAGGGCAGCACCCACAAACATGTCTGAATCAATCCCCCCGTCCTTCTTTATGAACCCATGAATCCCCTTGCCCATTGAAAGTGCCAACAATCCAGTGCATGCCTTGAGTGCAATTGGCACTGTGAAGCTGTCGGGCATGTCGTATGAGATAGAAGTCATTAAATGAAACAGGTTTAGCGTCTCTCGCCATTTTCTCTCCCTGCAGTAGGCTCTGAGCATGGCGTTCCATAAGAAAACGCTCCGGTTTCGTTGAGGCGTCTCGTCGAACACCTGGCGTGCAACTTCTAAATTGGCGCATTTTGCATACAACGTAGTGAGTTTGGTGGTGAAGAAGCTCTGGCAGAAGCGGCCGTCTCTTAGCAACAGAGAGTGGAGCTGAGCAACGGATCTCGCATCAATGCATGCATCAAATAGGTGGGAGAAAACTTCTCTACTTTTCATAAAAAAACTTGAAACAACTGGGTGAAGAGTGATATCTACTGAATCAAAAATACAATTTCAGTGAATAGATATACTTCAGTGAATCGTGTGGTAGTGTAAACTCCTACTGCTCCGCTCAATCGTTTGCTTATGATCTTCAGAATTTCTATCAATCTGATATAAATACGAAGATAAAACTCACTGCTGCGGCCATTGCCAGTGCGCATGGGGTTCTATCCCTGTCGATACCGGACCCGGATCTTCCTCGTGCAGCCAGAAAATTACTGTAATATCTCCAGCCTTGAAAACATGAGTGGAGTCCACCTATTCTTATTATAATGGTTGGTATTAGTGTTTTAATTATTTTTGTTTCAATATTTAATGGATGATGGATGTAATTATATCCTTGTAGAATAACATTATTAAGTTGATTCATAAGATGTTAATTTATGTATTAAATTTTTGTTTCTTAATTTGAATGCTCATATTTGTCAATTTCAAATACAACTTTTTGGAGCCCACTTGATATTTTGTTTAAATAGTACAGTCATGTGCAAATTATCTTGTCTAAATTGATACACCATGAGGATGGTATGAAGTGTCATTGAATAAAATTTTGTATACTTATGTTCTTAATTAAATCCAAAATATTTTTCACATTTTTAAGGTTAGTGTTGTTCCAGACAAGAAACACAAATTTTTATGTGGTTTGACAGTATCATCTACGTCAACGGACAGTGATGATTTTACTAAAATAAAGTTCATACACAAGTTAAAAGGATTACAAATTAACTCTACCCATCCCTTCCTCTCCGTCTCTCTTTCACTTCAATGTTCAGAGAAAATTCTAGGAGAAAAGAACCTTGTATACTTATACCTTAAGGGCCGATACGCATAGTATCAGCTAGAGATAAAAAAATTCAGCTGTTACGGTCGAGATATTGGCCGATTTTTATTTTTTATTTAAAAAAAATAAATACAGATATTGGCGTGGGCTCGATCGAGATCTTGGCCGATATTCGTCCGATACAGGTGAATATCGGTCAATATTTGAAATATCCGCCGATATTTATATATTTTTTAAAAAATAGCATTTTTTATTTTTTTAAATGATTTTTTTCAAAAAAAAAGCCATTGAGATTTTCAAAAAAAAAAAAATTGAGGAGAGAAAAAAATCTCAGCCAAAAATTTGGATACCTAGAATTTTCGACCCTTGGCCTTAACCGAGACTGGACCGAGTGGGTCTAAGCCGAACAGACAATCCAAGTCCAAAAAGAGTTTGGGCCACAAACCCAACAGGTGTAATTTTAAAATTTCATTAGTCCAATTCTAAGATGAACTATTTTGAGAGTTTTGACTCCAAAAACTCTTATAATTTCAATATTTACTAGATTATAAAATTCTAGAATTCAGAATTTTTAAAATCAAAGAAAAGAATTATATCAAGCAAGCTTTGAGAGTCTAGTTTCACACTTTCACTAAATGAAAATGAGTTTCATACCATGCTTATATAAAAAATTAAAAATTAAAATTATAAGAATAGAACTGGAAACTGAGTTCAGAAAACACAATCCATAAAGTTTCTCCCGCCAGTGGCATTTTATCATATATCTCCCGCCAAATACCAGAGAGAGAGAGAGAGAGGATCCAATGGCATAAGGGTCAGAAGAAGTGTTTTGGAGCGAGGAAGATGCGAACTCGATAGCAGCGACGACGGACGTGGAGCTGTTGAAGAGGGCGTGGAGGAACGAAAAAGCTGCTCCTGAAATCCTACCTTTCCAGTCCAACTTAGTCCTCCGATCCAGAGAACAGATTCAACTCCTGGTATCAATTCCAATCCCTCCGTTTATTCCCTTTCCAATCCAATGCTCACAACTTCTAGCGGCAAACTCAGTCATCACCAAAAACTGGAGATGGGTTTCTCCTCCTTTTATCATTTCTGAATCGGATTTTTCTGATTTCCCACATCACTGTTTCTGCAACTGACAAGAAAAAAAAAAGCCATGCTTCACGAAATCCCAAGTTTGGATTGACTCTAACAGCGATTCAACGCTACTGGAATAGAATTGGACACATACATTGGAACACAGTATGTTGACAGGGCCCAATTCCCTATCCGCTTTATGTGTTCATGTGAGCATATAAAAAAAAATTGCCAACTTCAATTATGAGTATCAATCTAATAAAATGATTTATTTGCTCGAGCGATAATGATGATTGTTACGACCTCTCATTTTGTCTCTTTCATCGTTTAAATCCAAGATTATATTGATGAAATTTGAATTTTTGTTTGGGAATGATATTTTCTTTACGGGGAGGGTTTTGCCCGTTTTCTCCTTTTTGTTTATATATTTATTAATATCTAATCGTTTCATTTCTGTCTTATTGGTTTAGTATAGTATTTTGGCCGTTTGTTTGATTTGGGGATCTTGATGGTGTTTGGAGTTCGCTGTCAGTATTGTTCTTGATGTGTTTTTTTCTTTGGGTAACTTATTGAAATTTCCATTTATTTCTTTTATTTTATCTTTACGTTATCAGAGAAACTGGGGTTTCTGCTCTCTCTCTCTCTCTCTCAATGACCTCAACGATGCAATATGGCTGGCAAATATTAAAGTTGACAAATTGTGGATTCATTGAACATTCCAATCTGGGGAGCCATGTGTTGTTTGCAAGTTGGATTTTCAAAAAGCCTATGATAAGATGGATTGGGAGTTTCTTGATTATGCATTGGGTAGGATGGGGTGTGGCGATGGGTGGAGAAGTTGGGTTCGTTCCTGTCTTGCACCAACTCATTTATCGGTGTTGGTTAATAGTAGTCCCAAAAGCTTTTTTAGAATGGAGAAGGGTATCAGGCAAGGAGATCCATTGTCTCGCTACCTTTATGTTATTATTTTATTTCTTAAGGTTGATATAGAGGAGTTGAGGTTGGTTCGGACGATTTTGTTATGGTTTCAGCTGTCGAGCCTGCTCATTCCCCCTCTTGACTGGCCGCTAGACCATGTATATCACCCACCAATAAGAGGTAAATCATTCAGCTCAGATCTTTCAATGAAACAAGAGAGAGCTTCCATTGCTCTTGTATACCCCCTTCCTTTCTGATGGTAATCTAATAACAAATAAAGTCTCTCCCCCCCACCCCCCCTACTTAGAAGAGGCCCAAGCTTTGATGTCTTCTCATTCAATCCGGATTGGGAGTTCTAGTGGCATCTTTTGGGTGGAGTTAATCAATCTTGCAATCCAATTTCAGTGTCTTTGATGAAATGTGCACCCTGGTTGGCTCTGTTTAATTTTCCCATGTCTGTATGTGGTTGATGGCTATCTTGCATCGAACTTTATTTTTCTCAAGGTAACTTGCATGTTTCTCCAGGAAGAAACCGTAGAGGAATTTTCAGGAAATGGACCTGATGATCTCATTGTATCTCTTTATCAAATGGACTTGGATCATACACTGTTCCTCCTGAGATCATATCTTCGATTCCGTCTTCAAAAGGTGTAATCCATTGACCTCTTCACTTCCTTTTGACCCCTTAAAAGTTATGGTTGCAAAGATTTCTCAATGATTGCTCTTTCAGATTGAGACGCATGTGATCCACATCTCAAAAACACAACTTTGGAACCGGCTCTCTGAACAAGAACAGAAGTTTTCCAAAAGGTTATGATCTCTAATTACTGAAAAATCATTTTAAGGTGGTTTATTGCCTCATGCATTCTAAAGATGGGTTTGCTGTTACAGGTGCACAGATATTATGGAGAAGCATCTTGAACAGTCTGTACTAGACCGGCTACCTTATGGTTATCAATCCATTTTGAAGCAATCAATCTCAAGTGAAGAGGATGACATGGGTATGCTTTTCTCATATTACTTCATCTAGGTCTCTTCCTCATGAATTGTTTTCATAAAAGAGATGCATTTGCAACACCGGGTATGAAGTTCAAAGATATGCCTCTCGAGTGCAAATGCTTGATAACGAGCCCACTTTAATTTGATAAATTTGAGGATAAAAGAGTGAAGTGCAGATCTTGTCTGCTACTCTCTCTCTTCAGAGTGCTAAAAAAGATATTCTACTGTCCCCAAGGGGAATCTAGTCCCATATGCATTTCATCTCACTGATCCTATTTAAGTATTTCCCAAACACCATAGAAACTTTCTGAAGTTATACTGTTAAGAAATTCAATGAATCATGAATGAATTCCACCTTTTTTATTATAGCATTTCCACATAATACTAAGTGAATGGATAGGTAAAGTTCCTAATGCAATGGGCTATTGGGATCTTGATCTGTTAAGAACTATTTTCGTCATGTATTTTCAGTGGCATTTTTGGAGTCCTAAATGAAGCTGAGATACAACTAAATGGTAAAATTGGGTATGTTATTCAGTAACCTTCCGAAAATGTCCAAGACGTTGTTGGACTCAAACAAGTTCTTGAAATTTTATAGCAACTTAGTTCTTTGAAAATATTTATCAGTGAGGACTCTTTAATATATTGGGAGCTTCCTCACATTAGGAGTACCACCCTTAATTAAAGTCCATTTCGTCTTGCAGGGGCTTGAATAAGTTCTTATATTTTGAGTTGGAAATGCTACTGGATTGAAATGTTGGCGTATTGAGCTTGTTATGAAGCTTATAAACATGATGCAGTTAGGGGAGAAGATGGAGAACTAAAACTCACAAAGACGATGCCCCCAAGCATCTCTTTGATGTTCTACTTTTACGAATCTTCTCTCTCAAGATGTGTGAACACCCCAAATGGTGAGAAGTGAAGTAGAGTCACAAAGCCAAGGCCGGATAGATGGGATAAGGCTTGTATGGTGATTTCACTGAGTCGAGTCTTTTTTTTTATGAAATTATAAGTTCACCTTTGCCATTGTGGGAAGGATGGTTGGCTTTTAATATGGTTTTATAATCATTCACTCTTATCTTATATCTTATATGTCTTATGCTGAAATGCGTTTCCATTACTTAAGAGACTATGCAATGGACTAATTCGTCTAGCTGTCAGATCTTATACCCACATGCTCACAGTTCATCTCATAGCTCCTTGTATAAGGCTCTCAAAAAGTCAATTCTCTTTCTCAAGTATGAGATCCATGGCTATCTATTCTTTAACATTCTCTCTCGTGTTTTTTTTTTACGGAAAACCCTATATTCCATGCAAAGTTCTCTCGTAAAACACCTTTTAGAAAGTCTCTTTTTCATAAGCTCTTCATGTATTGCTCCTGTAGGGGGAATCTACAGCTAGGACTTTTGACTTGGAATCAAACCATCTATGGGATTTGCCATATGGTAACTGAGCCATCATAGACTTTCTGTAACAAGATATTGCCCTCTCCATTTTTGGCTGGGTTTCAAGATTGGTAGTACCCATCAACAAGAAATTACTAAAAAGACAAAAATACTGTGATCTGAGCTTTGCTCAAACATTGTTGTTTCTATTGATTTTTACTAATTTATACTCAAAATCTGATAACGGTTCTCATATAATACGCCCATCAGTGAAACTGTGAAAGAAAGAAAGAAAAAAATCTGAGCTTCTGGATCAGATTCTAATGATAGATATATTGTGGTTTCTTAGAAAAACTCTGCAGGATGCTATAATTTGCATCCTAATTTCTTTAGTCTCCATATGCTTGCTATACAAATTTTAAATCTAGTGGCTCATAATAAGTAAACTTTAACCCATGAGGGTTGGCTTGGCAGTCAAGAACCTGCTTGAGATGCAGGAGGTCTTGAGTTCAAGTCACTATCAACACAAAAAGACTACTCCCCATAGTGTTACCCGATTTATGTGGATAGGAAGGTTTCCATATGCTCCAAGAATTAATCAGGTACTCTAAGAAGCATGGACACTTTGAAAGTTAACATGTATGGGCCTTTAGCTGTTTAGCAACATGTGCAGTGAGATTTGTGGTCTTTCCTTCAACTCATTAACCCAATTGATTTGGACTTGCAGTTCCAGAACCATGATTGGACACATTTGTCTTCTGCAAGAGCAAGGGATCAGTTGGAGCTTTCCAGTTGGACGACACGTAACTCCCTATTCCCAGTTTCCACCTAAATTTTCATTGTGATATTTGTAAGACTGATCTAATCCTTCTTTTGAAATTCTGCTCTTATATGATCCATGCACATGTTCAGAGCCATTTTACTCATGACCTTAACGTAACTTAATGCAAATAAGAGGGATCATTTATCTGAACCCCGGCCCAAGTCCGACATAAATAAATAGACTTGAACAATATTTTTGTCTAACGGGTTGGAATCAGATTTTTACTTCCATTGAGGCCTGTTGGTCTTTCAAGTCATTTTTTTTTGTTTAAATATATTAGATACATATATCATAAGGTCGTATCGGATACTATTTTTATTTTTAAAAAATTTTGTTTTGTAAATTGAAAGTTTAATCGTATAGATTGTAAACGGACTTAGACTTATCATATTTTCATCTCAAAGGTCAATTTCTAATCATTCGATCTTAACGGTGGACACCGTATCTTTTCAATGACGTCTGTTAATTCTGACTATCAAGATGAAGTGATTAGAAAATTTGTTTTTGGACTGAAATTTTAAATGGTTGTAGGTCTTTAAGTATGTTTTCAATATGTATGGTTAAATTTTCAATTTACCAAACATTTAAAAAAAAAAATTGAAAACAGAACTAGGTGCAAAATAAATAAGGCTCAAACGACGAGCTTGGGCTTTTGTAGTTATAAATGGGCTCGAGCTATTTTTGACAAAGCTCGGCCCAAAATTGGCCCATAAACAGGCCTAAATGCAAGCTACCCGAGTATAAGAACTAAGAATTTAAGTAGTAAATTAAAAAGTAAAAAAAATTGAAAAACCTCTGAAAGATGAAACTAACTGCTAGAGATTACGATCATCTGATAAAATTGATTGTGGTGTTCATTTATTCGAACTTGACTCGAACCCGACTTAAATAAATGGGTTTGGATAAAGTTTTTTACCCGATGAGTCGGGTTTAAGCTTTTTATTTAAATCCTGTTTAGGTCTATTGGACATTTGGGCACGCTTATTTTTAATATATATATATTTTGTTTAATTAACTGTATAGATTAAAAGAAGACTTAAAAAATAAAAATATTTTAAAATTTCTATCTCAAAAATCTTTTTTTCTAATACTTTGGCTTTGCACGTGAGCGCGTATGTGCGCACACACGGAGTCTTCAAATTTTTTTCCTTTCTCTTTCTATCCTTTGCCAATCATTATCCTCTACTGTGGCGGAGGAAATGAGATTGTGGACGTAGTTGCTGATGACCTCTATGTCCTCCGCTACAAGTCAATTAAAGGTCTGGTGGAGAGTGGACGAATCGACCTTGTCTAACCACAAAATTTATAGCCAATGCCCTCTTCACTCCTATTGCTGATTTGGACTTTGGAGAATATTCTATCAAATGCTAGCAATTTTGTTGCATGCCATTGTACAAACTACAAAGGAATCCTGTCCATGTCACAGTTCAGCATCTTGGTTCATGCTTCCCCAAATCTCCATGGGAATAACTTCTTGCAAACCTACTGAGAATAAAAAAACCCAGTATCATTGGTGTGAGAATCTTAACCCTAAATATCTCAAGATGTCCACATTCAACTGATGTTTACAGACCTTTTCTTATCAACTTGTAATGTAATGCTTCAACTTGTAACATTACATTCCTTCTTGCAACTTCATGTATTATTTGTAGAGAAAATATACAATGTTTTGCTCCAATTACAGTGATCTTCTAATTGTCTCAGTCACCTGATAATTGGTCCGCTGATGGATGGCCAAGATTGTCCAGTGGAGTATTTTACCAGTGCCGTTCATCCATCTTGGGGTCTAGCTGATGAACAATATGGGTAATTGAATGTTGAGCTCTCGCTGTATTACATCCTTAGCACATGCATGCACACACGCACCGAAAAAAAAAAAGGAGAAAAAGGTTCCAGGACCTCAGGTACAAATTTCAGCAGCCAAATTTCAGTGGGGTATCGGCCAAAAAATATAAATTTCAAAAATATCTGTTGATATTGAATTTTTTATTTTTAGACTAAAATTTTCTTCTAGTCAAAATTTATAAATAAAGAACAGTTGCTTAGTAAGTTTAGCAAGGGAAGTATTTTTCCTGAGACACGTAGTTGAGTGCCCCTTCCCATGAAAAAGGGTAGCCTCTTACTGGGCTCCAACACCACAATCTCGTGACTCTGTAATGTTTGTTTCTTAGACTTTTTGGATATTTTTAATGGGTTTTGAATTGTGATGTACCACTGCTTTTTTTAAAAGGGTTCTAATACATTAAAAATAAAGAAGATTTATGATTTTTTTTTTTTTTTCATTTTTACACCATTTGATGCTATTCTTTTTTTTAAAAAAAAGTAGTGGTGTATAAATCCAAATCCTTTTTAATATAATGTACACATTCAATGAAACACTAGCGTGAAAGAATGCCATAGGATTTTCAACCTGAATGGTTCAACTCATCCAAGGTCAAAATCGATGGTGGACGCGTATATCCCAAAGAATGTTCTAGATTGATGTTACACCTTCACCAAGTAGATAGAAGGAATAAACTTTTTGGGGCTTTGAAATCCAGGGTCCAGTTTCCATTCCTCCATGGATCTGTCCAATAATCTTGTTGTAGTGGGTTTTTTTTTATTTTAGTGTCTATCTTATTCATAAAAAAGAATAAATGACTATGATCATGATGGTAATAATACTGAGATTCTTTATCTTTCATAACTTATTACTTTTTATAGGCTATTAGTTTCGCATTTTCATTAATCAAAATATCAAGACTACGAATCAGTCAACCATCATCTAATCCAATATGAAGATCTTGCCCATTTGGTGGACTCTGTCAATTATGGTGTGTGTGAGGCTATTGGTTAGATTAGAGAACCATTAGAGCTATCTCCAAGTGTGGGGAGGCCTTCCTTGGGCCTTTTATGTATTCTTCCTTGTCAGGCCCGGGCTCTGTTTTAATTTTCATTATCATAGGGCTTGTATTTTCTTCCTCTTGAGTGAATAACATTTTTACCTTTCATTCAAAAAATAAAAATAAAATGCACTTTCCATGTGCTATTAGGGTATGAACATTTATTATTTTTATCATCAACTGACCAACAAGCAACCAGTAACCCTCTGACGTCAAGCAAACTCCTCCCTTTGCAAAATTAAATTTGGACAAACAGCTCAAACATTTCAAAGCACAGCCGTGGCCTCCTTGCATGTAAGCAAAAAATCATTTATATACTCTTAGAAATATATATATTTTTTATACATATAAGCATATTATGTTAATGGGTATTTTTGTAATTAAATTAAAATAATATATAAAAATTGGAAAATAATTTAAATTAAAATAAATAAAAAAGGTCCTTAATCTTCTAAAATTTTCCTATACCCCCTCTTTAAGCATAACAAATTATTAGTTTGGACTTGCAAGGTTCAAAATAGGGATTAAAATCTCGGTATCGGAGGCCAATACTTCGATCAAAAAAAATTCTCCTATATTTTAAAAAAAAATTAAAACCACCGATATGAGCCAATATTGCAAATAACAAATAATACATATCGTATTTAAAGCCCTAATTCAAATCGATTTCAATAATCATTAATATTCTACTACCACTATGGCAATAAAATAGTGGAAATGGCATGAAATTGACATGTTTATTTGAAAAACATCACTATTCAGTAGTCACCGAGAGCCAAAGAGCAATACTCACTTCATTCATTTGCATGATTCCAACATGTGGATCTTACTTCTAAGAACAGGACAAGTTACAGAAATACGACAAATAAGGTCACATGCAGCCTTGGAATTCATTTTCAAAGCAAAAACTCCAATTTATCCTTCATTTGCATAAATTCCAATGTCATCTAGGAAGAACAGCCTGCAAATAAATCGACGGTTAAGATCTTCGTCAGACCATCATAACAAACAGCATCCTCATCTCCACCGCCCATTCTTATCATGGCCTTGATATCCTCATCACTCATAGAGAAACCAGCAAAACTCAGGCAACTCTTGAGATCGTCAAAACCAACCTTGCCATCTCCATCTCTGTCCATGACCCTGAACAGATCCTCCATCGCGCCATTTCCCGTCGAACTTCTCCGGCAACCCAACACGCGTTCGAACTCATCGAACTCGACGACACCATTGTTGTTTGAATCGGCCACTGAAATCATCGAACTGATGTCTTCTTCGGTGGCATTTGCATCGGCAACGCCCCCGTAGAATGTTCGGAGATCGTGGACGCTTATCTTTCCATCACCATCAGTGTCGAGGACTTCAAAAGCTGGCCGGAAATCTGATGTCTCAGAGGTTTCCGGTCGTGGGTATCTACCAGAAGGGCACATTTCCGGAGCCAAAGACTAGTCTCTCTCTCTCTTCAATGACAGCGAAGGAGACTTGGTAGAAGCAGTCAATTCAATTAATGTGGAGTATCTTAGTAACGTGAACGAGTATATATAGACGAAAGAGAGAAAGCACGCGCGCGGGGAAGCAAATTCTTGGAAAGGGGGAAACTAATTGATCGAGGAGATTGGATGGTTTGTCTGGTTATTGAGTTAAAGACGTGTGGGCTTACGTCAGAGGCCTATTAGTCGGTGTAGACCGAATTTTGCGAAGTTTGTGGAAATGGTTGGTGGTTGCTATTAATGAGGGGCCGGGCCCCTTTTATTGTGAGGCTGTCATTTAGGCACCATACACTGCAAATTATGCATGCCAACCGATAAATTTCCGTGAACTGATTTGAACGGTAAAATTAAAAATACTGTGCCAAATTATACAAAGAGGATTGCTATCTCAAATTTTCAAAAAATCGTGGTGCGGTGCGTATGTTATTTATGGAACAAGAGTTTGATGGAAAATTTATTTGCTAAAATTAATTTATTATAAATAGTTTAGTTTTTAAGTAGTTCAAAATTTATTGTTTTAATGCCTTTTTCAAATTTATTTATATAACATTTATATTTTAACTCTGTAAATGTCATTGATTATTCAGTACTCAAGAGCATAAAAAAAATTTAGTTATGATGATAAGTCAGAGGAGGCTGTCGGAAGTCTGAAACTTATGACTATGGCATGGTCTGAGAAGGTAGAAACTCGGAGGTCATTTGAAATTTTATTGAATCATTGAATTTTAATAAAAACTTTAATTTTATTTAAAAATTCAGATTCTTATTGAATAGAGCCAATTGATTTCTTCGATTTTTTTTTTTTTTTAACGTTTTAAACTATGTTATTAATTTTAAAGTTTCAAAATTTCAATGAAAATTTATCAAATTACATCAATGAGCTTTTAAAGTCAAAGGTGCCGAATTTTGTAGGGTGTAATTCCCGTATGCTTTAATGCATATTCTATTTATATTTATGAATTTCTTCATGTGAAAAATATAACTCTTTGAAATATTTGAAAAATATACACGAATTGAATTTGGCAGCCTTTTTTGTATTTTTCATGTAGTTTGTGATTAAATGGAAAAAATTCTATTTTCTATATTATGTTAAATTTTATTTATTTCTATATCTCATTGGTTTTTATTTTTTACTTTGATCAACTTTTTTGAAAATAAAATATTGGAATTTTTAATAATAAAGGTAAACTGAAATGTACTTAGGTTTGTCTCCAGAGCGCCATTTACACCTAGTAATTCTCTCACATCCTACCTTATATTGTAATTAGATTTCTACTAAATTTAAATTCATTCTAAATTTATCTTACTTTTTAATTGGAATCTATGCAAAACTGTCCATTTTTAACATTGTTTTGAAATTCAATAAACTTAATTTTTATAGAAAGCATCATCAGAAAAATACTTTTTAAAAAGACTTTAGCCCAATCAGTGGCCCAACCATATAGGCTCACGGGCCCACACGTGCCTTTGTTGTACATGCACAATGTCGCCCAACGGCCCAAGTGAACGTGTCTCCGTTCTCCAATGGTTAAGGGAACAGTCGATACGTTTTAATTTTTTGGTTGGCGCAACGTTGCGTCGGACGTCTCGTTACAGGGAGAAGTGGCCACAACAGCCACCGTGTCGGCTGTGATTTTTTTCTAAAAAGCTTGTGGGGCTCATGGGAGAGACCCTAACTTTCATTAGTTGTTGTATATTTCATTCTTTTAAATTATTATTACTGGGTATATGTTATGAGTATTTTTTTTAAATATAATAATTTCTTACTAGTTACTTGATCTATATTTTGTCAGAAAATTACTAAAACCTATTTTTCATTTACCTACTATTTTTTGCTATTTTTTTCAAATAAAATTGTAAAATTATTGAAATCTCAATTTTATAATTTGAAATCTCTATTTGAATGTCTAAATGGCCGTTAAATAATGATACAAATACATAGAAATGATATCCAAATTTTTATTTATTTCTTATAATTTTCTGGATTTTTTTGAGAAAAAAAAAAATAGAAGAGAGAGAAAGTATATCGGCAATTTATCACAGATATACATAGATGCAAAAATGCAGACGTAACAGTCGCTCGTATCAATGCAATGGACTTTAAACCCCTCAAATTCTCAACTGTAACAAAATGAATCTGTCAATTTTGATAAAAAAATGTGAGCATTTTTTCTACTCATTATTGCAATTGCGATGTCGTTTTAACTTTTTAGCCATTACCAATCATTTTTTTAGGAAAAAAAAATAGCAGCCTATATTCAGTCCGATTTGGCCCTGACCGATATCGGAGAATGTGATATTGGATTAGCTATCAGATATTGTAGGAGCACTGTAAAGTATCTTGGTTTTGGCCCAAGCCAACATATGTTAACACCTGCCGAGATCTCTCTCTTAACTTTTTTTTTCAACAAATCTCGGCTGTATAAGTTTGTATCGGCCGAGATTTGTAACCCTGAATGCTAATAATAGAAAGCCGAAAAAGTTGAATTTCAATCTAATCACTGTTGTAATTCCAATTGTTGGAACGCAATCGTTTTTACCCTGAGAGGCTGAAAATCAGTTTATGATTCAAAGTTCAAAGCAGCCTTCACTGAGGGATATCAGTCAAGGGTACTAAAGCCCCTGACTTCTTCACTAGGGCATGTTGAAAGCTATTCAAATTTCAAAGGGTCGTCATTTCTACAATTACTAGGTATGAATCCATCTCTTATTCATCATAAATTACCAAAAATCCTTGCATGAACATTTTCCATCTTTAAAATGATGGTACCTTAAACGATCTCGTACGACTATCTCGCGATTATATACATGTGAAATGAGCTTGGTTGCATGATGGCAGTCCTCGCATACTCGGAGGCTCTTTACAATACGAATGGGAGTCCCAGGAGCTGTATTGAGGAAAGCAAATGCAATTGCAAGTTTCTCACTGTGCTGGCAAAGTGCACTTTCTTTCTCCTCCTCGTCGATGTTGAAAAGAACTTGTGTAGTGTTCGGAACGTAACCTTCCAGCTTCAGTCGTCGAATTATCTCCTCCAGCATCACATTGATCTCTTTCATTTGAGGGTGGGAACCACCACCCATTATGAATTCATGGATCACACCATCCAAGTCAATTAAGCTGCTTCCTGGAGTTGTCTTGATCCCTCTTTCTTTCATCAGCTTCCGCACTTTCGAAACATCATCCCACCTACCAGCCCTTGCATAAATGTTTGACAGTAAGGCATATCGACCGCTATTATGTGGTTCCAACTTGAGCAACATCTTCCCAACTCTCTCACCCAATTCTACATTTCCATGAATTCCACAGGCACCCAATAGAGCACCCCAGACAGCAGCATTGGGTTTGATTGGCATGGTCCCTGTAACATCCTCAGCCTCATCCAATAGCCCTGCCCTGCCTAGGAGGTCCACCAAGCAACCATAGTGCTCCACTGTTGGTTGTACACCATACACTGGCTTCATTGAATTGAAGTATCGGCGTCCTTCTTCAACAAAACCTGCATGAGAACATGCATTCAAAACTCCCACAAAGGTGATCTTGTCTGGTTTACACTTCTCCATTTGCATTCTTGAGAAAAGCTCTAAGGCCTCATTAGCATGTCCATGCATTGCAAGTCCTCCAATCATAGCATTCCATGTGAAGACCTCTTTGTTTTGCATCTTATCAAAAACTTCCAACGCCATATCTAGACGACCACATTTTGAGTACATGTCCACAAAAGATGTCCCTAGAACAGCATCCATTTGCATGGAATTCCTTTCCACATATGCATGGATCCATCTCCCTTGATCCAGAGCACCTAAATTGGCGCAAGCTGCAAGAGCACTTGAAAGAACAAATTTCCTCAGTTGAATGCCTCTCCTCTGCATCTCATTAAAGACCATCAGTGCCTCCTTGAAGTGACATCCCTGAACGTAACCATCAATCATTGCACTCCAAGAGACGCCATCTCTGAGAGGCATTTCATCAAACACCTTTCGCGAATCCTTAATCCTCCCACGTTTAGCATACCCAGAAATCATCGCATTCCAGGACCCAACATTTTTGCACGGCATATACTCGAAAAGCGCTCTCGCAGAATCCATATCACCACATCTAAAATACCCATCAATCATTGCATTCCATGAGATTGAGTCCCGTTCTTCACATCCATCAAACAGTTGGCGTGCTTCCATTATCCGCCCACAAGAAGCATACAACTGAATTCCAGCGCTCTGTATGTACCTATCTCCACCAAACCCA
The DNA here is from genome assembly GCA_022113865.1 of Chimonanthus praecox. Classification (NCBI taxonomy): domain Eukaryota; kingdom Viridiplantae; phylum Streptophyta; class Magnoliopsida; order Laurales; family Calycanthaceae; genus Chimonanthus; species Chimonanthus praecox. Next base: position 12,337,620 of record CM039086.1, on the reverse strand, counting down.
TGCTTCAGCACATGGGCGTGCACTTGCATCCCTTCTTCAATGGCTCTGCCTACAGTGCAGGCCTTGAACAAAGTGGGGAAGGTGAATTTGTTGGGCCTGGCGTTTGCCATCACCATCTTGCAGTAAAAAAGTATAGCTTGATTTGGAGAATTGTGATCTAGAAATCCTCTTACCATAGAGTTCCATAAGAACACATGGGGTGCTTTGACTTGGCTGAATACTTTTTCTGCCATGTTCAAACTTCTGAAATTGGAATTGGCATAGCATTTTACTAAGGAACCAGCAATGTAGTTGTCCTGGTAAAGGCCGGTTTTGATTGCTTGGGCATGTGTTTGTTTGAGATGGTGAAGAGATTTGTAGCAGTTTGTGTCTAAGAGGATGGTGATGGTTTTATTGGTGAATGTGAATTCGGGTTTGGAGGTCTTGGGTGGAGGGACAAGAGGATCAGCTGTAAGAGGAAGAGACTCCATCATTCCTTCTAACATCCTAGGTGCCGAGTGGACAGACATTTCATTCGTCACATCTAAGAAGACAGTAGTCCTAGGCCTATTCACGGGTTTGGGTCGGCCCAAAGTGAATTTGGACCCAATGAACGAATTTTAATTAATAGATATTATACTATCTTTCCTTATCTCATTTGAAATATTTGTATTTTTTAAAGAACTTTTGATGTAAAGTTATTACTTCATGTGATCTCATTAATTTTCAATACGCTTTATGTTACTCCATTATAAATGAGATAACTATTTTAGGATAATTCCAAAATCTATATAACACAACTAAATTGAGACAGAGAAGTATATCAGTTCAGATAAATGTTCCATATGCAACTCTATGAAAATGTATCACATCTATTTCATGAAATTAAATTATATAATCTAACTTATACTATAAGAATAGGTGTCTTTAACATGAAATGAGAATGATTAAAACCAGGCATTTAAATCTAGGCCTTTACAGTAAACCTTGATATATTGGCCGATATCGACAGATATTTCACATTTTAATAAAAAAAATAGGTAAGAGAAATTTATGAGATATTGACGATACTGAGATTTGCACTCCTAATTAAAACCAGTTAATACGACATAGCAAGAAATGGGGCCAGAAGTGAATAAAGAAGAGAGAAAAAAGTTTCTTAATACATTTGACAAAAAATATTCGATTTTTTAGAGAGTTAAATTAATGTAATTAATTAACTATTTAGGATTTTGGTCCATCTGTGTCAACCCTCATTTTGGACAAATAGTCAAAGAGATTTCAGGTAGTAAGTTGATTAGCCGATGGAATGTAAGAAACCACAAAGGAATCGGTCTTTGCACTTGCATAAAATCAGGCAAATCCTAAGTACATCCATCCATCCATCCACTGTTCTTTTCAACCGGAAAACACAAGACTGAAATAACCATGCATTCCATCCAAGATAAGAGCCTTCCCTTAATCCTTCTTTCACATTTACAGAACAGTAGAATTCTACCATCATGTCGTCGTCGTCGTCGCGGCCGGCGTCAACTATTTTCATATTCTTGCTCCTTTCCATCTTTTCCATTTCTCTCCCAACTCTTGTCAATTGCATTTCTGCAGATACTATAATCGACTCTCCTCTGCTAACGTCAAAAATTGAAACTCATCGTGCCATAATAGTCAATCTCAAAGGCGGTGATAATTTCACGTCGGTCCAAGCCGCCATTGATGCTGTCCCTGATAGGAATTCACAGTGGACTCTCATCCATCTCCGGCCCGGCGTGTACAGGTAATTAGATAAACCGGCTTCCTGTTATCCATGGCCATTGAATACACAGGGAAAAAAGGAAAAAAAAAAGAGCTTTGAATCTCTTAGAAGGTGAATCCCCACCTTGTTGGAATCACCCGGCATTTCACCTGAAAACTTTCACTCTATCCATGCAGAGTTTGAATGAAAGAATACAATCTATTTTATTATCTAAAATTATGGGCATACTTTTTTTTTTTTTCTTTCAAGGGAAAAGGTAAAGATTCCAGAGAGCAAGCCATACATCTTTATGAGAGGAAATGGGAAGGGAAAGACAAAAATTATATGGAATGACAGCTCCACTGATAACGTTCCGTCCGCTACATTTACAGTCAAGGCCCAGCACTTCATTGCATGGGGAATCAGCTTCGAGGTACTCAATAAATACATTCTTTAAAAAAAATAAAAATAAAATAAAGATCTCTATCTTCAACTTGTTTACAATGCTCATTGATGCAACCAAGTAGTTTGATTCTAGTGAATTCCATGGAAATCAACACCATGAAGTCCATGTAGATCTCGGATCCACATTTTTTAGCCGATATCTCGCTGGTGTTGGGTGATATTTTCTCTCTCTGTTTTTTTTTTACAAATCTCGGCCAATATCGGCGAGATCTCTGTCATATCGACCGATATCTCGTCCGTACGGCTGATACATCTCATATGGCTGAGATATCTTGGGCGTAAAAATCCGAGATATCACGTATTGGCCCCTGAGTCCATGTGAATGACCTCCACTTGAGCTGATCATGGGCCCGTCCACCGAGATATTGGACCTGGCAAAAATGGGCTCATGTAGAAAAAGCCAGGCCCATTGTCATCTGGCTAACTTTGAGGGACATTGGCAATGCATGCTAAGGTGAAAACTTCAGAATTTGACTAATTTTGGCGATTGTACAGAATCAAGCTCCGGTAGGGATTGAAGGGGCTAAAAGTAATAGATCGGTGGCAGCATACGTCGCCGGAGACATGGCTGCATTTTATCGCTGTGGATTCCACAGCAAACACAACACCCTCTTCGACTCCAAGGGTAGACACTACTACGATGCTTCCTACATCACTGGCTCCATTGATTTCATCTTTGGCCGTGCCCGATCCGTTTTTCATGTAAGTAGTAATAGAAATTAAAGGTCTATTTGGACGTGGAGAGAATTTTCTAAGTGATTTTCTATGGCTGTTTTTGTAGGGTAATGATGTGCACCATGAGTTTTTATCAGAGTCTACCACTTTTAAAAGGAAAAAAACTATTTTGTTATTACTTTTTTTCTCTCTCTCTTTCCTCTTTAAAAAATAGAGGGCAAAATTGTAACGGCCTGACCCGAAAACAAGGCTTAGGGTTTGACTCAGTGTGAAATTGTCCGTTTTAGGCCTCGCACACAAGCGAGTCTGTACGATTTTGCCTTTGGGCTCGGGCCCACATGGCCTGACCCAAAACGCGTCATACAAGAGTACAAGGGGTGGCCTCAAATAAACCCCCAAGTCTCATCCTTCACTACCGATGTAGGACTCCCCACATCGGTGGTGTGCTCCTCAGCCCAACTGGACAGGGGTATCACAAAAATGGTATTTTCCTTTTAAGGGTGGTGTACATGCTCAGGGTGTATAGATCATTATCCATTTTTATATAAGAAAATTTAAAATAAAAAACTATATGGGGCTAAGAGAAATCAAGAACTTCTTCTGGCTCTATAGTTTTTAGAGAGATCTTCTTTACAATCACTTATTTGGATAGGCACTTAATTATAAAGTTATGAGTTATATACTATGGTATTTTTAAATTGTGAAACGTAAACTTACATCATTAATCATGTTGGGATGCAGAACTGTGAGATCTTTGTGGTGGCAGACAAGCGAACCCAAATCCGAGGGTCCATCACAGCTCACATGAGGCACAATGAAAAAGAAAATAGTGGCTTTGTTTTCTTAAAGGGAAAGGTTTATGGAATTGGAATGGTGTACTTGGGCCGAGCCAGGGCTGCCTATTCCACAGTTATTTTCGCAAAAACATATCTTTCCATGACCATATCTCCCGATGGATGGACTCGCTGGAGCTATGACGGCGGCACTGAGTAAGAAAAAATTCCATTCCCTCTAAAATAATGTCTATTCCTTAAGCTATCCTTACTGTTTTAGTCGATAAATTTCTAACATTTTTGAAAGTCGAGACGTGAATTTAATTCACGAAATCCAAAGAGGTTGGAATGATGGTCAGTTTCATCAATCCACTAAGTTTTTTATTGACTATCGAGTAAAAACTCTTCATAAACGTGGGTATATTTTGTTTTGAGAAATGATTACATACAAAAGACTTGATGGCACACTAAAGTAAAATGTTTGCTTTAAACATTAAATTGTTTAGTGTTTTTTTTTAATTGTTCAAACAGTCATTCATTTATTTATTCAATTTTTTTTAATGAAACAGGAACTTGAAAATGGGAGAGTATAAGACTCGTGGACCAGGTGCCAACCCCAGTAACCGTGTTCCTTGGGTTTGGAAGCTCAGTGAAGAAGAAATTGCTCCATATATATCCATTGGCTTCATTGATGGCAAGGAATGGTTACCAGTGTACCAGGATGAATTTCCACAAGACACCTAGTTATGTAGAACTTGGCACAAGCATCACTCTTTAGAGTCCTTAGCCTTTGTTTTTTCTTTTTTTCTTTATTATTATTTTTAAGTTGCTAACATCCCTCAGCTTATGTGCATTCTTTTTTCTTTTTTCTTTTTTTTACTTAAAAGTTTTTTCTTATTGTATAAGGTTAAAAATGGATTGTACTATTCAAAATGTCATTAAAGGAGTTTTAAGACATCAAAAGAGAAGCATATTCCTCTCATTTACTTAGCCGCTTATGTTATTAAGAATAATATCTGCATTTTTCAACCATATGGCAGTGTGGTGGAAAAAGCATATCATTATAGTTAATTGAGTAAAGGAGATTAAGAATTTTTAAATAATAGGTTAGGGGTAAAATGTTAAAATATTTCAACAAGTAAATTGCAACTTGCAATAGACCGGGGGACTTTAATAATCAAAAGGAGTTATAAACAGAGTAAGATTACTTACTGTTCTTCAATTATAGAAAATGAAGATTGAAGAGTATAAAAAATAAAATCTATTTATCTTCTTTCATACAATAAAGTTTCTTCATCACAAACTCAAAAAAAGTGGATTTTTTCTCGCTTTTAAGAAAATGCTTTATTCATTTTTGATGAAAATAAAGATTTTGATATAAATGACATAAAACCCGATTTCATAATACTAATTGGATGACATTCGACGCCCAAATATAATATTTTTCATGAAATTTGTCTTCTCAAAGAAGTAGACAAAACAACTTTTGTAATGGGAAATTTGATTATAGCAAATGCAAACATCATTATTAACTAAAATAAGGCTTTGTCTTTAGTTAGAAAGGAGAGGCAAAATGCGGTGATGTAGAAAATAAAAATAGATAAAAGTATAAAATAAGTAGAAAAGACAAATCTAAGAGTAAAAATCGAATTGAATTTATTGTTTTTCATTTAATGAAGTAATCTTATCAAATAAAGTGACAATCTTAGACACTTACTTTTTGTGTAATATATAAATAAGTATTTAAAATATAATAAGGGTTATCTTTAATATGATAAAGTAAAATATTAAAATTGACTATTAATTATTATTATTACTATTATAATTTTTTTTTGAGAAAGAGGCTCAGAGGAGAGATAAAGAGATGTAAGTAAATAGGAGATAAATATTGGATTAGAAAAATGCGGAGGTGTTACTATGTGGAACTTTTTCTTCTCAATCCATCTTTATACAATTGTATAGGCTACATGATGGCAAAATACTTAAAAATATTATGCCCGAAAAGTAATGGAGTTTTTTTTTTTTATAAAAAAACCTAAGTTTTTTTATAATAATAGAAAAATCTTATGATTTCAACAGCTGAAAAGTCAAATATATAAAATAATAAAAATATATTTTTATTAAGAAGAATAAGAAAAAAGAAGAAGAAAAGTATAATCAATCACTTCTCATAGAATAATAAAAATGATTCAATAAAAAATGATAAAATAAAAAACAAGGGATGTGATTAAGAAATAAGGTGAGTGATCATCATTGAGAATATTAAATAACTATGTAAATATTTAGGTGAAACTCAAAAACTCCATGAAAAATAATATATTTTTTTTTTGAATTTAGGTATGGGAAACTCCCACGGGTGATACTTATTGCTTTTAACACTAGGTGAGGCCATGGGGGCTCGAACCTTGCACCTCCCGCTTCCTGAGGTGGAAGATTAATAGATGAACTACACCTATATGGGCAAAAATAATAATTTATAAGAAAATAAAATTAATAACATATATAGTGCTACTTTTTCAATGATAAATGAGCAGTGGGACCATACACTTTCTTTTAAATGTAATTTTTTTTTGTTATTTTATTTATAATGATAATTTTGTCACTTTGATAATAATTTTAAATTGGAATTTAATCAAAAGAATTTTTTTTTTTTTTAGATTCTCATAAAAATCAAAGAATTTTTAATATTTTAAAGAATATATAATGTTTTTTTAGTTATTAAAAGTTAGAGAATTTTTAACTTTTGTCAATATTATATATGAATAGACTGAGTAAGTCTTAGGAGAATAATTTAAAGGGAACAATCATAAAAAATTATCATTGAAGCATACAATTGGGTGAATGTATAAAAGAACATATGAAAAATGTAAAATGTGAGTGTAATTTTATAATTGTTAAATTATCCCAATTCATCAAATGGACTATACGAAACAATGGCTTACAGGACATTGCAATTTCACAAAGGTCAAAATAATGAAATAGTAATTTTTAAAGATTTAAACCAGAAGAACAAAATGATCAAATAGAGATATATTTTCATAAATGTTAAATCTATGTGACATTTTACACATCTCATCCTATCATGTGAGTCCCTAATATTATTAATTTTATATTTAAATTTAATTTTAATTAATATACTTTAATGTATCATGGATTGAATATGATAAATAAATTATTTATTTAATTACTTTATTTTAATTTTAAGAGGATATTTTGATCAACTTGATTTCGGATACGTTAAATATCCTTATAAAGAATGGCTAGTGCCGCGAACGGATTACCCCGGCACAGTAGCTCCCAACGGCTCTCATTGCATACTTCCCGTTGCCGATGGCTCTGAGCTTCACCTGTTCTGCTTCTCATTTCCCTCACCAACTTTCCTTCTCCTCTGGTCTCTCTCTCGTCTCAAGGTGAAGAAGAGGTGATAAAATGCCACCTTTCTTTCTAATCATTTTTTTTTTTTTTGTTTTTCCAGGAGAATACAGAAACGCTCATCAGAGGTTACGAACCATCAAAACCCTCGTAGAACATTCTGGAATCCCATCGATTTCATCCTCATCTCCTCCCCTCGAATCCCTCCGCCGGGGAAATTGGGTCAAACTCATTTGCGGAGCTAGCTTTGAGGTCTAAATCTTTACAATTCATTCATAAGGTTTGATGTATGGAAAAGAAAGCAACACTTTCTTGAAAAATAGTCACTTTTACCTGAAAAAAATGGAAACGGGTATATAACCCGTTTTTGTTAAGAAATGATTATTTTTCAGGAAAGCACTTTTTTTCATAAAACCCAATTAGATTCCAATTTCAATTCCTCTTCATGTAGACAATTCGTTTGATTGATTCCTTTCTTTTCTGCAATTCCTCTCAGGATGTTGTCGATATCAGAAATCTGTCTCTCGTCTATACGCTTGCAGGAGGTGATGTGAACCAAACTCTACCTTCTTATCCGTTTCTAGGAAAGTTTTTTTTTCCTAAGTGTTGGGTATAATGCTCTTCTAACAAATTATTTAAGATAGAAAGCATGATGTCTCGTATTTCTGTATTATACTGTTTCATCATCCATGGGCAGCATCACCACCCTAGCTATGGACAATGAAGGCATTTAAGTATTGATTTTGTAGCACGTTGAAGTCTACAGTTCTCTTTCTTCCAATGACTACTCTCTCTCTCTCTCTCTCCTCCTCCCTAGTTCCAAATTTTAAGAGATCGTAAAATATATATAAGATATGCTTTCTAAAATCTCTCTGTTAGGAATCCGCTTCTCCTGTGCAATATCTCCCATGATCAACAATTGTCCTTGGACCCTATTGGGCCCACAAAAGTGGGGTCTAATGCATGAGGATTGGTGTCTTTGAAAGTTATTTTCAGGATGATGTTTCTCATAAAAAAATCACATCCAATGGATTTGAAAAACCATGATTCCCCAGGGCCCAAAGATCGACTGTCAAAATGGAATCGGTTTTGGATGGATTTTTAATCCAACCGTGTAGTCAATTCAAAATGGGTCCAAATTGGGTACGGATGCAATTCAACAGAGCAGGGGCAGATTAGTGTGAGAAGGAGATGGTGTGAATTTAGATCCCAGTGGGCCCCACATTGGACCCAGGGGCGACTATCACTCATGGGCAACATGTGCCAAAGTGAATTTTTTTCCTATGCTAAATCCTATTTTTAGAAGAGAAATGACCAGATGTGAGAGACTTGATCATAATAAGGTTGGATCATGTATATCCACCATCCATTGGTTAAATTTGAACGTTTTAAAATATGCAATTTTTTCCAATGAATAGTGGATATGCAGGATTTGGCCTTATTGTGGTCAAGAAAGAATATATATTTTGCATGTGGTTTCATGTATCCATGAGATTAGTCTCACCTCCAATGTGGGGTGGGAATACCCCTGATATTCAATACATATATAGATTGTAAAATTAAAATGTATTAAGGTATTAGATTATTGAGAAACCCAATAGAGAGAGTCTCCTACTTTGTGATAGGGTCATGTCAACCAGTGAGGCAATGATAGTGGATTTTCTCTTTCTTCGTTTTAGTGGGAGACCATCTTCTCTTTCTCCTCCAGACATGGCAATTATCTAACCACATTAAATTTGGTCTCACCTTGTGGCATGTGTGTAATTTGATTGTATTTGTTTTTCCTATTGTAGTACTTGGATTGCACTTTCTCCATGCCACAACAAAGACTGCCTTCTAAATGTGAAATAGCGCAATATATGATTGGATTGGATAGGTTGAGAATTACGTCAATAGGAAGTGAGTGAAATTTCACTGCTTTAGTCATCCTACTCTTTTAGTGATATCCACAAAAAAGTTAATGATTTATGCTTAGTCAAAATCACATGATTAGAATGATCTTATGGGGATAAAAGTTTACCCACCTTATTGATGCGGTCTCTTCTAGCCAATATGTGGGGCCGCACTGCACATTTAAGGGGAAGTCTTGTTTAAGGAGGGAGTCTTTGCAGGGAGGCCATCATGGTGTAACTCTTGTCTTTTTAAGAAATACCAACCCCTAGGTACCTTGAAGAATTTCTTAGTAGAAAAGACTACAGCAAACACATATACCCTTTTGGATAGCTTAAAGCTGCATTTGGATGGTAGAATCATGTTTCAATACTTTGTACCAGAATCATAGTTTTAGATATCGACCAATAGATATTTTATTCACCATACCATATTATTGATTTTAGAAAACCAATACAGATATTGATACCAATAAGGATATGTTTTTTTTTTTTCAGTCTGTAAGACAATTAAAGATGTGATAAATAGATGTTTTCTTTAGCTTCTTTCCATGTTCTCGTTGTTGTCGCATATTGGCTGATGGAAACCCAGAAACTTGATGCTGGGCGCAAATAAATATTTGGCACTAGACTCTTTAATTTATCTACATCTTCCCAAAAGCAGAACATTGTTGCATGAACTAGTGTAAATACAAATGGTGCAGGTCAAGGGTTTACTGTTCATGGACTAAAGCAAAAAACTAGCTTGATCAGAAGGTTGCAATCCCTTAATTGGCGTCCCTTTGAATGAGCAGCTAAAGGGAACTGGCTGAAATGATCCTCTGTTCAGCTAAGTTTCTTGGCTATATTTCATCCAGAATGGGCCCATGCCACAGGAATGGGTGAGTCAAGGTAGCAATTTCCAATCTAACCCCTTAGTCAACCGAAAGGCAACCCAGGCTGTGGGTTCTGCCCACCATCAGGTTGGGTTACATTAATATCCAGTTTTCGTCCTCTATTCCATTTATATACCAAATTGTATTGCATTGCTATTCATAAAAGATGATTGGTTGAATATTGCAATATCATGCAGAAGGCAGAATCCTGGTGCTTCATTCCTGACATATCCTTGAGGCTATACACTGAACTGTCTTCTTTGGATTAGTGCAGTTGATTGCATTGATTGTGCTGCCGATGAATCGGTCGTAAATGCAGTGAACAAAGGGATTGAGGCAGCAAGAGAGATTGTTCCTCTTCGGAAGCCTTGGGTTATGATCAGTGTTAATGATGATGAAGATCTTCATTTCCGTAAAGCAGGTGACTAAAAAAATTCTATGCTAAACTCTTGACTTTGTATTACAAAGTTTTCATTATTGGTAGGGGACTTCTCTCTCCCTCATCATTCATGGGCATTAAGAGGACAATTTAACACAAATACAACCCTCCTATGAACTATGTGATTGCAGAATCTTTTTGGCCTTGTTCTGTTTGGTATGGTTCTTGGATTTTCTTTCCAATATTCTGTTGTTCTGCTCTAAATCCTTCTATTGGTTTTAGTTATTTGATGGGACGATGGCCTGTAAATTGTAGTGACACCATTACTATCCTGATTCACCTCAGTAGGAGATACTCCCAAAATAAATAAAGAAAAGAATAAAGGAAAAAAATATCTTGATTGGACAGCCTATCCATTGATCATATTCATATTTATGGATTACTTACAGATGGTTAACAATAAAGTTCAATGGGGTGAAAAGGACTAAAATTGGAAGGCTATGATCTTCAATCTGTTACACTTTTGAGGAGTCCACTGTCCACAGTAGGCCATAGATGAATGGTCTGGACTCCTGATACATGAATACTTCTACAGAATCAAGCATAGAGATTGGAGATATTAACACATCCGTAGGATCCTATAAGTCATCTATCTTCTGACCCCTCAGTTCTCTCTCTCTCCAGAGTTCAATCCAGAGGATTGTCCATATGATTGCCTGAGGCCTTGTGAAATGGTTTGCCCGGCCAATGCCATATCTTTGAAGAAAGTATTGATGGAAGGACCATTCCAGAGTGCTGATGCATGTTTTCAGTTTCAGGTTTGATGATCCCTATTTATTTAGCAGGAAGTATTCTGCTGTTTTCATTCTTGTCTTCCATAAATTTCCTCTTTTTTTTTCTTTTGAACCTAAGTTGTCACCTTGCAGGGTGGAGTTATATCTGAACGCTGCTATGGATGTGGTCGTTGCTTTCCAGTTTGTCCATATGATAAAATAAGTGGGTATAGACTCTGTGAACTTTTATCTTGCCTTCTATTGTACCAAAGAAGGCCAGTACACAATTTCTACTCATGATTTTGTTGCACTTATTTTTTATTTGCTCTGATTGTTTCAGGAGCCATTACTTATGTTAGAGATGCTTCTTCTACCTGTCATCTTCTTGAGAGAGATGATGTGGATGCCATCGAGATACACACAAGTGCAAGGCATGCAATGTCCCTTCACTTCATGATTATATGGACAATTTATGTTCTGTTCTATTTGTCAAAACTTACTTTGGTACTATGTCATGCACATATCTCAGGGATCTGATGCATTCATATGTACTCCAATTTTGATCAACATTTTGAACTTATTGCAAATTTTTCCAGGGATATTGATTCATTTAATAAGCTTTGGAATGGCTTGGCCAATTCAATCAGCCGTGTGAAGCTAGTATCTGTAAGTTCTCAATGCACTTCACCATATACCTCTATAGGATTAATCATATTGGCAGGTTGGTACACTTTGTAGTCTAAAGCCACTCTATCTTATTTTAGATTTCCTAGTCAATGATGATTACTGTCCAAGATGCTTTTTTCGCTAGAGGGAGTGGGTAGGATTTCTTTTGGCCAACAATATACTTCATTCAAAGCAAAGAAGAACTACAACCAAGGCAATGAGTCGAATGAGGAAATGAGCACCATCACTGGAAAGATTAATAACAGCAAGCCATAAAACAATAACTTAGGATTTCATGATCAATGGCTTAAAAGGTTCCTTTGAAAATTATTTATGTTTGAGTTCTAGTGATGAGGATCTTTGTTTTATTTGTGGTTAGATTGGATTACATTTAATGAAGTTGGCTGAGATTATATCCATGGTCTTTTACTTTTTTTTTTTAAAAAGAAGACGAAGGAATCCTAAGTTGGAATTGTCATCATTGTCATCATCATCATCATCATTGACCCTATTTTTTGTGGTTAACAAAACCAGGTATTGTGATACATGGCAAATACAGTGCAAACACACCTACCAAAGAGCGGCCCCAAAAGGCATTACCAGCCTTCCAGTCCAAGTCATTGAAAATTTGAAACTGCCAACCACAACTAGACCAAATGAAATCAACTACCAAATTGACTTTCATTCATTTTATTTTATCCATTGATTTCAATGCATAGGATCACAGAATGATGTCCAAATACTGGTATCTATTATCAACTTTATCTATTACATTAGGTGTTTTTCCATCTGTTTGCTTTGACGTGTAAATTCTCCTTCTCTACCATCTCGTGAGGGGCTAAATACCTATCAATCCAATGCCTACAACATGTCATCTCTATCTACTTCATTCAAGTCCTTATTGACCTCCCAATCCAGTCCCATGAACTAACAACAATTTAGTTCTCATTTTCTATTTTACACTTTAGTTCACACACCCATCTTAACATGGAAAGCAGATTTAAGGAAAATTCTCACTCAAGACAACCCTGTGCAAAAGAGGAAGAGTTCTGGTTAAGTGCTTGTCCTTTTTATCTCCAGATCTCTGAAGATGTGGTCATATCCTTATACACTTTCCTTTCTCGGCGTCTATTTGGAGTTCAGTTTTTAACCAGTTTGATGTTCAACGGGGAATGCCTTCCTCGATTACTCAGCTGTCTTTTGCATTGGAAATTACTAGTGTTTCTTCTAGATGTTTGTCCTTGTGGCAATTAGCTATTTTGCAACATTGTGGAGTGTTTGGGGTGAGAGAAACAATAGGATTTTTAGAAACAGTGGAGAGCCCCCAAGACGTTTTCTCCAGAGTTAAGGCTAAATGCACTGCTTGGGCCTCCTTCCTTGTTGAATTCCAGAATTTCTCCATTTCCAACATACTGAGAACTTGCAAGGAGTGCATTGACTTATCATAAGTGTTGTATCTGTTTTTATTTTATGGGCTCTTTCTGCTTTGGGTGTATTGGGTGAGATTTTTCTTTTCCTTTTTGTAATCTTGTTCCTTGTTTTGCACACAGTCAGTGCCCTTTCTCTAGTAATACGGTTACCATTTGAAAAAACAAAAAAACGTCGACCATCTTAACATATACAACTTGGCTAGTCACTACATTTGCTTTGCCGTCTTGACATTTCTTTGTTTCCAAATGTTCAGATTCAAATAACAGAGTAGTTGGTCATCAAAAATAAATAAAAAATAACAGAGTAGTTGGAACATGCATGACTAGGTTGAACTCATTTGTGGTAGTTGAATAAGGAACGCTATTTGTTTACTTTGGTACCAAGTTGATTTTTTGAATGGTTGGATTTTTTATCCTTGAGCATTGTTTTTTTTTTTTTTTTAATAAAACAATTCAATGAAGTAGTGAGAGAGAATTGGAGGAATACTTGATGGGGTATCTTGTTGCTTTTGGGCGTGAAAATCCTATTATTTTCTGGTTGCAGATATCAAAACAGAGCTGAAAGCGCGTCTACATATATTCCTGTTAGATTCAGTTACCAACCTTGATATTGCTCATGGTTTGTTCACATTAAATTGCAGTTGGATGTTGTTAAATTTAAGCTATAATTCGTGTTGAACTAAGCATTATCAGGTCTTCATAGTTTGGCTGCTTCACCACTGATGATGGGGGTGTATGCATCTGCAGGCATCTAGTATGAATTCTTTTATTTGTTAGATAGAAGAGAATTCTTATAAAGTTGGTGTTATATTTCAATAGTAGAATGCTGTATTTATAAAGTTGGTTAGCATGTGTGGGCGTGCTGTATTGGGTTGAGGGGGTTGGGGTTGTTTCAACTCAAGTCTGCTTCGCGTCTTCACCTTGAATTACTTGTTTCAATGCTACCTGCAAAATGATGGAAAAAAAAACTTCTGTCGAAGCTTTGTAGCCTCATATATGACTCACTCTCTGGCCCAGGTTAGCTTACCTGATTTGGGAGATTCAACTGTATCTTCAATGCACATGATGTACTCAATAATGAGCCCGCATCTACAAGGCTACAATCTATGGCAGGTGCGTCCTACAATTTCTTAGGTGTAAGGTAATTAAAGATTTACTACAGTAGCATGGTTTCTATGACCTGCTGTGTACCAAACTAGGTTTATTGCCAGGAGATTCACCACATGGTCATATATGTAGGCTGTTGCTTTGTAACTAAGCATTTTGCTTATAAACTCAAAAAAGGATCAAGGACTGTAAAGGTGAAAAACGGATATGCATTTTTAAGACAATTGTAGCTTAGGTGTTTATCTTAGGATGGCTTGTCTTTAATTCATTTGTCAATGTGAAACATCAAGGTTATCCAAAAAAAAAAAAAATTTGAAAGCCTCTTTGGATGGAGGTACTGTTTATTGTCCACCAAAACTGCCAGGTGATTCTTTGCTTTTTGAATCATTTCAAGGGCAATAATTTTGACTGCGAACATCTTACTAAGATTTTTTTTTCAATGTCTATCACTTCTCATGAATGTGGATAAGGAACTGTCAACCCCTCCTTTATTTTTATTTTATTTTTGCAGGAAACTGGCATCTAGAATGTTCTCTTATCTTTTTGGATTTATGTGTTTGATTGATCCTCTCTCTCTCTCTCTAAAAAAAGGAGTATGAAAATGTTTTGCTTGTATTCACTTGGCTGTTTTTTTCCCTTTCTTTTCAGTCTCTAGTTTGGAAACTGAAAAGCCGCATTATAAATGCTCTCTCTACTTCTCATCTTCTGCACTCCATGCTTATTGTTCTTGCTGAATTGAATCCACACTCTTAACTTTATGCATATGTCAATCATCATCATCATCAAAAGCCACTAATTCCATCTATTTGGAGTCAGTTTTCTGAGTTTTTCTTTGCAATCTATCCTATCAATCACTGGTCCATCTATTAGAACCTCCCCTTGATTAATGTGGCACTTTTTTTCCACATAGTACTGTGTTAGCTTGCCTACACAGCCACTAGCTATATCTAGCTCTAGTCCTCTTTTGGGTTCGACAGTTGCACCAAAGTATCACATCATGTATCACATCATGATACTAATTCTCTCTCATTTTTAAGCAGTTCATCAATATCACTACAATATTATTTCTATTGCAGTTGGATGGCCGGCCAATGAGTGGAGACATTGGTCGAGGTGCAACAAGGGAGACAATTGCCTTTGCTCTTCATATGGCTGCTGTGAAAGAGAGACCTTCTGGTATCTATTTGACGATTTTTTTTGGTCAAGGGTAATTAATGCATACTTTGAAAGCCTTGTCCCAGTGACGAAAGTTTACTGGACTGTGTGTAAGGTTTCCTTCAACTGGCTGGTGGCACCAACTCCCACACAATTAATTCTTTGAAGAAAGTAGGGCTTTTCCAAAAGATGGTCATCCCTGGTATTTTTCTTGACCATGTCTCCTAGTCTAGGAACTAAGACAAAAGTCCATATGTGTAGAGTTCTTTTTTCCCATATGTTTTCAAAATTGTGGATGATATTGAATTCATCTTAGTATCAGGTGTTTAAAACTCTAGGAAATTGTTGATCTAACTCTCTGGATTTTTTCTTTTGTTAGAGTATACGAGAGAAAGGATGGATGTCATTGAGCCACCTAGTTCACTGCAAGTTTTAATTGGTGGGGTAGCTTATGGTGGATATGCACGAAAGGTCGTGGTTTCTACTTTTCACGGCCAACCTCACCTACTTTATTTCCTGTTTACTTATGGAAGCCATATGCCCATTTGTTGACCAAAATATCATGGAGGGGCTGATTATCTTTCCATGATTACAATTGTTTTTGTTTCGATGCTTAGGTTCCAAGTCTTGTCACAAATTAAAATTATAATCATGGAAATAAATTTGTTAGCATCCATAACATAGAAGAGCTAACAGGATTTATGGGGATTATGATTTGCTTGATAATTGTGAGCACCTAATTAAATTGGCTTATGCTTAATCAATAACCCTTTGCATCGGTTTCTGTTTTATTAATGTGTCTCCAATCTCTGGTGGACGTCGAAACGAACTTCCCTGTGGCCTAAAGTTACGGCATAGTCTACAGGCAATAGGCAAGATAACAAAAATGAACCATTATGCATTTTTCCTCGCTGATGAGATTTGAGGATTCACTCTTATCTCTCTTAAAATTGGACATCATTTGTTACATTCCATTTGTTGATTGATATATTAGTCCAAGCAAAGGTCTTGTTGGATCCTAGAACAGGAAGGAATTAGGGTGTCCTCAAAGGCGGAGAGCAATGTAGTAACTGGATGAAGCTTTAAAGAGTTATGGGAGTTCATAATTCAACCCAAAAATACAAGGTCCTGTTATTGCAAAAGGTGGATTTTTTTTATAATAATTTCAAAGAAGATGGAGCATTCCAGAGATATAAAATCAGTTTTAAGAACTTCTCATTGTGAACTAAGTAGCAGAACTCTTATGATAGGAACTCTGTTGAAGGACTTAGTGTCAAGTGTTCTCTAGATTCAAATGGTTGGATTTTACTAATTCACTTTTCCCAATTTATTCTCTGACTTCATGAATTGAGATGGGCACCTTGCATGGTTGGAAGGTGCTCTCTCTCTCAACCAACTCAAGTCATCATGAATCATCATCCATGGGTAGTGTGGCGACATTAGTGGTCGTTGCCCCATGGACAGTGAAAATAATTTAAGAACTACTTTTGCAGAACTGGTTTATTGTCACCCAAAATGCCATTGTTAAATGGATTTTATTATCTTAATGCATCGAAAATATATGGATCAAATCATCTTATTGTTGTCTAACCCATTTGGTCTTTGGCAGATTGTTGGAAGGGT
This sequence comes from Chimonanthus praecox, assembly GCA_022113865.1. Taxonomy (NCBI): domain Eukaryota; kingdom Viridiplantae; phylum Streptophyta; class Magnoliopsida; order Laurales; family Calycanthaceae; genus Chimonanthus; species Chimonanthus praecox. Next base: position 12,320,727 of record CM039086.1, on the reverse strand, counting down.
TCTGAACATGATGCAGTCTCAACATGGCATTGCCAATGTTGAGGATCACCCAGAGTATCTCATGGCAGCACTTAGAGAAGCCACTAATTTGGTTGGACCAGTCAAGTGCTACACTATGTCCAGTCAACTTCATTCATCCAGGGAATAGGTATGATTCTCATATTTTCACTTTGTCTTACCCTTTGATCCTCAATCCATCTAAACATAAAAGACATTCTTCCATATTGACACTGAGATGAACTGCTAGGTTTGGACTTCACGCTGTAATCAACAGTTAATCCACCATCTCCTATGTAATGCTAGGAAGAAAGTTCATCAATCTGTATAGATGGTAATTCCTGGGCAACAACAAGATGCAGATAAATATCACTTCAAAACTCACTTCCGTTGTTTCTTTACTTCGTAGGGGCTGTGCCAGCTGGATATACTCTTCAAGATGGACATGGCAAATTTCAATGAGGAAAAGTGTTTTGAGGATAAAGCATTCACCGGACCTTCAGTGATTTAGAGGAAAACCAACATCATTCAATGGGTAATGGCGATGGATTCTTCTCTGAAGACCAATTCAGTGGAAATTGGGCATCCTTATGCCAGAACTAATTTTCCATTGTATCTTTTTGTAGCTTCCCTTTGTATCTTAGAACTAATTTTCCATTGTATCCTTCTCAACAATAAAATTCATCATTAGCAAAAAGAATTGCTTGATAGATGTAACTGAGATTACAGGTACTTGCCTATTAGCCTGTTCAACAAAGTATATAAACATTCCTGAGATCCTTGTTGAAAGATTGAGGTTTGTTGCACGTTATTGATCCAGACATTGTATTTGTATGTGCGAGTCAATTGTTTGTAGATAATGCAAGAGGGAATTCTTCCATTGGTTCCAAATATTTATACTTATTTGAAGGAATAAGAATCTGTCTGAAGCCAAATATGGATCAGGGATATGATCATGTGCAGTGAGATTTCATCTAATAAGTCCTTGCTTGCAAAGGATTCTCGGACAAGTGGATCCAGTGATGCATGTTGTGTATGTGGCCGGTCTCCATTTCTCACCAAATTAACGGAGAGAGATCAGAGAGATTTAGACTTGGCTTGTGCTAAAGGAGATCCAATCTCTCTGTATCTCTTTATTTGTGTTTGAATGTGCTCTCTTGTAGTCTTGTGCTTGTGAATAAAAAAGAAAAAGGCAAATGTCCTGAGATCCTTGTGAACAAGAATCAACCACTTCTTGTATGCAGATATTACTCTGATATTTGGAAGATTTTTAAGGTTTCCAGCTATTTATTGTAAGATAAATGAAATGAAAATGAAGTTCCTCTTCCATTTAGCAACCATCTATTATGTCCTTGTTATTACTGTTTATGAACACACCAAAATTTTCTTTATTATGGGCTTCACCCTACAGCTGATTTAGTAGGAGTTTTTTTTTCTTCTGACTCAAATCTAGAAAACGTTTTTGTCGTACAAGTGTGTCGTCAATGAAATTTTATGCCAGTGGTCACTGATGCCAACTAATCATCATAGCTTTGAGAAATAGGCTATTAAAGTCGAACTGTTTAAAACGGTCAATTTTGTAAGGTCTAAAATCACAAGGTCAGAATGAGATTAAATTTTATCGACATACCTTCTTATTATTTCTAAATATTTTAAGAGATTCACTTAAAATTTTAATAGAGATTTTGACATTTTCGTTGAGTTCAATTAAATTAGGCATCTTTGAATCATGTACACCATTTGTTATTTGTAAACTAGCCAACAACAATTTATGGTAGGTTTGCTTGTTTCATAAGTTGGAAACTTATTAGTGTTTTTCTTTTGTTTTCTTCCTTTTCTCCCTGAAACAGGGATTTGGATTCACCCTTTCAATGAAGAAATATATTTTTTTGGGAGGAATATTAGGTTGCCTTTTTAAAATATTAAAAAAAAAATTAGGTCAACGATACTTTCTCAGTGATGCTGATGAAACTTCCATTAAATGAATTATGAGCCCTATGAAGTATGATGTGTTGGATAGATGATTATGAATTTGAAGTATGTTAAATTTCGCCATTGGCTTTTACATGCTGTTGGGTTACTGAAAATTTGAGACCTGTTGCATACAGAGGTCTGTTTCACCCATTTCTGTCTGCATCGTCCACATTTTGTAAGTATACATTTTCCCCAAAATTTGGCAAGTAGCATTTATGTTTTTAGCATATTTAAGAAAATCATGGTTACAAAAAAAATCCTCTCAAAAGATATGAAACAATCAAGCAAATAGAGTCACCATGCACATGGGATTTTTTTTCCTCTTTTTCAGAAAATAACAAAATGGATGAAACACCAAAACATTCTATACATTATAAAAATGGAAACTGAAATAAAATTGACAACCATGCCAAAAATCGGGGTAAATTTAAGGTGAAGCAGTATATGGTAAAATAACATTCTTTCTTTAGTTTTCTAGTTTTTTTTTTTGACATTCCTGAACAAAAGCAAAATAGATTCTTGTCTAGCGAATGGTACTTGGCCAAGAGAAAAATGAGATTCCCAGACTTGTGGAACTGAAGTGTAATTTCATCATCTCATTGCACACATTATTCAAACAATACTAGATACACATATAATATACAGTATCGAGGTAAGATCATCACTAACTGGCGGAATCTTCAGCGTGTAGCCTCCCTAACAAGGACACAAGTTCAACAGAAACCAATAATTTCACCCTGCCGTCTCCCTGCAGCTCCTCCTGATAGCAAATCTGCAACCAGAATACAGACCCAAGAACTGGATTTACTTGTACAACAATAGCAGCCTGCATTACCACATGAACACCCTTTCCAGGTGGACACTCATCAGCTGACTAGGCAGTAGCTAATACATCTGGAGTCTCATTAACAAGTGTTTAAGAACCCTAGGGGAGAAAGAGGTGAGTACTGAGAGAACTGGATCAGGGGTCAGTATGAAGTAGTTCACAACATCCGAGTAGCTTCAAGAAATTGGAAGATCAACAGCAATGATAAAATAACAACGGTCTGACTCCCTGATATATTGTACTTCACCATTCATTAGCTTCAGAATTTTTCTGCACATGCTCAATGCTAGACCTTCCTCAGTGACCCATCTGCTGCTATGAAAACATGTCTTGTACAAGTTCTGGAGGAAGGCCCTCACCAGGGCAAACCATCCTATGACACCAGAAATTACGAAATCAAAAGAAATTTTAGAAAGAATGAACAAGCTTTCTGGCAATCAAAATGACCACAGAAAACAATTTCATCTTCAAAAGTGTATTAGATATACTGCATTTGAAGTAGTTCAATACTCTTCTGCCGAACACCTAGATATGATGACTTCATCATCAAAGCCATTCATAGTTGGTTACCAGTAATTAACTAAAGTAAACATAATTGGTTGCCAGTTCTAATGTAATTGGGGTAGCAGAGAATCAGAAGCCACAAAGGTGGTACACCATTCTCTGACATTTCTGCTCTGCATCATTATAATCACCATTATTGCACACCCATTCATTAGAGACTACTTTGAACTAGACTCAAATAGTCATGAAATAGTCATGAGAGAGAGAGGTCAAACAAGAGGCAACTAAAACACAACAACAAACAGTTCAACCAACAAAAGCAAAAACCAGACCCCACAAGCACTATAAGCAATCAACCATAAAACAGTTCAAAATACATATATAAGTATATAACCATATCACTGTTTCCAAGTGTAGGCCTCTCAATCCCTCACCTTGTTAACCCTTTGGCATCTTCACCAACCACCCTAAAGTGTGAATGAAGCTTAACACCCAACCTTCCACTAGGTCAAGAATTCCCCCATGACATCAATCATTCACCGAGGGGAGGACTTCAACATTCAGTGAAGGCCCTTCATCATATCAACCACCAAATATGGTCTCAAGGGCCAGAAAGAGCAACAAGAATACATGTAAGTGATGCAAAGAAGACAACTCCATTGCATTATGATCAAATTAAGTTCGAAGATAGCAGGGAGAAGACACTTCCTTCTAGGAGCAAAGTTTGCATACTTCGGCACATCCATAATTGCTCCCAACCAGCATCTAGCTATCAATTCCAGAGACGCTCCTCTTTACATTTCAAAAAGTGAAAAAAAAAAAACTAGAGGGGCTTCTCTAAACAATTAAACTCCTTGGTGACTTGACACCAAAGCTGCAACTTTCCACCTAATGAACTGACTAGATTATCCATTGTATCAACATTTTCCTTTAAACACCTTGCATTTTTTTATTTCCAAGCAAATAATCCACATGACTGCAACAAACACTAGCTGCCAAGAATGGATCTCTCTTCTGTTTGTGTGACTAAAATTCTTATTATGGAAAAGATGAGGCTCACAAACCACCATAAACCCAATCAACCTCAAACCAAGAGATTTCCTTGGCCCATATAACCTCCCACCATCACAGTGGGAACATATAGCCCTAATGAATCTGCATCTTGTAAGCACTTCCTACAGCCATTAACAATTACTATTTTTTGCTTCTCTTGAATAAGTTGTCCATTGCTTCTCCTATACCAGTTGTCTGCATTATTCCTTTGACCTTTATCTTAATGATATTTTTGTTACTGTGGAAAAAAGGGATTCTTCGCAATCTGGGGTCACCTCCCAATAACTTACGGTCTTCTCTGATTTTCTCCGAAGTCCATGCAGAACCCAACTCTTCATTTATGATTGAGCTACAGAATTTTATGGCTGTATGACCTTTCATTCATTGTATAGAGTTGCAAGTAACCTGCAACCCTAATGTCATTAGAAGTGTTTTTACTATATGATCTTAACTATTGGATAAAAAGACAACTAACTAAATACCCTAAAACTTAACCAAAAAGGCAAAGAAAGAATAAAATTCAGTTCTCAAGCATTGTGGGACAAGGTTTAAATCTTCATACTTGGACACTCCACGTAGTTTGTGTTAGGTCAGCTAGTGGGCCTTCAGCTAATGACTACTACTTCCACTACGTGCGGTCAGAACAATCCATGAACTCCAAAATCAGATCTTCGATCAGAACAATAAGTACCATCACCATCGGATGCATCATCTCTCCAGGTTGGAGAAAATTTAACCTCAAGTTGATTGTGTGCCACATTACATTGCGGTGGCATTTTTGTCCCCATTACTGGCCTAAAAATGAATCCCAAACATCCATGTCAACAGCCAGCACTGGATCTATAAAACTCAAACCAATGTGGACATCCAGAACATCTTTGACTAGATCAAGCAATGCAACTGAGTTTTGTTGTCACATGTAATTCATACGAGAAAAAGATCCATGTACTCATGTACCATGGACTTAACAGCAGAAAAGAAAGAATTAGCATTATTAGTTCTGTTGTGACCGTAGACGCTATGATTCCACAACCATCAACTACTTCCTGTCCCAATTCTAACTTTACCTCACCAGAATCAAACAAAGACCCACCAATCCACCATCCTCCATAGAAGTCGCTACATTTAACTATGGAAGATAAAAGGATTCAATGCAAATTTTCCAAATAGATCTGATCTACTACTGAAGAAAAAGAATAAAGTGGATCAAGCAAGAGAAACGAATGTAAGAATCCTACTGGAATGGTCCCACCTTGAGAGAGGAATTTTTGTTTTTGGTGAATTTTGGTTGAAACTTGTGGCTTTTAAGGTTTTCGCAAGGAGATATCCATATGACCATCTTGAGGCCATTATCTCTCATTCTATATGTGATCTACTCTCTTATATATTTCTCTTTGTGATTCTCATACTGGCATATTGCTTCCAAACACAGCAGGTTGAATTTCTTGAATAAAGGTTTTGGTGTATAAACCCTTCTTCATGTGCTGTTACCTTGCAAAGGAAGCATAGATTGCATCAATAGGCTTGCTTAAGAAAGGATCAAACAAAAAAATCACCATGGCTACGTTTCACCCATTTTCTTCGATTCACACATTTATGGGGTCTGAGGATATAACAACCTTGCAGGGTAGTCAGCAACTGGGACAATTTTTCCACTTCCCAGTCATTCAATCCATGCCTAAATAGCAGACATCATAACACCCTTCCCTCTATAACGCTCCTAGCAGTGTCTAACAAATACATGATCTTGGGAAAATCTCAAAAGCCTATGATATTTGCTCACTTGGGGTACTATCCAACCACTAAGTATTTCCAAAATAGAATCCTATTCCCCATCCTATACTAAGTCCAACTTTCAAGGGAAAAAACAGTAGTCTGCCTAGTCGATGGAACTCTAATCTTCTCTATCTGCGAGAAGTCGAAATTCTAATGGCCTAGCCACTTTGCCTGAACAAGTATTCTTATATGATTGTCTTCTAGAACCTTTTCTTTCTTCCCAATTCTCCGTAGCCAATTACCAAGTAAAGCATTGATCATTGGTTTCAATGGCCAGATTCCAAGATCTCCATCTATACAGGCCAACAAATTATCTCCCAATCCACAAGGTGGACCTTCTGCATATCTAGCCACAAGAAATCCTACCGAAACTTTTCTAGTATTTTGATGACCTCACCCTGACATCTATACAGGGGCATGTAATACACTAGGAGGTTAGAGAACGAATTTAATAAAAGCTACTCTTCCACTTCTAGATAAATGCTTGTTTTTCCATGCTGATAGTAGTTTCACTTTCCCAACAATGGGAAGCCACCTACTCTGACCTCTCAACATGAAGAAGCAAAACCATATACATAGCAGGGTCACCCATTTTGCATCCAATAGTCAGCTAGATGGGCATCTTCAATTGTTCCCACATCCATAAGCTCAATTTTGTGAAATCAGGCACGGCCTTGAACGCTATTAAACCAACTACAGAGATTAGATATGTTAAACATTGTCCTTGCAGAACACCAGTGTCATATGCATACTAAAGGTGGTTGACCTAAATCCATTTCTCATTACTCAAGGCAGTTATTTGGCTCAAAGCATCACAAATGAAACTTAATTAAAAAAAAAAGGGAGAAAGGTGAAAAATGGATCACCTTCCATGACGTCCCAATATGATTGGAAAAATCCTTTTGACCCCACCATCAATTACGAAGAATAACCAAAGTGATGCATTCCTCCATCCAATTTTTCCACTTCACTCCAAACCCATCTTTCCCATGATGTACCACCATAAGATGCCACAATCCACCCAATCAAAGGCCTTGTCCAAATCCAATTAATTGATCACCTGTGGGCTGTCGTCCCTATACCTGGAGTCCAAGCACTTGTTTGCCAACACTACCCCAATGAAGATTTGCCACAAAAAGAAGACAAACTTGGGACAAATAATTCCATTTAGGACCCAATGTATCTATTTGTCAGAGGAAGATGAAAACCCCTAGTGAGCATCTTGGCAAGAATTTAATAACGGCTCCCCATGAAATAAGCAGACATGTATTAATCTTCTTCAGAATCAAGACTATAGAAAAGACTCATTATACTCGAGAGCTTTCTTCTTTTTTGAAAGGAAATACCTATCTTCTATTGTGCAAGTCTTTACAAAACTGGTACTAGATTGTCCTTCATGACATTCCAAAAAAGCTAAAAAGGTCAAAAGAAAGCTGTCAGGACCTAGCATGTCCTTTTGCCAAATTGAGAAGAGCTTATTTAAGAGAATGGTTTCAGTGCTGCCATGGTAACACCCACTTGGATGCTGCACTGGGATTTTTCTCTAATAACTTAACATTAGGTATGATGTGAGCCCCATAAACTATACCATTTAAAACATATTTAACAAATCTACTTAAACATAAAACTTAATCTTTATATCTTATTTATCTAATATAAGGCCATAACAATGGATGGCTGAATCTGTGGACACTGATTTGGAGTATTCTTTAAGTTAAAAAGTTGTTTCCAGATTCAGCCATCCATTTTTATGTCCTTACATCAGATAAAAAAATATACTTTCAAAAATGACTTTTTATATTTAGGTAGATCTAACAAATATATTTCAAATGATATGGTCTACAGGCCCTGCAAAATGCCAAGGTCAGTTATTAGTTATATGGAAGCACTTGCAAAACTGAATCCATTTTCCTTTAAATTCTGCCTTCAAAACTGTAAAGAAAATCTCTCTCTCTCTCTCTCTCTCTCTCTCTCTCTCTCTCTCTCTCTCTCTCTCTCTCTCTCTCTCTCTCTCTCTCTCTCTCTCTCTCTCTCTCTCTCTCTCTCTCTCTCTCTCTCTCTCTCTCTCTCTCTCTCTCTCTCTCTCTCTCTCTCTCTCTCTCTCTCTCTCTCTCTCTCTCTCTCTCTCTCTCTCTCTCTCTCTCTCTCTCTCTCTCTCTCTCTCTCTCTCTCTCTCTCTCTCTCTCTCTCTCTCTCTCTCTCTCTCTCTCTCTTTGAAAATCATGTTTTCCTCATTACCAATGAAGGACCTTCCTCTTTCTGACAAAGATTCTGAATTTCATTGAATAAGTTGTTTTTCTCTATTTCAACCACCCCATGATTGTCTTTTTTTTTTTTAGCAAAGCAAGACTTGAGATTTTTCAATAGGTAGGCAAGCTTGGTGCACAGTCAACCTAATGCATTACTCCCAACCACTAAGTTTAACATGGTCATCGATGATACCAACATCCACAAGCAAAAGGGAAGATGGCTTTCCACTATATGTCAAACAGAGAAGGATGACAGTAGTATGCCTACTGCCTAGAACAATACCCAAAGGCAAAACCCTCTCCCATACCCTCATTTGTGCAACGTTTTGACGACCTTCTTTTTCAAGTACAAGATCTAGGAAAGAGCTGTACAACCCTCAGACTGGTGGCTTGTCTCAAAACCCCAAAACCATTCAAAATAAAACCTAATTTTACAATCCATCATAAATATAGAAAGCATATCCAAAACCTTATATGGATTTTTTGTTCTAAAAATATGAGTCACACAACGATTCATCCAAAAAGGGAATGTTGCATGGATCATATTTCCAAAACTGAAAATTGACACACAGAGAACTGGGGTGACATAATTCTAACAATCTCCATTTGGTGAGAGTTTCATCAAGCCTTCATGAAGATGCTCTACAACCCCTTCACACACCCACCGGATGTCCATCATCTTTGTTGAAGATCAACAAAATCTAGGCACAACTAGAATCTCTTCAAGCCTTGTGTATGCCTGGCTAAAATAACAAATAATGAATTTGCCATAAAATTTTCCCATTAAACCTCTCCACCTCAAACTTTGTATTCAACACTCCCATAGTCATTGTACAATCTAAAGTTCTAAACCAATGTTTTAAAATCCGACTGACGGATCAAACCTTCCTAGAAGAAGGTTGGATTGCTGAGGGTTCAACCATAGTCAAATTCGGTCAAACCCTTGATATCAGCATGATGTCCTATAATGATATTAATTAACTAAATAATTTAGTGACTAATAAATTAGCTACATATACAATAATATGATAATAAATTTAAAATATTAAATACAAAAGCACATAAAATATATAAAATAAATAATTACATTTTTATAAAAATGTCTTGTTGACACTAATTATAATCATAAATAATGGAATAGTCCAACAATCCAACACAATGAGTTTCAAACCTTTTGGGAGTTATTGAGGATCAATTGTACCAACTCTTTCAAACCACGAGTCATATGGTTTTTGAGGGTTTGAATTTTGAACAGGTTTTCAAGATAACTGAACTGCATTTGGTAGAAACCAGGGTTCAATCCGCTTAGAAGGGTGGAGTTTTAAATCATTGTCCCCCCTACCCCCACACACAGCTAGCTAGGATGGTTTCCACCATATACAAAGGGAAAAAATTTCACATCATGCAGGTGACAGCAATCAGATAAATAATCTCAACCAGTGATTAGTATATCAAGCATGAAACAAACAGTAAGCACCAGCCAATAATTTTCTCATCATTCCATGTCATGCCAAAGGTAAATGAAGCATACTAGATTTATACGAATTAATGCTAGGCAAACAGACCTGAATTCAAAATGTAAAATTTTCCTTCCATCAGAAGTCTGCTTCAGACATGGCCTAACTTGGATTTCTACCCAGCCTTCTGGAGAAGGTGCATATCTCACCATATTCAACAAGAAATCAGCCAAGACTTGTTGAAGCCTTAATTGATCACCATAAACAGCCATTGTTTTAATTTCCTCTGGAATATCGCGGATTAGTTGTAAACCTCTTTCTCTGAGCAGGATCATCACTTGGCTAACAACAGCATTGATAACAGTTCCAAGAAGAAATTCAGCATTATCAAGCTCCAATGAACTGCATCAGAAAATGAAATTAGTACACACCTTGTGCAGTAGCAAATGTTTTATAAAATAAATATAAAAAAGTTGCAATTTGGACAAGTAGGATGCAAGTTTATCTACAATTCTGATGATCCTTCTCCCTTACCCCCAACCCCATAAACCATGATATAACACTTGACAAGAGATGCATGCAGTGTAGCAGATGTTGTGTGAATACAATAGAAACAATGGTATCAGATGCTTCCATGTATAATATGTTCACACTAGCTAGCTAGCTAGGATGGTTTTCCATCATATTTATATGCCTACATTTGTCCACAGGTAAAGAACACAATCTTTTAGAAATGGAGATTCCTAGTTAAACAGCTGGAAAATGATACCCATGCTAGAGAGGCACAATTGCAAAATGAGGATAAGTCTGGGTATGATCCAAAGAAAGCTCAAAAACCCAACCAAAGGAATCTGTCTTGGACTGCATGCAGCACTGTGTGTGTGTGTGTGTGTGTGTGTGAGAGAGAGAGAGAGAGAGAGAGAGTTGAATTGGGGTAGACCATAAGGTCAAAATGAGCTCCCAACAACAAACGGAAGCCCTAATGTATAGGGTCACTGCCAACAGCCACAAATATTGAAGAAGATGAAATTATAAAAATCTGTCCACTGTTGGGGCACAAAAAGGAGAACCCTGTCTTCAATGTGAAATTGAACATGAAGTAGACCGTACAGTCAGAAAATAGCTCCCAGCACAGGTAGTAGTCACCTATTAAAGCATAGGGACACCATTGACTGTAATGAACAGAAGAAGACGAAATTGGTAAAATCTGACAGGTGTCAGACCACCAAGAGACTAAAAGTTGCTAGAAATCTCAAATGGAACCTCCATGAAAGACATTCTAACTAGTAAAGGTTTAAGTTAAATGCAAGTTCCATGTAGGACATTTGAATATTAAATTGCTGACATAAATTAGTGGCATTGATGATATTCCAAAAGAAAGTACTAGGGAAAAGATAAACGTAAATTTTATGTTCAGTTTCCCTTTCTCTATCTTCAAATGTCAGATAATTTTATCAGCTCCCCATGTTCTAGCACTTCAGAAAGAGAACAAAGTGGAGAACTATGGGGGTTATTGCATTCAAAATTTTGGTCATAAGCATTTTGTTGCCCACAATACTACAATCAAACATGCAGAGTTCCTTTAACTCCCTCCCCCTCCCCTCGCAACCAAAAGAAGAAAAAGAAATGCTGCATTGAACAAGGATAGTGCACAATGTGTTACTGCATGAGCTCACAACCAGAAATAGGATTTTCAGGAAGACTCACTCATTTTCAATACTCTCCAAATCAACATCTTTTATGATCTTCATCATCTGCCTCTCACAAGCGACAGTGGTCTCAAGAAACTGCTTCTGGTCATCAGATAGGTCTGTAGCCTCCAAAAGAGAATTGGTAAATTGTATGCCACTTAGAGGATTTTTTATCCCTTGACAAATGTAGGCCATCTCTTTCATTCTTGCAAAACACTTCTTCTCTTGCCGCCTCTGGATTTCTAGAGCTTGCTGAAGTTCAGGGCTTGCAACCTGCAAGAAACAAAAGGCTCCTGCAATCTTGCCATCCATACCAACCCTTTTATTTGCTGTCAGCAAGGCTTGCACATATTTTCCATTCCGATCAAAAAATGCAAATGGGAACTTGTCACTGTCCTGCCCCCCGATAGCGTTGTGTAGGACAATCATAAACTTTGTCAGTGCATCAGGGCCCCGAAGTCGACAGTAACTGCCAAAAACCTCTCCTACCAATAGCTTTCCAACGATGTCCGCTCTTTCCCAACCTGTAAGCTTTTCCATGGCTGTGTTCCACTCTAAGCAGCAGGTGTTCTCATCCGATGCAAATATAGGTGGAATAAGAGGATTAGGACTTTGTACAATGCCCTTGTAATCACCTTGTAAGTTAATGAACTTATCCATAACCACTTTCTGACCCGTCACATCTTGACCAACAAAACAAACCCCAACGATATTGCTCATATAGTCCTTACTAGAGCAGGCATTGACTACCACAAAGACAGCCTTTTTCTGTTCTTGTGAGCCAAATGTCCTGAGCTTTATCTCAACATTCTTGTCTTCTTCACCTGTATAATCTGAATTCAATGAATGGACATCTTTCACACAAAATACTATTAGTACACATTTGGATGTTACCTAGATCACCTTACTGTTGGATACTTATGATAGAAAGGATAAGCATCTATCAACCACCTGTCTGGTGTGTACATTTCAAAGGTGCAATTCCAAGTCAGAATAACAGCCAGATGTGTCAATTAAGGTAGAATGCATCATATCTGCTAGAAGCAACATGTATAACAAATAAAGCCTTCAAAAATTTCACATTGTTCCATTGTATAACATCATCAATTGGATAATGAACCATAGGGTTACGGCGAAGTAACAATTGCGGATAAAAAATGGATGAACATACATCCTGGGGGCTTGTCAATTGGAACAAAATCATCTTAGGTGGGACACTAATTTCCTACTGTTCTCAAATAACAATAAGTCCTGCAGGCAATGTTGATCAAAATTGGAAAATAAGTGTGGCATTACTACCAATATTGATCTGGGAGGGGAAAAACACTTAAATTGGTTGCAATGCATACAAGAAGCTTATAAAAACAGAAACTTATGTATTTGAGAAAATATAAAATGGCATACCTCTTAAAGCACGGTATAGAAGCTTATCAACAACATCTGCAGATTCCTTATAAACAAGATCATGAACTAGTGACTTCCCCATTGCTTCCTCAACTGAGAGTCCCGTCAATTCTGCGACTTTTGCATTCCACCCATTTATACGGCCATCAGTATCAACAGCAAAAATGGGTGCAGTCGCAGTCTCTATCAACCTAACCATCTCTCTTGCAACAGAACTGAGCTCATCCACTCCCTGCAACTCTAAATCACCAAACTGTGCATTGATCACAGCCTTAGAGTTGCTAGCTCCCACATCCCTGAAAGAGTCCCGCAGAATAAGCTGCAATGAGTGGATAGCATCCATCTCTGCATTCTCCCATGGTAAGCTCCTGCTCTTTACCACTTCCAAAAATGCATTAAATGATGAACGTGGGTGCATCCTCTGCCCATCATCTTTATCCTCAGGATGATGCTTTGCCCCACCCCATTTGATCTCTTTTGCAGTGTGTGATCTAAACCAAAACAGGAAATCCCTTGGTGAGATGTAAGCCACTGCCATTCCACAAACTGCATCACCAAGAGATGCTGCACCCAGGTAACCAGCATCAGCCAAGCTGTCCGTGCTCAAACCCGTTGAATCACCATGGGAGGCTAACAGCCATTCTGCAATATCTTTTATCTGGGCTTCCGTTGGTGTGACACCAACTGGATAGTACTTACCTTGGTAATAGAGTGCAGCACCGTCACACTTCACTAGGTCCATGATACTTGGAGACTGTGTGACAATTCCAGTAGGAGATTCACGGAGAAGCATGTCACACAAGAGGGTCTGTGTCCTTAAAACATGCTTCTCTGAAAGCTGTGATGCAAGCTGCAGTTCCATGTTCAGCTGCAACCCAAATGCCTGCATAAGGAACTCACATGCATAGCGGAGTGGGAACGGAATACAGCGTGGGGACGTGTGATGGCAAACAACAAGCCCCCACAGCTTCATCGAATTGCGCCCACCTGCACTCTCCTCGTCATTTCCATTGATGATGACTGCCATAGCCAGTGAAGCAATTGAGCCCATATTGGCCATGTATTGGGCATGGCAGCCATGTGGGGCCCGCAATGTTGATCCCACCAAGCAAAGATGCTGCATTAGTGCCTCATCCTGTATGACCCTAACAGGAATGGCATGGCAATTGCATATCATCCTGACCCTATTCTGCTTAAACAAGAAGCGAGATGCCTGTGGTATGTCTCTGGCTGGATAATGTAGCCCAATGTATGGCTCTAGATCCGCCCGTTTGCTCTCGGAAACAACCTCACCGTGCTCATCGTCATGGAACTTATACACCATGACCCTGTCATAACCTGTGAGCTCCCGCACATGCTCGACGACGGTATCACATAAGAGCTTAATGTCGCCACCGGGCAATGCCTGCAGTCGGGAAATCGCCCGAACAGCAAGCTTCTGTGATTGGACAGCACCAGCTATTGACAGGGCAGGATCCTCTGTTCTCGCGGGTTCCAAATCGATTACAATTCCCACATCAATTCTATGGAGAATTGCATAAAAGGGCTTGCCTGAATTCTTGGCATGAATCCAGACAGGATTCAGGAGTGTGATTTCACGGGCACATGCCGCCTTCTCAAGGAGGAGTGCACTTGAGGGGGTGAAAAGGGTGCGGACATCAGTGCCAATTGTGAGGGCCGGAGCCCGGTCAAGTGTTGGTACAGATTGTGGAGTGAGGTCGAGCATTTCAGTGGCATTTTCACTGTACGCGATGACACGGAAAGTGGATTCATCAACAGCAATCATACAGCCAAAGGGCTGAATATGACCACCACGCTGAATTTTTGAGAGATAAGCAATAATTTGCTGTTCGGGGACAGATTGGTTTGTGGTTTTAACAGATTGGGAGTAGTCGAACGACTTACCAGATTCGCCTGACTGCTCAAAGACGGCGTGGAGGCGGGCATCAACAGTGTACTGAGCGATAGCTTTGGAGTCGGTTGGGTGGTGGTTCTTTATGTTGCTGGCACCGGACGATTGGGTGCGTTGTGTGTGGACTGGTCTGCTACTAGAAGCCATTAATGGACTATCCTTTTGTTCCTTCTCTGCCTTTAGTTGAGATGGCTATATGTTAACTTGAACAGTTATGAACTGGTGAAACGGGTTTAGGTCTGATGGGTTGGCTTGAATTGTAAGGAAAGTGTTTGGGGGTTTCATTCGGAATTGAGTTGGAACGAAGAAGGAGAGAAATCAGAGATGGGTTTTAGTGTGGTGGGTTCGCTTCAAAAGAAATGAGGGAGAATTAATAGGTTGGCTTTGGAAGAGTTTCCTTTCCCCCTTATTCCTGATGGGATTTTTGGTAAGTAGTGTAGTGTTTTCAGCCCTTGGCCATTGGAAGCTTTGATTACTGGGATTTGAATGGAGAAGGGAAGAGAATTGGTTAGATTGAGCTGTGAATTGTGATTGGCAGAAATGAAGGTCGGAAGGGAAAGGAATATTTCTTGAGTGAAGATTTCTTGCTTTTTAGCTTTACCCGCAAACAGAAAAGTTCGACATTCGGCAGTCCATACTCTACGGTAGCTAAACTTAGAGAGAGACAGGAGAGAACGAGATTTGATAAAAAGCTTAGGTTTCGTTGGGCATTTCGACTTCCGAGCGAGAGCGAGTGGCAAGTATTTTACAGGTTTTTTTTAAATTCTTTTACTCATGTACAAATAAACACTTTTAATTATTTATTATCTCAGATATAATAACAGAAGATGATCGACAGAATTGTTCTACGAGAATATAAACACTTCCTAATTATACTCATGTCTTACAGGGCTAGTAGATTCTATCTAATAGCATGTGTTAAATGGCTATAACCATATTAAAAATTTATTTTAGATTATTCATTTAATATATAATAATGTAGCACAGGTATCGACCCGAAAATCAGAATCTCGTCCAAATTGGAAACCCGGTCAAGAATCGAAGAAATCTGAAAAATTTCTATTTTTATTTATTTTTATTATTTTATTTGTAGAATTAGATTTACTTAGAATTTTATTTCTTTTAGGATACTATTTCTATTTCTTTTAGAATACTATTTCTATTCTTTTTAGGATACTACTTCTTTTATTTTCATTTTTTATTTTTATTGCTATTTTTAATTTTATGTTTTTATAAAAATCCCTCTCTAGCATGGTAATAGAGATATTATTGATTATGAAAAGTTTATGAGATTTTATCTCCTTCCCCTCTGCGTGCGCCCGTCCATCTCTTCTCCTGTCGGTGGATTCCGACTTCTGCTACCTTCTTCTAATTCTATCTTCTTCTTCTATTTCTTTAATCTTTTTTTCATTCTCTTTCCCCTTCTCTGTTACCTGATTCAAACCTACATACATCCCCCATCTTTCATGCATAACCCACTTTTCCCTATTTCCATTCACGAACGTGGGACCCATTCCCCCTTTTAACCCATTCAGCTCTAATTGTTTTATCTAATTTTCCCAAACCATTTTCCAAACCTATTTAGCCTGATCTTCGCTGCATCATATAACAACTTGATCATTTCATTTTTCTACAATAGTAAATAATAATATCTTGTCTACTCATTTAATATAATTCATTTAAGTGAAATAATCATCGACAAATGTGAGTACGAAGCCTACCAATCAAACAACAAAAATTTTATTGTGAAGCTTTAAAATAATTTAAATTAATTAAATTTCAAATAAATTAAAAATATAACTTGATTAGTTCGAGCAAAATATTTTTTATGAATTTTTTAATAAAATCATCCTCTCTCTATTTAATGGATCATGTATCTAGATATACTAACAACTTAGATAATCATCTTATTTATTCAATTATATTTTTATTACAATACTCTATTGGACTCAGGGTAGAAATCTCAGTATCGATTCATATATTTTTCTCTCCAATTTTTTTTTTACAAAACCTCCAATATTGTAAAAGTTTTAAAAATCAATTTATATGAATCAATATGATACGTATCGATCAATATTTACACCGCTTGGTCATGTTCACTGCTATAGAATCTAGACTTAGAAACAACCAAAACAGGTTAAAAGAATTCGAAGGAATGATAAAAAATCTGTCTAAGCAAGCAGAAATTCTCGAGAACAAAGGCCTATTGAAACTCACATTATAATAAATTTAAACAGCTACACTACTAATTATTTGAAGATGCCACGTCAACTAGTTAAGGCTTAAGAATTTTCACAGATAAACTGTCAAACATTTTAAAGATTTTTCGTCCCGGTGCAAAAGTTTGATGTGGACTTTACTTTATACCCAATTTAAATTATTAATTTTTTTTTCTCTTTTCAGCTTAAATTTATTTTTTGTGTTTATTTGATGTATTTTCATTGTTTGAAAGATTAATATAAAATTTTAAAGTAAATATTGAGATGGCTCAATAAATTTTATTTTATTTTAAACAGTTTGAGAGTCCCATGATAATTTACTCATCCATATTTTTTAACGATAGGGTGGGATCCACCATTAAACCTTCTATAATTGAGAGTTTCTACAGCACGTGTTTCATGTGTATAACATTATTTAAAAAAAAAAATTGATAATCAATAATTCTTTTACACCTTCCTAATTTTCACATAAATACTAACTTAAACAGGTTTTTCGATTGCCAAATCTATTAAACCTCCTATATTTCAGAGCTGCTACAGCACGTGGTTCATGTGTATAACATTATTTAAAAAATTGATAATCAATAATTCTTTCTCACCTTCCCAATTTTCACATAACTACCAACTTAAACCAGTTTTTCCATTGCCCAATCTATTAGACCTCCTATATTTGAGAGTTGCTATAGCACGTGTTTCATGTGTATAAGTGTATAACATTATTTAAAAAATTGATAATCAATAATTCTTTCTCACCTTTCCAATTTTCACATAAATACTAACTTTAAAAGATTTGATCAAATCCTTCAAATTCACTAAATTTAATAAAAATTATGTTTTTCTATTAATCATTGTTGTATGGTTTTTTATATTTTAAACAATAATATGATAAGGTTAGGTTAAATCCTTCTAACTCATCAAATCCCATTGTGACTTTCTTTTTCTATTCTTGTCGTTTTTATATGAATTTCCTCTATTTTAAATGATAATATGATAAAATTATATCAAATTCTTTCGACTCACCAAAATTAATCTCAAAATCTCTTTTCTAGTCTTTTAGTCTTTATTAGATGATTTTCTCTATTTTTTAATATTAATATGATCACGGCACATCAAAATTTTCTATTTCACAAAATAAAATCTTAAAATTTCTTTTTTCTATTTTTAACTATTTTTAAATGATTTTTTCTTATTTTCTCTTATCAACATAAAAACAAATTACAACAGTCACTTTAAATTATTTTTTATAAGAACCTAAGAAGATAGAGCAACAAGATGTAACGAACTTCCATCCGCCACCTAGTCATATAATTATTACTATCAAATAATAGACCCTTTTCCTTGTAAAGAAAATTCTTTCTGCAATTCCTGTTGTGAAATAATGACCCACCATTGCGATGTCACGGTTTTTAAGTTTTCTTGAATTTGATAAACTTAATTTTTTTAAAAATATTTTAACTCTGCATTCTTCAAAAATATAATTTAATCAATCTAATTAAGATGATTTTTGTATTCAAATAAATTTTTTTAAACAAACATATCATCACTCTATTTAGTGGACCTTATGCAGTTATGCTCACGTGTTATGTGTCTGAAGTAATACTCTGCACACCAATGTATTAGTGATCATCTTTTAAATTATAAAACTTATTATTATGCT
Organism: Chimonanthus praecox; assembly: GCA_022113865.1. Lineage (NCBI taxonomy): Eukaryota > Viridiplantae > Streptophyta > Magnoliopsida > Laurales > Calycanthaceae > Chimonanthus > Chimonanthus praecox. The sequence goes on along the minus strand of CM039086.1, from coordinate 12,302,008 downwards.
TCTGGTTAAAAAAATCTAGAATTTTCTCAACGAAAGTTATATATTTTTTAATTTTAGAATGAAGTTTTTGTTGATTTGACCTACATAAGATCAGGCTGGCTCTGACTATAGATAGAGTAGACTGTCGCCTAAGAGTTCTACGATGTAACTAATGATTTTATTCACAATCTCAAAATTTATACTGCACCTAAGATCTTTAAGATTTTAAAATGTGCCAACAAACAAGACCTTATTGTTTATTGTTTACTACAGTAACTCCATCGAAAAGGAACGGCATAATTGTATTCTAAAGTCATCCATTTGCTACCACACTGGTTCTCGAATTCTCATGTAATTTTTAAAAATGGTATGCTTTTATTTTAAATTTAACATTATATAAGACTTATTTTAGACAATCCGAAGGTCCATTGAAAAGATTTAAATATACAATTAAAACAACGATAAAAAAAATATTGAGACTGAATATCAATTTACACGTGAAGTAATGAAAGATGGTCAAAATTTATTGCAGAAGATTTACATGAGTAATAATAATATATTGACTAAGGCTATCACTACAGACTACAGAGAAGTTCATCCAATGCACGACTCTCAGATTTGAGGTTACTTGATGGATCGTGACGTCGGACTGGCGGCTTTGAAGTATTCTCGTATTAGTAGAAAAACAAGTCTTCAAAGTTTGGAGAATGTTGACTGGCTACCAACCGACCCATCTCATGTCGAATTCCTTTTTGACTTTCTAATCCTATCCAAAGCACTATAAATATGTGTATATTGTGAGTTTTGAGTAATTCTTCAATTCTTAGGCCGCCTTGGATTTGAGTGCTTCATAGAGAGAGATCAATTAGATGGGAGTTCAATTCTTTATACTTTTCTTTATTTTTCTAGTAAAGAAATACTTTTACGTTGTTCTTTTAAATATAAACATATGTATCGAATTATATTAAATTTTTGTCTTTTCTACTATCTATCTCCATTTTTATGTTTCTCCATTTCTTTTATAGTTTAGATAGGTTCTATGAGAGTAGGGCTGAAACTTGAGTCGGATCAAATCGGGTTTTAATAAATTCAATCTAACCTATGTCAAAATTTATTGAACTCAATCCGATCTAATCCGAATTATTCAAACCAACCTGACCAAATTTCTGGCAGGAGTCAACCCAAGTGGTGCTCTATAACTTAGTGCATACGAGTCAAGTCAGATTACGTGGAGTCAGACAAGGTTGATTTTAAATTTCTCAACTCAACCTGACCTAAATTTCATGCGGAGTTTTACTTTTTTCAACCCGATCCGATCTAAATTTCACACAGAGTTTTACTTTTTCAACTTAACCCGACTTGAAATATACAAATACATAATCCAAAACCACTCATTTCTCGATTCAAGTCATGTGGGTTAGGTTCAAACCCAACCCAAGTTTCACCCCTATGTGAGAGGATAGCTTCCGCAACAATAATGACCTAAGATTTTGTTTAATTATGGTGATTTAAATTGGTTGAAGAGAGGAAGTACAGAACAACGAGGATGATTTGGACACTTAAGCAGAGGTTATCAGTTAAGAGTGATAGATGTTGAAGAAGGAGGGAGAGTTTGGAGGATAGGAAGGCATGATATTTTTGACGGCCGCCGCTTAGCACTGCAAAAAAACAGAGAGATTTTTCTATCCACATATATTGAAAAAGCAGGTTTTGTTATCTTATTATCTATCTGTACGAGAAGCCCAACACCCTGCGCTGCATATCTGATATCCTAAATTAGAATAATAATAAACTGGGTGGTGGCCCAGTGGTCACTTGCCAGTGGGTCCCCACCATTTGGCTCTTGTGGGAGGATAGAATGACGGATCAGTGAGGTGGGCCACAAATACCCCAGCTCTAAAAGAAAATTGACAAAATCTCAAATGGTCTATGATCCACATACAGTGTGGGGCCCTGCATGGCAAATCAGCTATGTCTGAACCAGGCAATGATACTGTTGGGCGTGGCATCCACGTGTCTTTCACGTGTCACGTATGAAAATGGGTGAGGAAGAAAACAAACCAAGGACAGAATTAGAATTTTATTTTATTTTATTGTTGTTATTATTACTATTTATTAATATACTGAGTTTGAAGTTGAGCTTACATAATAAAGTATCATAATGAATTACACAAGCGAAATATATTAATAAGATATGTCATTTGATCAACGGTAAACTCTACTGATTTAAATTCATTTGATAGATGATTAAATAGATATAGAGTATATAAAGTTTCACTATTTATTGGTGATCCAAACTATATAATTTCGGGCTTTAAATTTTGATGAGTATGAATTATAAATTTTTAAAAGTTTAAAATTAAAAGAGAAAATCATTAGATGGAGGTGAAACTTCATAAAAAAAACTATTTATATGTTCCTTTTTAAATTAGACCCAATAAAATAGACTCTAAAATTTTATTTTTATTAATTTATATGATTTTATTTATATTAGACCCAATAAAATAGACCCCAAACAATTATTTTAATGGACGGCTCGGTGCGTCTCCATGCAATTTTTCATGTCGAATTTTGGACTCGGATACTTTATAGTAGTTTTACAATACAAAATTACACTTTCACTGTAAACAAGACGACTGCTGACTCAATTTTGATTGTGATAATATGTAGATTAAATGAAGTGTATCGATCTTAAAAATAAACAAATTAAGAATTGAGTGTGCCAATTACATAAGAAAAACAAATCTCATTTAAAAATATTTAGTCGAATAAGTCTTACACACACCCAAATCTTCAAACACAAGATGTCAAAGGGTGAATTGTACTGTATGGTAAAAAATTGGATGGATGATTACTTCACCATAGAGATTATGGCATTGTCCAAATGAGGCCTATTTGAATTAATCTTATAGTCCTTGATTTTTTAAATGAAAATAAACCATCGAATGAATGCTTTTATCTATAGATATTCGATCTAATAATGAGAATGTATCAAATGGACATCGATCCAGGTCAAGCTAAAGCTAAAGAAGAAAAAACATTGTAAACGATTTCGATGTGATATTGGATGAGCTCAAATGGAATCAACGTTTAAAAGTAAATTTTGCATTAATCAAAGTTATGCACTGCAGTAGTTTTGCTGCTGCTTTCTTTTTCTTCAGAAATGTTTTTGCTTGATAGTATGTTCCACCAGATTGCAGTATGGAAGATATTGTGTATTATGGAACATTATGATACTTGGCTTGCACAAGTGTACACGTAGAATATTTTGAATATTTACCTGTGTCCAATTCCAGGTACACGAATACCCTTCTTTTTCATACCTTCCACAAACTCGAAGGACTAAGCCCCTGAGAAGAAACAACCGTTTCAAAACGTATTCTGGTGTCGATAATCTGAAACTTGGGCATAAAGCATCCAACTTCCTAGAAATAACTGTGAAGTAGCCATGGTGCAATCAACTCATCTCACCGTGTCATATGCATCCTTAAAATATGGAGCAGCATCATCAATGGCCCCTCCAAATCGTGGACCAATTGTAAGCAATCCTGTTTCAGAAAACCCATTCAGTTCCAAGGTTCATTGTGAGATCTACCCTCTCAAACTTCTTAGAAGTCTAATATATTCCTGGAAATGTTAAAGCATTACAGCATCTAACCCTACATAGAAATTCCAGCAGTATCACCAATTTTAAATGCTCCACCTTGAATGCCTCCAACAGTATCAGGGCCAATAACAACCTGCAAATAAATATTGTTATCAATCAAGAAGTAATTCTAATGACAACCCTGTAATGATTCAAATTTTGAAAGCATTTTATTTAGGGCTAGGGCTAGTCTCTTTCTTATAAACGTGTGTCCTGTTTTTTTTTTTTCCATTTTTTTGGGTGAAATGGTAGCACAAACCAACTAGTCCACAATATTTTGGTTGTGGCTATTGTCCTTATCAATAGGATTTGATACAAAATTCTGCAAGGTGATTTTTTTGGATTTAACCTTGACCATTCCACTTCAGGAAAGTATTACTCTCAAGTCCCACCTTGTTATTAGCCCATGCATATGCAATCAACTGCTTGGTATCTGCTTCTGGAACTCCTTCAGCTATAATAGCTACAACTCTGATGGTTGGCTGCTTAAGAGTAGCCATGGAAGATGCAGTTGCACTACAAATTTATATAAAAAGAAATGATTGACAAGCCTTCAATAAAGAATTTTCACAACTGAAACATGTTATAAAAGAATGGACATTGACCTTCTGAATGAAGCAAAATTAATAAAAACATCAGCAGTTGGATGCACACTGCAGGCTGCTTCAATGCTGCATTAAAAATCCCCAAAGAAGATCATAAACTGAAAAGTACTACAATATATGGATATGGTAAATGAATATAAGAAAATATATAAAAAAATTATAGATATTTGTATAAAGACTGTCTGGTTTTAAAAATGGCTCCATGGCCTTCTTGGTCATGAAAATATTTAGTTCACCAAAATTTGACATGCCAAATGTTATTATCTGCATTTAAGCATTGCAAATAGTAATAAAATTGCACCATATATTATACTGGGCTTCCACCAAGGGTAATCACACCCACTCGAAGGCAACTAACACTTGCTGGTGTTCATGGTAACCTGAAGCCACCTGAGCAAAATCTAATCTATTTGTTGGATAGGACCCTTCCTTGGGTTTGTGCTTTCTCAGGATATATTCAGATAAATCTTGGTAAAAAAACAAAGACAAAATGAAAACGTTCAAAACCAGAAAAAAAAAAAAGAGAAAAGAATAGTCACTCTAAATGGGAGAGGATAACACAAATTTAATGTTAATTGAAAATGTTGATAACATACAGCATGAAAAAAAAAAGGTGATGATTTTGAGAAAAAAGAAGAGCACCTTGAACGTACAGGTATAGCAATTTCCTCCTGACCAAAGAATAGTTTCTGAAATCCCTCAGCCCCAGGGTTAATAATTCCAGCAACAGAAGGTGTTTCTCTCCCTAATAGCATTATGGGTAAAAAAGATTAGCTACCAGCTTGTATTATCCTAAGATGCAGCATCCATCCAAGAACAAGACAAGATATCAAACATAGAATTTCAAAGATGCCATGCAGGCTAAGATCAATAGGTAAGAATCTTTACTGACCACAAAGAAAATCAAAATCAAGCATGCGTTGAATGGGAAGTTGCTTGTAGTTGTAGAATAATGCTTGTGTAGTCCGTGAGAACAATTGTCCAGTAGCCATGATGAACGAAGAAACTCAAAGCAACCTGCAATGATGCAATAATACATTTTTATATTGAGATTTCTTATTTAAATGAACTAGACTGAAAAAAAATCATAGCAAATGAACCAAGTCAAAGGACAAACAATTCTCTGTAGCAAATATTGATATTTCAGCAAGAGCTTTATTCCAAATTTTAAGAGATATAGGTAATGGAAATAAGAAAAATTTACAAACATTGCAGCCAGATAATTTGATAATACAAAGGTATACAAAAAGTCTTTCTGTTCTTTTTGAGGGCGGAAGGGATGGGGACACAGTTTATATTACTCCAGAGGATATGGATAAATCAGCTGTCAAGCAGCAGTAACAGATCAAGGCAAACATTTGAAAGAGTCCAAAAGCACAAAATCCTTCGCATTTAGCAACTTTTTACCCTCCTTTTCATCAAGGTTCAGCTCAAGAGCTTTGATCGTTTGCTGCATAAGCAGCAGAAACTTTTTGAGTACACCAACAAGGTCCTGAGATATCATGATTTTTCACATTCGTCATTTCTTCTTATTTTTCAAATGTTAATGGTGAATAGAAAATGTGAAATATAGTATGTAAACAAAAAAAAAGACATGACAGAATCTAATGGGTTTCTGCCGCATAAGCAGTAGATGATCCAAGCTCTCAGCTCAAAGGCAACCAAAATCTAGGACCAATTAATATACTTTTTAATGATTAAAGTAACACCAACAAAAATTGTTGAAGTGTATTAACCAGTTTAGAAAACATGGAAGGGAAGAGAGAGAGGAAGAGTGGACGGAACTATTCGAAATATGTAAAGAACACATGTAGCCACTGCAACCAGTTGTCAGCAATGAACCAGATGAAAAGAAAGCAAATGAAAGCATGGACGTTCTGGGTATTTTCATTGTTTTCTTGGGAGTTGTGATAGATTACTGACTATGATCTATACACGGCTGGTCACATTGATCAATGTCAGGCCACAAATGATGTTCTCACATTGATCACAGAGTAGCCTACCATAAAAATTCAGGCTAAAGGTCATTGATAGTCAGCTCATCCAAATACTACAAAAACAATGCTGATTATTTCAATCTATTTGGAGGATTTCTTGTGCTGTGTTACTCCACAATCTTGCTTCGATACATAGAGGTCCACTGTCACATGCCACGTCTTAATCAAATGCTTTTTATTGAATTTACATGATTACATTACTTTAGGATCCTCCTTAAATACCAGTTTCAAGACTTTATACTAAAAAAGTAAAAATCTTAAAAGAAACATCACAAATCATGACCGCCAGATAGAATCCAATAACGAAGCAAATTCATCACAAAAATCAATAAATCATCAGATTCTAGCAACACTCCTTTCCTTCGCCCCAGACAACCTCTCCACCCCCAAAAAGGAGAAAGTGAGAGAGAGAAGATCGACCAAAATTCTATATCCCATTTCTGAAAAGGAAAACCCAGAAATGGAATTGGGAGAAGAAAAGATAAAATAGAGAGAAAATGTACCTGGAATGGAAGAGCTTCAAGGCCGCAAGAAATCAGTAAGGGAAGTAACGCTTTTACGGAGGGAGAGAGCGAGACAGAGAGAGAGGGGAAGGCTTGGGCAGGGTGATCATCTCACGTGATGGATGTTCGTTAGTTGGAGTTCGGATGCCCAATATCATGCATCCCCATAATTGAGTTTTATTTAAAAAAAAATCGAGGTTTATTTATATAAAAAATATATTAATTAATAATTTAATCTTATTTATAAAATAATATTCATGATATGGATTTGATCCAATTTGACCAAGGTTGAACCTTTTGAACCTAATATTCTTTGGAGACGGTTCAGTAGAAGCTCCACGTGCATTTTATGGGACAGGACTTGTGAAGGATGGAACAGGACATGTGTCTTTCCCGTGGAGCCCAATAAGCCACCAAAATTTTCATAATTATGTATGTGAAATTTTGGATTAGCCACTGATCAGAGATTAGTTGTATTAAGACATTTCTATTAATTGCAAATGTAATTACAAGCCGTTCATACAAACTCAATTAAAAAGGTTAAAATATTCAATAATTTAACTTTAAAATTATTATTTGACTCTAATAATTAAAGGATAGAACCATGGAATAGATCCCTTATATATTTGTTAGAAAGGAAAGGAGGATCTATTTCTATTTAATTGCAATACTATTCTAATCTAAGCAAACATTTTTATTCATCTTTGAAATGGATTAGACCAATCAAGGAATACTTACGAAATGATATACCACCAAAAATCAGATGAAAGTGTCATGAAAGGACTTTGTGTTAATATTTTTTAATAATTAGTGTATAAATATTTAAATTTTCTAAGTTTTCAGGATTAAATTACACATTTTGGATTTGACTTTTCTTAGTCTCATCTGATACACGAGACTAGCGGTACCCATTTTATAAAGAAAGAAAAAACCTATTAATCTAGATATTCCTCAAGGCCATCTTTTGATCCACCGCTACTTAATCTTTCTCTCCAATTAATTTGCCTTGGATCCATTAGTCATGTTGGACATAATTTAATAAAAAATGTATTTAAATGGCAATAAATTTGAATTTCTTTTGCCAGTGTTTAATGGCAATCATCAATCTCTGTACTATTTTAGAATTATATATCTTGCCACTCCTATGATCTATTATGTATATAGTGTTAGGACTTGATATTCAGTCTAAAAAGTTAGTCAAACACAATTAATGTGGGACTCGTTCGCTGTATCTAATAATCCTCTCTCGACTGAAGCTCTCTAACGAATAGATCGTCTACGGCCTTCCGTCTGGTTGGGAGAGCCCCCAAGACCACATGCTTAGACTTGAGAATATAGGTCTGATATCACTTGTCAAGACTGAGCATTCAGTCCGAAAGACTGGCTACATCTCTCCTTCTCAACTAATGTGGAAATAGTTGTTACCGCTTATCAATACAATGAGAAAAATATATTGGTAGAGCTGAAAGAAGAGTTCAATGATGCTTGACTGTTACATTGAGCTTAAGAACAGCTTTCATGTTTGGAATGTCAAGGAGCTCAGTCTCCATGATTCCATATCCCTTCACAAACCGGAAAAATCCAGTTCCCGACATGACGCCGAACTCTCGTTCCTTCACAGAGAAGAGATCAGGCCCCTGGATCTCCAGTGTGCTTCTTCTGTATGGCCCATCAGTAAATATTACTGAAAAAACAAGGTACAAGTCCATACCATCCAGAGCAGAATTTATGTACAGACCTTGGGGTCGACCAATATTCTTTGATTCTATCTTGGGCCCTGCAGTTACCACATCGTCGACAACTATGAGAGTTCCAAACTGTAAAGCATTAGAGTTGGTGAGGCTCTTGCCGGCAACTGGAATTGCAGTAGCATCCTGGCCACTTGAGTAGTCATGCACGTAGAAAACAAGGTTGGTTTGATTCACCTTGGTTCTGGAATAGTTGTAGGCAACATAGAGAATCGAGGCTGAGAAGAGAAAGGAGAAAAAATTGAGGTGCGTTTGGGGAGGAATTGGGCTTAGTCTTGGTCTTCGAGTTGAAATGCAAGGAATTGTCATGTTGCAAATGGCGGTGGAGATACTTATGCAGACAGGGGATGAAATAGAGAAGGAAAATGACAAGAAGATGCTACTACGCAGTTGATTTTTTTTTTTTTTTTAAATAATTGATGCTTATTTCTTGTTGAAATATATTAAACTACTGAATTTTCTATGGTTTCGTGTTTATTTTTAAATTTAATTTCTGAAGGTCTGTGCTTTGTTGTCGTCTTTATTTACTGATGGGTGTTCGATGTGGGTGTTCAGCAATATTTTAAGTTGCTTGTGGATTCTGAATATAAATCTAAAGCAATCAAGATTGGATGCCAAACGAAGTCCGGATCGATTCTTTGCAGTTCAGACCACTTCTTCTCCTGGTCTGTATCGAATCTGACCAAGAAGAACCAAAGAAGAATATTGAAATTTTCACTTTGAAGTGGGAAGGTTCTTATGTTTGCAGCCATAATACAAAGGATTTGACTTGATTGTTAGGAAACTGTTTTAGAAGTGGGAGTATTGTGTGATTTTCATTCTATCTCAAAAGATCAATCCTCGGAGAACCCTGTCAGTGGAAACCTTCAGAATTCAACTAAAAAATGGAATAGAATGAATTTATTTTTGATTCTCGACTTGAGAACTGATTTGAGTTAAATAGATCGAAATAGCCCATTTCAACTTTACCTGCTATTTAATTTTTTAAATATACATATAAAATTCAATTGTTCAACTAAATAATAAACTTTATAAACTACAATTAAACAAAATTCAACTTATAACCGCTTAATTTTTATAGTCAAAATCACTTCATTTTTATAGTCAGAGTCACTCAGTGTCTGTGAGTAAAAATTGAATTTAAGGCTGAAATTTGATTCAATTGTAATTCACAAAATATATTTTCAATTTGTATGATTTATTTTTAATGTATATGATAAAAATTAAAGAAGACAAATGAAATTGACCTTATGTTCTTATATGATTTTGAATAAAATAATAATTTAAATTTTTTTAACCAAGAATTCCAAAACGCCCACTCCTCTCCAAAGTGCATGGCAGTTAAGCTACTCCATGCAAGATGAGAATTCAAATGTAATTTTTAAGTATTTCTTAAATTTTTTTATCTAATTCAATTTGTATTTTATTCTGAAAGAAATTCTAATATTTTTAAATTAGTATTTGATAATTACATTATTATAAATTGAAATTATAAACATAAGCAATATTTAATTATAATTTATGCTTTTTATTAATGTAGATTAGTGTAAAATAATGAAAATAATTAATTTCAATATATTTATAAATTATATTATTATCTTGATAATTTATCATATTTTTATTTTTAATATTTTCTATGCCATCTTTTCATAAATGGCTCAAAAATCCAAAACATTCTACTTTGAAGATAAAATCGAAAGAGATTCCAAAAACGAAAATGACAACTATATGCACACGATTCCTGCAAAGAAACCAAGATGGTGACTACAAATCATTCTCCTGTCATTATTCATGTAAAACTGAATTATACATGTAAAAATATAATTTATGACCAAACCGAATTCGAAAGAGAGAAATTGTCCACTTCTCATAATTTGTATGCTACAAAATGGGCCTTTCCCCCCTCATGACAGGACAAGCTTTAGAACATCACAAGAACTTGCACTTTGCGTGCAAAAATGACAGGGAATATAAGCAATGTGAAAGGAGGGAAAATGCCTAGATCAACAACTACAGAGGGGCTACTTGCAAGTCGCAGAGTTTATCGAAACCACTTTCAGGATTTGCTCTGTGATCATGAAGAATGAGAACCTTCAGAGTTCCAGATCCTCTTAACCAAGCAGCGACAACAGAACCCGTTGATATGAACCGTCCAAGATTGAACTTGGCAACATGGAAAGGGGCACCCATACCAGTAAGAAGTGCTGCAACAGCACGCCGAAGAGTGCCATCACCTGCTACCTTGCTGTGCTTCCCCCACCCAGTCAAGATGCTGTACACAAACAGTAGCTTCAATCTCAAAAGGTAGATGAATGGCAAGAGAACTAACAAATGAAATAAAGAATCTAATGCATGGTTAATCACAACACAATTGCTCTTTCGAATTTCTGAAAAAGGAGTTCGTACCTCACTAACTTTGGCAACTCGTGCCCTTCAAAAACAATAGATCGAATATCAAGCAGCCAGGCATGAACCATTGCTTGAGCAGCACCGGCAGACATAAGATGCAAATCCAAGCAAGAATCACACCAAGTATTATCCCAAACCTGTCTACGTCTCCCTTCAAGCACAACTAACTGCGCCCCACGTTTCTAAAAGGAGAAAAGAAGAAAGAAAATAAGGTAATGACTAGGAAAATTTGGATAATCTCAGAATAATAAGTGGGCGTTACTATTTTGGCTGAAGGGATGATAAAAAAAGTACAAAACTTCCTTGGTAATATGTGGTTATTCATGCTTCCCCAAAACTAACATCAGTAATTAGCGCTGATAATGATTAGAACGGAATAGGGATAATACAACATTCTGCCTAATGTATTTCATAATTTCTACGTTGGTCAAAGAATGACGAAATAGACAACCGTCAACAAAATATTAAAAAATAGCAGAATTTTGGTGTGCATCCACATGAATCAGGATGGTACAAGTGGAACTTTTGCATAGAGAAAGAAGCAGCATCACAAACTATGAAGATTTCTTCTTTGACTCTATGGTCACCAACTTATATCACTCACCAACATGACCATGAAAAATATTCATACAACAATGGTAAACGCATCCCTAAATGAAATGAAAGTTTAAGACATAAAAGTCAGTACCCACTGAGGAGGGGAAAAAAAAGATAAATGATCACCAGTGCACTGGGTCCATGGTATTACCATGCGCACCTAAATGCAGGATCCACCAAATCGAGTGGTGATGGCCCTACTGAAATAATAGTCTTTCCTTCAATATGTTGTCCACCAAAATACCCTTAATCAGATTGATCAAGCCTTTTTTTTTTTTTTTTGTGTTTTAATAACGAAGAACGCCAAGACCCCCACCTCTCTCCTAGTACGAGGGCATTAGACAAACTCTATATGAAAAACAATTTTTAAAGGCCATATTGTTTAGGAATTAAAAATTAATTTAAAATTTTAAGAGCTTTAAAAATGACTTGACCAATGTAAAAAAGGTGATTTTTGGCGGACGACATATTGAGGAAACGCCATTCTAGACCCATCACCATTCCATTTGATGGGTCCCACATTTAGGTGCACATGGGAATACTGTGCGACCCATGCGCGCGTGAACATCTAATAAAAGAAAAAGTGAAAGAAATAGAAGTTGGTAAGGTATCTGTAAGAATAAAAAAGTTAGGCTGTTTGTACTCCTAGCCAATGATATCTCCTATCCAATGATATCTGCACTAACGGTTCTCAATTTTGTAGCGAGGCAAAGATGCAAGGATATTTTATCATTCAGGCATACAGCATTACAACAAAGACCCATGCATCAAATCAATATAACAAGAAAATTTGTCATATACAACATTGCTTCAAAAAGATGCTTTGCATTTATAGTAACAATAACAATATAATGATGCCACTGAAGAACAATAGCCATAGTATTAACAGATTCTATATTCACAATAGAAAGTCATGTATACTCTATATATTACTTGCTTAAATAAAAAGAAATAAAGACAAACCACCTCACCACCCCAAACTACAAAAAGTAATATACGACACACAAAAAATTAATAAAATAAATAGATAACGTCCAACCCCTACCAAAAGAAACTTTATATGGGACCCTTCAATAAAATGAAATAATGCTTCATTGCACGAAGTGTTTCTGGTTCCTACCCATGGGCATTAGGGTAGAGACATGCAGTTCTTTTATTTTTATTTTTTTGAGCGGTAATAAAGAGATTTCATTAGTAGAAGGGAAAATACAAATACATAGAGAAGGGTCTAAAAGGATTAGACCACAACAAAAACAGAAGAAGAAGAAATACAATCAGACAAGAAAATTAGAGAGAAAAAAAACTACAAAACAAAGTGTCCCTCCCAGAGAAAATACAAGACATACAGTTCTTCTTACTAACAAAAGCAACTGGTAAATAAATTAAGAACAACACTTCATCAGTCAAAAAAATTAAGAATAAACAATAGTACCTACTTAAAACCAATAGCTGCAACAAAAGGGAGGAGGGGGGAAGACTAATGCCAATGACATTGATGCTTAAGCTGTAGCTTACCTGGCCAAAATGCCATAACATGTCAGTTAAGGCATTATAAAAGGCAGAGGCTGTTGATGAGTCCATGCGCTTTACTTCATCAAAAAGAGATTGAGCTTGAATCCAAATTTTCTCCCTGCTTCCCATTAGAAGACCATGTGCTACACCATAGACCCGATTATCAAACAGTCGCAGTTCTTCCAATAACATGGAAGCATCTTCAAATGAGTTGCAACGGCTGCAACAGGAGATTTGAGTATACAATTAATAGAAATCCAAGATAAATACGAAACTAAGTACAGTGTTGAAAAATCTGACAGTAACAAGTGGTAGCGCTACTAGAAAAACCAATAGGCAGTGACCCTCACAAACAAGACAAAATATACAAAGAAACAATGATGGATGTAGAAAGGATGCAATTTGGTGAATTGAGAAATGAATAAAAATGAGCAAACTGCTTCCACCATCCAAAGATGAGGATATAAAGCATAGTTGTCAGGTGTAGAAAAGATGCACTAGAGATGCAAGACACAATCGGAGGAAGTGAACATTTTACATCTCTTATTTTTATGAAAATTATCTGAAAGCATGGCAGAGGAATGCAAGAAATCGGTTCGCAGAAAAAAAAAAGAAAAAAAGGAAGAAACAAAGAATGAAATGGTGGTTTCTCCCAACGATGCAAGGGTGTTAGGGAGACTATGGTGTAAAGTTACTCCATGATTAAAGTAACTAAAATTATTATCAGGATTATGAGAATTGACAGAAGTTATAGAGTAAATGAATTATTGCTTAAGAAAAGCAAGAACAAGATGAAAATGGGAAATATATGACTCTATAATGGTTTTCAGTTGTGCTTGCAACAATCATTCATTGATGCATCGGGAAACTATTCCTGAAAAGCATAAACAATCAGCATAAGAAACACAGACAGGAAAAAAATCCTTTACTCCAGACACAGTAGATCAAAGAACTGTTTTTTATAAATTAGATCAAGGAACAATACATCATCTATTTTTGGAAATGGAAAAATAGTAGAACGTTCATTGGGAAAGAGATCAAAGCCACATATTGTCCTGTCATGGAATATGTGGCCAAGACAGATTTGCTTTGCACCATTTAAGTCACTGGATAGATATGCATAGTTGGTGATTGCCAGACCATATGATCATAACTGGCAACTAGCAAACTTTTGACAAGGGATTGCATTTATAAATGCTACAAGCAACTGCAGAAAATAAAATAAATAAATAAATAAGAAAGAAAAGAAAATGGTACCTGCAGGCATTCAAAATGGCAGAAAAGGTAACAACATTTGGCTTTATGTCTAGTTGGTGCATCTTATGGAACAGCTCCAAAATGCACATCATCTCCTTGGACTTACTCCTCACACTTTCCACTGCCTGACCCCAATCTTCAATAGCTAACTGCCTAAAACTTGTCGTAATCCTTATTTCTCCCTCACTTTCTCCCGTCTCACTCTTAGAAGCATCACCAGCAACTTCTTGTATTTGGGCCATCTTTCGTTTACCAAAAGCATCAATGATAGAGTTATAAGTTACGACATTTGGCCGTATCCCTTCTCTAGTCATCTCATCAAGCAATTGAACAGTCAACTCCACCATCCCATTCTTACACAGCGCATCAATCAAAGCACTGTACATAACAACGTCCGGCTTCAACCCTGCTTGCTTAAACTCCATAAATACCTCCAACGCCTCTTTATAGAGGCCCCCTTTGGAGAAAGCATCAATCAAAGTCGAATAAGTCAACAGGTTTGGGAAAACGGACTCCTTTTTCATCTCTTTGTACAAGTACTTCATCTTGTCATACTTTCCCTGCTTCCCATAACCATCCAAAAGGGCATTGTAAGTGACAACATCCTTGCCGATCCCCGACTTCTTCATCTCTTCACAAACATTTAAGGCATCTTCAAATCGTCCCAGCTTTGCATAAGTTGCAAGCAATGTATTGTATGAAACTCTATCCAACTGAATCCCAAGGACCTTCATTTCATCAAACAAATTCAGTGCATCATCCAGTCGACCGGCCTTCGCATACCCATCGATCAATGTGCTGTAAGTTACCACATTTGGCATCAAATTCATGGCTGACATCTCGGACATGATCTCAAGAGCCATATCCATCTGTCCACCTTTGCAGACAGCATCCAAGAGGGTGTTGTATGTGAAAAGATCACGTTCAATACCCCGATACACCATCTCATTGAACATGTCCCTTGCTGTCTCCCATGACCCATTACGGCTACAGACAGCAAGAAGAGAATTGAATGTAATTCGATCTGGAGGGATGCGATTCCTTACCATCTCATCGAAAATTGCAAGAACCTGGTTGAATTCAACTCCCCCCTTGCCACAAGCATCAATGACAGCATTGTAGGTAACCAAATTTGGGCGCAAGCCCAAGACTTTCATCGAATCAAAGAGGCGGAATGCCTCTTTCGAGTACCCGTTTCGGCCGTAGGCGTTGATCAGAGCAGAGAAAGCAAAGACCGTGTTGCCATATCCTTCATCAACAGCAGAGTCAAAGATCCTCTTGGCAAGGTCAACACGACCCATCCGACCAAGTGCACTGATTATGGTGCTGGCGAGTTTGCCCCGTGAATCTGGATGGTGGTGGCGAGCTTGCGCAAATTCAAAGCAGCGGAGGGCTTTAGAGCACTCACCACGGTTGCCTAGCTCACGAAGCAGGAAAGTGTAGTCTTCAGCGCCAGAGAGCTTGGACTCGTAGCTGCGGAGGAGGGCTTCCAGGGCTTTGTCATCGCCGGCACCGATGCGGGTGGCGTGGCGGAGTGCCTCTTCGGCGGCAGAGCTGTGGCGAGGGGCACCGAAGGTGGTTTTCTGGCGACCAGAGTGGAATTTGGAGATGAGGCGGGTCGACCGGCGGCCCCGAAAATCAGCAGAAAGCTCGGATTTTGCGGAGAGGGAGCGACAGATAGGGGAGGATTTCGGGGGATTAGGGGCATTTCGGGAAGAGTGGTGGTGGGAGGAGGAGGAGGAGGGGTTGGTCGAGGAAGACTTAAAAGAGCGGTTTTGGGGGTGGTTTTGAAGATGGTTTTGAGGGTGGTTTTGGGGACAATGGTGGGTTTGAAGGAAGGGCTTGGAAGGAGTGAGAGAGCAGTGAGGGGGAGGAGTAGGAGTAGAGGAAGCCATTTTTGGATGAGAATCAGAAGCAGATTCTCATGGGATGATGATAGATAGCAGGAATTGGAGATTGGGAGGTGCTCTTTAATAGCTGTGGCTGCTTTCAGACATTGATTTTCTTTTTCACTTTTCCCTTTTAAATCTTAAAAAAGCATTTTTTTTTTCTATTTTTCCTTCATTAGTTGTCAATGGTGAAGATATTTATATTAGTTGTCAATGGTGAAGATATTTATATGTTCCTATCTAATATTTTGGAAAGGATTTGTTACTTTGTTTTCAAAGATGTTATCCGATGTTGTGCTAAAGTTCTTCCTAGGCTACTCAGCTAATTTAAATTAAATATTTTTCTTTTTAATTTTTTTTTAGAAATATGGACTTAAATTTGACCAAAATACTCAAACAACAATTGAATAATTTCTAACTTTTCATGTCATCTGATTTTCTTCTCTTTTTTATACTCAAATTTAAATTATTAATTAACCTCTATTTGCATTCATCCTCCTCTATACAGTCTATGTACATTATTTTTTAGTGTACTATGATTTAATTTTCCTTAAGACTATCTGTCATAAATTAAGAAGCTTCAAACTACAATTTTTTATTTTATCAATCTGCTAATTTTCCATAAGATTATCTGTCATAAATTTATGTACTATTTTTATTTATATAAGTCCTGCTTTATTTGTAGTTTCTCAATTAGGGTTATGGTCTTTTTTAAGGATGTACACGCTTGGAGCGAAACCAGTCAGAGGATAAATTCCAGCATAACTGGATTTCCGTGCCAGCAAAGTCCAGATTTTTTTTTTTTTTTTTTAACTCAAACTCAATATGCCTCATCTTTTTATCATGAGTCAGATTTCTATTTATTCAGGAAAAGTGATTTTTGTAACATGAGTTTTGCACTAAATTTTAAATTCTTTAAAATTTTATCATTATTGTTGAGAAAAAGGAAAAGCGAGAGAAAGAGAAAGAGAAAATTAAGAATAAAATTAATTTTTTCTTAAAATTTAGTGTGACGTGAGATAAACTCAAGATGCAAATATCACTTCTCTTATTTAGAGTCTTCTTTACAAATTATTCTTTTTCAATTGATATTATTATAACCTACATCATCCATCACTATATAATTTAATATTTTATTCTATATCTATTTTCTCTATATTTCAGTAATTGATCTTTTCTCCTAATTAATATTATCTATAGTTTTTAACTATCTGTTTTTTTGTTAATATGACCAAATAATTTTAAATGAGTTTATTTTAATTTATCATTTACTGAGATTATTTTTAAATTATTCTTAATTTATTAATTTCTAACTTATTCTTTAGAGTTTGTCCACTTATCCAATACAACACACTTATCTCAACTGTCCTAATTTCGTCTATTTATTTTTCTTCATTACAAAGCACTCTACTTTATTTAGTATTACATATGTCACAACTTTTTTATGAAATCATAGTAATTGACTCTTTTATTATATACAACTCTATTAGTTTGTCTAAATTTTACCTATTCTACTTTTATTTTATTAGTTATATTTAAATTAAAACCTTCCTAACATTTTATTATAGAGTCTAAGACTCTAAACTTATTATAATATTCTTTTAAATATATTTGTCAATATTGATGATTTTTAAATTTTGGTCAAATTTTCTTTTTCAAACATAGATTGAAAAATTGGTCTTTGCTGAAATTCGTAAACAAGCGCTCATGGATGGGTAATCGAGGATTGATTTTTGGTGCATCTTGGGACAGTACGACACTTTTGCAAAAGGCTTGCAACTTTTCTGCATTTTACAACACTTTCTGCAGTGATTATTACATTTACAAGTGTACAACATTACTTTGTTGTTCATGGATTAATAAAAGGTAATCATGACATCAGTGGGCCCATATTGATTACAGTATGATAGGGACTACACATACGTCATACGGTAGGAGTGATCTAGCAGAGTTCCTTTCATGGAAATACAACTATTGCTAATCTTAACGCCAGGGGTCGATAGCTAATCTTAACGCGTGTGATCGAGATATCAATCGATACATATTATATCAGCCATACAATAATCATATCAGCTGATATGACTGATATGATTAATATCGATATTTAAAAAAAAAAAAATCAAAACGGTGATAGACCCGAATTAAAATATGGACCAATATTTACATTTTTAATTTTTTTTTAAACAGTTTCTCTTTCAATTTTTTATATTTTTTAATTCAAAGAAAAAAATAATACTAATATTTAAAAATAAATCAAAAAGAGGAAAGAGAATCATGTCGGCGGAATTATCGGCCCGTTTTTTTCACCACTGCTTAACGCATTCATTACGACTATATAGCAAAAAGGTACAGCCATTGATGGAGTTCAGGCCTCAAATTTTTAAACTTGACCAAAATTGCTAAAAATATAATAATAAAACAGTTGACAGAATTGGGACAGATAGCAGGCCATGTACTCTACAAATCATGCATGAACAAAGACTCGTGACAGTCTAAATCGAAAATTATGGGAACAGCACTACGGGCAATTGGAGATCCAGAGTGGTTGGTGTCTGTAATATGCAGAAGGATATGATCATAATGGCACACTCATTTTTCGTAATTTCTAGCTATCTAACTTGTTCTTTTATCTTTTTGACCATTCAACCCCATAGGAAATGAAGAAACTAGTACCTCTAACCATCCAAAATAGATGGGTCCCTGTCAATTAACATAAAGAATCATTGCCATGACCCCTCCTAAAACCAGTTGTGGCCAAGGCCATGATCCAAAGGTCATCAGTGGGCAAGCCACAACATGAAAACAATATAAATCCAAGAAATGATTCAATGAGAATGATGACAACAAATGACTAAAAATGAGTTCCGATCCTACGTTTTCTTCCATACAGATTACATTTCAGATTTGCAAGGAAAATGCAAAAAAGTTTTTCCTTTTTTTTCTTTTTGATAATTAGGAAACACAAAATCAATTAGCATTACAATTGGTAAGTCCTCGAGTGCTCATACTAAATCCTACATGAGCTCAAGATCAACAAAAGTTAAAGAAGAATAATTAGAGAACTAATTATAGGAACAAAAAAGATGCGGAAGACCAGCTCACTTTACAGTCTTCAGTAGGTTCTCTTTCTCACAGCTGGCTTTCTCAGTTCCTTCTTTACAGCAATGGAACTAGAACCTACTGGCGTGATCCCTGCTGTCAGTTGGTATAAATCCTTTAACCTGCAATGTTCAAATCAGAGCATTGTAAGCAACTTCATCTTTAGATGTTGCAAGATGGGGAGAAGAAGAAAATAAATCTACCTCGGCATGCTGACAAATAGAGCTATAACAGAAACCCCAACAACAAGAGGAAATACAGGAGCTGGTGTCAATTCCTACATAACATAAAAATGTGCATGTTACTTTTCTAATTTTCCTCTACTCACTGTTGATATATATTTAAAAAAATGCAAATAAGTATGTTGATGGGCCTCAGAACAGGATCAGAGCCTGTAGATTATAATAGAAGGCTTAAATCTGCCCATTTTACATTCACTTTAAGAGCACAGACTACTGTGCAAGTTAGAAAATATTGGATTTGCAACGCTGAGCAGGGAAAGTGTTAGCAAATAGGATGTTTGTCACACCAGTGGGGCCATACCTGTTTGTGATGGATTTCTTCAACCTTATAACTCAGCGACCCAATATGGATTTGAGACTGCTTATCTAAATCAATTTCAATGATTTCGGATTCAAACTTGTGGCTGCTTGATGAGAGACTAGATTTAAGCTGCAAGATGTGTTTACCCTTGGACAAGCCATGTATCTCGAAAAAGTAGGAAAGTGGCAATGGAATGATTGATTCTATCTTAGATACATCATCTGCCGACTTGACTTCCACAGAAAGATGTTGTTGCAATTCATCAAGACCAATTCCCTCAACATGCCCACTCAAAATGGTCATTTCTGGTTGTTCAAATACCACAAAATCCAAACCCTTGATGTCCTCATACCCAACCTGCAAAACAGAAAAATAAAGCATTTTTTAGTGCACATGTGAAACATAAAGGTTGGCCAATAGCAGTTCCTGTATATGTAACAAGTCCTGAACTGCAACATGTGTACTACATGGAATGAGAATTTATTAGCAAAACTCTCACCTCCACAGTAAAAAATTGTGGAGATGCACGCTCAATTTTTATGCTCCCATGGTCTTCCTTAACTTTTATTAAATAGGTTGTGTCAGGAAGTAGTCCTCTCAGGCGATAATAGCCTGAGGAATCTGTTGTTGTTTCTTCATAATAACCTTTTGATTCAGACCGGGCTTCAACAGAAACACCTTCCTTGGCTTGCCCGCCAAGTAGTGATACTCTACCCATGGCACTGTAAAAAAAAATCATTTAGCATCAACAGAGGAAGGTGGGTTATATGCTTTGAGAAGCAAAGATAAGCGACACATAACACATTTGATGATTATTTGAATCTGCTCTTACATTATTTGAACAGAAATGAGAAGCAACAAATAAAAAGGAAAAAATCACTTAAACGAACCTGTAAGCAACACGGTTAGCATGGAAAACCACCTCTTTGAACTCTCCAGAACCAAGTTCTATTGCTTGTGCAGAAGGTGAAAAGGAATATTCCTACAAAAGCAAAAAAATTCAAGTGCAAAAAATAAAAATAAAACATTTATAATGTAAAGATGTAGATGAGTCTGTGTGTAGAAAGAATTATTCTGCATGCTAACAAAAATGACATCTACACACCCTAGGCATAACCCTGTTTATATTCCTAGCTTTATATTTAAGGAACAAACACCAAGGTAATAAATTAAAATCATATCAGATTGGCTGGTTCACAAGGTTGAACCAAAACCTTAGGTTCTATGGTCCTATCCATGGGAAAATTGCTCCATTGCTTGACTGTTAAATTGTATGAACTGTACGAACTACTAGCCATTTCCATCGTTCTTTCATTACACACGTATCTTTCCCTAATCTGTCACCCTTGTTGTCTCTCTTCTACTTTCCTCTCTATCTCTTTATATTTATTAGTCAATATGAAAAAAAACAAGTGACAAGAAAGGATGGCTATTAGGACTCAGGAACTGTACCTATACAGCCATACATGGCTATTGGGTGGGTCTTTGGAAAAGTACAAATTAGACAATAAAATTTTCAAATTGTTCATATAACTATAGAAAACTCTTAATTTTCAAATTCTTTTACAAATTAAAATTATTATTTAATATATAATTGCGAAGCTACAATGATGTCACAGTTCAACCTGGTTTAGACTTTCCGGTTGAACCTGAGTAGACCAAATCTTGACCTTGACTGGTTTAATGAACACTCCTATTTTTAAAACATTGTATCAAGGTACTCTTTCTCCTTCAAAGTAATCAAGATAAGTTTCACAGAGAATCAATCTACATGCTGCCAAATAATCTCCAACCATCTGCTTTATAGAAGAATGGTATTGCATAACACACTTATGATGCGCACAGTAACATAGTCGACAAGTAAATAAAGATTACCTTAAGAAGAGGGCGTAGATAAAAACTTCCAGGAAATAAGTAATCAAATAAGAAACTTCCCCCACTACCAGTAACCGAATTATTCCTGTATCCATCTTCACCACTCAAAGATAACAAAACCGGAGGAAATAGCTCTTGAACTTCTTCTCCCGCATATATGCGTACAGATATCTGACTAAGCTTTTGACAGGAAAATGAATTGGGTTCAACTGGTTTTAGATGATACCCAGGCTGCATGGTTCAAGAACAATATTAGGGAACATACCCCACCTATAGAACTTGTAAATGTAAGCATTTCTAGGTCTAGTAAAGGTAATTCAATAACTTATGTGCTCAGAGTATTAACTAAAAATAAACAAAATTAAGCAGAAAGAAGCAAAGACTTGCAACCTGATATAAACTCAAACAAGTGCATTGCAAATTTGACATGTGGAAAGGGAAAAAACACAATGTTTTGCAATCTCCATCTGAATCTATAATTTCTTACAGTAGGTCACAAACATCTGACATGGAACGACTACTACAACTAAAGAATGTGTGATTTCTAATCTCAAAATTTATTGCATCTAAAAAGGCTTATTTTGAAGGAAGCCCTAGCAGTCTTGCTTCGCCAAAAAAAGAAAAGCTCCATTACTTTTTTCATATTCTTTGAAAAAAAAACCAACTTCATATAAGGTCTTTGAAGAAAAGCCGTCTTTGTCCAAATTCAGCACATGCTGCACAGATTTCAGTCTATCATTCAAAAAAGAAAAGTGAAGTTGGGAATGATTTTTTACCTCATCCAAATATATCATAATTTAGTCGCATATGAATTTTTTAGCCACCTAATCTAGGGCATAAAATTAATGATTGAATTACAAATCACATGGTTAGAAATATAACATACCTACTTATTTTTATATCTTGGTATATCTAGAGATCTACTTTCATTTTATACTGTAGAATGAAGTTTACAACCATGACCAACTCCAATTTTGAACATGATACATTAAGTTCATACAATATGTGTTACTAAGACACTAAATTTTGCAGAGAGCTGATAAAAAGTATGGGGCTTTTTTTTGACAATATGAAAAATTATCAGAGCTTTATTCTAGATTAACAAAATTATTGGGCCCACTTTTAAAATATCCCTAAAAATGTCCAGAACCAACTGAAAGCAATAAAACATTTTGGTTTGCAGAACAGAAAACCAAACAAGAAAACAAGTATTTGTACTTGTAAACAATGCAAACCTTTGAAGCCTCCACATTGTAACTTGTATCATCATATAAAGGCCCCCCAATGAAAAAACCATCTTCTCCTGTTTTAGTTTCCGAAGCTAATTCACCCTTCATCAGAGGAGCATTGCTGCTATCTCCAGCTGCTAATATTCGGATGTCAACGCCAGGAAGAGCTGGAGAAACTGATCCTTCAATGTACAATCCCAATCGACCAACAAATGGTGGAATAGGAGGTTGACAACAATCAGTTGTAACTGATACCTAAAGATATGAACAGAAAATATAAAACAGAAATCATAAAATAAAGATATACTAAAGTACATTCTGATTAAAATAGCATTTTGATCTTTGGATGAAAATTTTCAAGGCTGCTTACGTCTTGTCCTCTGGGATAAAACAGGAATTTCTTTTCTTCTGCAGCCCTGCAATTAGAAAGGGGAAAATATTTAGTGAGAACAGAAACCCTGCAGCAGTGCAGTCTGTTCATATCAAGTCTTGTGACCAAGCAGTTGAGATTTGAGGATGGAAATGTGGAGATCAATCTACTCTCTAGGTAAGAAATCACAGGACATTGAACTGGACTTTTATGGATCCGGAAGCATTTTGTGTTTACTATTCAGAAGATAAAGTTTCATAATAAGCATCAAACTGCATGAAACCAAACAGAGAAAAAAAGGAAAGAAAAGGCAAACTCAAAGTCAGGACCTGGTCTACTACTGCAGATAAACTAAGACTTCACTAAATAAAATGTGACATATTTATATCAGATCATTTGGAGGGTTCAGGATGTTTAATGTACAGTAGCAACCTACAAATCCTTTAGCATGGTGCCAGATACAATCCATGATAGTTTGTGTTTGACAGACTTTGAGGGGATTCATACAAAGATCTCCAACACCAACAAGAAACAAGAATTATAGACTCAAAACATTTGGCCAGCCCTGTTGGTTGCCTCCACTTTTTCCCCATAACTCATTGATTTTCTGTGGTAGGAAAATGCTCCATAAACTCTTCACTAGTACATTTCTCTGAGAAACTTCTGCTCTTATTATGATCTACAGAGTACAGAATTCAGACTTTATTCAAACATCTCAATAAGAACAAAGGTAAAAAGAAACACTTATGACCTCTTCACTAATACATTGTGTTAGAAACTGCGTGATCTGCAAACTGAAGATTTTGAAACTTATTCAACCATCTTAGAAAAACATGGATGCACACACAAAAACCTTTTGTTCTAAATCTGACATTAACATAGACTTCTCAAGCATAAACATTTGGGAAAAAAAAAAAAGAGCAAGAAAGATTATGCACCTTGAATCATAAGGAGCAAAGATGAGTTCATCTCCAAGATTAGCCCAAAATGAGTACTCAAAGATGGCATGGCCAACTTGGTTACTTCCAACGGACACAGGCCTCGTGTGACTCGTGTATATAACTTCATTATTCTTATTCAATATATTCACGATTATACCCTCAGACAACTCATTGGTGTCATGATGTAAGCTCAAGTCAAAGTGGACTTCTCCTTTAAGAAGATATTTCACTCCTGTAAGATGTATAGGCTGCACCAATATGAAACAAACTTCTATGAAGAAGTTGCATATGTAAAGCTGCAAAAGGACAACACAAACTGAAACAACAGCGGCAAGGAAAAGAAACAAACAATCACCATACCATTGGCTTTGATGTATCAAACTTCGCCGATGAGCTTCCAAAGAAAATGCATGAGTCAACAAAATGAAGATCATGTTGTCCAGGAGATTCTACACATATTTTCTGTGATCCTTTCTGTGATTCCAGGAAAACAAGATTAGGCCGATTGTCAACGTGAAAGTGCATTATTATGCAGCATTCTATACAAAAATGGCATTTCACAAGTGAATATTCTTTTCAGAACTGCTCTACCTTGATATGCAAATTCATAGGTGCAGCATTAGGTTGGCGTATGTGAGCATCTACATCATGGCTGGAAATTATGTCTATCCAGTAGCCTTTCTGAACAAAAATAATTCCTTTTTTGTCTTCAGTGCCTACATCCACTTCAATAGAGCTCTGATCCCAGCACCAGTCATCCTCAGAAATGGCTGAGAAAGACTCATGTTTGACCTAAAAGATATAAACATGATCCAAATTCAAAAACTATATTGTCTATGACCATAAGTAATCAATTGAATTCCTATGTCATCTTTCAAAAAATAAAATAAATTAAAAATTCCCACATCAAAAGTTGGCAGTATAGGTATATGATACAAAGTAAGAAGACTTCTGGGAATAACCGTAATAGTAGAAGTCCCATTATCATGTTCTTGAGTACAAACAGTTACTTACAACATATGCTGAGAGGATTTATGGACAAGAAAATAGGTTGAATGATACCTCAAGCCGATACTTGCCAGGAAAAACTTTTGGAAAAATAAAGTCGCTACTCTCATCGCTCAAGGTAACTGTGCTTCTTTCATTCTTACTTTCTCCGGACAATCTTATTAGTGAAACGGATACAGCTGGACCACATTTTTCCTTGCAGAGTACAGTCCCATGAATATCCACTTGTGCCTGAATTTCAGGATAAAGCATGAAAGAGTTAACATCATTTAGAAATCCTACATTAACATCATTCAGAAAACCCTGCATTTCCAACACAAATGCAGGAGATTGTGGATGCTTGGATTTCACCATTCAACTCAGAAAGATGAGTTTTTCTAATCATTAAAATGAATTAGAGAAATGATTTATAAGAAATCTGGGTTTTCTACTTTCCTCGGTAACAATGACATTCAATTAATGAATGCAGAGACAAATACATAATAAAGACATAAACAAAAGGGATAAAAATTAGAAAAATCTAGAAACAAATCTAATCTAGAAACACCATGCTCAGCCAAGAAATCAGCTATACTCTATTGGCTGATCTATGAATGTGCACAAAGGAAATATCTAACGGAGTATAAAACACCATGATCTCTCTGAACACGTGAACAAGTCTCCAAGGAGATTCTTCTTCCCCGACGCCCAACTCATGGCATTGACCAAGTCACTTCCAATATGAATTTCCCTTGGAAGTAATCCCCAAAGATCCTCACTGCCTTTTTGTTGCTAAGGATTCCACTTCATTAGAAGCCTTTACTCCAAACAGAAAAGAAAGAAAGTACCTTACCCTCTGAATCACATAAGATACCTGCAATACCAGTTAGGCCTGACTTCCTCTTCTAGCTCCATCAACATTAAATTTCAATTTCTCCGAATTCGGACACTTCCATCTTTCCTTAATCTTGTCTAATTTCTTTGTCTTGTCGTAAAATTTCCCAATTTCTAGCAGTAGTAGATGAAGAAGTACCATAGTACTCCAGTTTACCCCTCACCCAAAATATTGCTCTTGCTTTGCACACTTGAAAGATGTCTTCAACTGAAATCTCTCAACCCTTTTATTTCCTTCCGTATCAACCAACCAATAGCTGCAAGTATGACAGGGCCGGCCAGACACAAGTTGAGGCCTAAAGCAAAAAATCTAAACGGGGCCTTCTTTGTATTTAACATATTATTATAAGTAGTATTTAAATAAAATTTTAATTATATATAATAAAAAATAATCTGGAAAAAAAAATCGGGCCTTTTTTTTAACACTCCTGAGGCCGAAATTTGGGGCTCCCTAATAGGGTTTTGCAGTAAGATTATCAATAATTTCGGGCCTTCCAATATTTGGGGCCTTAAGCGGCCGCTTTTGTTGCCTTTGGGTAGAGTTGGCCCTGAAGTATGATCTTCCATAATGATTTTCCCTTACCTGGAGAGGAGTCCACCCCCAACCGAAGAAGAGGTCTCCCAAATCGGAGTTAAAACTCCAAGAGACCCTGCAAAGGGTCAGGAAGGAATTGCATAAGACCAAAACAAAAAAGACAATTAATAAATAGAAGATCCATAGCCTCCTAATCCACACCACACAAATGCAGGAAATATCTACACCAGATGGGATGATTCCTCTTTTGAGGAGTTGGCATCTAGTGAGAGCTTTGCCCAACAGAAAACCTCCACCCTAGTAGGGGCGAGGCCCTGCCATGGTGAAATCTGGGGTTTCTTCTAAAAAAATTCTATTCTTCCATGAATCCAATATATCTATTTGTTCCTATCTTCATTCTTCAACCCCAGCTGCAAGCCAAAAGAGAGGAAAAACAGAAAGGGAAAATAGTTGGTTTACTAGCAAGAAAATCAGATTAGTCCCTGTTGTTTATCCAACAATTGGAGAAGATCCATCTCTAACTCTCCACCCTGTCAACAGTCCCATTAACAGAATGCATGTTTGATTGGCATGGTTAAGAAAAATTTGATGAATATAGACTTCTAAATACTATCCAAAAGCAGTAATGTATGACACATTGCAAGTCTCTTCATCTCTGGTGAAATCCCAGCTGTAATCCAAACCAAGAAATCTGTCACAGGATATCGTTGACTACACAGTTCCAGGGATATTATATTTCTCCAAAATCAGATAAAATTGTTCTAGAGTTCCAAGGATTCAATCATGCCCAAAAGTGGCAAATGAAGATTAATTAAACCAATTAAACCCGTAACTTCAAGCATACCTGAAAAAATTCTATGTTCAGCAATGGACTGTTAACAGAGACATCAACATAAGATGGCAAAAACAGAAGCTCAGAAGCACTCTCTGCTGTTGCAGCTAAAGCCAATAGCCGGTAATCACCAGGAGGAACCTGTGCCACAAACAAGAAAAAAAATAATGGAACCATCTCATTTGAATGACTAAAAGGAAAACTATATGTCCTAGGAATGAAAAATTAAGGCCAAAATTTAACAGTAAAAACATAATGTTTCAAAGCAGACTGTATCATTAAGGTGAAGCCATTGCAACTATATTTTTCATCAGAGCAGGTGGGGGCTGCCTAAATCAAATTACATTTCCATTGACAGGCCCATATGGATGGGAACCCCTTAAAAATCTTCCAGGTTGGAAACTAATAACACTTCATGGTTCATGGCCTAGAAATAGATGGTCTGAGAATATCAGAAAAGCAAACAACAAAAGGGTGGAACAAACTCACACAAACACGTATAGACTTCTCAATAAAAAAAAAAAATCTGGGAAATGGTATAGACTTCTCATAAATGAGATTAGGTTCAGAAAAATCTTCTCTTCACGTCACAAAAATTGCATTTATCAAGTATCTTTAACACATCACGTATCTCATTCATTGGGATCTCCAGATTGCTTTTATTGGTTTTGCTACAGTAGTTGATCTTCTGGTCACTAATCAATTTCTTCTTTGGTTCCCCCATAACCGCTATGTGGATTAATAAGAAAAGATAGAACCAAAAATAAAAGAATTAAAGGAGACCCAAAGGTTTTTTTTTTTAATGACAAAGAAACCCAAGACCCCGGGATAAAACTTCAGATGCATGCAACCCCCCGCAAGCCATAGTCATTGGGTGACTACGAGACTCGAACTTGAGATCTCTAGTTCCTGAGCCAAAGTGTCTGCCAATTGAGCTACCCCACGTGGCGTCCAAAGGTTGCCCCGATAGAAGAAGAGGAATGTTACTTAGATGGCTTAGACACATTCACAGACGACAAAGGGGGGAAAGGTGGGGGAGGGGAGAGAATTTTTATTTCGTTCAGTGATATCGTAAAACTTAGAAAGAGGACACTGGTTAATGGGATAATGACCTCAAATATGATCTCAGCCTTGAATAGCTGAGAATCATCATCATCATCATTGTCATAGTCACTAATTCCATCTATCTAGGTCAGCTTTTAAAGCTCCACTCTTACATTCTACCCTGCTCTAGACAATATAGCTGATATTTGAACAAAAACATAACCAACCTCTAAAATGATTAATTCATGATTAAACAACACCTGTCTAGACCATGGGGGCAAAAATCAAAAGAAGAAGAAGAAGAGGCCAGGCAGTGAATGCATCAGAACCAACAAAATAGGTGGGTATAAAATATCATAAGAGCAAAGCATATAAAGCACCAAATATAGCCACTTTGATCATACCTCAAAGCAGAATTTTCCTTTCTTATCTGTTTGTTTCAGTTGAGGCTTAACATTCTCAGGTCCATGTGTCAATGTAACCTGGTGCGAACCATTAATTAGGAAGAAATTGGGAAAAAACATGTCAACAACAATCATTTTTCCCATGTCAACAACAATCATGCAACTGAATAGTTACAATGTTCCAAACCTTCGCACACTAAAAAGAGAGAGAAAGAAACGAAGGATCACCTTTGCCTTGTAATCTCCAATTACTGAATGGACAACACCACAGATGTCATAAGATACTGCTTTTATGTCTGCAACTGAAGCCATGTTTGGTAAAACCTGGAATTCAAAACAGAGCTGTCAGTCCACAGTTTTCCATTTGGATGAATGAACACGGAATGAAAAGTAACATAACAAAACCATATTAAGGACACAAAGAACCACTGTACCAAGAAGTTCTCTAAACTGTTGAACTTGTAATGATCCTTCTCTGCTACAATTGTGTAGTGCTTGGAGGTAACCTGGAAAAACACAACTTTAAGATAAACATACAAACCAAAAACAAAGAAAATTAACTGCAACTAAAAATAGAACATCCATTTTCCCACCAATTTCTCCCTACAAAATAACTACATCTATCATCATCATCAACAGATCCTGGAACTGGATTTGGCAAAAAATTTCAATGGGGCGATTACATATTTGATGCCCATAGACTCAAACCCACGAATCCCGAGGTTGCATCAAGACCTTATCAACTATTTCTTGTAAAAGTAATTACACACATGGCATGCATAATTCAATTCCCACAAACACTAATATCGACAAAGTCTATATGGAAGAATGTAGAGTAACAAAGGATATGGTCCTCAATAGGACTGACTAGAAATGTAGAGCTAAAGAAGCCAACCCCAAATAGAAGGAAAATGGCTTATGATGATAATTATGATGATAATGATGATGGTCATGATGACTTCGAATAAGCAAATGATTTGTGCAATCCACTATTGCTCTCCAAATATTTCACTCTTTGTGGTAGTGCAAGCTACATTGAAACAAGAACAATGTTACTCCATCAAGAGTGCCTTAGTAAAACTTCAATGGAACCAGCAGTATATCAGAATTCATAGGCAATGTACAGTGCTTAGTCAGAAACAGCAATTTCTTTTTTTCTTTTCTTTTTTTATTTCTTTTTTTGTTTGAATGATAAACAGCAGTTTCTTGTTGGTGCCCATGACAAAATAGATGGGCAATATTAGTTCATAATCACACATCTGCAGTTTAACATTAGAAAAACAGGCTTTTCTGGTCTGATTATTTCATGAGCAGCTGGAAGAAGCCACTGAGGCTACAAGAACGAGAACCTTCTAATGTACCATCTATCTGAACCACCTTCAAGTGTATTAATCTGTTTCTTTTTAAAATTTCTCCAGAAGTGTTACTTGAAAAGATCCAAAGAAATCTCCTTTTGGAGAGCTGCAGTGATAAAAAGAAAACTCATTAAATAAATTTGAAGTAAATCACACTTCTTTCTTAAAATGGGTCTGTGATTGGGAATATTTTCAAAACAAATCATTCCTTGTTGGCCAAACATTCATGGAGATATGGCAAGGAAAGAGGAGAATTGTGAAGGAATTTTTAAAGAAATGTATGGTGATAGTGATAGAAGATGGGGATCCCTCTTTGAAAGATATTTCTAAGCTGGGTTCTTGAGCCATGTAGTGAGGAAAAAAATCAAAGAGGGAACAAGGTTCATATTGGGAAATTGAACTCACATTAGTTTTTGGGATGATGTTTGGGTTGTGAGAAGTCACTGAGAGAGGATTTCCATATATAAATCCCACTTCAATGACTGTAATATTGGGTGGTAATTTCCTGGTCCATGTCTGAGACAAACCAATGGATTATGAAATTGAGCTGTTAGAAGTCCTCCTATCTTTGACCAATGAAACGCTACCTTTTGGGGAGGTTGACAGAAGATGTAGGTCAAAGGCATTTAATGGGATATTTTCAAGTAATTCTTCTACTCTCTTAAAGCCCTCCTGATCTGAATCCTTTCTTTTTAAGGCAATTTGGTCTCCAGACACACTTTCTAAGGTTTATTTTTTAAAACTGTTGGGTCGCTTCGTCAAAAAGATTCTTACTCTAGATAACCTTTAGGCAAGGAACTTTTCTGTTCCTAGAATGTGCTTTCCACGTAGGATCAACATGGAATCGGTTAGTCATATCTTTTTGCATTGCCCTATGTTTATCCCATTTGGTTGTTTTTCCTTTCCACCTTTCAATCTATTTGTTCCATCCTTTCCTCTTCCAGGATCTCCTTGAGGGGTGGGATACAGGGCCATCCCAAAGGAAAAACAGTTATTATGGAAACTTGAACCTTTGGTCATCACATGGTTTGTTTGGGAAGAATGGAACTAGCAAATATTCAAAGGTAAGGATTTGCAATGGATAGGCTACTGCAGAAAATCAGGATCACACAATGGGCAATGACATCTAAGGTTCATTGGAGCAATTTAACAGGAGTTGGGAAAACATTAGTTGATGTATTTGGTTTCTACTTGATTTTCCCACTATTTTAGTTTCTAATGCTCCTTTTTGTTGTACTTCCTCAATATTTGAATAAAACTTATTAGTGTGTGTGTAAGTGCGTGTGTATGTGTGTATGAGAGAGAGAGAAGCTTCTGTTTTATGTTAAAAAGTAATTAAAAAAAAACCTCAAGAAAATGAGATGAAGCAAATGGAACCTCAAGAAAAAACAAGATGAAGCAAAATAAGTTCCCCTTTCAGATAAGCTGAACCAAAGCCAAGAAACAAGATCAAATAGTAGTATATTCGTACAAATAATGACCAAAAAGCCCAAATATAATATGTTTTTCCCCTGAGGAGGGAAGTGGGTTGTTTGAATAGAACAAGATATAAACCGTTAGTGTCATTTGGAAGTAGCTGGTGCAGTAACATTCTACCTGATCAAGTTTATAGTATCCCTTACTGTCTGTAACAGACCTTTCATGACCATCTACCATTATTTTAACTCCATCCACTCCAACACCATTGCCATCAACAACACGACCACCAACAGAAAATCCAGTGACCTAAGACGCAATTAGAGAGCAGTCAATCCTAGAAAATGAGAGATCCAAAACAATACAAAAGCATATATAAGCACCTATTGAAAGTGAGCAATACTATAAATGATGATACAAGATATATTATCAACCAAAAGAAACAACTATGCTATCAGATCCACATTGGAAAAGACAAGCTTAGACATGATATGCCGTAAATATATCAAAAGATCATACAAAAGTTTCAGGCAACATCTTTGTGAAAGAAATTTGCAAAGTCTACTAAGATGGATGAGATTTAAAATAACAACAACCAAGAGGCTTCACCTCTTAAAATGTGAAAAAGGACTGTTATTGAAATATGTCTATTAGGTTGAACTAAAGAGACACTGGATGGTTGAGCTAAAGAGACACTGGATGGTTGAGTTCAAATGGCCACTTGCAACAACCTACATATAGATGTTACTAACACTCATTTTTTAATGTCTGTTGAGTCTAAACATGAAATTCTTGAAAATTGGTTTCAAAAGGACCACTAGCAATGATGCACACTAGGAAGTTCCTAATATTTCTCAAATTTGTGGCTTTTTATATAATAAGCTCATATATGCACTGCAGTGCAGATATTACACTCTAGTATATGCTGATCTGTGCTAAACTTCTTAATTGGAAGCCCTACATACAATATGAACCATGGTTGTTAACCATCAAAATTGTGTGACCATACCTGAAACCTCTGGGCAACTGTAACATGACGATGCACGACAGTCACATTCATTGAAGGCGGTGAAACATCAAAAATGGTATTCTCACCCTTGTAGAAAGGTAAAAGTTCATATGCCCCTGTAGTACACAACCACAATTAAATTGATCATAAATAAGGGTGCAGAGAGATTCTTTTAGACAAGTAAACAGAGTCATTGCCCGGACATCCAAGGCAGCAACTTAAACACACACGCACAAGCAGACATCCAATTAATCAATGATCAAGTACTTCAAGATATGTGTAATACACACTGAAATTATCAACCTAATGCTTTATTATCATATTTCAAAGAGATAACAACACATTGTCAAGTGCTTACTGTGTGACCTCAAAAGAAATAGGTTCTGTAGACACCGTATCTAGGTTCTTCCACAATAAACAAGTGTTATATAATAAGGTGCCCCAATTTCGGTCCACAACAAAAGGCATGGAGGCTCTATGATTACCGAAGAATTCAGTAAACTACATAAGGAAACCCACTTTGACGGAGAATACTAGCTGAAAGACCATTAAAATGAAAAATACAAGATGTAAGATAAAAGCTGTCAAAAGCAAACTTTGGACTTCATTTTCAATCAAACCAGAGTTCCACATGTGCTTTGATGCCATTCTTCTAGAAAATGGATTAAATGTCAACTTGTAATTGTTCCACAAGACAAGCGCATGTCTAAAATGTTCATCCTATGCGTCCATATAATCATTCTGCAAAAATATCTATAATGGTTCTGCCTACCTGGCAGATCCCATCAAAGCAAGGGCCAAAACATGCGCTTTTCCTGAGAATGAGTTGATAAAATCAAATCTAGTTGTAAGATGCAGATGGAAACAAATCTCAGCCATTTATCTATTTCCCGGAAGCTCTAAGTTGATGAGATGGCTTTGATTAGCCAACTTAAACCAAATTCCACACCAAATTAATCCTAACCAAATCTTATAACTAGGACCCACCCCTAGCAGATTTCTCTTCCTGAATTTCTTGCAATTTTCCTGTTTTAGGCTAGGTTGCATGCTTTCTTCGTTTCTTTTCTCCTTCCTCCTCCATCACATGGCCATGGCAGTAGCAGAGGAGCTTGATAAATAAACAGGACAGGGCTGGTCCGTACCTACATTTCTCGACCAGGTGGCTCTCTTCTACTTTCTTCACATGATAACACAAGTCCTTTGATTCAATATGAAAAAACTGAAGTACTTATGAACATTGGAGTACAGTATTATCATGGTATTAATATGGCACTTGAAAGATTTTAGATGTCAAGTTGTTATGATGTTATGGCAAACCATTCCCAACATATATGGTAGTAACTTGTTGCAATCACTGAACAAGAATGAATACATATATTTTGACTCCATGTACTCGTTAACTTTGACACTTAAATTGAAACAATTTGATAAAGGGACCAGTTGCTAATTAACAGATGCAAAGTTTCTAATAAATCTAAAAGAACACATTCTTTATGATGCCAATGGGACTGAGCAACCATTTTTCAATATTATTCTAATGCAATGAGGATAATGGAAATCATCTAGCACCTAAGCTAACCATGTGCAGTACATTTTTCAATATTATATGGCAAACACATTGTATCTTTTGAGATGAGATGACTGTTCTCCAGGAGTTCCAACTTCCAAGTTGAGGAATAATGTAAACCATGTAATAGAAAACCACAAGCACATTGGAATCATAGATGGGTAATTATTCTGAAGTGTGTGCTTGACCTTAACGTAAAATTAAATACACAGTTAAAGAAATAGAAATCTGGCTTCAACTTATTGGAATTTTCATACTAATCAATCTTTTATTTCAGGATTGAATAAATGAAAAACCAGTCACCAAGTATCAGCAACTTATGTCGGACATGGTTAGCACCAATCTTGCACACGACACTTTAGACTCTAAGCGGTCTCAATCAATAAATTTTAACTTTTAATGATGTGAATCTGCTCAATCTTACTTTTTAAGTGATGCTGAGAACAAATTTGTTGATCGAGATATGAAAAGAACTGGCTCAATCAAGATGCCACTCTATGAAACATAGCCAGAAGACAGCCAGAGCATAATCAACTACAGTAAGCAGAGTGCTAAGCATGATATTTAAACATACAATGCCTGGGAATTTCTATTCAAAATCAAACAACCATCTAGGAGTGAAACAGGAATTAGCATTATACAAACAAGCAAATGGAACTGCATAATATCTTTATAGGAAACATGAAAAGACAGAGCATTACCACATGGTATCGAATTAAACATGAACTTTCCATCAGCATCTGATATTGCATGGCAAAGAGCACTTTTTGGCCAAGGGGGATTACCAGACCCTTGGGGGCAATTAACCTCTAAAACATCATCTGAATATAGATATATGTGAACACCCAAGATTGGATTTCCCTGTGAGGCAAACAAAAAAACCTGAGAACCTTCCAAGCAATAGAATATGGATCAGTTTAGCACTATATTGAGACTAGAGTTAGGATACAAGCCTAAACAAATTATCTCTTTACTTCCTGCAGTATTTTTTCCAATTGTGTGTAGAATGATTGCATGTAACGACCCGACCCGATTTGTCAGGATTTTAGGGTCTCAGTAGAAATCGGGAGAATGTAGGTCCCGTAGTAGGTCTTGTTTCGCCCGATCCTGAGCTTAGAGACTCGAAGGGCGTTTTAGTAATTTGAATTATTTAATATTTTTGTCATGCCAACTAATTGAAAATCACACTTTTCCTCGTACAAGGTTTGACATCTGATTTTCCTTCCGGTTTTGAAACGTTGTTTTTCGAAAGGTTCTAGTTTTATGTTTTTTTTTTAAAAAAAAAGCCGAAAACCCTAAACCCTAGATCCCTTATAACCCCTCCTCGCACTGTGCACTGTAGCACGCAGCTACAGTGCCGCGGCACCTTCATCGCCACTCCTTCTTCTTCTTCTTCTTCTTCTTCTTCTTCTTCTTCTTCTTCTTCTCTTCTCTCGGATTTCCTTCTCTCTCTCGGACCTCGGCCTCTCTCGTTCTCCGACCACTCTCCTCTCTTCACCCAGACGTCCGGAATCGCTGAAATCGCCGTCGCTTCCCGACCGAGCCAGGTATTTTTTTCTTTTCTTCTCCCCCATCCTCCTACCCTTCTTCCTCCCCTCTCCCACCATTGATTTCCTCCGGTCCTTCCCCTCTTCCCCGATTTTTCTTCTTTCCCCCGATTTCTTACTCGAGTTTTCCGTGATTTTTCTTCCCCCTTTCTCTCTTCCCCCTTCCCTTCGTTTTTCCCTTTCTCCTCCCCTTTGGTTGGGTTGCTGAGTCAACCCAGCTGGGGAGTCGAGTTAACTCGACTGGGCAGCTGGGTTGACTCGGCTGAGTCTGAGTTTGGGCCCCGATGAGCCAGGCCCAGCTCAGCTCGCTGTCGGGCCTTTCCTGGCCCAGCTCGACCCTGCTTCAACCTGGCCCATCCTTTGGGCCCGGCTCGGTTCCAGGCCCATTTTCAGTTCAGACTTAGTTGGCTTGTTTTACTTGTTTACTCATTCTCGTGCTCTTGTTTCGACAGATCAAGCCCCCTCCAACTCGGCAGACTCGTTTTCTAGCGGTTAATTTCAAAACGCACACAAGTGAGGGAACTATCACACTTTTACCATACGCATTTATGCATGTTCCTATATTTAACTAATTGAACGACATGAGGTACGTGGAATGGATCCCCTATGTTTGTTTAGCCACTCGGCAAGGGAACCATTCAGATGATTATGTGGCGAGGGGACCACTCTGCGTACTCGTGTTCAGTGATGGTAAAGATCATGATGACTGAATGTGATAATGTGTAGTATATGCATGTTTGCTTGT
The DNA here is from genome assembly GCA_022113865.1 of Chimonanthus praecox. NCBI lineage: Eukaryota > Viridiplantae > Streptophyta > Magnoliopsida > Laurales > Calycanthaceae > Chimonanthus > Chimonanthus praecox. The sequence continues at coordinate 12,265,474 of CM039086.1, read as the reverse complement.
TTAAATGTAATTGATTGACAACATGATGTGTAATAACATGATGCTAGGTGATAAATGATAATGCATGCGTCCAATTATGATCGTTATACAATGTTGATAACATGTCAGAAATTATCCCTACATGCGTGTAACTGGTATACGTGGGATGACGATGGGCTTAGAGATTAGGCTACACCAGGATTTAAGAGTTCCCCCCTAACTTGTCAAGTAGTTGGGGTTGGGGCACTATGTGGGGCACACTGCGGGCGCATGGCGTAGACTACCCTGCGATTGGATGCAGGTAGGTATGTTCTTTGATGGGAATTAGGCAGTTGGGCTGCCGATGTGTTGTTCCAGACTACGACACCTACAGGGTGGGGATAATCTGACGTTGTGATTTGATGTATATTCCCAGACTACGACACCTGTAGGGTGGGGATAGTCTGAGTTGTGATAAGATGTATATTTCCAGACTACGACACCTGTAGGGTGGAGACAGTATGAGTTGTGATATGATGTATATTCCCAGACTACGACACCTGTAGGGTGGGGACAGTCTGAGTTGTGATATGATGTATATTTCCAGACTACGACACCTGTAGGGTGGGGACAGTCTGAGTTGTGATATGATGTATATTCCCAGACTACAACACCTGTAGGGTGGGGACAGTCTGAGTTGTGATACGATGTATATTGCCAGACTACGACACCTGTAGGGTGGGGCAGTCTGAGTTGTGATACGATGTATATTTCCAGACTACGACACCTGTAGGATGGAGACAGTCTGAGTTGTGATACGATGTATATTCCCAGACTACGACACCTGTAGGGTGGGGACAGTCTGAGTTGTGATATGATGTATATTTCCAGACTACGACACCTGTATGGTGGGGACAGTCTGAGTGGTGATATGATGTATATTTCCAGACTACGACACCTGTAGGGTAGGGACAGTCTGAGTTGTGATATGATGTATATTTCCAGACTATGACACCTATAGGGTGGGGACAGTCTGAGTTATGATTTGAGGGGATATTCCGAACTATGACACCTACTGGGTTGGGACAGTCTGAGTGGTGATGGTTTGGTCGGACACTCGTTGATTGGCACGTGTGGTGAGTCGTGTGTGTTACGCGGGATTGCATATGTAGATTTATTTTGATACCTTGCGGTGATAGCTTCGCAGTGTGTGGTTTATGTAGTGTGAATAAATTACTTGTTCTTTCACTGGGTATGCAATACTCACCCCCCTTGCCTTTCAGGTAGCTCAGTGAAGGCGGAACCCAACGGGTCCCAAGATCAGGTCTAGGTGTTGACAGCCGAGGGGTGTTTGGCGTACTCTCCTTTTGTTACTTAGAGAGAACACATTACGTATTTATTTCGAATGATGTTTGATATTATGGATAACTGTAATAATTGTTTATTACTTGGTCATGTTGGTTGAATGTTGTGGTACGTTTATTAAACCTTTACAGTTGTTGTTAGTGTAAAAAAAAAAAATACCGGTATTTTGTCTCTCTCTATTTTGTAGTTCGGTATCAGTGGTACCATACTCGTAGCGGGATGGGGTGTTACATTGCAAAGTCATGTATTATCCCTGCCTGCAGATCTGAGATCAAAGCAGGCAATCATGGGAAGATATGCTCATCCTAGATTGTAACATAGAGGACAGCCTATTGTGGGACCCACTTCAGGAAATAATTGACCATGTGGGACCCACCTCTGGACATAGTTGACCAGAATATTTCTACTTTGGAAAGATGACTCGGAATATGTCGCTAGCTATGTAAATCTTTGTAATTGATTATTCTTTAATTCTTTTCCTTATTTAGCCACCTTGAATGGCTCTCTTTTCATTATATATACATGTAACCTCTTATTGTTAATAGACAAGATATAGAGAATTCTTCTCCATTTTCCATATTCTCTTTTCTATTTTCTGCACGGCCAAGCTCGGGGGGTCATGAGTCGTAACAGAGACAAGATTGAAGTTAGGAAAGATCTGTGGGTGCCAAATCTTGACAATTCTAATATATGCCAAAATAAAGGAACCACCCTTAAAAGCCCTCCCAGAAATGTTAGTGACCATATCAGATATAATCAGCCAAAGAGGCACCTTTTTTTTTTTTTTTTTGAAATAGTAATTTAACTCCAAATGTCCAAACAATATAGCATCCTTCTAATGATGGGCAACCAATAGTATCTTTCCTTTCTTATCACCCCATAGGCAATTGGCACAGGATCTGACGGCCTTACTTCAGCTATTAGCTTTGATGCTAATTCCAGCACCCCTTCCCCAAATGCAGAGTAACCTAAGCCTGAAGACACTAGCTTAGTTATCGTAAAAACAACATATGGATTTGGCAGGAATGTACTTGGTGAGGTGTTGGGTAACCTAATAGTCGAATTGAAAAAAAATGTTAGCTTGGACTTGCCCCCCTAGGATTTACTATTTGGCTTTCCCTGACAGTTCCACATTCCAATGTGGGTAGGATTAGCCGACAACGGATGACCGACCTAGAGAACCTTGGATGGACTTGGACTGAGGGACCTTACCCTACCTTGGATTGCCTCAGGATAAGGCCTTTTCCCCCTAACTGGGCTTTTTTCACTATTATAATGGGATCTCTAACAAATGGATCTAGCTGTTAAACTAATTGTGTTGGCTTCACTTGGGGGTGGGGGAGATAACAGTAAGTCCACTCCGAAAAGTGATATTATGAAGGCAACATCTAGAAAATCCATTATGGAGTGCATGTCTAGGGGTGGGGCCTGCTAATTGGCCGGTAATGGGTTCACTGGAAAAGGCTATGTTTGAGTATGTGGCCCACCAAAAATGACCTTGATTGGACCACTGAAGAAGCCATGTCTTTTCAGCTCCCTAAGATTTTATTACTTCAAATTATTTTTTAATCCTAAAACTTTGGCTTTTAAAAACATAGTTTGCTTAATCTGATCAAAGTGATTTTTGTGAGCCAATATTAAAGCATAAATCTTTCTAATAGGCCAACAAAAATGGGAAAGAGTGGCCCCACACACGTGTGTGGAGAGTAATACTCTGAACCCATGTGTGTGGATGATCATCGTACTAAAAAGAAATTTCTTTCCACAGCTATGAATAACTGAATCTGAGTGTCCATGCAGAGAGTGGATCTAACAAAATATCTTCTAATGTAAAAAACAGTTTCAAGTTTAATTTTGACAGTGTTTTGGATCAAAGCATAACTAAAGAAAGAATAGGTGCCAGTAACATAGTGCCAATTAAGTGGGAGATAAAGTGCAATTCTCAAGCAGAATAAAGCTGAACCAACATGGCAGAAGGTCCCAAAACCACATCTGCAATGTGAAATGGGTTTGCAGTACAAGTAGTAAGTTCTTACCATGCAATCTTAGAGCCTGTGGGTTCAAGTCATGTTTCCATTTAAAAATTCTGCAATGATCAATTAATTTAGCATCAACTGCCCATGCCCTTGGCAGTTGCCAACTTCACCACAGCACATATTATTTTGATAAAAGCAAGACATGTTCCTAACCAGTTAAGAGTTCCTGGTTCTCTCTACATAATGAAGGGTGTCAACATTTGAAAAGAATGTTAACACCAAAGTCCGAGAGATGTCAACAAGTGAGGACAAAGGCATAATGACACCGAAATCAGGAGGCTGTCAATAATTGAGGACAGAAGAAATAAAACTCTAATGTTTTCTAGAATCATTCTAACATGTAGACAAGCTACTAGAATTGATCATAAAGGACGTAAATGATCTAATGATTCAGTCAAAATCAATACATGAACTCAGTTATACTTAAACATGGTGTGATGAATGGAAATCTATCCAGCAAGTCAATTCCACAGTTTCACAAGCCAACTTTCACATACTCAGTACCAAGTAACATATATCCACCAGTTAGTTTCATGTCCTCCAGCAACAAAACAGACCATTGATTTTTTGTTTTTTTTACAAAAAAAAAAAAAAAAGACTAGCATATACATAGGAGCCAGAGGCTGTCGTATCCAAGACAAAGAACTGCATACATGAGAACGATCACACAACAAGGTACCTGAGCAACAACAAAGCCATGAATATCATAACCAGGGACAAAGAAGATGTCATCTACCAAGCCATTTCCAAATCCGAGCTCCACCTGAAAGAGACCAATGCAATATAAGTGAAAACATGATAGATGTATTTCCAACAAAGAAAGAAAACTAATAACAAAAACATAGGAAAGAGATATCAACCTCGGTAGAACCTCTACTTTCGACATTTAAATTTGGATGTGAAGCACGCAATTTATATCGTCCTACACCCAAAAATGTGTGCGCAAACAATTAGGATGGCCAAAAAAATGTCATAAGTATCATTTAAGATTATCTGGAAAATCTCTTCCAGAAGTAACCATTTCAACAAAAAAAATAAACGGAAACTCTGTTCGAACTAATAAATAAATAAAACAGCAGGAATAATGATAAGGAAGCGCCTCCTTGTTAGACAATCATTCTAGCACATTATTCATGATGAAACCCCCTATTTTTCAAGTTCCTTGGGAACCCCCCTACTTCAAGTCACCCTGATCCAAATGCAGCACATTGGTCATTGTTGTTGGGGAAACTCCTAGGAGGTCTCCCCAATGGAAGCCTGATTGTGTAGCGTTTTTGCTGCTATTCATGTTCTCTTGAAGGGCACCCATTAGGCCAGATGATTTTATCCCCAGCAGATTTTTGGCAGCTAATTGAAACTGATGATGCATTACTTTTTAGCCAATAATAAGATCATTCTCATTAAAAAAATAAACCATGTACTAGCATAGAGCCCTTGACTCGAAAGCAATGAAAAATGATGTGGACATTTTAAAAGAAGCCCCCAATCTTTTTGCTAAATCTAAAAAGAGCCCCACAGTTTTTCTATATTATGAAAAAAAAACCCCAAACTTTTCATAAGTTCTTTGAAAAAGGCCCTCTTTGTGCCAATTTAACATATTTTACATGGATTTGAATCTATATTCATACCATATTCTACCATACAAAATGAAATCAGAACTCTAAATTTACCAAAATACAAAAAATTAGAGGCATTTAATATTTTTAGCCATTTGATTTTTCAACTTTAATTATTAATTATATGGCTAAATTTTTTATATAAGGTTGACCTCTAATATTTTAGCTAATCTAGAGATGTCCCTTAACTTACTTATTTGGATGGGGCCAAAAACTCTGTTAAAACTTCATTCTTTTTTAAAAAAGTCTTAGTTCCAATTTAACGTACGCTTCATGGACTTCAATATATCATTTTCAAAAACTACAGTTGAATATGACTTTAGAGTTCATTCAACCATATAAATTGATAGTAAACCTCTAGATTTATCAAAATACAAAAATTTAAAGGCATATACCGTTCCTAGCCATTTGATTTACTAGGGCTGAAACTCGGGTCGGGCGAGTCGGGTTTTAATAAACCCAGCCTTAACCCAGGTCACAACATTCTGAACCCAACCCGACCCGACCCGACCCGAATTTAAAACCCGATTTATCCAACCCAACCCAACCCGCGTTTGTAATACCCTCAACCCGACGTTGGCCCGACCCGAGCTACAACCTTACAGTTTCTTGACACCAGAAAATAAGATGAATTTCTGATTGGAAGGAGAAACAAGCTTCTCAAATATCACTGGCAGGATGGCAGAAAGAACCACCACTATCAGCCTTCTCCTCTTCCATCAAGCCGATCGGTTCCTCTCTATCGATCCAGAGCAGAACTTCCGATCAGATCTCTACATTTGGGATATCTTTTCACCCAATCTCAATCAGATCTCTGCAATTGGGGATTCCTTTCCCCTGCCCTCATCGATCCGTTGCAGAAAATCCATTGCTGCCGTTCCGACGAACGGGTCAATTTTCTGATTCTCAACTACTGCAGATCTTCTCTTCACTTGACCGATCCTACTTTTACTTCACATCTGCATACTTTTGTCCCAACACTCCCAACTAAAGAAGTAGGTTTTTGAAAATAGAAGAAGGTTTTCAAAAGAGTGTTAGGTGTCAGAAAGAAGGTTTTGAAAAGAGTGTTGGGTGTCTCTCCCCATATGAGGTGGGACCGAACTAAAGAAGTGGGATTTGAAAATAGAAGGAAAAAGGAAGGCAAGTGGGCAGCATCAAATCAACATGTTTTTTTAGGAAATTTGGGTCTTCTCGAGTTGGGTCTAGTTGGGTAGACATTTAAAGAGCTCAGCCCAATCCGACCCGAATTTCAGTCGGGTTTTTTTTTTCTGACCCAACCCGACCCGAGTTTACAATTTCTACAACCCAGCCCACACTATTTTCGGGTCGGTTCAGTCGGGTCGGGCCAAAACCCAACCCAAGTTTCACCCCTAGTTACAACATTAATTCTGTGGCCTTGGATTATAGATGGCTAAAAATTTTATATATGGCTGAATTTTGATATTTCAGCTAACCTAGATGTATATTTTAGTTTCTTATTTTTGGACGGGACTAAAAACTATATCTAACGTTAATTTTGAAAGTGATAAATGAAAATTGTACATCATAAGTTGAATTTGGACAAAGAGGGCTTTGTTCAAAGAACTTATGAAAAAAATTGGGCCTTTTTCATAATATAGAAAAACTATGAGTTCTTTTTTTCAGATTAAGCAAAAAGATTGGGGCTTCTTTCAGAATATCCCAAAATAATTTTTTTTGCCATACATAATTGGCTGAGGATCAATAAACATTATCAGGAAAACTTATACCAACCATACCAAGAAATGGAAGCACTTTTTTTTCTTATGAGACCCAAGACTAAGAATATGATATGTACATCCGCCCCTTGGATGAGGTGATTCATGAGATAGGCGATACCTTAGCCAAAGGTGTGAGAAAAGTGAAACTTGGTCTAATAAAGGTGTTCTAGGTTCCTAGTGTAAGCTCAGCTCAAATAAATTTTCTGTTAATTACAGAAGAGTAAGACTTCTTTTTTCATGAGTATGAGCAAACAATCAGTTATTTCCTTTTTATTTTCTTTTTTCTTTTTTTGAAATGCAGCAATCATTTGTTATACAATGTAAATACTAAAAACAAGACTAATGAGCTTAAATATGCATTTTTTACAAATTCTTGCATGAAAGTGTTGAATGAGGTAGTCCATCAAACTGAGTGTAAGAATGAGTGTTCCAAACCTGGAATTATGTTAGTGAATGAGTAGCTTCCCACTGATGACGTGAAAACAGAAGAAATAAGATCGTCACTGAGAGATAAAAGTTCAACTTTTACATTAGAAGGTCCTCCATCTTTTAATGAACAGCTCTCTCCCCCAACAGCTCCCATAACTCTTCCTGATATGGTAAACCTACATACATATACATTCTCCAGGCACTATTATACACCAAAGATGGAAACCAAGCTTGGCAAAACTCACTTTCAAAGAACAAAAATTTAGAGAACAGCAACTAGAGAATACAAACCCTGTGAACCGAAAATTGATATCTGCATTCCCATTGCAGCCATTTTGATCAACAGTAACAGAAGCCTGCAATATCAGTTACACTATGATTTCAGAAATTGCATGTATAGAAAAATTGTGTGCACAAACATGCCTTGAAAACAACAAAAGAAAGACAACTGATGTGTCATTTTGTGAGAATGGAAGAACAGAAATGCTAAAAATTCAATACTTCACTTACATTATCTGGATCCCATGACCATCCTTCAGGCCCCTTAATTTTGATCACAAAAGAACCCTATGGACAGAAACAATTAAAGTCAAAGGAAAAGAAAATACCATGCAAAGTTGAAAATTGTATTAATTGTTACAGATGTAGAAGTACATCTTTCCTGAAAAATAAAAATAAAAAATAAAAAAAAGGTTATAGAGATAATAGTACTTTGGTAGAGTTGATCTAGTGTTAAAAGCTATATTAAACAACAAACAATGATTAGACATCAGAATTTAGCGAAAAGAAGCACAAGAATCAATCCAAACAATGATAGACTGCAGAATTTAGTGTAATGAAGCACAGGAAACCAATCTCACAGTCACTGATTTTCAATGGCAAAAGAAAAAATAGCACATTTTATGAAGTGTTTAGACATATAGTACTTTGGTCAAGTTGATATGGTCCTATAAGCTGTTTTGAACACACATATGAAAGTGTACAGAATGAGTTGTAATGAAGCATAGGATTCGATGTCATGGCCACATAACAATAATCTGACAATATAAGATATAAGATTAGAAAAGGTATAGAAATCTAGAGTGTGAAGAAATGAAAATTAATATGATGATGATCAAATTGTCATGCCATCAATTACTCAAAGTCAGCATGCAAGCATAAAGAGAGAAAAAAAAGGTTGATGGGACATTAAAGCATTATGAATCAATCTCTTGGTGGCTGAAATCTATATCCAAATTTATATTGGCAAAACCTTGTGACAAGGAATTTTCTAACTCAATACCAAAAGACTAAAGACACTAGCATGTACAATAATGGCAAGTGCCCATTCTTTGCAATAATAGAGGTCATGGGTTCTGGTTGCATTGCCATTAGAAAAACAGCTAGGCAGTCAAAAGTTTCATGTGTGTGAAAAATGATTGCAGAGTAACTGAATTCATAACACGACATGCCCATGGAAACATACTGCAAAAAAGCAGCAGCACAAAATATATCCATTACTTTAAACTGAAATACCTTGTCATATACTGGGATGAAATAGTAACCATTAGGAGCACATTGAGTTCTGTCCTTTACCAGTCCATCAACTGTTCGAAGTTCAACCTGCAGTTTTTAAAACAAAAGAAAAATGAAGATGGCGGATCAGTTGTTTCCAAAAATTACAAGGACTGATGGACTAATTTATAAATGCAATGTTATAAATCAATGGCAAGCTTTACAGTCAATTTAGATATGTACATAACCATTGGTATGCCAGGGGTCTGCACTGAGTCCAAATGTACTTGTTTTCAGTATGGACAATTCAACATCTGAAATCGAAAATGAGGTTACACGGGACCTATTCAGGTGTACTTGTGTCGGAATGCTTGTGATAGCATATTGGTTGAATAAAATATTAGCATGTTGATTTGATATTCTGATAACACGTTGATTGTATAACATGATGACATGTGTTGCGTGATGACATACTTTTGATAATGTGATAACCTGATTTGGTTGCTTAAGTTATAGCATGTTGTATTGATAATGCGATAACATGCTGGATGACTCATGTGGTATCATGATTTATGAAACCTGTGGCGATATGATATGTTTTGGATGATAACATATTACATGTTTGATTGATAACATGCGTAGAGGTAAATTGGCTGCATGTAGCTAACACTTGTGGGATGTTGGTGGGGCATAGATACTAGGCTACATCAAGACATAGAGATTCCCCTTTGTACAGCGTGTGTGTACGTATGGTATGGGGCAGATGTGACTGACTATGCACAGACACGAGGATATGTACTATAGACCCCTAGGTGTGCAAGTAGGGATTGGTATACTCCCTAGAGTGGGTTAGACTATCGAGTCTACCCTAGAGCGGTGTTGGACATATCCGTGGGAGAGATAGAGCCTTGTGGGGGATGGTACACCTTGGAGGTGCGGGTTGAGACACATTTGTAGGATGATCAGAAGAGTCACTTGGGGGCTATATGGGTTGAGTGTTGGTTCGCCCCTGTATTGGCCAAGAGACCAAGACTGGTATGGTACCTGAGTGCGTGGTGGATAAGAATCCCTAGGAGCCAAATGGTTGAGTGTTTGTTCACCCACGTGTTAATTGAGGGATATGATTGTTGAGGGTATTCCCTGGGAGCCAAGTGAGTTGAGTGTGTGTTTGCCCACGTATTGGTTGAGGGATGTGATTGTCGAAGATATTCCCTGGGAGCCAGGTGGGTTCAGCGTTTGTTCACTCACATATTGGTTGAGGGATGTGATTGTTGAGGATAGCCTCTTGAAAGCCAGATGGGTTGAGTGTTTGTTTGCCCGCATATTGGCTGAGGGTTATGACTTGTTGAGGATAGTCTCTTGAAAGCCAGATGGGTTGAGTGTTGTTTTGCCCACGCATTGGCTAGGAGATCAGACACGACTCGTGGTACCTGGTGATGAACCAAGGAGGGTTGTATGCGACATGACTTGTAGTCATGGATTATGATGTGAGATGGACACTAGACTATGCTACTCTCGGGGTGGGGACAGCTTGTGGTATGATGTGATAACAGAGGCTATGATACCATAGTGGGTACAGCCTGAGATGTGGTGTTGCATGAGTGTGAGACTATTGTAGATGGGTATGACTCATGAGTGAGACTATTGTAGATGGGTATGTGATGCGAAGTATTTTGGAGCATATGATTCTATCATTTTTATTGTTATTACCTATTTGGTTTAATGCATTTTTTATTTATTTGAGGGTATTTTGTTTTATTTTACATTTAGGGGTATTTTCGTCATTTTGTTGGTGTGTTTATTATAAATACATTGTAAGCCTCTTTAGGGCAGCCAATTGATGAATAAAATTGAAGTTTTCTTCCGTTGCTTGTGCGACGAAAATACTTGGGAGCGATTCCTTTGGCGTGAGGTTCTTCTTTTGGCATGAAACCTATAGTGAGGCTACCATCCTTCCATCTTCTATCCAGGTACACATATTCTATCTCTCAACTCTCTCTTCTTCTTCCCTTCTCTATTTTCATTTTTCTCATTTAAACCTATCAAAACTGCCCATTGTTGCTGTCCCAAGGCCTATTTGACCTTCCCTCTCCTATTGCCCCTCCATACAGCCTCTACCTTTGTTTTCGTCACTCCCATACCCTGTCCCCAACCTCCTACAGCCCTTCCCCAACCCAGATTTGCTGCTGTGAGGTCCATAAGCCAATCTCCTTGTTGCCCTTTGTTGCTGCTACCTTTCTATACCCAGATCTGCTTGTCGCCATCACCCCAACACCTGCCATCTTGCTGCTACCTCGTTACTTAAGCCACACAACCATCGCTTTTCTCCTTTCTTGCTTCCGTAAGCCTTCAAAGCTCTTTATCCCATTCGCAGCCCCTCCTTACCCCATTTGTACCCTCTCTTTTGTTATTTCAATTGAAATCTATCTAATTAGCACATGCCTAAAGTCCATATGCTTATTTAAATCATATGTCCATTAATTGCATTACATCCCACATTTCCTTTAACCCATTTATTTCCATTAACACATCATATTTTAGTGTTTGCATGATTATTTGTGTTAAATTTATATTATTTAATTGTTAATATTAATTTTCATTTAATTTCGACTCACATTAGTCTTAGGGTGCATTATTTTCATCCCTTTTAATTTTTAGGGAACCACATTAGGCATTTAGGGTTACCCTATTAGTTGTCCTGCATCAGTATGACTCATGAGTGTGATTGACAAATGGAGTGGCATTGAGTAATTTGTCGAGGTTGAGGTCCGTAAAGGATTTGGGACCGCGAGGGGTGCCTGGGAGTCGGACCGGTGCTTGTATGGTCGACTATTGGACTTTAGCAGGTCCGGTAGTGATATTACTTAGAATGGTCGTCGGACTACTAGGAGCATTTATAGGTCAGACTTGTGGGGCTAACCGTTTGGGACTCTAGTAAACCCGATGTCTGGGCTGGTTGTGGCCTGTGCGAGGGTTGTCCTAGAAGAGTCTTAGGACTGGTTGGGAACCAATGACTCTAACATGGCTGGTGGTTGGTCTTTGTACCCGTGGGTAGTAGACCGAGGTGTATGGACATATGAGAGAGTTACCCTAGAGTTGTTTGGCGTGGTTAGAGGATGTGTTGGAGGCACGTTAGACGTTGGTCCATGTGCCAGGTGTAGAGCACTTGTTGCATAATCGTGCATGTAGACATTGATGTGTTCAAATGATCATATGCAGTGTATACTTGATGACATGTGATGCATGTGTTACTCTCACTGGGCATGTATGACGTGTACACAGAATATGAAGAAGATGGATGAAATATAGTTTCAACTTTAGATTTTCTAGAGAAGAACCTTATTTACAGATAAAGATGGGTTTTCAATTTGGATGATTCCAGCATTAGTTTAGGTATCACTTCATTTCAAATGCCATGAGAAGACATTTCTTTTAAGAATGGAAGAGGGACAACAAAGGAGAGGAGAATTGGGAGAAGACATCTCCTTGGAGTCTTTCGTTGGGATGGAAGAGGGGTTACTAACAAGCAATCACGACCCTCCACTAATTTCATGGTCACTTTAAAACTGTCCCTTTTTAACTGTACGTAAAGTAGAATGATTAGCACAACCACTTGTCAATATCGTCTTATGTGCTTGCTATTAATTTTGCATCTCTTCATGTTTGTTATCCCTTTTTGTTTCTCCATATGATGTGCACAACAGCTAAATTGTCTTCATCTCTTCCATCATTTTGCAATTGGCACAAAAGTAGCTCCATTTAACAATCTAGAATTAATTGCTAGTCTACAAAAGCATCGCTGTAATTCAAGTGGCATTTTGAAAAAAAATCTTTGATTGGTTAATGGAACTCAACAATCACATAACAGTTGACCAACTTGCATTCACTAGGCACACCCTATCAAGCCCATCAATTTGTTTTATAGCTGCTTTCAAATATCAAAATCCATCAGCATGTCATCAGCATGTGACATTAAGAGCATTAAAGTCAATTTTGTCATTGCTTTTCTAATGTTTTAATTATTTTACTTGGAAGCCTTTCTCCAAGGTTCTAATCAGTCATCATTTACTTGGTTTAAGAACCTGACTGATTCGCTTAACAATTGTCTCCAAAATTCTCTCATCGTTATCTAAATAAATAAAACTCCAAACACTACATGCCAAGGAATTTCACCCTAAATTTCTGCCATCAATTGAGCATAACATAATCAAATAAAGGGGACTCAGACCTAGGTGCAGGCCAGACATATTGAACAAGAACATCAAAGTTGCAGGCTGTCATGGATGTCAAATATGACTTGGGTAAAACATTGAAAGTAGCTAACCCATTTTTTACCGAGTCAAATTATTTCTCTTTACAGGTTACCGTGACAAAGATTTATCTCCCTTTCACGTTCTATTATCAAGCCACATAAATAATAGGTACTGCACCAAAATATAGAATCTCTAGTTTAAGAGTGGAATTTAAGCTAGCACAATGTGCAAGTCACATAAGGCAGAAAAATCCACCTTTTTACCAAAACTAACTTTTTAGGGCCACTAAAACAAAATTTCACCTTTAAATTTTTTATAGTAAAAAAATATACAATTTTAACGAAAAAATTCAAAAGAAAATCACCTAAGGCACCAAAATCAAACTTTTACTAAACTAAATTTTGCCAATCTTCCTTCCAAGTTCCATTACCAAGCCACAAAAGAATCCAAATATACCAAGACAAAAACTAAAACTTCAAGTTGTAATCATGGAATTCAAGCTCACCATTATGTGTGAATAATCCAATTTCGTATCTGTCGGCTTCCTCGACTTGATCAAAGCCGGGCTCGCCTGCAAAATTGCAAAAATCAGTGAAAAAAAAAAAGAGATAAGACTAGAACATTGATAGTCAATCTTTTCTATCAAACGGAGAAACATAATAATCATAGGAGAGATCAAATCGAGAGATGAAATCAAAGAATTGAAACGAGTGAAGGAAAGATAGAATGGAGTGAAGAACTGAAAAGATCAAAAGGACGGGAAGATGAAATATGGAGGGATGGAGATTGAATTGGGTTTCACCTCGACGAATCCGCCACACCCATAGATCGAATCGGCAGCAGCGGTTGAAATTGCAGAGAATGCGATGGAGACGCAGAGAAGAAGTTGCCAAATTGCCATCTTTTAGATCTTCCTAAGCAACAAACAGAGATAGAGTTTATGCATAAAGATTGAGAGAGGAAACCCTAGATTTATAAATTTCCTTCCTCCTCTCCCTCTCCCTCTCCCTCTCCCGGTCTTGAGCTTCTCTCTTGGTCTTGAGCTTCGTTGCTGCTGAGAGAGCTATTGGCAGTACCGCTACGGAAGGTCTCCAACACATATAGTATGCAAAATTGGAAATAGTGCAAGAACCGGGTGATGGGTTCTCCAACCCAGCCTGCTTAAACGGTTTAAGACCCGTCGGGCCTAGTAGGCCTATTAAATGCCACTTGGGCTTTCGTCAAATAAATGAATTTGGGCTTGAATTGAATAAATGGGTAGTTCAGGTTTCTACTGGATATAACATGTCCAAGTCAAGGCTATAACTAGCCCTAAAATAATATTTTCTCAAAATACTTGTCTTATATGTATTTTAAAATTGTACTAAATTATTTATCTTATTTTTTTTATTTTCACATTAAATCAAATATTTAACCTTTTCGATGAGCTTAAAATCATCTTCTAACGTGATCTGAAGACGATCTTCTTTTATAAGCTTTGACTTGTCCATATACGGCATTCTCCAATTATTTTCACATCCGACTCTCATCATTTGAAAATATGTATTGCAACATAGTTAGAAAACATTATTGAACAATAACTAAACAACTAAATAACGAAACACCGCCCAAACCTCTTTTCTTTTTTTATTAGGTTTATATTGACTCGGAAAATCTATTAATAGACTTTTGATACACTCTCCGTGAAATGATTCTTAAATAATTTTATTTTTGAAATAGGACAAGTATTTTGGGACAGAAAGAGTAATTAATTGAGATGAATTTGGATTAGATAAAGATTTTGATGATAATGCTGATGAACCTAGATGGATTATCAATATCTATCCCTATGTCAATGGAATGAAAGATAAATTCCAGGCCTAATTGGAATGTAACTTGTGTCAAGACAAACATGTGCCAACCTGGACCAAACCAAAAGATTTGGAACGCAGGTCTACACGAGTTCGGGCTCGAGAGCAAACATAGACTCAAAATTTTAAGGCCTGAGTGAGCCTAAGATTTCTTTGTAGTGGTCGCCAATAAAGCCTCCCTTCATATGCTTGATGCTCGGCCTCCCACGCATTCATAGGGCCTCACAAAATCCAAAAGTCCCAGTTAGACCTACACTTGAATTAAACGTGCAAAATAATATATTATATTTAATTAAAAATCTTAATCTTTATACATTGTTAAATCCTGCTAATTGATTCTAAACATAACTCTAATATTCTTAAAATTCTTTGTCATTCCCTATTTTTCCAACTCTAACCACGTATTTTTCTTCTCCTCTTACAAACTTTACTGTCCCATTCAAAGAGATTGATTTTATTGTTTTGACCTTTGAGTAGTGGAACTGGAAATTTATAAGTGTTGTTTTATTTTAAAATTTGATTATTTTAACTTATATGATGAGTTGATTAGAAGTGAAATAATAACTTTGAAGCTTAATTAATGTGATTGATGTGATGGAAATACTCGCAATAAAGCTAACTTGTATGGTGGAAAGAATTTATTCGTAATGATAAATCTTATCAAAACTTAATGCATAATAAATGATAACCCACATGGGTGTAGCTCAACTAGTTACCTCCTGCATCATGAAGCAAGAGATTGTGGGTTCAAGGCCCCATGGCCTAATCTTGGTGTACCCTAGGGGTAGTGGGCTCATCCATAGGAATTTTACGTCCGGTATCTTACGTGTAAATTCAAAAAAAAAAAAGATTGTGGTTTAATGTTATAGACTAATGATGATAATTAAATTTGATTTAAATTGAATAAGGACTAAAAAGATCTAAAGGTCTATATGGACCCTTGTTTATTTTTTAGAATTTAAATCTGACTTCAAATAAGACTCAAATGGGTTCATCTTCAAACACGGGCCCTATAATTGCGATCTAAGTCCTAATTTAAATTGAATTAGGGTGACCTGGTCCCCTGAGTTGCACCTAGGTCTTTAGTTTACCCAAGCACATTGGTTTAATAATCCTATCACAAACCATACTATTATAATATAATATTATAGATATATATTATATATTTTAAAAATACACATACACATTTCTATCACAAAGTTTTGGTCCTCAATATTTAAGTTCAGGTTAGCTAAGACTGGACCTTAAAATGCAAGACCTTCGACGAGCCCAATTTAAAATTTGGGCCCTATTTTTCAGCCCAAATCGATAAGTTAACCTGAGCTCATGTTCTTTTAATTGTAAAAGCAGCAAAAAGTTGCAAAATCAAGTTCTCTTCCCTTCTAAAAAGGCACAGTGAAAATTTCAATGGAAAATCATAATGACTAGTTGACTACCTTAGGAGAAATTATGCTGACCATTGTTGTCGACTTGTCTCTATTCTCTTTGATATCTCATTTCATCGATCTGTATTTGACTATTTCAATTCTGTACTTTTATTTTCTTTTACATCCCCTTTTTATTACGTTCGAAAGTTTCGGCTAAATCTTCTTTCAATAATATGAGACTGCCATTATTTCCATTCCACGTTGAATGTATGATTAATTTTATGAATATATAAAATCATCATTAGAAGTGATATATTTTGATAAAGGTTGGTGTGTCTTTTTATTTTTACCTATACCTCCCCTCTCAGGAAGTAGAACGTTATGAGTTCGAGCTCCCATATCTTAATCTTGATTTATCCTAAGGGTAGTGAACTCATAGGAGTTTTACGCTGGGTATCCTGCGGTTTTCCATATGTAAATTTTTTTTAAAAAAAAAGTTGATATATTTTGATAAAGGTTAATGTGTTTTATATTTTTTCTTTTTTTTAAAAAAGAAAACTTCAGTCCAACTTCTCATCCCGATTGAAGAATCAAGAACGTTGAATTTTAAAAAAGACGAACATAGATTTCTCATCGAAGTCCCTAGTTATGCAAAAGATAATCTTAAAATCCAATCATATACTATTTTACTTATAATTTGGACTTTAAAATTATTGTGTGTTTGCCAATTTTAAATCTTAAAATATTGACAAATTTAATATTTTTTAAATATTTTCTAATTGCAACACTATTACTGTGGATGGTAGGTAAATTTTGGAGGGATTACCCTAGTCAAGAGTTACCCTAAAGCTGCATTTAGATGGGGTTTAAGGGTGGGAGAGGGGTAAAATTTTGAATTTCTACCCTTACCCCTTCGTTACCCTCCATCCAAATGCAGCCTTGGGGTAGGGTAAAAATTCAATTTTTTACCCCACCTCCTTTCTTAAAAAAGAGTTTTCAAAAAACCTTTGTCACTCTTTACCCTCTCTTTGCACTTATGAAGAAAAATATTTTAAAATATTTTTAATTGATGAATATTATTTAATAATTATATTTCATAAAATTTTATTTTTATTTTTATATTATATAAATTTAATAAAAAATATTAATTCTTATAAAATTATTAATATATCAAGTTATTCCTACTTACAGTTGCCAAACAAGAATTTTTTCTCTGAGTAAGTTTTAACTTTACCCATATAATTACCAACAAAAATAAGAGTAATACCTGCATAAGGGTAACTCATATTTAAGGGTAATCTCCTTTGTAAAATTTATCCCTCATCCATACGCAGTCAGGTAATATGAAAAAAAGGGTTTTCAAAAGTTAAGGGAAATGGGTAAAAAGTTGATTTTTTATCCTCCTCCATTAATTACCAAACAAAGGTAATAAGGGGTTACCCTCCATTAACCCCATCCAAATGCAGCCCTAGGTGTCTTATTTTTGCATCTTTACATGCACCAACTGCATAGGGTGCACGACCGGTGCATCCCACCCAAGAGTCACACCACTAAAGTTTACATGAGTGGAATGATTTGATGTGAGCAGTTACACCAACACTTTTTGCTGTATAAGGCTATAAGCCATCTAGCACAAATGTCTAATCTTAATGTTTAGGCATAATAGTCCCAAGCATCTGCTTGCTTTGTGGGCCTAATCTGTGATTAGATTGAAATTTTGAAAATTTGGTGCAGGTCTATAATTACACCACTCTTATTTTTGTATGTGATTATATCATTCTACGATTTTTTTTTTTTTCTTTTCTTTTGAATTTACGTGTAAAATTTTTGGAGAAATAATTTATACATGTACTTTTCTTAAATCCAATTCATTCAATTGCCAGGACTTTCGTGGTTGATCTTTCTGAATTTACAACAATAGGTAGCACAAATTTAGAAGGAAAAGAAAAGTAAAAAAGAAGTATATTTTGTCAACATCCTCTAATTTGTTTACATGAAGAATCAATCACAAAGATGAACAACAACTCTTGCAATTTACAAAATAGAATGGGTGTGACCCAAAGTGGGAAGGTGGTCTCTGCAACAACTGTAGGTGCCACAATTAATGCGTTAAATGAGGTTGGGTGTTGAGAAGAAGGCTAAATTCAAACTTCAAAGATCCACTTTTTCTTACAGTGGCCATGATGGTGGGTTTTACTGAGTGTGTGGTGGAAGGTCATTGTGTAATAGCTGTAAGGTGAGGTACGAATCATGATCCAGTTAGGGAAAACATTCACAGGCTAAGTTAAAGTGTTAAAACACTTTAATTTGGTTATGTGAAAGGATCAGTTGTTTTTTTAATAAATTTTATTAGAAATTTGGATTTGTGGAAAGTTTTGCAGGAATAATGATGGGTAAAAATTTACAATTTAGGGTTAGCTTTTAAGAAAAAAATGACATTAAATCAAATTCTCAAACAAATTTACACAAATAAACAAGAAGGTTATCAATTTTTAAGAAAATCAACGTATTTTAAACTTTATGCTAGAAACGTCCCTGAAATTAGACACGTGAAAGCAATCTCTTATTGATTACTTAAGGGTAATGATTTTTACACCCCTATTTTCTTTCATGATGCACTTTTTAAAAGTAATTTCCAAATTTACCCTTATTTCCGTATTCCACTCCATTTTCTTCTTTTTTAAAAACAAAGATAAATTTAAAAATTCTTTTTTAAAAGAGTGTTCTAGAGAAGAAAATGAGGGTGCATTAGTTATTTTGATTGATCATATTAAATGATAAAAGCTGAAAGTCATTTCATAATGAAAAGAATTAAATGATAAAATAAACTACAAACCCATCAAATTTTCGAAAGATAATACATTAAAAAACAAATAACAAAGCTTATCTTAGAAACATTAAAAATATTATTTTCAACATAAAGTAAGGTAAAAGAGAAAATAACAAATGGGATCTCACAATTGATGGGACAGATGAATTGCAACCTGAAGGTGTATAATCCTATCGGACTACAACACCACTGTCTTTAAGTATTTTATTGGGTAGTACTTCATCTCACCCATCGAATAAGAGATCTGCTTTCTCGAATTTAATCCACTAAAGCACCAGACCACTTTATTTTGTCTCCACGCCAAAATGTTTTTCATTTGAAGGATTAAAAAAAATTAATTGCTGATATCTATTGCCGAAAATGAAAAAAAAAAAAAAGAATAATAATTGAGACTATGAGAATCTCGGCCGATATGATATATTGGGTTTTGCAAATTGATATATCTCGGCCGATATGGTTAGTAATTTAGTATCGGCCATAAAGTGATGATATCAGCTGATATCTCGCTGATATGTATCGGCCGATATTATTAAATATCTGTTGTGTTTTTCTTTAAAAAAAAAAATCATTTTGGTGGTGGGCCCAAGTCGATATTAACTATTTCAATTTTTTTTTTAAATCGAGCCTTCTTTCGTTATTTTATTTTCATTTTAATTCAAAAAAATTAAAATACAAAAAAAAATCTTGATATTTTTCAAAAAAAAAGAGCAGAGAGATATTGGCCGGGAGATCTCATTTAACCAAGACTTTGATCCCTCATTGAGACACATAGGAAATTTGATCAATAATGGTATCGAACCTAACATTTCTATTATTTAATTTAAAAACTCATATATATTAAAATATTAGTATTCTTTGATATAAACAGTAAAATATAAGACTCTAGGTCTTCTGTAAGTGATCGTTTTCTTGAATAATTAAACAATCAGAATATTCATACAGAGAAAATTTGGTATTAATAAGTAATAACATCACCATTACGTGTTCTCCATTTAAAATAAAAAAATTATTTTGAAATGTTAATATTATTCAATAAAGAATATGATGGAAATATATTATCCCATTTTATTAATAAAGGATGTGATCGCTCGAGAGAGAGAGAGAATGGTAGGACCTCTGTTCTGTGTAGAGAAGCAATCCAACACACCCTTCTTCAACACCTAACAGCAAAATTCAGGTGTAACAGATTTAATTAATCTCCTGCATTGATGTTTTTTTTTTTTTACCGGAGATCAATTCTACGTTTGAAGTGGTGAAACTTGGGTCCAATTTTAATTCCATTATTTATGACTCGATCTAAGAAATTAGTACGTTGGATTATGTATTTTTAAATTTCGGGTTAGATTGAGTTTTTAAAAAAAATCACGTAGAATTTGAATCGGAATCGGATTAGACAGAGAAATTTAAAATCGACTTGACTTAATCTAAATTGACTTGACGTGATGTGAACTTTTATAAGATAAATAACACCACAGCTCGTGAAGAATGTAACTATAGAAGTTCATCTCGGTTGCATTTCTGCTTAGATGTTCTTATTTTTTTTAATGAATTTGAAGATGACGTTATTTTATTATAATTCATATTAGTATCAAAAGCACATTTTGGAGGTTAAATCAAGTTGAAAAATGTAGATATAATAATTAAATTGATGTTGATTTTTTCTCCAAATTTAGACTAAAAATGGGTTGAATTGTAAGTCCAAATCAGTTCAGATCGAGCCAGGCCAACAACTCATTTTGGGTCAGACCAACAACTCGAGTCGAGTTGGGTTTAGCCATTCTAGCCAGTAAGTCGAGTCGAATTATATAAGATCAAACTCAATAATTTTTTATATGGATTGAGTTATCTAACTCACTAAAGTTTTAGCTTTACAAGCCCGCTTGCATTTTTCTAATGTGACGACACTGTATTTTAAAAAATTCATTATAATATCGGCTGAATTGACAACCAGTTCCGATCTTCATATGAATTAGAATTTAATTAATTTTCATCATTTTAATCTAAGTTTAAATAGAACTAAACTCATTTTGATGTCAATTTGTATTGTCCTTGTGATAATTTCAATAATTAAAACTCAAAACTTACTATACCTGTTTGTAAGACGAAAGAATGAAAGAAGTGAAAGAAAAAAAAAATTGAAATGGGTTTAAAGTTAATTTGAAGGGATATACTTTGTTGGCCGGAATTTTGATTTCGACGGGAGTGGGGAGGGGAGGGGAGGGGAGGGATCACTGTCCTAGGAAGAAGGGATGAAAGAGATGTAGGGAGAATAAAGAAGATAAAGGTTGGAGTAGACACCTCGTTGTCAATCGTCCATCCACTTCACTCTTCATCAAATCCAATCACACGTCAAATCAGTATTTTCCCTTTTCCCTTTTCCCTTTACAGAAGTTTAATAGTATTAGTCTTCTGCGTACTATTAGGGTTTCCTAATCTAGAAATATTTCTTCTCTTCTTCCATACTGCCACTACCTCTTCGTCAGCTTTGCTCATCACACATTGGCTGTGTCACTTGAACAAGGTTTTATTCACTCTAACATATATTAAATCAAGTATCAGATTCATATTTATCAATATATATATAAATATATATTATATTTTTTTGAGTGAAAATATTGGAACTACTATGAACGATTCCTACATTGAAAGTGTAGAAGGAAATTTAGAAGTATATAAAAGACTTTGGTCATTCCACTTAACATAATAGTCTTTTGGGTCAGAAGCGCAAGTCTTAACAAGTGGTATTGGAAACAAGTCTCAGATTAGCTTATATGGACTCAGGAGAATGGGATAACCGGTGTCACTCTCTCTGCCAGAAGGCCTTGTTTGAGGGAGGATTGGTGGGACTACTGCGAATGAGTCTCATATTGAAAATGTAAAAGAAGATTTAGAAGTTTATAAAGGACTTGTGTCACAAAGTCCAAATCCTAATAGAATATTCCCACTCTATATTAAAGATGAGACTAATCCTACATACATCGGTTAATTTGACAAAGAGTAATCCCATCAAGAATAGTCTAGAGGAGTTGAGCGTAAATTAAATTCAAAACCTTATTTCCTGAAATTAACATCTCATACCAACCATATATTATTTTTTTATAAAAATGATAATAGTAGATTTTAAAAATAGACAGTTAATTTGAAATTCTGTATCGGTTATTTTTTATTTTTTTTTTTAATTTTGATAGTTACAGATGTTAAATTGAGTTTATTTTTATAAATAATAAAGTATGTTATCTCTTTTCTAATTTAGTAAAAATGAATATTAGCGTCATTGAATTTATAAGTGAAACATAAAAACTCAATCCTTAAAAAGAGTTTCTGTGTTTTAGGTTACCTGCTACTTCTTTATTTGAGGTGGGCCCACATCATCTGACCTACTGTTTGTTTACCGGTGGGCCCTTGTCATCTTACCTCCTAATCTCTTTATTTGTGGACCTAAATTATTTAATGGGCTCGTGTCATCCGACCTTCTACTTCTTTGCACCTGGGCCTGGGCATCTGACATACTAATTTCTTCTTTTGTGGGCCCAAGTCATCTGACCTCCTATTTATTTCTTTGTTATCTAACCTTCTATTTCTTAATTTTTGGGCCATGTCATGGATCCACTGCATTTGATATTATGTTGTCATGTAGCTTTTAAACATCATAATGTGCGATTTCGCGGATTACCAATGCAGCTTTTATACTTCGGGTATCTACAAAGCCTAAAAATTGAAAAAAAAAAAAGAATCCAGTAAAAAAAAACATTGACTGTAATTCAAAAAAACTCTGACAAAATTTTGATAATATTTTACTAAATTCACCATAGTTCATTAAATTTAGAATCCTAATCTCAGATCGAAACATGAAACTAAGACATATCTACAATCTAATCCATGGATTAATTATACATAAATCAATATCAACTTATCACAAATAATAAATTGTACTTAATAATTCATCTATTTCGTTGTCTGTCTACATGGGTATAGTTCAACTGCTAATTTCTTATCTTAAAAAACAGAAGTTTGAGCCCTCATAACCTCTTTAGTGAGTATCACTTGTGCATGTTTTGTTGGATTTTCTACAGTTCTTTATACATAAATTCAAAATATATATATATATATATTCCTTTCTCATTTTTTTTAATACCAACTAAGTAATAATCTAAATAGAGAGACATTAAATTTTATTTTTAAAATGAAGTTTATTATATTAAAAGTAAATAAATACTCACTTCAATTTTTTATATTATGCATCATTCTATGGGGTCCACAAATCTCACTTAAAAAATAGAAATTAGAGATACAATGATGGTGGTAGTAAATAGCCTCATTCAAATATCTTTGTTTATTTAATTTAAAAGATGAAATAGACAATTGAAGTCAATTTTCTTGTGTCTTATGATGGGTTTTATCTTATAATAATAAAAATTTGAATAGCTGAATAAATTATAATGAGAACCGTCAAATTAATCAGAATAAGATTTATTTATATCAGCCAAGCCATTGATTTTTAAGATAAATAATAAATAATAAGATAAATATTTTTATTTACCATAGTCAATCTTGCATTGAAGATACATCAAATAGACAATACTTTTTTAATTGGATTTAAATCTTAATAAATAATATTTAATTCTTTATCAGACGTAGGGAAGTATAGAATTTTGAATCACCTCTAATTGTGTTGCTGGTGGACCAATGTGAGTCCAGTTGTTGGAACGGGGAAAGTTAGCAAGGGCCACGTGGCAATGGATGAATGAATAGAAAATAATAAAAAAAAAAAAAAAGAAGAAGAAGAAAACAAGGTAAAAGAATAATAAAGAAAAGAAAGAAAGGAAGACAAATTAACGTATCATCTCAATTACACGTCTATCAACAACAAAGTATCAAATATCAATGGTAGCGTAGCGTGAATCAATGCACTACCGCCATTTCCAATGTCCATTCAGACTTCACTCACTCTCTCTCTAGTCTCTCTCTCTCTCTCTCTTCCTCTCCATCCAATGCCCCCCTCGCCATCAATCCCGGCTTCACTGACGGGCCATTTAGATGAGACTTAAATCCTGCGGGTAATTGATAAATATTATTTAATAATTTTTTTTATAATCCTTTATTAAATTATATAAATTTAATAAAAATTATAAATTTCATAAAATTATTAACATATTAAATTATCACTACTTATAGTTATCAAATAAGATTTTTTATCTTTAAAATAATTGTTTACTTTACCACTGTAATTATCAAATATGATAAGGGTAACTCTTTTAGATAAAACATTTGTAAAATTTACCCCTCATCAAAACACAGCTAAGGGTTACTCTTATAAATACTTTCAGAAAAAAATTAAATATGAGAATGAAGAGGTAAAATCTATTTTTGCTGTATTTGGATGAGAGATAAATTTTATTCAAGATTATCTTTAAGCAAGAATTACCCTGAGTATTATGAATAATTGAATACTCTTTGGTTGGAAAAAGATTTTAAAAATAAAAGGATATAGGTAGAAAATTAATTTTTATTCTTATTTACTCATTTACCAAACAAAGATAATAGAGGGTTACGCCTATCACCCCTATTCAAAGCAACCAATTTATTTTTACCCTTTGATTATCAAAGGGGATAAATGAGAGTTATCTCCCATTAGTATCTCCTATTACCTTCTATTATCTGTGAAATAAACGCATAAAATGACTTGGAGTTCGAGTCAAAATCAGCTGAACCAATAAATCTAAATGATAGAATTTAGACGAGTTCTAATATGATTTGATTCACTCAAATAATACTGAATTTGAGTCGACTCGACTAACTTAACTTTGCTAATCTTATCTCATCTAACGATAAACAGTTGGTCAATATTTATTAAATTTTATATGTTAATATATATTGAATAGAGATGTTTTAATATAATTAATATATTTATACATTATTTATGTGATTTTATATGGTTTTACGAAAGTAATGAAAAACGGATTTTCTAAAATAATTGTTTGGATTTTTTTTAAAAACAATAAAATAATACACTAATTTTCATAGAATTAAATTGTACTCACGGAAGTGAATCAAGTGATTTAGAAACCCACAACTCATTAAAAAATGAACACTCGCAAGATTGACAGTAGTCGATTTCAATCGGAATAGTTATCGATAAAAAAAATTATTTGATCTAATTTAAATTGATTTTTATTTTTTTAAACTAATGAATAGTTCAATTTTTTTATTCAATTTAACTAGATTAGATTCGATTAAAATTTATATAAATTTTGAAAAATAAAAAAAATAAGAGGGCTTTCTTTTCATCTGACCATATTAAAATATAAAAATTGATATAATAAAATAGTATTTTTCACTTAGACATATGCAGGCTAAAATTAATAAATAAATTATTCAAATATTAATTAATTCAATTTAATAGATAGCCGGGTTCCTAGACAGCTGCACTAACTCACAAGTATTCAAAAAAAAAAAAAAAAAGTATTCAATATTCACATAAAATTTTCAATTAATTATACGCTTGATAATTTCAGAATTTATATATTTGGGTCAATATTTTAGAAAAAAAACTTTTTGATAGATATTTTATGTTTCTGTTAAAAATTGCGACTGAATAAGGTAAAATTAGGTGAAGCAGTAGCAATAGAATGGTAAGGTCCATCTAATTTTGCTTATCAACATGCTTAGTTTAACTTAAATTCAAAGATATTTGTTAAATAAATTTGATAATAACAATTTACCTATTAAATGAATCAACAGTGAATTAGTTTGTATCAAATTACAAAAAATACAATCAAGGCACATAGCCAAAGGTTTGCGGCTGAAAAGTGATAACAGCTCGTTCCAACGCAACCTTTGTTGCCATGCACTGCATGACAAGTGAGACACAAGTGGCTCCAATATTCTCCATATCCAACATCACACACCCACTCAATCCAATCAAATCCATTTCAGATACCATTTGTGTTTGGATTAAAAAAATCTACTTTAACATAATTTTTTTAATCTCTATTTTGATGTTAATAAAATCTTTTATTTCATTAAATACACTAATATTATAATGTTACGATTTTAAAATTGAGATTGTTGATATTATCATCATTTATCCCATCAATCCTGGATAGGCTTTCATAATTTGTGTGGTAAATTTTTACTATGGACTGACTACCCTATCAGAGGACTATGTCTTGACTACTTTTGCTAGAGATTATGTCAATTATAATAAACAAGTTCGTTTAACATCTTTATTTAATTGATTTAAGTAAAAAAGTTCATAATTATCAAAGAACTCAACTTCAATTATTTGAGTAAAAACGTGTACATGTTTTATATGACAATTTTTTTTATATTCTCATATTAAAAACTTTTTTTTTTCTTTCAAAGGGTTCATGAAACTCAACTTCGTTGTCAAATATCTAATAACTTAACTTCAACATCATCATCATCAGCAACTATTGATTTCTTTCTTTCCAATTGATTTTATCATAAATCATGGTATTAGTTACTCCACAGTCTAATATACCATTTTTTATCCCTTCATTCCATGTTTTTTAAGGTCGCCCTCCCCACCTAATACCTTCGATTTTTAACCTCTCCATTCTACGCATTGGAGTTATGCTTGGTTTTTCACAAACACAACCAAATCATCTCAAATAATTTCTTCTGAATTTTTCTTTTTTAATTGTCAAATACTCTGTTTTGTAAAGCGTCGCAGATCTAATGACTGCTTTATAAAATAGGTTTTTTTTTAGTAAGGAGAACTCGTTTATCTTACAAGAGTTGTTTATATTTTGATCACTCCATTCTATTCTTATTCATTATATCTAAGTCGAAATCTCATTGAGATTCTACCGTAGAATCAACTATCTAAACTTATCGTAATGTGAAACCAAATTATTTCATTTTATTGTTGAGTTACCGTTACTATCATTTAACCAACTAAAGTTACATTTTATATGTTCTATTTTAGTTTGGCTAATTTTTATATCATTCGATTCCAACATTCTCCTTCACAAATCTAGCCTACTATTGAGTAGTTGTTTCATTTCGCTAACTAATACCGTATCATCCATAAAAAAATGTAGAAATCATGGCATTCTTGATGGAATCCTACTCCAAGAGGAAACTCCTCTATCTCACCGAAGATGATTTTGATGTTAGTGGTTGTACTCCTTTACATATCTTAAATAATATCAATACAGTCGTTGGAGATGTAACTCAAATTGAACTATAAAAATCTTATAAATTAATTATCCCAACTTAGTGGATTCAAATTAAATTAAAGTCTTATTCAGATTGAATTTACCTATTTACCTACCTAAAGATACTATTATAGTGAGATATATATCAAAACTACTCCTTAAATATATATGGACCTCTTATGATTTGATATATTTAATATAGATGTGACAATAACTTGATCACTCCAATCTAGTTATTTTAAATAGATTTAAATTGAAACATCTATTAAATGATTCGTATTAGATAACAATTAGATCCAATTTGACATTTAATGTTTGGAATTATGAATACTTCACATGGAACAATCCCATCAATCATATGTTTTTGGATGTTTTATCCCTCCACAGCCATTGGTGTTTTGGTAATTTGTCACAGTGTATGGGTAGTGACCAGTGAGGACCATCAAATCAGTGGGTTTCAATCACCTTTACCAAGAGATAAGGGAACAGCCAAATCTAAACCAGTAAACTTGCTTCTCAACATTGCTGACTGACATGTAAAATCATGCAAGCATTGCAGGGACAGATTAACTATTAGCTACTTCTTATTCAAACCAAAAATTATGACTCATCATTAATTTAAATCAAGTTTTTCACACATATTCCAAATATCAATCAATAATATGTTGTTAATTATTGTTTGTATTGCGAGAGCACCGTAGAGTGTCGGCGTTAAATTCTCAAGGACCCTAAACAAAATTGTTAAGATGAAGTTCTACAGCAGCAAAGGCCCTAAAATCTCAATGTCTCTACTGAAAGTTATTTTTTAGATTTATTATGGGGAGCACTATATCTGAGGCTGGTCAAAGGGTTTATAATTTCTCACTCGGAAATGCTATTCTAAAGTTCTAAAAGGTCAAACTATTTTAGTTAAAGAATTCTCCTTTTTTAAGTTAATACTTCCAAATTGCCAAATATAAGATAGCTATTGCATGTTTTTTAATTTTTTTTCATTTTTTTAAATCCTACAGTTTGCTATTTAAAGTTAAAAAAAAAAAAAATCTGAAAATTCATCCTGCCACAATTTTGGATAAGATCAGTCCTTAAGTCGTATGTGCAGTGTCTGATGTAAGATTTGTAAATTTCATTGCATGTATGATGTGGACTTGTCCTAAGATGTCTCCCCCCACGAAAAAATTTAACTTTTCAAATGCTTTGCTCATAATGTAGAATTATGAATTACCTTTAAAAAAAAATATAGAATTATGAATTTTAATTCAAAAAAATAGAGTGATTCTAAAATATAGATTATAATTATGAGTATTTACCAAGGCCATCCATCTAACATGACCAAAATTTGTTAGGAGACACGGGATGAAGTGAAATTCTCATTTTACCTCTATTGGTACCACTAATCAAGTACCAGTATACCAATAACATGCTGTACACCAGTACTTGATGAGCAACACCATAGAGGTAAAATGAGAATTTCATTATATACCGTGTCTCCAAATAAATTTTGTCTATGTTAAGATGGGGGCCATTTACCATGCATGCTAGTAGCTCTTATCTAAAATTTTGAGTATTTGAGATTGTCTAAAATTGAATACATACTATTTTTGAAACTGTACCAAATAAGATTATATTTTTCTTATTTTAGATGAGTATTAAAAGTTATTTCATTTGAAGTTATTAGATTTTCAACGTAAGACATTAAAATAAAAAATAATTAGTTAATTGATAGAGTAGTAGTTTTATTTTTATTCATTTCATGACTTTAAATAAAAAATTAAAATTTCAATTAATGTTTTCATTTGTAGCTAAGCTAACATACTCACATGTATTGGTGATGAGGTGCCATGTGAATGCATGTGTAATATAAGGAAAAATATCTAGAAATATCTAGAAATTTGGAATTTATGAGCAAACCCCAGAGACATGTTATAAAATTGGACTTGACACAATGTATAAATCTGGTCCACTAATAGCTTACCCATATTCGATTTGATGTGCCCAAGTCTTGAGAGCGTGAGACAATCACAGCTAAGGCATGAAAAATATGTTCCCCCTTGACCGGGGCATGTGTGCTCAGTGAAAATATCCGTTGATACCTATTAATTTAAAAGATTTTTTTTAATTTACGTGTAAAAAATCACAAAATATATATATATATATATATATATATATATTAATATGGTCGCAAGAAGATCATATGAATTATAATAGCCACAATATCAGATGATACGCAGTCAATAACTCAATATCAATTGATAATATTCTTTATTAAAAAGGTTCTGACTATTTTTTTGAATTGAATCTTACGTTAATTGTAACTTTAAAAAGGTTTGGAAAGAAGTTATTCAATTTTTCATTATTTTGAATTGTTTTTATCAATTTTGACCATTATGTTATCATTTTTATTTTAGCTCTAACATAATTTTAAATTAGAATTTTTTTTGTGAAAATAATTTAATAAAATTATATTCAGTGCTTATGAAATTCAACGAAGATGTGGCTAATATCATTCACATAGTTTGTAGGGTCTTTGGCTGCGTTTGGATGGGGTTAAGAGGGGGTAACCCCCCGTTACCCCTTTTTACCCCTCTTATCACAATTTTGAATACCCCCATGGGCCTTGGGGTATTCACTCTTGAATACCCCTCACCTCCCATTTTGTTTTTTTTTTTTTTACATTTTTTTTTAAAAATTTTGGTGAGTACTTGACTTTTATTTTATTTTTTTAAAAGCACTCTATTATTTTCATCGGATAAATTTCATATTACCAAAAAACAAATTATATTTTTTTATGAAGAGATATGTAGAATTTTTTTATTCATTTATTGAAATTTAAAATAATAATAGTGGTTTTTTTTTTTTAAGGAAATCTTGCCCCTATTTACCTGTGCCTTCCTCTATTTTTCAATTATATATTATATAATTGAAAAATTAATAGATTTCAAATAATTAGCAATTTATTTTTTAAATTATATAGATTTTCAACATGATGCATTTGGATGAGAGGTAAATTTTACAGGAGTTACCTCAGGTTACCCTTGAGTAGGGGTAACCTGACATATTAACAATTTTAGAATAATTAATAATTTTATTAACCCATATAATATAAAAATAAAAATATTTTTTTTGAAACGTATTTATCAAAATGTCTTATTTTTAAGGGGTGATTCTGTCGAAATTTCGATAGGGTCTCAAAACTCTAAAAGAGTTTGAGGTTCATAGTAATCTCTTTTAGGGTAATTAACAATTTATTTGGTTAGAAGTTTATTTTAAAAATGTGTCAACATTTTCAACGTGATGCATTTGGGTAAGGGGTAAATTTTTAGAGGGGTTACCCTTGAGTAGGGGTAACTGTAAGTAGGGGTAAACTGATATATTAACAATTTTATGAGAATTAATAGTTTTATTAAATCTATATAATATAAAAATAAAAATAAAATTTTCAACGTGATGCATTTGGGTGAGGGGTAAACTCTTACAGGGGTTACCATTGAGTAGGGGTAACTGTAAGTAGAGTAAACTGATATATTAATAATTTTATTAAATCTATATAATATAAAAATAAAAATAAAATTTTTAACGTGATGCATTTGGGTGAGGGGTAAATTTTTACAGGAGTTACCCTTAAGGGTAACTGTAAGTAGGGGTAAACTGACATATTAACAATTTTATGAGAATTAATAATTTTATTAAATCTATATAATATAAAAATAAAAATAAAATAATTTGGGTCAACATGATGCATTTGGGTGAGGGGTAAATTTTTGCAAGGGTTACCCTTGAGTAGGGGTAACTGTAAGTAGGGGTAAACTGGCATATTAACAATTTTATGAGAATTAATAATTTTTATTAAATCTATATAATATAAAAATAGAAATAAAATTTTATTAAACATATTTGTCAAAATATCCTATTTTTAAGGAGTTCAGCCCGTGATAATTTTTAATATTAATTTTATATTTGTTGTGATTTATTAAACTATTATAATAGTTTATTATATTATATATTTCATTTTACCAATGAACAAATTATATTTTTTTATGAAGAGATATGTTGTTATTTTTTATTTTTTTATTGTGATTTAAAATAATAATATCTATTTTTTTATTGTTCATTCTAAATTATAATTATAAAAATGAATCTATAAGAATTAGATAATATTAGATTTACTTAATGAATATTATTTAATAATTATATTTTATAAAATTTCTCATAAAATTATTAATATATTTGGTTACCCATGCTAATAGGTACCAAACAATATTTTTTACCCTTAGGGTAAGTTCTTACTTTACCACTGCAATTACAAAACAAGATAAGGGTAACCCCTTTTCAAAGGTGACCCCTATTCAAGGGTGACCCCTACTTAAGGGTAACCCGTATAAAAATTACCTCCAATCCAAACTCAGCCTTTGTATGATATTCCAAGATTTCTCTTAAAATTTTATAAAATTTGAATTTTCTAAGATACTTCTCATTTTTAAGTTTCTTTTAGAAACAATTCATGAAATAATATATGAATGTTTCTAGTTTCTACAAGTAAATGAAGACCCTTTGATAGGGTATTTGTGCAATTTTTTAATACTTTTATGAAACTTGAATTTTTTATAGTAAAATATTTATAAATTGTAATAAAAGATACATGTCATTAGAGGATACTTAGAGGATACTTGAGAATATAAATTTCGTATTAGATCTTTTCTTGTGTTAGATTCCTACTTTGCAAAAAATTTAGGACATATTTTAGTCGTATTGAATTTTCGACTTTCAAAAGTCTAAACCTTCGTAAAAATGATCGTTATTTTTTAAAAAAAATACTCACCCTGAATTTTCTATTTTTTCTTATTTTTCTGTATTACTTATCCAAAATAAAAAAGGACAAATTTTAAACCCCTGTACTGTTAAAAAATATAGATTCATAATCAGATTCGGCTGCTATATTTTTGTCAAACACTAGCCTTGTCTGGTCCAATTTCCAATTTTTGAATTGACTCTTTACCCATTTAGATTGCATACTTTGCACCTGATGTTGGATTTATTGTCAGATTGAAATTTGTTCATGAAATCACTCTTATTTACTATTGACCTATGAATCCATCAAATCATATTATTTAATACTGATCAATAGAAGTAATTCAAAGTAATTTTTTATTTACCATATTTATACACAGCACCTCTCAATGGATTTGAACCATTATCATAACTCATAAGGATGCTGAGGAGCTTCTGACCACAACATCTTATGGAGTGTTCTTTTATTTTGATGACGAAGAAATTTAAATTTTTCGCCTCTTTATAATTGGGTAAAACTCCAAATGTACGAGAAGATTTCAAAATATTGCATAATAAAGAAGTTTAAGAGTTTTGTTATAATTTTAAAACATCAGGCTTGAAAGTAGAATAAACTTATTTTTGTGCCAAACAGAGTACACAGAGATGAGATTTTGCAAATTATATTTACAATCTTTATGTCTGTATTATATTACATTTTATACTTTGACTATTATATCTTAAATTATGTATTTGCTACCAATTCGACACATTCAATAAAAGTTCATTTAAAATCAATTTGGACCACATGCTGAATTTAATTGTACCTGCTTTTATAATTGCAAATATTATGACTGGATAAACGAGAGCCAAAAAAATTGATAAATTTTGCTAAAATTTGTGAAGTCACTGACTTAGTAAATAAGTTAAAAAAGTGAGTTAAAACTAAGCTCAAGTGATCAGTCAAATGTGTACATTGGAAAGTGAAACTCATCCACACTTGCAAGCAAACTTAAATCCAAGAATCCAAACCTGAACTGTTTAAAAATAAGTGCAGCATGTGTGGTCCAAGGATCCAAATCCGGAAAGTATCGATAGTCTATATTTTGACAGTGAGATTGGTTTTAATGGATTTTGAATTTAATTAATTAATCATAATATAAAAAAATATAGCGACTTTCTCACACACATTTTGTATAACGTGATATAGATTTTACTGTATTGTCCATTTTGCCCTTTGAACCGGCTTGCCAAACTTTTCGAATCAGCTGGCCAGATCACTGACCCTTTTACTGCAGTATAAATTGGTTCACTGAATGACAAGCTGAATCACTGACTGAGTCACTGAAATTTATTTAAATAAGACTGTTTTTTCATAAAGAACAGCAAATCAGATCACTGACGGATTCACTAAAATTTATCTAAGTGAGATTATTTTTTCATATAGAACGGTAAATCAGATCACTGATCGACTCACTATCTGACTCACTGAAATTTATCTAAGTGAGACTGTTTTTCATATAAAACAACAAATCGGATCACTGAAATTGAATTATTAATTCGATCATTGATTTTTTTTTTTTAAATACTTTCGTACGACAATAGAAAAGTAAAATGGAAATACTCTAAATCCTTTATCTCGTTGTACAAAATATCGGTTGGAAGATCGCTGCCCATGTAAAAATTCTTTATAAAATAGAAGTAAAGGGAAGATAAAAATAGAAAGACCAAGAGCCCTTGTAAGTCATAAAAAAGTGAAAAAACTCACACTTCCATACAGAGCACACGGTGAGAGAGAGAGAAAAAAGAAAGAAAAAAATACAAACACAGGCTTCTGAGTTCTCACTTCCCGAAACTTAAAAATGTAAAAAGCAGCAGTTCCCCAAGAACCTTGAGAAGAGACATATCTAGATCTACTACTTGAATAAAATCCCAAACCTCCCTGGGAAAATGAGGGACAACTTCCCATCCCATCCCATCAATCCCAAAGATCCAGACCCTCCCTTCTCTTCCCCCAATAAACAAAGAAAGAAAGAAACCCCATTACAGCTGAGCTTGAGCCTTAGCTTAGCTTCAAATGAAAATAAAATAGTATTTTAAAAATATATTGGTCTTTCCCCCTTCTTGAAAGTCCCACACCACCCAACCTCAAAACCCCAAACACTCCCATCATTTCCCACAACCCAATGCTCCCACCTTCCATCATTTTCAGTTAGACATTTGAAAAAGATAAAGAAACAAATAAACAAACAAAACCCACCAACACAACCATTTAAATTGAGAAGGACATGACTATGCCAACCCCCCCTTTCATACAATTCCCAATTCCAACTCTGCTTTCTGCACCCATCCACTTTTCTTTTTAAAACTCACATGTCCATACATACATACATACCTTTTCCCATACAAACATACATACATCAACATGTCTCATGTGCCTGCCATTCATTCACCAATGCCCACTTTCATATTTTTACATAAAAGTCATACATTGTTGTTGTTGGAGTTGGACCAACTTGCATGTGCTCGTACTTCGATATCAATGGATGAGTACATGGTAGATACTTCGATGATGATAGAAATCAAATTGAAAAAATAAAATTTAAAAGTTTATTCAAAATAAATAGGATTTTAATTTATGATGATGAAAACCACTCATCGACAATTCTTTTTATGTTTTGTTTGCTGACTCTGAAGTCTTCTCTAGAAAAAGATTCTATAAAAAAGAAAAGACCCTGAAATGAAATGACTAAAAGTGATCAAATTATAATCAATGAGGTGAGTTGCCGCTTCACTCAGAGCGAGCGACCCTCTTTCTCTAAGGTTATTGATTAATCCAAACATATCTGTTTGCATAGCTTCCTAGCCATAGTTGCGAGCTGACTCGTTCTGTACATTTTCTCTAGGAATTATTTTCTTATTAATATTTTTTGAAAGTTATTTTAATTTTTAGATTTTTTTTAAATAGAATTGAATAATGATGATGCATTTAGGCATTATATGATTCGATCATTTCCTAGAGTAAAGTAATTTTGTTAAGGGGAAGAGGAAGGACCACTGTCCTAAATCCTAATATCACATTAGATGGAGAAGATAGTGCTCAAATTGCAAGGTAATGTCCAAACAAAGAACTGAGTCTGACCAATGT
Organism: Chimonanthus praecox; assembly: GCA_022113865.1. Taxonomy (NCBI): domain Eukaryota; kingdom Viridiplantae; phylum Streptophyta; class Magnoliopsida; order Laurales; family Calycanthaceae; genus Chimonanthus; species Chimonanthus praecox. Next base: position 12,230,442 of record CM039086.1, on the reverse strand, counting down.
ATCTGATTTTCATAGTATGATGGGCCATTGAATGTGAAATATTTGTCAGTAATTTGTAACATTACTGTAGCCTTGCACATGCACTTCCTGTCCTTCCTATTCTTAAAGCTGTGTGCCATTATAATCCCATACAACAGTGAAATTGGTATCTGCAATTACTAAATAATCCCCCTAAAGGGAATAAAAAAGATCTTACATTTAATTATCATTGGTAATGATATAAAAAAACATTACAGGTTTAGATTCTTCGACAATGAAAAATTATCAGTTAAAGATTAAACAAAAATAATTATCTTTTAATCATCTTTACAATGTTTTCTTCCTTTCACCCATTATTATTTCATTATTTATTAAATTAAAATCATACCCATTTGAATTCATTTATAAATGAATTTTTAATAAGATTAAATGAAGTCAAATAGCTTGTTAGATCTTGAAAACCACTAAAAAATAAATCAAATTTTGATGAATAATCTCTCAATACAAGCAAAACACTAGATAGGTTCATGCACATCACATCTACACAAAATGTTGCATACTCGTCATATGTGAACAGCCATACACCATATAGTCTGGTAGAGTACCAAATAATTTTTTCGAGACATGAGAGATTGGTCCCTACACATTCCCATGGACCTTCTCTCTCTCTCTCTCTCTCTCTCTAAACAGTCACATTCCCATGATATTACATCACTCATTGTATTCTTGAAGAGCTATCTAACTATCTATCTATCAATCTACTTGATAATATGTAAAGGGATTCCTTTAGATTTAGAATCAGGTTTTATATATGTATTTCTTTTCTTTTAACCATCCATCATCTGTTTCATGTTGGTTGACACAGTGTCTTGGACTTGAAAGCACCCATCTTATCTTGTCTACAGACATTGATGTGTGATATTTCACTTGGGTTTGTTGTTCATGTCCTTTTCACCCATCTGCCTTCCTTTCATTTACTCTGCAATGTGCTCTTGCTGTTGAATTCTTAGAAGGACCATTGTTTTCTTCTTCTTGAAGTTGGTGGTTTTGGAGGGGAGATGGGTTCTTTGGGTGCAGACGTTCTCATGAAGAAGGCAATGTGGCTCTATCCAAAGGTTCTGGGTTTCAATCCTTCTGAGAGATGGGGTCACTCTGCTTGCTCTTCTAATGGTGTAATCTATGTTTATGGGGTATGTCATTTAAAATTAATCAGTTTTCTTCTCATTTCAATTGATTAGATTAATCACCTTTTTCTTCATTTTTCTATCGTTGTGAGCTCAGCAAATTTTCTTCTGTATATGCATATATTTCTTTTCTCCTTATTTTAATACTTGATTATGTGCTAACCTGTTGTTCTTTAATGTTATTTATGTTTTTAATTTGGCTTGTTACTCTTTACACGAATATTAACATGGCCACATGGGCATCTCTGTCTTTGTTTCTTTCCTCTTACTCTTGGCTTCTAATTTCCGGTCATAGGCCTAAATGACTGCTTTTATGAAAGGATTTTTAATTTTCAATTATTCTCATCTGCTGATCTGTAGTGTTTGTGGTGATGGTTTACTTGGGCTTAACTATATTTACCAGAGCAATTAGCTTTCTCCTTCTCTGTTGGCCTTAATGTTTTTTTTTTTTAAAACAAAACCTACTCAGTCTTTTCATGCTTGGGTTGGGTTGGTGGTATGGATTGTGTCTGGTCTTGTGACATAATCTCAAAGCTGTCCTGGAGATTAAGTTTCAAGATTTTTTTTAGCTATGTTCCTTTTGCTACATTAGTGTGAATTAAGTTGAAGTTATGAAAAGCTCTGTTTTCTTTTCTCATTCTTTCTGCTGGTTTATACTGGGATCCAGATGTTATGTCAATGTTCTTTTTCTGAGGTGTTTTTGTTCATTGTTGTCTTCAATATTCTCTGTGAAAGTTACTTAAAACTGATTACTAATTTGAGATGCTTTTTTATATTCACCCTCGTAACATTCACTTCTCAAATTGTAGTACTGCACAATGACACATCAACAATTTCAGGTGCTGGGCAGGTTTTATTTTAGATATTAAAATACTAGAAGTTCATAGTTCGCCGCCCTGTATGCATCTAAGTCACTAAAAAACCTTGTTTTAGTCTTTCTCCATTTGCCATTTCCAATCTCTAACGTTTATATTCTTCTGGATATTGTAATTTTATTCCATCTGCTCTTGACCATGATACCCTTAAGTTCTTTTGTGAAGTTCTGTTGGTCTGCCCCTTATTGAAACAGAACTTAAAGCTCTGAAACGTGGTATGAATGGCCAAAACTAATTGAAAAAATTAGCCTAGAATGAACAAAATTGAACACAGTATTTGAAACTTGAACTGTTTTACGATCTTTTTCTTTTGTTTCCTCTGAGACGTTTATGTATCCTGTGATGCAAGTCTATATACCATATCATCATGAAATTCTCTTCAATACACATTTCAGGGATGTTGTGGGGGGCTGCATTTCAGCGATGTTCTTATGCTGAATTTAGATTCAATGATCTGGAGCACACTCGCAACAACTGGTCAACTTCCTGGCAGTAGAGATAGCCACAGTGCCGTACTTGTAGGACACAGGATGATTATTTTGGGGGGAACAAATGGTTATAGGAAGGTCAATGATCTTCACATACTGGACCTACGGACGAATGAATGGACCCGTCCCAGTTGTGAAGGAAACCCGCCATCCCCTCGTGAAAGTCACACAGCTACTGTTGTGGGTGATGATAAATTGGTGATATTTGGGGGTAGTGGTGAAGGGGAAGGGAATTACTTGAATGATGTCCATGTTCTAGACCTTAAGACCATGAAATGGACTTCTCCAGAGGTGAAAGGTCACCTTCCATCACCCAGGGACAGCCACATTGCCGTTGCAGTTGACAACAAGATTCTTGTTTATGGTGGAGATTGTGGTGATCGGTATCATGGGGAGGTCGATGTTCTTGACTTGGATACACTAACTTGGTCGAGGGTATGCTCTTTCTCTTGCTTTACTTTAGATTTCATGCTTTTCTTATGGCTGCATTTTATTTGCTTGGAGCTGCAACAGTCTGATGCTCTGGCAATGATGAATGATTTGTTGATGATGCCTTGAACTTGGGGTTCCACGGAAATTGGATATCAAATGGATGGAATGTTTATATGTTCTTCCTCTTTCCATCTTGTGGGCTTCCAATGTTATTTAGAGACAGGAAAGTTGGCTCAACAGTATACTGATGCGGTTTCTGATTTCTATGTAACCACCAGTGTATGGACGGTGGGAAACCATCATGCTGCCAATGCATGAAACTGACTGATTTGGAGTTTTTGTATGCATGTTAGAAGTGAAAAAATAAGAGAACTCTAGAATATGCTATCCAATGTGAATCGCATTAGCTGTTCAACTCTTTCACTTTCATTTGATAGTTATCCAAATTTGTAACAGTTGGGTACACGAGGAACTTCACCTGGATTCAGAGCAGGTCATGCTGCTGTAAATATGGGAACTAAGGCAAGCCTTACCTATCAAACCATATGTTGGAAAACAATGATTCCGCGGACTGCACCTCTTAAAAGTGTCCTGTTTTTCATTGCCTTGCAGGTTTTTGTCATTGGTGGTGTTGGAGATAAGCAGTACTATAATGATGTTTGGATTCTTGATTTGCAAACCTGTTCATGGACTCAGCTTGATATATGTGGTCAGCATCCACATGGACGATTTTCACATAGTGCTGTAGTTATTGACTCAGATATTGCCATCTATGGAGGGTAAGTTGTCTGTTCTGTCAAGATACCATGACCGTTGCTGTTAAGCCTTCTGGGCTTGCTTTGTTTTCAAGTCTTCTATACTGAATTCTTTTTCAAGTTCTTATTCTCCTCTTTTACTAACTGATAGATGTGGAGAAGATGAGCGTCCTTTAAATGAATTGCTTATCCTTCAACTGGGAGCTGAACATCCTAATGGTCGTTACAACATTTCCTTGTGCAAGATATTTGGTAAACACTGGAACCAAGAAAAGAGGAAATTTTTTAGAGGGAGTGGAAACATGGTAAGTAGCAACCCTACACATTTGACTTGTTTGGACAGCCATAGACTCTTCATAAAAAAAAAAAACCAAAAAAAAACTAACAATATTGTTGTTACGTATCAGAGAAGTATGGCTTTTGACAATGGAGAATCAAATCACAAAACCCACGAAGCATATTCTGAACAGAAGCATCACATTATTTGTTCAGGTTGGTTTCAAAATAAAATTGAAACAATTTCATTGATTTCATATACACACTTCTCATTACATGATAACCTGCCATACTTTCCAGACACTTCCACACATACTAAGAGAAGGAAAAGCAGCGGCCCGAAAGTGTGGGATGTCGAATCGGAACAAGAAGAACATTCTCATTCTCTGTCCCAACATTCCTCTCCATCTCAATCAGATCAAGAGCAGGCCATTGTTCAAAAAATGTCGTCATCTGCTCCTGACTCCATGTTGGTCTCTCCTCGCTTGGATTTGTACAAGCAGCATAATAGGGCACACAGTCACTCTCAATCTAACACCACCCGAAACAACAAAATGGAGCACAGAAATTGCATTCATAGGGCTGTCCAAGACTTCCCTCTCATGGCTGGTGAGGGCCAAAGACAGCTCAAGACAGAACAGTTTCTTCGTGTTGTCCACTCTGGAATTCAAGAATTACAACATTCACCAGCAGATCAGAAGTCACTGCAGCAGAGACTACCAGTTTCCCCTTTGGTAAGCCATAGAATGTTGTATAGATAAGGGTGTGGTTGAGCACTGATATTGCCATTGATTCAATTACCTTGGTTGAATAGGTGGTTGTCTGTTTCACTGTGTTTAGAGTAGGAAATTCGCAATTGGAGCCATGATCATGGTTGCGTTTTCAGCTGTTCCTCCCCAAATCATGATTATAAACTAGCATCTTGTATGAATTTGAGGATGAGAAATGGGAAATTGTTATCGAGCATTTGGATTTTTTGCACATTACCCTAAATACGAAGAGGAACATAACCTTCTAAATGTCATAAATCCATTTTCCTTTAATCACAGCTTTCACTTCATTTGAAAATTTGCGAATATGCTTCTTTGTAGCTTGGTGCTGACGTTCGGGGAACTGTTGATGGAGCTTTTGATTCTGGCTACCTCATGACTGCCAATGTCAATGGCCAGATTCTCAGAGGGATCCTATTCTCTCCAGTAAGTTTTTGATTTTATGATGGACAAGATCGCTTCACACACATATGCACACAAATTGAACCTTTAAAAAGCATCAGTTCGCAGCCAATGATCCATGGACTCACATTGGAAGTTAAGGTGCCCCATCTGAAATGAAATGAATAGGTCCTCAACTGTTGAACCATTGGGAATGCTTGGGTTATTAGTTTGATCTAATTCTTCTGTTGAATGGAAATTATAACTTCTATTCCCTTAAAAGGTTTTTGCCGTTGTTATTAGGGTCCTGGTGTTGCCTCGCGAGGAGCAATGATTCCCTGCAACCCATCCCCAGCTCGTCAATTTGCAACTGCTGCTCAACCATGTTTGAATCTCAACCATGATAGTCCTACTTATGTTAGACCTCTGCATTCTCCGGCATTTTCACGACCAGAATGCGGTCATCCCATCCGGCAGGCTCAACAGCAGCAGGTTGTTAGAAGCACACCATCCACAGCCAAACAACCTGCAAGGCTTAATAATGATCTTCAAGGAGTTGTTTTGACACTGGGAGGACCAGCCAGTTGCCACGGTGGATCGTAAATCCAATATGCACCAACAATGCTTGAAACTGGCCTTTTTGTAAATCATTAGATTGTATGGAAATAAGAAGTTTAGGATTGCTAGTTATGTAAGTGTATATCAACCATCATATATTTTGAATGCTATTTTGTGTGGCAGAGAAAATGTAGATGATGATTGATGAATGTAGCTGTGTTACAGTATTAAGATCTGAATGTCTATCCCAAAAGACTAAGTGTTGTTTGGAGAAAAATTCTATTTCTAACCTCATCGCCTGATCTTCGAAAACAATGTCAGTCTCCCTCCTCAAGATCATCATGCCTCTGTTACTCTATTTCTCCATCATTGTACAGAATGATACCTCTTTATTATCATGATCAATTCAATGTAAAGATGATCAAGTGAAAAAAAGATTTAATCTAAATTAAAAAAGAAGTAATTTTAATAATTTAGATTTACATTCTGCATAGCTGTACGACATGCGTGGCATTTACTCGTTTTGCTCTCTACCTACAATTTACAAATAGGCATCTGTAGAGCATGAGATGGTCTAAACTAAAGCGAGACAAAACAAAAACCTAATTAATATATAATGTATCTTTTAACATGTATATCTAGTTTTTTAAAACTCAATATTTGAAATATTTAATACATTTTTCTTTAAAATATTAAAATAAAATACTTAAAATTACTCAAGATGGTATGAGTTTTCAAATTGAGTTCTTACCAAGTCTTATACTGTCACATTTTATTTGTAAGTCATAAGTTAGATTATAGATAAAGATTTAGTAAATAAATATCAGGTCAATTAGACAGCTATTAAGGATTTTAAACCAATATTTTAGCCACCTCACAGTCCACATATTGGTTAATATAATGCTTAGTATGAAATCAAATGTAAGTAACTGTGCTCTTCATAAGTGGATGAAACAATGAGAAAGGTTTTTGTCAAAATAAGGGTTAGAAATCAAAGTAATTGTTATTTAAAGAAGAATTCTAACATAATGTCTATTTAATTATTTTTAAATATTATGTCAAAGAGTAGATCTCACTTAATGACTGGAGGCATGTAATTAAACATAAGCTTAAAGTGAAGATTTTTTTTTAAAATAATGTTATTTTGGTCTCTAGAGAACTGAAAGTTTGGGTTGGGGTTTAGTCTTATTGCCTATTTCATAATGGTATATAATTTTTAGTTAAAATATTAATAATTTTAGACTAAAAATTCAAAGGAATTGAATCAGTGGCTAGAAATCTGCCTAAAAAAGTGAGTCATTAGTTCTACTCATTCTACCCCAAAGGGTCAATCTACATAGAGTTACTCAGTATATGGAAATAGAGAGGTCTATGTTTTAAAAAACGTGAACAATTTTAAATAAAAATAATAATTTGATCTATAAAGAAGTAAAATATTTGGGTCACATTATACTCTTATCCGCTATGTCGTATATTGATTAATTTAAAGATTTAAGAATAGTAATTTCAAGTAATAATGATATTTTTATAATTTGAGTGTTTGTATTGTACTTCTATAAATATTTAATAATTAATATATGCGCACCCTATTTTGGTGGCGTGTGATTGATTAATAGGTGGTGAAAGTTGAGAAAAATGATGTGACTTCACTGTACCATTTTCCAGCATTTGACTGGAAAACAGTTTGGGTACGAGAAATATAGGGGAAAACTGTCTCATAGAATGGAATCTTTTCATCCCATCAATTTAAAAATTAACTTTATGTACCATGACCTGTGTAAAATCTAGCCTCGGATATGCAAACCAAATGAAAATGTACTACCACCACTTCGAGTGCCACAATGAATAATGAATTACAAATTACCATTTACCATTTACCACCACATAATTAATCCAGTATCCTAATTTTGAGTTTTATTAATGCATGCAAACTAAATGATAAGTTTAACAAGTACGTCAAATCATAATGAATTTTGAGTACTCGGTATCCTTTTCTCAATTATTTTTTTGTTCCATTTTAGTTATTTTATTTGAAACATTTGTATTTTTTAAAAACTCTTTATGTAAGGCTTACATTCCATGTGATGTTATCTATTTTTTACACACTTTATACTACTCTAATATAAATGAGACAATTATTTTGGAACAATCCCAAAATCCATACTAGATAACTAAATTGGGACGGAAGAAGTATAATGTAAATTTGAACGTAAAAGTCACAATAGAAGAAAGGGATTGATCAATGAAAATGTGAAAGAAAGATGTTAAACAAAAATTTAAATAATCAAATATATGAAATATATGATTTTCGATAAGATTAAATAAAAATAAATTCAAAAATAATCACAAATAGATATATTTTTCTTTGAAAATGGTGATGAATAATTTACTTTCAAATTTAATAATTTTAAAGATTTTTTTCTTTAAATTCAGCCGGTACTAAATTAGTTCATATTAAAGTTTGAAAAGAAAGATGTGTGAAAGTATGCTTAAATTGATCATAGCATAAAAAAGAAAAGGTCATCCTCTCATACTAGATAAATATTTTGATATTTTTATGAGATTTTGAGATAATAATATGAGTAGATAGGGGTGCATTACTACTGATTATGTGTGATCATAAGTGGTGAAATATACTTAGGTTTTGAAAATGTGATCAAATCATTTTAAATGAGTTTCTCTTAATTTATCATCTATCGGGGCTATATTCAAATTATCTCTAAAATGTTTGCTTCTAACTCCATCTTTTAGGGTTAAACTACTCATCTGACGTAGTACACACATCTTCACGGTCCTGACTTTATTTATTTGTCATTTCTTCAAGCCTAACACTATGCTCCATAAAGTATCGTCTATCTAATAACTGCGAAGGGGGATTCTTTTATCGCACAAGTCCCTGCTAGCTTTTCTAAATATTTTCCACTCTGCTCCTATCCTATTCGTTGTATTTAAGTCGAAATTTCATGGGATTCTATCATAGAGCTTAAGTATTTGAACTTATCACGATGAAGTAAGTCGTTTCCTATTTTTACTGAATTGTCATCACAAACGTCTAACTCACTAAAGTTACATTTTATGTATTTTGTTTTAATTCTACTAGTTCTCAAATGTTCTCCTCCACAAATCTAGTATAGCGTTGAGTTGTTGTTTTGTCTCACTAATTAATACTATATCATTCGCAAAAAGCATACACCATAGCACTTCGTATTGAATTTTTTTATGTTAAGTAGTACATTATTAATGGGAACATATATGGACTTAAAGCGAATGCTGATGGAGTCATACTCCAAAAAAGAACTCTGTTGTTTCACTACAAACAGTTCTGAAACGTTAGCGGTTTTACCTTCGAAAATATCTCGAAGAATCTTAACACAGTCATTTGAATGTATTTATTTCTTAGAGTTCTCTAGATTCATCTCCATGGTACTATCATAGACCTTTTCTAGATCAATTAAATTTATCCATCAATTGTCTAAGAAAAAGTAACATCTATTTTTGATCTACCAATATAAATAAATTGATTTTTTAATATATTTTACTCATCTTAATCGACCCTCTATTACACTTTTTTAAAATTTGATTGTCTGAGTCATGAATTTGATCAAACGATAATTAGCATTAGGAAAGAGTGCAATATCAGAACTTCCTAAAAGGTGACCTGAATATTACTTTCACCTATATACACTTTATGTTTATAGTTCAATCAAATTCAGTGCATTAATGTTGATACGATCGCACACTAATCAATTAAATAGTTTGTTTAATCTAAATCATCTTCTTATACAACCAAATTATGTCCTTCGTAACACATTACATTTAGCAAAATTTGACATATTTAATTAAATAATTAGATCCATTTAAAACTCTTTTGTTAAATGAATAGATTCGACGTGAATCTATTTATAATTAAAAAGCAAAATTTTTAAGAAAAATAAAAGTAAAAGGGTAGGAGTGCGTGGTGGGGCCCGGCCCCACAGCATAGGAGTAACAGAGGAACGCGGCAAGAGCTCCCGCGCATCCCGCGCGGTGTTGTCCCTGTCTCAGTCGGGCTGTCGCTGTCACTGTAGTGTCAGAAGAGATAGAGTCCCTGTCGTGGCTGTCCGTCTTGTCTGCCACGTCAGCTCCCACATGAAAGCCCGTCTCCATCGACATGACCCTTCTCCTCGCCACGTGTCATCTCCCTTCTGGCATCACTGGCCTTTTTTTTTTTGGCCCCACGACTGTACGGCGTCCTCCCTACGGATCTCCAAAGCTGCTCTCTCCCACGTGCTATCTTTCCCTTTGTTGTGGTGCCGAGTCCTGTTCTTCCGACACGTGTCAGTTTGACTGTAGGCCCCCAAAGGCGTCTATTTAGCTTATACCGAATTAAAATTAAAAAGCCAATCAATTTTGATACCAAACAGCTAACAGATAAAATCATTTTCATATTTATTAAACATTTTCTGTTTTCTATTTTTTTTATGATTCATATGTTAAAGATTTTAGATTCTTTTTCTATTATTCATTAAGATTCTTTACTCCACCTAAAGTTATTATCAAAAGTAGGGTCGGCTATAGATAAATGGAGGCCTAAGACAAAAATTATAAATAGGGTCTTTAAATAAAAAAAGAATTTTTTAAAGAGAAAAAATCCAAAAGATTGAAATACCTTCAAATATTGATTAGGAAAGCCTTCACCCACCTTCTAAAACTCATCTAAATACTTATTTTCCGATTAAAACAAAAAGAAGAGAAAAGTCTTCTAAATACTTATTATTCTACAGTTTTTTTTTTAAAAAAAAGATATTATGCGGTAACTATTAGTAGGCCTTTTTATCAGTGGGGCGTAAAGCGACCGCTTGCCTTGCTTAGAGGTGTAGCCGGCCTGATCAAAAGAAGGGTTGACATAGGATGAAATGACAATAACACGTATGTATGGTTTTATTAGCAACTAATTATATGCATCAATTTTTCAAAAGTTCAATACAAAATGAGTTGGGCCTGACCCAATAGCTAATAATATATTTGAGAATGTAAATAGATCTTTGATCCTTTTATCTAAAACAAAAAATATATTGAATTGTGAGATGCAAATTTACATCTACGAAAAGCTAATTTTGAAATTTGATTTGAATAATGCAAATTTAAATTTATTTGATTTCAAATTATATTTAAAGTTAAACAGTTAATAGAGCAATTCAAACTGCAAAAGAAAAGGAGATAAATACGATTAGACCTTTGCACCTTATACAGTCTGACTTTTTTTAAAAAAAAAACTTTACACTTGTCCTTTGATGGATCCCACAAACAATATCATTTGAATTATTTTCATCAAAAATATTTAATTTTAATTTTCTAACATAAAGCTACCAAAATAAATTCTGAGTTTGGAAACAAAATGTTTAACTTAAAAAATAACTTTGAAATTTGTGTCTAGACTCAGTTGTCAATTTGTGGTTTTATGTCATAAATAAAACATAAATTTATAATTATTTTTCATTTAAATAGATTTGATGAAAATAATTCAAGTAATATAATTTATGGATCCGCTAAGAAGACATGTGTCAAAAAAAAATCCTTGGTTTGCACCAAGGTGTATGAGACCATGGCAACACTGAGTCCATTCTTCCCTATATAGTCATGATTCATGCAGCCATTGATAAGGCTGTCAATCTGCTGGTTCACTTCAAGGCTGGCCTTACCAGGTTGTCCATTGGGAATTTGTAGATGGGGTCACAAGAGGACAAGCTTCTGTAGATTGTACCATGTTACCCATGTTAATGTTGTTAGTCTTCTTGCCTTTTGTTCTAAGGGTTCCAAAAGAGCTCTTATCTATGAACTAATTCCCAATGGATTCCTTGATGCATTGATAAATAACTAAAAAGGAAAACAAGCTAATCCCCTATATCCGGAAAACTTATTCCAAATTGTAGTTGGAAGGAAACGAAGACAAATAAATGCTGAGATTCATCAATGACTTGTCATGTGTTTGGTGAAATCTAGTCAGGATGTCTAGAGTATGTATAACCGTTGAATTTGCCCAGCCTAATATGGGATATGATCAATGGTTAGATTTTCTATCTTTCATTGGCTTCGGAGCTTTTGAATTCCCTAACAATAAATGCCTCCTATGCCATTGTTATATGTTCCAGAGAGACAAATGTCTCCTATATTTCCTGCCCTAATGCAAAAAAGTTTCAGACCCTTCATCTACTAAAGCTTCTACAGATTTGTCACTGCTTGGAAGATGATTATTACAATTTTGAGTCCCTATGAAAGGCTTTGAAGTTACTTTATAGAGAATCATCATTGAAAGAAAGTTGGTCCGAACTTCCTGGTGCACAAACCTCTGAGCAACAAGTAGAAGGGTGGAGATGCTGGAAGCAGGCAGAAGATTTGAAGGCTTGCTTATGCATCAAGTGCTACAATTTACATCCTTATTTAAGGTTAAGAGATGTCTACTTTCTGAGAAATGACCAAAATATTTTCTCTGCTTAAATGTTTTATGCACTGTTGATGTTTTAAGCACTACTTACGAAGTCTGCTCATGTTGTAGAGTCTACATGCAGTCATGTTGGTAGAGTCCATGAAGGCTCTTCTTTCTGTGTGTATAATAAATTTGAGACAAGCTGAGTTAACCCACATCGGTTCAATGCAAATTAAATTTTTTTTTTCACAAACTGAATGACACTGAAGTCGTGAATTTTAGAACTACTCAGGACATTTGAGTTGTAGGACTCAGGTGATAACCATTAACCATTTTACCAAATAACCAGTTATAAAGCAAACCAATTTATAATTTTTTCTCATAAGCCAATAGGTTACTAGGTTTCTCAATGTTTAGAACTAGAATCTAATGAATGGTTTTTCATGTAAGAGAATTTTGGAACCTTGTACTAATGTTTTGGACATGTGGCCCATAACTTGGTGCTCAAGAATCAACTCAATTGAGACTGCTAAGATGATGAGCCTCATCTCGGATGAATGAGTTGTAAGATCATAACCATTCAATTTTCTAAGATGAAAATTCACTATGTGGTTGAGCTCAGCTGATTAAAGGTCTTCATACCTATGATCCCCATATCAACAAACTCAATGAGACCAAGCAGGTCCTCACAGCCAGAAAGGCCTCTACTTCCAAAGAGCTACTGCTATGCAGCATGCAGTAGACAACATACCCCACGATTTCCCCCTTAGCAAACAGTTAAAGAAGAGTGCAACATGGCCTAAGCATCATGCAAAATATTTCAAAGAAATTCTTCCAATTGGAAATTTTCACATTGTGCTCTACCAATCTACCACGGCAGGTCAAGTATGAATTATCAAATCAAGGGGTTTGGTGATGAAAGATGTGAAAAGGTGAAAGTAATAATTAAGTTTGAATGAACCCCAAGGGGTTGGCCTAGTGGTTAAGACACAAGATTTCAGGATTGAGGTCTTGAGTTCAATCCCCAGTGACTCCAATGAAGGGCCACTCTCCGCAGACTTACTCGGTGTGTGTGGATTGTGAGGGAGGGGGGTTCACACACCCCGGGACTAGTCGGGTTCGACGCCTGAACACCTCCAAACCTAAAAAAAAAATTATGTTTGAATGTAAAGAAACGAAACAAAGAGAAGTAACAAATAATTGAGTTTTGGACAAAACTAAGAAGAGAGACAGAGTGAAAGAGGCAGATAAAATGTTGCAAAAAAGAGAGTGGATAGTGGAGAGTTATTGACCATTGGAATTTATAATAGAGGATTAACTTCAATAATGAGAAAATGGAAAAAAAACTACCTGTTATAAATAATTTAAAATACAAGAAATACGTGCCCATAATAACTTCTATAATTAGGTCCATGATATATTTTTACATGCAAATTAATAGAAAAATAAAATAAAATGAAGACAAGCTACAGAAACAGGTAACTAGTTGGTCAAACCATTTCAAAGATGAACTCAGTATTGAGGCTTCTCTCATTCATCTTCTATGTGAATTTATGTCACAATATGCAGGCTGTTGTCAATCCATTTCTGTTTTTTGCTTGCCAGTCGATTGGACAGCTAACATCCAAAACCTATAGGTGCATTTGGATAGTTGAGCCCAAAGAAGTAACGAAATGCATCGAGGCGACGCCACAAGTTTTCTGATTCAATCCCAACAGCCTAACGGAGCAAATCACTTTCATCATAAGTGCAACTTATCCTAGTAAATGAAGAAGAAATTTCTGAATGAAGAGCCGGACAAGGATTAGGAGGCATCTGCAGGCACTCAATATTTCCTTCCAACATCTGCAAGACCCTACTCATTGAAGGCCGTTCCTCTGGATTCATCTGTATGCACCACAAACCAACAAGCATCATCTTCCTTGTAGTCTCATCCACCACAGACACAGAACTTTCCTCTCCTCTATCTTCTAGTGAACTTAGATGCTCATAAACCCACTGCGGATAATATATTTCTCTAGAATTCTTAACTCCTAGATCAAAGTTCTTTCTACCTCCAACCATTTCTAGAATCATTTTACCATAGCTATAAACATCTGACTTACAAGAGACTCGTCCCAAAATTGTATAAAATATTTCAGGTGCAATATAACCATTGGTCCCTCTGATGCAGGACAATGATATTGTGCTCTCTCCCATGGCACACACCTTAGACAGTCCAAAATCAGAAATCTTTGGACACAGGTTCTCATCAAGAAGAATATTGTGCGGCTTTATGTCTAAGTGCAAAATATGTCTATTGTCATAGGAATGTAAATACTCAAGGCCACGAGCAATTCCAATTGCAATTTGGTAAAGTTCTTGTGATCCTAGTGGCTTCTTGTAGATGAGTTTATCAAGAGAACCAGAGGGCATATATTCATAGATGAGAACTCTATTTGGTCCTTCAGAACAGAAACCTAAGAGACTAATGATATTGATATGCTGAGCTCTACCGATGCATTTAACCTCGTTAATGAATCCTCCTTCTTTATCTATGGACTCCCTCAGGACCTTAACAGCAACTGGACGGCCATCAGGGAGCACCCCTTTGAACACATCAGAAAAACCTCCTTCGCCTATTCTATGTCTGAAAGAAGCAGTCATAGTCTCGATAGCTGAATACTTGTATTGTTTGGGACCTTGGGCTCCATAGTTCTTTTCATGCACCTCCGCAATTTGTGTGCTCTTTGTTCTTGTTTTTGCACAGAACATCAATTTCTTTATTAACAAATTCCTTCATGAAAGAAAGAAAAAGATCAGAGCAACAGTTTTGTTTATAGTTACACATGGATGGAAATACAACTCGATGCAATGATGGGTGAAGCTGTGAGCAGTTGGAAGTTACTAATAATTAGGTCAAGCTGGAATTTGAACCTGCTCCAGCAGATTTATATATGAAGGATTTCCAAATAAACAAGAATTGATCATAACTAGTAAACATGTTTTGCTTTAAAGAGTTCACAAGAATCCACAAATAAGGAAAGGGCAAAACTTACTAAGTAAACTACTCCTAAGAAAATTCCCAATCTTGGACTCCTTTTTAGCCTCTTCGTTTTTGGAGCCCAAGAAAAGTATTCTTTGTGATTGAAAATCCTGTATTTCCAGCATGAACTAGAATTTCCAAAATCAATAATGTATTTTCTTGGCTTGTAAAATGGTAAGGCGTCAAATGTAGCGTTTGAGGGATACTAAGTACAATGACTTGAAAAATATAGCGATAGATATCTGGTTTATAGTTACTGGTCAAGAGTTGAGGATTAAATAGGACAAGCTGTAAGTATTAAGCATAGACCCAACTAAGGTTCTACACTGCTGTTATTTCGTAATTCATTGAGGTCTATGTCATTGAAAAAATGGATACTTTCATGACAAAGGGGCAGAGATTCCAGCCTCTGGTTGTCCAGCAAAGAGTCATTTTTTTGTGCAGTTGTCAAGATATCTTCGAGAGGCTAGTTGATGGGAACATTGGATTGTGGTTGATTGCACATCATTGATGACAGTTTCAGTTTGCTGTCATTCTAAGATGAAGGAATCGGCATAGTGTGTCTTCAATATTGCAAATTCTCAGGATACAGATGCAGCAAGAATGGATAGCAACTACTTTGCAACCATGTCAGTTTTTTTAAAACATCCTCGCAATGCATATCATCGTCATCAAAACCATTTATCTCATCTATTAGCGGTTGCGACATAATTGGATTTTGCACATTTTTTCCATTGGTACTGCTATCAAAATTGTTTTACATTACCTGATTGCCTATTTGACACTCATGTCTCAAGACCAAACGTTTATGGTTGCAGCATGAGCACTTACACCAGTGCATATTTCTAATTCTAAATAAATTGGTATGCACTTTCTTATTCTAAATATAAAGTGAACTAGTATTCCAACTCATGGTAGATCTTAAGCCTAGGTGGGTCCATTACAGTATTACTGCCCAAGTATCTTACTTGAGTACTCTAGTCATTTTAGTATCTCAATTTCATAGGAGTTTGAAGAGTTCATTTGAACAAACAAACACTTGAGCCTGCTTTTCATTGTTCCTCTTTACAGTGGAAGAAAATTCTGATTGTGCAACAGTAAGCATCTCTAGACTCCGGTTTCTAAGCATAGATTCTGGTGATATTACAGAGGGGTATATCTTATTTCTAAAACACTGTAAAATAAAACTTTCAGAACTATTCCAAACAAAACAATTTTCTGCATACCAGATAGGAACCTTGACTCGTTGTTTCACTCCCTGTTGCTCCTCAGGTTTTTTGTTCATTATCTGCTGGACCTGTTGACACTTCTTCTTTAGCACTGGCATACATTCTGAGCCTCCTAATATTGAAATGTACTTGCTTGCCCACCGAGTTACTATGCTTGTTCCAATTTCTGAGTCATTGTTTACAGAACCTGCTTCATTTTTCCCTTTCACCGGGTGATTTCTGGGGTTCTTTGTACGCTGCCCATCATCTTCCACTTCTTGAAAGAAACATATAAAAATACTCACGTGGGCTCTTCTATCTACCCTGAAAAAATAGTGAGAAACTGGTTGCATTGATTCAGCATTTGGCAGAGATGAGAGTCTGGTGCTGCTCTCAGCTGCTTTATACTCGCTCGATTTGATTTTGTGGCCGTCTCTTGAACTTTTATTTGACACTCTTGAATGATTTCCTTCGCTCAATGGTGGATGAAATAAAACTTTTAATGAGGGCTGACCTTTTCCATACTCATTACAGTTCCAGCTAGAAGTGCTAGATGTCCTGCACTCTTCTCGGGAATGCCCATTCAATTTGCAATTGCTAGAGCACTTGAGTTCAAGTGAACCACTCTGCGCCACTTCTTGGAAAGATGAAGATTGAGCTATAATATGGAAACCTTCCTCTGTTGTGAATTCCATTGCTCGATCCTTTTCAAGTTTTTTGGAGTTCATATGCTGAGCTTCTGCTGCTTCTTTTAATCCAAATCCGAAGCATGCCATCTTCGTCAGGCAATCAGACAAACATGCGGTGTGCGTCCAGCAAACCATTCGCCCTTGAGATTCTATTTTCCACTTCAGACTTGCGACATCCGCAACTTCGGTTCTTCTGTAAGCTTCATCAATCGTCTTGTTGCTGTCGTTGGTGGAGCTGGAATACATGAATTTAGGTACACGATTATTAGTGGGTTTCTTTCTCTCATTCCCACACACGGATTTCCAATGCAATGACGTTGTCGACTTCTTCTTCTTCTTCTTGGCATTGTTGTGATAAAGCAGGTACATTTTCCTTTTGATTTCCATCGTTTGAGGAGTGCTGGCATAGCATCAGCTCCTACATCTTCCTTGTTTTTGAGAAATCTTAAACGGTGAATGTAAGCGTACATGCTATAGTCAGCAGTGTACTGAGGAGGAAGTTGCAGTTTTGGATCGTCCGCAAGCTCCGCGTTTTTTCATTTATCAGGTTCTTTTTTTATGTCCGTCGTCGTCGCCAACCTTTTCTTCGCCGCTTCCTCGCTCCTTCTCAGTTCCCACGAGCAATCTTCAATCATTAATTAAAAATTAAAAAAATAATATAAAGGGTGCGTCAAATTTTAAAAAAATATTACTTAATTATTTGAATCAGCTTTTACTCTAATTTTCCTTTCTAGGCTTTTCCACTAAGATCATTGTATGAAGAAAGCTTGCTTTTTATAAAGTGTAAAACTTTTAATAATAAAAGTTAGTCTTAAATACCAAAATTTTAGAAATGTGAAAATATGAGTTTATCAATTTATTAAAAAAAGTGATATTTTTGTTATCTCATATTCACGTTAAAAAAAAAAAAATTCAATTCATCCATCTCATTAGGGTAAATTTAAAACTCAAGAAAAACCACTTGATCTAGGGAAATTAAGTTTTATTTTTAAGTTTCCCAATTTTGGTAACTTAAAATTATTTTTAATTTTCAAAAATTCAAGTTTTATGTAATTATCCAATGTAATGAGTATATTAGAAAGCTCTAGAATAGAAGATTTGAGAAAAAATATTTTAATTAAATCGATAAAAGTATATTTTTAAGCTTTTATGATGACTAAAAGGCTAAGTAGAGTACATAATTACGTATTAATATGTAACAAAAAAAAAAATTCATCATCTATTATGCAACCCAATGAATAATATTTTTCCTCATTTTCTATTGTATCTATCAAACCATCTTACCACTTGACTTCTCTTTTAATACAAGATTTTTTAAAAAATTGCCTTTTTACTTTATTTGAATAAATTCTATATATTTTTTCATTGTGAAAGAGACTCTTGAGTTTTGATAAATATTCTAAAATAGCTTTTGATCATGTTAAGTAAAAGCAAACCATTTTTTGAAATTTATTTATATTCTATATATGTGAAGTGATGATCACCTCATCAACTATTTAGAAGGTGGGATGACACAAGATGAATGACAAGGATAGGTGAGGATTGAGATGGGACCTTAAACATGAAATAAGTGTTTGGCATCTAAAGGATTTTAAAGCATCTTTATTTTCTTTTAAACAAAACTTATTCTTTAAGTTGTTTAAATACCTTTTTTTTTTTAATATTAAAGTGTCTAGACCTCTTAGAACATCAATAAATGAGTTCGATAAATTTTATTACTCAAACAATTGATCACCAATCAAAATTTAAAGGGCATTTGTTTTACCAAACTTGTAGCCAAATGTCACATGCCAATCAACATATCAAAGGAGTTACTTGCCACATGTCAAGAAGCTTATTATTCTTCTAAACTCTATAAATATCCATTCTTTACTCCATTTTAGGATCTAAGACAGTCAAATCATTATGGGGTTGATAGCTGTGAGGCTGAGAGATTCTAAAAAAAGGGTTGGAGACACCTCAAGGAGGTCATTATAATTTGCCCACACACTTTAATCTACACTTTAATTTCCAAACTCTTAATAGAAATATTTTTATGCTATTGAAGTACACACTACAATCTTTAGCCAGTCCTGTTATGATTTTTCCAGTAGAAATTTGTTTCTCTCTTATAGTCAATCAAAACCAAAATGAATATTCTCCTTTATTCACCAATGGAAAACACACAAATGGCAAGAATTTGAGTTTTAGCATCCACATGTCACCTGATAGTCCTCTCTTATCACAAGGTCATCCTTTACCCAAGGTATAAATATAAAGGTTCTTCAAAGGGATTTCAACATTTGCATTTCTAGTAAGTCTTTTAGATTTTGCCAATATCTGAGGAGTCTAGTTAACAAGAGAGAGTTTGCTGCGAAAGGTCTAAGCAATTTTGTGGAATTTGAGATAGATTTTTTTTTTGTGTGTTGCTTGTATGTCCATTGTTCTCATTTTGACGAATGAAATTTGGCTTTAACCTCTGCACTTTGTCTATGTTCTCCTTTGTCTTATGCATGCATTTGTCCGTGAAATATATAAGTGACAATGGCTAATTCCATTATTAAGGGAGACATCAGCAGGACCTGTCTTGAGATTTCATGGGCCCTAAGCTCAGCACACTGGTAGGGACCCTAGGCCCTAGAGAAAGTGCATGGTGGGGGGTGGGGGCCATAGGCCATTGGTCAAATTGAAAGACCCTAGGCTGCCGCTTATTTGGCCTTAAGCCAGGGCCGCCCCTGGACCTCAGGGTGTAGGCGACAACCCGAGTGACTCTAGATTTGGTGACAATTTTCTTCAAATTCTATTATGTTTGGTCATCTTGTTTTTTTTTTTCTCTATATCTTGTTGCTCATTGTTTAGATTTTGTTGATTCTCTTCATCTGCAGTTTTACTCAAGTCACCCATCACCAAATCTTCAGCTGTTCATCAACTTATATAGATAGAATTACCTGTTAAGTCCACATGCAAATTATGGAGAAATTTTTGTCTCAAAGACAACACTGTGACAGTGCACTCGCTCATTTTCTTCATTTTCTTAAAATAAAATAAAATATTTACAATTTATTATAATTTTCACAACAGCTTATAGTGGAATATAATTACAGTTTTATTTGTTTCATACAGAGTGAAGAAGAAAACAGTATTATCAGATAAGCCAATTTTCTTCTCGAAGAAAAAAAGCAAAAAATATGGACATTGTGAATGAATTTTATAACAATTTCAGATCATTGAGAATGCAAAGATAATGACCAATTCTTTTACAGAGAGATGCATTAGCCCATAGAGGCTAGGAAAACGAATTCCAGAACTACTCAGGACATTCATTTGTAAGACTCAGGTGAGAATCAATAACCACTACCAAATAACCAGTAATAAATCAAACAAATTTATAGTTTTTCTCATAAGCAAATAGGTTAATAGGTCTCTCACATTTACAACTAGAATCTAATGAATGGTTTTTCATGTAAGAGAATTTTGTGAACCTTGTACTGATGTTTTGGACATGTGGTTCATAACTTGGTCTTCAAGAATCAACTGAATTAAGACTGCTGAAATGATGAGCCTCATCTTGGATGAATAAGTTCTAAGATCATAGCCATCCAATTTTCTAAGTTGAAAATCACTAAGTGGCTGAGCTTAGCTGATCAAAGGTCTTCATAGCTATGATCCAGACATCAACAAACTCAATGACACCATGCAGGTCCTCACAGTCAGAAAGGCCTCTGCTTCCAAATAGCTACTGCTATGCAGTATGCAGTAGGCTGCTATGCAGTATGCAGTAGGCAACATACCCAACGTTTTCCCCCTTGGCAAACAGTTAGGAAGAGTGTACAACATGGTCTAAGCATCTTGCAAAATACTTCAAAAAAATTCTTCCAATTGGAAATTCACATTGTGTTCTACTGATCTACTATGGCAGGGTGAAGTACGAATTATCAAATCTAAGGGCTTTGGTGATGGAAGATGTGAAAAGGTGAAACTAACGATTACGTTTGAATTTAAAGAGAAGAAACAAAGAGAAGTCACAAATAATTGAGTTTTGGACTGAACTATGAAGAGAGAGACAGAGAGAAAGAGGAAGATAAAAGGTTGCAAAAAAGATGGTGGATAGTGGAGATATATTGACCATTGGATTTTACAATAGAGGATTAACTTCAATAATAAGAAAATGAAAAAACTACCCGTTATAAATAATTTAAAAATACAAGAAGTCTGCCCAGAATAACTTCTACAACAAAGTCCCACATATATTATTACATGCAAATTAATAGAAAAAATAAAATAAAATGAAGACAAGCTACAGAAACTAGAAACTAATTGGTCAAACCATTTCAAAGATGAATATCAGTACTGAGGCTTCTCTCCTTCATTTTCTATGTGAATTTATGTCACAACATGTGAGGTTTTGTCAATCCAT
The DNA here is from genome assembly GCA_022113865.1 of Chimonanthus praecox. Lineage (NCBI taxonomy): Eukaryota > Viridiplantae > Streptophyta > Magnoliopsida > Laurales > Calycanthaceae > Chimonanthus > Chimonanthus praecox. The sequence goes on along the minus strand of CM039086.1, from coordinate 12,209,020 downwards.
TTCTGTCTTTTGCTTGCCAGTTGATTGGACAGCTCACATCCAATCCAATACAGCTCACATCCAATCCAATAGGTGCATTTGGAAGGTTTAACCCAAAGAAGGTAATGCATGGAGTCGACATCGCAAGTTTGAAGATTCAATCCCAACAACCTAATAGGTCAGATCCAAAGAACTTTCTGAATGAGGAGCCGGAACAAAAAAGTTTCTGAATGAGGAGCCGAGACAAGGATTAGGAGGCATCTGCAAGCACTCAATATTTCCTTCCAACATCTGCATGACCCTACTCATTGAAGGTCGTTCCACTGGATTCATCTGTATGCACCACAAACCAACAAGCATCATCTTCCTTTTAGTCTCATCCACCACAGACAAAGAAGATCTTCCCTCCCCTCTATCTTCTAGTGAACTTAGATGCTCATAAACCCACTGCGGATAATATACTTCTCTAGAATTCTCAGCTCCTGGATCAAGGTTCTTTCTACCTCCAACCATTTCTAGAATCATCATACCATAGCTATAAACATCTGATTTATAAGAGACCGAATTTCCAAAGAACATTTCAGGTGCTATATAACCCAGGGTCCCTCTGACACAGGTTAACGACCTTGTGCTCTCTTCCATGGCACATGACAGTCCAAAATCAGAAATCTTTGGACATAGGTTCTCATCAAGAAGAATATTTTGTGGTTTTATGTCTAAGTGTAAAATATGTCTACTTTTAGAGAAGTGCAAGTACTCAAGCCCGCGAGCAATTCCAATTGCAATTTGGTAAAGTTCTTCTGATCCTAGTGTCTTCTCGTAGATGAGTTTCTCAAGAGAACCAGAAGGCATATATTCAAAGATAAGAACTCTATTTGGTCCTTTAGAACAGAAACCCAGGAGACCGATGATATTGATATGCTCAGCTCTACCAATGCATTTAATCTCATTAATGAATACTTCCCATTCTTTAGCCATGGACTGCTTCATGACCTTAACAGCAACCGGACGGCCATCAGGGAGCACCCCTTTGAACACATTAGAAAAACCGCCTTGGCCTATTTCATGTCTGAAACAATCAGTCATAGTCTTGATAGCTGAATACTTGTATTCTATGGGACCTTGGGCTCCATAGTTCTCTCCACGCACCTCCGCAATCTGTGTGCTCTTTGTTTTTGTTTTCGCAAAGAACTTCAGTTTCTCTGGTAACAAATTCCTTCGTGAAAGAAAAAAAAAGATCAGAACGACAGTTTTCTTTATAGTTACACATGGATGGACAATAAAACTCAATTCAAGGACGGGTGAAACTGTGAGCAGTTGGAATGGAAGTTACTAATAATTAGGTCAAGCTGGAATTTGAACCTGCTCCAGCAGATTTGTATATGATGGATTTACAAATAAACAAGAATTGATCAGAACTAGTAAACATGTTTTCCTTTAACGAGTTCACAAAAATCCACAAATAAAAAAAAAAGAAAAGGTAAAATTTCGAAAGTAAACTGCTGCTAAAAAAATTCCCAATCTTGGGCTCTTCTTTATCCTCTTCGTTTTTGGAGCCCAAGAAAAGTTCTTTGTGATTGAAAAATCCTGTATTTCCAGCATGAACTAGAATTTCCAAAATCAAGAATGCACTTTCATGGCTGCTAAATAAAATGGCAAGGTCTCAAATGTGGCTCTCTAGAGGGGTACCAACTACAATGACTTCAAGAACATAGCCATAAATATCTGGTTTATATTTACATCAAGAGTCGAGGATCGAATAGGACAAGCTGTCAGTATCAAGCATAGACTCCAACTGAGGTTCTACAATGTCGTTACTTTGTCTCATTGAGGTCTTCGTCATTGACAAGATTGGATACTTTCATGTCAAGGGGGTAGGGATTCCAGCCTCTGGTTGTCCAGCAAAGAGTCGTTTTGTGTGCAGTTGTCAAGATATCTTTCAGGAGGATAGTTGATGGAAAAATTGGATTGTGGTTGCTTGGACATTATTGATGACAGTCGTCAGTTTGCTGTCATACTAAGAAGAAGGATTCAGCATAGTGTGTCTTCAATACTGCAAATTCTCAGGATACAGTTGCAGAAAAATTGGATGGCAACTACTTTGCAACCATGTTAAAGTTTTTTGAAAACATTCTCGCACTGCATATCATCATCATAAAATCCATTTATCTCATCCATTTGTGGTTGCAAGATAATTGGATTTTGCACATTGTTTTCCACTGCTACTGCTAACAAAATTGTTTTACATTACCTGATTCCCTATTTTACACTCATATGACTCAAGACCAAAAGTTTAATGAGCAAGTTTTCCAACTCCTGGTAAATCTTAAACCTAAGTGGGTCCATTACTTTAATTACTGCCCAAGTATCTTTCTTGAGTACTCTAGTCATTTTAGTATCTCAATTTCATAGAAGTTGAACGAACAAAAACTTGATCCTGCATTTCATTGTTCCTCTTACAGTGGAAGAAAATTCTGATTGTGCAACAGTAAGCATCTCTAGACTGTGGTTTCTAAGCATGGATTCTAGTGATATTACAGAGGGGTATATCTTATTTCTAAAACACTGTAAAATATAACTTTCAGAACTATTCCAAACAAAACAGTTTTCTGCATACCAGGTAGGAAGCTTGACTCCTTGTTGTTTCACTCCCTGTCGCTCCTCAGGTTTTTTGTCCATTGCCTGCTGGAACTGTTGACACTTCTTCTTTAGCACTGGCATATATTCTGGGTCTCCTAATAATGAAATGGAATTGCTTGCCAACCGAGTCACTGAGTCTGTTCTAATTTCTGAGTCATCGTTTACAGAACCTGTTTCACTTTTTCCTTTCACTGGGTGATTTCTAGGGTTCTTTGTAAGCTGTCCTTCATCTTCCACCTGTTGACCCTTCTTCTTTAGTACTGGCATGCATTCTGAGACTCCTAATAACGAAATGGACTTGTTTGTCCACCGAGTCACTGAGTATGTTCTAAGTTCTGAGTCATTGTTTACAAAACTTGTTTCATTTTTATCTTTCACTGGTGATTTCTGGGTTTCTTCATAAGCTGTCCAAGCTGTCCATTACCTTCCACTTCTTGAATGAAAGGTATAACATTGCTCATGTGGAGTCTTCTATCTCCCCTGCGAAAATAGTGAGAAACAGGTTGCGTCGATTCAGCATTTGGCATAGATGTGACTCTAGTGCTACTTTCAGCTGCATTATACCGCTTGATTTGATTTTGTAGTTGTCTCTTGAACTTCTATTTGTCGCTTTTGAATGATTTCCTTCGCTGAATGGTGGATGAAATAAAACTTTGGAGGGATGACCTTTTCCATACTCATGATAGTTCTGGCCAGAAGAGCTAGATGTCCAGCACTCTCGGGAATGCCCATTCATTTTGCAATTGCTAGAGCACTTGAGTTCGAGTGAACCAATCTGGGCGACTTCTTGGGCAGATGAAGATTGAGTTATAATGTGGAAACTTGCCTCTGTCGTGCATTCCATTGTTTGATCCTTTTCAATTTTTTCGGAGTTCGTATGCTGAGTTTCTGCTTCTTTTAACCAGCTATCTGTAGGGACCACTGGGGCATGAGTGCCCATTTTCCTATTGCTAGAGAACTTCAGTTCAATTGAATCAACACGAGTTACTTCATGAGCAGATGAAGATTGAGTGATGAGAGGGAATCCTGCCTCCATCATGATTTCCGCTGCTTGATCATTTTCAAGTTTTCCAGAGTTTGCATGCTGAATTTCTGCTTCCTGTATTGAATTCTCTATATGCCCCTCTTGGGAATTCACATGCATTTTCCCATTGCTAGAGAACTTGAGTTCAATTGAATTGGTCTGGGTCATTTCATGAGCAGATGAAGATTGGGTAATAATGGGGAATCCTGCCTCTTTAGTGAACTCCATGGCTTGATCCTTTTCATGTTTCCTAGAGATCGTATGATGAATTTCTGCTTCCTCCATCTGGTTGTCTACATAATCCTCTTGGAAGTGCCTATCCCTTTTCCAATTGCTAGAGAACTTGAGTTCAACTGAATCGGTTTGGGTGACCTCAAACACAGATGAAGATTGAGTAATGACATGGAAATCAGCTTCTGATGTGCATTCCATAGATTGACCCTTTTCAAGTTCCTCAGAGTCTGTACACTGAATTCCCGCTTCCTCCATCTGGTTACATATACACTCCTCTTGGAAATGCCCATCCGATTTTTGGTTGCTAGAGAACATGAGCTCACCTGAATTGATCTGGGTAACTTCATAAGCAGACAATGATTGAGTTGTCACTGGGAAACATGCCTCTGGTGTGCATACCATAGCTTGATATTTTTCATGTTTTCCAGAGTTTGCATGTTCAGTTTCTACTTCATCCATCCAGTTGTCCATACATGCCTTTTGGCATTGCCCATCTATTTCCCAATTGCTGGAGAACTTGAGTACAAAAGAATTGACATGGTTCCCTTCATATGCAGGTGAATATTTAGTAGTAACAGGGGAGCTTTCCTCTGTCATACATTCCATAGCTTGAATCTTTTCAAGTTTTAAAGAGTTTGCATACCGAACTTCTGCTTCCTCCATCTGGCTGTCTGCAATAACCTCATCTCTTTCATATTCATCGAGCATTTTGTCACCCAGATTATCCTTCTTGACAGTTTGATGAATTTCAGTAAATTGGTTGTGCAAGGCAGAGTTCTTTGCCTTGTCAAGAGAATCTCCCTTCACCACTTTGCGCATATTGAACCAGCAGAGGACTGTCGAATGCCCTTGCTGGCGACAAGTCAAACAGTATGAAGGCAACGTCTCATAACATATATCTTGCCAAAAACCACCACTACCTCCTCTAGTTCCTATCCTCAGCCGTTGAGGAAGCTCCCTTGAAAGATCGACTTCCACGCAGATTCGTGCTGCACTAATTTGAGACAAATTCCTGGTGGAACCGTCAATTGTCAGTACTCTTCCAACCATAGATGCTATGGGTATCAATAGCTCTTCTTGGTAGAAGACAACGGGAAGGAACGGTAGCTGAATCCAAACAGGAGAAGAGCAAGGCTCTCCTCCCGAAGGATGAAACTCAGGAGTCCACTTAAAGATCCTCATCAGATGACCACCAACAAACCATCTTCTTATCCAAATCCGGAGCATGTCCTCTTCGTCAGGCAATCTGAGAAACACGTGGCGTGCGTCCAGCAACGTGACCGACCATTCGCCCTTGAGATTCCATTCCCTACTCATCCAGTCCCTGGTCTTGGCCAAGCTAGGTCGTGAGCACGGGAACTTCCCAATTAGGCAGAATTTGAATTTCTCGGCGTTGGTGGCAATCACCGATTCCTCAAAGTAAATTGCAGGCTCACCTTCGTATGTAGAAACTATCCTCCTGGGGAGTTCATTTTTCACTTCAGACTTGTGATATCCAAAACTTGGTCTCTTCTGTGGAGCTTCATCAATCCTGCTGTTGCTATTGTTGGTGGAGCTGGAATACATGAATTTAGGTACACAGTTCTTAGTGGGTTTCTTACTCTCATTCCCAGACACCGCTTTCCGATGCAATCTCGTCGTCGTCGTCTTGTTCTTCTTGGCATTGTTGTGACAAAGCGGATACATTTTCCTTTTGATTTCCATGGCTTGAGCAGGGCTGGCAAAGTATCAGCTCCTACTTTTTCATTTGTTTTTGAGAAAGCTCAAACGGTGAATGTGTACGTTCATGATGCAGTCAGCAGTATACTTAGGAGGAAGTTGCAGTTTTGGATCGTCACAAGCTCCGCGTTTTTTCATTTATCAGGTCTTTGTATGCCGTCGTCGTCGTCTTCTTCTTTTTCTTCCTTCTGTCAAGCTCCGCGTTTTTTCATTTATCAGGTTGTCTTGAATGCCGTCGTCGGCGTCTTCTTTTTCTTCGCTCCGCGTTTTTTCATTTATCGGGTTGTCTTTCCGTACCATCGTCTTCCTCTTCTTTTTCTTCCTTCCGTTGGTTTCCTCGCTCCTTCCCACGAGCTTTAAAAATTTAAAAATAATATAAATTCGTAAAATTTAAAAAGACTTAAAAGATAATATTTTTTTTTTAATTACCACGTGGAAAAGGATACACAGCTTAAAATCTCCATGCGATCGAACCCGCAGCCTCTAATTTTCTGAGCCAAGAGTCAATCAGTTACATTACACCCATCAATTTTATTTTGTCTACTTTTTCTTTCTAGGATTTTTCATTAAATTTATTGTATGCATAAATTGGGCCGTGTAAAAATATTAATCTAGAAAATTAATTTAAAACCATTAAAATTTAAGATGCCTAAAAATATAATTTTATTAATTCATTTAGTAATTTTTTAATCTCATCAACCTTTTCAATTCGTTCATCACATTACGTTAAAGTGAGTCTCAATTTATATGAAATTATTTAAAGATTGAGAAATATTCTAAAACTATCAAAATTTGTAGAGCTTAAAAATATGATTGTATTAATCAAATTAAGGTATGATGTTCATTTGTCCGAATCCAACCTATGATTGGCCTAAACTTGACAGCAATAAATGGGTTTGGACAAGTTTTTTGTCTAGTAAACCCGTGCTTTACTTAAAGCCCGTCAAGACATGTTGAACTTTGAGCCCATCTAGTACTGTATTCTATTTTGAAACTTAAAATATAATTATATAGATTTAAAGTAAATTTAAAGACTCACTATCAATTAAAATTTCAGTCCAAAAATCAATTTGTAGTCACTCAATTTTAAAGATCAAAATCACGACGTGTTAAATCTTTTCAATGCCAATTTTGACCATTAATAAACTCCAATGGACTTTGGAGAGACTCGACATACTCGACTTTTGTAGATATAAAGCTTTTTTTCGACATAAACACGCTTAGCTTTTTTTCGACAATGCCCGTCTTGAATCTGATTTATCAGCTGCCTAAATTAACATAATTATTCTTGACTCATATTCATATTTAAATCTTTTCAATGGGTTCACCACATTTGGGGTAAAGTGAACTCGACTCTACATTATTTTTTAATGTATAAACTTTTGCATAATGTGTTTGGCCCACTTTGTCTACATGTGATGTGTCTATTGGAAAAATCCAAACTTAAATATGAGACTCAAGAAAAATCACTTGATTTAGAACAATGAAGTCTATATTTTAAAAATTATTTTTAATTTTTAAAATTTTAAATTCTATAAAAATATCTGATGTAACGAGTCTATTAGAAAGCTCTGAACATGAATATAAGACTTAAGAAAATAAATCATCTTAATTGAATTAATAAAAATATTTTTTTTAAAACACGTGGCAACTAATAAATGGGTTAGATGTTTCTAATCGAGGTGGTTAACAAACCGTTCTTCAACAATTTAAATATGAATAAGTTAAGTTTTATTACTCAGACAATTGATAAGTCCATCGAAATTTATCAACATATCAGAGGACGAGAGGTGTTACTTGGCACGTGCCACGTGCTCAGAAGCTCGGGTTCTGCCGGGAGTGGGCTGGACCCACAACACCAGATTCTGTTCTGACGGAGTTTCGCCCTTTTTTTCCTCCTTTGGTCTTTCATTGCCGGAGTTCTTCCTCGATCTGCTGCGAATCGACGATTTTGAAGAAAAGACATGGCAGAGAGAGCAGTTACTGGTGCTATCGTATTGCTGAATAAGCTTATTCCAATTCTAGCAGAAGAAATATCTCTCTTGGGAGAATTGCGGTTTCAAGTTGAAGATATCAAGGTGGAGCTGGATGCCATGAAATCTTTCCTCAGAGATGCTGATAAAAAGAAACAATCTAACAGGGTCATCAAGAATTGGTTGGATCAAGTCAGAGATGTGGCATACGATGTGGAGGACCTCCTTGATGAGTTCTTCTATCGATTCAATGGACAGCCAAGACAAAGATTCAAGCGTCTAATCCGTAGCGCAATTCAACTCCCCAAAGATGTTTTTATTCGACACAAGATCGCCAGTCGACTACATCAGATCAAGGCTCGCGTCGAATCCATCTCGGTGAGAAGAGAAAGGTACCCCCAAGATCTCATAGAAGAAGCAACAAGCTCAGGCGATTCTAGTAGAGCGTGGCAGAGGCGAGCGCAAATTTCCCTGTCGGTAGAGGACGATCAAATTGTTGGAATGAAGGAAAAAGTAGAATTGCTGGTGGGTGTGTTGGTAGACCGAGAACCGCAGCGCAGGGTGATTTCAGTGACTGGAATGGGAGGTTTGGGTAAGACCACTCTAGTCACAAAAGCTTATCAGAGCCACGTTGTGAAGAATCATTTCAATTGCTCTGCTTGCGTTTCTCTCTCACAGACTCCTAAAATCAGCGAGTTGTTGAGAAGCTTGATAATTCAGCTCTTCTTGTCGAGGGAGGAAATGGTTCCTACCAACATAGGTATGATTGAAGATGGTGCACTGATTCAAATGGCCAAAAACTATCTGCAATCAAAGAGGTACCTCGTTATTCTGGATGATGTTTGGACTGTAAATGACTGGATTGATTTAAGAGAGGCATTTCCAGATAGTAGACGTGGAAGTAGGATAATGCTTACAACACGAGATGTAGAAGTGGCATCTGCACTAGGAGATGGAAGCTGGACTTACCCCCTTGAGCCTCTTAATGGGGAAGAAGCATTGGTCCTGTTCTACAAGAAAGCATTTGGGAAGGAACTCTGTCCTCCCAGTCTACACCCATTGGCCCAGATCTTTGTGGAAAAGTGTGAAGGCCTTCCACTCGCAATTGTTGCAATAGCAGGGCTCCTCGCAATGAAAGACAAGACCCTACTGGCATGGGAGAATGTCTACAAAAGCCTCAAGTGGCAACTGAGCAACAATGATATGCTTAAAAGCATCAAAAGCATCTTATTTCTCAGTTTTAATGATTTACCTTACTATCTTAAAGATTGCTTCTTATATTCTAGCATTTTTCCTGAGGATCATTTAATTCACCGAAAGCAACTAATCAGGCTCTGGATGGCTCAAGGGTTCTTAGAAGAAATTGAAAATATGGAAGTTGAGGATGTAGCAGAAGACTACCTTATGCAACTCATTCATCGGAATATGATCCAACTTGTCGAAACCAACAAGTTTGGAAGGGTTAAAACATGCCGAATCCATGATCTGATGCGTGAGCTAGCACTATCAAAATCCAAGGAAGAGAAATTTAGCATGGTGTACACAGGACAAGAAGGAGCAAATCCAGGTGATAAAATCCGTCACTTGTCAATCTGCGGGAGTGGAGAAAGTTTTCAATTAGACAATAGTATGCCGCAGCTTCGTTCTTTTCTCATCTTTGATGAAAATGTGCCCTCTTCAGCCTCTCTGCACAAATTCATTTCAGGCTTTAAATTGGTGAGAGTCTTAGATTTACAGGGTGCTGCTATTGAATGCGTACCTAGTGGATTGACTGATCTCTTCAATTTACGATATTTGAACTTGGCAAACACTTGTGTAAGGGAGCTTCCCAGTTCCATAGGAAGGCTAAAAAACCTTAAAATATTGGACATTAGGAACACTGAAATGAAGAGGTTACCAAAAGGGCTGTTAAAGCTGCAAAAATTAAGGCATCTGCTTCTACTTGCAAGCATGCCAGCTGGTCCGAGCGTTTCAATTATTTTAGCAGCATCAAGGTTCCCAATGGAGTGTCTTGTTTAAAAGAACTGCGTACTCTATTTGATATCGAAGCAAATGAGGAAATCATCAAACAAGTGGGCCATTTGAGCCATCTGAGACGGTTTGGTATTTGCAAGTTGAGAGCAGTTGATGGAGAAGAAATGTGCAACTCCATAAGAAAGATGGAGCACCTTCGTAATTTGTCTGTGACATCAATTGATGAGCATGAATTTCTTCAGTTGGAGACATTATCATCTCCTCCACCCAATCTTCAAAAGCTCGGGTTGTATGGCCATTTGGAGAAAAGTGCCTCACTGGTTTAGCTCCGTTATAAACCTCACTTGTTTATGGTTAAGTTTCTCTGGACTGAGAGAAGATCCACTCTCTTCCCTCCATGCTCTGCCCAATCTAGTTTTCCTTTCACTTTCGAAGGCATATGATGGCCAACAACTTACCTTCTGCAGTAGAGGTTTCCCTAAGCTTAAGACACTAACATTAATTACATTGGCCCAATTGGGTCATGTAAAAATAGAGAAGGGAGCCATGCCATGCATCCATAGGATTAATATATCCCGTTGTAGCCAGCTGAAGATGGTTCCTGAGGGCATTGAATATCTCACTGGCCTCCAACACCTGTACTTACTCGAGATGCCCAAGGAATTGATAGATTTATTGCAAGGATATGGAGGTACAGATTATAAAAAGGTTAAACACATCCCTGACATCAAACATGGATTCCAGAGAGAAGGGGATTGGATAGTCGATCAACTTTCTTGATTCATTCATTGTTCAAATGCAAGTGGATAAGCTTTTCGAGCGATTGTTCCTCCTCTTTCATGATTTCAATTCAAAGGTGAATGCATATCAATCTTCAAAGTAGAAAAGTAATGAGGAGGGACATACTTGGTTGTAACTCTTCCTTTGATTTTTTTTATCCATTGTTGTTGTTTCTATTAATATTGCTGCTGCTGTTGTTTTTAACATTATTCTGAATGCTACACCTATGAATGTTTGCCAAATTCCTGTTCCTTGATTTAAGAATTTCAATTGATTTACAACATCCTAGGAAAAATATCTCCTTTTCCCTGGTTTGTACTCTATATGCCAAAACAAAGCAGAATGCTGCAAACACATTTCCGGGACTGGAACTTCAGTATGTAGCAGTTTTTAGCACCTTGAGGAACACTGAATCGTTGTTAACTGGGATCTTTTTTCTTTTTGGAAAGGGTGTGGGTGGGTTATGATCCAGGCTCTTTTGCTTTGAGACCTAATTTTACCTGTTTGTATGTGCCCAAATTGTGGTATCTTTGTGACCCTTTGAATGTTTGTTCTCAATGTTTGCATTTTGCAGAAGTCATTGTTCCTTGATTTGGGACTTCAATTGATTTGGCATTTTTCATGGGCATCAATAGAAATTGGAGGAATGCATTTCCAATGTTATAGATTAATCTCCTTTGAGACTCTTATCATGAGATTTTTCTTAGTTGACAAAAGCCATACAATGGAAGAGAGAATTCAACTCTTCAGAGGAATGAAAGCCATGGGAATCAACAGAAAATGGAAGAGAAAGATACACTCACTCTAGAAATTCTCCTTTCTGCTCAGGATCAAAAGTTTGCAATTTACTATGAGGAAGTCATTGTCTTTGCTGATATAGAGAAATTCAAACACTCCCTTTTGAATGCCATTGGACCTGTGGCAGCAAAAACTAAACAATTCTACAGATCCAATATTGCAATTCAGCTCAAATCAATTCATCTTTCGCTGCCAGCAATCTGGGTTGGATTGCCAAATGCATTTCTTGATGGATTTCACAGTTTTGTTTGTCGAGCAATAGCTGAATTCAGTTGCCATCAATGATTAGGAGGCATTCAACTATGGTTTTATATCCCTGTTGTGAACAGTTTATTGGCTTTTGTTGGAACATCGATGCATAAAATGGGTTCTGAATTGATATCATGGTCTGTCTTGATCCCTTTTTTATTTTGATATAATCTTTATTTTTGAAAAATAATATACTCAAAAAATAAATGATGAAATGTTTGTTCCTTATGGCCTATGATAGAACATGAAGGTGTTGACCATGGAGTAATAATACATCTTAGGTTTTGGAACAAAAAAGATTAAAGTTTGGAGCTATCATGGTTAAAACCTACACATATTAGCAGGCCCAGTCTCAATCTAGAGTATGGTTTAATCATCTATTGTCACATTTGAGTCATCCTAAGAACTAGACAATATGGTACCAAGGCCAAAATGAACTATGTGCAAAGTAAATGGAGAGGATTTTGCTAGATGATTAAATTACTCAAGAACAAGCTCATCTTTCCTTTTTCAAGGTGAGACAACATTTCCTCCATATATTTACTGCTAGAATATAAATGCGATAACTTTATTTTAAGTTGTAATCATGAAAAGGAATTCGTAGAATAATATTATTACAAGATTTATAGTTAGTTTTTATTTAATAATTATGTTTTATAAATCTTAATTTTAATTTTATATAAATTCACTAAAATCTTTGATTTTATAAAATTGATAATATATTAGATTTCTCTTACTTACAGTTATCAAATAAGATTTTTTTTCTTAAAGAAAGGTTTTTTCCTCTTATACCTTTTCTACTATAATTATCAAATAAGATAAAAAATATCTAACCAAAAAAAATCCCTTTTCAAAGAAAACCCTTGCAAAATTTGTCAACCATCTAAATGCAACGCTGAAGACTTCTTCCTAATTTACCTTAATCAGATATTACAATCGCACATTTTTTTCATTTAATATAATGGTCACGAAAGAGAGGGAAAATTCATTGAAAAAGAAAATTGGAAAGGGAAAAAACAAATTTCATTACCTTAATCACATATTACAATCGCACATTTTTTCATTGAAAAAGAAAATTGGAAAGGGAAAAAACAAATTTCATTACCCTCAATCACATGTTACAATCGCACATTTTTTCATTTAATATAATTGTCACTAAAGAAAGGGAAAAATTCATTGAAAAAGAAAATTGGATAGGGAAAAACAAATTTCATTACCTCAATCACATATTTCATTAAAAAAAAAAATCATTTCCAAACCAATTTCATTTACGGGAAAAATATTGATATTTCACTGAAAAAAAAAAACTGAGGGAAAAATTCATTGAAAAAAAATAAAAAAAATTTAAAAACCTGATGCTGCCCAGGATCGAACTGGGGACCTTCAGTGTGTAAAACTGACGTGATAACCACTACACCACAGCACCTCAGTTGCATTTAGTGCTGAAGAATATATTACTTATATAATTTATTTTAACACCCACTTAACTTCAAGGCTGGAGAATTGCTTTTATCAATTAAAATTTAAAGATTGATTTCAATGCATTTTGAGCAGATGACTAATAACCACTTTTGAATTTACCATTTTACTTTAATGTACTTTACAAGTTTATGCTTAATATAATAGAACATAATAATCCATTACTTGCCACATCAGGGGGTTCAAATATCGGTCGATAAGTATCGTATCGGCTAATATACAAAAAATCAGTCGATATCGACCATTTTTTTTAAATAAAAAAAAAAGGAGAGAGAAATGTATCAGCTGATACGAATTTTGGACTCCTGTGCCATAGATTTTTGTTACTGGAAACTAAAATAATAAATTACATTAGCATAGTGGGTCATACTTAACTTGTACTAAGTTAGATTATTTGTGAGTAAACTCTTTTGCACTTCTAGGTTCATTTTCATCCTTGAATTAGAATTCCAGTATCTTTTTTATTGATTAAACTTAATTAATATCTAAATGCAGCGAAAAGATTCAATTTTCTTATATCTAATTTTCGATTTTAAATGCATTTGAAAATGTGTCCACGATCAAGTGTCAACTATTTGAGTTACATGTTTAATCATTTAAAGTTTATTAGGTGTTAAAAGGGTCACCAATCAAATGTTAACGGCTGAGTGACAAGCTATCCAATATCATTAACTCTTGCAAAATCTAAGCACAAGTTCTTAGTAATTTTTCATATTTATTTTCTACGAGGCTTTGACTTATTTCAATAGGGAGTATATTTTAAAATAAATTTAAATTAATAAAATGATAACGAGTATGAAAGAGAAAAACATTATAAATTTAATGTTAAACAAAACTTCATAAAGAATAAATTTTCACTATAAAGAAAAGAAATTTAATTATATTTGAAATTTAAAAACTCTTACATTTCATAACTAAGTCACAAAGTTAATTTTTAAAAATATATAAACTTCCCAAAATAAATTAGATGTTATTGATATTACAATTATGAAAAAAAATTATCTATTTGATTTAAGTAAATTAAGTTCAAGTTTACAGAGAATTCCATTTTAACTATTTATTTTATATATTTTAAATTTAATGATTGTATATGTTAAAAATAATCTCTAATAAATTCTCACATAAATAACAAATTTGTTTTTTTACTTTCACAGGACCAATGATCTCCACTTATTATCAAATATCGTACTCCATTTGTCCCATTTTAGTTGTATAATACTAGCACTCCACGTGATCTCATCTATTTTTAACACACTTTATATTACTCGTGTATAAATGAGACAACTATTTTGGGACAATTACAAAATCCATATAGGACAACTAATTTGTGAGAGAGGGGGTATAATTTAACGTGTGAATCATTTATATTTAATATAATATATCATTTTAATATTTAAAATCACTTGAGTCATATATTTAGTTTACATGTAATTTCACGCAATGACGCTTATTAAAAGTTAAAGTGAATCACTCTATATATAATATAATGAATGGATAAAATTTGAATTTGATAAGTTATTTTAGTTTTTTAATTTTGAATTTAAAAAATTAAATTACAAAATAAATAATTTTAATAATCTATCGTATATAGTTGTGATAAATAATTAGAGAATTTTTTTGTCCACGTAATCATATACGCCAGGTATAACTATACAGCCTCTCGTGTACATTTCACACCTACCTAAAGGTGGCGGCCACGTGTTCTTAAATGGCTATGCACTTATAAACAGGCAAGTGAGGGTATTTTGGTAAATCATGAAAGAATTTCATTATCACCGCATGCTGGCAATAGATTCATTACAAAATTTTGTGTCTGACGATGAAGTTGATTAATATTATTTTCAATTAATTATTTTAATTATTTTCAATATTTATTTTTTCCATCAATAAAGCAGCATGAAAAATTTAAGCAAAAGAGTAATTTTTTAATAATTTAAAATTATTATTAGACACTCTACGCGAGGTTTATTATATACAAGAGTGGATAGCTTACTGTACATTTGTAGTTGAGTCCAAATTAAAATATATTACAGAAAATATTTAAAACATTTAAATATTTGCCTCAAATACACCAGCATGATTATTTTTAATAAAGGAGTCGATAAATAAGTATTTTTGTTCTTTAAAAATGATTGAATTTAAATAATTTATAATTTTATTTAGTCAATTTAACTTCAAATATTTGTGTAATTTGGTGATTATCATATTAACTTGATAATTTAGAATAGAAGTATAAAAGTGTTTTGATTAAATATTTTCACGAGCTCATTAAAATAAGCATAATATGTTTTAACAAATTTAATGATTTTTATCCAACAAAAATATATAGGTTTCGGTGAAATTCTCAGGTAAACATTAAATCAAAATTATTTAACTTAACTTAAATTAAATGTTACTTATAAATTATTTCACTTCTCCTAGTCTGAAGGATTTAACCAATTTATCTAAGAAAACAATTATGTGTTTTAATTTTTTTTATAAGATTCTCTTATCTCACTATTTTATTTTTTATACTTTTCCATTTATATAGAAACTAAAATTAAGTTAAGTCATTCAAATAAGTGTAGCTTAAGCTAATTAATTTAATATTATTATTGGTGTCCAAACTTCTTTTTTTTGGTCTGAGAAACTCTTTCTAAAATGATTAAAGCAATTAATATAAACAAAATTGTGTTTATGGATTAAATTAAAAAAGAAGAATTGATTCCTGCAGCCAAATCCAACCTGAACTTGGACAGTTGGACCAACTAATCGCAGCCCTTAAATTAAATATGGATGAGTCGACCCGACCTTGTCGACCCGCCGGACTCTGGAGCAACAGCAGGGGTAAGACCGTCATTTGAGAGACTGAAGACGGGCCATTTTGGGGGCGTCGCCATGGCGGCCGAAGATCGTCTACTTATCTTCTGATTTCTCTTAAGCGAGAAGCAGGAAGGATCCAAGGGACGCCTTCCAATTCCTCCAATCATGTCTAGAACTCTGTTCTTCGTAGCTTTGATCGTTCTCTCCACGTTTATTGGATCCGTACTATCTCACGAAGATCATGGAGGAAGATGCGAATCGGGGTCTGACGCTAGGATAATGGCAGAGTACAAGCCTGGAATCGTGACCGTAGATGGACATGCTGATGACTGGAACGACGTTGATGAGTTCGAATTCTCTCTGCTTCCTGCTCTTGACCCAGATGAAGAAAATGAGTACAAAGGTGGCAAGATGACTGTCAAGGTATTGTCATACTTCTTCTTCTTCTTTTAATCCTTTCCTTTTGTGGTAAATTAACCCGTTTGGCTGATTTTCTGGGTTGTTTTTGGATTTTGGTTTCCTTTAATTCCTCTTCTTTTCTTGGGAGGGAGCGGGTGATCTTGTAGAGATGTGTGTTGCTGATTGAATTTTCCTATTATTATTATTATTATTATTGTTATTATTACTACTACTATTACTACTACTATTATTATTATGATATTGGGATTGAATTGCTAATTCTTCTCGTCGTTGGGTTCTTTCTGTTTTGGTCTTGGTTTTCTTCTGTGAGCTGACTTTGTAAAGGTTTGGACGGTTGGACTGAATCATTATTTTGGTTGTTGATGCTGTTGTTTTTATTCTCTCAATGTTCGGCCTGAGTTTGTTTGATGACGCTTCTTGTTAGAAAATCATGACTTAATAATATTTTTGCGGTAGAACTTACTCTCAAAAGCTAGCCTTTGAGAGAAGGGTGCTAGAATCGTTGGTTTCTCGAAGTAACTAATGTGGGACTTATTGTCACTGCACACTTCTTTTCTTGTGCTGATTTTGTTGCACGAAGGGAACTAATTTAGGTGAAGTCTATATTTCCACTCTTCCCCTTCCTCGTTCCCATTATTATCTATTAAGTTATATTTGCACATAATTTGAACTCATTCTGAGGTACATTCACTGCTGGATTTAGCTCAAGTGCTATGGGTAGTAAACTTTGTCGTCCATGAAGCCATCTCTCTGTACAAGTGATGCTCTTTTGAGCAAACTCATCTCATGTTCCGAAGTGAGTTCCACAAAAAGTACCTACCTGGGTCACAATGGAAGGGGTTCCTGATAGATTTTTCTTTTGGTAGATAATTTTTTGGCTTGTGACATGCGCATGATAGAATTTTTATAATGTTTAGTGGAAAGTAGAATTTGTAAAGACTACCTAGATAGATGGAAAATGGCTTTGTTTATTGTTATTTGGTTTGCGTTCTAATTTCATTTTTTTTTTTGGCTCAATATTAGTTCATTTTTAAGGGACCATTTTAAAAACACAGATTTTCTGATTCTTCTTATGGTTCTGGTTTGGTGACATTTAGAATGATTTTGTTTTCATTCTCTTTTTTATTCTTGCATGCATATATATTACAAAAGATGCTATTAAATGTTTTATTGAAGAGCTTGTAGCACAGTTTTTTTTTTAAATAATAATTTAAAGGATACGTCTTGTATATTTTATTCAAGAGCTTGTAGAATAGTTTATAAGTGTTTTTGTTGCAACCACAAAGGCTGCATGTTTAAGTCTCGTGGGCATTAGATAGGCAGTCAGACTATGGAACATAATTTGCCAAATCTAATTATGAATTTGAATACCAACCTCACATAGATGAGGTAAATAGCTTTGACGATTATGATGCTGACAATTCTCCTAATATGCTTTGCAGGCTTTGCATGATGGAAAAGATGTTTTCTTCATGTTGCAAGTTGATGGGGATTATGCTTACACTAAAGGGTGAGTATATATTTTTCCTTTTTTCTTTTAGATTTTTAATTTAATTGAATATCACCTTATTTTTCTGATGGTGATAGAATTTTGCCAATGAAAAAGTAATCTTCAAAAAGGGGGAAAAAGAGATAGTGATCGAAGTTTGAGATTCGATGGCATTATGGGGAATTGAGGGATTATCTTAACATTATGTTGTTTGTTGTGACGAACTCAATAAAAGGGATTTAACTTCTTATCTTGATGATGTTTCTATGACTTGACACTGACTGCTAAGTTTTTTCTGATGGTTCTTCTGAATTCATTTTATAAATAATGAACCTCGTATAGAAGTTTGTTAACTTACAAGTGAACCACTTTTTGTTTGATTGCTGCTTGAGGGTTGGATTCAGTTTACATGTCAATTATGATAGGAAGTTATATGAGTCCTGATTTTGTTAAGGTGTGCTTATCAGTGTGTGTTAAACTAGCCTGCCTTATTATTTTATATCAAAGTGGCTAGTTGAAGGATGTAAAGAACGAATGATAAATTTAATGAAAAAGTATTGGTGTTTGATTTTAGGTCAGTAAAATAAATAGGAACTGCAATATGTTTCTCATCTGTAATATCATTGTTTTCAGTTTTCCCTGGTATCTACTGCATCTTGTTTTAGCTATGATTCTTTTTTTCTCATTTTCACTAATTTGGTGTTTTATGACTATGCAAATGTGTTTCCTTCTACTTTAAAACACCCTATGATTTTACTTTCTACAAAAAAAAAAAAAAAAAAATGCTACAGTTTATCTTATCTAAACTGTCCCACAGTTTTCTTTTCTTTCCATTGTAATTTCTTTTTAGATCAGCAAATGACAGTGATATTCAGTCTGATCAGCTTGCTTGGAAATACAAACAGTGGCTAAATGTATGCATATCAAATGAATTGATGCTAAGACAAGATTTCCATGTATCCATGGCAAGCCATCTTTACTTCTTTTGTGTTCTATGTAAGAAAATTTTAGATAAATCTTTCGTTTCCTGCATTCTAACTGTAGCACATTTTGGCTGACTTTTGGTCTGTTCATTGGTATTGCAGCACCAATAACAAATGCCCTTCTGTTGCTCTCATGTTTCAAGTTGGTGAGAAAGGCTCCTATCATAGTGTAAGTCATCTTGCATCCCTACTTCTTTGCATTTTATATTTTTTAAAAGGAGCAGTTTATCTTTTATCTGTTTGTATGATGCAATAAGTCGATGCCTGTACAAATCTTGTCTGCAAGTTATATTCTGTAGGTGCTAATCCCAGTTTTCCGTAGTTTTTTTTTAATAATACATTCTTCATGTGCTTTATTTTATTTTTTATCTATGGATAATTGCAACATGAACTGATAAAATTTTACTATGAAAGATGGGTGGGTGTAAAGAAACGAAGGATACATGCAACAGAACAACTTGTCAGGGCCACGAAGTTGACATCATGCACTTCTCTATTGGAAATGCTATTCCAGGAAGACTCTATGGTGGCAATCCAATAGATAATAGAGACGGAAATGGTGGTGATAGGTAATATGACACGATTACTTTTTCTTGTTCAGTTCAGTAGTTCAACCTCGTGGTTTAGTTTCTTGCTTCTAATTTGAAGTTCTTATGATGTTCATGTCATAGGTTTGGTCATTTGGTTGATTTGTATGCATGGAATCCACACTGTCGATACCTTGATGGAACAGGTCCTTCAGGTATCTTGTCCATTAAATTATGTGATTTCTCTATTGGAATTTATGTTTCATTTCACCTGAGAATTTGCACTGTGTCCTTAGGTTCTGAACACACTTTTGCAAAGTTGTGAAATCTGTTCTAGAGGCTGTTCTGGTTTGTCTCTAAAGCTGGAATAGTCCAACGTTCCATTTCAAAAACGATGACTTGGAACAAACATAAATTTCAAAAAATAAAATGCAAAAAATAGTGAAAGCTTGAAATTATATTGAATAAATATTTTAATAAAAACAGATAGAAAAGAGAGGGAAGGGAAATTAGGGGAGATGAAATAATTTAATAAAAAAGGAAAGGGAGGAGAGGAGACTAGAGCTCGAGAGCTCGCGAGAGAGAGAGAGAGAGAGAGAGAGAGAGAGAGATTTGTACCTCCTTGCTTTGGTCATCTAAACTAAAAAACTAAGATAAGATGGGTTTCATGTTTAATTTATTTTGAGACACAATTGCCATTTATCCTCTCATGTTGCAAAGGTGTTTTGATGGTTAGCAGGGTAGTTTTGTAAAGAAAACTAGTAAAAATAGAAAATAAAAGAAACAGACGAGGGACGAGACACACCATGTTTATGACAAGGACATGGATTTCTGACACAACATGGTACTAAGACATTACCTACTTTCAACTGTTCTGGCATGATAGGACGGA
This sequence comes from Chimonanthus praecox, assembly GCA_022113865.1. Taxonomy (NCBI): domain Eukaryota; kingdom Viridiplantae; phylum Streptophyta; class Magnoliopsida; order Laurales; family Calycanthaceae; genus Chimonanthus; species Chimonanthus praecox. Next base: position 12,189,058 of record CM039086.1, on the reverse strand, counting down.
ACAGACAGGATCCACCAGTTCCCACCAAAATGGACTGGATCAAGCCAAATCCAATAATGGAATGAATTTCTTGGCTCCATACCAGTATAACTATTGGAATAAACGTTCCTAGTGATTTGACAACTCAGTGCTTTGTTGGAATTCATTGTTCAACTATTGAGACTGTTGATCTTTTGAGACGGGTACATACCGTGCTTGTTAATCTCTCAAATTGGATAATCTTATCTCCTTCAGTGGCTTGCATGTTGATGGTTATGAAAGATATAAAATATGGCCCAGATGGCTAGATTCATCAGCCCAGAACATTTGGCGGGATTTTCCAATCTTCGTCAGATTTGGCTTTGTGGGGCATGTTCTTTCCATAGTGATCTCCAATCAAATAAATGTTATGGATCAACTATTGTCAGAAATTATTCAAAGTGATGACAAATGATAATTCTACGTATATCCTTGGTTCAAGTGTTAAACATATTTCATACTGGCAATGAAACTTGGAATTACTCCTAAAACGTCTTTGAAAGATCTTCTGTGCACTGGTATACTGCTGGTGGAATCTCCAGAGTGTACGATTCATGATCTTAAGAACTAGAAGAGATGATATATGACTAGGAAAAGACCCAGGGTACTTGGAATGCTCTGTTTATCAATTAGAGTTGCAATTTGTTGACATTTATTGATGGTTAAAATTTCTTTGACAAATGAATTTCTCAAAGTATTTTTTGTTTCTTTATTAGGAAATGATACGAGTGCGCAGAATAACTGGAAAGGGGCTTGGTGGCATGGTAGCTTAAGTGTTCACTCAGGTCTGTGTCTGCCTCTGCCTCTTGTTCTTTGGTATAATAGTTTGTGGTCTCTTATTGTTGCATATTGGAATGGTATATTTCAGTTGTAAAATGTAATGTTGATTGCTAGGTTGCGGCTTTTTTGTTTGTTTTCATCATGAAAGCTTATCATCAGCATTTATAAGAGCCTGTAGCACGGATTGCAACTGCTCAGCTCAAATCATAAATTTTGTGAGCTTAGTTCCCACATTTTGAAATTTAAAAATCATCATCATCATCATTATCACATCCATTTCCAATCTGGGGTTGGATTTTTTATTTCTATATTTCTTCTCTATCCTATCAAATGATGTTCTTCATCACTCCATGATGCAATCTATCATGATCATTTTCATATATATATAAAAGTAATATTATTAGTTTGACCGAGTCTTGACTTTTTTTACTCGGTCAAAACTTGCCAGAGTTTTTGACTTGACTCGTCTTGGTGGGAAATCAAGTTGAGTCGAGATTTTGAGTTTTTGAACTATGGTCTGCCCACATGTATTTGATTTTGGTTCCCATGATTTCTTTCAAAAACTCTTGTGGCTGATCCTAGTAATGTAGCATGTTAAGATATATGTTTGGTCATCGAATCAACAACATTACAATGGGCTCAAATACAGTTTAACATCAAGCTGTCACACACTATGGGGAACTAGACTTGAAACTTTCCTTGTCCTTCCTATTATTAAGAAGAAAAGAATTCAGTGTTCAACCTCATGCAATACTGAAACTTTAAAGTTGCGAAGATTTCAATTTAACAAGCATGGTTCCACATTTAACATGTCCAGGCCATATAAAATTGACATTATATGTCCCGCCATGTGTGGTCCAATGCCCAGAATTTCCTTAATGAGAGAATTGAAAGGATGGTTAGCCTAAGAACGGATTGTTGAAATTGTAATTTCATCAAATATATGGCATTCAGCAGAAAAAAAAGGTTGTAGAATGGATGATTTGACAATATGAGAGATTCTTCATGGGCCGAAAGATCCAGACACGTTATATGACTATGGAGTCGGAGTTCTATAATTCATCATGTGAACAGTGCAAGACGCATCTACTGAATCTTCAGCTTCAGGATGTAAGCCTATAACTAGCTGCTCTGTGAGGCCAATATGCTGAGCTAGCACAGGCTGATGCTATAGGCTTGCGGGTGGAGCCAAGATGGCTTAAAGGCACAATTCTGTCGATATAGCCTGGACTGGACTGGTAGAATCTCTTCGACCGTCTAAACCCAATATCTCTAACTTGGTTAGGATCTAACAATTTGGCATTTCTTTTCACACATACACAGACACACAGGTTTTTATTTTATTTTTAAAGAACTCCAACCCTTATCAAAGACACCTAATTGAATTGATTAAAATACTACTGACTGCTGGTTGATGTCTTCATCATCATCATCACCCATTTTCCCATCTATCTCGGACTGACTTCCTAAATTCCATGTTTCCATCAAACCCTATTAAAGACTATAATATCCATCACTCTACATTCTAGCATGTTCTTTACTCTCGCATATATGTTGCTGCTTGTAGGAATTAACATTGATTTTCCGTCAAACATTAAATCAAGTATTCAGTTAGCTGAATATTTTAAACTCGCAATATTGGCTAAATCTTAAATACGCTTACTGTGTTGGTGCGAGGAAGATCAACTTTTTTTCCTTGTTCAGTAGGAAGTTCATTTATAAAATCATAAATAGCTACTTCCCTTCACTCTATAAGACTTTTTATGGAAAAGGGGAAAAAAACAAAAGAACTAATAGCTCAATAGTTGATCTTGACTATTAAATCTTGCCAATTTCCAATCTAGACCACTGGCCATTGAAGAATAGCTGTGAAAACTCAAAATTTATCCCTAATCCTCATCATCATCATCATTAGTGAGTATCCCATTTATCTAGAGTCGGCACCTAGATAATTAGTTATTTGGACTAATTATGAAGTTTGCAATAACAGAATCTCAAAGAATGTTAAGATATCCCATTCAGATTATGGACTTCAAATTGACCAATAGATCATTTGGATATTTTAATCTTGATTTCATTGAGTGCAAATTTTTGCCTTTCAAAAGGTGATATTTTGGGCCTTTGACCAGATTCAGTGGTCCAAATTTTCATTTTCTTTTGGTAATTCCATTTTTAACAAAAGATAAACTACCAAGTCATCTTGTCAAGCCTACTGTCATTTATAAATAATCACACTATTTTTTTCCATTTTATTCATTGACTAAACTGGACTTTGGCACTTTAGTTGTGTACTTCATCATCCCACTTTTGAATGGTTGAATTTAGTTCTGGCAGTTAAATTGTCACATTTCTTGGTAATCTTGTCCTTTCCACTTCTAGAAAATCTCGGCTGTTCATTGGTTTTGGCCAAACTGCTCGTTTGATTTGGTGCATATGACTGAGTCCAATGGTAACTGGGTGACTGTCATTTCACCAGTCACCACTAACCAAAGCACTCCCAGTCGAATGGATATCAATGTTCTTAGGTAGCTATTTGTGATATGAACGAACTGAAGTATGATGAAAATCTTTCTCATGAAAGTATGATTACCATTCATCTGATATGTGGTTGGAATTCAAGTGCCTGCTTTTTGGTCTGTAACTCTGTCCACTCAGTTTTTGAATCTTGGTCTTAGGTTTTGTCGAGGAAGATAGCCCATACGCAACAGCTGGTCAAAAGGGCACCTATTATTTTGAATTCTCAAGGCCTCTTAGAACAATGGATCGCCTTCAACAGGTAATTCCTCCTTGACAACTGTGTGTTGAAGTTTGGGCACCCTACTATGTCTATGGAACCTGCCCTTTTTTCACAATTTTGAATGTTCATAGATCAATTCAGTCTTTCTGATAATAAGAGGGAAAAAAATGTTATTTGTAAACACAGGATGTCCAGTTCACCATAGGTCAACCAAGCAAGGTTGCTGTTGCTTTCTGGTACCCAGTTGAAGGAAATCCATGGCGTGGGTCCCAACACTACTCTATTAATTGTGAGTGGGTTCCTTTGGATATTGTTTCACCATCAAACACTTACGCTACAAAAGTGAGATCTGGAAATCCATGGGATGCTGCCAACGCTTTCTCCCTGCTCTTATCTGTGGTCGCCTTCTGCATCTCTGTGTTTGTAGGCTATAGGGTTTCCAAAGCCAAGGCTATCCCTTTTACACCCATTGATCATCTTTAGAGACACTTTAGGATTGTGCTATGTTTTACTACAGGAGTGTAGAGATCCCTCTCAATTTATTATTGCTTGGGAGTGCATTTCCTGGGAGGGGTTAGAGGTGCAATTTCATTTAATTTAATGGGGTTATATTTGTAACTTTCGCTCTTCACGTGGGTGATTCTAAAATTTTGTAAACTATCGATTGTAAGCAATGGTATTCATGTGCTAGATTTGAATTGGAAATGGGGAAGGAATATGGGTTTTCTTGTTGTATATAGTAATTTAGTTCAGGCTTGGTAATTAGAGCCTTGGAGGTACAATATGAGTGCCTTCTTCTGGTTGGACTTGTCATATGGACCTAGCCCAAGGAAAACCATTTTTTTACAAAATGAACCATCTGAGTGAATCCCTATTTCTGCCGAATTGATTCTATTATGGATAGCAAGATCTTTATCTTATTAAATTCTTTCGTCATATGGAATTTGGAAAGAAGCAGAACTGAAGATATGGGGTATTTCTTGGTTCTCTCCATAGTTCGAAAAACTTAAAACTTGGACTCGACTCAAACATAGATGTTGAGTTTTGATGAAGTCTGGACTTGTTGATTTCATTGAACCAACATTCCATCAACTTGACATGTGTGGTTTTTCCCACTGAGTAGGTTTTAAACAGTGTTGCATTATGTTAGGCCCAAGAATCATTTGGTGGGGGGGCTAAAATCCATAGCAAAGACTCAAAACATCAGTGGATAACAATGCCATCAGCCAATGTTCATTGGTCTAGAGGTTTGGCCGAGATGATCGCATGAGATGGGATTTTAAAGAATGACAACGCAGGAGGAGCACAAAACCAATAATCAAAGTCATTCTAATTTACTTTTTCAAGTACATTTTTTTAGAATCATTCTTATTCTCAATTATTCTTTGTCATTTTAGATACCAATCAAGATCTAAGTATTGTGCATCGGATCGGCTGATATGCAGAGTTTTGTACCACTTATCCATTAAGTGCTGTAGGCCCAACTCTTTATCATGAGTTGGGCATTTGAGGTGATCAGTCGGTTGGGCCATCTTGTGTGGCTACAGATCCAAGGTGGACCCTCTCTGATAAACACAATCTCTGTGATGAAGCTGTGTCGAGATTAAGCTATTTTGAACTAAAAAAATGCTCGAAGTCTCACTGTTGCTTGGTATCATGTTCACAAGGTAGGACAACTTGGGTCATATGCTTCATGATATTTCCAGATTGTGGGGTTTATCGACTCCTTTATATTGCATTTTCCAAAATTGAGTCCCATTCTATGTTTCCACAAATCCGGGTGAATAATGGACACCGTTCATAGATAATGAAGTTTCAATTTTTTTTTAGCTGTAAGCAAGAAATTTTATTAAAAAAGAAAAAGGTTCATACACAAAAATTGGAATAAAGTCTAGAAGGATTAGATCAAAAATAAGAAAAGAAAAAGAAAATATACAATCAAGTAAAATAGTCTCTCATCAACGACTATGAGTGTGGCAAAATAGTCTGTCACTTCATTCAATTTTATTTGTTCATGTCATCATCTACTAATGTGTTGAATTAATTACTTATAGGATCCTAATATCTTCTATTTAAAATCTCTTAACAAATTCAGATGCAGCCTAAATCCTGGCCATCAATTCTTCAACTCTTTTAACCACTGCTTTAGTTCTGGTTAACTTTGAACTAAACGGTAAATATTTCAATATTTATTATCTTATATTATAAACGAATTATTAAAAAGGAAATTTTCGTACTATGTACTTTAGGAGTTAGGTTTTAAAGCTCAGTCTTGGCGTGATTCAGTTTTGAAAATATTTGCTTGGCTTGTATCGGTAGATATGATTGGGGCAAATACTAAAAAACGTAAATATGATTTGGAAAAACTTGAATTAATTAACTATTAATATTACAGCTTCAAAGGCCATAACTACAGAATTACAGATATTAAATCTAAGCCCTAAAATTGAGTTTTATTCTTGTCTCCTTTGTGCTTAGATATCGACCATTGGCTACCAAAAGATCATAAGGCCAACATGGATTCAAAACTCAGACTTCTTTTCTCGGACTCTCAATCCGATTTATTTTTACACTAAATCAAAGTTTTAATTTTTTTCGATGAGCTCCAAATCACCATCTAAAATGATGGAAAGACAATATGCTTTTATAAGTATTGACTTATTCATGACATTTTATAATTATTTTCATCTATGAAAGTATTATCACAACATTTTTTTTTTAAATACTCAATGTTTATCTTCATAGATTTTTCTCACGTGATATTAAAATATCTTAGATTTTGCGAATGAGAATGAGGTGGACGTTTGAAAGTGGATTGTCCTATTGGCGGTTTAAGTGGTCTCCACCAATGAACATGGGCACTGTGTAGCCATTTCCACCACCACGAGCCCATGGCCACCACTATGCCACATACACACTTCATTTGTTCGCGACCATATATATTCTCTATATATTATTAATATAATATATTTTATTTTGTATCAAAAATATTTTTGAATCGATGTTATAAATATTACTGATACATTAATATTTAACTGTATTAATTTCAAATCGATATTTTATAATGGCCCGTACCCATGGAGGGTGTTTGTGTGAGAGTTAGAGCTTAAGAATTGCGTTAGAGAGAAGCGTAAAAAGTCCCACATTTCCTATAACAAAGAGTGGAGAGGAGGATATAAGCTAACGCTCTCATCCCTTATAGTACAACGCGTTTTGACCTTAAGTGTGACACTTCGACCCAATATAAAATCGTGAGGGTGTATGGAGTTCAAAGCAATTCAATTGCAGAAGAATATTACTAACAGGTCTCATTGACAACATAAAATTAAAAAGTATCTCTTTCTAGAAAGTGGGAGTGTCTAATTCAAAACTCCGGGAGATTCCTACTTCTATTTTAATTATGTGGCACACTTGTATTGAGGGTTGAATTTTAAAGAGACTTCTTATTATTTAAGATATAATTAGATATAAAAATAAAGTTTATATTTAGATATAATGTTTATAAAATATTATTTTGATCAGAATAATCAATTCTTTAAAAAAATTATAGTATAAAATATTAATCTAATTTAGAGATGAAAATAGTGTACTGAAACGATACCAGTGGAGGACCTTAGGGTGTCAATATATTTGAAACAGTATTTTAAAGTAAATAACTGTAAAAAACAGACCTAATTTTATTATTAACAATGACTTTTGACTTTAATTTTTTACATCTAAAATACTTTGACTTTAATATAATAAGTATTTTAAATAATCATATGCCATTTGTAACAAAATTATATAATTTTAGTATTTATTAGATAAATAATTAATTTTTTTAACTAAATTCTCATTGTCAATCTGGCCCTCAAGCAAACAAGGATTAGGGCTTTCAATTCATGCCTTTGATTAAGGCACTCTATGTTTCCACACCTCGAGTGACTGACCTCTCTTAACCGTTACAAGGTCAAAAGAAAATTAATATCTTAATTATAATAATAGATAGCATATTTTTGTTATATAACATGTAATGGACCATTAGTCTTATTATATTAAAATATAATATATAAATTAGAATAAAAATTTAAAGTCAAAAGTGATTATTAATTATTTGATTTATACACAGTATATTTAATGTTTAACTTAATGTTAATTTGATGAATCTAAATCTAATAATTAAAAATATTATATTATCTTAAATTTTAACTTTCAAATACTCTATGAGTAGATTTTCATTATGGTAAAGACCACTAAACCTCCATATTATATTAAATAAAAAACAATTTTATTATTTTGCCTTTAACATTTTTCCTTTTCAACATATAATGAAGACCTATTATTATTTTTTAAATGCTTTCTCTTTTTCTTGAATAACTTATGTTAATAGGTAGACCCATAATTTAAAGATGCTCAAATGAAGGACATACAGTATTAAATTATTTAGATGTTTTAGTCAATAATTTTAAGATCTATTTAACATTTTCATGAGTATTAAAACTTTAACAATTTATAGTAGAAATATATTAAATTTATTAACAAAAGTCATATGAAAAAGTATATTAAAATATGTAAAGGCCATGTTTGATATAAAAAAAAAAAAGTAAAAAGTAAAAACGAACAAGCCTATTCATTTTACTTTTTTTTTTTTCCAATAATTATTTTTTAGATGGAGAAAAATTAAATATACTCAAGGTTTGGCCGTTTGAGATTTGTCCTAAATTTCAAGCCAACCTTTTAAAAAAATTTAGAGTGAAATGAGGAACATTAGAATCAGCTTAAAAAAAAAATCTGCAAATGTCATGGAAGAAAAGGCCAAAAAGGATCCTTCTTCTGGTAGCTAGGGTTAGGGTTTTGCGAAGATAATGTAAAGCATGTGAAAACCCTAAAATTCATTTTCTCTTCTGCTCCAGAATATACACATGTTTCTTCTTTGAGGTAAGGCACTAAGTCCATCTATCCTTTTACCATAGCCTCGAAGCAGCGATGTTCTCTCCTACTTCTCCTGATTGTATCTGTCCTTCATGAATATGGAAGCCAGGCTCGATTTCCGAGCTGTTTCTTATCTCTTCTTGAGATTTAATGGAAACCCCTCTTCATCTTATCTCAGTTGTGTTACTGAAGTCACTTGCATGTTAATGAGGATTTTAGCTTACACATGTTGCAGACGAATTGGGTTTTTCTTGGTTGTACTGTATTTAATTTTGGTCAATAGGGTTGTGGCGAAAAGTTTTGGTTTTTATCTTTTCTCCAATTTTCTGGGAATTATATAAAAAAACCTTTTCCTTTTGGCGCAATTTAAGTTATTAAAAATGGAGGAGATGGATGATTTTGGTGATCTCTATGCGGACGTTGAAGCTCATGTTAGTGCCGGGCTTGAAAGTATTAATCATTTGCACAAAGAAGAAAGGAAGAAGAATGACGACACTGACTTTAAGGTGGGATTTCATTCGAAATCTCCAGCGAAAGATCTTGAAGTTGATTCAGTTAGTAAGGAGTTGATTTTGAATGACAAAACTTGTGGATGCGAAGCAAATGCAGATGATAAGAAAGGGATTGGAGAGGACTTGAAAACAGTGGGTTTCAAAGTGGGCAGTGAAAATTTGATTGTTGAAGATGGGAGTGACAGTGAGGATGATTTGCACATTGTTTTGAATGAGGATGATTGCACAGTGTTTCCAAATTCTCAGGGTGTAAGTATGGATAATGGAAGGAGGGTGGTTGGGAGTGAGGATGAGGATGAGGATGATGATTTGGTGATTCTTTTGGAGGCTGATCATTCAAGTAAGGGTCAGAAATTGATTGATGGATTTGAACCGGCTATGGGCCACCCTAGTGTGGAACGGGCAAATGCATCAAAGTGTACTTATGCTTCACAATATTCACAATTCAAGGTATGGAAATGGTAATTCTAGAGTCAGTGTTGATTTTTATTTGAAGAATTTGAATGCTTGTTTTAATTATCTTTTGTGCTAGAACTTCTGTCTGTCTGTCTCTCTTTCTCTTATCAAATCATAAAATAGCCATTCAGAATTATATTAAATGTGCTGATTAGGTATTTTCACCTTAGCTGTGTTCATGCATATTAGATGGTCGTTAGAAATGATAAAACTAATATTTAATGATTCATAACTTTCAAAAAAATTGATGATCCATGAACTTTAAAATTTCTTTATCTAGCACCGTTTTTCAAAATTATTATATGCATTATATGATGAAATTTTGCTGGCAACAAGATTGTAATACTTTTTTTTTTTTACGTGTGGAAACCGCGGGAAACCCAGCGTAAAACCCCCACGGGCGATACCCACTGCTTTTAGAGTACACCAGGTTAGGTCATGGGGGCTCGAACTTGGCACCTCTCTCTTCTTGAGGTGGGAGGTTAACTAGTTGAGCTACACCTATGTGGGCGAGATTGTAATACTTTTGTTGCTGATTAACTATAATTGATGAGATAAAACAACTTGGAGCTGAAAATTTAGTTTGTATTATCAAAATGAAACCTTGAAGACATTCGAGAATGAGTTATTGTATGTTGGAACCATCATCAGCAGCTAAATGCAGTTGTTACTTTGAACTGCTAAACATACCCAGTGACCTTTCACTTATGCATTGGATTTTCACCTCATGATGCCATAATGTCTATGAAATCATGTAGATCAGTGGAAAACATGCTGTGTTGCAACCTTGCGGTTGCAGGTTTGAGTCACAGCTCACCTCCCAAAAGAATCCATATGAAATTAATTGGCACTGTCACCAGAATGCATGTGCACATGCATTTTTTCTTCGTGCATTTTGTGCTTTAGTACAGTGCCTTGTAGCCGCAATAACTTATACATTGTCTGTTGTGAATCATTGTTTTATACTGATGGTTTCTGATTGAACTGCTGTTGTACAGCATGTTAGGTCCCACACAGCAACATTTAATGCAAGGTCAGGTGGATCTGCTGGTGCGGTTTCCTTCTCATCACCAACATCTGGTAGAGGTGATTGGGATACATATGGGAGTAATCAGCAGAAAATGTCACGCTCAGGGCTTGATACTTCATCATGCAACTTAGGCACTCCAGCATTGTCTCAAAATGGTTTTGATTTTTATCTTCCTCGCAATAGGTAAGTAATACATTTATTGCTTTAAATATCTATTAGAATGGATTTATAGGCATCAAATAGGTAGTTGGCCCATGAAAACAATATGCCAAATTAAAATATAAAGGTCAACCCCTGATTGATGGGATAGATGGCTAAGATGATGATGTCGTTGACCCATTGGGATGTATTTGATTTTTATCTTCCTCCCATGTACTCTGTATGTCTGTATCCGTTTCAGTATCTGAGTGTCATAGAATGTTTTAGTATAAATATGAATGAGTACAAAAAGGCTGCAGAGTGTAAGAGATGTACACTCTTTGAGATTCTCATTTACTAACATGTATAAGAACTATGTGGCACTTCAAACCCCTTGGAAATCTTCATTTCTACCCACTCCAACCTTTGCCAAAGTATCCTAGCTATTATTGACACTTTTTCTCCACATGATTGGAGATAGTGTCCTTGTATTATCCAATATTGTTGTTTTTTATTATCTTAAAAAATTATGGTTTTTATTTTTAAATATGTTACTGGTTTGTTGCTAGACTTAAGCTTATTTATTAGTGTGCTTCTTACATGTTCTCTTAGAATTTTGAGAAATGATTGACAAGCCAGGGTTGGGCTCAACTTTTGAGCCTGTTGAATAGACAAGCTTGAGTTTTGGATGAAGCCTATCAGGCTTTTAGACCCATTCTTTTCAGTGTTTTGTAAATTGAATGATCATTTTTTTTTTTGAATGGATAGTTTAAATGGTTATTATGACGGCTATATGCGATATTATATGATGTATTGATGATTTTTATGATGTTACTACTACTATTATTGTTATTATCTAGTTTGGATTTATTACATGATTATTTTTGTGTTGAACTTTTTAATAAGAATTATGCTTAGTAGGCTTCTCTCATACGCCATAGCTTACTGCATCATTCATTTTTTTCAGATCTTTATCATGTTAGAGAACCAATGAAAAGACTCCCTTTAAAATTCAAACAACAAAAGTACACATTGGTTTATTTACATTTGGATGTACAAAAGAAATTCTCATGATGCTTATGATGCTTTATTCATTTAAATCAAGAACATGGTTATGACGTTGAAATTTAAAGTGGGACATTAGTGGGCTTTGTATGATGAGCTTGTGCAGATGTTTGCTTCTTTGCTGTTGGGCCTTCACTCGGAGGGCTTGGGCTTTAACATAGAAAGGGCAATGGGCTTCAGGCAGACTTGGGTCTTATAATGTAAATCTTGGGCTTGTGTAGTGGAAAGTCCAATCTGAACCTGGCCCATTTAACAGCCTTGAGCTTTGCTAGAGAGAGTTCTAGGATATAAGTAATAGTATCCAAATTGCACCGCCTGTTTATGGCTTTGATCTCCAATTTTGATAATGGCTTTCAGATCTTTCCCAAATTGTTTTTTTTTCCTGCCATTTTTATTTTCTTCATTTCTTTATTCTGATGATGCAGGCATATTTTGATCTTTCTTGCAGGACTATATTAGATGTTAGCATTGACGCATTTGATTGGAAACCCTGGAGGCATCCTGGTGTTGATATAACAGATTTCTTTAACTTTGGCTTGGATGAGGAAAGTTGGAAGAGCTATTGCAAAAGCCTGGTACCTGTCATGTATTTGTTATTGTGAATTTTTAATTTGGCAGTGTAAAATAGAATGACGTTCTTATTTGAGTCATGTCAGGAACATTTTCGGCAACAAACCACTATGCTGACTAAAATCCCTGTTTATGAATCTTCAAGGTTTAATCAGGTGAGATACATGTATGTCAATATGTATATATAGATATGATTTGGAATTTTGTTGGCATTTATTCAAGTTGTATTAATTTCTATATGTGAAAACTTCCATAGGTACATGACATTGAATTTCTTCAAAAAGCTATGATATCTGAAGTTCTCTCTGGTGAGATTGCTCAAACTGGTAATGGGGAGAGAGTTTCTTCAGTATCAGAAAATGTTCAGTGGGGTGCGAGGAGCTTAGAGATGGTATGTCTTATTTGAATCCATTGCTTATATGTTTTCTGGAATGCTTGTGCCACTCAGACAATTTTCTGATCTCTTGCAAAAGTTTTTTACCATAAAAAAGAAGATTAACTGAAATCTGTTTATCTTGTTTTCAGCCGAAAGGGAAAGCTATTCAAGTTGAAGGTGGAACTGGTGAACGCCGCCCATCCATAGATGTGAGACGTCCCCGATATCGGGATTCTGATGTTGTGATACAGGTACATACTTCTTTCAGATTGTCTTTGTACTTCCTTTATAGATACCAATTCTTTTTTGCTTGCGAAATCTTATTTGCATTACTTCCATACTCTGGTGCAGATCCCTATGAAGGATAATACAGCAGATTCTTCTGTTTCAGATGAGGAAGAATCAGAGCATATGGAGGACTCTCCAGGAAAGATATTCAACAACTGGGATATTGGAATTCAGGATGACCAAAGACTGCAACATCGTGGCACTGCTCACAAAGATCTAAATGGATTCTGCCATCGGAAGGTGAAGGAACATGCTCCCAAGGAAACCAGTGAACAACTAGAAACTGTAGATGGAGGAGATGCAGAAAACCTTTCAAAAGTAGAAAGAACTGTGTTGGAAGATGAATCAACATCTGATGATCAGATTCAGCATAATGTAACCCCATCCTATCTTGAAAGCCATTCTGAACCATCAAAGGCTGGGGTCACTGTTGATATGGAGAAAGCTTACATTCATGCTAGAAAGCCATCTCAAAGCTCAGCTGCTGCATCTGAGCATGGCCAATCAAATGAATCTAGTAGTGACACCAATAAATCAGAACCGCAAGACAGTAAAGACCATTCTGGAGAACAAGGACTTGTTCAAGATGATCAAAATAATCCTGGCAGAACGAGACTGCATAGCATGTGTGAATTGGAGGTTCCCTTGGGCATTGACAAGGCTTCTTCCCGAGCTGAGAAAAAGGACCAGTATAATGGGGATCACTTCAGGCAGGGGACCAGGAAGATGAGACAGCATAATTACAATTTTGATGAGGATGACAGTATAGATGATAAGTATTATTATAGAGAAACTGAAATATCTATTGGTTATCATGGCAGAAGATTTTCAGAAAAACATGAAAGGAAAAGTTCTTGTACTGAACCTTTTTGCAGGGAAAGTGATCCAAACTTCCAAGAACAAGTGGGACGATATATTAGAAGAGATTGGGATGACAGGGAGTATCTTCATGATGAAAAATTTGCTAAAAAAAATGACGAGAGAAATCAGAGGGGATTTTATTTTCCTGAAAAAGGACATGGGAATGGGAGAATGAGAGATCTCACTCACAAGGAATCTGACCCATTAATTTCTGAGCACACCACCTTTGGGGTAGACAAGGAAGAATGTATATGGCTGAGAAGGAAGAAAGACAATGGCCGTCGATACAGAAATGCACCAGAGGATGATGATTTTGTGCTTGAACACAGGTACCAAGAGGAATTTATTCAAGAAAAATACAGAAGGCATGTACTATACTATGGCAAAGATGAGGATCCCGTTTTGGAGAAGTATGGGAAACGTATACCTCATCTTGGCAGAGAAAGAGAATTGTCAGGCAGGAGAGAGAAGGATGAGGGCAAACCACGCTTTGCTATTGATAATCCATGGAGATCTACCGAAAATAATGGCAATTACTGGAGACGTCCTCAAGATCACAGAGAATTTCACAATTCAGAAGGAAAGGGGTGGTGTAATTCTAGTTCACCAAGGAGTCGTGCTTGTGATCCTTGGTTACCCAATAACGACATGGATGACAGTTACTTTGTTTTCAATAACAAGAAACATCATTACCAATCTCGTCATAGAAGGGTCATTAATTTTGATGAGGATGACTTGCATGCTGGAATGGCTGTTTATTGTAACGATAAAAGATACAGTCGGCAAGAGGCTGATGACGAAGCAAGTTTGCAGTATCAAGATCGAGATAGCTCCCATGGTCTAGAGGCCTCCTTTCTCTTAGATAGGAATACAAGACATGAGCGCTGTTATGTTGACAATGATTCTGCACTTGACAGGAAATGTTTAGATGACAACTGGTTAGGTTGTAGGAAAAAAATCACAGTGGAAAGAAGTTCTGTTTCTAAAGCTAATAAATTTATTAGTTCTACTTCTGATATTGCTGATGGGGGTCGCGAGGGGGCAGTCCTGAGGTGCAAGGAACCAGTGAATTTACACTGGAATGGTTGGGAAGGAAAGGTAAAGTTGTGGAAACCGAATCTGAGCCTAACACCTTGTGTCACTGTAAATGTGTAAGCATGGGTTGAGATTGCCCATAATCATGGGCTGCATGGGCATTTTGTTTATATCGAAGCTTTTGCAATGCATGTCTTCGGTTATACTGCCCATTATATGTGTCATAATTTGTCTGTTTAATGTATCACGGGCTGCTGTATAATTCAAGCATGCATTCATGTGTACAAGTCTGAGTTAGCCTTCGAAAGTAAAGCAGATGGCTACTCAATTCAACCCCATCGATACTTTGTGTAAAGAAAAAGGTCATGTACATCAATGGAAATTTTACCTCACACTTTTGCAGAATATTTCTGAATTTTACTGGATATATTTTGTACAAGGTGCTCATTAACTACTTATTAAACCTTATTTGAATACATGTGTGGGGATTCAGGTGTTCTCTCTTATATACTGCCAACATTACATCAAATGCTGGTGAGACTTAATTCAATCGTGGAACTAGCAAACAGAAGTAGCTGATATTGGCAAAAAGAACCATTGACATGCTCATCTCTACACCCAACTCACTTGTTAATGCTGTTCATTAAGCTTGTGTCATTTGTTCTTTGTTACACTTTATGTGCATGTGGGGCCTGATGATGAACTTGGGAAAATAATGATACCAGCAGATAATGTTTATATTGAAAAACGTAGGATTCATTAATATACACTACTCTTGTCATTGTTCTAAACATGCTTTGTGGTTTATTTGATATGGCATCTTTTGACATTTCTAGTAAGTGATCTCTTCTTGATTGAGGTGACATCGAATCTTAATTTTTTCTTCTGTTGTTGCAATGCTTACATTTGTTGATGGATATGAGTTTTTTGCCTCTTTATTTTAATATTTAAAGTTCTTCTATAAGGTTATCAAGTTAATGTTGGCTACTGTTTAAATAATTCTCTGCTCTATATGTTTTAAATTATATAGGTTTTTTAAGACAAGCTTATTTTTTCTAGCTTAGCTGTTCATGTGAATAACACTTGCTAGCCAAGGTTATTTTTGATATAGTTGCCGTCATTATTGTCATCAAAGCCTTATTGTGATTACCTCAGGTTTGCTTAGATGATGATGATGGTATTATCAAAAGTAGCTAAGATCACAAGTTACATACATGCAAATAGCGAGGCTTGGAGAAAACTATGCAATTTAAAAACACAGCAGATGCAATTTTTTTTAATAATGTATTTGTTAATATATTATCTTGTTTCATATGATTTTGGATGAAAATGCTCTAGAAGTCAGAAAGGTTATATTGGAGATTGTCTATCTTGTTAAGGTTCTGTTGCATAATCAATTTATTCATGCATGGTACTATTTGTCTGCTATTTCTTCAGTTCTCCCTCTTCAACACGTCAACTTTCATTTGTTTTCAGGGTGTTTGTTGTTGTTGGTTTTTATTATTTATTTTTTTATTTATTAATTGGCCTGCTTTGGGTCTGTGTGGATCAGATGAGAGGGAGGTTTTCTTCTTCGGAACCCTTATGACTTGTATGGCATTATAGTTAAGTCCAGAAATGGGCCCCTCTTGTTACCAATTTGCCTTGGTTAGTTGAAAACCATTTTGCTGCCAGGGGTTGGCATAACAATTTCTTTCTTTCATGTACACATTTCTCATGGAATGTTCACTCTCATTTTGGGTATATGATCACTGCTCTTATTTTAACCTGATCCAAAAGGATCCTTGGGATTATTTGGTTCCAAGGAATTCAGTAGAAATGTATTGCTCTTTGTTAAAAAAACTAAAAAAATTATTGTTTGGATGCTATTTTATGGAAACGTACCTCTTCTCATTTCCCTTCTTGTTTGGTGCCTTTCCCGCTCTATTTCGAGGTGCTATTTTATTTCCTTTCTCTAGAGAAATTCATTTCTTGCAAACAAATGTACTCCAAGAAAAAAAAAGTGTTTTGTTGAAAGTAAAGTATATGGGTAAAATTTCACTGAATTCCTTTAACTCAATCTTTTTGTTCATAAGATAGGTGGTTAAGGTATTTGTGCAAAGAACATTGTTGATAGCATACAATATCCCATTTTGTTTCTTTTGTACATTTTGGTGCATTAGATTGCATATGTGTGATTCCATAGGACTTATGTAGTCTAAGATCTCTCCCTAAACCACAACCAATGACAAGGATCTCCATGGGAAATCTCATCCTCTAGCCTGAAAACCCAATAGTCTCTGACATGAAGCAGGTCCTAGATGCCGGTGCTCCAAGTTTTTCTGGATCCTACCTTGACCAAGTTGAACAAACAGAAGCTTGGATGTGTTCCTCCAACAGCCTTATGTGTTATTCCCCTTCCTCCATCGGACTCCATTTATATGATTCTTTGCATAGTTAACCCACCAAGTGTAGGTTTTCTTGGTGCATTCCAAGGAAAAGTGCCAACTTTATTGCACTTCAAACAACTTTAAAGGCCATATCAAAACTATTGTTGTTCTTTCTTATTTATCTCTTGATTTTTCTTGGAATCCACAACCATTCTTGCTTGGTCTCGACAATTTTCAAACACTAATACCCATTTTGTACAGAATGCATTGTTTGAAATGAATGAGTAGTTTGTGCTTCACAGTCATGACTTTAAGTTGTTTGAATTAAATGATTAATTTGTGCATCACATATTCATCATCATCATCAGCCAATATCCCATCTATCTGGGGTCGGCTTTATGAGTTCTTCTCCTTCAATTGGTCTCGTCATAAATCATATCGTCAATCAATCTACAATCTAACATGTCCTTTTTTATTTCTTCTCTCCACGTTTTCAAAGGTCGCCCTCTCCTCCTAGTGCTTCGTCATAGCCTCTCAATTCATCGGCATCACAAATTATTATCATTGTCATTTTTTAAAAGGTAACGAAGTAAATTTTAATAAAAGAACCAAATAACACAAATAAATAGAGAAAAAGGAGGGCTCCAAGGTGGAATCCAAAACCAAACAAAAGACAAAACACTAAAGAAAAAGAGGGAATCACTTTAAAAAGAAAAGAAATCAACATATAAATTCCTTTTGTGAACTACACTTGTAGCTAGAAAATCCATAACACCATTATCTGATCAACGAACATGAACAAAACTCGAAAGACACAACTAGATTTCTTGATATCTCCTTGATCTCCCTTAGAATAGGAATAAGCTTCCATGACGATCTTGAAGCCTTCTTTGCCCACTGAATTGCATTTGAAGAATCTCCCTCAATGATGAGCTTCTTTCTAAAATGAGAACTAAGATTTTCAATGTCTCCTTAATTTTTTCTGAAAGATTTCAATGCCTGCCTAATTGCGAAGAATTCT
Organism: Chimonanthus praecox; assembly: GCA_022113865.1. NCBI lineage: Eukaryota > Viridiplantae > Streptophyta > Magnoliopsida > Laurales > Calycanthaceae > Chimonanthus > Chimonanthus praecox. The sequence goes on along the minus strand of CM039086.1, from coordinate 12,170,891 downwards.
GTTTCATTAAACTCCTTTCTTCCTATTGTTTAGAGAAGAATGCAAGGATCATTCCTTTTGAGTTATGTAAGATTCCACTTATACCATCGGGACCCAATTTGCCTTTGTTGTCCCTTCATTTCTTGGCTTTTACCATTTTTGAATGACCTTTGCCCCTTCTTGCTTGAATTTTCTAAATTGCTCTTCAAACTCTATCCATGTCTTCTTGAGAGATTCCAAAGAAATCTCTATTACTTCTCACTAGCTAATGAGCCTTGATTTAGCTAGCTGAAACGCCTTGTCCTGAGATGCTTCTTTCCCCTCAAGATCCAACAATTTCACTCCTTCCAAATTGACCATAAGAGTGCTGCTGGGATGGACTTCCATAGGACTTTCCTTTTGCCTGCAAAAGGACTCCTCATCCACCACACAACATGATCTTTAAGGTTTGATGAGGCACCCATGAAGTGTTTTTTTGGAAATGGTTGATATAATAGATAATAAGGGACACCAGAGGTGCAAATACAAAGAAAAAAAGCAAATAAACAAGTTACAAAGGGAACAAAAAAGGGTAAAATATCAGTTTAGATCAACACAATCTTTCTAGATGCGCAAAATGTCCGACATGGAAATGTTCCGAAAGACCTGTAACGAAACAGCCCAAGAAGCAAACTTAGCAAGAGCTCGATGACCAATCGCCGTATTGGACTCCCTCTTATCTCTGAAAAGCCTATTATTCCTTTCCCACCAAAGACCCCAAAAAGTGGCATAAAAAGGTAAATGCCACAAAGATGAGCACCTCGATGAGACAGAGGCAATGTCCCAAGAAAAAGACAACTCAGCAATCGATGATGGCATGACCCAAGAAACACCAAACTGGCCAATCACTAAGGACCAAACGCTTGAAGAGAAGGGGCAATGCAGGAGAAGATGATTCGACTCTTAGGATGCAAGAAGGCACAACGGACAGGCGCTAACCATGATGCGTCCTCTTCTCCGCAAATTGTCCTGGGTTAAGATTTTCCCCAACGTGGCAGTCCAAACAAAGCCGATAGCTGCGGAGGAGCATTAGAAGACCAAATATTAGAGTTGACAATAGCCGTACCAGAAACAGTAGCCGACCAAGAGTAAAAGGATTTAACAGAAAAAACTCCACTCTTATCCGGCCACCAAACGATGCTATCCTCCATATTGGTGTTGATTCTGGCGGAGGAAATGGATTGGAGAAGATCAGTGAATGCATCAGTATGAAGGTTACAGTGAAGAGGAATATCCCAAACCACGTGGTTCCCATCCAAGGAGTAGAAATGTGAAATTACCCTGCTTGGATTAAGGGAGAGGCGGTAGAGGGATGGAAATCTAGAAGCCAATGAAGAGCCGTTGCACCACGAATCAGTCCAAAACTTAATCCTATCACCACGGCTAGCCTTGAAGCTGTCCCGTCTTTGAACTTGTCAACACACGCAGCAATGGCACGCCACATACCCAAGGCTCTGCGCGGCGCCGGGTTAATATCCCACCCGAAGTTCTCCAAGTGATACTTACTATAGACTTCCATAGAGAGTCCCCATCGGAACAAAGTCGCCAAAGCCACTTAGAAAGCAGAGCAGTGTTAATAGACTGAATTGGACGAACCCCCAACCCCCCCTCAGAAATCGGGAGGCAAACCTGATCCCAATTTACAAGATGATACTTTTTCGCTTCTTCATGGTTACCCTATAGAAAGTTCCTCATAATCCTCTCCATCGATTGGGATACTTTCTTGGGGCAGCGAAAGGCAGAAAGAGAATACATAGGCAAGGCATTGAGAACAAACTTGAGCAAAGTGATTCGGCCCCCAAAAGATAGATACTTTCCCTTCCAGGAGGCAAGGCGTTTACTGAAACTGTGAATGATTGGTTCCACAGAGAGAACCCAGGAGATCCAATGCAAAGGGGAAGACCCAAATAGGTAGATGGAAGTGAAGACGATGCACATCCCAAAAGCCCAGAATAGAATGAAATCTCTGTGTTGTCCAGATTGATCCCAAATACGACGCTCTTGAAGTAATTGATCTAAAGAGATGAAGACAACTCAAACTATCTCAATAAAGCCCTAAGATTCATGATGTACTCTTCATTAGCCTCGCAGAAAATGATAGTATCATCAACAAACTGTAAATGATGGATATGCAAAGCAGAATCACCAATGCCAAACCCACGGATGAGGTTGAAATCGGATGCTTTTGAAAGAGGAAGACTTAGGGATTCCGCAACCATGGTAAAGAGAGCAGAAGATAGGGGGTCACCTTGCCGGATACCTCTTGCACTCTTGAAGAAACCTTTAGCCGATCTCTTGATGAGGACGGAGAAATATGCAGAAGACATACACTGAAAAATCCAAAGGCACCAAATCCGACTGAAACCCATACTGGAGAGCACAAAGACCAGGAAGTTCCAATCAACCATATCATAGGCTTTCGCCAAGTCCAACTTGCAGATAGCACCTTTTCGATGACCCTTTTGCTGGGAGTCAATACACTCATGAGCAGAAATCATGGCATCCATAATCTGCCTACCCTCAACAGCTGCCGATTGAGAAGGAGAGATAAGCTTGGGGAGATGTACCTTGAGCCGATTTGCAAGAACTTTAGCAAGAATCTTATATGGGCTTCCAAGAAGGCTAATAGGTCGGAAATCAGAGAGTGAGGAAGCACCATCCTTCTTGGGAACCAAAACAATGAAAGTAGCCCAGATCTCCTTGGAGATAAAAGCATCTTGATGAAATTCCGAAATAAATGCAATAAGATCGAACTTAATAATATCCCAAAAATACTTAAAAAAAGCAACAGGGAAACCATCAGGCCCAGGTGCACGATCCTCACTAAGGTTCCACACAGCAGATTTGATTTCATCCTCAGTAAAGGGTCTTTCAATGGAAACAGCCTCGACAGCGGAAATAGATCTGAAAGGTAAGACCATGAATCGGCAATCTTGGACAGCGCTGGATGAGTAAGGCTGCTGGAAGTGATTGAGAACAGAAGAGGTGATTTCCTCCTTGGATGTCACAGTTGAATCCCCGACGGTGAGAGAGCGAATGCAATTTGCCCTTCTATGAGCAGAAGCTATGGCATGGAAATAGCGAATATTTTTACCTCCCTCCTTAACCCATTTATCTCTAAACCGTTGCCTCCATTTGATTTCATCCTGGATACTCTTATTCCCATATTGTTCCTGAAGATCGCGGCGAAGAATGACATCCTTTGCTGTAACATACCTAGCTTGCTCACACAAATCAATCTGGTTGATTCCGCTAAGGATGGTAGCGAGAGAATCAGTAAGGGAACCAGAGTTAGAAGTACACCACTAATTTAGCTTAGGTTTCAATCTCTTCAATTTGAGGTGTAAAACATAACACTTTCTACTGGCAATTGTATCTTCAGCCCACCACTCTGCGATGAGGTCCCTGAAACCAATCTCTTTGATCCAACACAACTCAAATCTAAATGGTGCAGGCCCCCACGATTCCTCAACAGAGTCCAGAACTAGAGGCCAATGGTTAGACACAGGTCTCGGAAACACCGATACATTGGAGTCAGGGAAGATGTCCAACCACTCAGTTGAAACAAGAAATCTGTCAATGCGGGAAAGAGACGATCGCTCTTGACCATTGGACCAAGTAAATTCTCCGCCAGAAAGGGGAAGGTCCACAAGATCAAGGGAAGAAATGCAATCAGAGAAATGCCGCCTGGAAGGAGTGAAGGAAGTAACCCCAGACCTCTCATGAGGGAACCTGACTAGATTAAAGTCACCACAAATGCACCCCATGAAGTGTCACAAAGTGACAAAAAGGATCCCCAAATGGAAAGATTTGCACTTAATGGATGCATGCTCAAAACCACTCGTGTACCATTCCATGGTCTTGATAAGGCATCAGATGCAAGCTAGTGAAATTCCTCCTTATACTTAATTGTTATGTTGTCTTGGTTGCAGTGTTTGGTATATAACATGTAGTGCTATGGAAGGAAATATTCTTTCAACTCCTTCATCTTCAATTTCAAAATTGGACTTTCCACTACATTGCTAAATATTCTTTACATTTTCTCCTAAATAGCATCTTTCAAACTAGAAATTTCTAAAACATGACAAGTCCAGCCAAGAAAATCTTGACCTTTTAGATCTTGTTTTTATGAATATTACACAATCCATTAGGGCTTGTTGGTAAGTAACTCATTCCATTCAAAAAATGAGAGTACCAACATGGCGTTGTCACAAGAGTAGACATTCAAAAACATATTCCATTCTTCTCATTCAAAAGTTTGTTTTGTAGAATTTATGGGGTAAATGGCTATCTGCTAAGCATCATCCTTTTACAACTCCAACAATAATAGCTTCCGACAATGAAAAAAAGAATGAGCATTGGTTGGATGACCATTGTGCCACATTACATGTTGTTTTACCAGATAGAACCCCGTTCTTGGAATGGAGCTGCACCAACACCCATTCTCCATTCCATTCTTCCCATTCTACCCACCAAACAACCCCTTAGATGTGACTTTGATGCAATCAATGGAATGGCTCGGCGTTGTTGTTTGCATTCGACTTTGGAGAATTCCCTTTTGAAGAAGAAAATATCTTAGCTCCCACAATATATGCATTAGTTAGTGGGACAACTCCACAACTTCAAAATTTCTAATGCATTGTGGTTTTGGACTTTTCCAATTAGTCTATCTCCCCGAGAATTCCTTTCGTTTCCACAATCACTCTCTTTCTTTCTCTCATATATATATATATATATTGTTTTTGAGAGGTATTCCACGTAGTCACTCTTGAAGGCACTAAACAAAGAAATCATATTAGGCACTTTATAGAATTGAATTTGTGGCTTTGAATTCTAATTGATCTGTATATAGACTGCCCCTAACACACACACACCCACACCCCCAGGAAGGAAATTAGAGAGCCGAACCAAAAAATGCAAAAATCAACCCCAGAAAGGGAAAGAAGACTGCACAGTCAAAAGTTGAATATGGTTTTTCAATGGCCATACAATCTTTTAGTTTCTCTTGCCCCAAGTGTTTGTTGTGAAATAATGAAGGAGTTGCTTTCCCATGAGTGACAATTGCCTCTAGCCTCCATGGGGCCCATAGAGGTGGGGGGTTCAATGCATGGAATGGTTGGGTTTGAAAGGTATTTTAAGGATGATGCTTCTCATAATAATTATGTCGATTAGATTTGAAAAGCCATGATTTTTAAAGGGCCAAAATCAACAGTCAAAATGGGGTTAATTTTGGATGGATTTTTTAACCCAACAATCGGATTTACTCGAAATGGATTCAAATTGGGTACAAATACAATTCAGAGGGAGTAGATGGGTGTGAGGAGGAGGGAGAGTGTCAATTTGGACCCTAGTGTAGGGCCCTGGTTGACTGTTGCTCATGGGAGAGAGTTGCCCAGGTAAAAAGTTTTCATAACAAAGGGCATCCTATAATTAAATCGACTTTCTAAAAGACAAGTCATCATGCTATTGTCTGATGACTTTATTAAATGTAGGGTAAGTTGTGTTATGCTCCCATCCAATTGGGATTTTTTCCCACACCAAACTAACATAGATCGCTAATGATAAAACCTAACCTTGAATGTGCGACATCAAAATGAGTAAAAAGACTAAACACCCCTAAAAAATGAAAAAAAAAAAAATCAAAACCAAGATAAGATTTTTACCTTGTTCTTGAGCAATGTGGACCTTCTGGCATTCCATCAAATGAGTTGAAAGTCCCATATTCTTTGTGTATAACAAAAGGGACTTGGTAATTATTGTGGGTGGTTGGAAGCAGGGGTATAAATCTCAGCCAATACGGTGCGTATCGGCCGATAAACACTGAGATTTAAAAAAAAAAAAATTAGGAGAGAGAGATATCGACCGAGATTGGTTGATATTTCGGCCGATATCCGAGATACCGTGATATCAACCAAGACGCCGATATCTCGGTAAATCCATGTCGGGTACGTTTCCGACACGGATACGGATCGGATACGTATCCAATTAAATAAAACAGTTTTTAAATACGGATAAAACAACAGATATGGCGGGACATGGGACACGGGAGGTGGGACACGGCAGGGGATACTGCATCACAGGAGAAAAGGGGAAAAAAAATTATCAACCAATAGCTTTAGTCTCTTAAAAGACAAAGTTTAAGTAAAATATTACATTATCAACCAATAGCTTTTAGTCTCTTGAAAGACAGTTTCCTTATCATCTGATATTTTAATTTTAGACTATTGCATCAAGAGGGGAGGTTGAGAAGTGAGAACAATAGTTACCACATCAAAAAATTTAGACTTATGTTATTTATGTGCTTAATTGATGGTAATTTTTATGTCTAAGATTAAAAAAATAGAAGATGGAAATAGAAGTTAAAATTAATAAAAATGTATAAATCGTGACTAATTCCTATTTCTTGTTTATATATATATATATATATATATATATAATTTTTTTAATTCGGCGTATCTCGCCGCACCCGTATCCTAGTTTTTCAAAATTTTCCATATATTCGTATCGGATACGTGTTATATCTGATACGCGTGCCCGTATTGGTGCTTCTTAGGAATGTAGTATGTATGCAATACAATATCTAAGTGACCTTCAAAGAAAGAGGGAGGCTGTAGGCGCACAAATTCTTGTCATGTGTGCACAAATTGGTCCATTAGCTTGATTGCTACATGATTGGTTAGGTCCAGTTGTGATCACCGCCATTTGTTGCATCAACTCAACCATAGTAGTCACAGGTCTGCCTAGGAATGGTACGGAGACGTAGGCTCTAGGTCCCTTGTCAGAGCCTCATGCTTGGTTGAGGCCTTATGTTAGCTTTGATTGTTATCAGTCATTATGGATATTTGTTGTTCTAGATGCTTACTCTGTATTTTCTTAACATTGATATCATAAAGATGGAATAAAGATGTTCTTGATTTCATCTCTCTCAAAAAAAGTTCACAATTCTATATATAAGCACTCCTAGTTAAATTAAGCTTACACTTGGGTCTATGCTATGGATTTCTATGAACTAAAGTGATAAAGCTTTCCTTGTTTCGAATAACATCTCTTTGTGATACTCTTGCTCCCATTTTTTCAATAATATTTAGTTACCAAAAACTCCTTGCGGTTCTTTATCATCAATTCTTCGTGCTCTCTCACTGTGTGTTGGGGGTGGGGTAGATGATTATGTGGTATACTGGTATGCATTTGGGTATTATGAGCATATTGTGTCTTCTATGTCTCATGCTCATTGTTTGGCGGTGATTCTCCATTTTGTACCTTGTTAGGTTGGGCTGTGTAGGTGTTATGGTTAATCGATGGTTATGCCTTTTACTTTGATACACTTGTGTACCAGCAAGCATCTCCAAATGTTTTTAAAGGTGCATTTCCTAACAAGGGAAGTTGGTAGTGTCACAGTAACTAAAATGCCCTTGTTCAAGAGGCCCTGTTCATGGTTTGTGGTCATTTGGTATTCATTCATAAAGGATCGTGACAGAGATTTTAGAATCTTTGCATTGTAGATAAGTTGTGCACTGGAAGCCTAGCATGCATATGGGATTGTTTACCTCATTTGTAGGATTTGTAATACTACAAAACAAATATCAGTCTGACTGCTCCATTCCTGCAAGCAAGTGGATTAGTTAGATCCACTTTAGGATGCATGATCTTGTCCTATTCAACTATAGATACAATGGCCCAACAATTGGAGATTTAGGCAAGCTGATATTGCGTATTCAACTTGCAATTTCCATAAAGAGGGAGTGGTCATGGATTGAACTATTGAAGGTTATAATAGTTAGAACTCATGGGACTTCTGTTGTTGCTCATGATTGCATTTGTGAAATCAGTTAGCAGCCGTGATGTGAATTGGACCAGTATTCTTGAGAATCAGTTGCTTAATAGTAATATTAAAATTGTTCTGTTTCACACAAAATCACATCATTTTTTTTTTATTTACTCATGTTTGTATCATATATTGCTTGTCATCTTCTATATTTGTTTTGCTAAAAGAAGCTGAAATTTTAAATTGTGGGTCCATACAAAATGAACTTGGTATATCCTATTAATTGTCATGTTTGTTATTTATGAGAATTGATGCATAAGATAAATTTCTGATGGAGAAAGATCACTAAAGGCAATGAATGGAAGAGTGCATCAACAATCAGCAGAGTCCATCATGGTGGATGTATCATGTGATGATGATCATTGGAATGCTAATCATTTATGATTTTGAATGTTTATTACTTGGTTCTATATATTAGGCTTTTTTTATTCACTTTTTATTTTTTGTTATTGTGATTTACATTTGATGCATTTTCTTTACAGTATATATATTGCATTTTTTAGTTGATAATGAGTTGAAAAAGTATTGCATTTTTCATTGATATCTTAGAAATACTTGTAAATAATTGCATTATATTTATATTGATGCAAAATAAATGTATATAATCAAATAAGTATACGAGTTTAAAAATATAAAAAGTGCACCTAGAATAAAAAATCTCAATGCCTAGAAGTCTGCCTTGTGCCTCAGGGTCCACTATTCCTTTGTACCTTGAGCATGCCTTCTACTTTGACTACTTTGTTCATATCCAAGCTCATATTTCTGAATTGGAATATATAAGATTGAGAATCCCATCTCTTTGGTCAAAATTCTCATTTTCATGACAGAAACCCCATCTCTACAAGCAATGGTTAATATCTCCATGGTTGAACAATTTTTTCCCCATGAACAGAAAAGAATAGCTTGAAAATACTGGAAAATTGGAAACTTTTCCATAGAAGATCCCATGTTCTACTCAAATGGGAATTTGGCAACCATGCTATAATGGATTCCCATGGAAAAAGAGGGGAGGGAAGGATTGGATGTGGGGGGCTGTGGTTGGAATGTGAAGAGGGGGCTGGGATCCATTTTCCTCTAGGAAAAATGAAGTTCTATTTTATCTTTCGAAAAAAAATGAAAGTTCTATTTTGTCTTTTCTTTTTCCTGGAGATAAGTGGGACTAACATGTGCATGCTTTAGGGAAGAAAGCTGGCCTTCTACAGTGGCAGGACAGTCATTTTTCTCCCAGAATAGACTCCTATAAAAGAGAACCTTGCACCCTCAAACTGCACCTAAGATGATGTTGGATTTTTTTTTTTTATCATAAATAGCTTGTTACAAAGTTTTCTTCATAAAACACATGCTTGATCTTGACCTTCTACCAAGGGAAAGTTATCACAAGTCTTCATATGCCTTGAAAGATGCACATGGGATACTCATCAACTTGTTTAAGTGCCTCTTAGTGAATGTATTTTATGTGCAGCATCCTGATGATTTCGCCATGCTTACAAAACTGAGCTCTGAATTTCTCAGTTCTCTAGGCAATGTATTACCATATAATCATGGATTTGCTACTTGATGCAGCTCTTTTGAATTTTTGTTTATTTTCTTTTGGGATTCCTTTATAGATTCTGGAGTTGAATTTTAGCTTTTTATACATGAATGAAGCAATAGGTTTGTAGTCATGGGTAATTATTGAGCACCTCTATGTTGGGGCTGTTGCAATATCTGATGCCAACATTCCATTTCTGTTTCACTTAAGTGACATGTCATTTTTTTGTTGATTCTGTCATGGTGAGTCTGCACCATGTGTATGAATACATCTATGTTTGGCAACTGTTGAGAGTGGGCGGGCATGTTTCAATTTACCAATACAAGATAAGTTTAAGAAGAATGTGGTCATATTGATGGCCATTCAACCATAAAGGTAAAGTGCTTGCAATTATAAGGTTTGCGGGTTGTGTCATTTGGGCATCAAATGTTAGACGCAAAATTTTTGCATGATTTGGAGTTGATTTCTAGCAAAATTGTATTATTGACAATCATCTTGGATCAGACAATCTCAGCATATTCTGAACATTTATTTATCTTTTTGATCACTTGACAGGCTAGTTTTGTTGTACAGACCTTAAGAGCTTTCATTATTTGTTGCAATGCTGCTGATTGATATTTTCTTTTTTAAAAGCTGTAATTACTGGAGTACTGTGGCAGTATGAAATGCATGCATCTTCTCACAAATTATTTTTCTTCGTGGCAACTCTACTCTCTGCAGTATCCTCGAAGATATTACAAAGAAGATGTAAGATGTAAAAGGTCTAATATGGATGGTGAGGAAGCAGTGGTTCTCAGGCATTATGATGAAGCTCGCCCAAAGGAAGCTCAACGATCTTGTAGTATTAGCTCGAAGGTTGAAAGGGTGGACCTTTGTAGTTCTAAGAATCGCAATGAGCTCAATGATGATAAGTGGCTTGACAAGTTTCCAATGGTGCAACATCAAGATGATTCAGTACTTGAGGAGGGTCAGTTGCCAGATGAACCTGAAAATGAATATGCGTTTAACCCGTCGAGAAAACGAGTTCTTGATAAAACTTCACAAAGTTTGGCTTTTGAATTAACTCGGTCTGAAAGTGCAGACAGAAAAACACAATTAAAAGATGCTGCTGAGGACAGCAAGGATACTAGGGAATATGATAATCGTCGGATTCTTGAGATGCTAGCAAAGATGGAAAGGCGTAGGGAACGTTTCAAAGAGCCCATTGCTCCGAAGAAAGAGCCTGACAAGAGTCTCCAACCACAATCAGATCTTGGGAATGAAACCACAGAAATCAAACAGCAGAGGCCAGCTCGAAAGCGGCGTTGGGGTGGCAATTAGTCACACATAACATTTGTCCATTGTGCCAAACTTTCATTGCTGCGACTGCAATGAGCTGAGATCTTAGTTCTTCCTGCGTACTGCATATTGTACATTTGGATATGCAGAAAACTGGATTTTGAAGACCGCAGTGATCTGTTAGCTTAATCCTTCCATGTGATAGAACACAAGATCGGTTTTACAGCTTATACTGAATTGTTGCCAAAATTCTCATTTCTTTTATATTGAATAAATTCATGGGTTACATTGAGCCATATATGTTGGGAACTGAAGCCACCATGTGAATTTTTGGAAGTTCACTGTTCTCAGTTGATTTCAGCTCTAGATTCGAAACAAAATCAATGTTAACAAAGTCAAAATGGTTTGTGAATAACCATGTTTTTATTTTAGTTCTTTGATGGCACTGATTGAGCACCTATGGAGGGCAGAATTCAATCTCAAGAGTACTCAAGTCACAAAGCATGACTGAGATAATGCATTTGGGCAGTCAATGTTACATGATGAGACGAATCTCAAAATTGTTCCCTTTTTGTTTCTTCTGTTTTTGACTAGTGAAAGTAGCAGGTGGAGATGGAAATGGAGATGGCGAGGGAGAGGGAGAGGGAGAACGGACATTTCAGAGATGAACGGTATCAGGATTTGAAGCAAAATGCAAAATTTCATTCTAATGGATGGGACTGGGAGGCAGTGGTATGTATTTGCAGTCTTAACATATGCAACTTCTAGAGTATAATATTAGTTGTAGTTGAAGCCCTGTGTTGGGGTGTTATAAATCCCCATGAATGCCAAACCTGTTGTTTATCCTCTAATAGAATATTTAAAACAAAAATAATGCAAATGGTTCTCATTCCATTGGTCTTTGGTTTAAGCATTGTGTATTTCTGGGCTTGGGCTTCTCTTTGGGGCCAAAATTGGGCTTAATTTGTTATAAAGTATCAACTCTTTCAAAATATAGATTGTTATCATCACCACCACCATGAGTTGAGTTTTTTCTTTTTTTTCTACTTGCAACCTTTAATTCTTCAAAAGCAGTATCATTTTATCTTTTCTTAAACCCTTAGTTTTTGATGACCTTCCTCTCATTCTTCCTTTTGCTTGCAACCTTTCAAAATTCTCATCTAAAGTTTTTTTTTTTTTTAAATTTCTCTCTACTTGTCCAAACCATCTTGAATGTTTTTTTGTCATTTTCTTGTCTTTATATATATATATATATATATTTTTTTTTTTTTAAATAATGCAATTTTTTTATTTGATAGAGCAATTTTAAAAGTCTCTTTGATTTGTTCATTCCTAATTCTAATTTTACAAGTTTACTCGTCCATATTGTAAAACCCATCTTTGTTAATATTATCTTAACTTCCTCTCTTTTCATTATTGTTCAAGACTCCTATTCATAAAGCCTTAGTGCATTACCAGCCTTGTTGTTTTATAAAAGCTTCTTTTTAATTGCAATGCTGGCAATTTATTATACGATGCTTTATTTACTTTAAAACATTTAGCTCACCTCTCTTATATTATTCATTCAGCTTTATTTATATCTAATTATCCTTTTAATTTTACACTTAGCACATGAATATTTAAATTTATCACGATACAATATTAATTTATTTACAAATTTAATTGCTCTTTCCTCGATTTTTGCGTCAATCCTATGAATCCAGATATATTGTAGCATATGCTACACTGTTCTCACTTTAGTATTTTTTTCTTTTTTTTTTTTCAAAATGTCTCCTGCAGCAGTTGCTTTGTTCACTTGTCATTTTTATGATTTGATATTAGAGTGACCATAAATTCTTATTAGGGATAAAACTTTAATATATTAGATAGATGCAAAGACTATTTTTTTTTGCATTTTACAAAGCATATAAACCTAGTAAATTTGCTATGTTAGAAGGGGCCGTGTAGTAGCACTTATTACAGTGGGTATTGACTTCAAGCTTCACCATTTCACCCAGATAAGTGATCATGTGGGAAAGCCTACGCCCAATAGTTTTGGCCACTTTGGGCAGAAAAATAGGTGGAAAAAAGTTTAGGGTATCATTTTGCGTTTGACATGTAATTTTCCTGAAAGATTAAAAAAATATGTTTAATTTTTTTTGAAAAGTTGTAATTTTTTCAATCTTTAATTTTTTTCATCTGAAACTCACTTTGATGCAATATACTGGACAAATTGAAAAGGCTGAGTGTGACCAATAAGAGGTTTGTACCTTTTGAGTTTTTGAATCTATTATTAGTTTGCACCATTTAAAGAAAATATTTCAAACACGTATTTTCATATAAAGCATATCAATAATGTTGGACAAGGTTTCATGAACAAAGTTTAGTCTAATTTATTTTCACAGTAAATTTTGGGTACAATCTTTTGGTACATAAACATCAATAGATGTTTTGTAGAACTTTTATTTTTAAATTTTAGAAATAAACCAGAGACCAGTGGATATATAGATAGCCTCTAAAGAAATGGAAATCAAGGAAGAAAATGACTTAAATGCCCCCGTCAAATGAAACTACTAAAGTAATTTCCTTTTTTTTTTATATTCTATGTAAGAGCAATAGACTCACTTGATCGTCCAATTCAACCACGTGGGGAATAATGACCATTCATAACTTGAATGCATGTGACATTTAAATGGAAGCATCAAATTAAAAAAAAAAACGTTAAATTTTTTACAATCTGATTTTCACATCTAATATGGATGCTGTACCGGTGTTTTTGTTTACAATGGGCAGTCTCATAATATTTTTTTTTTATGTTTTTATTTTTTATTTTAAATCACAATGAAATGATAGACAAAATAAAAAATATCAATTTATCACGAGTTGGTGCTCAGTGTGTAAACACACTGGTGCCTTGATGAATTCTTAAAACAAAATAGAAAAAAGTAAATTCAGAATGAAAGTACCCGGCATCTCATATAGACATGTTTATCTCGCCATACACGTGGCACTCTATGATCCAAATTGTGGGCCTAATTATAGAGTATACAATTCGACATTGAGTTGATAGTGTGGCACCATTCAAACTATCGTTGTGAAAAGGACAGATAAAATAATTGTGTTCCAATCCCATTTGGGATCATCATTCAATGAATCTCAATTTGGACGGTTTGGATCAGCTATGTGTGCAGTGGGAGAGTGGCAAGGAGAAAACTTTCTGGTCTGTTCAAGACCAGTTGGTACCACTGTTCTTAGTAAAGGAGAAAGGTGGAAGATGATCGTAACCAAGCTCAAGTGAAATGAAGTAATTAAACATGACAGCTCCTTAATTTCAAAGGCATGCCATGATCACATCCATTATGCATTCATAACAGGTAAATAGGGAGACACTTAATTTTATGGCTAATATGACAAACAACATTGCATTGGTAGATCTAAAACTCTCTTGGATCAACAAACAGATGTGCTGATGATTGTGCCTTGACCCACTCATCGTCGTTGTCGAGTCTTTTCAAGCACCAAAGATCGTCGATGCAGGACATGGAGGTGGTCACTTGGGGGATATGACCAAGGAGGGGGTCACACATCCCCAATTCTGTGATAATAGCCTTGCAATCCTTGAGCTTTCGGGCCAGATTACATGCAAAACACCATAGAGATTTCATGAGCTCCCCTTGCTTCTCTCCCTCTCCATGGAGTCCATACAAGAACACAAATCCAATCGGTTTGCAGGGTATGCCCCCAAGTGAGGGTATCCCAAAGCAAGGGAAAACTTTAGCTCCTACATTGCTTACAGTTGTATAGAAGCATCGAACTAAGTGTGCTGCTCTTATTTGAAGCTTGTAAGCTTCATAAGTCTTCCATATGCTAAGCATCGCCCAAGAGCTTGGAGCTTTACTAATGAAGTGGTCACTCTTTTCTTTGTAGTGCAGATCGACCCATTCTTCTTCCTTGAAAAATGACACCCATGTGCCTAAGCTTAGCTTTGCTCGGAGTATTGCATCGATGTCAACTGGAACGAACTCTTTACCGCTGAGCCGATCCTTGTAGAGTGCAATGGCTTGGTTTATACTTAATTTTTCTATTTTAACTTCTTGGGAAGGATTATAGGAATAAGAATTGACTGGTTGAATAAGTATGACTAGGGAGCTCAACCTTTTATAATCACATCTGAGGAAGAGATTGGTAGAGGCTATGTTGCTCTCCTCTGTGGCTAGGTAGGTGTATTGTGCTCCATTGTTTATAGCCCAACCTTCAATTGACTTGACTAGCTTCAACCCGATTCCCATACGCCTACATCAAGAAAATAAATACTGTCATTGTTTAAGATTCACAGATTTAGATTGTGATAAAAAGGCAATGACTATTATAATCATACAAGAAATCATCTAAGCTTGTATTACATACTTGGAGAATCTCCGACTTTCAAGTCAATAATTCTTTCTTCTTCTTCTTTTTTTACGTTTTACCAAATGTGGTTCGCAAGCAACTAGAAATGATAAAATCTGTTCATGATGTTACATGGTGAAGGCTATAAAACTTCTTATCATGTTTTATAATTATCCCATGCAAATTCATTACAACAAATTAGCTAGAGCCTTTCTGATATGCCATTTATTTAGCATGTTGTCCGAGAGAGAGAGAGATACCTATGCTTAGGAGAGACTCTAAGGCCAAGGATGCAACACATATTTACATGGGTTGGGCCTGATCCAGTCCCCACACACTTCATGCAACCTCGGACGACTCCAACAAGCTCCCCACTTTCCACCAATTCAGCAACCTGTAGGCCATGTCAACGTATTAACATATTAATAATGCAATTTTCTACCATATCAGAAGAATCCTATCATACATGACATAAGCAACTAAAACAGAGGAAGCAATTGTTTACACACAAGGAAAACACAAGGGGGACAAGGCATGAGACAGTTTCAGTGGTGGCAAACAATCATTCTATTGCATGTTTGAGATTAGTATGCATCATAAAAAGGTAGCATGAAAAAGAGAAGGAATGTTATTATGTTTCGTTGCATTATAGGGCACAACCACCCCCCACCCACCAGCATAACACGAACTGGGTAGAACCTAATCCTACACAATGGATCACCCATCATGTTGGTGAGGATGGAGAGTCCTTGTCTAGATCCACTCTCGCACTCCTTTTCTAGCTTCTCTACGACCTCCGAGTCTCTCTCTTCATTGAATTCTCTTATATGAACCTTGTCATTCATGTAGAGATCCATTTGTTTTCCACAAAATCACTCGATATGATGGAGAAACATGAAGACCAAAGGCTACCTAGCTCCTTATATGAGCTAGCTACCAGCCCCACCACCAATCAACTTCGATCACTGTTGTAACAAGCTTTATCAATTTCTTTAAACTTTCAGAGGTTCTCTTGTCTTTTTCTTATTGTAAGCCAGGCAACAACAAAAATAAGAACATCAAATCAATCAAAGCTAACTGATATGACTTTGTTCTCTAATTTTTTTATTTTAAAAAGTCACAGTAACCTCATTTAGAGCAAGAAATTCCAGGGGAGTGTTTGGAACGTGGCATTAAATGGTGCTCTGTAACATTTCCATGACAGCTTGCATGTTTGTGTCCCTTACTGTTTTACCTTACCCAATATGAAGTCGGAGAAGAAAGGTGGAAAATGTATTTACCTTGTCTGAGTTTCGTCTCTGCTAAAACTTGTATAACCTGCAGAGCTCCAACATTATCTCCTTCTCTCTCTCTCTTCAATAATTACTTCTAGTTTTTAGTTTTTTTCCCTTAAAATTGTTGAATCTGACCACTTCATTGTTACAAAGCTAAAAATCATGAGATACTAGAAAAGATAGTAGATCTTGTCCATGCATGCATCCACCAACATACTTGCTGCATGCACTATTGCCAACAAACACTGTCCTGTTGATTAGTTGATACCAACCAATATCAGTATTATCAGGAACATCTAATCAAAAGGGCAGCCTGAATTGGTGCACATGACTGGAGGTAATGAAGGGCAAATTGTTAGGACCAATGTTATCAATTAATGAATGTTCCTATTGTACTATCACGATAGGGGTTACACTGAAAATTATCCAATATATATTAATACCACACTCAAGGAGATAAAAGTATTCTGCCAGAGTATGATACCATCATCCACCAACCCCATCATTGGTAAAAAATGATAACAACAACAATAATGAATAAAAATAAAGTAAAAGAGAGAGAGAACCCTTGAATGTTTTTGAATTTGAAGGAACATATATGAGAACTATACTATGTATGGATCCCAAAAAAATCAGAGCACAAATTACCCTGTCAGTGCTGGAAATCACCAGAATGTTCCTGTGAATGCTCCAGGTGTCCTTGATACCTTTCCAGTCTTTACTTGCAAAAGCAAAAATTCACCTTTCCACAGTTTTACATCGACCTTCATGGATTCAAATGATGGTTTCTGTGACCATATGGTGGCCACTGAGACTGATGACCAATAGAATGGTCAGCAGATGGTATCTTTCAGTTTTTTGTATACATTTTTCCCCTTGAAACAGAATGAAATTATTTAACAGCTTCAAATATTGTGGAAATGTCAGTTTAATGGTTCTCAGATAGTTTTCTGGTATTTTACACATGACAATCACCTTAGAATATGATTTAGAAAGGAATGAGATAGTTTAATCTAGGTTCTCCTAGGAGAATGGGTCTATTGAGGTGAGGCCCCCAAATCAATTGTCACCACCACCACCTTAACCCCACTCACGCACTCATCTGTACATCAAACAAACAAAAAACACACACGAAATAACAACAAAAACATTAATCCATGTGGTTCTCAATGGTTTGAGTTGTATTACTAGATTACAAGCTATTGAGTTTGTTTACAAATGTAAGTCTTACTAGCTCGCAGATCAAGGATTTTCTACTCGAGCCTCAGCTTTAGAGTCAACTATCACTCTTTATGCTTTCCATGAATCATGTAAGGAACCAAAGAGAACCATTCATTTATCTGCAGAACATAAAAGCATTTTTTGATCAATGAGGTGGAACATGTCCCACATTATTAGAGAAACAATGCTTCGTCATATAAGAGTCAAAATTCGCAGCCAAGGTGAACCCTTGCTGAATCATACTGCCGTGGAACTTTAAAACTACAACAGAGTACCGTGCTTCAGAAAGCTTTTGTTAGGTCCACCCAATCATGTAAACAAAGAAGCTAACTTCTTTACAGATGCTTCATATGGCATTTCAAGTCCAAAAACTCCTTGGTTCGGTTGAAGTACCACTACCTAGAGATCCTGTGAAGTATGATCACCCGGCATTAGTTAATATGTAATTGATCCATATTTCAATTTCATCTGTCTGATTCTTGTATTTAGTGTAAAGTTCATATTTCTGAGGTATTTAAATTGTCTTCTTGTCATATCTTGATCATCATAGATCTTACTACTATTGGTACAAAGATGGGTAGGGAAACATGGAATAGGAAGTAGCTGTTTCTCTGCTTGATGCAATTTAGGTCCTCTTTGATATCATTGCTTGGTTGCACCAATTTATTGTAGAACTCTGTTCCATTTTAAAATTTTCTAAAAGTAAAAGTCTGAGAAAAGAAACAAGCATTGGGTAATTCTCCACATATGGTGTACAAAACCAAGACAGCAAAAGTTTTAAAAAGAAAGAAGGAAGAACAAGAAGAAGAAAAACTGTACATCTATCACCAGTGGACTGAATTCCATGTATTATGATGGGTGAATGAATTATTGTGATGTGAGTGCCTTGATTCAGTTTCTAAGCAGGGTTTCTCTTTCTCTTTAAGTTTGATTGTTTCACAAATATTCATTGGATGGAAGCCAAGACAAAACCATAGATCAATATGACATACTTGGACAAAATTCAAATCATAATCAAGTGTGACGAATGTGAGAACATGATACTAATTAAGATCCTATATAAATTCTATGCTTCATTCATGTAATAAAATAAGTGAGATTGATATATATGTGAAACCTAAATCAGTTAACAGAATGATACTTTCAAAGTCATTGTAATTGTGTTTTGAATTCTTCCCGTCTTTCCTTTCCCCAGTTTCTCATATTATAATTCAATCTTTGCTTTTAGGATTCTTGTATTGTAATGTGAAAAGGGGTTGGCTGATAAAGGAATCAAACATTCAAGAAGAAAAAAATCTGCATTGATACGTCAACGCATGAAAAGTAGTCGTGCAATTGATAATGGTCCTTTGTCCTCTAACTTGATGTTTTCACTAGTCTCCACATAGGATTGAAGTGGAAAATGGAAATTTCTATCTAAACACTACAAATAATCGGCTCAGTTGGGAAAAAAATTCCATGAAGCGAGTATATGTATCTTGAAAATGTAATCCCACTTGACTATTTGTTAGAGGAAATTTTGAAAGAATATGTGGAAACTTTGCTTAAATGTGTGAAGCTGTGAACAGCAAAAAACTAAAGTTTTGTCTGGGATCAGAAAAAAAATGCCCCACAAGAGCACTCCAGGGAAAAGGGTCCAAGTCATTTCATCTACTTTTTCTTTGAGGCAATGAGTAATTGAGGATGTGATTGGATATGTTCACATTCTACATATGATTGCACTACTAAAGGAGTAACAGTGTAGTAAAATGAAAACCACCGAGAACAGTCCTATCAAGGAAAATGAATGTCTTTGGACAATAGATCAATGGATCACATTCTTTTCTATATCAGTGGTTGATTCCATTGCAATGCTATGAATAAGTAATGGGCATCTGCCCATAATCACAAAATTAATGCCAGCATGTAGAGCAAAATAATATGCAGGTAATGCTTAAGTAGCCAGAGAGTTCGAACAAATGTAGTTCAAATTTCAATGAGTTCTGCATTTGGATGAGAAGTGAAACTTTAGTGTAGATCTTGGGATCAGATAAGTATCTTATTTCATGGAATTCTTTCATTCTTGATCATTTCAAGGATATGAAAACAGTCAAAGTAACCACCGTCAACCAAACAGCAGAAATCATGACAGAAGGCAGTCCAGTTTGAAGTATTTGGGGTCATCACATATTTCTAGAATGGACAGACTACCTCATTTGGAGTTGCACTGATCACCACAGATTTCTTAAATGAACAGAGTGACCTCCTTTTGGAGCTCTCCTCATCGATGAAGTTGGAGAGAGAGGAAATGATAAAGATTTCTGGCATCCACAGTTGGTCAGGAAATATTCATTGCCAAGTTACATGACATACATTCAATTTGATTTACATGTTTAGCTGTTTATTTTGGAGGCCTCCCATGAAATAGTCAACATAATAGAACCCATTTTGATTCTTAATACGAGTCGAGAGGTTTTGGGTTTGATTCACGCTCAAACTCCTCTGATCCACTCTCCATGAGGTTACTCATCATCGATTTACCATGGATTGTAAGGTGAGGATACCCATTTAAAAGAAAAACCTGTGAACACTGCAAAAATAACATAAAGGCCTAACAAAGTGGTCTGGACGTCATTAAAATCCACCTAATCATTTGGAGAGAGATCATTGATGATCTCATACGCTTAGATTCAGTTGTCATGCTATCCTTCCTGGGCCAATCATTCTTTTTTCCCAGTTCAACTCTCCATGTGAATGTGTAAGAGCTTAGACAGGTCTGCTATACTTCTAATAATTTCGTTTCCAAAAAGCTCTGGTTGAAAGGTTGATGGCTTCCTGGTAAAAAGGAAAGATTCCATGCTCTACTTTGAGATAATAAATTAAAATAAAAGTTCAAAGAATATATTCTTTTATCAAAATCCATGTGTAAATAAAAATGTTACCTGAAAGAAGGATTTGGGTCATGCTGCAGAAGTTGGATCAATTTTGGCAGGTAAAGTTGTAATTAAAAACTATTCAATTTTAGGACCTATGTTACGAAATTATTCCAATTTCATGTAGAGATCAAACATCCAATTTTGCCAGTAATGCTGCCCATTCTTTTTTAATCCTAACGTTATTTTAAAATTTATCGATGATTTGTCATGTGATAATGAAAGGTGAATCTATTTAGATAAAAGATTCCTTTCATTGGATCATCACAAATGGATAACGCATGAATTATACAAGACTAATCATTCATGGGACATGGACAATGTGGCTTTAGTTTTCCAATAAAATTCACTCAAATGGCTTTAGTTTTCAAATCATACTTTATTTTTGGACTAATAGTAGGTGTACACGTCATTCAAATCATATGGCCATGCAATAGTATGAGACCTATCAAATAGGGTGGTGATAGATCTGCCCAAAAAAACTTTATTTGAATATATAGTCTACAGTAAAATCTTAATTAAATTAAACGAGTCATTTTTGTAAAGATCACAAAATTTAGAGATTAAAAAACAAATCAAAATGATAAAATTTAAAGAGCTTAAAAATATACTTTAATTAATTCAACTAAGTGATATTTAATAGATTATATTAGTAAAAAAAAATCTTTTAAATAAATTCATCATCACTTCATTTGACGAATTCTACATCTTGATATGCATTAATGTCAGGTGATAATTTCCCGATTTACAAAAAGAAAGGTTCCACCGACCAAGGGAGAACAACAGAAGATGGAGATTCCCCCAAATCTTGGAGAATCTCTTGTTTTGAGTTCTTTTCCAAAAAACAGCCACGTCATCTCTCCCTCTCTCTTATCTTGATTTCTTAGGGTCCTATTATATATCACTTGACACATTTTTATATTTTTATTAAATTTGTAGATATCTTTACTTTTCAATTTTGTGGCTTTTTAAAATAAATAAACTAAGTATCTAATGGATAAATGGATTTAAATAGGTTTGGATTTGAATTAAGAAAATAGGTCAACCCATTTAATTAAAAAAATCTCTACGAAATACTTAGCAAGACACATGAGCTGATATAAAGAGAACCACATGAATAGTTATTTTATAAAATTTCACCTCCATGATCCTATCTCTTGATATAATTTTTTTTTTTTTTTAAATCAATGGCTCGATACTCATTAAAATTTAAAAGTCAAGATTATATGAGTTGTATTATCAATTGATAGTTTAAGTTTATATATTCAATATCGATGTAATTTTTTTGAATGATATGGGTCAGTTATTCATTCAAAGGAGAGAAATAAGAGTCCAAAATTACAATTAGCCCATACTTTCGATCAGGCAAAGAAGGGTGATCAGCACAAAAGTAGTCGAATGCAAAGTCAAAAATAAAATAGTACGACCAAAACAATAGTGGCTGGCAACAAAAGTTCCAAGTGATGCTAATCTAAGTAATCTATGAAAATGCGATAATGCCATAGCCAACGAGTCATTGCACCTAGAGACCCTCACATGCACCGGTAGATACTTGGAGAGGATGCAACTGATAGCACGGGACCAAGAGCTCGAGAAGGAGTGATTAATAGAATTAGCTATCTCATCACAGACCAAAAGACGGTGCACAATGATCCTTTCTTCAAATGAATCTAAATTTGTTGGACTTACAATTAATCTAATGACATATATCGTCAGTGTATCTTGCTAACTTAACTATTTAAGTAAGAAATTGCATTTAGTTAGACTGAACCCGGAGCATAGGTTGAAAAAATTGATTTATTTAATAAATAGATAGATAATAATTGAATGCACTTAGACTCAACCCACCTAACCTTAACCTTACACTTAATTTGACCCTTCAATAGTTGTGTTATATTTGGGTAAATCAAGTCAAGTCAGATTCCACTTCCAAACCATTTCGTGTCATACAGCCACAACTTCTATCCGTGTTTACGCAAATAGACTGACTATAAACGTATTTTTACAATAATTATTCTTTATAAACATGATTTTGACTTAATTAACTACTCTAAATTCTGAAACACTCACACACGTTGAGACATACCACTCAACCCATCAAATTGGATAACAATGGCTGATAGATTTATCAAAAACTAACTATGATTGAGTTAATCAAGTACTGTTTTTTTAACTTTTAAAAAATTAATGTTTATATTAATTTTAATTTTTAAATTTTTTTACCTTCAAAAATATTGTTTTACTAATTGAATTAAAATAATTTATAATAGAACTTGTAATCAAATAAAAACCTTCCCAACGTAATCTTCACCAACTTATACACATGGATGAAAATGAAATTAAAATATTATAATTCAAAGAGGTGAAGTCATCCAAAGGCCATTTGGAAGATGTAACTTGGCCCAAATTAAATCAACTGCCACTTATATTTAAAGCCGACCACGTCGCAAGAGATCATGCATTGATTTCTTTTATAACTGAAGTAAATAATCACGAAACAAATCTCTACTTCATTTTTTTTAATCACATATTATAAATACTCCTATGTCCCAATTTAATTGCTTTATATGGATTTTAGAATTGGTCCATTTATATTTGGAATAGTATAAAGTGTGTTAAAAGTAGATAACATCATATAGAGTGCTAGCATTGTATAATGAATTGTTTAAAAAATACAAATATTTTAAATGAGATAACTAAAATGAGACGGAGGGCGTATAATATTTCAAATTGATATGAATCCAAACTTCCTTCCATCGGGTTCTTGACCATAAATTTAACCTTTTTAGACAACTTTTCCACTTTTTCTTTATTTTCTAAGTCACTATGGTCAAATTTTACTAACTCACTGATTGTAATTTTCAAATCTTTTATCTCATTTTTATTATTGGTATGACAATTATATAATAAATTAAGAATTGAATATTTTGAGATGGGATAAATTGAAAATTCTAACATATCTTTTCTCATTTTGATTATTTAAAAAAAAATCATTTGAAGATCAAATCAAACCATCTCTTTTATATATAAATTAACAAAATGCACATCCTTCGTATAAATAACATCAATAATGGATATTTTTTCTCCAATTTACAACTTTCGCACAATTTTTAGTTGTACATACTAACATAAAAATGTGGCCAAATTTCTAAAAATGATCAAATTAATCATAAATTTATTTTTTATTTTTTAGATTTTTGTCATTTTCTAATTTTTAAAATAAGATTTATTAACAAGATAAAGTAAATGCACAAGTCAAGCATTGAGACTTGAGAGAGAGAACATGCGGGTTAGTTCGGATGGTTATCTTCCGCCTCAGAAAATGAGAGGTGTCAGATTCGAATCCCACGGATTAACTTTGGTGATGTCTTAAGGGATAGAGCTACCACCCGTAGAGATTTTAGTAGGACCGTGTCTGATATTTCTCACACGTAAATCCAAAAAGTAAATGCAAAACCCAGGCATTGAGACTTGAGAGAGGCGTTGAGACCTGAGAGAGAGAACACGCTGGTGGTGAAAGTAGGATAGCCTACAATCTAATAAGAGGTACCGTATTATAAAAAAAAAATAGTAAAACCTCTCTAATGTATTACTGTCTAAAGTAATAACCTCTCTAAAGTAATATCGTCCGTCGATCTCTACTTCAAACTCATATAAAATATAATAAATCTCTCTAACTCAATATTCAATACATTCATAAGACAAAATGTACTATGACCATGGTCCCAACCATTTTATATAGTAATATTTTATACATTCAGAATACAAAATTACTATCTAAACTTCGAAAAAGTAATTTAACTTCCTTGTTCTGATAATGATGTAATTTGAGATAGATTTCTAGATAAGCTTCCTCGTTTTAATAATGCCTATCTTGTCTTTCATTGCTTGAAGAGTGGAAAAGAAATCAACATTTGTGTCAGGCTGCTAGAGCCAGAAATTTTTCCGTGACTGTGTGTCGGTTACAGTGCTTCAATTGGGATCAGGAAAAGATTTTTTTTTTATTCTTATGTAATCTTATATTTTAATTTCAGCCAAAATGTTTAGATGATTCTACTCTCTCTCTCTATATATATATATACTCACTCATCCAACACCATGGCTGCGTTGGTAAGAGGGTGTAAACCCCCGTTACCCCTTTTTACCCTCGTTTGGTAACAAAAGGGTGAGGGTAAAATTTTGAAAATTTGACCCTCTCATCTCTTTTTTTAATACCCCTTTGAAGGTTGGGGTATTCACAATACCCTACCCCTCAATACCCCTAGTCTTTCTCTCTTTATCAATTATATATTACAAAAAGAAAATCTTAAAAAAAAATGTTATATAAATAAAAAAATAATATATTCCAAGTAATTAGCAATTTAATTTTGTTTAAAATTTATTTTAAAAATATGTCTATTTTCAACATGATGCATTTGGATGAAGGTTAAATTTTACGAGAGTTACCCTTGAGTAGGGGTAAACTGACATATTAACAATTTTATGAGAATTAATATTTTTATTAAATATATTTAATATAAATAATAAAAATAGAACTTTATGAAACATAATTTTCAAAATATCCTATTTTTAAGGGATGATTCTTTCGAAATTTCAATAAGGTCTCGAAACCTCGAAAGATTTTGAAGTTCATGATAATATCTTTCGGAGTAATTAGCAATTTATTCTGTTGGAATTTTATTTTAAAAATGTGTCAACATTTTCAATATGATGCATTCAGATGAGGAGTAAGTTTTACAGGAGTTACCTTTGAATAGGGGTAGATATAAGCAGGGTAAACTAACATATTAACAATTTTATAAGAATTAATATTTTTTATTAAATCTATATAATATAAAAATTAAAAATTAAATTTTATGAAACATATTGTCAAAATGTCCTATTTTTAAGGAGTGATTCGGTAAGTAGAGTAAATTTTACGGGGACCCACGGTTATCCTTAAATAGGGGTAATTATAAGTAGGGAACTGACATATTAACAATTTTATGAGAATTAATATTTTTATTAAATATATCTAATATAAATAATAAAAATAGAACTCTTTATGAAACATAATTTTCAAAATATCTTATTTTTAAGGGGTGATTCTTTCGAAATTTCGATAAGGTCTCGAAACTCCGAAAGATTTTGAGGTCCATGATAATCTTTTTCGGAGTAATTAACAATTTATTCGGTTGGAATTTTATTTTAAAAATGTGTTAATATTTTCAACATGATGCTTTCAAATGAGGAGTAAATTTTACAGGAGTTACCATTGAGTAGAGGTAAATATAAGCATTGTAAACTAACATGTTAACAATTTTATAAGAATTAATAATTTTTATTAAATCTGTATAATATAAAAATTAAAAATTAAATTTTATGAAACATATTGTGAAAATGTCCTATTTTTAAAAAGTAATTCTGTAAGTAGAGTAAATTTTACGGGGACCCAGGCTTATCCTTAAGTAGGGGTAACTATAAGTAGAGGTAACCTGGCATATTAACAATTTTATAAGAATTAATATTTTTATTAAATTTATATTAATATAAAAATAAAAATTATAAATATTTATTAAGAGATATGTTAGTATTATTTATTAATTTATTGGGATATAAAATAATAATATCAAAAAAAATTATTTATTTTTTTTATATTAGAATACAAGTATTCATTTTAAATTATAATTACTAAAAATAATTTATAAAAAAATGAATAATATTATTATAAGTTACATTATTATGATTTATTTCATAAATATTATTTAATAATTATATTTTATAAAATTTCTCAAAAATTATTAATATATCAAGTTATTCTTTTTTTTAGTTACCAAATAAGATTTTTTACTTTTGATAAGAGTTTTTATTTTATCATTAAAATTACCAAACAAAATAAGTAATATCAATTCAAAGGTCACCCCACTCGACCTCTATTCGGAATAACCCCTCTAAAAATTTACCCCTCATCCAAACACAGCCATGGCACATGGAGGAGGAGGAGGAGGAGGAGGAGCACCACCACAACCACCAGGCGGAGGTGGATGATGATTTCGGTCGGTTGCATTCCCAGCGGAAGCTGCAATTTCTGTCGATTGCAGAGGTATTTCAGTCAACTTACGTTTCCTCTCCTTCGATATCAATTTCCTGACAAATTTTGCAAAGCAGGGAGGCATTGAATTCCTAGAACAAGATCCAGCGACTGGGATGTCTGCGTCCGCTTCAGTCCCGTCATCTGTGGATTCTATGCTATAGATGGACTGGGCAGGGCATTCCTGCCATTCTAGTTCAGCAAGATCTCCATTCACCTCATCCACCGAGAGCAGAGAGCGGTGAGAGATGCTCTCTTCCAGTGTCGACCGTTGCGGCACCATCAACTGCTCGATTGAGTTCGCTACATCTTCCAGATCCTTCTGAGATATCATTTAAAAATAAGAATAATAATAAAAGAATAGATCAAGAAAAGGTAGAATGAAAGTGATTGGACTGCATTTTCCTTGATTAATGGCAAAAGGGGGCGAAGGGAATGCAAAGCAAGATACCTTGGGACGGTTGTGTAGCATTACGAATCCATGCATGTTGATAATCTGAGAAATATGGAAGGGTTTTAGAATATGAAAATGGAATGTAACATATCCTGCACAAAACCCATTGCTGAGAGCATAAATCAACAGGAGAGAAACTTCTAAAAAAAGGGATAGAGGAAAAGTCGATAGGAAACCCATTTGCATAGATAAAAAAAGAGAAGCTTAAAAACGTAAGGGGGGGCAAAGAGAGAGAAACGGGAGGTTTGAAGTAAAACCCATTTCCAGTGAAGGGTAGAACAAAATAAAAGAACAGGAGACAGGAAAAATGGGAAGGAAACCCAGTTTGCACACACAGAGAGAGAGAGAGAGAGAGAGAGAGAGAGAGAGAGAGAGAGAGAGAGAGAGAGAGAGAGAGAGAGAGCAGAAACTTAAAAAATAGAGAGAAAATGGAGACAATGAAGACGATAAAAGTCCTTAAAAAAAGAGAAAGCAATCAGAAAGAAACCCATTTGCAGAGAGGAAGAGAATTTTCACCTGATTGAGATTATTTCTGGTGAGATCGTTTGTATGTGGATTCTCGAGAAAGTAAATGTACTCCTCAAGCTTAATCTTCGGTTTCTCCTCATTTCTTTCCTTTTCTCTAGTGATTCTCACTCAAATCTCCTCTGTAAAATCAGCTCTCTGCGGTTATACTCGACTCTTCTCGACTACCCCTTCCAGTCCTCTGCAACATATTTCAGGAGATGCTACTCTTATGACTAAAATGCCCCTAGAATTCGAAGAAATGTCCAAGTGTCATAAATGGGTCTCAATATTCAGTGAGCGGCTTTTCTGGGTTTAGGATTTTTGCCAAAAGAGGGGCGCTTCATTCACTCCTCTAGTCCTACCGTGGTGCGGCAAGAAACCATTATTATATCACAAACTTATAATTAATACCTGTTATTAAGTGTAAAATTTTCATTAATTAATATTGAATAAAATTGTTATTATATAATTTATGTATTTAAGGCGATGGATGCTCAGTGTGAGTCTTACCGTATTTTTTTAAATTTTTTAAAATTTTAGAGTTTATATAATGATCAGTAAAAAAGTTTGAATACTTTATAATTTATATTTGAAATCTTCTCATTAATTCTCTCTCACAGAATTCACTCTCTCATTTTTCCTCAAAGGAATTTTATTGGATGAGCTATTCTCCCACGGACATTTTGGTATACAGACACGAATTTTACTATGATGCCAAATTTGCCCTCCACCTACAATACCGAAGAAAAAGAATGCCAGAAATTCATAAACAGTGAAAATTGAAGGGCCAAAGTTCATGAACAGTGCAATCGGCTCACCGAAATTGCAAATCGGCTCGCCGAAATTGCAAATCGGCTCGCCAAAATATATGAACAGTGCAAATCAGCTTGCTAAAATTCACATGAACGGTAAAATCGAGAATACACTAAAATCCGTGTCGCTAAATACAAAATACCCGTGGAAGGATCGCTTGCCATTTTATTGATGGAGATAAACAAACCACTTATGCAGAAAAAATATCAAAATGACCTAATGAGAAAAGAATAGCCAAAGTTTAGAACCTTGTTTAGTTAATAAACAACCTTTAGATAAGAAAAAAAATCAAGATTTGTCATTTAGGCATTCTATTTCTATACGTTTTTTCCACCGTTTAAGACATTTATGCAGAAGGATAAAGAGAGAATTGATTCAATCATTATCTAAGATTAAATATATAAAAATGTAGCAAAAGACCAAAAAGAAAAGTACATTAAAAAATTATAATCTTAATCAACCACATAATAATTGAAACATATTAAAATTGTACGAAAGCATATTCAAACCAACCAAATGCACAATAGGTGACTTAAAAGTAGTGGAGGAAAATATATTATCTATTGTCTATCTCAACCATTGATTTAATATGTAACGACCCGACCCACATACAGGGCTTATGGCTCAACTCAGTAAGAAATTGTCCACTCTGAGTCTCGCACACAACTAACCCGTACGGTTTTGCCTTTGGGCTCGGGCTCACCTGGCCTGGCCCAAAACGCGTCTTGCTAATTAACTGGGCTTGGCCTCTTATGTATCCCCATTTCTCTCCCTTCCTAACCAATGTAGGACGCCACATCGGCTGGGCAAGGGTTTCACAATCACCCCCACTAAGCCTCGAGCCGCCCCTGGCTCGACCCGGCTTACCTCAACAACACCAGGGAAGGAGGAAAGGCTTACACAGTCCGAGAGTTGAACTGAGGCTCTGATACCATTTGTAACGACCCGACCCACATATAGGGCTTAGGGCTCAACTCAGCAAGAAATTGTCGGCTCTGGGCCTCGCACATAGCTAACCCGCACGGTTTTGCCTTTGGGCCCGGGCCCACTTGGCCCTACCCAAAACGTGTCTTGCTAATTAACTAGGCTTGACCTCTTATATATCCCCATTTCTCTCCCTTCCTAACCGATGTGGGACTCCCCACATCAGCTGGGCAAGGGTTTCACATAATAGATGTCTAATGCCCTTAATTACTATTTAGCAAATCTTTTCAACTCATCAAATTTAATTATATAATTTCTTTATATATTTTTAGTCATTCTTTTCTCACAATTTTTTCTACTTTTATGTGTGCAGTCAAGATTTTTCAATTTCTTATTTTTGACATTTATTACATGAATTTTTTTCCGAGTATTAACATGATAAGGTGAGTTAAGTTCTCCCAAGTCCCAACTCATCAAATCTAGATGTAAAATTCCTCTATTCCTAGTCTTACCTTCCTTCCCCCCAAATTTCCTCTATTTTTAAACTCTATAAATTAATTTAACTAGATAAGTGGATAGTCACACTAAATTGATAGACACCAAAAAAAAGTATCCACTTTATAAATATGCAAAGGTAAAATTGTCCAAATTTATTCTATTTACTTAAAATTATCATTTATAAGAAAATATTTTATCCAATAGCATTTTGATTCTACTATTTTCAAAAACATATCAATTGAATAGTTTTGTGACAATTCTGTCTAATTTGGGAGTTGAACTAATTTAGTTGATTTTATTTAAGACTTTTTCTTATCATATTTTACTTGTATTTTTATCTATTTAATCATTTTTATTTTCATATGATATTTTAAAGGAAATTGATTTTCTAGTGTACATATTTTATAAAATTCCAAATCTGCCCTCTATTATATTTACTGAAAATGCCATTCTCCTTTGGAAGATTCGACGCTCACAGCGGTTCTCTTCGGATTTCTTGAGCTTTTAATTTTTCTCTTTCTGTTGATTTCCCCCTATCGTTTGTAGAAGAGAAACTTAATCTTTCGGAGCCAACTCGAAGAAGGTTGTTTAGAAAGGGAGAAAACGATGAGATAGGGCCTGCAAGGGGAATCTGGTTACCATTTCTGCAGGTTTCATTAGAGGAATGATTTTTATCTAATTTCATGGAAAAGGCTCAAAAGGGATTACTTTCTATGAAAAATCAGGATCAAGAGAAAAAGACCTGTCTCTCTCTCTTTCTATGTGTGTTTCGGGATTTTGAATTTATCTGATGTAATTTTTTTTCCTATGATTACATAAAACAGGCCCGATTGGCCTCTCATGGATTAGATAAAAGCGCCGGTGAACTCAGATCTATCATTTCTGCTGAGAAATCCGTCAAGACTCCAGTTCGGAAGTATGTAATGGTCACCTATGATCCCAAATTTCTGCGACGTTCCCAGGCGGTTGAACGGAAAATCATCTGGCTCAGTATTGTCTAGAACGGAGAAAAAATGGCATTTTCTGTAAATACAAGAGAGAGCAGATTTGGAATTTCATAAAAATATTCGACGAGACGGGTACCCTTTAGTGATTTTACGGTGTAAAATCCAACATTTATCTTTCTTTTATGGGAGAAATGCCCATTTAAAAGTGAGTTTCTTTTTAGACAACTTATTAGTTATGATCGTGCCAAGTAATTTCCTTCACTATTAGTTTAACGAATAAAGAAATGGAACTAAATAATTCTACCCCAATAAATGATTGAATCTTGAGATATAATCAATTGCAAACTCTAAATTCGATTATGAATTACTCAACCAACATAATAGGATAGCTATGTTTTGGCAAACACAAAACTACATCAACTTATGCCAAGAACTTCAAGACCTCATCTCTCTCTGAGTGCGAGGGCACTGAGTAAAACTCTGGATGCACGTAGTCTCTTACAAGTCACGAGTATCGAGTGACTTTAGAACGAGCCTAGGACCTCTGGATCCTGAACTAAATTGTCTCCCTACGTTGCTACTCTGTGTAAGGTGAAAACTACATCAACCTACACAGACAACTCAGTTGATCTAAGCTTGTAGGATTAGGGAAGGAATCTTACGTTTGACTCCTTACAGGCTAACCTCGTAAACGAGACTTGTGAGTGGTTTTGTATTTCTATGGAATTAGTCTCACTTTCAATTCAATGTAGAGTGGAGATATCCATATTATTAAAAAAAAACGAAAATCATACCAATTGAGAAATGATGCCAAGAATCCATGAGAACAAAATGTTTGAACTTTGAATTGCATCATTTCAAAAAATTACGAATAGTATTATTTAGAAAATAGAAGTGTAAGGTAGAACGAGAATTAGAAACTCAAAACATTTCAGAGAGGAAACAAGTTTCTTCTTAACTATAATTGAGTCCAATAAAACACATCAAAACTGCATCCCTAATTATGAACCCAATAGCTGTTGCTATTGCTGCATCCACCAACATCTGCAAGAGAGTTATGATCTGAAAAGGATTTGTAAAGCTTTAAATAATGCTCGCAACTGATCCCAAATGTTCAAGCTATAGAGAGCTACAAACAAACAAGTGACTCCTGAAGCTTGAACCAATTTTCTGCTACAGGATACTGTTAATGGGCACAGAGAATAAACAGAAATTAGATCAGTAAAATCAGCAGAATTTAACTAGCTTAAGAACAAATATTACGAGTCTAAAAGGGTCAAGTATAACTAGGGCTAGCTTGAGATTTTTGAATGTTTGTCAAGCTTAGCTTCAGCTAAACAAAGGCAAGACTGGGTTAACTTTTGTTGAAATTCATTGATGATTTGTCACATACCTACAGATCCAGCTAAATTAGTCTAGCTTCTGTTGAGGAGAACGAGAATTGCTCTAATATGAGTTCTGATATGCCAAGTCAAATTTAATTGTGTATAGTTGAGCTAGATTGCCAACTAGCTTGACTTTTTTTAGCAGTAACTAGCTTGACTCGTCAACAAACCAAACAAATATTCTTAGGAAAAATTGGAGTTTGGGACTGGATTGGGTTTCGAAGTACATAGCAAGGAAATCCAAATTGGAGTTATTTTGACCTGAAATTGAGTCTACGCTTAGATTTTTTTTTTTTCAGATTTTTCATATGATTCCGAAATGGACAATGATGGTAGATAATATTTGTTAGGATCTCGGCTTTCCGTCCAAAAGGCTAGTTTGTTAGGTGGAATGATTCAAGTCTTTTATAAATCGCTAGATCTCCTTCTATACTTTCAATATGAGACTTTTCGCAGCAGCCCCAACAATCTCCCCCTTGAACGAGGCATTCTGGCAAAGAGATCGACGTCAGCCATCTCGTAAATTTTTGTTCGGTTTAGTTGAATTAGTTGCAGTAATATGTTTATTATATGCGGAAAAAAATATTTTAAATACATTTAAAAGTATCACATTAAAATTTATTTTGACTGATTAAACTTAAAAAATTATTTAATTTATTATCTATTCTGACAAGTGCCTAAAGAAATTTAAAATATTATAAACTATAATAAGAGAGAAATCCTCACCCGTCCCGACCCCAACCCACTCCCATCTCAATCCGACTTATCTCGGGTTGGGAATCTAGTTGGAGGTCTACTCAAGTTCCAATCCAACTTAAATGGTCAAAACTCAGAAGTTCGAGCCAATCCGAGTTCCATGCTAAATAGGATTACCACTTCATAGGTCACAACCTTGTGAGTGTTAATGTGGTCTTAGCCCAACCAATTCTTGTATGTTTTTGTTTTTAGACCATTTCGTAGCGCCTTTGTGTTTTTGTAAATATAATGATAAGATCAAGTTCTAAATAAATTTAATTACTTTGGTGGGTCCAGTCTAGGTGTTAGAGTCATGATTCGAGAGAGCAAATGGGATAGGATCATAGTTTAAAAAAAAACTCAGTGAGTCAGTCTTTAACTCAATCCGCTCGAATTTGAAAGCTCACAAAAAAATTGGATCAAGTATGCGGGTCAAGTCAAAACCCAACCCAATTTCACCTCTTATCAATAATCCTACATTCCTACCCCAAGCAGGCAGATTTCTTGAATATGAAGGATACTAGGAAATCAGATTGTCAGAAATTAAAGATGGAAACAATTCTCAGAGAATTGCTTTGAGCAAGCCATGTTCCATGCTGGTCGAGATGCCCCACATTCCAAACCAAATTAGGATTAGTCAAGCCTAAGATTATTTTTCTCTCTCTCTCTCCATATTTACCTTTATAGATTGCATTTTCCTTCGCATTTTGCACTTTTTCACATTTTTCCTCCAAGTCTCATCTACATTTTACATGTTTGATTTATTTTAATTAGTGTTAATAAGAAATATTGGACACTTATATGATGTATAATTACAATCACAAAATATACGTTTACCTTCACCTTTACTATCTTTGATGCCTTTCTTAAACTTCTAAACTTCCTGTTCTTCCTTTGCCTATGAAAGCAACGAGTTATCCTTCTCTCTTTTCTTAAGCTTATTCTTTTCCATTTGATTTCGAACCCAACAAGTTATCCTTTGATTCAGTCTTTGGGGTCTTTAGGCTCGAAATCGTGAACCCCTGTGCTCATGAAATTTTATTTCTAGCACTTGTTCCATGAATTGTTTCTGCCACATATGCTAAGGTATTATTCTGATTGTTTTTTTTCTATATTAAATAATAATATGTAGAGATAATGAAGCGAAAAGATATGATCTCCCTGTTTCAGTGCTGACCTTGAAGTCTGTTTTTTTTTTTTTTCCAATCTGGTATATCACTATTTCTGTTAGAATATATTTAGAGTTTTAATATTTTTCTTTAGAGGTCCGGAGGTGCTCAAGTGTTACACCGACTAGTCGTTCGGAGTATGTGAAAATCCTTAGTTAAGTGTCTAAGTCCTTAAGAGTCGGCTAAAGGATGTTTCTACAATATCCACCAAGCTCACCATTCTTTTTCTCTCTCAGGCAGCAAGAACAAGTATCAGAAAGAGCAAGATGGAAAAGGAGGACGTGGTTGCAATGAAAGAGAGATTGGAGGAAGTCCAATTGGAAGAAAGCAAGAATCGTTGGAGTGATCATTGCATATTTAGGGTTCCGACAAACCTACGAGAGGTGGGTGTAAAGGCTTACACTCCACAAATCGTCTCCTTGGGGCCTTATCACAGAGGCGGCACCTATCTTCATCACATGGACAAGCACAAGCTCAGGTTTCTCCGTCAATTCCTCAATCGCAACAACGGAGATTTGGAACACTGTCTCCGCATCATCCACAGACTCGAAGATAGAATAAGAGCTTGCTATGAAGAACCCATCACCGACGAGATTGATCATGGAAATGGAGATTTCGTGCAGATGATGTTGTTGGATGCCTGCTTCATCATCGAACTCTTTCGAGCCTCTTGGAAAGGATGGGACGTCGAATCCTTGGGGTACAATAAAAATGATCCAATCTTCTCCACACGCTCGGCCATGCCTTGCATCCAGCGTGACATGTTGATGCTGGAGAATCAGATTCCCTGGTTCGTCCTGCAAGCCCTCTACACGGTAGAACCCGAGCGCGATGTTTCTCTCTTTATCCTTGCCCTCCACTTCTTCAATTCTCACGTTCAAGCCTCAGAAGAACAAAATGGTGGTGGTTCCAACTACCTCCACCTTCTCGACATCGTTCGCAGGAGTCTTGTTCCCTCTCACGACGCTTCCGCGGCATCGCTGCCGCTGCGTTCAATCGTCGATGGCCATCAACCCAAAATCATGGCATTCGGTGACGGAGCTGATGGACTATGGAATCCATTTCAAGCGGAGTGAATCAAAGAGGTTGATGCACATTGAATTCGAGCGGAATTATATGAAGATCCCCCAGCTTGTCATCACGGACTCCACAAAATCGATCTTGTTGAATTTCATGGCCTTCGAGCAGTGTTACCTGCAGTGCAGCGGCGAAGTGACCGCCTATGTCAACTTCATGGATGGCTCATCGGCGACTCTAGAGACTCTTCGTATTTGACGGCGGAGCAGATTATCGTCCACAGGCTTGGGAGTGAGGAGCGGTCGGGCGTTTCTTCAATAACCTTTGCAGGGAGATGACATTCGACATCGACCAATCCCACCTCTCAAATATATCAATTCAAGTGCAGATTACATGAACAAGAAGACCCATAAGTGGTGGGTCAGCTTGAAGCGTGAGTATCGCCGCCATCCTTGGGCCATTGCCTCCATTGCAGCAGCATTTCTACTCCTCACAAAACGTTGACCAATGGGCCTCTTTTTTTCTCTCTTGTCCTCCTATTTTATACCTATAACCTTTGCATACTGCCAGATTGATTGTGGGTCAATGAATATTCTTGTGACGGATGGAAATACAGAAGTTCCATTGATTAGAAAAAAGTTGCATGCTGAGTCATTTGTTAGTCCACTCCTGTAGGCATTCCAATTTGACCCATATCTACATTACCCGAATACCCGATTCGCCTTGACCTATTAAGAACTAAACAACCAAGTTTGGCCCACACTTAGGCCCCTAATGAGTCCCATTTCAAGCCAATATCCAATATATCACAAACGTTTACCTAAAATATGAAATATGTGTTAGTGTTTGGTTTTATGACTCAAAGTCCTTTCGATTAGATTGTATGTTGGGCCAAGCACACTGAGCCCACTTTATGTATGTTATATATTATTCTTTTTCATAGGTTTCTAGGCTGGCAGAAGGAGAAAGAAAAACTGTGAGAAAGGCTGGGTAAGATTGATGTAATCCTTTTAACCTGCGATAGGATTGTAATCCTTATAACATTATTCTTCATAGTTGATTTAGTACGTCCCGTTGACGTAAACAATCTTGTCAAACCACGTAA
This sequence comes from Chimonanthus praecox, assembly GCA_022113865.1. Lineage (NCBI taxonomy): Eukaryota > Viridiplantae > Streptophyta > Magnoliopsida > Laurales > Calycanthaceae > Chimonanthus > Chimonanthus praecox. The sequence goes on along the minus strand of CM039086.1, from coordinate 12,134,840 downwards.
ATTATGTATGTCTTGCGTAGTATGATTTTGTGATTTTTACCATGATTTGGTGATTTTAATTTTTACCCCAACATGTAGCAACTATTTATCAATTTTAACCTAGACATCTGTCATGAGTTAATAAAAGCATACACTTTACCATACGATAGGAAAATACAATCTGTGTTTATTCTCTTAACTTCGTACTCCTACCGGTACATTAGAGTCGTCGAGAAGAAGTTTATTCTGTCTGAATAATCGGTAATAGCCTGCATCTTCTCTCTCGCGCCACGAGCCACTCCTTTTGTGACGACGCGCGACTTATATTCCAAAGAAGAATCATAGTATCCAGTATTTAGAGGCGGCAAAGTAACGAATACATTGCCTCTCTGAGACATCGTGTTTATTACAATTGTGTTGTCTTGGCTATCCGGGTTTCGTAGAAGCGGCCAAATCATATTTACATCGTCCGGCGCAAAGAATGTTTTGATTCCCAGAAAAACTATTATCATTCTACAGCTATGTCGTATCCGCACAACCTGGCTAAATTCGCCACTTCCCATGCCGTATAATTATCTACACTCCACGTGTTGCGAGAAATTCGTGATCCCGTGATGTCAATTTTGCCCGAGAGGTTGAGCGGCGTGTTCCTCGGAAAAGGATTTATCGGTAACAGTAAGGTAGGCACACCCGGTAATGGCACCCACCCCACGAAATTGCCGCTCGGTTTTCACGGATGATCAGTGGTTCAGATTTGCCCTCTCCAACGGAGGACCACTTTCTGCACCCAGTGTGGGCCGTATCTAGATCCTCTGTTGCTGCTGCTGCCAACGGACGAACCACCTCTGCCCTTTCCCGACCCCTCATTTCTATGGGGCGTGGGGTTCTTGTCAATGAATTCTCGCGTCGTAGTGATCAAATTGTCTCATAACCGTCGAAGCCTTGGTTGCTCGTGACTTCCGTGACTACAATGCGGTCCTGGTTGTAATCCTGAAACTGCTCGTCCACATACAAGTACACGTTAGTCATCCCAGGTAACGGCGCCTTAACGCCGGCCGCTTCGGAGGCAGCAGCCGTTATCATGTTTGTTGGTGTCTGGAACTCAAACTCCTTGATGTAGAAGTCCGCAGGGTCTATCTCCAACCCCCTACGCACAGAACGAACGGCTATGCCAGTAAAATATGCTTGGGAGAAGACCAAGCACATCGTTGATCTTCTCCAGCTCGTTGTGGATAAAGTTCCATTCAGAAAGTGCCCTGGAGCTAACCAAAGCAGGACTACCTTCATTTAACAAGGTGTACCTCCCGCGGACGGCATAGAACTTTGGCAGTGTCACACACCAAGGGAGGCTCAGCCACCACTGCCCTTCAGCCGAAGCAGGCAGGAACTGGTATGTAGTCGCACATACCACGTAGAGGGCGGTCGAAAACTGCCCGAACAATCTATTAAGCGAGATGTAGCCTCGCAGCGCACTCCATGCCTGACGCCATGTTGGTAAGGCTGGCGGTGGTGCTCTCTGGTCGGCATCAGCTAAATCCAGCCAGTTGTTTAGGCCATCAATCGGAGCGTCGCTCCTATACGTCAGCTTCTCAGTGAGAACTTGCAGTGTAAAGTCAAGTCTATACCTCGACCTCCTTACCCAGGCACCGGTCATGAGCAGCACGAAGCGAGCCTCGGCGAGGTTTAGTGAACGTAAGTCGACTACATCGCAGTCGACTCCCGGGACAAAATTTTGGAGTCGGGAAAAAACCGGGTAGTTCCTGTGGTCAATGCCACCAGGCCACTGCCACTCGTGCGCTTCTGGGTAAGCATCATCGAACCACTGATTGCGGTCGATGATGGCGTGGCCATCGTCGTAGTAAGGGAGTGAAAGTGACAAGCTGCCTTGGCTCTCTTCCGACAAACGTCGAAGAAGAGTGAAGCGGAGCATGTTTACAAGGAGCGATACATGATTATCATCCCAATCCCACCTCTCGATCATCGCCATGTGCTTTGACCACGCCGTGGTATGCAAACCACAGTAAGTCTTAATATCTTCGCCTAGAATCGACCAATTGATCTTACCGGAGTGATGTATTTTCTCGACAACCCGTCGACCGAACTGTCACTGCGAATGAGTTGGGCAGTCATCAGCCCCGCCGGCGTCATTGCCTGAGCGGAGCAGTAGCGGCGTGTCTGGGAGAAATCGTTTGCTTCGACAGTCATGTGGGCGCGGAGTAAGTGAACACGCCCCGTCGCCCGAGGCCTTGAACGCTGCACCTGGGGCGTCAAAGCCGTCGAAAAAGTGCATCACAAACTCATCCATGAGAAGTGTTTGGCTGAAAATAGAAGGGGTAAAGAATTTCAAATGCTGGGTAGGCGTCCCTCCTTTACTGCTTCTAATTAACTCTTTCACGAACCTTGATCTAACCTGTCGAGCAAAATTGACAAGACCGGACCTCAACCGCCTCGCATATTAATTTTTACAGCATGAAATACTGGTTTTCTTCATTTTCCGAGGCGCTCTGAGGCTAACGTGCGCATGCCGCAGAGAGGCCAATTCGCCATAAAAGGTGTGTGTGATTTTCGAGGAGCAGCAGACGACAACAGAGACTCTTTTGGTTTTTTAATATAATAATTTTATTAAATCAAAGAAAACACGTGAATATTTTAATTATTAAAAAAATATTTAATTTAAACAAATAAAATTAATATCTACTATAAAACTCAACTTTAATTCTATATTTTATTCATTTTCGTTCAGATCATCAGATGGCTTTATATATGTATCATTAAAATGTTTTTTAAATTTTTTATCAGACAATAACAAGCAAACCGTTTGTGACAATTATTTTAATTTTCAAGTAAATGACTCCTCTAGATTGTAATCTGTAGGACACAAAAAAATCTTTTTTAGTCAATAAATTTAAATTTATGAAAAAAAAATATTACTACATTTATATTGACTGTCTAACAATTAATTTCAATCTCAATTTTTTATGCAGTTCGTTATACTTTTAATGTGATGGGACATTCTCACCGGTTATATGACAGATGTGACAAATACAGCCTCTGTTATCATAATTAAGATAATAAATTTTTTCACCTTAACATGATTCCATTAACTTGTGAATTCCCTAAGGTCGAGCACTTTTTTCTTTTTCTTTTCCTTTTTTGCCTAAATTGATTCTCTTTGTGGCAAATGATTCTTTTTGCAATCTGATTCAATTTGGTTCAAATGTTTTAAGATTTAGATTCCACTTCAGTTCACCTGACTTGATTCTACTGAGATTCTTATAAAATTAGATAAATGAAAATAAGTTTTAACAAAAAATGAAAGAGGTTAGTGCTTTCCTTTCATATGAAAATTGAGAATTTGACACACCGTACTTTTAAAAAAATTATTAGATTATTGCACAATCAAATTTTTTTCAAACCAATTTATCTCATCTACACAGAAAACAGTTGTGACAGGACTTTTGCGTTAGTTTTACTTGTGCAAGGATTCTTCCTGCACTAAGACTTTGATAAAGATTTTTATTTCAGATTCAGATTTGTAAGTCCATTTATTTTTTAAATTCAATCATACAAGTCTAACGGTCCTCAACGAACTTTAAATAAAAGACCGAACCTACTCACGACCTAAATAAATAGGTTTTGACAAAACTTTTTATTCAAAGGTTTGGCCTTTTAAGTCATTTTATGACTCTCTTTTTTTCAAAAATGAAAAAATAATAATCAACAAAATTTGAACCTATGTCATTTACATAAAAAAATCTTTACTATTATATGAAAATAACTTTTATTTTTTATTTAAACTATAAAATAATATATAAAAGAAAAAAATGACGAGCACGGCATTATAGCTCTGGTAAAAGTAGTGCAAAAGGTGTGCATGTTCTAGTAAAACCATTGAAGTTCTGCTGTAGTTCTTCTCCGTGCAAATGGAGACAATTTGGTTAAGAAAAAATTCTAACTAGGGAATCTAATTTTACCCAATTTCTCTGGTTGCCATTTTGTAGATATCCCACTTAAATTTTTTATAAACAATTTCTCTAAACTAAAGTGACTTACAAAATCTCCTTAGCGTTTATCCTAAAGATCAGATTACTTTCATTGTGATTCTAGATTTGCTTTAAACTCAACACTCCAAAAAATATTTTTCATAAGATTCTATCCGCAGTAAGGGTGTTTTTTGAAAATTCCATAGAGACAGGGGTTTTCGACACAGTTTAAGACGTCCTTATTTGTAAAATAATGTGTTTTAAATATTTAAGAGTGTCAAAATACCTTCAAGTCTTAAAGTATTTTTATCAGATTATCGTAATTAGTCCGGATATTTAATTTCAGAAATTTTGAAAATACAGAGTGCTTAAAAATAACTGTCTATATTTTAAAATATAGATCGTTATTTTTTAAGCACTGTGTATTTTTAAAATTACTCAAATTGAATATACGGACTAATTACGATAACCTGATAAAAATACTTTAAGACTTCAAGGTCTTTTGACACTTCCAAATGTATTTTCGACACAACCTAAGGATATTCTTATTTGTAAAATATTGTGTTTTAAATATTTAGGAGTGTCAAAAGACCTTAAAGTCTTAAGGTATTTTTATCAGGTTATTGTAATTAGTTTAGATATTTAATTTAAAAATTTTTAGAAATACACAGTGTTCAAAAAATAAATTTTAAATTTTAAAAATAAATATTTAAATAATGTTACTACTTCTTGCTGTAGAAATAAATGAAGCGTTGAACGATTTGAATGAATGAGCTTCATTCATTCGAATGAATGAACATATATTCATTGCTAAATAGTATTCATTCGAATGAATGCAAAAATAAACTGATTCGAATGCCTGTCAAAATGAACTTAGTATTCATTTGAATGATTAGAAATACGGAGGTAAAATAATAAATTATTACAAAATTTCAAAAATAAATATATAGAGGCAGAATTTTCAAGTGTGTGTAAGTTCTCTCTTTTAAGATTAATAAAACGTTAATAGAGTGTTTTAGAATTTTTCCATTCTAAAAGTCTTCAGGTGTAGTGCTGCTGATATGATGTGTCTTGTCTTGTCGCTGCAATTTCTTTTAATTTTAAAAACGAAAAGTGTGTTAAGGAAGGCACCAAGAAATTATCTGATGTTAATTACTTTAAATTTTGATTTAACTCTTCGTCCCTTCTACCACAGTTTCTAAATGAGGAAACAGTTGTAATATCTGCTTAATTTTAATCTATTCATAACTCAATTTATTTTTAATTCAAAAGTTTCAAGCCCACTAATTTAGATAAGATTAAATTAGATACAATTAAATATATACATTAACAAAGAGTCATCTACAAAAAACAAATACTTACCACTAAAATATAATCATTACAGGTAAGTTAATTCTAAAGAGTTCATCAAATAACAATAAAAATTAAAGAGTGTATTTACGTGTGTAATTTTGGCAAATCAAGTTATACAAAATATGACTCTAGCCTCGCTCAAATTAAAAATAAATTAAGGTTTTTGACCCAGATTAACCCATATTTTAAATGAAATAGGTTAACCTACCTATATTTCAGATTAGGTTAGTCAATGTTTGAGTTACACTAACCAAAGTTGCACTTTCATCTAATAATTCAATTAAAAAAATATTTAAAAATTTACATCAATTCACTATGAACGTATTCACAAAGATAAGAAAAATGACAGGCTTATTGTATATTTATAAAGAATATCAATATCTTTTAATTATTAAAAACATTATAATTCCTATCATAAATATCTTCTATTATCAAAATACTGTTGTCCTGTTTATTCTCCAAAGATACTAACTCTTTGAACACGTCTTAAGACCATGATGATTCGCTGCAGATTATAGACAAGAAATTTAAGCCCACTGATCTTAAGAAATTTCAAGATCATGATGTTTTTGTGACTTGTACTTAGTTACTATTTTTAATCCGTAGGTGTAGTTCAATTGGTTGTGGGAGGTTGAAGTTTGAATCTCCATAGTTTAATTTTGATGTGTCTTAGGGTAGTAGGCTTACCCGTGGAGATTTTACACTGATATCTCAAAGTTTCCCTTTACGTAAATTAAAAATAAATAAATAAATAAATTTTACAATATTGAAATATCTCAATTGAGTTTTTTACTGAACATATCAATGAAACTTCCTTAGTTTAATAATGTAATGAATAAAAAAAGGTAGCCTATTTAAACACCTCTAAGAGACCCCATTTCAAAAAATTTATGTAAAATTATCATTTTACTCCTCAGTTTTATATAGAGGAATCATTTTTTTAAAAAATTGAGGACAAAATGATAATTTTCATATAAAATTTTAAATTAAAGTATCTTTTAAAAGAAAATGGAGTGTAAACGATCACTTTAAAAAAATATTAGTTACTTGTTTCTATTTTCAATGATAGTGGCAGCTCAACTATTGTGCCAACTGTCAACTGCCAATTGGATGATACTCACAAGGTTCCCTTTCATATTTCATCAAATGATATGGTTTGAATTATTTTTAAGTGACGTACAAAATCCAACTAGACTAGCGGCAACGGGCACTTCCACGTGACAAACGCTCCTTTTTTATATGAAATAAAAAATTCATTAGAGATTCCATTATTTGTAAATTAATTTAAGTTAAGAAGTGGTACCCTACTAAAAGATTGCAAAACAATAGAATAATTCATTTTTTATGTTTAAATATGGTCCTAAGTCCTAACTCTAATGTAATCATTAGAGTTAATCAAATGGTCAACTAAATATAATGTGTCAGATTAGAGTCAATTTAAATCATTAAAAGTTTAGATTTTTTTTTTTTTTTAATTCTCCATTTCACTTAGCCTTTGCAAGCAATCTTGACTTTGTCTTCATCTGCCAATTCAATGTTCTTCTCTCATCTTTTTCCTGATTCTGACACTAACGGCGACGGATCACCGTTTTACCGTTATCTGACGCCTTGCCGTCAAATGCATCCGTTGAAGAGGTAAATTCGAGACCATACTCCTTCTCCCTTTTTTGTACATAAACGTAAGTGAAAAATTCTATTGGATTTCATTTAAACTTCAGAAAATTAATCTGATAAGATAATGAAACACAGTTATATAAGTTTTGGAAAAATCGATAACAGAAAACATTCAATCTAATGAATTTAAACGGACGGTTAGTAATTTTTATTTTAATGATTAATTTCAAGACATTAGATCAAATGGTTAAAACTAATATTTAATCTTGAATCTTGTAGATACAATAATATGTAGTAATTAAAATTTATTTGTAGTCATACAAATCCATCAACTATGAAAAATATGAATATATTGTTTTATGTAATTTTAACAAGTAAAATATTATGTTATTTTAGCAGCAGCTACACTGTTCTTTTTTACCACTCCTTTACTCGTCTCTCTACTTCTTTTCCTCTTTCAGACCAACTCAAACAAACCACAAAGGCCTACATTTTCTCCCCTGTAGACACAAAATCCTTGGAAAGTAAGAAGATACGAACATTTTCCCGCAGGAAACGGAACGCCCACCAATGGACTCAAAGCCTCCGATCCTTCTCCCATTTCCAACGGTGGTTCTTCAAATCAGCTTCTCCAAGCTCGGATTCGCTTCCTTTCTCCATCTCCACATCTCCATCTCCTTCCACCTACCCATTTTACCTGCTTTTGCTGCAGACTCTCCTAATCTCATCTGAGTTTTCCTCCCTCTTTACCTTTCGTTCAACAGCTCGATTTTGCTCGTTAAAACTGCCCAGATCTGAAGTGATCCATTTCTTACTGTTGAGGTAATTTTCGAGCTTTGAGCTTCTTTAATTACTTTTACTTACCGATGATCCTTTTCTTCAAATGGGTTTTGTGGGATTTGCCTGTTTTATTGTTTTTTCACGACGATGGAATGAGTTGAAAGTGAATTTGGGACTTGTTAGGCATTGCCATATGGTTAGATCAATGTAGGTTTTGTTTTTGAATTTACGTAGATTCTTTTTGAGCGTTTTTGTATGTATTCTGAACCACTTACTGTTCGTATAGTTTGGCAGGATGGATGGATGGATAGTCGATTTTGTCACCGATTCTGCAATGTGGGGACCTGACATACATTTTTCAAACTGATTGTTATTTGGGGGGTGCATCCAGAGTGTAATATGTATGCGAGTTTATGTGGAATCCTGACTATTTTTGAGGTTGTATGGGTTTATGTGGAAGCGTGACCCTTGCTGAATTTTGTGGCTTTTTACTGTTTTGTTGTTTTCTTGTGCCGTTGGAATGAATTAGAGGAGAATTTGGGACATGTTGGGCATTCCGGTATGCTTAAATTGATGCTGGTTTTGTTTCTGTATTTGTGAAGCACATTGCCATTGCTTTTGAATGTATTAAGAATCACTTGCTGTTTGCATAGTTTGAGAGGGTGGATCGATGGATAAGCTGTTTGTCTACTGATTCAACAATGTAGGAATCTGAACTCCATTAATATCACTAATAGTTATTTAGGGTACTGCCAAATGCATCATGCATATGTGGGGGCTTATGTGGAACCATGGCCCTCGCTTGAGGTTCAATGGGTTTTACTTGGAAAACTGACTATTGTTGTTTTATGGGTTTTTCCTGCTCCGTTATTTTCATGTTATTGGAATGAGCTGGAAGTGAATTTGGGACTTACGGGGCATTTTCATGTTTTCATGTAGTTTTTATTTCTAGATTTTCTAGATGCTTCTAGAATGCATTTGGATTTATTCCTGATCACTTACTGTTTGTATAGTTTGAGATGATTTGTGGAGAATCTGAAGTACATTATTCAAACTGCTTGTGATTGGGGTGCATCCAAATGTGTGCCATATCTACACGGGTTTGTGTGTTATCCTGATTGTTATGTGGTTGTATTTGGTTTTCTACGTTCTGATCATTGTTGGGTTTCATGAAATTTTATTTGTTTGTTGTTTTTTAGCCATTCAAGGGATTTGGGCATTTATCTGTGGTTAAATTGATGTGGGTTTTGCTTCTGAATTTGTTGAGCTACACTGAGATAGTGTGGATGTATCCTGAATTGCTTGCTGTTTTTATAGTTTGAGAGCATGGATGGGAGGTGGTTGATTTGGTTAGTATTCTGCAAAATCAGAATTTAAGTACATTATTCAAACTGATTCTGATTTGGGGCAAATCCAAAGGGGCCATATGTACACGGGTTTGTGAGGAATTCAACCATTGTTGACTTTTATGGGCTTTTTCCTGTTTTATTATTTTTGTGGTGTTGGATTAATTTAGAAGTGAATTTGGGGCTTGTCAAGCATTTTGGTGTGATTAAGTTTGTTGGTGCTAGCTGTGAGCAGGTCCCACATTGGAAGTGTAGAGGGAGATCGAAGGTTTTATAAAGGACTCGGGGGTCACTCCACCTAACAGGCTAGTCTTTTGGGATGGATACCCACGTCCTAACAAAATTGATGTAGGTCCATTTCTGAATATGTTGAGCTGCTTCATGAGTGTAGTTGGATGTATCCCAAGATCCAAATTGCTTGCTATTTTTATGGTTTGGGAGGATGAATAGATAATTGGTTTGTTTAGTGTTCCACTATTTAGGAATCTGATATACAAGTTTCAGACTAACTGTGGTTTGGAGCATATCCAAATGTACCATGTGCACATGGCCTTATGTAGATTCCTAACCATTGATTGAGAATGTTGCTTGCAATGCACTTCTTTCTTACAATGGTCCTCATTTGCATGTTTAGGATGTGGCTGGCAAATGGAGAGAGGAAAAGCAGAGATTTTCAATCTTTAATTTTTTCTACCCCGACGCCCTCCCCACTAGGAAAATGGTTTCACTAGGAAGTAGAGAAAAAAGAGGAAAATAAACTTTTTTCCAATTGCCAATGTGCTTTTCCATGGAAAATAGGGTATGTTTGCAAACATGAGAAAATCAAAGCCAAATGGAGAAATCCCTCTTGTTTTGGCAAAAACCTCCCTGTTTGACAAGAAATGTGAATTTCTCAGAAAATGCAGGAGAAATAAAATATGCAAACAAGGCCTAAAAAATTTGCAATTGTCTGCCATTAAGGTACATTAGAAGAAACTACTTAAGAAAATGTCCAATGTTAGAACTGCCTTCAATTTTTGGATCTTGAATAGCTCTTGAGGTTGTGGTTTTTGCAGGAGTAACAAGAATGTTTCAAATTATATTGCTGAAATATGTGCTGGCATCATATTATGTTATATTCATTGTTGATGCTGAATTTCCACGACACATGCCTGAAGCTCCTTTGGAAGGCCCTGCTGTAACTCCATTGAGTGGATGGAGCCATGCTCATTCTGGAGCAGTGCCATCTGCTACCGATCTTCCTTTGCCTGTGACTCTTCCATTTTTTCACAGACCACATAGGAAACATTTTCCACCACATAGAGTGCCTACCCATGTGTTACCTCCGGCTCACCCTCCACATTATGGATCTTTTATGACATATGGTCACCCGCCTTCCTCAAGTTCATCGCGTCTATCAAAACCATCAATGCAGAGGAAACAACATCCTGCTCCCAGTTCCAGTCATCTGCCTCCCAGATTAGTGGGTATTTCTCCTATGCATTCAAATGCTGGTGGCATTCCTTCCGGTTTGGCCCCACCTCCATTGTCTCCTGACATCTCTGGTAAGATGTGTTCACACTAGTACTTATTTCAGAATGACACACAAACACATAATTTATGATTTCCTCCCTCCAACAGATTTTACAATTTCATGACAAGAGCCTGTAGCATGGTTGGCCAGTTGTGATTGTTGCACCATAATGTTGCAGGTTCAAGGCAAAACATAAGCAATTTGAAAAGTCAAAACTTTCAGCTAAAAGCTGACTGTTTTATGATAGAATTTAGCAGTTGATAACAATGCCAGATCTTGCAATATTTTCACCTCTACCAATGTAACAATATTAACATTGTTGTAACTATCATCCTGCATGGGGTAACTCAACTGGCAGACGCTCTGGCTCAGGAACTAAACATCCCAGATTCGACTCCTGTAGTAACCTGATGCACGTGACACACGGTTTTCCATCCATCTGAAGGGTTGCGTGAATCTAGAGTTTATCAACGCCCTCCTTCTCAGGGAGAGGTGGGAGTCTTGGGGTTCTTCGTCATAATAATAAGAATAATAGTAATAATAGAATAATAATAATATTGTTGTTGTTACTATCTTTTTTCCAAACACATTCTTTGATAAGGTGATGTTAACCTTTGGTATCAGATAACATGACAGGGGTATAGGACTGTAGCAAACGGACTACTCCATGTCATTACTGACCATTTTCTGATATTATGTTCATTACTTAGTTTCAAAATGAAACCTTTTCTCTTGGGTGTAATTTTTCTTTGTTTTTTCTTCATTTGTGCAGCCTGTTGTGAGCATGGCATGATTCCAAAACGAGGTAGTCGAGTTTGCCGGTGTGTGTATCCAATAAAGCTTGAGCTTCTTCTTCTAAATGCCTCTTTAAGTTCAAATTGGAGCATTGAGTTCTTGAAAGAATTGGCTTCTCAGCTTGGTTTAAGAGATTCTCAATTTGATATCACCAACTTCTATTTAGTTGGTTTACACAGATTGAATATTACTATGGATATTGTACCCCATACTGGAATCAGTTTTTCTACCAGTGATGTGGACAGAATGAATTCTTCACTTTCAATGCATAAGGTTCATCTTGACCCTACATTAGTGGGCGAGTACAGGCTTCTTAATTTAACATGGTTTAATCCCCCACCTCCTTCTCCTGGTAATTTTACTCACATCTTAAACTCTAAATATATGCAAATTTCTTTATGTTGTGGCAAGTTTATTTGTTAGAACTATGGACCATGTTAGGGAGATTCTGTTTTAACTTATCCACATGTAGTTAATGATTGAGAATGTGACCAGTATCAGAGGCTTGTTTGTTGGCTGGTAATCTTTTATTGGAAGAATGTAAAGGGCGAGTGTGTAAGAATGGAATGGGGGTGAGTGCTGATGTGACAGTCATTCCATAAAAAGGTTGCTTTTGGTATGACCCACGTGGAGTAGTTTTTTTGAGCCATTTGAACCATTCTATAATTTCTTGCAAAAAAATATACTGTTCCAGCAATAACTGGTCTTGATCAATTATTGTTGGAATGGCTTGAGGTGGAATAGGAGACAGAAGCTTCGATATTTTCTTTTTCCTTTCCCAGGTATGGAAATGGCTATGAAATAGGGCCAGAAGTAACATCAATTTGCCTAACTTGGACGTCTTGTTATCTGTTCTTATCAACATGGTAAATTTGTTTGTATTCTTGAATGAAGATCCTTTGAAAAGGATGTCATTGGCCTAAATGAATGATTTGTATGGTTTATCAAGCAAAGCACATGAATCGCTAGCAAAATCAATTAAAATATGACAAAATTAAAAAAAGAATTACTACAAACTTCTGTTTTGGGATGGTTTAATTAATGATAGAAGATGTGACCCACTCTTATTGACTCTTATTGACTGCAATTCAAATTACACATATTTGAGTGCTGAAAAAAACTCAAGTGGTTGCAACAGTAAGCTACTTCCAGCTGAGCTATGTACTGGTTCTTACATTCAAATTTCAATTTCCATTGCGAGAAGAAACCTTAAAGAGGTCTCCAAGTGCTTGAAGTTTTTTCCTATGAGAGAAAAGAAAAAGAAAAGTGGGGGATAAAGAATTGATCTGAAGCGATGGCTAAGAAACAAGTTGTTCTTTGTTTTTTTTTTTTGGGAAACTGTAAATTTATTTATAATGAAGAAAGATATAAACTCATTCAATCTGCGACACCACAGAGACAACGGACACACATGGTAAATGACCAAAAAAAAAAAGAAGATGAAATCACTCTCCTTGCTCTAGCAAAGAACTATAGATCTCCATTCTCCAAAGTCTGCAATGGGTAGCAGCTGAATGTAGGGACCATTGAACTAATGGGGACATGGAAGCCAGTTCTTGGTAAATGCTCCAGCGTCGCATCTAATGATGTGTTGAATATTTTTCTTAGCACCTATAAGTCCAGATCTTAGGTGTTCTGCATGCTTATTGAAGTAGTTTCTAAGCACTACCTTTGTGCCTCCACATGATTTCTTCCAATGTAAACCACCCTAGGACAAGAAAATTATCAAACACTGCAAATCTGCTATTGCTTTTGTTGCTGTTTGTTTCCATTCTTGAGGAATTTTTATAAATCATTTTGGGTTTATATTTTTCTTGAAGAGATAAAAGTTCACCATTTCAAACAAAAAGGCTAAAAAAATGTATGCAAGAACTAGGTCTCCCTTTATTTTTATTTTTTGAAAGAACTAGGCCTCCCTTTATTCTCTGTGGCCACAGGTGTATCACAGTGACTTTTGCATGCCTGTAGTTAGTCCATTCCTTTGAAGGGCTAGATAAGTCCACTTCATCCAGCCTGGAGCTGCTGTGAGTATCCTACAGTTTACCTTTCATAGGAAAATTTTCATTTCATGTCTTGATGGTTATATAACAATTTTGGTGTTACCTATGTTCCATCAATGTTGAGGCAAATCATTATATTGAGGATTGACTTTGAGCATTTGTTATTTTCAACCACTTGGTAAGGAAAGAAATCAACATAAACACATTTTTGTGCTGGACTTGGTATCTTTCCATGTGGCATAGAACAGAATCATATGCATCTTTTTTTTTTTTTCTGAATCTGATAATGATAGAATTTGTCACATTGTTGTGCCAACTTGACACCACTCCATGCAGCAGAAAGTAGAATCTTATGTGACCCTGAAGTTCTCATTGTTTTGATTATTATTGGAATTCCTCTAAATGATTTGCAATGATGTGCTTGGGATACTATTTTGTACAGTTAAGCTTATTCTTATGATTTCTGATTGGCTCGAATGGAGAAGTATAACTGAGAAAGCTGACCTAGATAGATGAGATAATGGTTTGATGGTGATGACTTAAGTTTATTTTCTTGTAGAAATTCATGGAAATTTGTAATTTAATGCTGCAATTGATTACAGCTCCAACTTTGGGCATGTCCCCTAGAGCGGCTCCATTTCTTCTGCCCTCTACACCTGTATCTTCCAGTGCATCAAATGGAAGGAAACATTTGAATTTGATTCTGATTATTTGCATTGGTGGTGGTCTTCTGATCACTGTTGCTGTATCTCTAGTGGTTATATGTTCATGCAAATCAAATAGAGTGCAGAAGAAAGAACCAGCCAAAGAAATTGGTATGTTTTCAGAACCAATTTCATGCATATTCAATTTTGCTAAACTATTGATGTATATTCTTGATGTTATTTTATATATGAGCTTCGTTGTCTGAGTATGCAGTTAATTGAGATTCTTTATTGTCAATTTAAAAGCAAAAAGGAATTGGACTGGCATGAAAAAAATTCACATGCCTTTGAGTTTCAGATGTAAGTCCAGCCAGTAGGACCATAGTGGTCAAATTTACATTATTCAACCAAGTGCCTTGGAAGGTGTCATGTAAATCACTTATTCTCGAGTGTGACATGAATTGGTTTTCTGAAATCTTACTATAAATGTCTGATGGTGCAATGATGCCTGCATTATTGCATCACATAAAGCTCAAGTGAGGTCCCACCTGTGTGGCACATGGCTAGGACATCTCCTTTCATAGAGGTCTTTGGTTTCAATCATGTTAGACTCACCCTTAATTTCTGATCCCAGATAAAAAATGAGTATATCATGCAGGTAACTGGGATAAAACATTTACACTGAAGTGTTGGACAACTACCACACACATTTGAATTGTTTGGCTGTATCATAATTGTAATTGAGATAAAATGAGCTGATCAACATAAGAAATGTGTAGAAGACCATGAAGGGCCATATCTGCCCTACAAATACATTCACATGAAGATCCAAGCCCTACTCAAGTGATAAAAACACAATTTTCATCTGCTACATGATAATAAATTTGGAACTGCACTACAGTTTAGAGCATAGACTTTCAAGATATAAAATTGACCATCTCTAAGTAAATGTAGAAAATCTGGAGAGAATTTCTGGGAAGCTTCAATGAATTTGGTGAAGCTTACAAAAAGAGGAAAATCTTGGAATTTTCCCCTCAGTTTTTTTTTTTTTTCAGTTGGTTTGATTAGTTTAATGAATCCCTTAGAAATTTGATGCAATCTGAATAAAATGGCTGAAATCTTGGGAAAAATGTAGGATAGGATACTATTTAACAAATTGATGACCATCTCATTTGTTAAGGTATAATTAATTTTTCCTTGCAAATTGAAGGATTCAAATCAAAATTGGCCTCAGATTTGTGAGAAATGCAGGAATTTTTTTTCCTCTTTAGAGGCAGCCAATCCTATCTATACTCGTATATCCCACTTAAAGGTCCTAGCAAGAACTTGGTTGAAATTGATATGACATCTAACTGCTTCCAATATGTGTCACATTTCCTGTAAAACTGATCCAATAATTTATTTCTTTAAACAAAAACTATAGGCAGCCTCCATAATTAGAGAGGCTGCCCATTTATGTTGTATGAACTCTTCAAGATGTGTGACAAACATCCACTAGACACTTCACCCGTTCGATACTTTCATTGGTGTTAGACACTTGTACGATTCTCCATGGACTCTTCAAAGACCCTTTTAACATTGTGTTAACCCAAGAGGGGGTTGGCCTAATGGTCAAGAAGCTCCCCCATAAAGGGTGGTTTTGAGTTTAATTCACGCTCAACACTCCTCTGGGCCACTTCCCGTAGTTGTGTATCCAGGTGTGTGTGGGATTGGGAGGCTTGCACATGCCCAAGGACTAGTCAGGTTAAAATGTCCCCTGTCCAAATACAGGTGAGACCCCTGGATACCTTGGTCATAAAAAAAATAATAATAATAATCAATATGTTTGTCACTTGATCATTAAGGAATAAAGCTAGTATATATTTCCTATTAGTGTTATTTTCATACCTTATTTTCATTTAAAATACTTTTAAATTTAATTGAATATAGTGAGTCCTCAAGTCTGTTTTTGTTTCTTAGGTTTGTCGAGTCCGACACTACAAACCATTGTAGGACTCTTCCAACACTTGAACCTACCCATGCAATTTAGCTGCCCATTGACTTTTCAACTAGGCCATAGTTTGGTGGTAGAGGTCGTTAAAATTTCAGCCATATCCAATCATCCTAACCATTGTTTTTCATGGCCAAATCTACGTGATTCGGGAGTTTGCCCAGCTTTCTCCTATACATGTAGTCCCCTACAAATTCTTTCCAACCATGTGGGGCCTAGCCCATGATATATGATCAACCTCCCTGGAGAAAATTACTACCTTGCCTTCCTATGAGTTTTCTTCTTCTTCATTTTGAGTACACTAAACCATACTTAGTTTTACATATTTGAAGTTTTTTTTGCAGCAAGGCAAAGAACCACAGATGCAGTTTCTGTTGATGGGTCTCTCCCTCATCCCACCAGTACACGTTTCCTTGCTTATGAAGAGCTTAAAGAAGCAACAAATAATTTTGAACCTGCAAGTATGGTTGGTGAGGGTGGGTTTGGACAAGTCTTCAAGGGTGTCTTAAGTGATGGCACCCCAGTTGCTATTAAGAAGATTACATGTGGAGGGCACCAAGGGGATAAAGAGTTCTTGGTTGAGGTTGATATGCTCAGTAGGCTTCACCATCGCAATCTTGTGACACTTGTTGGCTATTACAGCAGCCATGACTCTTCACAGAACCTTCTTTGCTATGAGCTTGTTCCAAATGGAAGCTTAGAGGCTTGGGTCCATGGTATTAACGTAACCAGTTACTAGATTTATTTTTGTGTTCTTTAGTGATGTAGCTACGTGGTTCCCTTGGTTTAGCAATTGTTTACAATTTCCTGTGGAACCTATTTTTCTTCAGGTCCACTGGGAGCAAATTGTCCACTGGACTGGGACACCAGAATGAAAATTGCCCTTGATGCTGCTAGAGGTCTCGCCTACCTGCATGAGGATTGTCAGCCCTGCATCATCCACAGGGATTTCAAGGCATCCAATATCTTACTTGAGAACAATTTTCATGCCAAAGTTGCTGATTTTGGTCTGGCGAAGCACGCGCCTGAAGGGCAGACAAATTATCTTTCCACTCGTGTGATGGGCACATTTGGGTTAGTCTTTTCTTAAGCTACTTTCTCTTATTTACCCTTCGTGAGTGGTTTGAAAAGAAATTGATGGATTTTCAGATACGTTGCCCCTGAATATGCCATGACTGGGCATCTGCTAGTTAAGAGTGATGTATACAGTTATGGAGTTGTTCTCCTGGAGTTGCTGACAGGGAGGAAACCTGTGGATATGACACAGCCTACTGGTCAAGAGAACCTCGTCACTTGGGTTAGAAACTCAACTCTCCTACTTCTTCTTTTTTTTCGTTTTTTAATTACATATATTCAATTATTTTTCCCGTATGGTCACAACAGATTTAATATTGGTTAGATTTACCCTGTATAGTGGCATTGTTTCACAATCATTGAGCCTCAAGCCCTCAGTGTGTATCACTTATAACTGAGCCTTGAGTTAATAGGGTGATGTTTTATTGATACTGCAAAACTAGAAGAACAAGAGATAGCTTCATCTTTCCCTAAAACATTATTGCTAAACAACGTGCAAGGATGTGTTTCACCCAGACCAAATGTTATCCATTTTCTGTTTGACTAACAGTCATGGTGACTTACAGCATGTTCATATGACTTTTGCCCCTTCGAAACTGAGATAATTTTACTAGAATCACCCCATTTGATAATTGAACTGCCTGGAGAAATCCACTTAATATCTGCCTAAAATAGGTGATTCTTGAATTACAAATACCTCGTCAAGAAAACTTCTTGCCTGGTTTTGTATAGTTTATTTTTACCCAAGTACAGACTCACCTGGCTATTTGCTAGAATATTTTTGCCTGATCCAAATTCAGCTCCTGCATTTCAAACTTGTTGAGAAATTAAAGTATTTGATACAAACAGAAGCCATTCATCAATTCATCAAGTTGAATGTTGATTTTTGCTTTGACATTTGTTAGTGAAAGCTGTGAGAAACCATAGCACTTATTATTTTAGTTACTAATTGCTATGCTTGTGATGTACATCAACATTCTGTTAAAACATGTAAGATTTTACTAATTATTACACTTTGTTTACTTGGATATTACCAATATCTGTCTCTGTTGACCCATTATTATCACCACCAATATAGCAATCTCATTGTTGCTTGCAGGCGAGGCCAATTCTTCGGGATAAAGATAGACTAGAAGAGCTTGCAGATGCAAAGCTTGATGGCAAGTATCCAAAAGATGATTTTGTGCGCGTGTGCACCATTGCAGCTGCTTGCGTTGCCCCTGAGTCGAGCCAGCGGCCTACAATGGGTGAAGTAGTGCAGTCCCTTAAAATGGTGCAGCGCATTATTGAATACCAGGATCCCATCTTACCAACTTCAGCTCGTCCCAATCTTAGACAATCATCAACGACATATGAATCTGATGGTACTTCATCAATGTTCTCATCTGGCCCCTTCTCAGGTCTAAGTGCCTTTGATAATGACACCATTTCTCGAACAGCGGTGTTCTCAGAAGATCTTCATGAAGGAAGATGACAGTCCAATGGTCCAGATCAAGGATCCAATTATTGTAGTTTCAAGTGGGTGGATTTGTAGGTGGGCCGATGAATGAATGAATGGTTTGGAAAAGGTTTTGATGTGGTATTCATTTTCATTTCAATAAATGATCAATTCAGCTTCTTTATGTCTATTCCATCTGGTTATATATGGTGGATCTAGGGGGTGGATGGGCCTCTCCCTTTATTATTATTATTATTCGTATTAAAAAAATAAAAATTAAAGACCCCCACATATGTAAATTTACATTTTCCCGTTGTTTAAAAACTGAAATTTTACATTGCTCATCTATGAAGAACATGAAATCCTTCTTGGGTCAAAATTACATGTTGGATCCCTCTTGACTCTTTTTTTTAAATTTACGTGCAGTAATCGTGAGATATCTAGTATAAAACTCTCACGGATGAGTCCACTACTCCTAAAGCACAACAAAGTTAGACCATGGGGGTTCAAACCTTCAACCTCCCGCTTCTGAGATGGGAAGCCACTAGTTGAACTACACCCATGTGGATAATTCTTGACTCTTTGCTCTGTTTTTCACTCATCTACCTCTGCACTCACTACTCTGTACTTTGGCTTTGGAATTGAAACTGAATTTCCTAGCATCATTACTTTTTTCATATTAAAATTTAAATCCCTAATTGTCTAAATTGATTTTTAAGACATTGTGAAACCATTGAAGTTACATTTTAATCATCCCACTCTCAAAGTGGTTTTAATTTCTAAGAGGACAATGAACTATTGTCCAAAGGACGTATATATTTTTTTTACTAAAAGTTGAGACTTCATAATTATAGAGATGTAGGTGTTTCTTCAAAAAAAATCCTATAATAGGAGTCTTTTTAGAAAACTTAAAGCAATATTACATCAATAAGTAATTAAGTACCAAATCTGTATACAATATTCTTAAAGCTAATACAAAACTTAGAATTCCATATATCTCACTGTACCCGCAAAAACAGTGAGACAGAATATGCTTCAAATTGGGCTTTAGTATGACATTTTCTGCTCTACAAGATATCTTTTTTTCCGTTGAAAACTTTAGAAAGTCTTCTCAAATCTTTATGATTTAGGAAGGTTACTCTCTAAATATTAAGGTAAATCATATATTTTATCACGAAAGAACATTGATTTCGTAAAACTTGAGTCCCATTTATGTCAGTCATATATTTTAGACTTTGAAAATTTAAATGTTCCACAAATCATTGATTTTTCATAGCCTGTCTCATAAAGTTATGATAACAAAATTAAAGAGTTTCTCTTGAATTATATCAATCTTCTATCTGTCTTCTGAACCATATGAGGCCCATCTTACATCCATTTAAAAACACAAATTCAGTCTCCCCCATGAATGTTGCCCACATTTTATCCTCCAAAGAAAGCCATATAGCCAAGTCCAAGTCAATGTCATTCAAGAAGACCTAAGAAGCAATATATCGTTACCACTACCCAGCTAAGGTACAAATATCGGCCGATACATATCGTATCGACCGTACATACCGAATATCGATCGATATTCGGTCCAAAATCGGCCACAATATCGGCCAATATTCATAAATATCAGTATTTAAATATATTTTTTTTTATTTTTTTTTTAAAAAACACCGATACAATTTTTTACAATTTTTACACTGTTTTTCACAATTTTTCATGGTTTAGGGTTCACGGGTTTCACCAGGTCTCACGGTTTTTTATGATTTTTTGCAGTTTTTCACGATTTTGCACGGTTCCGATATCAGTAGAGAGAGAAAATGTCGATATTGGGATGAGATATAAAAATATCGGCCAATATTACAACCGATATATCGGTTTAACCAATATTTTGACCCCTGCTACCCAGGGGTGCAAATCTCAGCAAGACTAAGATATCGGCCAATAATTTCTTCTCTCCTTTTTTATTTTTTAAATATGGATATTTTATTATTGTTTCATTTTTTCTGAATTAAAAAATAAATAAATAATCCAAAAGAAAGCTTTTTTAAAAAAAACTTGAAAACAAAAATATCAGCCAATATCGACTGAGATATCAAATCGGATCTACCACCCTTTTGATTTTGGAATTTTTTTTTAAAAAAAAAGACTGATATTATGGATATCGACTGATATAGCAGCCAAGAACTATTCTCTACAGCCGATACAATATGTATAAGCCGATATTTGCACCCATGCCACTACCAAGTATATCCAATGCATCCATGTATCGAACCTCCTCTCCCTATCGTGCCTGCCACACTCCTGCTCTTTTTTTATCTTTATACACGCTTACTGGAGAACAGCCAATACAGAATTTGTAATTAGGATTCAGATGCAGAATTTCACTTTTTGGCTGGCTCTCCACAGCTCAACATCTCTTCTTGCATTTCACCCCATATCCTACATCCACCTCCCGTCGTCTTCCTCTTCTTGTACACCAACACTCCTCTCATCCACTCCCTTGTATCATTCATTAGCATTACCATGATTCCACGTCCATTTAAAAGGCGCTCTCCAACTGCCATTGCCCCTTGCTTGGACCTTACTAAGCATGATGAAGCTGTGCGTTGGGTTGGGATTTCAGGCAAGCATCATAGCCGGAGTTTTGCCAGTGCAAGATAACAATGGCTGGGGGTCATAGCTTCACTGAGGTCTGTTCTTTGTTTTGCATGAAACTACTTCTTGGTCAAGAAGTGCGGTTAGACAAGTTTTGAATGATTGATTAGTCAGAACAGAACGCGTCATTGCTCATGTTCGTGATCTTTTATTTTTATTTTGTAAATTAATTTGTTTATTCTGTTCAATTTGATTTCCACCTAAATGACAAAAAATACACTGCCATCCTTGTCATTTCACATTATTTCAAACTAATAATGTATGTTATTTAGGTCTCAAATTTTATTGTAATAAATTTTGAGATGTGTTTAGTTGTCCATTATACTACTCGTCGTAAAATGACATCATTGTAATGTTTTGAGTTCTCTTTTAAAAATGAACTATATATCATAATTGAAGGTATAATTTTGTTAAATACATTAAATTAATTTTTCTAGTACTAAATTTATCATAACAATAAAGAAACAATTTCACCTAAGCAACAATCTCAATTTACACCTCTTTCTGAAACCTATCAATTTCCATGAATTGCATCCATAACCCATTTGAACCATTTCAAGTTAATCTCAACGTGTGTTAAAAATCTAACTAAAAAAAACTCTATTTTAACATAAATCACCGATAATACCCAATAATTTACTCTTCTTGTAAGTTGATATGATAGAAGATGACGAAGATAACACACGTACAGTGGAGAGTGGACATCTTTAAGTTAATATTTATGATTGGATTAGTATGAGATAATAGTAATCTATTTGTATTATTATTGATCTTATAAAATTGGAGTCCTATAAAGACGGAATGATCTTCCAAAATTATTATCGAATTACTGACCTTTGTTTTGTACCACTACTTTCAATCCATTGCTTAATGAAGTGAACCATAATAAGAAAAATAATAACAGTTTCTTGTGTTTGGATTTCCATGACTGGCAAACCCAATTTTCCATCAGGATTTACCGGGCATGACAGCAATCAATGCTTCAAAAGTATTGCCTTGCCAAGGCAATATTATGGTTGTTTTCTTTTCTTTAGAGGTATAGAGACCATGCTAGCAAGGAAATAATAAATTGCCAACACCTTTCTCTTCTAATTTTGCCTTTGCTGTTGTTTTATGCATGATTGTATGGAGGGGAGGAGGAGGTTCTTTATGAGCAAGCACCCAATACCCGCAGTGTGCTCACCACCTAAACACCCCACCCCATTCACTGTATGTCCATATTTACAGCAAGAGTGCACCTAAAGCATCCCACCAAGAATTAGGACAATAACAACTCCCTCCTTTTACTAAAAATAAATGCAATTACAAAATGATTCTTGATTTGAGAATTTAAAAGAAATTGTCACTAAACATAGATGGCCACCAACTGCTACTTTTATTTGTTTAAATAAAAATTGAATAGCTATTTAAATACCCGACTTTTCTTTTCTTTCGGAAGACACATTTTTTTAATTTTAGAGTGAAATTACCATTTTGCCCTTCCAATGTACATTCAACGATAGATCAGAAGGACAAAATGATAACTTCACTCTAAATTTCGAAAAAGGATGTCTCCTAGCAGACAAGTCGAGTGTCTAAATGACCACCTTAATTTTTTTTTTATAATTTGACATACTAAGAATTTATAATTTAATTTAGAAAGGTGGATATATAAAACAAAATATTAATATTATTAAAATGAAACTGAGCCACTAAAAGTCATGACTCGTTGAAAGGACATAGAAAAATGTAAAGGATAAAATAGAGAAATCAAAAGTAGACGAGAAGAGAGAATCATGATGTTCAGAAAAGGAGAATTGATTTTTACACCAAATTCTAATCTTTCACTTAAAATTTCGATTTAACCCACACTTAACCTTCCCACTCATGCACTCTCTCTGCGCAGAGAATTCACCAGTGTTTTAAAAACTGACCCGACCCAATTTCCAAAAAAGCCTTCCAAAGAATAATAACGTAAAAATGGTGAAACAATTTAAAAAAAAAAAACATGAACCGACCAATAAAAACCATTTAAAATTAAT
The DNA here is from genome assembly GCA_022113865.1 of Chimonanthus praecox. Taxonomy (NCBI): domain Eukaryota; kingdom Viridiplantae; phylum Streptophyta; class Magnoliopsida; order Laurales; family Calycanthaceae; genus Chimonanthus; species Chimonanthus praecox. The sequence goes on along the minus strand of CM039086.1, from coordinate 12,111,664 downwards.
AAATTATAACGTAGTTGGAGAAAGGGAGGGATACAGTGATATTGGTCTCCACCCTTCTGCATTTGATAAACTAGGAAAAAGAAAGGAACTTCACTCTCCCTACTCCCGAGTCTCGGCGAGCTCTCCACTCTCAATCTCGTTCTCACTAGAACCCCAAGGTAGATTTTTTCTTTCCTTCAAAACCCATGTTCTCAATATTTTAGGTTTTAATTTTCTCACTTTTTACAGTTTTTTTATTTTTATGAAATAATTATTCCAACAATTTAAGTATATGACTTCAGAAAATAATTTCGAAGGCTAAGAGCAACGGGTATGGTGGTAGTGAGGCCCACATGATTTTTTGTTAAATGGCTGACTACCGATAACACATGGATAGCCAGCCATTTATTTCTCTCTCCTTTTTTTTATAAATATATATATAACTTGTATATAGTTTTTGATTTTTTTTATTTTCTCTTTTTATTTATTTATTTGATTATTTTGAATTTTTTGTTTTGTTTTTTGGATATAATTTTTAGGGCAAATAATTATTTTTTTCTTTATTTTATTATTTTATTTTTTATACAAAAAATAAAAAATAATGCTTTAACTTTTGATTTTTTTTTTCCTTTACATTTGTAAAGAAAATATATGAGAAACAAAAAATTAAAATTATTCTGTACAAAAAATTAAAATTATAGATATATAAGAGAGAGAAAGAAATGGTTGGCTACACATGTGTTACCTGTAGCCAGCCATTTAACAAAAAAATCATGTGGACTCCACTTATAACCAACCCTATACCGTCAAAACATGGTGGCCATATACCGGTTGCTCTAAGGGTTGAAGAATTTTTTTCCCTGGCCCATGGGCCAAAAAATTTGAAGAGAAAAAAATATAAGTAGATCATCAAGAGCACAACGTTTTTCAAAGGAAGAGAAAAAAATCAATTAAATGAAGAGTAACAATATACTACCTCATCAAATTTTGACACGCTTAGAAAAGAAAAATCTAAACCTTGAAATAACATTGTGGGGTTCTATAATCTTTGGAAAAAAAACAATTAAGATTTTATATCAATTGAAACTTTAATAGAAGATCTTAGAAAATATAGTTTCTATTACGATCTTAGACAATAATAATTAAAATCATTTTCAATTTTTTTTTTTCACATTCATTATGAATTAAACCTACTAAGAGTTATAATAATGATTTTGTGATAGATTTGACTAACAATTACCATGTCATTGCTTAATATCATTGGTGCGACAAGTTTTAATTAAAAGCATGAGAAGAAATTAAAATTAAAACGTGTCGCTGATATTAATCAATAACATGATATTTGCTAATCTTTTAGGTAGAATCAATCACAAAAATAATATTATAGCTATTAGTACGTTAACTTGATAATAGATGTACTAAAAAAAAAATGTGACAAATCATCTTCATTATCATAGTCAAGACTGTAAAATAAACTAATTTTTTAAGATTTTCTATTAAAGCTTCAATTGAGATGCAACATCTTAATTGTTCTTTTCAAATTGTATAAATCTCTTAATTTTTATTTAAAGATTTACATTTTCCTTTCCAAACATCGGTATTATATTGCTGTTCTTGGATGGCATGCTAATAATATATTTGATTTATAGTCAACTTGACCCATCAATATTTTGTCTCACACTTCAAATGGACAATTCACAAAGCACATTATGTAAGTTGCGACATGTGCCTCTTCTATCACAACCAAGAATTACCCAAATATTCGTACTACTGGTGATTTCAAAAGAATTACATTGCACCATGCACAAAACACACACAATAGTATATAATAATACATTGTCTTCAATCAATATTCTCCTAGTATTCCAATCATCTGTATTAATTTGAGATTTCTTCTTTATTGTTTTTGTCATTTGACAGAGAAATCAAACAGCAGTTAGAAAAACTCAGAAGAATTATTTTTATTGCACCAAGCCCGTATAGTCTGCAAACCAAAAAAAAGAGCAGACTAGTAATTCTAGGTGCTCCAATATACCCTGTACTATGCACAACATAAGCACACACACACTAGTACATAATACATTGTCTTCTATCAATATTCTCTTAGTATTCCAATCACCTGTACTAATTTGAGATTTCTTCTTCATTGTTTTTGTCATTTGGCAAAGAAATCAAACAACAGTTAGAAAAACTTGGAAGAATTATTTCTTTTGCACCAAGCCCGTATAGTCTGCAAACCAAAAAAAAGAGCAGACTAGTAATTCTAGGTGCTCCAATATACCCTGAACTATGCACAACACAAGCACACACACACTAGTATATAATACATTGTCTTCTATCAATATTCTCCTAGTATTCCAATCACCTGTACTAATTTGAGATTTCTTCTTCATTGTTTTTGTCATTTGACAAAGAAATCAAACAACAGTTAGAAAAACTTGGAAGAATTATTTCTTTTGCACCAAGCCCGTATAGTCTGCAAACCAATAAAAAGAGCAGACTAGTAATTCTAGGTGCTCCAATTTATAGCAATTTTCAAATAGAAGCATAATGTACCACAATCACCTGTGCTAGTTGCAGAGATCAATTAACTGATCAAGTCAATCTAACAAAGATGTCACACAACAAACAAATGCAAAATAAATTATTTTTGTTGCACAAGTTCATATAGTCTGTAAACCAATGTGAAAAGAACACACTAAGAATTTTTGTGCTACAAGACACGACTTCCAAATAGATCGACAACTAACCTCAATGACCAAAAATACCAAGAAAAATAATTCATTTTTTAAAAATATTCCAAAAGGATTACAGTGTGTGCCATGGATATGCATTTCATACAACTGCATTCTTAAGCTCAAGTTGTAAACCATGTCAAAGGATGGTCTCCAACCTTCTTCTTATATGGCAAAAGGATGACTAGATACAAAATCTTGCAGACTATGAGACTCTTCAAAGTAGGCTCCAATAGACAGACCATCATAATTGTTAATTTTTTTAATGTCAAAGTTAAATCATTAGATACATATTTCTAATCTTCATGCATGATTGATGATGAGGATTGGTCATATGAGAGTTAGTTGTAAATGGATTTAAATTCAAGGGACAAAATGATACATGGAACAATTTAGATCAATCATTAGATGCATGTCACTTGTAGAAAAATATGCTCAAACAAAATTCTCATTGAGCTTTTTCTAGATTTACCAATGTATCTAATCAAATCAAGGTAAATCTAGAATAAGTTTTAAGTGTGAAGTTTGCCTAAGCATGCAGCCCAGACGTAAGGCCCACCTAATGATCAACCAAAACTACTTCATACACAGACACTATTACAACTTTTAGAATTGAATCCAAGTTGTGTCAACACCCAAAGAACTCATCCTCGCTGTTGCATTAAGTATTAATAGTGTGTGACTAAGAATATAGCCCACAGGTGAGGCCCACCAAATGATCAATCAAAACTTCTCCTACACGCTCACACTATTAAACTTTTAATAGTGTTTTTCGTTTTTTTTATTTTTTTTTTATTGTTATTTTTAAGGGGGAAAAAGATCTTTGATGCATTGGAGTTGAGTAGCTTCAAAAGCAACCACAGCAAACTAGAAGCTTAGAACTCTGATGCATAAAAATCCTCAAAAAGAAATCATAACGATCTCATTTCTTTCCTTTCTTAATCAACGCAACTTTTCCGAAACAAAATCGACCCAAAATTTCTAAAGCTGCAAGGAACTCAATTTCGAAATCAAAATCGTTTCTTTCGATCGCAATCGATAAAAGCTACAAATCAAAGAGACGATAGGTGGGGGAAAAAGAAAAACCTAGAAAAGGTCAAGGACTTTACCTCAAGAGGAAGGCTTGTGATGATGGGTGGCTCCTGCACCAACTGCAGCATCGCTACGCCTGTCTCGCGCATATTTATAGAGAGTAGAAACCCTAAACTCTCAAACACAAAACCCTAATTTAAAATTTTGAGATGGGTAACTCCAAATTTGAGTTCGACCCAGTCCAGGTTGCAACCAGGCCGCCCGACTGCAGGGGTGGCCACGCTAACTCAAATCTTTAACACACACAAATTTAAATGAATGTCCGGTTAGGATCGTGAAAAATCGTTAGTCGGTCTACACTATGTGTGTCGAAAAGACCTTTTAGGGTTGACGGACTTGAATTGGTTGGGGAAGTCGACAATATTATCAATTGCACCTTGGTTGTTGATGGGAGATTGTTAGATTATGGGCCAAGCAATCGAGAATTGGTGTGAGAGAGTAGAGCTCCTGTCCCTGTTACCCTTATGTTTGCAGGGAATAACCGTATTAATAGATTTAACGATCACAACTTCACAAAAAGGGACTTGCGCTGCAACAGTGAGTGACTAAAAAAGTCTTATATTGTTTAGGAGGTATAAGGTTTGGGTGTTTATACGAGAGCTCGTCTTCAGAATTTAGATTGGTTGACAAAGCAGACGATATCACACATGTAAAACGTGAGGAGAGGCCCACGATCCTAACATATCCAATATTCAAAAACATAAAATCATCTAATAAAAATGAATTGGTTTGGTTCTAAATTTTAGATCTATTTAAATTTTTAAATATAAATAAAAACAAAAATTTAAAATCCATTTGCTTTTGAATGTAAGTTTGAATCTAACTATATTTAATTCTAATAACTGACCTATCTCAATTATAAATAATGTAAATATATTTATTATTAAAAATATATTATGTGTTAAACCATATGATGATAAAACCCAGTCATTATCATTCACATATTATTTATTATATTTTGAATTAGAAAAATAATTGCATATAAGATATAATTAACTTCCAACATTTAAATTGAATGTTAAATCAATTATAAAAGGCTTGAATTTGTGCTGAGATAGGTATTATGGTTGACGTATTTAATTTTGCCATCAATATACATGGAAAACTAAAACATCTGAATATAAGGTTTTAGGGAGTTCAATTTATGATGAGTCGAAGTTATTGAAATTCCACACACTTCCTTAAACCTCGCAACTCAATGATAGAATTTAAATATAAAATTTTCAATTCAAATCAATAATTCCAATAATAGAAATTCTAAAAAAACCTCTCAATCACTCTTAAGAATACAACAAATGACATTAATGTCATCAAAATAATTTTCAAAATCAAATTCACTAATAAAATTAAGTGTTCTATTTAAGCAAAATAAACGTACAATTGTTATTTCGAATGTCACTCAAACAATTAATTGATACTCACAGTTAAATGCATTTAACAAATCATATTTATACATGAAATTTAAATCCGACACTAATTCGAATTAACATTTATTGAATCTTCTTAGATCTAATTTGGTTGTGGAATTAGAATTAATTAAGTGAATGAATAGAATGCAAAACATGCACAAATTTAAATTCACCATGTAAAATTAAAATCCAACACTTAAAAATAAATTCATTTCAAAACACAAATACAAATTGAATTATTAAGAGCCAAAACTAGAACTCACCTCACTTGGAAAACTTTAAAGAAAGCTTTAAGCTTTAAAATAAACTTCCATTCAACTGTCATGATCTAACTTCTAAGGTCTGGCTGATCTTCTAATTTATAAGAATAAAGCTGACTAAAAAAAAGGAAAAAAAATAAAAGAAATAAAATCTGCTGAATCTAGTCCTCGTGTTCGGATAGCTGGTGAGTCACCCCTTCTAAGAAAACAGTAAAATCACCTCATTCGTCTAACTCAGCCTGGAAATCAGGCTGGACTCTGCTCTCTGCTCCTCTGTTGCTTCTTTCCACCTTTCTCCCTCGGTCTTCTTTCTTCTTTTCCTTTCTCTATGTTTTTTATTTGTCTCGTTCTCTCCCTCTTGGCCTCGCAGCCTTCTATTCTTGCTCTTCTCTCATGAAGGTCAGGCCTTTGATTCAGCCAGATCTGTGCATTGAATCTTTTTCCCCAAGCAACTTGGTTAACCCAATTGCTTGCCGTGTTAGTGCTTCACTAGGGTTTATGATTTCTTTCATCTTTTTCCTTGTTCACTAGTGTAGTATGATTTTCTCTATTTAGTTATGGTCTGTATAACTCTTTTATATAAACCACAGACCCTTTGTATATTTCTAACTTTAGATTAATAATTGCACATTTGTCTCTGCTAAAAAATTAATGTTTATTCATGTATTTTCACCAATGTTTTCAAAACCAAATTGTTAATCAAACTAATTTGTATAATGGTTTAGTTTAATTAAATTCAACCATTAGGTTAAACTGCTTTAAACTATTTTGAATTGTGATATTAATATACATCATAATAATCTAATACCTAACTTGATTGATCTAGTTAAAATATTTTTATTAATTTATCTTTAACTATAAATTTTTTTAATAAACTCATATCATCATTGCTAACAAAAAAAATCACCCGAAGTATGGACTGGGTATTGCAAGGAGTAAACATCTTCTATTTATATTTCCAATGATTTCTTTTTTTTGGCAGAGATATTTCCAATGAGTTTAAACTTTAACCTTTAAGAGTCCACAGAATAACAATTATAAGTCCATGCAAACGACGTCAAGGGCTTATTTTATCCATTTCCTGATTGGTTTTCACATTTCTCAAATTGGAATTCCTTCTCATCTGTATGCAAGTGAATAGTTTTTCTCTCTTTCAATTCTTTTTTTTTTTTTTTAAATCTACCTTGTGATGGACTTGCTGAAGTTTCTTGCTGGACATTTCCATTTCTTTAATTAGGATTCCTTGGCATTTGTTTTTCTGCAAGCAAAGATATCTTACGAGATAAAAAAAATGGCAACGGCAATATCGATGATGACATAACAATAATTATTACTGTTGTATATTTAAATTTGAAATGAATCATTAGATAAAAACAATCAACATTGTTTATGATATCTTATAACGCATACAACTAAGAACCAGTGAAGGAACAAGCAAATTGCTGTCAGGAAGTACTAGGATTCATCGAAGATGACACATTCTTGTTTGTTTCTTTGTCATCATCACCGGAAGGCTGCTTGATATTCGCGATTACTCCAATAATGTCAGCAGTGATGTAATTGTTTCTTGTCTGATTCGCATGATCTGAGATTTAACTGTGAGATCTCTAATGTTACTTGGAGCTTTTGTAAACACAGAGCTCTTGGGTGGTCCCTTCCATATGGCGAATCCTGTGTTCTCTTTTGAGACATTTCATTCCAATGGAGATCAAGCAACTCAGTTGCCTGCATTTGGAACAGGAAGAGAAACAACTAAAGCAGAACAAGGGCATTTCTTTGGAACAGAGACTTGGGTAGGTGCCGATTATCTCTACCCTGATTATAATTTCAATCAAGTTAGCTCTTTCGAGAATGGATACCTTTTTCCTGAAGATCTTGGCATACCTCATGAGATGTACACCAATCCAATTTACACAACAACGCAATCACACCAAGAACACATGATGCCTATGATGGCCCCAGATTGTAATCTGATGAATTCATGCGTTACCAGCATTATGGAGCTTGTTGAACCTAAGGAAATTATGAAGTATACTGAACCCAGAAAGGGAAATGTGTATCCACTTTCTGCAGAGACATTGGACCTTCTGAAAAGCTATAGAACTGGGCGCAAGAAATTGAATGGAGAGAAACTAATCAACTCAAGAAATGAAGGAAAACGTCCTACAGTAGGGGGAAGACAGCTCTCGACGGAAGAAGTCATGCGGGTTGCTGCTGCTTGTTACATCCAATTCTCAGTCTATAGGGAAGATGATCTCTCTATGATTACTCATCGCTCTGGTTCCATGCTTTCCTCAAGTCTCACAGATGAGGAAATTAGAGATGTGGAACTTGCACACCTTCTTCTGGCTTCAGCCGAGAAGATAAGCAACCAACAATATGTCCGGGCAAGCAAATTGCTTATGCAGTGCTGCTACTTGTCTTCAAAGGTTGGTAATCCAGTTGAGAGAGTTGTTCACTATTTTGCAAAAGCTTTACAAGCGAGGATCCGTAGAGAAACTGAAGGAATGTCATCAAAGAAATCAACAGAAAAGGTTAGATGGGAAGAAGAGGTTGATGAGAAAATTAATGATCCTCACCCAGCCATTTTGGAATGGTACAAGCGATTGCCATTTGCACGAATTTTACAGTGCACAGAAACTCAAGTGATCATAGACAACGTGGGTTCAGCGAAAAGGATCCATTTGATTGATCTTGGGCTTGGCATTGGGATTCAATGGACTATTTTGATGCAAGCTCTCACAGCAAGATCAGCATGTCCCGTTGAACTTTTGAAGATTACTGCAGTTGGAACATCAGATAAGATCGTTAAGACCAAAAAATGGCTTGTAAGCTTTGCTGAGACCCTGAATTTGCCTTTTTCTTTCAATGCAGTAGTAGTATCTGACATGGAAGACATCAAGGAAGATCTTTTTGAGGTAGAGGCTGATGAAGTGGTTGCAGTCTATGCTCCAATGGTTCTAAGGACTATGATTGTTAGGCCCGATTGCTTGGAAAAACTGATGAAAGTGATAAAGAACCTCAACCCATGCATAATGACCGTTACTGAAATTGATGCAAATCATAACTCACCCTCATTCATCAACAGATTCACCGAGGCTCTCTTCTACTTCAGTGTGTGGTTTGACTGCTTCGACACATATATGGATAGAAATAACCAGAATAGGGAGTTGGGTGAAGAGATCTTTTATGAGGGGATTTGCAGGATTGTTGCAACAGAGGGCAGTGAAAGGCTAATAAGGCATGTGGGGATTGATACTTGGAGATCATTCTTCACACATTGTAGATTTTTCGAAGCAGAACTCAGTCAGCTATCTTTGGATCAGGCACACCTAGTTGTTAAGCAGTATGGTAGTTGTTGCACGCTCGATATGAATGGGAAATGCCTGATTGTTGGGTGGAAGGGAAACCCACTGCTTTCATTTTCAGCTTGGAAGTTGCAATAAGAGTCCCATTTCCATCCTCTTTTTTTTTCAACATGAATATCAATAGATGTGCTCTTTAGTTCTAAATGAACCTAAAACATGGTTTGTCACTTGGGGTTGCCTGTATTCAACTCCTTTACAGTTGTATGTAGCATTTCATACTGATGGAGTTACAATACCTAATGGGTGTGCATTAGTTTGATAATGCCATGTGGTATAGTCATACACCTTTTTCATTGATGTACTTATTTGGTTGTGTGGTCAATTCGGTTTAAGGTGGATACTTATTCCATCTCTACATTTGCTAAGTCAAATTATCTTAAGATTCTTATCCAAAGCAAGCTTTCAAGGAAGATTACTAGGATTATATGACACCGAGTTACTAACACATCACTAAATGTAATTTGCATGTGTGGCCATATTTCAGTCTAGCTGAATGTTCCCACCTCTCATTAGAGCAATTCTACGTTTTTCCTTAGAGCAATCGTACCTCTTTTCTTCTTTCTAGTTTCTTAACAGATGTGTGCGTAGTTTAGTTATATTGAGTAGTAATTGATGATGAAAAGATGTTTGTCATTGGGAGTGTTGAAGTCCCCCTGCAAAGGGAAGAGTAAGATGCTAAATAATATGTGGTGAAAGCATCATAGCTGCCCTTAACCAAATTTGGTGGTGATGATTGTTGATGTAGCCTAACACTGAGTATGAGGTTATCAATCATCAGTGCCAGAAGCAATAAAGGGTGTAACCATAGGTATATTCACTTGGTTGATGCCATCAAAGGCCAACAACTTCGAAGAAAATCTAAGCTGGTGACACTATGTTTGCACATATCTGGTCGAATTGCAGAGTTAAATGTTCAAAAAAAGAATGACAAAAATATGAGCAATGTTAGCTGCATGAAAGCTCATGGTAACTGTGGTTGGGTCTAAGTTGGATTATTTTTAAAATTCAAGTTTATTTTTAAGTAGAATTCTTTCAACAAATGTCATTTTAACATGATTATTTTGATTTGAATATGTCCTTGCCTAGAAAAATAAAAAAGGGACGAACATTAGCCATTAATTTATGCCGAATGATTATAAAGAGAGCTCATGTCTCTATAAACAACACTGTTGGCCAGGAACCCACCTCAAGAAATAGGAGTCTTGAATTCGATTCCCACTCCACTCCAGAAAAACACTTTCTGTAGAGTTACCTGGTGTGTGTGGGTAGGGAGGCTTGCACATGCCCTAAAGATTAGTCGGGTGCTCTAAGAGGCTTGGAAACCTTTGTCATAAAAAAAAAAAAGCAACACCTTTGGCCCTTGAACATTTGTTGCGGGTGGGGGGAGGGGGAGGAGGATGGGATTGTGAGAAGACGTCTTGGCCCTGTGACTTGTTGCTGAGACCTTCTCATGTGAGGCTAAATGGAAATTTCCTTTTTCTACTTTCCAGTTAGAGATTTTCATGTGTGTTTCTTTGTGATTGATCAACAATATGTGAGACTGAAAGCCCACAGTAATAAATTGGATATAGATATATAATCATCCTGGCATAAAGTTGAGCAATTTATTCTCGTAAATGACCACTGTATCACATTCTCTAAAGAGTTAAGTGAACCTAAAATTCACAATCATAACCAGTTTTGCTGTGGATTCCCTCAAAAGAACAGAACCAGATCTATTATGAAAAACTGAAGGGTTTCATCTGAAAGAGGTCAAAGAAAGAGAATTTAACTTGGATGGAAGTGGTAAGAAAGGAGATGGAAATTTATGGAGCAATTGAGCAAATGGGTTTTCTATAACTAGAATGAAAAAGTAGAATTTGAAAGCCAAATAATTCCTTAAGAGACAGATCTTTTGAAACTAGTCACATTTGAAATTTCCTTTCTGTCAACTGCCAGCAATGCTAAGAAGGCAATTGATCCAATATGAGAAACTCCAGGCCCCTATAAAACTGTTGAAAACTCTTAGAGACCATAGAATTGCATCCAGTCATGTCCATTGTGCCACTTACTTTTTAATTTCAATTATGAATTATATCATCATCATCATCAATACCTCTGTTCCATCGATCTAAATTAGTTTTTTTAGTTCTATTTTCGACTGATCCACTGAATGCTTTGCACAATCATCTATTTTTAGGACTTGTATGGAGAAACCATCAAAGAATAACTCTTTGGAAACACGACATAAAATCCATCCAAACTGTGTGAATCCATCTATTTTACACTAGTACAGATAAGCCATCGAAGAATATCTCTTTGGAACGATCGACATAAAATCCATCCCAACTGTGCGAATCCATTTTTATTAAGACTTGTACGGAGAATCCATCAGAGAATACCCCTTTTATTCATTTTTAATATTTTTATTTTAAATTTCCACAGGTGAGACTTGCAGACCTGTCAATTTCTTGGTTGCTGCTTGGTCTACAACTCTGTATTATGAATTATTCTCCCTGTTTTGCCTCAAGGGAAGACCCATTCTTCACTCGGTTTAATTTATCTTATTTCCTTGTCTTCTTACTTTTAACTCATTAGGCTTATTTAATGTTCTTCTTGTCTGTGACTTCTTGGCTGAAGTTCTTAGGAGGTAATGAAATGAATTTATCAAAACAGACAACCAATTTTGTCTTATGAGATTTACATGGCCTCGTGCCACTGTCTTCCATCGGACGCCAAAACTTCTATCTAAATTTCTTGTAATGGGTCATTGTTTGGATATATCCTTCATAAAGCCAAATCTTCTGCATACCATGGCTGCAGGCTGAGTTGATAAAATCGACATGTCAAAATCATGTTTTCTATTTTTCTGCAGAAGATATTTCTACTTTTAGTTTCAAGTGTTGTATTATCTCTTAATAAGTACATAATTCATCTAAAGTAATCAGAATTAAATAAATTGATGCTGTCTAGGATCAAATTGTACAGCATATGACTCAAAAACAGAAGAGGAATCAACATCAATGAAACTATCATGATAGAATATTCGCTTTCTTTTGTCCTGTTACCTTGTATTAGAGATTGTGTCCCATATACAGGCAATAAATGATAACCTCAGCAATGATTTCATAGTTCATTGTCTGATTCCCTTGATACAAAATTTAGTGGTGATTGGTGATTGGTTCAAAGCTTGCTCAAATTCACTGTTACCCATCCATTAAATTGTGTGTCATTTGAAAGGGCACTTGGTTTGAATCAAGAAAGCCAATTTCTGTATTACAGCTGAGATTTCCTCTGTACTTTCAAACTCAAAATGGCAAATGCAGTTCTCTCGTTTGAGGCATTAGATCAAAATGGAGAAAAAGAAGTCTTCTGCCCTTCTCAAGAATTTCAAAGATACGAGGAAGAAAGCAAATGGAAACAAACCCATCTCTTTGGACCAATGGACTGGGGAGATTTTGATTATTTGTATTCAGATTATGATTTCTATCAAGAGAAATCTCTTGAGAAAGGAATCCCCTTGCCCAATGATCAGCAACCAACACCTGAGTTCCTCATGTCAGATGATATGCAACCTGATGCATTTCCTGAAATAATTCAAGAACTTCAAGAGCCCATGAAGATTGATGCAGGCATAGACTGCATTAAGAAATCAATGGATACTGAAACTCCAGAGATTCATGAAACGAAGAAGGAAAAGGCTCATCCAATATCTTCAGCATCACTGGAGCTTTTGAACAGCTATAGAACTGAGCATAAAATATTGAATGGAGAAATGGTCCAAGAATTGGCTAAAGAAGAACACTGCCATGTGGTACTAGGCAGAGATTTATCAACTGAAGAAGTCATGAGGGTAGCTGGTGCCCGTTTCATCCAATTTTCAGAAAAATTGGATGATGATCTCTCCATGCTTAGACATCCCTTCGGTTCCCCGCTTTCAACTCTAATGGATGAGGATGCTAAAGATGTGGAGCTTGCGCAACTTCTCTTGGCTTCAGCCGAGAAGATAGGCAACCAACAGTATGACCGAGCAAGCAAATTGCTTGCACAATGCAAATACATGTCTTCCAATGTAGGAAACCCTGTTCAGCGTGTTGTTTACCATTTTGCAGAAGCCTTGCATGAGAAGATCAGTAGAGAAACGGGACGAATTTCCTCGAAAGATCCCAACTATGGGTGGAAACCAGATTTGAATGAAGCAACGATAGGTCCACACCCAGCTGTTTTAGCATCCCATCAAATGTTGCCTTTTGGTCAAGTAATTCAGTTCACCGCAGTTCAGGCAATCATAGACAAAGTGGCTTCAGCAAAAAGAATCCATTTGGTCGATCTTGGAATTAGAATTGGGATGCAATGGACAATTTTAATGCAGGCTCTGACAGAGAGACATTCATGTCCTGTTGAGCTTTTAAAGATAAGTGCAATTGGAGCATCGCAAGAGAAGATTGAGGACATTGGTAAACGGCTGGTAAGTTTTGCCAACACACTGAATTTACCATTTACTTTCAAATCAGTGATAGTACCAGACATGAAAGATCTAAAGAAAGATATGTTTGAGTTAGAGCCTGAAGAAGTTGTTGGGGTCTATGCTTCAACAGTGATATCCAAGATGATTTTTAGGCCCGACTGCTTAGAAAACTTAATGAGAGTGATAAGGAGCCTCAACCCATGTATAATGGCAATCACAGAGATTGATGCAAATCATAATTCCCCATCATTTGTCAAGCGCTTTATAGAAGCACTCTTCTTCTTCAGTGCATGGTTTGATTGCCTTGATACATGCATGTCTGAACATGACCATAATAGGATGTCTCTCGAGGATGACTTGTTTTCAGAAGGAATTCGGAACATTGTTGCAACCGAAGGTAGTGAAAGGATTGTGCGGCATGTTCGGGTAGATGTCTGGAGATCATACTTTGCACGATTCGGGTTCATGGAAATTGAACTGAATCACTTGTCTCTGTATCAGGCTAGTCTGCTTCTAAAGCATTTTTCTTCCGGAAGCTCTTGTACACTTGATATGAATGGTAAGAGCCTGAGCATTGGATGGAAAGGAACTCCACTATATTTCGTTTCTGCTTGGAAACTGAAGTGGAGAGATTAGAGAGGAGAAATATTAGGAAAACTAACATCATAAATGTGGCCATGTAGAAGACTGGAAAAGCTAAATTTCACTGTAGTCATCTATTCAATGAAATTCTATTTCATTTATTTTAATTACATCAGATAATTGCAAGCAGTTATAGTTGCACACCTGATAGGCCTGATTAACATTCAAATATTCTCCTTTTTTTGGATTGTGTAATTTCAACTGCATTTCATTGCTGATATAAAGGGTTGTGCAACACAACATGGCCCTTGTGACTGGGATTGCAGTCCATAGGCCACATTGACTGGACAATAAGAGAATACAACATAACTAGCAGTAGATTACAGTTCAAAAGAATGATAAAACTCGGTCAACTCTACTTGTTAAGTCTGAAGCTCAGTGGAATCAATTCCTTCGTAAAAAATGGAGTCAACAATTTAGTTTTAAGAGTGTTCCTTCTATGAGCCAATAGATTTGTATTTTGACAAACTTCTATGGATGTACTTTTTCTTTGTTTTATTTTTGTGTTTTTTTTATGGGTCTATCTCTTTTAGACCCCTTTCTTTATGTCTTTGTAATTATCTTTTACCATTAATAAAATTCACTTTTGTTACAAGCATGATTAAAAAGCTCAACCCCATGAACCATCCAAGTGCAAAGAGAGGATTTTGACTATTTTGAATATGCAGGGTCCTATGTTCTCATAGCTGTTAAAATGTAACTACTACAGATAGATTCATATCTCATATCTTTAGGATCTGTAAATCTTCCTCTCTTTCGTATATCCATATCTATAGGATATATAAATGGCAAAAGAGGTGGTATGGAAATCCCGCTGCTGCAAATATATGCAAGCTGACAAGTGCTAGAACAATCATTCAACCCTGATGTCAAGACGTCCGTCTTATGAAGTGAGGTCTTGCATTCGATTCACGTCCAACTCCTTTGAGCCACTCCTCATGGGGTGTGGATTGAGAGGTTTATACATGTTCATGGAATTAGTCTCACCTCGACTGTGAGGTGGAGACACCACGTAAAAAATAATCCTGACTTACTGGTGAAACCATTTTATGTGAGGCTTATTGGAAATTTCTTTTCCTATATTCCAGTTAAAAGGTCTTCTTATGTTATATCTTTGTGATTGATCGACAATATGTGAGATTGGCATCCAGTTGACCAAAATATTCTAGCGGTACCACTGTTTTACCTACGAAGACACTGTCCAAAATCTACAATCATAACCAATTTTCTGTAGATTCCTTTTGAAAAAAATTTAAAAAAGAAAAGAAAGCAAACCAGCTCCAATATGAAGAACCAACTAAAGAGATGCACGTGGAGGGATAATGACGTTTCGATGAAATGGTAGTGAAGGACATGATAGTTTGTAGGGTAACTGAGCGTATTGTTTTGATCAGTAAAATTTGACAACCAAACTTGACATGGATGGAAAGCTTTAATGATGACGATTCCTTCAGAGACAAACTTTGTTTTTGTGACTTTTTAACATTTGCAGTTCCCTTTCAATGATTTTGTGCAATGCTAACAAGGCAATTGAGATGGATATAAGAAATCATAGAACCTAAAAATTCTTATAAACTATTGAAGACTGGTAGAAAACATTGAATTGCACGTAGGGTCATGCCCATTAATTCATTTACCTTTTAATTTCAATTATAAATTATATCATCCCATCGTTATCATCATTATAATGGATGCCTTTGTTCCGTAAGTATGGAATTTGCTTTTTTAGTTTTATTTTTTCACTCAATTTTATTAACAATCATGTTGCCCATTTATTTTAATACTTTTTAATTTCTCAATGAACTTGGGCAAATCCGATGAAGTAATATTTTCCAACTGGGTTTTTGGGAAAAACAACACAAAATTCACCCACTGTATGCATCCAGTCTGTTTTTAAGATCTTGACGAATAATCCATCAAAAAATATTCATTTATTTAATTATTATTTTTATTTATAGGTGAGAGTTGTAGGCCTATCAGTTTCTTGTTTGCTACTTGATCTATTACTCTGGATTATGAATTGTTTCTCCGTTTTTGTCTATAAGTGATTTAATTTGTCTTGTTTGCTTTGTCTTCTTAGTTTGGCTTTGTAGGTTTTTTTTTTTCTTTCAATATTGTCTATGAACTTCTTGTTCGAAGTTATTAGGAAATTCTTGAGTTCAATTTTCACTTAACTCCTCCGGACCACTCTCCATGGGATTATCATCCATCGACTAAATTAGTGTGTGGATTGAGAGGTTTACACATGTTTGTGGTATTAGTCTCATCTCCATTAAAGAGGGGAGATACCCATGTTAAAAAAAAAAAAACAATTGTCTCTTTCATGATCTACATGATTATTTGCGCCAGTCTTCCACAAGAAATCGCAACATTCTATCGAGATTTCCTGAACTGATCATTGTTTGGATGGATCCTTCTTAGAGCCAAACCATCCGCTTAACATGGCTGCAGACCATGTTCATGAAATCGAAATGTCAAAATCATTTTTTCTGTTTTTCTGCAGAAGATATTTCTACTTTCAGATTTATGATTACTTATGTTTTAGCTGTTCATAGGTATATAATTCATCTAAAGGAATCAGAGTAAAATAAATTGATGGTGTCTAGGATCAATGATGCAGCATATGACTCAAAAACATGAAGAGATCAACATCAATGAGACCTGTCCTTGGGCCTGAAAGCCTACAAATGTCTGTGGATCAGCAAATTGTAAAGAACTTTCTGGGCCTAAGTGTATACTAATATTATATAGCTATTTTTGGGTTTCTCAGAATGTAGAAACTATGGCGTTTTTTTATAATAAGAAAAATAAGTATTGTCATTTTATCTACTTATCATCATCTAAATGATACAAACGTACACTAGTGTCCTTTATTATTAAAAATATCAATCTTACTATCACTTTTAAAAGATAAAAAATAAAAAAAATTATTTGATCTCGAAGCGAATTAAGTATTAGACTGTTGGGGAATATGTTATTCTTCCAAACAACAACACCGAACTAGGAGCAGCAGAGACGCAAGGGAAAATATAAAGGACTCATTATCATTATAGCCATAATCTTATCTATTTGAAGTCACCTTTACAAATTTTACTCCTCTATTTGATCCAATAAAAAATTATAAAGTCAATCAACTCACTATCTATCATCCCTTCCACCCATATTTTCAATAATTTACCCTCTTCTTAATACTTGCAACTTATAATCTCCAAGCTCTACCTAGTGAAAAAGTAGAGGGAATATAGTAGACAGGGGCAGTAGAAACAGAATTTGCCTTTTCTTCTTCTTGTTTGAAGTAAATGAACGCTAGCAGTGGCCAGTGAGAGTAGAGGACACCAACAATTGTATTAGCCATCTAATCTAATATGATGAAAATGAGTGAGTTTGAAAATTGTAGCTCAAGTCTTCTTGACAACAATTTCATTATTATAGAACAAGGTCAGTTAAAATGATCACCAGATCACTGAGGATATTTTTGATAAGATAAATCATTGTTTAAATTTTTAGGTGATAAGGTAAACAATTGACAAGGAGCTCCACTTTAGCAATCCATTTTACTTGATTTAAATCAAATGAGAATACATGTTTAATGGACTACTTTTTCTTTTTTTAAAAACCCTCTCATTAACACTGCTTAAATTATATAGAATCATTTGACTTCCTATATTACATCAAAATTGAGCCACAAAAACCTCATGACTCAATTATATTAACTTAAGATACTCAATGTTTGCCCATTATAATTAACCAATTGAGTGAAATTCAACCCATCCTTCCCCACATGCCTACTTGCCTAGTACCAGCTCAAAGACCCAAGTTTCTTAGGCCTGAAATCTATGACCAATCTAATAGATCAAATATACATCCTCATAATCATCAAAGCCATTATAAAGGGTTTGAGATTTAACAGGCTAGCTTTCTCTAAGATTGAAGACAAGCTTTGGTTAACTAAACATTCTTCTGAAAGGCCAAACCACTACACATACGAAAAATGTCATAACCAAGCTATTCATCCCATCTATCCAATTGACAACCATCAAGATTTTCTTCTGAGCATCACATATCTTGTCTCCCAATAGTTTTCCCTACTAAAATGCAGAGGGACTGTTTGCTTTCAGAAAACACAATAGAGGTTGATTTTAGGGTGTGGGTGTCAATATGATCGTAACTTTTATATCTCTAACCAGCAGCACAAGAAGCTGATTGTTCTTCTTAAATTCTATACAAAATTACAGAGTATAACAGTGGCTTAAAGGCTGTCACATCTGAAAATTGAATGACAAAAAAGGAATACATCAAGTCAAGAACATCAGCAATTTAACATGCCCCTGAACAACAATCAAGAATATCAGCAACTTAGCATGCCCTCAAACAACAATCATCCCCTCGCACCACCATGACGATGAAATGACACTTGAACAAAATGAACACTTCTCATAGACTAGCTTCTGAGTTGAAGAATCTCATATCTGCTTCGTCACCAGTCACCACCATAAAGCTATCCAGAATTCTTGTCATTGCCAGCACCAACCGTCACAACAGCTCAATACAAGTGGTGACGATGGGTATGGTGGTGTAGGTGATAACACGAAAAAACAAAATATGAAACAGATGAGTATCTCTATATGGTTTAACCACTGGAAATGGGCTTTTGCATAGATAGCAAAAAGAAATACAGTAACTCATTCCATGTATCAGGAACTCCGGGAAGACACCAATGACTACAATCTTGAATACTTGAAGGGCCCCTTGCTGGATGGCGCCCATAAACAGATGGGTGACCATCTATTCTATGTCCTGACAAGTGAGTTATTTTCAACAATGTGACAGGGGTTTTCATTTGTTTTATGACATCCTCTAGAATTATATTTTTTTTGGGATTGTTCACACTCAAAGTTTCATTAAGGGGCCACATGCTCTCCTTACAATGACCACCTGAATTCCATTCACCACCCCTGTTCAATGAGCAAGTGTTGAGCCATGGTAAGGAAAAATATAATTACTCTGTATTTGGAAAAAGGAAGAACTATAAAAGCAATAGTAAGAGTGTCACCTGAAATGAGAAGGAGCAGAGCTTCTGAAGAAAACTTGGGTTTTTCCAGGAGTTACATGTTGATCTACCCATGATGCCCATGTTGTCATAGCTCTTCTGAATGCAGTGGAAACATCCAGACGGTGATGAACCTGGTCACCTTCCTGATAGTAGTTCACCCTGTATGGAGTAGAAAAGAGTACTTTTTAGTGACTCAGAGTACAATTAGATCAAAATATGTAATGAAGTGATACACAAACACTGCTGGACAGATGCAACGAAGACTAAGTTCATAAGAAATCAATCCATACAAGATTCAGGGTTCACTGTTGAAATAAAAGAACTAATGAGTCTAAATACACCAGCAAGCAAACTACATCCTTTCCTATTTTTTTTCTTGATGACCGAAGGTGTCCAGGTGTCTCGCCCGACTAATCCTCCGGGGCATGTGCACGCCTCCCTACACACACATGTCGGGTTCAAGCGCTAGGACCTTACTCTGTACATATCCCGCGGAGAGTGGCACTTCATTGGAGTCACCGGGGATTAAACCCAAGACCTCAATCCTAAAGTCTTGTGTCTCAACCACTACATCCTTTCCTATTGAATCACACAATTAGAAAATGTTACCAATATCTCTAATCCACCATGAACAAATGAGATTGATTAATACAAGTTAAAATTTTAAGATGACGAAACCTTTAAGAGAAAACCAGCAAAACAAGAGAAAAAAGGCCCCAGAAAAAGAGAACATGAACTTAAAGGAAAACCATCAAAGAAAAAAGATAATAAAAACAATCGAGGTAGGGACTTCCACCTTCCATTCACCTGAGCAACCTCAATGCTTCTAACTGAATCAGCTACCAACACCCATTGAATAATACTAGTTTGATCTTTCGAATGATAACATTCATGGGTATAGTTTTGTCTTCAAAGATTCTTCTATTCCTCTCAGGCCAAATGAACCAAATGATTTCCAAATGGACCATTTTCTAGAAGGACTTGGCTTCTCTTTGAGAAAGGACCAGAACCCATCAAAGACAAGAGCCAAAGAAAGGTAGGAAACACCTTCATTTGAACCTAAATGCTTTAATAACTTCAAATATACTAGCAGCAGCAGATTCATCCTGTGATTGTTTAATCTTAAAATTATTCTTAGTGGCCAAAAGCTAATAAAACTAAGTTTCATGGGTAAGAGTGCAAGTGTTGGAGTCCAACATGGGTGCGAGATGTCAGACTTGTCAAAACAAAAAAATTAGGACACAACAAGACATGATATTTAAATAAAACTTTAGTTCTAAATGACAAATATATAGATATCTTAATTACGTTTTAACTTTTAAGAGGAGTACGGTGCTGTAATATTTTAGTAATCTTGGAAAACTTGTGGGTGGGGGGTGAAGGCGAGTGTCCAACACGATGCAAGTGTCCAACATGGGTGTGTTACACATCTTAAAAGAGTCCTTGCAGCATAAGGATCAATGACTCAATGGATAACAAGCAGGCTCGTTGTAAGCTGCTTAATACAATTCTGGTCAGCCCAATCAGAAATTCATTAATACGCCTTCATGTGGACTTCAACTCTTCACCTTTCAACATATATCATGGTGACTAATACCTGGAATAATTGTTTCATACACTACCATTAAGCATATATTGACATTCATATCAAATCCTTTCTCCTCTATGTGACAATTTGAAACAAAATAAATACATGATTGTTGAAACCTGAAAATGGATTCACAAGAGATGCACTGCCAGCAATGACAATTAGTCCGGCAATACTTTGTAGAGCTGAGTAGGAACGAAGAAAAGACAAGCAGACAAGATAATGCAAACAAATATGTTATTTTAATAATGACGATTGAAGTAACATTAAATGATAGAATTAGAAATGACCATATCAGAAACATCGAAAGTAGGCCCTGATGACAAGAAAAAATGAGGGAAGCGATGGTTCAGGCACAAAAATAGAAGACTAGAAACAGCTCCATACAAAAATATGAAATGTCACAACTAGAAGAAACGAGGAGGTAAGGAAGACGTAACGAATTTTGGAGCAATGGAGGATATTTTCCTTGATAAGGTGGATTGAAAGAGTAAAACTCAAAAGCTGAACCATATGGGATTTGTGGATGGTATGATTAATGATGATGATGTAGTTTATACTCAACCATACAAAAGGTGTTGAATGAAGGTCCTCACCCAGCTTTTGTTTTGTGGTGTGACCACCAATGTGCAGTATTAAATACAAGAATGTCTGCCCCCTTCCATTTTGATGAACTCTTATCAATGGTGTCTATCCGCAGGGTCTGCACCCGCTTCTGCCCTACTCTTGCCTTACTCTCATGAACCAAGAAATGGGTAACATAGTACTCAACAGTACAGCGGTAATCCTGACAAACGAGTATTGAGAATCAAAGATCTGCAAAGAGACGACTGAGAAAGGAACAAAAGAAGCAAAAAAAAAATTTGAAGTAATAAAAAATAATTCAGTAGAAGTACCACAAACTTGAAGTTGTAATTCCCCTTCTCCTTGGTTATCTTTCTACGTCGTGCCTCATAGACCCTCTTCGGATCGGCAATGGCACCTCTCAATAAACAAAGCATGGACTCCCACTGGTTTCTGTTAATTGAATCCCCAACAAAAACTAGCCTCTTTCCTCTAATCAGCTCTAGCATTTTCAAGGCATCAAACCTAGAATAAGGCCCAACAAACAGGAAGCAAATTTCTCAATACTTCATTTCTATTGACTCTGATCAGCTCTAGCATTTTCGAAGCATTGAGCTTAGAATGCGACCCAAAATACAGAAAGCAAAAGTTCTCAACAGTTGACTTATTCTCTCAACATATCTAATCTTTTTTTTTATATTTAAAGATAAATATCTAATCAAATTACATTTAAATTGAATCGAAACGAGAAAAGGCAAAAAACTGAAACAAAGAAAATCAGGTACCTTGGAATGTTACAGTCATGAGGCTGCCATCTCCATTTCATATAATCTTTGTCCAATCTCCCATTAGTCTGGCAGTTAAAGCCTTCATCTATGAAGGGGCATGAGACATTAGAATACAAGGGATAGCTCTCATCGTAAACCCATTTTCCATGAAACACATCACATTGACCTGTCCTGTTTCTTTCAATTTTCTTCCCCACATCAGATGCTGCAACTTCTTCAGAAAAATTTGAAGGCTTTCCAACAAGGGCAGCAGCCAAGCTTGTACCTTTAGCATCGCTCCTCCTCTTTCTTTCAAAAAAAGCATCAGATTCATTGTTCTTTCTCTCAACCTTTTCAATATATGAAACATTAGCTCTCCCAGAAGAAGAATTAGCATTTTTTTCCAAATGTGTGTGCGCCAAAACGACATTTATGTCCACAGTTACTGTGAAGTTTTCCCTGAGAGTGGTAAAGTTCTGATCACTTTCGCTTTTTATGTGGAAACTGGAAGTGGATTGGTTGAACTGGAGAAGGGCTTCTTGGGTACTGAAAGTGGAGTCACTGAAAGAAGAAGAAGAATTAGCATATTTTTCCAGATGGGTATGTGCCAAAATGACATCTTCCTGCACGGTGAGAGTAAAATTTCTACTGAAGGGGGTAAAGATCTGAGCGTCTCTGGTTTCGCTGTGGAAAAGGGGAGAGGTTTTGTTGAACTGGAGATGGGTTCCTTGAGGATAGAAAATTGGATCATTGAAGACCCAGAAGGAGAAGCACAAGCAGAAGAGGAGAGAGGAGGAAATAGTAAAGAAGAAGACAAGAAGTCTCGAGGGCTTAACAGAGAAACTCCTGTGTCTCTCCATCTCAGTTTCTGATGAGAAAGCAGAGCCTTCTGGAATAGACATACATGGAGACAGTTCATGAAGTCCTGTAAGGTGAGGGTGACGTGCGCCTGGTATTAAAAACATTTGACAAATGTCTGAAATTTGAAGATGGAAGAGGAAAGAAGTTTTTTTTTTTTTTTTAATGGTGAAAAATATCAAACATACAAATTGGAAAAATACAAAGATGGAGACCTAAGACGTACAAATGGAAGGAAAGAAGTTGCTGATGATATTACAGTGGATTAGTAGTAGTATCTGCTTAAGACAGTAATAAATTTCATGAGGTTTTTCTTTTTAATTTTGTTGAGATTATATCAGCTTTATGAAATAAATTAAATTATTTATATAAATTTAATTTTTTTATTGAACATACAAATTTATATAATTTAAATTAAGAAAAATAAATATTTAAAATAAGAGTAGTTCTATTTATTTAAATCAAGTGAATACACTTTTTAAGTAAAATTTATCTTTTAAAATTGAATCATGGCAACACTTAGGTATGTCAGATTAGAAATTTTAATTTGATATGTTAATGGAATTATAATTAGTGGTGTTTAATTACCTAACATATAAAGTAATTGATAGTTGCTGAAAACACTATATTAGTTTCAAATTTTCAGTCACAAATCCTTCTTTAGTTTTTTTTATCCTCTACTTCCCTGTAATTCAAGTTTTCACTGTGGAAGTATTTATCTTATCTATTAAAATTATTTTTAATTAATTTTATATTTTACATTTTTATATTTAGTGTTTATAATTATTATTATTATGAACAACTAAGTTTTTTTTTTAAATAAGAGGTTAGTATTCATTCAAAAGAAAGGGGTAAGTGTATCAAAGAAAATAATAAAAGACCCAAAGCTTAGGTCAGACAGCAATGAGACAAAATCTATCTATATTAGAAACATCACCAAAAAAAATATGGGAAACCAAACTCACAACAAGACAGAGTTTAGACTTTAGGATTTAGGATTTAAGGGTTAGGGGTCAAGAGTTAGTGGTTTAGGGTTTAGAGTTTAGAAATTTAAAATCAAGGAGAGCTAGAAAATTTATTTTAATCAATTTAACCGTGAAAATGCATAAATTGATATTGATTTCAATTAAAAATATATATTTAAAAAAATAAATTCATTATTCAATGCGCTCCACGTGGAGCGGCAGATTCAATTTGAAAGTTTTCTCCCTTAAATTGAGAGAGAAGCAAGAAGAAGATGGTCTCAATTTATTGTTTTAAATGTAGAAGAGCAGATAAACCACGCATGTGAACCCTAGATAAGGCCCTCATGATAAAAAATAATGAAGACACATGAGTGCGACAATTCCAGGAGAGCTGACTCTTAATAAGCAAGGTATTTTCCTCTTTTCTTGGATGTCCCACTGCTTGATGAGTGCTAATAAAATAAACATTTGGATGACAACATATAATGTAATTCCATATTTTTTTATTTCTTGAGTTTGTCATCCAATGTTAGTAAAGTATCATTTAGCAATGACATCAATCCTTAAAAATTATAGATTAATTTACTTATTCAATGCCTCTGAATCGTCACTCATTTGTCACCCATTCCAACTCCATAATTTTATACAGTTATCCATCAATTGGAAGTTGGAATCTTAGGTTAAAGAATTCAGTTAATACAATGTGTATCGGCCGAATGATAATAAAAATAATATGTGTAGCAGAACATTTTGCGTCGTACCACTTCGTTACGCTTTCACACCCGGGACGTTCACATATAACATGAGTTTAGGGTTTTTTTTTTTTTATTACTTCAGATTGGTACAAAAGGAATTTTTTAATGTTTTCCAACTAAATTGGCTCCACTATGTTGGATTTTTTTAATTCATAAATGGATAATCAAAGTCTTTTTTCTCCACCTACTACAACACCGAAAGCCAATGAATCGGCCAAACTATATCTCTCTCCTCAAAAAGTTTTACTAACTTCATTTTTCTGGGATTTTTCTCCAAGAAGACTCAATTTTCGATTAATTTTCGACAAATTCAAACAGTTGAATCTCTAGTTCCTTGATAGTTCTACAACTAGTGCAAGTTTTTTTTTTTTTTGGATTTTGTAAGAAAGCCTTCATATCTGTGGGTATTTATTTTAAAATTTATATTTGATGCATTTATAATTATATTTTTTAAAAGTAAAAGCAACTTTTTGTAAAACTTTGGTATATACAGTCAATATCGATTGGGTTTTCACAACGTTGGAATGAAAATATTGAGTAGATCATACATAAATAGTCTGAAATCTGTACAAATTACATATTATTATTTTGTAAATCTATTTTTCATTAATTTTAAAAACAAAAAACAAAAAACAAAAAATTAAAATGGCTGGGTGCATCAACAAATTGTCCCTCAAATCAAAAATTTGTCCTACCATAGACAGTCATAAATCAGAGACTGTGGTTCAGTGATCAGACATCCGTAGTTGTGGGTAGGAAATGCCTTAATTGAGATCCTCCAGATCAGGGGTTTAAAAATCGGTATCGGCTGATATATCGGCCGATACGATATGTCGACCGATATATCGTTATCGGCTGATATATCGGCCGATATTTTCCTCTTTCTTCTTTGTTTTTTTAAATATCGGCCGATATCGGCCCATATTTTGATATCGGGCCGATATAATACGGCCGATATCAAGGCCGATATTGTGAATATCGGCCGATACGATACATATCGGCCGATATTCACATACCCAAAACCGATATTTAAACCCCTGCTCCAGATATCCGTCATTCAATATAGAGTCCACTCCACTAGGAATTATCTAACAACTAACCCACCGGGTGACTGACTCAGTGGGTAAAAAAGAGTGAGTTTACTCTCCATCAGGAAAAAAAAATATGATATTGGCCGACAAATTTCTCTCTTCTATTATTAATTTTTTGAAAAATTAAAACTACCGATATCGACCGATATATAAAGATTTTAAAAACTGATATCGTATCGGCCAATATTTAAACTCATGTTCTCCCCTACCTGTCTTTGACCATGTCTACCCTCAATTTAAATGGGTCCACTGTGTAGACTATATGATGTGGGTCTGATGAATTAGTCCGATTGGATAAATATCTCACGAATACCTCTGTTATTAAAAAGATATTAACTAACAACTAGACTCAAAATATTCAGCGGTACCAAAGGATAAAAAAATTGGGTCATACTATTATACAACTAGAATGCACAAAATATTAAATGTATTGGCTATGGTGGTGGAATCGGTCAAACTCGACAAATATTTTTAATATGATATTTTTTTTTTTTAAATGATGAGGTATCCCTGAAGTATTAACCTAATCCCCTTGAAATGATTCCAAAAATCATTTAACAAATTAAGAGGCACAAAATGATCAACTCAGCCAACTCATTGAGTTGATCCGATTCATATTAAAAAAAAAATCAAAAAAAATTGATAAAATTGATATTGAATGACTGAATTGAATGAAGGCCGTACACTGCATACTAATGCTTTGTACACTCCTGCGGTACTTTTATACGAGTACAGGTCCTCTCACACCTATCACAGATTTCCATTAAGATAGCCCAGTGACCCCGAAACCAATGGATGAGTTTAAAAGATTTAAACTCATACGTCTATCCAAATTTTAATTTGATCAATAAATAAATAATCATCTTAATATCTTTCTTTATTTAACAATGGCAATTCATAAAGTTAGATTAGATCAACGGACTGTAAAATTTAAATTAATATCAAATTCAATACAAGTGCAATCAATTTAGTCTACTATGAATTTAATAAATCAAAATTTATATAGAAGCGTCATGTGAAATAATTTAAAGATAAATTGGTTAAGTCGTACTCCAATAGTTGGTATAGTTTGGTTTCGCTTATTTCATCCATTGACAAAGAAAGCTTGGAGGTGAGTTCTATCAGCTCAATTTTGATTCATTTGCCCATCTATTGAAATATAATAATGTTCACATGCATCTAGTTCAACGGCAATCTCTCACTTTAGAAAGTGAGAAGTGTCAAATTTGAACTCCTATAACTTCACCTAATTTGTCATGAGGACAATGAATATCATTCGTGGAGGATTTATGTTGGGTTTCTCACTCATAAATTCAAAAAAATATATATAATAATGTATCCTAAAAGAAATAGGAAAAAACAAAATGATCTACCCTTCAATATCGGATTAGAACATAATTCAAAAAGTGTCGGGTGATTCTCTAAAGTCTAAAGTAGGTCTTGTTTGATCAACTGCCAACCCACCAAATATTTTCTGCCTCGGACAGGTTCCAAACATTCAAATCATGGTACCACTTTTGTGCATAATTTGGTGGGTCCACTTCCAGCCCTTCATTCAATTTCTTGAACGTTCTAGTCAGCAGAGAAAAAGGACAGATGAACTTTGTAAAATCACGATCCTCATATGTTTGATTTCATAGATTAAGTAAAACCACTAAAATGAGATTTGAAATTTGAGATTTGAGATTCTCTTGGGTACATATATTGGAATCAGATCATGTCATCAAACTCTTTCAAATCAACTGAGAAGGGAGAACACAGCTTCTGTGATGACATGCTTTTTCTTTGGAAGGCCCATACCAAAGAAATGGCTCAGATACACCTTACCATCTTTTACAGTGGCCGCCGTCGCCACTCGGTGCATGGGACCTAAGTATCTACCGGTCACGGAAGCCGTCTGCCATCCGTCCAGGCTCTCGACCACCCGACCAGAGGGGGTCCCTGCGACAATCAACTTGGTCGGAGAGAGGAGCTCCAGACCATCCCCGAAGAGTAGAGATCCTTTCACCACATCCACCTCTGTGACTACCTCTTTCCCTACATCTATCTTGAAGAGATTTCCACTTGAAGTGTGGATTACCAGTAGAAATCCATTGGGGTGGTAGACTATCCCATTAAGCCCAACAAAGTTATAATACCACTCCTTTCTTTGGTTGAAAATTTCATTTCTAATAACAGATAGCAACTCACCATCCAAACCCACCTTCCATATCTTACTATCTTTGGCATCAGTAACATATGCAATGCCATCTTCATCCACAGCAACATCATCAGGTAAGGATTTTACATCTCCTGCACCATAGAGAATGGTAAAAACATGTGAGGAAGAAGAACATATGATTTGTTCATGAATGTTTGATGAACTGAAATCGGAACCTGCAAGCTTTGGAATCGCCTTGCCCTTTAAAGGCCTTGTTTCATACTTGTAAATAAGAATCAGAGGCTGAACTGGGTGATCAAATCATCTTTTTTCAACTGTTGGATCAAATTGTTTTCAACTTTGATGTTGGTCGAACATCATAATGACACGATAAATTGTTATAATTAAAAACATTGTGCATCTTTTAACAATATTGTAAATGGTAGTTTTAAGCATCCAATATGAGATAAATGAGCATTGATTAAATTTTTACTTATTTCTGGTTTTTTATTTAAATTTTTAATTTTACATCTAATATAGATACAAATGAATTTGTAATTTGACAACAATCTGACCTATTTATAATTCCATTTAATTTTTGATATTAATATAGATATCTTCTTGCCCGACTTGATTGTGATGCCTTCACTTCCCTGTGTTTTTATCTATTACTCCCTCCGACCCATTTTAGTTATTTGATTTGAAACATTTATATTTTTTAAGGAACACACGGTTAAAAATCATCATGTAGAACAAACTTGAATTTGACTTTAAACTTGAATTTGACTTAAACCACTATGCAAATTGACATGTGATTCTCATCCATTTTCAATACACTCTATGCTACTTTAATATGAATGTGACAACTATTTTAGGACAATCTCAATATCCATATCATACAACTGAATTAAGACAGAGGGAATATAATTTAAAGGACTTCATCTCTATACCGTATACTTAATTAATCAATTGGTTTAAAGAAATTAATGATTTAGATAAATAAAGAGGGCTCTTCTGATACATCATTGATTACAACACTTGATTATTTTAAACATTTGCAGGGTAAAATGTCAATTAGATGACTTAGAGATGGAAATAAGTTTTCATCATTGTTTTTTTAAAACAATCATCTGAAATATAATACTCCTTCAGACTCATTTTAAATGTCCTATTTAAAATTTTGAATCTTTTTTTAAAAAGGACTCTCAAAAATACTTATGAACTTCTCTCCAACATGATATAATTCTGAGATAACTATTTTGGAACAGTTGCAAAATATATATGAGAGAACTAAATTGGGTATGTGATGATATTTTTAGACCATTAATTTTTAATTAAGATATTTTAAGGAACGTTGCAACAATTAAAAGCTCAAATTGTATAGATATTTGGAGCATTATAGTAAAAAACATGGTGCTATTATTATAATATTGTTCTGAAATATAGCTCATTAGCTCTATTCTCACTTCAAGATATTAGCAAAGGGCAAAAATATAAAATAAAATAAAAATGTTTATTGAAATATTAAACATATTTCTGGCACGAGCCATTTCTAAAGATTCCACTTGGTTGAGTCTCGAAGGGTCTCACCTGGGCCACTGAGTTGTGAGAGGAAAATTCGGTCCCACGTGGTCATATCGTAGGCCGCGAGAGCACCGTAGCTGTGTCTCTTAAAATCCGCAACGGCCACCAGCAGCCGATTCCTGGGCCGATCGATTAGAATCCCCAGCGACGAGTTCCCTGCCAGGTCTGCGTCTCCGACCAACGTCTTCTCTTCCAGCACCAACCCCGGATGGTGGTCGTCAGGAACAACAATCTGGGCCACACCCCCCTCGAAGAGGGACACCAAGAATCGACGGTTGAGATCGTCCCATTTGCTGCACTCTCGTAGCCATCCGTTGCTTTGGTATTCGTAAGATTGGGTCGATGATTTGGTCCTCTCCAGGGCTATTATGAGTGCAAGAGGAAGAGCCGATAGAAAGAAAAGGACCATCAGAAACGTTGGAGAACATGGAGATGCCATGAGAGAGAGAGAGAGAGAGAGAGAAGGGTTTATGGGTATATGAAATGGAAGGAGTGGGTAGATGAGTTGAGGATGACAAGGGAGAAATAAGAGAGAGAGATGGGTCTATGTAAGAGAAGTAGGGTTGATGAGAAGATGTTGAGAAAGAAAGAAAACGTTAAGAGAGAGAAAAGAGTGGGTAGATGAGTAGAGATTGACAGGGAGAAACCAGAGACAGAAAGAGAGGATTTCCTTTTTAATGAGTTATTGTGAGGGGTAGAAGATTAGAAAAATGTGAGGACTGAGGAGAGAGATTCCCATGTTCATGCTTTTTGGCTTTTGGTGTTTTGGACTGTTCTCTGCCTGCTTTCTTTTGCATGGGAAAGAATCATCACTTAAGGCCCATTAGTCCACAGGATTATCATGATCATGAGAAATTATCTGGCTTCCAACATCAATAATTTTATGAATTGAATTATTAATTAAATTAAAAATAAATTTTAGTATTTTCAAATAATTTAATTTAAAGACTTTGATGGAAAGAGCATTCTCAATTTGAGAAGTGAGATATACTTATTATTTGTTTAAATTCAAGTCATATGTTCAATTAAAATTTTGTCTTTAAAATCTTGTACTTAAATATTTTGTTCAGATTTCCTACACTATGTATTCTCTTAAGCTCTTTGTATTTTCATATCTTAAAATTATGCATTCTATTTGAAGCTCAACTCTGCCTTTCATGACATAATAATGATAAGTCAATCTAACAATAGAAGTTATGTTTTTTTACTCCTTTTTAAGTGTTCATTACTTTAAATTATTTTCATATCCTAACAACTTACCTCCTAAATAAGATTCACTTTAATTTCATTTATTGACCCATTTAAGAATCTTAACATAAATATAGAAACTCATTCTAATCTTAAAAGTAAATCTTGTTTTTCAGATTGAGTTCAGTCCAGTTTTATTGACAACTTGGCGAGTCAAGGCTCAAGACCAGCTACGTTGAGGTAATTAATCTAATTTATTTTATTTTGAATTTTAAATACTTGATACAAATCTACTCAATTATTAAATAGAACTAGATTAAGTAAGTTCATTTAAATAGGTGGATATGATTCGAACTAGTAAGTTAATCCCTCTCTCCAGTTTAGATGCACTATGTATTCAACGTGTTCTGGGAGTGATTTCAAACATTACAAAATCTGGACTGATTTCATCGAGAGTTTCAATCAGTTTTAAAACTCTATTTTTGACTGATTTTCTAGTTAGAAATTAAATCCAATTTTAAACGTGAATAGTGATTGGTTTAAGAATTAAAACGAATCAATTTATTTTCTGAAACTGATTGGTGAGTGTTGTTCTTTAAAACCCACCGGTTCTAAAATTTTCAACTTTGTTCAAAATGGTGATTTGATAGTTGTGGAAACGTTTTCGATAAATTACTTTGGAATTTGAAAACCCAATCGAGTGCGTTTAGATTAATTGATTCAATTAATTCCATTGCTTAAGGAGTTGGGTTTTACTGCTTAAGATCAACAGATTGTGTTAAATCACGTTGATTGTGTTGGTGCTTCCGCTTTAGCAATTGGGTAGGCCTCTTATCCTACCAAGCCTTCATCATGGTCCATTTTCCAATATCATAAAACTAGAGACAAGGGTTAATTGATAGACAAAATTTCAATTTCACTAAACTTATCAAGCCATCGTAATTAATTAATTATAGAGTGTTATTTGGTGAGTTCTTAATATAATAATACACACCATAAATCAACTTTTTTAATTGTAATTTTCAATTCTGCGCAATTGTGGATCATAGCTTCAGCAGCTCGATCTTCTTGATTAAAGCAAAATACTTTTTTTTTTTCAATTATGAGTCTCAATTGTAATCAAAGAAATAATTGACTATCATAATGACAATAATAACTTGTAATCATATAATTTTAGATCAAAACTAAAGATTTTTAAATGGAACTGAAGTTTTGATCTATTATAGTTAATAGATGAAACTCCTCTTACATTTAGGTGGCCAATTTTAATTTTGTACATTTGTGATTTTTGTTTCGTTGTCTCAGTTTCAGGACAATGGAGATTGAAATGTCACCTTCACAAACACCTAACCCATTTGATGTTGCACATTGAAAAATGGTAAAATAAATGGGAACAAGTCCGTCCTTCATACTACCTACTATATTTTGAAAGACTTTGGGCCGAATTGAACCTAGAGTTGATGGAGGGAAGAGAGGGCCTCCAGAGCATCTTAATGACCCACTTGTACCAAATCAAAGCCCGTTTGCATCAATTTTGGGTCTGGAACCATTTAGGTGACTCTTGGACCCAACAGCCCAATAAATCAAACCGGTTTGATTCCCTGATAGACCCAACTCGAAATGCCATGTCAGTGGATGAGTCGGCATCTACGTGGACCCCACTGAATGCCTACATGGAGGGAGAACGCACTCCAATTTAGGAAACTATCCATATGGGCCTGGGCCTGCTTTTGGATCGATTTAGAAACCCAATTTTGGCAAGATTGCTTAACTTGAAATCATGATTTTCTTGGCAAGATATGGCCGACCTTATGCTACGTTTAAAACAGCAAGTGGCTGGAAATCTTCTGAAATGAGTTAGGATCTGTTATGGGCCTAGAATTTCCAGATTTTCAGGCTGGATTCTTGGGGAAACTCAGCATCGTTTTTAATGGGGATTTTTCAGCCGAGACATGCATCAATGAAGGCCTGATTTTAGGAGAATCTCCTGTCTATAAATCAAGCAAAAGAAGATGGAAAGGGCGGTCAAGGAAGGAAGAAAGAAGCCTGGCAGGATCTTGACGTGCTGGCCTGGGTTAGAAACGATTCTGGGCCTGATTTTCTTTGATTTGTTTACGAAGGAAAGAGGACAGATTCTTAGGTAGAGGTATCGACTGATATGGAACGGAAAAATGACTGCCTCAACGCAACGGCTGATAAGCAATGCGGCTGCAAGAAATTCGTATCAGCCTGAAAATTTGTTTTTTAAAAAGTGTGGTGGGGCCTACAGGGAGAGAAGCGTAGGGTTTCTTTCCCTTCTTTTTTCTTCGTCTATGGTATTCAGAAGCCAGCAACTGACGTTTGAAGGTTTTCAGAGAGGAAGAAAGCCTTGAGCACCATCTTTTATCCATTTCGAGCTCAAAGAGATTTTCTGCTTATTTCCTGAGATTTACACTGGCTAAAGTTGATTTTGTCGTTGGATCTTCCATTTTAAAAAAAAAATTGAGATTTTTTAAAAAACCTTCATTTATGAAGGTATTAGCTTCTAAATACAGTATATTAATGATTAAATATTTCATGAATTTTGGTTTATTGTTGGAAAATGAAATTCATGGAAGATATATGAAAACTCAAAAGAGGTTAGAGTGATGGGTAGAAACCCGTTTAAAAAGCGAGAGTAGCGAGTACAATTCTTATTCTACCCTAAAGGCCACTCTACGTAGAATTATCTAGTGTGCGTGGATAGAGACTAGAGAGGCTTGCATATGAACCTTGATCATAAAAAATATAGATGATATATGAAAATTTTAGATTTTTGAGTAGGAGAATGGTGGATGGAATAATTAGGAGACTAATTTGATGCTTAAATGTTAGATATTATGCATTTGTTTTTAATTTTTTAATTTAATTCAATATTGGTCTAAGGTTAAAAAAATTGGGGCTTTTTAAAAATAAGTTATTGCTTTCATTTGATCATTTAATTCTTTGTGTATTGTAAGAATGAGTTGGTCTAATAGGTCCTGAAGCATTTACTAAATGGATAGACCCAATCCAAGTAGACAACTAATCTTAAGAGAGTCAATCCACCCTAACTCATTTATTAAAAGCTTAATCCTACGTAGTCATGAAACTTAACCCATTTATCAAAATAGGTTGCCTTAACTCAAACAATCTCAAATGGGTTGATCTAACCCATAATGACTTAAATTAGAGCTATAAGATAGGTGTAGCTCAATTACTTAACCTCCCGCCTCAAGAAGTGGGAGGTATCAAGTTTTAGCTTCCATGGCCTAATCTGGTGTACCTTAAGGACAGTGAGTATCACCCGTGGAGATTTTACGCTGAAATTCCCACGATTTCCCACGTGTAAATTCAAAAAATTAGAGCTACAACTTGGGCATGTCAAATTAGATTTTGGGCCAAGCTGAGCGCAAGCCTAAATTGTAATTGAAGGGCCTCAGAGTTTGGATTCAAATCCGACTTAACCTAGTTTGCTCAAAACTGAGCTTGGACTAATTTGTAATTGTATGTCTGAAGTTCACTTCAAGCCCAAAATGCATACATATGCTTATTTATGCTCTTTTTTTTTTACCAAAAATGAATTTGTTGTGTAATTATTATAAAATACAAATTACATATTACATAAATTTCATATTTATAACATTAATTAAATAAAACTAAGAATTCTATATTAGTTCAAATTTGAGCTTTCAGGCCAAACCTTAGGCTTTTGCCATTAGGCACAGCTTGAGCTTGGTTCAACTTGGAAATTAAAATCTTTCAAGCTTTTTCATGGATGGTCGGGATTGACCTAGCGTAAGTTGCACCCATAACCTGAATAATTTGTTAACCAAGTTAAGAAAGCCAAGCCTGAAAGGGTTGACTTGATTCAGTTGTCCAATTTATTAAATGGTAAACTCAGCCCACAGCTACAAATCTCGAACAGTTTATTGAATGGGTTATACTCAATCAGACTCGGCCCATTAGTCAACCATTTTTCCAAATGTGGATTGGTGTCAAATAAAAATATATATTTTTAAGATTAGAAAGCAAATTCATATCAACTCATTTTCTCAACAAAGAAAAAAAAAATCCATAAATATCCATTATTCAAGAAATTTACAAAAGTGATCCTTGAGTTGAGGGATTGTTCGGAACTTCAAAGTTTGTAAATCTCTATTTGATGAATCATTCAAAGGCAAAACCCTCAAAGAGGCCTTCTATTACTAATTTCTAATTTCCCAACAGAGCACACATTTCCTCGAAATGGTCAGGTGAGTTCAAGTGTCAGAATTTTCTATAACAGCTGGGAAATGAGGCCTTCCATAATG
The DNA here is from genome assembly GCA_022113865.1 of Chimonanthus praecox. Classification (NCBI taxonomy): domain Eukaryota; kingdom Viridiplantae; phylum Streptophyta; class Magnoliopsida; order Laurales; family Calycanthaceae; genus Chimonanthus; species Chimonanthus praecox. The sequence goes on along the minus strand of CM039086.1, from coordinate 12,076,869 downwards.
AAGTGAATAGATCAATAGATTCTTTGTCAACATTAGAACTTATGTTGGCCTCGCATTGAATAGAGTTTTTGACAATGAAGAGATGCTAAGGTGGTGAAGAAAGAAATCGAGGACGAATGATCAGAAAAGATTGTTGTAGCCATGAAGATGTAGGTGGGTGTACAAAATATGGAGTTCGACGAGGAATTTGTCGAGTGGATCAGAGCTGTGAACATGTTCTACATTGAAAATATAAAAGGATATTTAGGAATTTATAAAAGACTCAAGTCATTCTATCTAAGAAACTAGTCTTTTCGACTGGATACTCAAACCATCAGTGTGGGATCCACACATGAGACACTTAATTTTTTTACAGAAACTTTTATATGTTGCAGTTTAAGTCTAAGGCTCGTGGTTATTCATATTGTCATGCCTAATTATTAGAAATACTATAAGAGTTGATTGCTCTCTCACCTTAGTCTCATTGAGTGATCTAGTTTGTGGAAAAAAATGGCAAAAAGAATATAAAATGCAAGTGAATATAAGGGCAAAACAGTGGCAAGGGAGCACAAATAGATAGAGGCACCATGACACAACATCCACCATCTATTACAAAACATGGGTTCTTGTCTACACTTAAGGGATCTTTTAAGTTGAAGAAAAGAGATTTAACTCCTATTACTTGGATGAGCTTAAACATGTGTAGAAGAAAAGGAAAGATTAGGGAACAGTATTGAGTTGAATTTCATTCAACTCGGGGAAATTTGACAAACATAAAATGAGAGAATGCATTCCATCTTAAAGCCCTTAACCCATATACACCTTGTAATTTGACTTGCAAACTCATAGATATTTGAACATAACTTCCTAAGGACATTGTAAAAACCTAGAATGCAATGCTATGTTTGGAATCCAATATCCTCTAGATTTATCTTTTTTTTTTTACATGTAAAAGAAATTAGGAAGATAGAAGTTCAGTCTAGGTAAGCTATCGGCATTGGGGCTAAAAATATATTGTATCAATACGAGGCATTGATATATCTGTATTGGTACAATACAACACATCAGTCGTCACAGATGGGGACACATTCTTACATTGCGACTAGAATTTCCCACAACATTGATGCTAACACGCAACGTATGATGGAATTTTTCACCCATACTACCTCGTGGTTTGAAAAGCTTCCAAAGGCAAAAGTATTCTATCTGTGAGATTTTCATTAGTGAAGAAGGCAAAGTATTTGTATTACCTGCGATTGATTGAGATGAGAACAACTTTGACATTACACCTTTAACAGGATTATAACTATCCTAATCTCATGCTGCTATGCAGGTGTCTTTAGAACATTTTGGTTACATGAGATGTTATTTTACTCACGCATTGATTAATCAAAAAACTAAACGGGTAGCGAGCATCCCATAGATATTTTGTTTAAAGAGACATGGGGTTTAGGGTATTGTCCATTTTACCTTTCTATTGTCGTACGAAAATATTTTAAAAAAATTTAGTGATCTGGTCAGTGATCTAATTTCAATGATCCGGTTTGCTTTTTTATATGAAAAAACAGTCTCACTTTGATAAATTTCAGTAAGCCGATTATATCGCAGTGGAAGGATCAGTGATCCGACGAGCTGATTCAAAGGGTTTGGCGAGCCGATTCGAAGGACAAAATGGACAATAAATTAAAATTCATGTCGTATTACACTAAAACTCGTGTGGGAGGATTGCTACCCAAGCTAAAGAGAGATAAGTTGTTTGTATATATATATATATGACCAAAAGTGTTTAAGTGTTTTACTTGTAGGGGTCTTTATAAGACTAATTCTTCAAAATATGTGCACACCTTTTTACACATATATTGGATTCAAGCATTGAGGAGTAATTCCATGGAGAGTGGCCCAAAGGGATTTAAGATTGAATCGAATTCAAAACCTTCTTTTGTAAAATGAGCTTCTTGACCGTCACGACAACCTCTTCTAAATTAGTTGTTTATGTAATGGCACGGAATTTGTAAAGTAATATATATGTGTTATTATTGATTTTTTTATGGTGGAAATTGGAAATTTGATGGAATAGATAGTAAATGGATCAAAATGTGGACAAAAGCCCAACTAGGGCCCAATGGATTATGGATTGGATTTAAGTTTACTTAAAGGGTCAATGGTGGTCAATTGGGCCAAGGATGGTCAAATGGGGCCCAATACCCACTTGGGACCCAATGGATTAAGATAATGTAAGCCCTAAGATAAATGGGTATGGATAAATGTAATTGGGCCATGGGCCCAATGAGGATCCAATTGGTTAGAATGGACTTAGTTAAAGTTAAATCACCTAAGTTGGTGATGGAATTAGACCAAGGTGATATGGCCAAGTGGGACCCACCTCCACCTCACCAAGTGAGGTGGCTTGTGGACCAAGGGTTGGTGGGGGCCGGCCACCATGGTCAACCTTGGGTGGATTTCATAGAGGAAATGTAATGGAATTAAATTAGATGGGAATTAAAGTAATCTAATTATCTAAATATTAAATGATTAAAATTATCCAAATGGAGTGGTCAAAGGGGTCAAAAGGTGAAGATCAAAGCACCTCATTCCAAACTCAAAATAAAACACGTCGGACTTGGGTGGTGGTTATCTCAACCACCACCATAAAGCAAGATAAATATCTTGTGTTGGTTGGTGGAGAGAGTTAATGTGGAGTGTATTCTACACAACCAAGAGATGAGATAACTTTTCATCTCATTCTCTCCACTCCAACGATCTCATTTCTTGCTCTCCCTCTCTTGTTCTCCACCACCGTCCCACGCCCAAGGAAAATGAGGAAGAAAACCAAAAGAAAGAAGAAGAAAAGCTTAGAAGAAAAGAGAGGAGAAAGGTGTAAGTTTGGGCTCATCACTCCAAGATCAAGACCTTGGGTTATTTATCTCCATCTTCTCCTCCCTTCTCTCTCTCTCAAATTAAACCCTATCATGGCCAAACCCAAGCTTGGAGGTTTTCACCATTGATCAAGCATCTTAGCCGATCAAACAAGGAGAGGAAGAAGAAAGGAGGCCAAGGAGTCCGACGGGAGCGAAAAAAGTCGGAGGAGACGACGGATTGTAAGTATTTTCTAAAACAAGAAATTTGGATTTTCTTAAGGTTTAAGAGGCTATGAAATCCATTTCTTGGATTTGGAGGTGGCCAAATCATGGCCTTGGATCTCAAATCTATCAAATGGAAGGATGAAAATGGGGAAAAACCCTAAATGAGTAAATTAGGGTTAAGAAAAATAAATAAATAATAAATGGGCTAAGGACATTAGGTAATGAAATTAATTAAGCATACTTAGATGTGGATTTTGAAGAGGTTAATGGACCTACATGGCCGAACCCCATGGTAGGTGTTTGATTTAATTGGTTAGGGTTTTAAAGAATGGAAGACAATGAGGGTAGATAATGAATTTTAGGGTTTTTAAATGAATAAATGTGGGTAAGTTTTAAAAGGGTTCTTTTTTTATGATAAAACTGCAAAGGGGTTTTATGGCCTTGAAAGGCATAGAAGAGAATGAAGCATGAACCATGGGTTCGGCCATGGTGTATGGCCGAACCCTAGGTTGTTGTGTGTGAATTTAATTGGTTTGGAAGGATGTACTAACATATTTGAGAATGGTGATGGTTTTAAATGGACTTTAAGAATAGAAGATTATGTTTTAAAGGGATGTAGATGATGGGAAACATGGACCAACATGGCCGAACCCCATGGGGAGATTTAATGGTTTAAGTATGTTTGAAACCATGAAAAGAATGGGGAATATGGCATGATTAAAGGAGACATTCATGGATTTAAAAATGTAGTTTATGATGATAAAAAATGCTAAGTCAAATGTGTTTAAATTGATTGGGATTAGGTTAAGTTAAGGATTTATTTTAATCGGTTCATGTTATGGTTGATAGGTCACTAATAAATCTAAGTGATGGATTAATTAGGAACTCAAGATGTGGCTAAGAATGATGACTCAATTATAAGTCATTTTATGGCCTAAGAAAGGGTTTATGTATGTGGTTTAAATGCATGATGTAAAACCCATGGGGAGATTGATGAATTCGGTATTTTGAACCCATGATCCATTGGTTGGTCAAAGTATGGGTTAACTTAGTATTATACATATGTTTAATTAACGAGGATTTAATTAAGAAGAAGGTCTAATTCTAATGATGTTAGGTCATAATTAAATGGGTCATTAATGGATTGAGTTAATGGTCAGTTATGGGCTTAAGTAGATATCAATGAATGAGTAATTAATCATGTAAAGGAGTCGTGGCAAAAATGGTAAATATTGGCTAAAATGAAGAAAACCCACTAAGACATGATGTATGGGCTTAGAAATGGTTAAAACATGGACTAATTGTTATTATGTAATAAGGTATTGGATATCGCGAGCGGTACGCGTGTCAGTAGCCAGATTGTCGGACGAAACCATAAAAGGACGCGAGTCGGTATTCGGTAGGATTCCTACCTATTTGGAAGCAATGGATTAGATGCTTATGTAATTGGTTTATTGGTTTATTTTTAGTAATTATATTGAATGGTTGTGTGATGGGTTTTAAGATTATGATATGTTTAAGATGGATTCTTATGGCTATGATTAAGTATTATATGGAATATAGCTATGAATTATGTTTTAAAGTTATGCATTATAAGTTTAGGCTATGTATGATATGTTAAGGTTATGAGTTATAAATATTACATAGCATAATGCATTACATCTCATGCATGGCGTGGGCGGAAAAAAATAAACAAACCGGAGTCCATGGTCTGTCGGGGCGATCGAGAACAGGCATGGGGATAGCCTGATAGGCTATAACCGGAGTCCATGCTCCGTCGGAGCGACCGAGAACAGGCATGGGGATATGACATCATGATGGTAGGGATGATGGGTGAGATTTATAACATAGACACCCATAGCATGGCATTCACATTATAGTCTCATTATATGATGGTTTACCAGTTTTCACTGTGTTATTATCTATATACTGCTATGACTAATCCATGTGCTATCCCTACTCGGAGTCCTACTGGACACGTGGTCTAACGCCCTACTTCTACCCTAGCTGATAACGCGGGAAATGCCGGAGCAGAAGGACGGGACATGAGTCAAGCTTAGGAACTTGGGAAGGCGGACTAATTATTTTGTTTAAGCTTATTTTGGAAAATGTGTATTTGTATAGTTTAGCTTGTCGAAAATGTAATATTTTAAACTTATTGCTATGATTTGGATCTTATTGTAGATACATGATGTTATGGCTTTTTAGTAATTAAATGATGAAATCTTTCCTGCTATCTGAAAACTGGTAGGATAGTCTTTATTACAATATTCCGCATTAAGACATATTCCGCGAGCTCACGTCTACCTGTGAACCGTTCTCGTTGACTTCGTGCCACGTGCACGTAGGGTTGGCCAGTTAAGGGCCAGGCTTTAGAAGCTCGGACTTAACTCGCGTCGTGACATCCGTACCTTTGTCACTCTTTTATTAAAAATAAAAAATAAATAGACTCTGATTTTATGGTGAAAAGGGACGGGCGTTACAGTTTATATTTTGAGCAATTTTTAACCCATGGAAATTAATTTGTATTGATTTATTACTTGAGAAACTATTTTCCAATTTCATTCGAAAATGAATTGTTTTAAGACGCAGTTGAAAGATATTTCAAGTGTTATTCGACTAATGATCGTATAATTATCATGGGTGGGCCTCCACTTCTTATCTTTTTAACTGAAATACCCATCTCATGACTAAGTTTTCCTTACGATTGATCAAATTTTGTAACATCTAGATCATCGCAGAGCTTGTAAGTTCTTCGCTTGATTAACCTATATGTGATCCAAATTACCATGATCAAGGGTGTGGATCGCAAGAACCTGCATTTGCATGGATCCTTTTAAACCTTCTTTACATCAGATCTTGTAAAACTTAGATTTCAACAGTTGTGTAATAAACTTGTTTATGATAGAAGAACAATTTAAATTATATCAGACAATTTATTAAACAGATCAAAAGACTTAACTAAAGTGGTTTCTATTTCCTAAACCTCGAAATTGGGCTAACAAAGTACAAGTTTATTTGTTCATAAATGACAGGAGAGGGTTGATTTCAAATTCAAAGGATGAATATGTCTATTTTGAATTTCATTTTCAACTTTCAAGCCTTTTTATTTTATGATTAATTTAATGCATTTAACAAATAAAAAGTGTTGCCCATTCAAATCTTATTTTTTACAATTGATAAAAATATTAATATTTTTTATAAGAAAGTATATCAGATTTTCTTGTTTAATTCACTAGTTATTAAGTACATACATATCTTATCCATTTATCTGATTTTTTGTAAATTTAAATCATATATTGTTTATATTTTTGACCTCCAGTACACCGTAACTGAGGTAGAAAGACAGAATATGACGTACATCAATCCAACTCTGACCATCTGAATACAGTGCATGCGTCTGAATTCTCTCTCAAGAAGAAAAATAATTTAATGAGGAGTTGTAGGCCTCTCTCCTCCCTTATAAGTCGGGTTGTTCGTTCTTATCAGTTTCTCTCCTCGTGAACATCATTCCCACAAAACCCTCTCCTTCCCCCTCCTCCGCTGCACCATTCCTACCTCCACCACTGACCAGAGCAGACTGTCCGAGCACAATCACTTTTCATCAGGCCCCACCATCATCCCTCTTCCAATACCATCATGCCACATTTCTTTCTGTCATGTCAACCGATAGATAGATACACTGCAGTTGAGTCTGGCCTGTCAGGAGACCTGTCACTGTTCAAAACCCAGTTCATCAGAATGAAAAAGAAGAAAGAAGAGAGAGAAAACAGAGAGTGAGCGTAAGAAGAAAAAACGGAGTTTGGGAGTCGGGAATTGGAAAGGGTGGAGAGGGAGTAACAGGCTTTTCATGGAATGTCCTATGAGTAGGAGAGGGTCCAGCTATGGAGGTCCTGATACTTGACCAAGGTATTACCGCCATTACTTTTCGAGAACACACTTTCTCTTCTGCTCCGACACGTAGTATTTGACATTTCAGACCTTCCTCCTGTCACCATCTCAACGCACTGATGCCCAGATACATGATACAAAGACGTTTCTAAACATTTTAATTCTATTTATTTATTTATGTCATTCACTTTTCATCCCATTTAGAAGTTGCATTACATATTTTAAAAACAACTTATCATAATCATTTTTTAAAAATTGATAACTTTTTTATTTCTAACCAGAAGATTATATCTTCTCTATTTCTGTTTAAATAATAAATGATAATAAAATAAACTCGTTATTATTCTTTATTAGTTCTTTATAAGTGTGTACTTCCATCCAAATGCCTACTTGGGTTTTACATGCATGTTATGGGGCCATAGCATTCATTTGGAAAGATATCATTATACTCAGGTTGATTTTTTTTTTACATGTGAAACTCATATATAATTCTATTAAAATTTATATCGATGAGTCCATTATTTTTAAGACACATTAAGGTTGGGTTATTGGGACTCAAACTTATAATTTTTCACTTTCTGAGACGAAAGGGAACTAGTTGAGCTACACCCATATGATAAAATAATTTTTAATTTTATTTAAAATTAGAAATTTAGAAATATACAATTTTTAATAAAAAAATTGTTATTATGAAAATAATGGAATGTATCTTTGATCTAAAATACGATGATATTGTATCATGTACTTTCTATTGTTTTTCTAAAAAGTTGTCAGATAAATAGTAGGAGTGGCCATCTTAAGTCAGAAAAACTCTTTTAGGAGACACGAGTTTTTAGATTTTCCACTTTGCCCCTCATTTGTAAAATTCAGTTCACCTGTCCGGTGTACCGATGGATGAATCGATTCACTTGAAAATGGATATAGTTAAAATCAGTGCACCGACTGATACACCGATGAGTAAACCGATTTCCACAGATGGACGAGGGGCAATGTGAGAAATTCACTAAAACTCATGTCTCTTAAAAGAGTATGTCCGTGTTAAGATATGCACACAATAATAGAGATGACTGATGGTTCTATTTTTTATTTGAAGGACAAAATACTTTTATTAAAATGATAGTGTGAAAGATAATAATTTATTTTTAGAACAACATTTGAAGCAATAGTTCCATCGTCAAGCATATAGTTAATAATTGATTTCTTTTATGACCTAATCAATCACTCTTTTGTGGTTTCCTTAATGACCCACACAAATGAATGTAATGCCATTTTTAGATTATACTTTTTTTTAGTTTCATGGAATTATTTAAATTGGGTATATAAAAATGCATGTGGATATGTATCAATTATACAAACATATAAGTATTATTGCAGCAATAAATAGCTGCCAGACATTCTCTGACTTATTTGTTTTCTTAAATAAGAAATATAATAAAATAAAGAAAAATGAAAGATATAGTGTGGGCAATTTTTTGTTAAAAAGTCTTTTATAGAGTATTTTTGAAATTTTAATAGAAAATACAGGTTGAAATTTCAGTAAAAAAATCGTTTAAATTTCAAAAAATTAAGTCAAATAAAGGAAATGTCTAAAATTCTTGTGAAAAAATTTAGTCGAGTTTTCAACCAAATCTTTTAAAAATTCCTTAAAATTTCAACTGAAAATTCATTTTAAAAAATGGGGAAAGATATGATACACACTGATTGTTTCTTCTGTCTTGACTTTATCTCAAATTTGAAGTTTTCCACCTTAGTCTTCTCAATTAACGAACACCAAATAAAATACTTGATCAAGTGCATTGACTAATTTGTGTTTGGTAGATGGTAAATTAAAAATAATATATAGAAAAAAAGAAGATTTTTAGGTATGCGATAACTTTTATTTTTAATTTACGTGTGGGTGCGATACCCTTTTTATATCTGAATATTTTTTTATTTATTTTTAAAATATTTTCTCTGCCATTAACTAGTTCTCTATTTTCAATGACAATAGAATAGTAATTTTTTAATTAAATAGATTTTTATAATTTCATAAATTTAAAATCTCTAACCTCAAAACTTACCTATTGGCAAATGAAGTCAAACATTCAATTCAGTTGGTGTCACCTAATCAATTCTCTCTCCACGGAGCCACGGAGATGCAATCTTCTCCCGTTAGTTTAAGCATAAATTTCCAACATTTGCATGATTTATTATGATAATTGACTCATACTTAGATTATGCTAAATCTGTCTTAGAATAAAAATCATAGGTAGCAATCCTACGATGGGAATTTTATGTAACCTGATACAAATTTTACTATATTGCCCATTTTGCCTTTTCGAACCGGCTCACTGAACCCTTCGAATCAATTCGCCGGATCACTGACCTTTCCACTGTGATATAAATCGGCTCACTGATCGGCTTGCTGGATTATTGATCGGATCACTAAACGGCTCACTGTAATTTATTTAAGTGAAACTGTTTTTAAAATCGAATCACTCACTTGATCACTGCCCGTCTTAGTGACTGGATCACTGTTTTTTTTTTTAAAATACTTTCATACAGTGAAAGAGTAAAATGGATAATACCCATATCTCATTAAACAAAATACTGATTGGAGAATCGCTATTCAAAATCATTTCTACTATTACAAGTATCTATCTCTTCATGCATAGTATTTATTTTTTATTTTTTAATTTACTTATAAGAAACTGCAAGATATTCAATTTAAAAATCCACGCTTAAAATACACCAAAGTTAGTCTATGTAGAGTTGAACCCACAACCTCCGATTTCCTAATGCAAGAGACAATCAGTAGAACTCGGTGTCAACCCTTTCTTCTAACTATATATTTTGCCTATATATTAACATTTAAATCCAGTAAATTAGTCAATAAGTAATCTGATTAATTTGCTGGGATGATAATAATAATTAATAATCAATTAAATACTATGGTTTTAAAAAATTTAGTGTGAATTGAGTTGATGGGTGAGTGGGACCAATTAACATGTACGTCTCACCTCTAATTGCAAAATGGTGGAGACCGTTCTCCACGCCATCCGGACTCTCTCAAATATCTTCTCTCTCACTCTCTTTCAGCTGTTTCTCTCTCTAGTGAAAACGATAGAGAAGAAAACAACAGTTGAAAAAGGAAAAGAAAGACTTCCTTTTCTTTTAACCCAAAACCTGATAATTCTCTTGGAAGACTTCAGAAAATGGAGCAGTGAATTGATTCTGTTTCCTCTCTGCTTCTCTCAGACATGGAAGAGGATCTCTACCGACTCGATCCCACGATCTCGTCTTCTGACTCTGTAAACTTCGACGCCCTCCTCCCATTCGAAGCAGATTATGGGTCACAGATCCATGCTGCCAACAACCCGGATATCTACAGACCCGAGATGTCCGATCTCATCAAAGCCCAGATCGCAACCCACCCCAAATACCCCACCTTAGTCTCAGCTTTCATCGAATGCCGCAAGGTATTCACTCAAAAAAAAGAAGACTCAAAATATTTCTAATTATTTTTCTTCTTCTTCACGCTCCCTTATCTGCATGCAGGTGGGAGCGCCGCCTGAAGTGGCGACTCTTCTAGAAGAAATAGGGAGAGAGAACCATTCGATTCCACATCGGCTCTGTGGAGAAATCAGAGTCGACCCGGAGCTAGACGAGTTCATGGTAACCGAGTGTCCTTTCCAAGCTAATTTTCGATGGCACGAGCTGTAAATTTGATGGGTTTGGGGGATTTTTGTTTATCTCAGGACGCCTACTGTGAGATTTTGATGAGATACAAGGAGGAGCTATCTCGACAGTTGGATGAGGCCACCGTGTTCTTGCACAAGATCGAGTCGCAGCTCAGCAATCTCTGCAAAGTCTCAACGTCGTCACCAACGGCTACTACCAACGAGCAGTCCAGTAGAGGTTCTTTCTTCCCCCCCGCGCATTTTAGTTTCATGTCTTAATACTTCTCTACTCTGCGCATGTGGTGGCGTTTCACTCTCCCCCTGGTTGCACTGTTGTAATCTCGGATCACTGGCTTTACCTACATGCTCACATTAGCGTCATGCACAGTGTTTTTTCCGCAAGTTAGAATTTGAATAAAGGATATATATTTTTTTTTTGGCCTTGTCATTTCACATCTGGAAAGCAGTTTTTGGGTGGGTATTAAATTGAGCGGGGGTGCGTAGTTCGCATCCTAGATTGGGCTCAACCTCAACTACTGTTTGCACACTGTACTAGAGGGTAACTTTCTGCTGTTTGATTTTAAATACCTGGAAAAATTATTACAAAATTAATTTCTGGAGCTTTCCTCACTGAGTTTTGCTCATTTTTATCTGAAAATAACCTGTTAGAGAAAGAAGGTAGGCATCTCCAAGGCAGTGAAACAAGTGAAGAATGAATTATTTTCATAGAAAGATGTCTTGTGATGAATTTCGAACAAATTTAATGTATGGGTTAAAATCAATTAGTGCAATGGAAGCATTATTCACTTGGGTGATTCTTTTGTTTAGAGTTTCATTAGTTTTCTTGGGTTTTTTTGGCAAATGTTTGGTAAGCAATAGTCTGAAATACTTCAGTGAGTAGTGTTTGAACATTCTTTTTAAAGTGAGATACTGTTTTTCTTTCCCCTTTACTATTCATTCCACTATAAGGAATAAGTTAGACAAATTTCTTTCTTTTTTTCTACATTTTATGATTCCTTAAGTATCTATATCAAATGTAAAGTTGGATGGGTGCAGGTTCCGGTGACATGTGACCCAAAAAATAGTACATGGGCACATGCCACCATGTTTAAATAAAATTAAATCTAAGTTTGTTAAAAATACGGTGAAAGAAACACCTATAGAAACTATATATTATTTTTACTCTAAACGTTACCATGAAGAATGGGTGCGAGTGCCTACAAGTGCCCAACACGGGTACGTCACACATTTTGAAGTGTTCTTGCAACATAGATCATGTGACACCAATAATAGAATAAAATTCCGACCTTTCAAATATATTTGCATATATGCATGGATGTATACATGAATACATGTCATGGAATTATAGTTTTTTTTTTTCTCATTGAGGGTTTTTTAACTTTTTAAATTATCCATCTCTTTTGGCCTTTTTCGATTAATGTGTAGTAAAATGATGCCTTATGTTTATTAAGTAGGACACTTTTTTGGTGTTCCATTCTGCTGCAGACTGTTTACATGTGGTACATTTACATTCAATTTGTTGGTGTTTACATGTAGCATCTTTCATACATGCAAATATGCAGTGGAACTTATATTTAATCTCAATGATTTATGGATATTTTTTATTTTTTTTATCTCATCAGATTGGTTATTGCATGTCGAGCTATTATTATCATTGTTAATGGTTTTATCATATGAATGTTGGCATGAATTTGTGCGTTTTGGCATGCATCTCTTGTCTTCATGATCATATAATTCAAAGTTATTAAATTTAGGAGCAGTTGATAGGATTGACAAAGTGAATGGAAAGTATGGGCAATTTTGAAATTCAACAATAATGTAATCAATACAATGAAACAGATATACATGGAAAAAATCTTGCAAAAGTATGTGAAGATGGAAAAGTAAATTGACATGAAAGAGTGGGTTAAGTAGACTGTAACCTATACTAAATTGAAAAAAAAAATGCAATTATGGCTTCCTTGCATTTTAACAAATTTACTGTGGATTTTGCTCGACAATTATCACCTTGAAACTATTTTAGATGTCGTTGTGGTTCAATGCACATAGTATACTAAGAGTGGTTACGAGGATAAGCGTATAATATGGATAGAAATGGTAAAATCATATATGAATTTATACCATGTTATGTATATTTTCTTGTTTCGGAAATTTGATGCATTCATAGATAGGGAACCATAAATGGAATCGACAGCGTCGATATGGATGATGGAGTTGGCTAAGGATGTCAGAGCTTATATTCCATAGCCATAAGAGAAACTAATGATATGTACTCAATCAAACAAATTTGAATGGTTAATGTGGAGGTGTGTGGCTCAAGCCATTTAGGTTTAATATATTAAATTTTAAAAATGACTTGTAGTGAATAGGCAATTTTCCCCTCTAAAACATTCTGACTTAACAAACATCCGTGTAGTTGGATACTTGTGCAATTTGTTGCATTTCTAGTTTTTTTAGCATGATAGCTTCTACCTTTACTTCGATATTGTCCTGAAGTACATGCGCAGCTAACAAATATTTTGCTTTGTGAAAATATCAACAACAAAATATTCCATTGAGGAGATTCTATGAAATTTGATTGCTGTGGAGAACGGAGAGAAGAAATCAAAGCCTTTCACAACGAAAGTCTAGTCGGCCACAAATGAGAAAGAAATATAAGAAATGCAGGATGAATCGTTTGAAATCCCCATTGTGGTATAACTAATACATTTTTTTATATGTATATATGAAAAAATAATAAGAAAAAACACAAAGGAGAAGTTGAAAGTTGTGATGGGTATGGAGAAGAAAGGAATCTTATGTTACTACAGTCTAGGGTCCCTCTTGAGTTTGCAACATGGGATTAAGGGTTTCCACACCAAAACATGGAATGTAATTTGATGATTGAAAGAAAAATAATTGAAAAAACATCGACTCAAGATAAATGGACTTGGAAGCAAGTAGTGGATGCGATGTAGCCCCGGTCCAAGAAAACTAACATCAAATTTTGGCCACGGGATGGGTTCGGCCAAAGGCTCCAATTGTTGGAATTGGAGAAAGGTCCAAAGGCACGAATCCACAAATAAAATTGAAAATTTTGCTCTTCTAAGAAATCAAAGTTAGAGAGCGAAAGAAATTAATAATGATCATCCAAAAACTGATCTAAAATCGGCCCAATTAGATATTGGATCCCAAAATTGACTTGAGAACTTAGAATCTCACTCACAAATAATGCAATTTTAAAGCCTAAAATCCCACTTTGGGCAATTTCTCTATGGAAAAAATGAACAAAGGTTTCAATTCAATTCGAATTTTCACAAAATAATTGTGCAATTATTCAATTAAAATGAAAACAGAAATTCGAAAATCCCACAAGAATGACTGAAAATTGCATGCATTATGTTAATGAAATACAAATTAAATTCCTTGAGAATTCAAATCTACCAAACTCACTAGACTTGGAGAGAACCCAAAGCATAAATCATTCAATCGAATCAACTCAACTTGTGTGTTTACAATGTCGATCATATCTCAATTTATAGAGGTTTATATGCAGCAAAAAAATAAAAATTGAAATTCGTCCTTTGGTACACAAATTAGGGTGTGGCCCTCATTCTGTGTTGGTAATTGGGGAAATTCCAATCACTACATGCCAAGTGGCATATATTACATTATAAAATAAAAGAAAATTCCGATAAGGGGTTGGGTGAAAATTAAATTTTTTTTTTTTTGAATTTACGTGTGGGAAGCTGCGGGATACCCAGTGTAAAACCCCCACCGGTGAGCCCATTACTCCTAAGACACACCAAGGTGAAGGCCATAGGGACTCGAACCCGCAACCTCTCGCTTTCCGAGGCGGGGGAGGCAACCGGTTGAGCTACACCGATTTTGAGTGACTTGTGGTTTTGTTGCTAATCCAAGGCTGCCAACTCTAAGTAGAAAGGAGGTGGAGAATCTTCTGGTTAGGAGGTGGAGAGTGCTTTCCGCTACAATTTCTTGTGCTTTAATTTTGGGCTTCTTCCTTGGATCAAATCACACCCAATTTGTGTAGTTATGAGCCTGATCCATTACCCCAGCCCATAGGTTAATTATTTTAATAGTTTGGGCCCAAAATGAGATTTTAAAGGGCCCGGTTTGGCACCTTTGATTTTGTGATGTGCCCTATGTGCTTTTTCCACAATGTCTTCATTTAATTGTCTTATGTACTTTAGGCCCTTGACTTCTTTATGGTCCATGATAGCAATGATGTTGTCATCAGGATACTTTTGAAATTTGATATGAATTTGCTTATGAATTTAATGTTTAGTTGTTTTTGGATGCGGATTTGGATATGTTTGGTTTTGAATCCTATAATGCTTTAATCCAAATGTTGTAGGTGTTGATAACAAACATATAGAGTATTTACATGTGGTGTTCACAATCTAAATTAAGGAATTGATTTAATGTTAATCTGAATGACTAATTAACTGATCCAAGGTCTATGTCGCTGTTGAGTAGAGCTAAGATGAAAATTCTGTACATAGACGACAAAATTACGATGGTAAAAATCTTCATATCGATTTGCACATTCATAATTTAGGAATAGTGAGCGGGGTAGGAGAACAAGTGATGCATAGCGGCTACCAAGCCAATGAGATGGTTTAGACCACCTTAGAATACAATGAGGTGGTGTTGGGTTACTTTGAAGCAAAGCAAGACACTTTAAAAAAAGTGTAAAGATGGTGCTCCATGTGCACCTTTTGCATGGATAACTCCTAAGGAAACAACAACCTCTCTTTCATCCATTCTTGCGGATGGCATCACATATACATATATAGAATTTCTTGTCAATGGTTCTAGTACTTAAGTAGGACTCTTACTACGCTCAGATTTGTAATTCTGTCTACAGCCTACGTTCATTTTATGCTTAAATTCTAATTTAATCTAACCCATACTCCTAATATAACTAAATAATGACTTGTAGTACAGTTAAAACATTAATCTTACCGTAGAAATAAATGTTATGATGATATGTATATGGCATATATTGGTGTTTTAGTTTGTCTTTTGGGCTTTTTGTTTGGCAGATCATGAACCACTGCATCTTGTATTTTGAGAAAAGTAGTATAGAATTAAGAGGAAATTCAAAATTGATTCTAGAATTGGATCATTAGTTGGATGTCGATGTAGAGTCAAATTTGGATCCTACACTATGGTTCAGTCAAATTTAGATGTTGCATCTTCGTTTTCAATTAATATATATAGATTTTTCACAAACTTAACCTGCATATGACTGCAGGAAATGTGAGAAATTTCAAGTAATTGACACCTTGAATGGTAGATAAAGTTTTTTAATGGACGAATGGTTTATTGTTGCAAAAGGGTTCATGAGAGCTTTCAAGGTATCTAGATTCAATCAAGACCAACCAAGCCAAAAATTGCTACCCATTTGGCTTCCAAGGATAATTTGATTTTTTAATAGAAAAGAAAATCCTACGAATAATCTGAGGAGTTAATTCATTGATGACCTTCACATAATAATAGGAAAATGATTAATTGCCCATAGATCATAATCTCTTAAGACACCATTGTAAAATAGGCCATAACCTTTTTTTCGATGCCTATACAACAATGAGCTCGTTGAGAAGAAATTGTCTAGCTTATATAGTGGATTCAAATCAATGCCATATGGACAACTAAACAAAATAAATGGCCATATTAGAAAGCAAAAAAAAGGATTGTGCCTGTGGTGGTGATGAAGGACGAAACTCAAAAATCATGGTTGGACATGGTCCTTTTTTGTTATAATTTGTTTTTGACATCCAAAAAAGTCAACCAAATGTGGGGGTGTCGGACTTAATCAACTACAATTTGACCAAAATTCAACTCAAAAATCAAATTGTAGCTACTTGATTTGTATGGTCAAAATCTCCAGGCATACTGGGTTTTAAAAACACTCGACACTTGGTGATTTTAACCACTAAAATTAAGTTGGTTGAAAGTGATTTTTATTTTGAGATTTGTACTACTTGTAGCCTATCAAGGCTATTTTCAATATGTACATTTGTCGTTTAGAAGGTTTATAAGAAAGAGAAAAGATGAAACCTATAGAGTGGAATGGCTAGAGCTGTGCTGGGTTGTTCTAGCTTGTTTTGCCTAGACCAGGTTGATTCTAGTTGATCCACTAAAAGAAATGGAACGGAACCTGGTGTCCGAATTCGAGTGTTCTGTTTTGTTTTTCTATGAAAATTGGAACAACCCGTCCATTTTGGTTGGAACATAATGAAATTTAAAGCTAAGCTGAGAAATGATTAAAATTTGATGTGTTGTATATATCTTAGAACCATGAATATATAGACTAGAATAGATGATCATGATATCTCTAAATCCTATCACGATCTAGCTACTGCATAAAGAGATAATAATGATTTTATTATTATAATTTTTGAGGTGTCTTAATATCTTTTAACACACTATTGCTGTCTTCGAATATGGATTTGGATTTGCCATTATTTTTAGACATGCGCGTGTGGATCTATGTAGGGGTTATTTGGCTTTGATGAATTTCGTTGAATTCCAATAAAGTGGGTTTTAGTTTTAGGAAACTGAAAAAAGAAACTGTTTGGGAGTGATTTCTCCTCTACCCGTACTTTTCCTGTTGGATTGATGTGGGAGGAAATTTTGTAAAAATAAATCTGATCATGTTTTGATGGGGGGCTGTTGTATTTTCAAGACTTGGTGGAAATGGGGGTTTCCCAAAGGGGTGAAGAGTTCATCAGGTCATAATCTCTAAAATTGTGTTTGGATAGGGAGAACGTCGAAAGTTCTTGTTGGGAACAGAGAATTGCGCTATTTCGTTGAGATGAGTTGGAGAAAGTGGCTCTCACAGGAGAGCTAAGTTCTTCTAAACATGGTGAATATTGCTTTCTCCACCGAAGGATGAAGAACTCAATGTTTTCCTCTCCCCCTCGTTTCTCTCGTTTTCCTACATTTGCCTTTCTCCCCTATCTCATAGATTGTTGAAAATATCATCATTTGGCCAAATTATTTCTATGTAGGCCCAACGATAAGCGGACCAAACCATGGTATGACTGCAAAAAAAAAAACGGAAGAACATGTTTGTGCATACTTCTTTTCGTAATCCATTAAGATTGTTGGGATGAGGTTCATTAAGATCATTTTGTGGGACCCGCTTCACACTATTTGGAGTTCTCGAGGTGATGGATGCTCTTAAATTTCTTTGTTTCCGTTCCAAAAAAATCTGGAAGATGGGCAGTAGGAAAATGTACTCAATTAAATTGAGGAACTCCAACTTTGAACTCTAGTATGATCCCCACCTCAGGAGGAATTTCATACTTCCACTGAAGCACCTTGAATGAATGATTTGCGCTATGATATTCAAAACACTCAAATGAAGAAAAGAAGAAAAATTCACAATAATTTTCAAATGTTACTCTTTCAAAGGAGTGGAAGAATTAACAAACTAGGATGTCCTTGGGTATTCCAACTTCCGTTGTAAGGTTTTTGGACCTAGACTTGACATGCATGGGCTCCCAAGCCACGCAAATTCTCGTTTGTATTTGGCAACATGCCTTGTCATCGGCCCAAATTACTGCAACCCAACTGGGCTAATTTGGCTGCAGGTTGAGCTTGACCCAAGTTGCACTCCAGTATTACTGTCAATGATGCTTTTATTAGTTTTTGGAAAGTCGAACAATGCTCAATTGCATTGTTATATGTTGTGGTTCCTGATGTTGTTGTCATGTCCTTATCATACTCTTCCCTTCTTTCCTACCTATCAAAAACCATAATATCTTTCTTTAGGTCACCCTCTCCTCCTTTTTCCTTTTAGTTTGAACCATTTAAACTTGCTGACAAAGGTTGTAATCTAAACATTTTAAATGACTCATCTTTTTTCTCATCTTTTGGGGATGTTTTCACCGTCTCCTGGATGTTATCATTTCAAATTCTCTTCACTTGGAATTCTTGAAATGTGCCTCTCTATTACATTTACTTTACCACAAAGCACCATGGAATGTTTATGGCCTGATGGTCACTTTGTAGAAATTCCCTTTTGATCCTCGTGGCACTTTTTTAATTTGTATTGGCACATCACCTTCTTTCTTATTCTTAGCTCACCCTGCCCCCATTTTATTAGAAGTATCCTATTCAGATTCTTTGTCAAGTTGTACTGTTCCACTTGTATACCTAATTTTAAGACGTTGATATATACACATATCAATTGGTTCATCTGCTCTATTCGATGGACTACTAAAGTTGCACTCTATGTATTTCTTCTTTGGTCTCTTTGTTTTCATATAGTTAAGCTGTTCTCCACAGAACCCAATTAATTATTTAACTAGTTATTTGTTTCACCCCATAAGCAGTTCATTGCCTGCTTATAATATGTACCATTTTACTACATCCTGTATTTCTAAGTAGTGAATAACTAATATAAATGACTGCTAGCTCAAAGTTCATCTTTGCTGATGGTCAAATCCAACCAAAGAACTTAATCGTCTCACCAAACACAATTCTTTTACAGCTTGTACTGTTAGTTGGTATTTTCTTATGATGTTGCAAACCTCTCTTAAAGACCCTTGTGTTGCTTTTCGATTAGTTTTTCATTAGATTCTCAATATACAAGTACAGATCTATACTAGGGTTTACCTGGCATGGATCACTTGTGAAATACTTTTCCAAATAATTAATACTCCCTCTGTCCTAAATTTGTTGTCCTATATGGATTTTGGAATTGTCCTAATATAGTTGTCTCATTTGTATTTGAGTAGTATAAAATGTGTTGAAAATGGCTGAGATCACATGAGTGCTGGCCTTGTGTAGATAGTTCTTTAAAAAATACAAATATTTCGAATGAGACAACTAAAATGGGATGGAGGGAGTATGTGATAAAGAGAATTTTGTTTAACCATGCACCTTGCAAAAATTTACAGTTGAATCAATTTTAATGATTGTATAATAAATCTCATTGCTTGTCTAAGTTTTTCAATAAACATAAAAATTAATCTAATGATATTATTTACCTTGTAGTTCTAATGGTGAGACTCTATACCTGTATATGAATGGAATTGTGGAGACTTTCTTTGATTGCATTAGGAGTCTTCTTCACTGAGATCGAAAGGAAGTCCGCAGCGTTTTTACAAGTGACCTGTTATCACTGAGTATTGCCTCCTTGCTATATGTTAGAATACAAAAGGCAACACATGTCCCCCTTCTTGAAAGGTTCGCTAGTCGCAATCTTATTTGCCAAGGAGCTGTAAGTGGTGATATGGTGGGAAAATGTCTAAGGAATGAAAACACAATTGAACCATTGATGAAATCTTATAAAGAGATGACGAAGGTTAGCCATTTGAGCCCTTGATGCAAAAGGAGTGGCTGAGTTACCATCTCAGCAATGTAGCGAAGGAAGGGAAAATGGAACATGAAAGTTTGTAATCTTTGGATTTTCTCCTTTACTCATTTGCTTGATGAATTGAATGTGGGCCTTCTTTGTTCTGATTTCCTTTGTGTTTAGTTTTTCTTGTTTTCTTCTCTTTGTTGATTGTTGTTCGCCTAAGGATTAAGCAGTTGTCTGTTTCCTACTCATTGGGAGTCCATCTGTTAAGAAATAGTTCTTTGAGAGGAATAGTTCCAAGAGAATGAAGGCCTCGGAGTCTTGGGAATGACCCAATGTGGCTGGGTATTGCCCACAAGTAAAGGTCCTTCATCTTCACTTGGAATGGTTCCTCTCTCCAACATATTCAGCACATCTATAATTCAATTCTCCTTTACAAATATCACACCTAAAGGCATGGACTTGAATCTTGACTCCAACAGCATTCATAAATCATGTGAGCATCATGTCAAATAGAAACCCCTAGAATCAAACCCTGATGATCAAATCCTTGCCATAAACTTTGTGAATACAATAACGATAATCTGAAATCTAATCCTATCCTTCTAATCCACTATAAGATGTTTTAATTTTACTTGTTGTCATATACTTGAACAAATGCGTTGTTTTTGGTACAAGTCAAGTTGTTGAACCTTGGTTTGTTATTCTAGCCAGGTCTATCTATTAAATAAGATGGTTTAGGCATGGGTTGTATCATGCTGAGGTTTGCATTGACTCGATTAACTGTTAGGGCTGGTTGAACCTGTTTAATGGGTTGTCTACAATGCATCAACCCATTTATTAATTGAATCAGGTTTTGATGGCTGTGAAATAAATGGGCTGAGATGGGTTAACCTTATGCTTCGCTGGGTTGGGTTGATGCATAGAATAAATGGGTCCAAATGTGTCTCAACTCGATAGATGAGTCGAGACAAGCATGGATAAGATCATGATATTTAAGATTGTTTAGGTAAAAAATGTGAAGGATTTGATTGTAACAATTTTTTCAAGATAGTGATTCCTCATGTTTCTTGATAGAAAACTTTTAAGATGTATTTTCAAGTGGATTTGCCCATGACAATTCAAATTCACAGTGGAGTTCACAAACGACTGAGTGAAAATCTTCAAAAAGAATCTCTTTTTCCTAGATAATTGTATATTTCCTTTGCTAAAATTGTAGAAACAAATGTACCCAAATGAGGTGCTTGATTTTTCTTTCTTTGTCATGCAAAGGATTTTGCTATTGTTTGATTATCAAACTAGAATATGTAGTTTCGTAATCGCTAATGCCGTAGCAAATCCTTTTTGGAAACTGCACGATTCCTTATTGCCACTTGTTATTTACCAATAAAATCCCCGTTTTGACAGGAACTTGGATTCATAGCACTCGATATTGCACCAAGTTTCATGATCCTTGCCTGCTCGATTCTTCTATCAAAATGATGCAAAATGAATGACTTGATGTCATTTGCCCCTCTTATTTATTGAGCGAGTTGCTATTTTATTGCGCCTGTTACTGGTTGATTGATAGGTCTTTGTAGTTTTGTGAAAAACTTTACTGAAATCTCCTGTGTTGTTTAGTGCTTTGATCTGATCATTCATCTAAGTTTTGAGCATTACTGCCTTGGCTGTATTTGTGAGACCTCGTTGATGGTACTTATTTGCCTTAACATGGGGTACATGACTGGAACATGGATTTTAGATGTGTGTGGGTGGCACAATGGTAAGAACATGATGCAGTTGTTGATGGCAGCAGTTGAATTTTTAATTTTGTGCTTGCTAACTCCCTTGAAATCAGCTAGTGTGCCATGGGAGAAAAACAGTTCGTTCTTAAAAAGGGTAAAACACTCATTTTGATGTGCAGATAACACAATGATATACACAGGTTGCAGTTTTCATGGCATTACTGGGAATTGGTTGTGTTTAATTTTGTGCATGCCCTACATGCTGAAATCAAGAACCATATTACGGCTGTGAACCAAACCGAGTTTTTTCTTTGAAAGAAAAACGATTCAGTGTTGCCCTGTGTGTACTTAATTGCCTACACAGGCATGTTACTCTCAAGTGGACTTGATAATGGGATCATAATTTATATCTATGTCATTTTGGCATAGTATGCATTAGATAGTAAAAAGTGGCTATAATGATGTCCATGTGCATAGCTTATCTTTGTTGCTGTCAACCTCATCAAAACCGTAACATGTAAACTCTATATCTCAGATGAAGCGGCTGGATCTTCAGAAGAGGAGCTAAGCTATGGAGAAGCTGAAACTATAGAAAACCAGAAATCTAGTCCTTGTAATGTTGACCAGGAGCTTAAACAAATGCTATTACGCAAATACAGTGGCTATCTTAGCAGCCTCCGGAAAGAGTTTTTGAAGAAAAAGAAGAAAGGGAAGTTGCCGAGGGATGCCAGGGTGGCTTTACTGGACTGGTGGAACGCCCACTATAGATGGCCATATCCGACGGTAATCCTAATATTCTATGGATTTCTTTTTCCTACGTATCACTAAAATCAACTGCTTGATTAAATTGAATTTTAAAAATGGTTCTGATTGAAGACATGTGTTGTCCATCAAATTTTTCCCATTTTGCGACTTCCTGCATTTTTGGTTGGCCCTTGTGTGTATCGAGTACCACCTGTGCTATGGGGAAGTTACCAACATTGAGAGATCTTGCTCTAGTCTTCTCCAATCAAACAACCATACTATTGAAGTGGATTTATTTTTTGGAACAGTCACAAAACTTTTCTTGTGAGAATCCATTTAATATAAGATAAGAATGAAAATAAGTTTCACATTTATTTAAAATAAAATGCCAATTTTTTCCGCTTTAGGGCATAATTATCCAAGATGGATATATATCTTCATGAATCTGTGTCATTCTGTCATGTATCTTCCCTAATTGTTGGAACTCACATCCTGAGGATGTCATGCATGGCCTCTTGTAGAAAAAAGGTAAGATCATGCAATACAGTCGCATAAGTAGCTGCTCCCTTTTACTAAGTGATATGGCCAAGTACTGAAAAGTTGTATTACTATAAGTAGTTTGTAATGAAATTTGCCATCTTGCATGTGTCATTGTGATTATGAACATTGTCTTTTCTACGGAGTTCTATTTGGTAGGTCTTTGTTATGCTGTTGAGTATTATTAAGTTCAAGTGATGATGTTATCCTGTTGAACTGAACAATTCATGAAAAGTATCATAGGTTGAATATTTATTCCATGCTTTGTTTCGTATTTGCCTAAGATTGAGAGTTGCACTTACAAATGAGAGTAGAGACTTTGCAGTACTGGCATCTTACTCTTCTCCTTTTCCTCTTTATCATTTAAAGATGCGGCATGTGTATTTGTTTTCTGAAAATGGGAAGCAGGATGAAGAAAAGGCAAAACTTGCAGACAGAACAGGACTGGATCAGAAGCAAATAAACAACTGGTTCATAAACCAGAGGAAGAGACATTGGAAGCCTTCAGAAGACATGCGGTTTGCATTAATGGAGGGTGTAAGTGGCATTGGAGGATCTTGTCCATTGTATTTTGACACTGGAACAAATGTTCCTTGAATGGTAATTTTACTGCTCTTCGCTCACTTTCGTATTATTTATATGTCAGAACTCTTTTATTTGTTTAAAATTTTTGTTCTCTTTCACAATCTTTTCTTTTTATATGCTTAAAGTTTTGTTCTCAATTTTGTATTCTATCAATTTGGTGCATTGGGAACTTACCATATTTGGACGGATGAACCATTATAATTCTTTTAATGGTAATCAGTATCTTTCTTCCCAACTGAGAGTCTACAGCTCATGGTATGAGGGAATGCTTTTGAACATATCCCAGTATGTGTTAAGAACCTGAAGAATTGTATAGATTTTTTTTTTTTTCATTTCTTTTTACTAAGCTTGTAATCATTTTATTTTTTATTTCTAGTAGTCATTTGATCAAGTCCATTATCTTTTTAGAGGCTAATACTGTGTTTTTTCTTCTTGTTAACAAATCAAGCAGAGCTCAAACAGCTGATATGATTTGGTACTTCTTTCAATCGTTTGGGTTCCCAGCCTTGGGCCAGTCTAGGATTTATTTAAATATTCAAAGTATGAAGGAAACAAAAGATCAAGCAGAGCCCAGACAGCTGATATGATTTGATACTTCAATTATTCAGGTTCCAGTCTTGGTCCAGCATGGATGAGGAACGGAACGCCTTTACTTAACATTAGAAGTATGAAGGTACCATCTGTATAAAAAAGAATTCCCTCCATTTCGTCTTCATCTTTGGGCAATCACTCGGTTGTAGATTTTGTGCAACAGCCCCTTTCTACTTACAGAGAAGGGATCTCATGGGGGCTGAGTTGCAAATTCTAGAAACCCTAACACGTAGCCACTGCCCCTCTTATCTGGGCACTTTCTTTTATTTTCAATTTCATTTTTCTTTTCTGGATACAGGAGAAATTTTAATCACATCAATGTATTTATGTCCTTTGTCTAAAAATCATGGGTTATATCTTTCAGAAATTTCATAGTTCAAGCAAACCCTAAAATGGGTTTAAAAGAAAATATTTCAAATGAATTGTGAGTTGGCGGCATAACCGATGTCTGCTGTTGCTCATCGGATCGTGAACTTTTATTCATCGGTTCGTGTTTGCCTGTTTGGAGTACTTTGCAGATGGACTGCAAGAATATTTGCGAAAATTCCTAGGATGCAACGGCCGCCCATCATTGAGTTCAGTACCGAGTCCATGAACCAAATTGATGCCACTGGATGGGGAGCCTTTAGCTGCTTGTTTAGCGTAAAGTTAGAAACAAACCCTTTTCTGCGGACCAATGGACTGGGGAGATTTTGATTATTTGTATTCAGATTATGATTTCTATCAAGAGAAATCTCTTGAAAAAGGAATCCCCTTGTCCAATGTTCAGCAAACCAACATCTGAATAACTCCTGTCAGATGATATGCAACCTGATGCATTTCCTGCTATGATTCAAAAACTCCAAGTGCCCATGAAGATTGATGCACTGCATTAAAGAATTCATTGAATACCGAGAGACCCATGAAACTAATTAGGAAAAGGGTCATCCGGTAAAAGAGAACACGATGTATCAACAAAACTAGAACTAATTTATAAAGTAAAGAGAACTTCCGCAGCTTCAAAGTGAAAGACACTACATCGGCTTTGTTGGATGAATAGACAATCATAAGTTCTACAATTTTCGGCAGATGCCGAGATTTTTTTCCCTGGTTTGGAGAACCCTAATGAGAGCAGTATTTGAGAATTAGAGATCGACAAATCTGGATAATGCTGCAGCAAAAAAAATGAAATGGATAGATGATTTGAACCATTACCACAATGATTTGATTGCATGGATAAGTGATTTAAATAAAGTCGTGGACATATAAACGCCCTTCAATCGATAACAAAACAACTAAGACTGATCATATGTAAAGATTTTTTTAAATATAAGCATCTTTTTGTTATTTTTATCTAGAGGCAATTTTGTCATTGTGAACAATTTATATGGAAATAAATGATGAATAAATGTTTTATTTTTTGTCATCGGAGGGTTTTTAGATTTTTATGAAAACTCTGGGTATTTTGTAAAATTTTCTACGACAGGGTGCTTTTTTTTTTACTACAAAAATCTCTCTCAATTTAAATTTCTTATATGGATTTTGGGATTGTCTCAAAATAGTTGTCTTATTTATATTAGAGTAGAATAAAGTGTGTTAAAAATGGATGTGATCACATGTAGTTCTAGCCTTATATAGAGAGTTACTTACAAAATACAAACGTTTTAAATGATACAATTAAAATGGAACCGAGGAAGTATTATTTTTCATGCATCTACGATAGAAAGTTTCACAACTGTCAAACAGATGTGGAATCCTTTTATTGAATTAGAGAGAATGAGAGATTGCGTGTCGAAACATACAAGGTAAGGTGAAATATTTCTTGAAACTCCTTTTTCGGTTGGACTCCAACCTTGTTAGGCCTCGACATTCTTTTACTGTATAACATGTATACTCCCAACTAGGGGTCCTAATCGTATCAGCCGATCTGATACAGTTTTGAAACCTTATCATATCGGCCGATATGCCGATTTCTCGTCCGCATCATATCGGCCGATATCAAAATATCGGTTGATATTGGCCATTTCTGTTAAAAAAAATGAGAGAGAAAAATATCATCAGATATATTGACCGATAACAAGATATTGGTCGATATATCGTATCGGCCGATACCGAATTTTAAACGCATGCTCCGAATTTTGTTCCCCATAATTCTCGACTTTTAAAATGGGGATTCCTAACGTCTCTCATTTCTTTTGTCGGGCATTAGTACCTCTAGTCAAGTTCATTTTATATCTATTTGTAGTTGATGTTCATTATGAAAGAGATGCAATTTGGACAGATAAGTTGACAACAGACGAAAAGGAGAGATTAATAAAAAAAAGAAGGTTTCTATTACAAAATATAATCACTTTAAATAGTAAAATTTTAAATAAAAATTTAATAAATATATAGAAATGATCATTCACCTTTAAGTGAGCTACATTGGCTACTTCATTATCAATGAGGTGGCGTCCAAGAAAGAATTTGGGAAGCTGAAATAGGACTAAGACTTGGATATGGATGGTGATTGAAATCAGGGGTTGAGATATTGGCCGATACGTATGGTATCGTCTGATACATGTAGATCAGAGAAAGTACTGCAGCGTGTAGGCCTAACCATTTAGTTCCATGTAGGAGAAATGCTTAATCTAGCAGCCAGGCCTTTAAAGTAGCCCTAATGTAGTTCAGTTGGGCTGGACTAAGATTACCCATATGGTAGTTGAGACTGGACAGTCGACCGTTGTAATATAGTGGTGTCCATCTTTGGGCTAGCCAAGCCTAGGACTGATTTGTATGTACTAGGTCTGATTCTAAGTTGACCCAGATAACATAGCATGTAGCTAAGCCCAAATTGTAATTTGTCCTAGGTCTTACTCGGGCTCAGTTAGGCTTAGGCTTCTCCATTTGGGCATGAGCCTTGGTGCGAGTTCGGCTCTTCTTTGCACCTTAGGTTGGGCCTAACCCAAATTGGACCTCTGATAGTAGAGTAGACAAGAAAGTAGATGGAATTAGGGGTGAAACTTGGGTCTGGCTTTAACCTAATCGAATGACCTGACCTGAGAAATCAATGGGTTTGAGTTATGTATTTCTATATCTCGGATCGAGTCGGGTTGGGAAAAAAACCCGTATGAAATACAGGTAGGGTTGAGTTTAGAAATTTAAAATCAATTCTACCCGATCTGACTACATCAAGTTATAAAACAACAATCGAATTAAGTCAGGTTAGAAATTCAAGTCGGGTTGAGTTGAGTAACTCGAGTCAGTCATTTAGGTCGGGTCGGGTTGGATTTAGCAAGTTTATCATGAGTTGTGTAGAGTTTATTGAAACCTAACCCGACCCGAGTTTCAGTCTTAGTCTTAGATGGAATTGATAAACGTCAGAAGTATCCTATCAAACTGTAAATCCTCATGTGGGATTTACTATGATAGTCAATTCACATTGCTCCTCAGTTATTATTTCCCTCTAAATCCAAATCGTTTTGGGCTATTGTCAATGTCACGCTGCTTCATTTTTTTACAATCAAGGTGTCCAGGCCTCTTAAAACACCCGACTAATCCTTGGAACATGTTTAAGCCTCTTTACCCACATGCATTTAATAATTTTATGGGGAGTGACCATTTGCGATAGAGTGAAAATCGAACTTAGTACTCATTTCTGAAGCAGATTCTTAGCCATCACTTTAATCTCTTTGTGTTTATTCTACCTCATTATTTAATAAAGTATTTAAATACTAATGTTAAAAATTCAATGATTAAAATAAATTGATGATATCTACTTAGATTGCTTAATGGTTTAAATATGTATTCATTTCGAAGCATAAAAGCTTGGCAGTTAGTGTATTTGAGTTTGTTATTAAATAGATTAAGTTGATTTTTTAGATTTGAGTTGAGTTTAAAGAGACTTTTTAGTGAGCTACTAAAATTATCCTTTAAAGGAAATAAGAAATGTAAATCTCATATGTGTTCTATATATACAGGGCAATGACAATAACGAAGTCAGTTGAATATATATTTTTTTTATTTTCATTTTTAAATTAGATGAAATCTTTCTAATATAAATGAATTTGAGCCGAGTTGCATTTATTAAAATGAGTTATTCAAATTAAATTGGATTCAATTTTATACAGTCTAACCTCTAAAAGGATGCCAATAAAATCAATCATTCACACGAGTGGACATTCTCGCCACAGAACGCCCACCTAATGTTTGGTATGCATCCAATCGACCGCTGTATCTTCCTAAACCGATAAAAGGATTTACATCACAGTGGGTCGTTGAGATGCGAATTAACATTTTAAAATTTAAGGGGCCTACCTACTTAAATAACAATTCAAGAATTAAGATTGTGACATTTCACATGACATATACACTAAATATGGTTAACCATCTTATTTAAAAATATGGTGTAAACAATCAAAATTCAAAAGAATCCAAGTTGGTATTTCAATTTAATTAAATTTCAGATCAAATTTAAAGCTTGATTTTCGACTCTAATAATAATTTATTCATAGATATAGTTAGCCTTTTTTTTTTAATTAAATATGAGAACTGCGGAAAATTCAACGTAAAATCTCCAGAAATGATACTCTCTATCCTTAAGTACATTAGGTGAGATCATGGGAGCTCAAATCTTTCACTTCTCACTTCTTGAAGTATGAAATTACCAGTTGAACTATACCATGTGTTTCAACTTTGTCAAGTCCTTTCAACCTTGGACAAAAATACCAAATGACAATTCATAGTAACACAGAGAACCTCATGGTGGGAGATTCACCACTACTTTCCAATTGTTAAACTTGTGTTTGAAGTAAATTAGAGAAAACTGTATCTAAGAGATCATTTGAGCCGATCTATTACAAGTTGATGTCATCATTTTTAAAAGAGGAAAAAATTACCTCTATGGTGTTTGCTTTCACCACTCCAAATCAAGGATGACCCACTTCAATCACAAAGGTGATGAAAGTTAAAAAAAAAATAATAGGTTTAATAATTTAGTCCGTCCAACATTCTTGTCTTGAGTTAGATTGGGTGGACAATTTGAAGACCATATATAAGACGTGAACATAAACAAGTAGGAAAAGCAATTAAAATAGGACAAGAAAGACTTCAAAGAGACAAGGAGTATGTCACTTCGACTGCAATCAATAAGGTCCACTGGTTAACCCGTCTCTCATTAGAAAGTGCAACTGAAACACGCAATTTTAATAGCAAAGCAACCCCTTTCTTAAACATACCAGTGAGAAATCCTATTCAATTAAATCGTTAATCTCTTCTCATTGAGAATAGGAAAGTTCTTTAGCTTGGTTCATCAAACTAATAGCATTTCCCTCTAAAGAAGTCATGATTCCAGATCCGATCCTGTCTATAAACGGAGCCCCCAAAGTCCATAAATTTCTTTATTATATAGGTAAAAAAAATAAAAAATAAATCCAATAAAATAAGCTCAAAATAATAACTTTAACTGACCAACCGTTCACCTATTTAACATGCAAAATCAAAGAGAGATGCTAATTGCAGTCGCTCCATCAACTGTATACAGACTTGCCCTTCTTATTGGTTGAAACATCATTACATCAACGAAACTTTATGATAAATTTAATTATGATATTTTATTTAAAAGTTTCACATTTTGTATAAAAAATGTATGATTTTAATTTTTTAAGTGTATAAAAAGTCCATTTTAAGAGTTCGCTTAGGGTCCCTAAAATCTCAGGACCGGCACTGCATGATTGTTTCTATTTGCCTAATAGTCCCATTGAGTGTGACATGCCACAATTTGCTAGGGTTGGTTTAGCCTCTCAAGCTTAACCTTCTCTCCAAAATGAGAAAGATTTAGGGTATAGACTTTATTTCACGCATCCCATTAACTCTTGAGCTGATGTTGTATCAGTTATGTACCTAATAATTGATATCATAACTAGATCCATGTCCCCTCTTTTTTCCATGTCTTTGCATGTCTTTTTTTTTGTGCATGAGGGGATGTTTTGCATGTCTTTTTTTTTTTTTTAATGAGTTTTTATAACTATTTTAGTTATTTTCCTCTTTAAATTAGTTTGAAATGATTAAACATTTTAATTTCTCTTTTTTTTTAAATTTTTTTTTAATTATTTGCTATTTTATTATATACTTTTGAATTAAAAAAAAAAATCATGCCATTTTTGAAAGATAATGTCAAATCAATTGAAACGATGAAACGTCCCACTCTAAAAATAAATCAAAACAACTATGAGAATGAATTTGACAAGTTTGGTGTTTGTCATAAACATGGGATGTGGGATCCATTTGATAACTTATCTAAACAGTATAAATATTTATTTGTTCTTTTAAAAATTAATCATAGATGTCCACTTCATTCAACCTAATTTTTGAATATAACATAATCAGTAAAAAATATCTTAAAATTTTAAAATCAGTATAATTTGATAAAATATATTTTTAATAGTTTAATAAATCCATTAATGAATTATTCACTCATTTAAAATATTCATGAATCAAATGAATGTTACCCTCCATCATTTACAATCTTTCAGTAGCCTCTCCTGTATAACTTTTTGTAAATGACAATTACAACTATCCTCAACAGTATTATAATTTTACTTGGTGTGTAGATAGAGAGGTCTGCTGAGGACTAGTTTAGAGGATTTGGACACCTAAGTTGTTAAAAAAAAAACTATT
Source organism: Chimonanthus praecox (assembly GCA_022113865.1). Classification (NCBI taxonomy): domain Eukaryota; kingdom Viridiplantae; phylum Streptophyta; class Magnoliopsida; order Laurales; family Calycanthaceae; genus Chimonanthus; species Chimonanthus praecox. The sequence goes on along the minus strand of CM039086.1, from coordinate 12,046,106 downwards.
CTAATGGAAAACTCTAATTGACATAAATGGATCAATGGAGTTTTTACGACTCGATTTATTGTTAAAATATATAATTTTATTAGAAAAGCTAATATGAATAGTAAATATTATGACCATGAAATAAAATATTTATTTATTTAATTTAAATAAATAGTTTGATAGTAGAAAATATTCTATTTCAATCATTTATTTTTGTAGTTTAAAATTTAAATTTCATTATGTAAATGTTTTATGAGATTAAATTCTAATAAACATTCATTCTAATAGTAAATTTATTAAATTTGTAAATTTAATAAATCCACTTTAATTGCCATATACTATTATGTACAGAATTATTGGAAGCCGTGTGATATGTATAAGTCATGCAATAAATAAAGGCCCCAGAGAAGAAATGGTCCACTTGTCTGAATTGGATGAGACATAATCTGTCCTCAGAGATTCACAAGTACGGAAAGCAAGCATTGCCACGTGCAATCACTGCTCAACTTTCATGGCCTTTTCACTCTTCTTTTTCAAAAATTCAGACTCGAATTAAATTTAGATCAACTCTGAGCCTTCTATTATTTAGACTTGACCCAATTTAAAAGACTAAATTAAATTTTAGGACCTAGGGTATATTTTAATATTTTTTAATTAAATTTAAATAATATATTATAATTACTTAAAAACTTTACTTATATACATTTTTAAATCCTATTCATTCATCTCAAACTTGATCTTTATTATCTACAAATTCTTTCATGACTCTTCACTTCTCAACCTTCACAATATATATTTATCTCTTCTTTTGACAAACTTATTATCTCATTTTGAAGAATTAATTTTATTGTTTTGAATTATTGAAATTGAAATCTATAGGCGTTTTTTTAACTTTAGAGCTTATTTTTTTTAGATTTTTATACGATGAGTTAATTAAAAGTGATTTGAGAATTTAATTGATGTTATAAATATAATAGTATTAATAGTTATGATGAAAAAAGAATTGTTATTCAAATAATAAGTTCTATAAAAAAATATTCAAACTAAATAATAAATAATTATTGTTTAATGTTACAAATTTATAATAGTATTTGACTCAAAACTAAACTAAATAAGGGTTAAAAAACTCAAAGGCTCTTATGGTCCTTATTTTTTAAGTTTAAGTCTTACTTCAAATAATTAAGACTCACATAGATCTGATATGATAATTGACTCTATATTCACAATCTCGGCTCTAGCCCAAATTAACTTCGATGGTGACTGAAGCTTTTAGTCTTCCTCTATCCAAAGCAATCGATTTCTCCCTTATCCAAAGCAATCACCACCTTCAATTTGTAGATGACACTATTATCTTTAGTGAAGCTAATGAAAAATCTGTTCATGAATTTTCGATCCATGCTTAGATGATTTGAGTTTTTTTTTTTCCTTCCTTGACATCAATTATTCAAAAAGTGAAATCTTTAGTATCAATTTGAAAGAAGAGCTTTGCTTATCTATTAGACATCTTGAGTTGTCCTTCATCTTTACTTTCTTCCACCTATTTGAGCCTCCCTCCGTGTATTGGCTCCCCCAATTATTCCCAATGAGAGCCTCTTATTCACAAGTTTAATTTAGCAAGCGACTTACTTCATGGAGAGGTCAATACCTGTCTTTAGATGGAGAAATTACAATGTTGAAGTTTGTTCTCTATGCTCTATCAAATTATTATCAGCAAACTTTCAGATGCCCCAACAAGATTATTAACTCTTTGGAGAAAATTATGATAAATTTTCAAGAAATATCACCTTGTTTGTTGGCAATAAGTTTGTCAATATATTGATGCAGGTGTACAAGGAGTTAGATCAATCAAAGAAATGAATATCGCCGTACTTTCTAAATGGTTATGGAAGATTGCCTTAGAGAAAGATGTTAAATGAAACTATCTTCTCATTTTATTTTATTTTTACATGCTGAAAATCGCAAAATACTAAGTATAGCTTGGGTACTCGTAATTGGGACATTAATTATGCTCCCCATAGATCTTAAGGCATGTGGCGATCCATTTGTGCTTAAGTGAGGTGAAGAGACAAACTTAAATTTTAGACAAATCTTTGGTGCGGTAGGACATTCTATATTTTATTATTAAGAAAAGATGTTCCAGCATCAAAATATTAAAAACAATCTAATATTATAGAGCACAAAATCAGTTATATACTCAGCTCGGTGAGTTGATCCCTAAATTACATCTGAATGTTATGAAACATGAACACAACCATCCAAATACTTAAATGAACCAAATATATTAGTAATTATTCACAAAAACTCACATCACACAATAAGATTCAACACCAAGAAACCCACCAAATAAACACTATAATGGGAGAACAAGAACTACATGACTCACCTAAGGGGAGAAAAAGGAAAAAAAGAAAAGGATATCTAAAGTTCTCCCAGTAAAATAGAGATAACTTGGGAGTTTTAACACTGAAACATGTCTGCAGAAGCCATGATAGGCTGTGAAGGGCAAGGAAGTTGCCATGGTCTAAGCAAAGGATCAGGTATTTCAGGAATATCCATTGCCGTCCCACTAACCTCTTCTATCAGATGAAGAACAGAGTTTAGTGACTGCAATCTCTCTGTCAATTCCATCATCTGAGTCCTCAAAATTGTATTCTCCGATTCTAGTCCAAGATAATGTTGATTAGCAACATTGACCCCCATTGAAATCTGATCATTTTCTGCCTTCAGCTTACTTAGTTGGTTTATCAGATCATCCAAATGTTTCTGCTTCTTCATCCTGGATCTCCTTGCTGATTCTCGGTTCGAAAGCATTCTTCTCTGCCTCCTCTGATCTACTGCAAGATGAGGATCTTCGTCGGATCCAGAATTAGGATTTCTCCGGACGGAGGTCGCAGGCATTGTGACTTGCAGGGAAAGATTGAGAAATTGGAAACGTAGTTGATGAAAAGTTGTAGCTATAATCAATAATTCAACACAGTTGGAAAAACCCAATTCATGAAAACACGTAAAACCAGTAAAGGAAGACAACTGAGAAGGATTGGAGGATTCTGAATCGGCGCCTGAGAACCGTATGATTCATAAATACTAGAGGAAGGTGTTCTGTTGATTTGGGTCTAAAACCATCGAGATCATGACCAAACCTGCCTAATTGAAATACTGAGATGGTTGACCACAGACAGAGATTTGCAACAGATGACCCGGAAAGTACTGATGTCTGAAATCTCACAAGATAAATCAGAGAAAAAAAGATGAGTCTAAAAACAGAGATCAGACCGAAGTATGTATAACCCGCAAATAACTAAGATAAAAGAAGATTTTGAAACTGGGTTTTCCAGAAAGAGGAAAAAGATTGGAGAAAACTATGAAAGAGAAAAGATTAGACCCAAAGATGGGACTTTGGGAAACAGATGAGAGAGAGAGAGAGACTTAGAACTGGATCATCTCCAAACAAGCAATCTACCCAAGAAAACGAAGATCAACAGAAATACCACCGAATCAACCCAAGATAATAGAAAAATAAAATAAAAAACAAGATAGGTACAAGCAGAGGGGAATTTGGGAAGAACAAAAGCAAAGAAAGAGAGGAGAGATGCTGGGAAGGTTTGGATTAGTAAGAGAGAGGATTTTATAGATGCAAATGGAGGACCTTTTTGGCAATTTTGTTGAACTCCTTGCCTTGTAGGCCGAAGAAAATAAGTATCTTCCGAGAATGAGCCGTCGGATTTCTAGGAAAACTGTCGTTCGTGTCCATGCACAGTTGAAAACCTGCAGCTCTGGACCCATGTTCATTTTTCTTAAGTGAATTGGATGCAATTAGAAGAGATTAATAGAAATTTTTATGAGATATATAAATTAAATTTTTAGTTTGATGATAAAAATTAATGGTTTATAATAATTAAAATTTTAATGTCTATAATTATAAATCTATTATCATTGATGAGATTTAAATTTTATAAAATTAATTTGTTCATCGTGGTTCAAGTAGTACAAATTCAGTGCTCTCGAAGTCTACCTACTTATTTTCACCCTCTTGTCCCTAAAAAAAGAAACCTGACTTGGATTTGGTTGAAGAGAGTTTGACGGAATTGCCAATTGCCAATTGCCAATTGCCATCCAACCCAACCCAACCCACAACAGCTGTGGGGACTAAAAACTAGAACGCAGATCTCCCATCCTTATCGGATTAACTTGAAAACTCTAACTCACTTGATTTTTATAAATCAGTTGTAATATTTTGTTTATTTTTTAAAAAATTATCTAGTTAATTTAATAAATAAATTTAATTGTTAACAAGAAACTCTACTCCAATTCTCTAGTTTATTTACTTTAAATTATTAGTTATATACACTGACTTTAGGTATATATATTTAATAAGAAGAAATTTTTAATTTATATATGAATGATATTTTTAATTTTATTGGAGCACTTAGATTCTACATAACTCCAAGTGTTGAATTTAATTATAAAATCATATTAATTTTAGTTGGCGTCACTGTCAAAATAAGTGGATGAGGGCATAATTATGGAGGAGGGCTTCTAGAATTTTAATACGTTGAATTTTTAAAGTCAAATGATTCCAATTTCCAAAGCATATCCACACGAACGAATGTATGTACCGAGGTGAGTTATGACTCGGATTCGCATTAGTCGATGCTGAGTTGTTTTTCAAGGCGGAGCAATTAATCACGTGCAATTGTGACATTAATAATATTATGTAAATAAGAGTGAGTATAATATTAAATATATTTTAATTAAATTATATTTTTAATCTTCAAACTTTATTCTTTTAAAAAGACATGACTTTATTGATCTAATACACCATTCAACACCCATTTAAATATATTAATTAACTACAAAATTTTGAATTTTTTATTTTATACAAATCTTGAGTTTTTAAACTCTTAATGGGTGAGTTGGGCCACCATACCTAAGAGGCTAAGACCAAGGTTCAATAAGAAATACAATGATATGGGCTCAGCCTCAGGACAACGAGTTGGATGTGACACTGAGTGTGTAACCTCATTATCAAAGCTCATGTCCAATAGATTTAAAGTTATGGGTCATAATTTTTAATACTTTCAAATTAATTAATAATAAGACATCACATACAATAATGTATAGGAGATAATGAATTCCGTCATGCTTTTCATTTCAACTATTTATTTTGAAAGTATTATATTTTAAAATACTAATATCTCAAATGAATATGAAAAAAATATAAATTGACTGTATTTTTCTATTGTCATTAACCAAGTCTCTTTTCGGCTGGCCCATTAAAAACAATCAAACGATAATTGGGTTGGATTGAGTCAAAGCATGACATTTTTATAATATATAAATTAACCCAATCCGTTTCTTAGTGGGAAGTTCCAATCCGACCCAATCCAATGTACGAAAATCCATTTATCAATATTTCTCCCTATTTTAATCTGAGTGTAGCCATCAGCCATCAGCCATCAAAGTTCAAAGCTTGGTCATAGATGCTTTCTCACTATTCTGTGGGCTTTTTCATTAAAGTCTAAAACGCCCCATCCTTTGCAATTTTTCTCCTTATTCTTTACATAGTTTATCACATGTATTTCATGTACATACATATGGCTTTGTCTTTTAGGCTTCTCCTACCCATCTTAATAGATTAATCAGGCCTTTGGAGACATGGGCCCTTCTTAGAAAAAGCAATTGGGTCTGTTGTGTGAAGGAGTATAAATCTCATTTGATACTATGTATAGCGGCTAGAGAAAAAAGAAATTGATCATAAAAAATAAAAATAAAATATATCTGTTGTGGGTCCAGTCTATATTTAAAATATCGGCCGATATTTATATTTTTTATTTTTTAAATGATTTTTTTAAAAAAATCACCGAGATTTTTTTTTAAAAAAAAAGAACTTTAAAAAGAGAGAAAAAAATTCGATTAAAATCTTAATCAATACAATATCTCAACCGAAAATTCAATTGAACCGAATTTTCGACTCCTTTTTTCATTATATGACCCTCTTTTAAAAAAAAAAACAGAAGAAGTAGAAAGTCATAGTCCACGTGGGCTACAAAATGCGTGTACTAGACTCTAACCTAATAATAATAATAATAGTAGTAGTAGTAATGATAATCTGTTATAAATGTGGAAGATGACATGTGTAGGTTTTTATAAAATATGGGCCCATCATTTATTTGTTTGATGCATGAACAAGCATCTCTAGATGTGAATCAGGAAAGAAATAAAAATCGTTGAAAGGATAAACAAGATGATGTTAAGAAATTAGGATTTGGGTTGTTGCTTTATGGTCTTTGTCGGCCAAGATTATTTTATTGAATTTTCATGAAGGCTATAGTTTTGTGTTTTTTTGTTAAGATCAAAGTACTCGGGTTCTTTAGTGTAATAAATTAATTTTTGAAATACATACATATCTTAGGCGAGTTCTTAACTCTCAAGTCAACTCTCACGTATTAAAGTAGGTGATGTTCAATACTAAAAATCTTAGGGAGTACAGTCTTCCTTTTCTTTTTGCCTCATCGACCTTTGCTGTCTAAAAATCAGAATGCCGTCATTGAATCCTCTCTGTCTCCAACCCTCAGTTGCCCATGTCTGCTGCTCAGATTTTCGCCATTGTTGTGTGCTTCTTAAAAGCTAGATTGCCATCCATCGCCGCCATTGGATCTTATTAAATTACTTTTCCAGAGTTTAAATTGTGCAATTTGTGAGGTCCTCAGTCACTTTTGAAGTAATTTTGTATTATGAATGTATGAAATATTATTTTACAGAATAGTTGGGACAGTACATTTTTTATTTTAAATGTATTGAATACTTAGTTAAAGAGGTTTATTACATTTTGTATGGACCTGAGGTTGGGACCGACTACTGATATTACTTTAAGCAGGTTATAACTTTAGAGAATAATCTATTATAGAGTTTTTACTGTACCGATAATTTGCATACCCTTCTATTTGCTATTTAAAATATATATATATATATAATATTAAATGAGTTGGTTAAAAAATCTGTATTTAAATAGGAGATATAATAAATATCAAATTTTAAAAACCACTGTAAATATGGTTTTAAAGGGCACATTGATTGAACGAAGTAATAGGCCTTGGGACTAATTCATGGTAATTGTAATTCATAATTTGTTTAAATCAATTAAAAACTTAATTCATGGTGAAGAAAGAAGTTGTTGCCTAAAGGTAATCCTTTAAATGATTGGCAAATTAAATAGGCAGAAAGATGAGGCAAATGAAGATGGGGTTGAGAAAAAAGGGAAGGTTGCTCATACATTAAGGTGAAGACAATTGAAAAGCTACAATTGGGCTTTCTTTCTTTCTTTTGCTCTAGAGTAAATGTGGAAATAAAAACTTAATGCAATACAAACTAATAATCTAAAAGCAGTGGTCTAAATATCGTCGAGACCGAGATCTTGCGCCGATATCTCTGTTTAAGAGAGGCAAACAAACAAAGGACAAATCTCAAGAGAAGTTCTCTATAAATGATTTTTGCTTAATTCCCACATGCTAGAATGCTTCCAATTGAAGCTTTTACGCAACCTTTTCTCTTAGGTTGACTGTTCACTAATAATTTAGGACTGACATTTCTTTACATATGTTCATGTTGCAAGAGTGTATTACGTAAGTTTAAGAAGATTCGAACTTAAGACTTCTAGTATAATTTTAAAAGTAAATATATTCTAAATAATAAATGAACAATGACTGTCACAGTTTTAAAAAAGGGCCAAGTTTGAGTTAACTCAACCGATACATCTCAAACTCAGGGATATACAGCTATACAATAGTAGCATAGGTTAGGACATTTTAGACTATTTTCACTTGATTTCCATTGATTTTAAGTCGAAATCTTATATGACTTGGTTGATATGATTGAGACTCGGTCCCTATCATGTGAAAGATTGAGTTTTATATTTAAATCCTTGAGAATTGTAGACTCCTTCACTCTAATCATTGGCTTGATCTCATCATGAAGATAGTGGATGGCCAATTGAAAGGATATGGAAAAGTGATTATTGCCTAAAATCCACACAGATGGCCCATTGAGTTGGGCTTCAACATAGAATTCCTGCAAAAAATGCCTTTCCTTCTCCTGTTTTTGAACATATTTGTTAATGAGCAGTGCGTAGAAGTCATTTACTAGTTCTTCCATCTGTTGGGGCACCAAATATTTGAAATAAATAGAAGTAACCATGTGAAGAGCAGAAGTAGACTAGAAGCCCAGGACATCTCTCTCTCTCTCTCTTTCTCAGTACTTGTGATTATGGACATGGATGAAGGTGAAAACTAAGAGAATAGAAAGAAAGTGATGAAGATAGAGTAGTGATATTGATGAAGAGGGAGAGATTAAATGGTTTTCTTTTTCAAATTCTTTTGGGTTAAAACTGGGTTATTGGACCAATTTGCATCACATTCCTAAAATAGGCCAATCTATCAAATTCTTAACGGGCTATTGGGCTTGCCCGACTCTAGTGGAAGTATATCTTAGGTTTATTAGATGAGGTCAGGGGTTGAAAATTCGGGATCTCGGCCAAATTTTTTTCTCTCTTTTCAAAATTCTTTTTTCGGAAATTTCGACGACTTTTTTTTTGAAAAAAAACCATTTAAAAAATAAAAAGGCTGTTTTAAAAAAAAATTAAAAATATGCTCTATAAAACTTAAATTAACCAATTCACAAAAATCACTACTTAAACTACATAAAAAGTCAAATTAAAGACAACGATTTATGATTTACTAATGGCTCAATTGAAAACTAAATAAAAAATATTTAAATTTTATTCACTTCTTTATTTCAAAAGAATTAAACTGAATTAAATTTAATTTAAATCAAACTCAATCAAAAGATCTCAAACTCAAATTGAACCGACCCAAATTAAATTAGACCATAATGTTGAACCCCTTCGACTAAAATTCTAGCCCAAGTAGCTCACCTGTGAATCCAGCCCCATCGACCCGACTCAACTTGTCGACTCGACACCCATAACGTTCTTCAAAGAGACGTTCGGCCCATTTTCATTTTTATTTTTTATTTTTTTTCAGTTCTCTGCTGTTCCTCCTATTTCTGAGATCGGAGACAAGGAGAGAAGAAGAAAACGTGAGAGAGAGAGAGAGAGATGATGACGGAGGAGCAGGTTCCTATGGACGAGAAGGCGAAGAGAATGAGAGATCTGCTGTCCAGCTTCTACTCTCCAGACCCTTCTTCCTTGGCGGCTTCGGCCAAATCCGCTTCCTTGGACGCCATCAATTCTTCCTCCTTCGATCCTGATCTCTACATGAACCTCCTGGTACTCCCTCTCTTTTCCAATATTCCGGGATTCTTTTGGTTTATCTCCATTTCAGATCTTAGAATTAGAAGTGGAGTTGTAATTTCCATCCAATGCGGAAAATAATATTTTAAGAACTCATTGAACACTTTATTATTTTTAAGGGGGTCACATTTACACCCGTCATCTTATCTTCCTGTAAATTGTATCCCTGTTATGACTCCCATGTACTTTCTGTTGGCTAGGCCCAAGTCCCATGGGAACTTAGATCTTTGGAGGCTCTTTAAAATAATTCTTAAAGTCATCCATTCGAGCTGTTCCAAGGTGCCCCCCTCCCACCCCAAGAAGGGATGTCAGCGAGATCGATTTCAAAGGATCATTTATCTTTTTGTCGATCTTGATTTCATATCTAGGATTTTCCATCTAATTTCCTCATGAGCTCAGAAAATTATTTGTTAAGAACAGTTACTATAGAACTCATTGAGCTTTTTTTTTTTGGGTGAGGCTGATAGTTGCTCTCCTTGATACTCCCTCGCACTCACTATTCTGCATTGTGAATTGAGTCCTACACTTAAACCAGTCCAAGTTACACTCATTGATGAAATAAATCCAAATCCTGCTACACCTCTAGATCTTTGTGACCATTAAAACTGTAGGTAGAGTGATCCAGTCATGCTGATTCTTAGTAGACTCTCTATCATACTATAGATATTTCCAACCAACCCATCCCCATGTTCAACATAAAGTGTTCACCAGATTCTCTCTCAATGGTTCATCTCTTCCTGACTAGATTCTTTGTAGATATTGCTTTTTTGCTTTCCCCCTTTGAAGCCATGACAGAAAATGAATATAGGGTTTGAGAATCCAGATCCAGCAGGGATTGTTACAGTTCTCCTGCCTGACAATTGGTATGCTGGTGGGGTTGCACGCTGTATAAACATGAAGGTGATGTTTTGGGTGTATCAATTTAAAAAAACAACTATACCAGACCAGACTGTAATAGCTTCTAATGTAAGGCACCTTCATTGATGGTTATGGTTTGTTTCTAATCAAGAATCTAGGAATGGGATAGATGATGTCGTTAATTAGGCTAAGAGAGAAGGCTGTAAAAGTAAAGACTAAAGAGAGAGTGATATATTTGAAATGAAGAGAGTTTGATAGGCTCATAATGCTCAAAATTATATCAGATAAAGAAACGTTAAAACATTGTGAGCACTTGAGCCCCTCAATCTAGACCGAAGGGAAATTGGTGAAAAAGGAAGTTTTGGAGTAAAAAGGATAAATTAATGTAGATCGGTTGTATATTTTCTCTATTATGTTCTTGTATAGATCTCTTATATGAGGCCTACATTTCTCTGTACTACATTCTTCTTTTAATATAAGTAATTTTGTCTCTGTTCAAAAAAAAAAAAAAAATTATAAAATGCATTAAAGAAATATATAACCATTTCAACTTCCATATTTACCATACTACTATATTACAATCAATGTTATATGAGTGTGAACTATAAATTAAAAAGGCCTCAATAAATCCAGATGCTCTAGGTCCCCACCAACTCAAGCTAGAAAGCCCATCAAAACCAAATGTCCATACTAGTAGCCACAATATTTTATTTGCCATGGAATTATTTGATTTCAAAACCGACACGAATCGACCCCTTTGTTATATTGTGTGGGTCATGCAATATGAATTGCACTAATAAGTTCTTAGCAACATTCTAGTGCATGAGCACTTTAAAGTAGGCCAGCATTTCCATGATATGTTGTGTAGTGAGGGTGATTACTTGGCCTAGAAGTCCGAAAGTCCCAAGTGCTTGCACAAGGAAAAATGGCTTTGAGTATTTAATTTAATTTTTTGGAGAATAATGCTCGAGCATTTAATTTTAGCTCAAATGCCAATTGTGCTCTGGCTTTGGCTAAGTTTTTGGTTCCTTCTATAATGGGCTGGGCTTGTGCTTATACATGCTTAGGCCCAAAAACACAATTTTTATAAAATATAATAATATAATAAGTAAAATATAGTAAAAAAGTATCTCCACGTCGTCCACATATTAGATGTTAACTCTTAATATGGTATGGATAGAGAAGAGGTATTTTGTTCTTCTACCATTCTATCAAAGAAGGTCACAGTCCATCATTTGTTTGTAGTTGGACTAAGTAAATTTTGCTAGACTATCTGAATTTTAGCACTTCTCTAAATTTGTTAAAGTTCTTTTTACCCAGAAAAGCTACCAGCCATTCTTAGCCATTTCTTGCATGTATTCTGGTTTAACAAGCTCTTATCCAGTTATTAGTTGTGCAAATTGCTTCATATTCTGGTTTAACAAGCTCTTATCCAAATTTTTAGCTCTTTCTCTGTGTGTATAATCAATAGCATGGTTTTCACTGGACTGCATGTGCAGATTCAGAAGTCAAATTTGGAGGGACTTCTTCAAAGACATGTCGAAATGGCTGCAGAAATCAAGAATCTTGATACCGACTTGCAGATGCTTGTGTATGAAAATTACAACAAGTTCATCAGTGCTACAGATACAATTAAAAGGTGAAGGTATTGCCTATGTACTTTCTGGTTTAAGATTTGATGCGGCTCATTGGTTTCATTCAATTTCTACCATTTGCTTGTCAATTCAAGATGGCTTTGAATTTATCTTCCATAAGAGTGTTTTCTTTTCCTTTTTATTTTCAAGTATGTTTTTTTTTTTTTTGAGCGATAACAAAGATGAATTATATTAAGAGAAATAGAATGTACAAAAGGGGGTCTAAAATGCTTAAACCCTAAGAGAGAAAACAAGATACAAAATACAAGAAAGAAAGCATAAGAGAACATAATATAAAGATACAACTAGAGCCTTACTCAAATAATACACAGTGGAAATCCCAAGGAAGCCTTAAGCCCTAAGATCCCCGGAAAGAGTCTCGCTTTCACTTCTTTCTACTCCCCATTTCGCTAGAAAGCCTGCGACTCCATCTATTGATCTCCTAACAAGTGAGAAGGAAACCTTTCGCCCGACACACAAAGTGCTAATCTCCATGGCTGCTGTATAATCTTTTCCAAGATGGAGGTTTTGATCCCCTTGTCCACTTAATTGCATTTGTTGAATCCCCTTCAATTATTAACTTACCATGACCTCGAGCCACCCACAAAGTTAGGGCTCTCCTAATAGCTAACAACTCAGCTTCGTTGGAATCTCTTACACCTATAGGCTCTGAAAAAACTAGCAATGATGATCTACCATAGTCCCTCAAAACCCCACTTGTCCCTACTAGACTTGGTTTACCCCGGGCGGCTCCATCTACGTTAAACTTAAACACACCACTTTTTGGGGGAGACCGAGCTTCGAGACTAATCTTCTTCCTATGTGTTCCCTCTAAGCACCCTTCCCATGAATTATAGAAGTTCTTTATCCTGAGGCCTTTAAATTCCGACCTAGTTGTCAACCAAGCACATAACCTTCATTTCTTTGTCTGGAATATGTCCTCCTCCTCTGATCTTTTGTTCTCGAAGATTCTTTGGTTCCTTTCTTTCCAAATTGACCAAAGGACCACTGATGGGATAGTATTCCAAGCCAACTTAAACTTACGTCCCACTTTCGAGATGACCTAGCTATCCAAGATTGTCGTCAAGGATCTATGGAGCACCCATGACACTCCCATCAGGGAAGCGAATCTATTCCAAAGGTTTTTCGCTATTGAACAACTTCCTAGCAAGTGATCCGCATCTTCCTTTTGCTCTCCACAAAGGGGACAGGAAAGGTCATCGGTAGACACATTGATTCCCCTCCTATTAACTTTTGTTTTTGACAAGATGCGCTTTTTGAGGGTGCACTGAAAGCCTGAACTCTTGGAGGAGCTACCCCAGATCACGCTAAAAGGCTCGAGGAGTTCCTATTGCTAGGTTCTTTTTGAGCCAATTCCACCCCACTCTGCACTGAATAAAAGCTCGATGAGTCACATGTCTGTCTTTGTCAGTCTCTATCCTCCAAAAAATAGAGACCTCTCCTAGCAAAACCTTCAACTCCGCTAAACTCTCTTGCTCAAATACCCTAAGGTCTCTTCTTAAATCTATTTGCCACCTAATAAGGCCCTTTCCGATCCTATAAGAATCCATTACCCTAGCTTCCTTGTTCTGTGCTATCCGGAATAGTCTAGGGAAAATTTCTCTTAAGGGTCTATCTCCTAACTAGTGGTTGCTCCAAAAGGTCATGTCACCTTTTCCTATTAGAATTCTCAATTTTTCCTTGAAAATGCCGCCTACCTTGCCTTTGCCCAAACATATCCTCCACTACGCTTTCAGAACTTGTGAGCCTTTTCTTTCCACTTCCTCCCCATATCTAGCTACTAATATCTTTCTCCACAGGCCATCCTCTTCTCTTCCAAAACTCTAGCTCCATTTACATAATATTGCATGGTTCCTTTTCCCTAAAGGTACAATTCTCAGGCCTCCTTCCCCTTTTCGCTTAGTGACTTCCGACCATCTAACTAGATGTACCTTTCTTCCTTGTCCCCCAATAAGAAGTTTCTAAAAAGCATCTCCAATCTATTTACTATTGCTTTGGACATCTCAAAGATTTTATTTTCGAGTATGTTCATTAATATATGTGGTTTTGACCATGCAACGCACCCCAAACATGTAAAATGTAATGCAGACGGTTAGAAAAATACTCTTTATCGCCTTCACTAAACAAGTCCTATATTTTGGATTTATTTGAAGAAGCCTTATGCCATTCGTAATTTTTAAAAGGCCCCCTAACTTTTGCTAAAAATTCTAAAAAAAACTGTGTACTGATGATCAATTGATGTCTGCTTTGAGATCTATTTAGTTGCATGTTATGGGTCCCACTTGGAGGTCAATAGTCAATACTACTTGGAGGACTTAAAATTACTTTTCATGGATTAATAGTATCTCAAAAATCCACTAGATCAAGTGATTGTAAATTTTGATTGTTTAAGGCAAAAGATCTACGATGACAAGGGAACTCAGTTTCAATTTAATGGGTAGTGTAGCTTTGATCATGATCAAATTGGGGCAAACCACCGCCGTAGGGCCTCTGACATGTGGAGAGCTATTGCAGCGTGTGTTGACAAATTTAAAGAAGGGATCAGATTTAAGGTAGGGCATGATAACAGAGTTAAGTTTTGGACTGATCCGTGGTGCGACAGTTCTACTTTGGCTACCAGATTTCCGGCCTTGTACCGATTATCTCGGTTTCAGTCTGGGGTCATTTCTGACTTCTACTCCATTTGCAGTGATCAGGTTGTTTGGAATCCCTCCTTACGACGTAACCTGTCTGATTCCGAGATTGATGACTTCTCTGCCCTGCTTCAGCTCATTTCTGTCTACAGGATCCGGGCCTCTATTGAGGACGGCCTTGTTTGGTGGCCTGATAAGTCTGGTAGCTTCTCTGTCAAATCATTCATCAAGTGGTACAATCGGGTGACTACTACTGCTATTGTCAACCCTGGCATTTGGACCTCTAAAGCACCACCCCATGCAATTTGTTTCATGTGGATTGCGGGATTGGGAATTTTTTTGATAATTGACAACTTGCGCAAAAGAGGAAGAATCTTAGTCAGTGCTTGTCCTTTGTGTCTCCAAGATTCGGAAGAGACATATCATCTCCTTATCCACTGTCCATTCTCCAGGACTGTGTGGAATTCAGTGTTTCAAAGTTTTGGTATGCTTTGGGTCATGCATTCTACTGTCGTTGACTTATCTTTTGCTTGGGATATCATTTCTGTTTCAAAAAAATGCTCATCGTTGTGGCACTTGGCTTTTTTCGCCACTGCGTGGAGCTTATGGTGGGAGCGCAACAATAGAATTTTTTAAGGATCAGGCGGATACTTTCGAAACGGTTTCGATTAGAGTTTTTGCCAAGTGTGCTTCTTGGGCCTCCACTTTCGTGGAATTTAGGAACATCTCTATCAATGATATTGTGTGTGCTTAGAAAGAAAGTGTGGAGTTAGTTTAATTCCACCCTTTGTGTTACTTTTTCTCGGGGTCGCTGTATCTTTCTTTTTCTTGTCTTCTTTTATGTACTTGCACCTCTGGTGCTTTTTTTTTTTCTAATATATTAACCATTCAAAAGAAAAAAATTGGGGCATACCAAGTGCTGTACAAGTAGTGGGTTTGGAGGGAAAATAAATGTGACGGAAGGTTTTGTGTTGGCTCCATAGAATGCTTCATGTAGCGTGAATTTTTCTCAACATGCATATTTAATTTTTGAAGAGCAGTTGACCTTTAGCCAATATCGTCAAGAGGTCTTTTTAGAATTAGGTTTTTATTTTTAAAAATTTATTAAAAAACTTCTCTCAAATAAATTGAAAAGGTTGGGGCTTCTTTAGAAAATCCCTATTCTTTATGATGCATTATATTGTAGATTTTATTTATGATTATAACATAAACAGAGCTGTTGATGTATTTATTATGTCAAGTAAAGCAACATTGAGATTTGGCTCTAAATTTTAATCATTTTTTAGATTGCTAGCCTTTTTTCTCCGGATAACATGGTATCCCCACCCTACATTTGAGGTGAGACTAATTCCATAGATACATGAGACCACCCGCAAGCCTTGTGTATAAAGTAAGCTTAGAAGGATTCGTGCCCAAGACTGCTAGTCTAATCCTAGAAGGTTAGATCAAATAACATTTCTTTTACTGCATCCATTAATTTTCAGTAATAACTCAAATTTTTAGGTTATAATCCTATATTTGTTAGATGGGCGAGATAGGCCTTTCCCTCATAGGTTCCAGTTTAAAAGATTGGAGGAAAACTAGGGAGCTTTCTTCAGTTACCCTTTTAAGGCGAAGAAATAGAACATGCAGTTTAGCATCTTGGGGAGGATAAATTTCTAGCCAATATGGCTTCCAAAGGGGTTGGAGTGATGGTCAGGAACCCGCCTTAGAAAGCGGGAGTCCTGAGTTCGATTTCCATTCCACCCCAAGGGGCCACTCTCTATAGAGTTACCCGATGTATGTGGGTAGGGAGGCTTGCACATGCCCTGAGGATTAGTCAGGTGCTCTAAGAGGCTTAGACACCGTGGTCATAAAAAAAAAACAGCTTCCTCGGCATCTTCTTTAAACACTACTGGAGTACCATCAAAGAAGATATCATCGATTTCATGAGTGGGGTGTGATCTTGAAAGTACTTGTTTCATCTTTTATTGCTTTAATACCTAAGAAATTTGGGGTAATGAAAGTGAAGAACTTTATGCCAACAGGATAGAAGATCTTTTTTCGCTTGTTTTTATCTCTGTTCAAAAAATAAAAAGAAGAAAAAGAAGAAGAAGAAGATTTTTTTCCCTTGTTATTTGTCAATACCTTTCAATCTTCTTTACTTTTCACAACCTGCATCCTCCCCATTTTGTCTCCTTTTAAAAGCTTGGAGCTTTTGTTTTGTTCAATTTGTTAGTTTAGTATAACAATTCAATTTCATATTGTGCAGGATGAAAAATAATATTGTTAGCATGGAGGCCAATATGGAGCAGCTCCTAGACAAGGTGCTTTCGTGGTTTTATTTTTTTCAAACTTAGTTTGAGTGGACCAAACATTCTTTACCTTTATCATTTCAAAAAGAAAGGAAGAGAAACTATTTACCTTTACTTATCCTGCTGCTGCAGATTATGTCTGTCCAATCTAAAAGTGATGGTGTTAATACATCACTTTTTGAAAAAAGAGAGCATATAGAGAAATTGCATCGCACCCGGAATCTTCTTCGTAAAGTTCAGGTACTAAATATATACCATCATTTAGTTTCTGCTCTTTTTTCTTAATTGGGAGTTCTCAATATACTAGAAGCTTCCCTGGTGCCATTAATCGCTGAATGAATTTATGCTATATATTTTGTTGCAAACTGCAAATGCAACTGATTTTAGAAGCCGGTAGTAATAAATAGATGAAAAACTTTTTACCTCATCTAAGTTTCTCCTAAAATGTCCCATTTTGCTGGAGATTTGCTTAATTATTATCCTTTACATGGATACAATGGGAATGAACTGTTAAAATACCTGTAAGATCCCATAGTTTTTAAAGATGGTTCGCCTATCTCCATAGGAGTGATTAAGCTTTGCTCCTGTTAAAGCGATTTACTCATTCTTTAAGCCACTTTGTGTGGTACATTGATTTGATTATATTACTTGACGGATTCATTGAGAAATATGATGATTTCCAACTTTGCCATGGTGCTATTTATTGGGCTCTGTGAAGGAACCTGAATTTTACTTTGTTGCTTGATGAAATGAGGGATTTGGTGGATCATCACTTGTTTTTTTTGCCTATATATTGAAGGGAAGAGTCACACAGATGCGTATCTTTGACGTGGTTATTCACCTATCCTTGCAGACACTGTTGCTGATGTTTTCTTTTTATGGGCTGCATCCTCATTTGCTTTGTTCCTTGTAGTGGTTATTACTGATGCTTTAACCATCTCTTATTCACTTGTAGTAACAATGATTAGATACTCTCTTATTCAATAGAATATTATATAACAGAAAAGATGCATGTGTCATTTGAAAGAAAAATGACATATACTGTCTCAAAAGTTAGTAAAAGGAAGACGAAGAGTACATATATGGTACCCATTTGAAGACGATCCAATGCTATCTACTTTTTTTTTGAATGATCCAATGGTATCTACTTTCTATGCATCATTTATTTTAGCTTTCTTAGATAAGTGCATGATGATGATGTATATACTTTTTTTCAATGAAGATGATGAGGGGCATTGGTTTGTTGGCCTTAACCATATTTTATCTTATTTTGGGCATTTAATCATATGCATGCGTCTTTTCCTACTTATATGCAATTCATCATTGATTCCATCTTTGTGGATACGAGCAGTTCATATATGATCTTCCTACTCGACTTGGAAAGTGTATCAAATCTGAAGCTTATGCGGATGCAGTGAGATTCTTTATGGGGGCCACACCAATTTTTGAGGTGAACTTTTTTAGTTTTTTTGGTGCTGTCATCTTGCTTCCTTTGCTCCAAATTTCTTTCCCTTGGATCAGTAGTGATGGTAGTTATGCTAAAGGTGGGAAAAGAGTTCTTATGAGACGAGGTTCTTTTGGTTTTCCTTCTGATAGGCATATGGAGAATCATCCTTCCATGATTGTAAGAAAGCATCTGAAGAAGCTATGAGCATAATTATTAAAAACCTGCAGGTATTCAGCTTTCCCTTTGTCAATTACATTTGTATTGACTATTTTTTTAGCGATACCATAAAGAAATAAAATTAATAATGAAAGAGTACAAGTGATGGGTATAAGAGACAGGGATCGAAGAATAGAAAAAAAGAAAAATAAACAAATATACATTATGATCTGTAATGGCTGTAATACATCCCAGACTATGAAAGTCACTCCCTCAAATCATAGTAAACAACCTCGTCATGTTCCGTATCCACTCCACATTTTGCTAAAAGAATTTGCTACTCCATTTGCTGATCTTTTGACATGCGAGAATGAAATCTCCCATCTTGAGCATATTACCCTAAATTCCTAGTTACTGTTACGAATTTCTAAGGAGGGTGTTTGGATCCCATTTTCCATTTAATTGCATTCACCGAATCACCTTCAGTAACTAGCTTCCCCTGACCATTGCCTACCCGCAAGACCAATACTCTCCTAATACCTAGTAGCTTAGCCTCATTTGATCCTTTGTGCCCACCGATTTTGAAAATACTAAAGAAGATGATACATTGGAATTGCGCAAGACACTATCCCTGCTTGCCATGATTTACCTCTTGATGCTCCATCCATATTAAATTTAAACGTTCCAAGCAGAGGTGGAGACCATTTCTCTCTTCTTACAACCTTACTACTAAGTTTACCACTAATGCACGCCTCCCAAGATCTATAAAAGTGTAGCATCTTGTACCCCCTAAACTCTTTACTGGCCACTAGCCAAGCGCATAACCTTCATTTAGCTCATTGGAATTTATTTTTTTATCTTATTTTTCCTTCTCTTCTTCTCGTTGTAGAGAAGCTTCTTCTTCTCCTGCATTGGCTGAAGGCTTTTCTTCTTCAACCTTGTCTTGGCGAAGACGAAGGATCCCTATTTTGCTGAATCGCTCTGCCGATGAGCATCGATCCCACATCAAATTTAATGAGGGTAAGCCTCCCTAAGGATAAATAATCCCTCCCCATCCTGCTAACCTCTTCTCTACTTTTTTCACCATCAGAGCCTAGAATCTCTTAGATTTAGCGTTCCCTCCAACTAGCAAGCCAAGATAGGTGAATGGGAAGCCTTCCAACTCCACATCTTCATATGCTAACCCAGTGAGAAAATCCTCCACACCAATCCCTGTTAGGATACTTTTTCCTAGGTTGATTCTAAGCCCATAAACCAATTCAAAGCATCTAAAAATTGCTTTGTTCCCTAAAATTTCATACCTAGAGGCATTGCAAAAGAATAGAGTAACATCCGTAAATTGTAAGTGGGATACAACCGGTCTTCCTGCTGTCACAGTGAAACCCTTGATTATGCCCAAATTCCTGGTTTTCTACACAAGTTTGTTCAAGCCTTCTCCCACCAGAGATTTGTTTTGACTATGTATGCAATTTAATAATGTGATGAATTTTTTCCTTTCAAAAAAAATAATAATTTGATGCTTTTTTTATTTTCTTGTGTAAGAAATACATGCAATACCTTTTAAAAAAAGTAAATAAATTAAAGGAACAATACTCAATTTATTGAGTTTCATCTTTTGTGAATTTTGATACTCAGCTTGAATATGTTTAATGTGAATTACTTTAGTTAGATGTAGCAAATAAGCACTTGATTCTATATTTATTAATTGACATTTTACTATTTTCTATAGTAACATTAAGCTTCAGCCGTGCATAGCATCCTGTTAATCTTACATTCATTTATTACATGCTATCAATTGCTGCTAAATTGAAATTGTTTAAATATCGAGTATTTTTCATCCATGTGAAAACGCCACTTTCGCCTATGAATTTGTTTTGTTAAAGATCTCTGTTATTTGAAAAGTACCGTTATCTGATTTTTTTTCTTATTTTTTAACATCCTTAATCTGATATTTTTTCTCCTTAGGCAAAGGTTTACTCTGATTCAGAACCTGTAGCAGCAAGAGCAGAGGCAGTAGTGCTTCTTAAACAGTTGGACTACCCGGTTGGTTCTTCACAATTTTCTTCTAGTCTCTTCATATGCAGGATTCCTTTTTACAGTATTTAAAGGGATTCTTTATTTCATTATTATGCTAAAAACCTGTTTAGCCCTTCAATCTATTCGAATATTTGTTGGGATTGTTCTGTTTGGAATTTCTTTGAGACTAATCGGTGTTAATATGCATCATTGTAATATACATAATTAATGAAAAAATAACAATTTGTGTTGGTCATTCAGTTCTTGTATGGCTAATGAAGGTGAAGTTACGGTAAGCTTAAATCATTCTTCAGGATGCATTTATGATGAGTTTCCTTCCACTCATCTTTGAAGGTGATTGAAAGTATGCATCATTCTAACAAGAGCCTATAGTGTATTTGGCATAAATACATACTACAATATTAAAAAAAAATAATGGGGCCACTTTTTTTTTTTAAGACCAAAGTATCCAAGCATCTCACTTGACTAATCCTTAGAGCATGTGTAAACCTCCCCAATCCGCACACGCGGAGTGCAGAACAATGGAGAGTGACCCTTTTTGTGTTAAGAGGGACTTGAATAAGGGGACCACCTTATAATCAAAATAATTGGATGGTTGGATAGATCATCATGAAAGCCCAAGCTTACTGTAGTTTCACCCTATCTATACAGTAAAACCTCTATAATGTATTACTCTATAAAGTTATAACCTGTCAAAAATAATATCGGCAGCCGGTCCCGACCTCGGGCCCATATAAAATGTAATAAATCTCTTTTCAGTACTCAATACATTCAGAATAAAAAATGTACTGTCCCAACCATTTTGTAAAGTAATATTCCATACATTCAGAATATAAAATTACTGCGAAAGTGACTAAGGACCTCACAAAAACTCTGAAAAACGACCGTAGGATGATTTGTTTTTAGATCTGGCCGAAGTGGTAGGGTTTCTTGCTGGTTTTGAGGGTTGCAGCGGAGAGGATCCAATGGCGGTGATGGGCGACAGTCTGGTAGAGGATAAACACTTCTAGTGTTACTGCCAATGTATTGTAGGGAATGAAACCTCTAAGGTCACTTAAATGCCAAGACCTCATTCCACAGCAAATTGAAACTTGAAGTTTCTTTTTGCATGCTCATGCAAAGGCCTTTGGCTCATCTTTTTGCTATAATGCTAACTAAAACTTGTTTTTTGAGTCTCAGCTTTCTTTCTATATAGGTATCTTATCTTGTTGCTTCTGTAGTTAAACTGTAGACTAGTTCTCCTGTTCACTTTTCTACAGTGCTGTTGTACCTTGAGTGCATTTTATTACTTAGTTTCGTTCTATAAGTTTCTTTTTGTAACTTGAGATGGTAATA
This sequence comes from Chimonanthus praecox, assembly GCA_022113865.1. Lineage (NCBI taxonomy): Eukaryota > Viridiplantae > Streptophyta > Magnoliopsida > Laurales > Calycanthaceae > Chimonanthus > Chimonanthus praecox. Next base: position 12,024,405 of record CM039086.1, on the reverse strand, counting down.
CTAAAAATGAATTCTCCATTTTGTGCCAGGTGGACAGCTTAAAAACAAAGCTTCTTGAAAAGCTAAAGAATTTCCTCCCTGAACTTCAAATTGAGTCTAGAGAGGTAGATGCCACTGCACCCATATCTGATGAATCATCAAAAACGGGAACACTTCCAGATTCAGTTCCATCACTACCTTCTGAAGCTAGTAGAAACCAGGTACACCTCTCTCTCTGAAATGGGAACATTCAGGGTTATTTCGTGTATTTAGTAATCATAATTGTAAAGCTGCCACCAGTTTGTGTATTCTTGTGGTGGTATTTATACAGCTATTTTGTTGGTGCCTCTATTTCAAAGCAGATTCATTTAACTGGATGATGGGCAGCGTTTACATGGCCAATCCTCTCTCTCTCTCTCTCTCTCTCTCTCTCTCTAACATGACTGACATTGCAATCTATGTGGTTGTAAAAGTGCAACATCACCTTTGAGTTTGTAACAAAGTTGTTAAAGTGCTCATTGTTGCAATGATAAAGTTTGTAGGGCATTAGATGGGCGGGTGGCCATGGGAAATGATTTGCCAAAATCAATTATGAGTGTCAAGCATGGATAGAGGGAAAATGTTGTGAAAATTGAATTAGATCGTGAAATCATTATATGTCTTGAATAAAAAATCATGTATCATAAACTGTAAAATTGTAAGATTCATAAGTGCATCCCCCCAATAATGTATAATATGTCAAATAACATGAAATGTATCCAAAATTAAATAATATACACAATTCTCCAATTTTCTTTTGATATTAAGTGAATATTACATAACTATTTCATTGAAGCCCAAATTTTAACGTTCCAACTTCTAAATGTATAATACCAGTATATATCCAACTAATATTTAAAAGTCAATAATAAACTAAAATAGCTCAAAAAATTCGTAGGTCCTAGATATCCAACAACTCAAGCCTTAGAAACCATCAGAAGCAGAAGTTTCATGCTTTTACATTGCAAATAGCCCTATAATTTTACAATCCATAGGAATTGTAAGATCACCAAACCAATATGAATTGTTCCTCTTGTCATACATGTATCATAAGATATTAACAACATTGGATGGGATAAGTGGTTTTGGTCATGACAATGAACATATGATAGTCACAAATGTTAAGAAGGATACTCTTGCAAGTAGGTTTTGTAATTTCCTTGTATTTGACCCACCTACACTCTGCCCATTCCTTCTTCTAAGTGAGATGCAAATGGTGGTGGCTGGATTTCACAGTTAGAATACCTTGATATTGAGCCAACCGCTTTGGTGGACCTAACACAGTATGAAAAGGATTCCAGGTCCTACTTGCTACTTCTGAGTATCAGGGAAGATTCCTTTACTTGTTTTATTTCTATCTATCAAAACACAGTTTATTCAATTTAGTTTTCTGCACGTAGGTTTCCATCAGCGGTTTTGCAGAGAGTGTTCGTGCTTATCGAATAATATTCCCTGATTCCGAATCTCAACTTATTGAACTTGCACAAGATCTGTTCAGAAAGTTTGTTAGCAAACTCTTGGAACTCATTTCCTTTATGATTTGCCTCCTCTTCTGACTAAGTATATAAAATCAGCTGCAGCTGATGTACTTCTTGGTTAACATTGGTCATTGTGTTTGAAGGTATTTTGAAACCATCCAGCAGCACACGGGGAAGAGGATTAATTCTGCAAACCTACTTTCAATGTTGCGTAAGTAGTTGTTAGATAACTAGTTTGACTTCTTGGTTGCAGTTTAGTTCCTCCTCAATTCATGGCTGGGTATTAGATTTTTATTGAATTTTTTTTACACCCTTGTTTGACTTCTTGTTTTTTTTCTTGGTGAATTTGATGGTTCTCAATTTTGCACAACTTCCTCGATATCTATAGCTTCCAATTGTTGATGCCCTTGGGTGGATGGAGTTTTCTCATCCCAATTAGAGCACAAATGCTTTGTTTACTTGCTTGCACAAACTTGGTCCCACTCTGCATCTCTGGCAACTATACAAGTTGGATATTGATCTTCATGATTCATTTAACAATAGTTAGACCAGAAAATTTGGCTGGACGTAAATATTGACTCGAGTCAACTTGAAGGCCCAATTGGATCTTGTTCAAACCATGAAAAATCTCTTTATATGAGTATGTGAAAACATTTAAACGAGTCTGAGATTTTATAGAAAAAAAACAATGTTCTGAAAATTGAATTGCTTCGTAAATTCTTTTGATGTCTTGAATGGCAAATTGTGAATCATTAATTGTAAAATCATAAGATTCATAATATTTGCCCCAAAAATATATAAAAATATATGATATATTATAGAACATATCTAAGAAGTAATAATATGAGCAAGTCTCCAATTTTCTTGCAATATTAAGTGAAGATTCATTGTGAATTGCATTAAAGCAATATACAGTATTAATATTTCATTTGGAGCTCAAATTTTAAAGTTCCAACTTCCAAAAGTACTATACTAGTACGCCCCATCCAATTTTTTAAAAAAGGTCAACAATAAACTTTAAAATAATAATAATAATAATAAAAGGGTCCTTAAAAATCCGAAAGCTCTAGGCCCCCAACAAGTCAAAACAAAAAAGTCCATCAAAACCTTAAGTTTCACACTTCAAATTCCAAATAGCACAAGATTCTATAATCCTTGGGAAATTGAAAGATTCCTAAACTGAAATGGATCGTTCCCTCTTGTAATATTATAGGAATCATAAGACATAAATGGCATATTATAAGATTTTAACTCGAGTTTTGGTCAAGCCTTAAGATAGCTGACCATGTCAACCAATTTTTTTTATGAAGTTTTGACTTGGTCTTGCACATTTTTTCTTCTCCTCCTCCTTTCAATCAAGTCATCATATGTCTTGTTAGTTAAGTTGTTGACTTGTCTGATTCAAAATTTTCTAAGTTTTTAAAACATGCTAATCACCTAAGCAGGTTGCACATAATTTGTCTTGTTAAGGACATTGCTCTGCACTCGTTTTATTCTTTCCTTTGAAACCAATTGTCTTAATTGATCCTGAACAGAGAATTCTGAAACACGAAGAAAGGCAAGAGGTGGTGACTTACTCGGTGGTCTATTAAATGCAAATATTTTTGGTACCTTTATGGATATTAAGAAAAGAAGAAAAACATAAGATGCAATGAAAAGATCTCCAACGAGGCAGCTCAAAGTACACTAGGACTTGAAGATAGGAAATTTAAAGAGAAAGATGTACATATATTGAATGACCCATATGTAGCTGCTGAAGGTCTGCTGCCTGTTGTAGGGAATCTGAGTTCTGATTGATGTGGACATCAGAATGTTTTGTTGCATGCCCCATTTTACTGCTCCCTTGAATCTAATAAGAATAGTATGCACTTCCACCTCATTAGAAACATAAACATTCTAAGTCCCAAAGAAAACCACAAGAGGATGTTATCATTTTCCATCCCAGAATAGCCCCAGGATAAGCTACTGTTTGAACAGCCACCAAAATCAAGCTTGATTTTCAGATGGAGTAGACCAGCCATAGAAAGACACCTTAAGGAGTCATATCTCTAACTCATTCAATAATTAAATATGAATCTTACTGGGTCATACCCCATTTATCATCATTGTCAGAGCCATTTTCCGTTCTATCTGGGGTTTGCTTTTGAGTTCTACATTTCTCACTACCTATTTAAAAATCATACTCTCTGTTACTCCGCTATCCATCATGTGTTTTCTTACCCCATCAATCTAAGTCCTTAAGGCCTCTCTCTTCTAGTAACCTTACACCAGTAGTCATCTAATTCTCTTCACATGAGGGCTGTGAAACTCTTGCATTTCGAGTGTAACAATATCATTTCGAGTTAGATGCATCCTTTAGTAAATCATGAATTAGGATTTGTATAATTATAGTTATTTGAAGTTCTTTATGATGTTATTTCTCAAAATTCCAATGCCAATAGCTCCTGTTGGATTGTTGCAGGAATTATTTGGACAGACATGGCAATGATGGATGAAGTATTGCCAGAGGCTGCTCTTCCCAGTTTTACATTGGAGGTTTTCTATTTTGTTTTCTTATATTGTGTTAATTTAATTTACTCCCTTTGCAGATAACTTCCCATCTTTCCAAACACTATTGCAGAAAAGTTATTCATAGATATCACCACTATAATTTTGATTTTGTAATGAAAGACTCCAAAGGCTTATATCCTTATATTTATCAATTCCAGTCTAATTAACACCATTTCATTTCAGGCTGCCCGTGGTACCATCAAACAGTATGTTTCCAGCTCATTCTCACATCTTCTACTGGATGTCGCAGGTAATCCTTCTGACTACAGTTCAACACCCACGCATTTGAATCATCTGCATTCCTTGATTTATATATTATAGAATACAGTTCAGAACAGATTGTCTGGAAAAACAAAGAAAATTGAAGGTGCTTATATTTAAATGAGTTGCAACAGGCTCCTGATCCTGGCAGTAATGCATAGAAGGCTATTACCTTAATTCAGATGGAAGAAGAATTTAACGTTTTTTCATAGCACCTATTTGAGCTACTTTAAATATTTATTTTCAAAAATAAATAATATAGCAGACCTGCGTTACTTTTAGTTTGGTATCTGAAACATAAAGTATAGTTTCTTCTATCTGCCCTAGTGGTATCTTACTCATATTCTATCATGTTGAACATATGAAGCATATAGTTTTTGTTTATTTAAAAAAATTGTGCATCCATCTCATCTAGTATGCTTACATTTGCATGGGATCAGTGAACTCTTAGCATACAGTATAATTAGAATTTTGTTTAATTGACAGAAGCTCTGACAAGGGTGCAAAATAAGCCAAAGGATGGGTTAGAGGAGGAGAATCTGTTGCAGGTCGCCTTGGAGAGCAGCAAAAAGGCAGTAATTCAAGGCACCATGGATCTGTTATTGGTAATTGGCACAACACCAAGAGATGCACCTTAATTAACTTATTATTAGTTTTTTTATTACAGAAATCATCTCTACTTCCATTTTATGATTTATTTTTTTTTCGATAGAATGCCTTTCAAAAGCTTCTAAAAACATTTTTGAATGTTTAGATTCTTTCAGTAAACTATTTTCAAGGGAAAATATGTTGAGTTGGACACATATAACCATATGTTGTCTGTTGACAGCAATATAATGGCCTAGAATACCTTGATAGTTGAAGGGTTAAGATGTCATAACTTCAAAGGTCCACGGGATGTCGTTGTTTCAGCATTCGTGACCAGACATGTCTGTGGCAGCTTGATATTTGAAGATGGGTCAGGATGAGGATTTTATAGCAGAATCTCTTTTAAATCTTCAGACTATCAGCTTAAGAATCCCCACCTTGAACTTGTGCGTGGAGAGTGAGGGTTCCTCCAAAGGGAAAGGATTTTGTTAAATGGCTAGTACAACTGAATTCTAACCTTGTATAATTTGAGTCATGATTTTGCATTACCTAGCACTTGTGTTGTGCCAATCAAAGGGGAGTGTTAATCACCTTCATCTAAGTGGGGCTTTTATATTTGAGTTCTTTGGTCTGACCCGAATGCTGCAAATAGAATTGGGATTGGTGTTAGGCCAATTCTATCATGATGGTAAGATTGCATGGGCTGCTGGATTTTACATGATATATGGTTGTCAAAAGGGATCATTAGGATCACAATTGCAGGCAGTTCTTCAAGATTACTTTTACATGATGGATCTTGGAAATGTGTGCTTATTTTCTTTCTTTGGAAAACAGAATCTTAATGGTGGCATTATGGTCTCTCAAAACGAATATGCAAGAAGAAATAGTTTCCTTTGCTCGTCTTGATGACGGACTCACTTTTTAAAGTGGTCACATGGAAATACCGAAGCACTGGAATAAGAATCTTTGAAGTTAAAACAAGGTTGCTAATGAAGGAATCTGGCAAATTGGGTTGAGACAGGAGGGGTATTTAAGGGATAGAAAATAAATGACATATTTGATAAAATGAATTTTTACTGTAAGGGAATCAATCAACCCAATTTCACATTTGTTTTATCAGTCGACCCAATTTTGTTAGCCCAATTCTTCAAATAATCTAATATTCTGTTAGCTCCAATTCTTTAGGTCATTATATGGCACTCATTTACTCCATTAAGAGCCTCAATGATGTATTTTTTTCCTTCTCCACTTTCTAGACTATCTTTCTTTACTGATATTTGTTCTTGGTACACAAATATTGTCTTTCTTTCTTCTTATTATCTTCTTCATTGTTATAAATGTTTTCTATGTTAGTTCTGCATGTTGAATATGTATGGTATTTCATTTACCTTAAACTATTTTTAAACGCTCTTGTTCATTACCAGGACTTTCGTCAACTTCTTGATGACAGCCTTCAGTTATTGATGAAGCTGCGAGATTTAGTAATTGACTGGGTGCAAGAAGGCTTCCAGGACTTCTTTAGAGCCCTTTTTGATCATTTCCTCTTACTCTCTGGAAAAAATCCTTCAACCAATCAGGGTTTTGCTTTGGTAGATGGGCAGGTGGACAAAGTGCTCGCTGGACTTGTTCTTGTGCTTGCTCAACTTTCCATTTTCATAGAACAAAGTGCAATTCCTAGAATTACTGAGGCAAGAAATCATCTAATTCATATTTTACTTTTGACTTTGCACCATTGAATACTTCTGTGGTGGCCACACCTTATTTTGTCCTTTTCTTTCTTAATCTTCTGCCTGGTGCTATATATCAGGCCAGGGCAGTCTTCTTACTGAGAGTGCTCACCAATTTTTGGCTGGGTCCCACATGATTGGGTGAGTGTATTGACTGGGCGTCACATGATTGGTCCTTGAAATTTTGATTATTATAACCATTTGAGTTTTCAGAGCCTATTTAACAAATCTTTGATCATTGGATGGGGGAGTCATTTTTATCTCCTACTACCCTTGTAATGATGAATGCATCCCATCTAATCTGTTGGGGCCCTGTCCAAACTGGATGGCTAGTATCCTGAGAAATTAAGGAGCCATTCTTTTTTGGAAGTTTATAAATTTAGAGGGTCAATCTCCTTACAGTTAGTCAATTAGTTACTGATTCATATTCTATTTGTTAGGAAATAGCTGCTTCATTTTCTGGAGGTGGCATTAGAGGCTACGAGAATGGACCTCCATTTGTACCAGGAGAGATCTGTCGAATATTTCGCTCTGCCAGTGAAAAGTTTCTGCATCTTGTACGTGTGAAGTTTTGATGCACTCCCACTGCATTTTGCCTTATTGCTTTGTGTGCATTGAACATAGTACATACAATGATGTCTATTTCAAACAAGCAATATCTAAATAACCCATCTTATCACTGTTACTGGGCTTGATCAGTTGATTCTCTCTTCACCAATTTATAATAAAATAAAAATGCACTATCATTCCCAAAAAAAAACTAAATGGATGGGAAATGGCTGATGATGATGATTGTGCATAACAAAATTGTGGTAGGCTTCTATCTTTCTGAGCAAAAGTATATTAGTTGTCCTAACAAATAGGGCATACTGGAGATTCAATGTCCTTGCACTTTTAGCCTTTCAAGGAGCCTTCAGCGAACAACGTTGCGGACTTCCTGGCTAAGATTGGAGTACAGCTACAGAGATGTGCATTGGCTTTTTTTTATTAGGTTTGACATAGGGTGTATGGGGCTTTGGGTGTATTATTTCATGGGTGCTTTCTTTGTTCTTTTCAGAGCACCGATCATAGAGGCTTTATTCTCACTCTCTTTATATGTTTGTTTTTTCTTTTCTTCCCGCCTCGTATAACCCTCATATTCGTGGCGGCTTGATTCCTGTCATTCTTACTCTTAGTAATGAAATTCATTTGTCACTGCTTCAAAAAAAGGAGTCTTCGGGAGGCAGTTCACAAAGATAAATTCCATTTCAAATAACAACAACAATGACAAGAATGCATGACAATAAATTTGAACAATAAAAACTTTTGAATCAAGGCCTTTGTTGTTGTTGGGTTATAGGTGTATGATGTATGACAAGGGGGAGGCCTTGAAAGACATGGGTTTATGGGTCAAGAAGGGCATGATAGATGGTGAATTTTTTTTAAATAGTAAGGAATTCTATTGATATTGATCAAAATGTATGATGTAAGAGAGCTTTACTTTTCTGCATGACAAGTGAAGCTATATACAAAAATATATTCATGAAACTACATGGTTCCTAAGAAAACATCTTTATCCACCCCCATCTTTGGGGTTGCGTCTATGTGTATATATACACATACATACATAAATACATGTGCTAATGATTCCACTTCGTTGGAGCCTTTTTATGCACTGTGGAGGCAGCTTCTTTTGCCATATTCATCATGCAAAAAGCTCCCTGTTCTTACCATCCTTGGTTTGCTCCATTGGCAGTTTTCACCCGTTTACATTGTGGAGTTACTGGGAGTATGATCTTTGATTGGATACCAGAATCTAGAATAAAAAAACTGACCCTAGATGGATAGGCAAATATGATGATGATCCCCTTCACTTGGTTTCTTGCTTTTTGACGGTTTTGCAAAACAAAGTTCCCATATACCTGCAGAATCATGTGAGGCTTATAAGCTGATTTACATATGTTTAAAAAGGTGAAGTGGGAGTTATTATTCCATCTGATATTAATCCATCATGTGATTATATCAATTCCAAGCCAAGTTTTAGTGGTACCCCATTCTCATTAGTTGTACTTCAACTGCTCAAGTTCTTTGTGTAGGGGTCATATTTGGCCTTCCACTTACATTACAACAATCTCAAACAGTATTACTTGATTTTCTCATATATTGAAGCCATACATTGTTCTATTCTTAGTCATACCAAACTCTATTCTTCTTGTAGCTCCATACATCTTGAATTTACACATTGCAGCCAACTTATGGTACCTTTGATTAGTGGATCTCAGGATCGTAGATCTCTTGTAGCTCAAGATTCACTGAATAAATGATTATAGGTAATGATCAAACACCTGCAAAATTGAAAGGTTCCAAAAGCTCAGTCGAGCCATACATATTATGGGCCAATAAATGGATGGCTTTCAACATCCAGTTGGGGTGGTTTGCAGTGGCCATAGTTCGTCATGTCTTTCAAAGGTGGACCCGTATTGCAATCTACATAGATCATTTTTGGAATCCTTATTTGGTCTTTTGCCACTGATTCATTACCATCACATTAATAACTTGATGCATGACAAAATTGTGCCAGGCTTTTAAGTCAGCAAAGTCATGAGTTTTCCTAACCGTTGGAGGATAAATATGTAGCTTATCAATGTGAGAAATGAGCTTTCTGAGTGACAATTCACGAGGATAAATCCTATTTCCCAAAGAAAACTTCCACCCCCACCCCACCCAAAAAAATAATAATAATAATAAAGAAAAACCTAACCTGTCCAATTTTTCTTTCTTATCTTGCTTCATGATGGTGTTACAAAATTTTCCTTACCTGCAGAATCATGTGAGGTTTATTAGCAATTTGCTTACCTATGCAATAGGCTTTATGAACTAGAACATAAGGAAGAGATGCCGGCCTCGGGGGCTTTGTAGCAGAATGTATTTTCATCACTTCGGTGTTTATAAATGGCCTTTTATCCATTAAAAGTTTTAATTAGTGTTTTATTCTTTAAATGGGCTCGACCTTTATAACTATCCTTTAGTTTCAATGAAAGGCTTTACCTATAATTAGCCATTAGCTTGACATTTAGATCATAGAAATTTTCTGAATGTCCTTATCTGAAAGTTACTTGGAAGCTAAACCTCAGTTTGTTTCTTGTTTATTTGCAGTACATAACTATGAAAACTCGAAAAATATCAATTATTCTAAAGAAGAGGTTTACAACACCTAACTGGATCAAGGTTTGTTTACTGCATTATGTCTGAGTCGACCTCATAAGATGTGAAGTTGTTAGCAGTACATTTTCCCTTTCCTGACTTTTCTGTTGAATCAACAACAGCACAAGGAGCCTAGAGAAGTTCATATGTTTGTTGATATATTCCTTCAAGAGGTTTACAATTCTCCCTTTTCTTTTCTTTCTTTTTTTCCTTTTTTAATATGAAAGAAAATTCTGAGTAGAAAGAGCTCATACTTCATTTTTTTTTTCAAGTAAAAAAGGTGCTAATTCCTAGTTTTTTTATCCTTTATTCTTTGAAAATGGATACTGGAAAAACATTCGAAAAAAGGGACACTGGAAAGAAACAATAAACACTTGCATTTCTGGAATTTATTGAATGCTTTTGTTTCTCTTTCAGGGAAGAAAAAGTTATTTGCTGGTTGGATGTTTGAATTCATTTGTTTTTTCTTTTCGTTGGCTTAGTTGGAAGCAATAGGAACTGAAGTAAGGCAAATTTTACTCCCCGGAATTGTTCGAAAACACCATCGTTCTGACAGCACAGGGAGCACTAATTCCTCCCGCAGCAATCCAATACGTGAAGAAAAGATGACTCGAACAAACACCCAACGTGCCAGGAGCCAGCTTCTGGAAAGCCATCTCGCAAAGTTATTTAAGCAAAAAATGGAGATTTTCACAAAAGTTGAACATACACAGGTATATTTCCTGGATCCCATTAGAAATGTCTGTCTTGTTATTTAGCATCAAAATTCAGAATGGATTAATACAGTTTTTTGTAATTTTCAGGAGTCAGTTGTATCAACCATAGTGAAGCTTTGCCTGAAAAGCTTTCATGAATTTGTGCGACTCCAAACGTTCAACCGTAGCGGCTTTCAGCAAATTCAATTGGATATCCAGTTTTTAAGGAATCCATTAAAGGAAATTGTTGAAGATCTAGCTGCCATTGACTTCTTGATGGATGAGGTAGAAGAAGACTGTTCTAGCTTGCAAACATTTTTTTTGTTTTTTGCCGGTTCTAGTAGCTTGGATCTACGCAGTTGCTCTGCAGAACCAGGGTAGAGAATTTTCATGCGAAGGGCAATATAGAACAAAAGCTTATCTCTTTCTTTGTTAGGACAAAAAGGATGTTTTTAGTTCTAAATCATTTGCTGTTAGTTCCATGGGAAAGCCATTGGCTTTTTCTATCTATCATTTTCAAGTGTCCAGTATAGTCATCCATTTCAAAGAGGGAAGAGCAGTCTATCTCATCATTGTTCTATGTTAGTCATTCAATCCAAAGAAATTGCTTCAGCCCAAAGGGACTGCTCACATTTTTCATCAAATCAGGTTTCACTTTTTCTGTTTGACTGAGTAAAACAATTCCCAACATATTTTTATGCAGGTGATTGTTGCTGCTGCAGAACGCTGTCTTGACCCAATACCACTAGAGCCTGCCATTTTGGACAAACTCATACAAGTGAAACTGGCTAAGAGCAGGGAACAGAAACCAAGTTCTTAGATACTCTGAAGGTAAACTGGTCTTTTGCTTAAGTTTTTTATTTATTTATTTATAATGATTTTTCCTAACAATTCCAGCCCTAAGCAAAAAAGAAGAAGAAGATGATAATGGGTTGCATCATACCAGCCCATCCCAGCCCGAAGTTCTATGCGTAGAGCCTGATTTGATCCGAAAAGCCTCATAAAATGCAACCCAATTCAATCTGAAGTGAGCCTGAAAACCTAGCTAGCCTTACCTAACCTGAACCAAAGAGAGAAAGGAGAGAGAGAGGAGATGAAATGGGAGACTGGGTTATCTTTTTTTCTTTTTCCTAATGTCGTACAGACTGTGGTATCCCACCCCCTCAAAAGCCTGCTTCCTCGCTCTCAAAAGCATTAAGTGATCCCCCTCTTTTTGGCCATTTAACTAATAGTGTTGGTGGGGAAAAGCCATCAAGTATCCTCATCTTTTACTTCGAGAAATCTCCATCAAGGTGATATTCCTGCATCATAATCAACATGGTTTTTGTCCTTTGGTTCTGCCCTTGTTGAAAAGGGGTCTCCATCATGCCAATAAAGGCCTTTTTAGAAGTGATGTTGCCTCCTGATCTTTGACCATGGTATTCAGTTCCCAGCTTGCCATATTTGTCCACTTACCTGTTGGGAGGAGAGCAGTTGCTCCATCATGCCAAGACTGACCTTTAGAAGTGGTGTATGCCTCTCAATCTTTGCCTCTGGTTTTCTGAACCCTGCTTGCTATATTTGTCCATAAAACTGTTAGGAGGAGACAGGCACGTTGCATGTGTGTGTGTGTGTGAGAGAGAGAGAGAGAGAGAGAGAGAAATGGACTTGTGGGCTTGGGCCTTGTAACTTATATATGTTCTAATTAGTGTTATCAGAACCGGACCGAACCGCGGCTGAACCGGCGGTTCATCCGTGACCATGGGATCTGCGGTTCGGTCCACCCCAAAAACCGCATTTGGGTCAAAACCGCATAAAACCGGTCAGACCCGCGGTTTTATGCGGTTTTAATCCAAAGACCGTGAACCATGAACCTCGGTTTAGATATTTGAATTTTTTTTAATTTTTCCCCTTAAAAAATGTGTATATTTGAAATGTAAATGTTTATTATTATTTCTATTCCATATATTTCACCGTTTTGGTATATTATTCAGAGTTTAAATGTTATTTTTAATATTTATATTAATGTTATTGGTAAAATATGCCTTACTTAATATTATATTTAATATTTATATTATTTTAATACTTGACCGGCTTTTACTGGTGTTGACCGTGGTCGAACCCTGACCTCCTTGAAGACGGTTCGTTAAACGGTCCGGTTCTGATAACATTGGTTCTAATAATCTGTTGTTGGGTCTTGGGCTTTGTGGAGTCCTTTAATCTGAGCCTGGCCCAACCATAACCTGAATTTCTGTGGTGCCTAGGTGTTTTGAGGTGGGTCAAAGCAGATGGAGCTAAAAGCCTACCGAAGTTGACCATTTAATGTTTGAATGATCTCAATCTGGCTGTCGGACAAGTGATTCATAAAGCTGATGATGAATTGTATAGTTTCTTAAGGTTTTCAGATTCTTGCAGAATTAGGGCCACAACTCTGTGATCCAAACTGTTGACATGATGGTCCCACCAGGATGCTCCATGAACCGTCTCCCAGATTGTAAAATCCTTGGCATTTGATTTTTTTGTCGTTGATTTTCTTTTAGGATGCAGATGGTGGTTGTGTTTTTATTTGATAGCTTTTGTATTTTCAGTCCATCAACTTAATAATAGTAATAGAGATCCTCCAACAGGTTTTAAAATTTGAATCATTCTCACACTTGGCAAGGATCGAATCAGAGTCAACTCTGCTGGGAGAACTGGCTAAAAATATTGAAAATAGGCCAAACTTGGTCAAATCCCAGCTCAATTTGTATTGGCTATCATTTATCGTGGTTGACTTGGACTCCGCTGATTTTCGAAACCCTGCTCGCCTATTTAGTGATTTCTATTTTAGACTTGTCTTATTTTTGAAGCCATATTATCACATCTGGAAGATATCTGTTCGTGGGCCATCCATAGTCAAATGATATGAAGATCTGACAAGATGAAACCCAAGCAACTGTAACTTCACAGGAGGAATGTATGGGACCAACCTCTCTTTCCTCCCCCACTGACCCAGACACCCCCAATCAATGTTTATTCTACTGCCGTAAGCAACATTGATGGTCCGATCATCGGCAATAGCTCATTTTCCTTGTTGGCATCAACAGGGAGCTGAGCAGGCCATGAGCTGAGAGGCTACCTCATTGCTGTTCCAACAAAGATCCTCCGTTATTCAAAAAATGAGATTTCTTGGAGAGCTGTTTCAATTAATTTGGAACTTTAATTCCAGCATGCTTTCTCTCATTTTGTAATTTATAAGCAGCTTCGAATAGGCAGATTTTGGAATCGCTGTACTGTTATATTGGAGACAGCCAAATGGCCTAGTATCTTTGTTTTAAGACATGGCTCCATTGCCCAATATTTTAAGCATTTATAATTGAAAAAAAAAAAAAATGAATGACACCCTTCTTGGGGGGCTGAGATTTAATCAGTATAATCATGAATTCTTTTGGTTTTGCCTTCACGCCAAACATTGTGTTTTGATCTTTTTGATATTTATCGGGTGTCTTCTATCTCCCACACGTAAATTCAAAATAAAAATTAAAATATAGTGTTATCAGTATATCTGCTATTTATTATTCAATACAGAATATACAATAGATACTATACTCACCAATGTGTTGTGTTTGGAAAGCTTATATTTTGGTATGGGCAACAAGGTTTTGAAATTTGGACCATTCTTGAACCATTCAAGGCTCCGATGTAGGTCCAATTCTGTCCAACTACACAGTACAAACTGAGTGAAACTGTGACATCAGCATGACATCATAAATAAATAAATGAATACACAATACAAAGAAATACTGACATAAACAAAAAAGGGTTATACGTTTTTGATATTATAGAACATAAAAAAAAGTCATATGAGATCAGTGACCTTATGATGCATTGAATTACATATGTTATATTATTATCTTAAAATAATTAGACCATAATGCTCTCATATGAAGAACAAGGATTTCTTGTATACATTCAAATTTCTAATAGAATTTTTTATTAGCCGTCTATCCTAACAATGCCTTGAATGATGCATTAAATCATGGTATATGGGTTCAATTACAAATGTCAACTAAATTATTTTTCAGTCTAAATTCATCAAAATATGCATTTTTTAGAACACCCAACTGGTTGCCTCCTGTCCCAAGAATTAGGAGGTTGTGGGTTCGAGCTCCCATGGCTTAACCTTGGTGTGCCTTATGGGTAGTGGGTTTATCTGTGGGGATTTTAGTAGGACTGTGTCCAAGTTTTCCACGTGTTAATCCAAAAAAAAAATATGCAATTTTTAGAACTCAGAGGAGGTTGGGATGACGGTCAAGAAACTTCCCTCATAAAAGGAGGTCTTGAGTTCGATTCACTTTCAAACTCCATTGGGCCACTCTCTATGGGATTATTCCTCATCGTTTAGACTCGGTATGTGTGTATAGGGAGGTGTGTACATGCCTGAAGGATTAGTTAGGTAAAGTCCTGGGAGTCGTACGTCTGGACACTTTCGGTGATAAAAAAAAATGCACTCTTTAGAAACATGAGTCAATGCTTCTGAAATATCACTGATATTTCTAATTTTTGGCTAAGTTTTTTCAGTTGAGGTAGAGATTAAAAAAAATTGCTGAAATTTGTAACTTAGTGTATGGGAGAAGTCCTTATGGAGAACTCTCTCAACTTTAATATTTGCTAATTTGAGTGATTATAACATTGATGATGGTGATGCATTATAGATTTTGAATGTTTATGATATGTTAATTATTTAAATTGTTGGTTTTGCAAATTATTCATTTTAAATGGTTAAATTGTGCCTTTTGCACTAATTTTTTTGGCATTGGTATCAATAAGTGTGGTATTTACTGTAATTTGTTTAATTTGTACAACAAAAACCATCAATTATCTCACTGAAATTTGAAATTGGAGCTTACATTTTGCTCAATTCAAATTTAAAATTTGGCTTAAAATGGGCTTTAGACTCCTTGTCCAAATACTGCAAACAAACGAACTCTAACAGGTGAGCTCTGGCTTTGTCCTAAAATCGCCCAACAAGATACTGGCAGGCTCGGGCTTTTGATATTATAAAAGGCTTGGGTTTAAATGAAGAAAGCTGAGCTTGAACTCAATCCATGAAAAATATCAGATGGTATTTTAGTCATATCTTAATTAAAAAAAAAAATTATGGAAGATTTTGAAATGGCATTTAGTCGAAATAGGCCAGAATTTTCACCTATTTTGGCCAGAATATGGATAAGCTATGGTAATTTCAGTATTTAAAAAATACTGTTTTTATATCGATCGAGTTTAAAAGTCTAAAACTAAAGATTTTTAGTTGAAATTTCAATTGTCAACCAAAATTTTAATCTTAGCCCAAAGTTCATTGAGTTGAGTCAAAACTCATAATACACTTTATGTAGCAAAGTGTAATATAGTGTGTTTTTTTATGTATGAATAATTTCATTTTCCTTGTAAATTAGAAGTTAGAATAAAAATTGAGTCACCCCTAAATCAAATTGTGTTGAATGCAAGTTTTTAAAACATGATTAGCAATGTAGCATTACATAATATAAAGAAGAAATGGTCTTTGTAATAAAAAAAAAAAGTCTCTTTAGTCCGATAAAATAGGTAAATTCAATTCAAACTAAACTTAAAATAGTCTTAGAATCAACTAAACGCATTTAATAAAACTCAAAATAGACTCAAATTGAATAAGACGTAATTCAAATCCGACTTAGACTCCTGTTGCTAGGTTTACTCACCAATGTGGTTTTGTATTTTAATGCTTGAATTCTCTTTCCGTGCAACAGTTTAATTATTCTTATCTGAATTCTGATTACTCCAAAATCCATTTAGTTGTCAATAAATAATATAAAAACAATCACTGCAGCCTCAAGCACAGGAACTGGTAATGTTGGTATGGATGCAAGTCGTACACGCATACGCAAGATTACCTGATTTCCATCTCAAGGATTTGAAGAAAATAGATTGGAGTATATAAAATGATTTGTATCAGTCCCATATAATATTATATGTTCTAAATTACAGTGCAAGTTTCTTTGTTGTCTACAAACAGAAAATTTTGTTATGGCTGGTTGACTGTGGTATTTCTTACATTCTAAGGTCTCCCCAAAAGAATTAATCGATGCTTGTGGGGCTGATGTTATCCAATATTCAAAATTATTCTGTTGTCCTTGACATACTTTTTTATTTTTGTTTTTAATTTACGTGTGGAAAATCTCCACGGGTGATATCTCTTGCCCTAAGGGCACATCAAGTTAGTCAATGGGGGTTTGAACCTATCACACCCGGTGTCTGACTTCCTAAGGCAAGATGCAACCAATTGAACTATATCCAAATTAAATGTGGTGCAATTTTTATTTGACCTACTCAGTTTGATTTTATTTCAATTAGTTTGAGTTGGCTTGGAAAAAGTATATTACAGTAATAAAAGGATAAGTCTTGTACATCTCTAAATTAAATGTATTCCATCCTAGATACTTAAATGGTTCATTATGGGAATATCAAACTTTTCAAAATAGTTATTATCAAATCATCATGTCACTTAATTAAGATTTAAAATAAAATTATTAAATAAATATCTTTTTATGATACTCAATCTAACAGTAAAAGGGCATTAAATGAACATTCAAAACATTTAATTCATCTTTCAATGACACTTTATAAGACCCCTAACACCCAAGTGGACTGTCATAATTTTGCAAATAAAAAAAAAAAATGTAACTTTTCCTTTTTAAAATAAAGTGGATCCTTTTTATAAGTCGTTATAAGAGTGACCTAGTTTTTACTTTAGGATCCAAATGAAAAGTAATTCATTGTCATTTACAGTTAAATCACCTCACTTTGAGGCTGCATTAAACTAAACTTTTTGATATTATTCCTCATTACATTCGATTCAGGATCCAATGCTTTATGGAAGAAGACGTCTGTAAAGTGGTATAAAAAGGTAAATTTCAAAGTAAGTAAGGTCGTGTTCAGTGAAAAGCACTTTTTCAACTAAGAGAATCTCCAAGGGAAGAATAATGATGGTTAAATTAGTAATTTTTTAATTTTGTGTTTTTCTTTAAAGATAAAAATAAGTGTAAAATGGGATAAATTAATAATAATATTATCTAATTTTTCATTAAAAAAATATTAATGAACAAATTCCAACAAATGTGTAGAAGATAATCATTCGTCTAATACTCTAATGTAATGATCTCAACCATCCAATGGGTGGCCAAAAGTCTAAGAAAATTCCAGGGGTAGAGAATATGGTTTTAAAAGCCCAACTAAGCTCATTTTGATACTAGGTCACATCCACTGAATAACCTTTTTAAAAGCAAAAAAATTAATGAAAATTGATCTCCTCTTTTTGAAGGGACTTTGAATCATTCATGGTTGAGTGTGATAGGTCCAATCATCAGCCAATATGATATGTATTGATTGATATATAATACATGATTAATTTAGTCATATATTATTGTTACTGGACTGAAATATCGCTGAGCCAATCTCGTATCGATGATACACGCTAATACGATATATTTTCTGTTTTAGTAAAAAAAAAAAATTGAACCAATATAATTGCATATAATGATATATCACAATACGACTCATGGCATCTACACTTTTATTTGCATATTTGGCCATATCAATTTCAGACTGATATTTGGACATGTGGGTGTGATGCAAAAAAAGATCATATAAATAGGGAGTATGCGAAAGTTTACCCCAATTTAATCTATCTTATCTCTTGATTTTTTTTTTTGTTTGAATAAATATTGTTTCCCTTAATTTTAAATTTTTACAAATCAATTAAAATGCTAAGAATCTAAGATATATAGTTAGGTTGATCAATTGATGTTAAAATATATAACTTATTTATCCATATAATATATATATATATATATATATATTTACATCTAATTATATAAGACCCATCGTCGCTTTGATAAAAACTATCATTAAAAAGTTTAACTAGGAAGGTGTCTAACCCAACTCTTCACTGATAATATCATACAATCAAATTAAAAAAGACACTTGCACAGTTAAAATCAGATGCCAACACTTTTTCTATTTTCTTAAGTAAGACAGAGGATTATCATTTTCTAATCTATTAGTGGAAAAATACTCTAATGAATTCATAGTCAATAAAACTTTGATATGGTCGAAGTAATGTCTACAGTTTGATATTCAAATATGCAAACCAGTCTTGAGTTTTATTTTAATTTTTATATTAAATAATTTTAAATTTAGCTAATTCAGTGATGAGGATTACTTGATTTAGTTGTACCTCTTCAATCTCAAAAATCATGGGTATGGCAAAATTTAGAATATAATAGTAAATACTTAAATCCACAACGATGGTCCTAAAATATGCCTTATCAAGATTCATTTCTATTTTAAGAAGAGTCTTTTAGATAAGGACTTTGATGCAGTGGATAGGATCGGATTGGTAAGCGAGGATGAATCTCGTTTCAATAAGATGGGTCAATGTGATATTAATGTACTTTTTTATCACTTAAATAATAAATAACAAATAAATAAAATAAAAATCTTAATATACTTTGTCATTAAAAATATCGATATTTTGAAAAAAAAATGTAATTTTTTTATAAAATGCACATAGTCTGATTTCAATTTTAGTATGTGATTAATAGTTTTGACTTTAGTAATCATGAGAAGTAGGGATACATCAAATTTATACAATATCAAACTGTTTTATTAAATAAAGAGAAGAGTGACATATTTGTAAACCTTAGTTTTTAATGATGTACAATGAATCCATCAGATACATTCATCCTTCACCCCGATTTCATTTCCATTTTCCATTTCAAATTTATTGAATTGAATGGAGTTTTTATTTAATAAATATAATTAAATAAGCATAAAATTATAATAAAATAAAAAAACTGTTAGGAGAGAGTCCTTCTAGGGTTGACTTCTTTAACTTGTTATAAAACGAGTTACCGTTGGATACAAATAAGAGGGTGTGACCAACCCAGCGAAGGAAGGAAGCGAAAAAGTAGGGAAACAAGAATCCAGGCCGGAAAAAATGATTCCATTGAAGAAGAAAATCCTATAGACGTGAATCAGACGCATTCTACAGATGGAGGCGACGAGGCATGGCGGCCTCACACGTGGCATTATAACGTCACCATCCAAACGGTGACGCCATGAACATGCACAAGAAACAGAGATTCCTCTCTTCATTTCCAATAATGACCGTTAAAAGAGTTTGTTACTCAAACATGTCACTTCGATAGGGGTTTAAGCCGTCAAAGCTCTCTCTCTCTCTCTGTTTCTCCATATAAAATTTGTTCTCTGCTCTCCTTCCCATATTGTTGGCATTGGAATTTTTTATCTTTAAAGAAAGAAACGGGTCTGCTGTGGATTAAGAGAGATGTCCAGAGAAAATGGATTTCATGGTTTTTTTGGTTTGGATAACAAAGATGGAATTTCAGAGCAGTTCTTTGCTCCTGATGGGTTGGAGGGTTCTGGCTTTGACTCTTCTGGTGAGAGGAGATACGAGTTCGAGAGAGCATACGGCAAGAGAATTAAAATGACGGATCCGAATCAGCAGGTGTTACATGTTTCCATGTTGTTTTTAAGCGATTCTTGCTGCTTTTTTTATCTTTCTTCGCAGACATTGTTTGTGTTCTTAAAGCTTTTCGTTGGACTTCTGATCAAAATTTTGTTGGTCATTTTGATGTTTTAAGTTGCGGGTATCTCGTCCTTGGCCTTAAGCATCTTTCTCTCCTGTTTTCTTTTCTTGTTTAATGACTGTTCTTGCTTTTTATATGTTTTTAGTACGTTCTCTCTCTCTCTCAATGTAATCTTGTTTGTTTAAGGTTGTGAACTTTGCATTTAATAGAATAAAAACAGTGGGGGCTTGAGTAGATAGCTTTTGCATGTAGATTTCTTTCCTTCTAGTGACGTTTTCAGTTGTTACATTTGAACCTCTGTGGTTCTTTTTTCGATTTATGGGATATAATAGATGAATAGAAATCTGTCATACATGTATGATGATGAACCTAATGGGAGATTTTCAGCAGTCATTTACATGTATCTTTTCTTTCCTTCTTTGAGACATTTTTAGTTGTTTCATCCAAACGATCATAGATCATTCTCGGTTTACAGGAAACTTCGTAAGAAACAAGGTTACTAGTTTTCATCTTGAGTTTTGTTTATTGTGTTTTTTGTTCAGTATGTGTACTTCTTTATTTGTAATTTATCCATTTATGGGTTTTTCTTTTTTTGGGTTAGAACATGTTAGTTATCCATTTAATTTTGTGAATTTTGCAGAATGTGACACCTCTGAACCTATCAGAGGAATTTACTCCTCTTGGTCTGACATTGAGGAAGACTCCATCCTTTTTGGATCTCATTGAAATGAAACTGTCTCAACCCACTGGGGCTTTTCCAGTTGAGCCTTCTCGAAGCATCGACTCTGAGATGACGAGACTTAGATGCAATGATTCTAATTCTCAACCCATTTCTGAGAAATGGAAGGCTTCAAATTTCCCTGTTTCATTGCTCAAAATTGGATCCTGGGAGGTCATTTCTCTCTTAGTTTTAATTAATTGGAACTTACAAGCGCTTGGTTTCCTTCTTTTTTATACTTTCCGAACACTAGTTGGATACAAGAACACTGCTTGAGCTTTTCCCTCCATGTTTAACTTTTCAAATTTGCAGAGAGTTTGTCAGTATGAAGGTGACTTGGTAGCAAAATGTTACTTTGCAAAACGTAAACTTGTTTGGGAGATTTTGCATTCTGGACTGAAGAATAAGATCGAGTTTCAATGGTCTGACATATCAGCTATTAGAGCTAGTTATTCTGACAATGCACGGGGGATTCTCGAAATTGAGGTTATCTATTAAATTTTCTCTTGAACTGGATACTATGTCCCAAAAAAAAATCTATATTTCCAGCAAATATACTTTGATTTGGTTACTTTAGTCATTGACTTGTATAGATTTACCTTCTGATATGAAAAATATATTCTTCGCAGTTGAATAACCCACCTATGTTTTTTCGAGAGACAACTCCCCAACCAAGGAAGCATACTCTCTGGCAAGCTACATCTGATTTTACAGGAGGTCAAGCTTCAATATACAGGTAAAGGAAATCCCATCTCATAAATATGTTATTGTCTTCCGAGGTTATTTTTTTATTCAGTGATTTAAAGCACCTCAAACTAATAAATAAGAGCTCAAGTCAAAAATCATTTTCTAATTTCTTTGTTATTGTCAGAAACAGTTTCTCCCCAACTCTGTATGCTGAAGGTTATAGCTTCCCCTTTCTGATCTGCCCATATTTCATTTCTAATTCATTGTCTGCTACTTAGATGTTGTTATGTTCTTTTTGTTCGGGCAGCGAGTCTCACATTGTTTGTGAAGGGGGAGATTTAAGGACTTATGGAGATTTAGAGACTTATAAAAGGACTTGTGTTACTTCACCTATTGGGCTAGTCTTTAGGGTTGGATATTCAATCCCGACAAGTGGTATCAGAGCCATATCCCCATGCCAACGCATGTGGACTCAGGGAATCCCCTAGTCGGACGACGTTCTATCAACTGGAGAGCATCGTTTAAGGGGGGATTGTTGGGCAGCAAACGAGTCCCATATTAGTTGTGAAGGGAGAGATTTAGGGACTAATAAAAAACTTGGGTCACTCCACTTATTGTGCTAGTTTTTTGAGCTGAATACCCCGTTCACTTATTGCCTAAAATAATATAGGGAAAACATAGTTTTGCCTTGTCATTAATAGAATAAAGAAACAATTCTCATCAGTTTCAGATTACACAGCTTACTGAATGCGTTTGAATCATTGTCCTTTCAGGAGACACTATCTTCAATTCCCTGAAGGAACCCTTCAAAAGCATTATGAAAAACTTCTACAGTGTGATGGTCGATTGCATTTGTTGAGTCAAAAACCTTTCCCTACTCTGAGTTCTCCTCACTTCTCATTCTTCAGTGGATCTCAAGGCTTATCTTATGAGCCTAGCATTCAGGTACCTCGATTTACAACAGGATTCAACCTAAATTTCAAGGATAGTTCCGTGCAATTTCCTCGCTACAGCATTGGAAGATCAGCTCCTACTCAGCAGATTTCAAACTTCGAACTCCTCAGACAAACAATCAGCAACAATGCTTTTAATTCACCTTGTACAGGTAGCCTATGTCCTAACACTTCTTCTCTATCATGGGGTGGTGCATTTGGATGTACCTCAAATCACAAGTTTAGGTTTGATCTTTTACATGTTGATATTACTTGAGATGATATTGAAACAGCAAATATATTAGGCAGTCTACTGATTTATGCTTTAATTATCGATTACTGAGCACTTATTTTAACTTGTAAGTGTCAAAAGCATATCCCACCAAATGTGTTTTCCAACATCTGTGCCACTCCTAAGACCACTTTGCAACACTCAATCGTTGTTTTTACCGATTTATTATAAAACAAATTGTGATTTCACGTGAGTCCAACTGCACACCCCTTGGGAACTTGAGGTTGTTGTCTAACGCTGTAAATTTGTTTTGATTCAGTTCCTGATTTTCCACATATCGAAAGGCTTGACGTAAAAGAACAAGAGCAACATGGCATTCCATTTTGGGATGGAATTGACCATCAAGAAGTTATTGCTAATACAAGTGAAACTCAACTTCCAGAGACATCCTCTATTTGCTCTGCTAATCAAATTGCCTCTTTCCTTTCTCGAGAAATGTCATCATCTTGTTTACTTTCTTCAAATACACCAAATTTGTTATCTTCAAAGAACTGGGAACTCAACAAGATAGCAGAACAACTGCTAAATGAACCGTCTGCCTGCACTAGCTCAAATGAGCAGATGATCCTCAGAAGATTAAATTCCATCCAGACCCTTCCCTCGTCGGCAGAAATGAATCTAGGAGTGGACAACCTTGGCATTTTACATGACGATCAAGATTTGGAGAAGAGCTCAGATGACTCAGTCATATCAAAGAGTCCTTTCTCAAATTTCATGAGCAGGTTGCCTGTTCAAAGCCAACCTGAGAATCTCTTGATTCATCCACCACAAAACGCACCATTTCCTTATTGGTTTACAGATCAAAGCGCAGAGGATTTTGTTAATGAACCAAAAACTGAATGGAACAAGTGGAGACGACAATGAGATTGATTCCCTTTCATGCCAATTGTTAGTGACCCAAGTCCTTTATAATCTCCCACATTTGAAGTGTAGAGGGAGATTATAAAGGACTTAGGTCACTCCATCTAATAGGCTAGTCTTTTTGAACTGAATACCCAGTCCTAACAACCTTTTACATGTAAACATTTTTCACCCAGATTTTTGAATGAGCAATACTCAATGAACACAATTATTGTTTGTGCTGTCTACCTCTCCAGTGTATGTCATGTCTCGCAGATCTTGATTGTCATTGCCTTTTCATTCATATGAAGCTTCAGTAAAAGCCAAGCTTTTAAAAACGAGAAAAATCCAGGACTACTCGGCCTGTCAATACCAATATGGTGCTATCATTTTGACGTTGGTCAGGTAGATTTTCAGCTAGCTCTCATGCTGCTACTCAGACTCAATTGGGTTTGGGTTTGGTCCTTCTCAAGTAAGAGACCGAGCCCAATGTTCAAAATTCTAATAATAGATAGCCTTGTATCTTTCTTCTTCTTTTCCTCCTCCACAATTTTTTTCTGTTCTTTGCAAATAGCATCACCAAGCACTGCAACAGTTGGCATGTCCACTGGAAAAGAAAATTCGATTTAATACTTTTAACAGCTTGAATGTATGTACCAGGGTAATGTGGTTTATGATATTTCTAATTATGTCAACACAATTCTCTCTCTGTGAACTCAGATTTGGAATAATATTTCATTTTCAATTGTCATTGTCTTAAAAAAAAAACTCCAACTTTGTCACACACTTTCAGTTGAGCCCTAAGCCTAAATATTTTGGATAATATTTCAAATATTAGTTGAATTTTCTATAATTTATCTTTATGTAAACGATTTGAAATCACATGTAACTTACCATGATAGATTAAATATGAATCACATTTAAAATCAAGTTCAACCTTTTTCTTAACACAATGTGCTTATATTAGACAATGATGGTGAAGAAAATGGTGGTAACAACGTACTTAAAAAACTTGTTCTTAAATTTATCTTTGTTAGACCAAAAATTTCTTCCCCTTTGAAGTTTCCTTTTCCACCTCAAGTTATTTCCTTTTTATATGGAAAAAATGTTATATTCAATTACTGTTTAGTGTGACGAGGAAATTCTTTGATCACAAGTTACCTTTTAAATTTTCATAACAATTTTACTAAAATTAAAATTATGATTTATATACTTCTAGTCATTCTCTTTATTGATTAGTAACCATATATATATACATATATATACACCTTGAGTTGTTTGAGAACTTTTTTCAATTTAAAATGTTTTTTTTAATAGAGGTAAAATAAATGAAGGGTCACATTTTCATGAGTGTGACCATAATGACTAACTAGTAGCTTATAGCCTTATAAATCAAAGAACGTACTTTAAATTAGTGCCGAGTTGAAGCAAAATAATCGTGGAAGCCTTGTTTTTAATTCAATATGCTCTATAAATAATTTATTATTACATTATTTTGAAATGTTGATTCTTTTGTCTCTCTTTTATGTGATATGAATTTGAATAACTAACAACTAATGTCATATAACACACTTAACAAAAAAATGTTACTATATTTGGTATAAGTTGTCAACTCTTATTCTCCCAATACATTTATACTCTCGTGGATATGTGAAAGAAAGAAATATGGATTTAGTTATGAAATGACGAGACTAGCTTGTGCATTGCCTACTCTGTCTTTTTTTTTTTTTTTTCCTTTTAAAAAAATACTGTGTACAAGTAAATAATTGGTAGATGAGTATACTAATCATTTACATTCTATGGTATTACAACAGAACCTTCACTTGCTTTCTCCCTTGTTATACTATGTAATCTTATGGACGTGCAGAGGAAAATAATATAGATCATCATAATAATCTTAGCCAAATTCCATCCATTTTTTTTTAGTGGTAGAGACGAAAATTCATTAATAAAAAGAGCGAGATATAAGAAAACAAAAGATAAAAAAAAAGGTAAAACAAAAACAAAGGGCCTAAAAGAGATAGGTCCAAAACAAATAACTAAATCAAAGAACCAAATGAGAGCACCCTATACAAAAACAACTATCCTCCCAATAAATGTAACACTCTCCAAATCGGCTCTTCTACAACATTTTTAGCAAAGAAGTCTACTATGTCATTTTTAACAAATTTCATCCATTTGAAAAATAATATAGATCTATCCATGCAAATCTCCTTCATGCATTGAATGCTCTCCATCTCATCTATTTTCATTTATTTTCTTTTTGATTAACAACTTGCATAGGTAAATGAAGTATTTTTGTCATAGTAAAGTTATGAATCTCCTTTACAAGAGTAATTTAAACCTTGAGTTATTGTAAAAATTTAAGTGACATAGTGACCTTCCAAATAAAATAAAATGTTGATTTGCAAGGGAATCAGAAATTTTCCTATGAGGAGGACAAAATGCAAATTACCAAAAATATCTTTTGAGGTATTTATTAAAACTAAAAGTGAGAAGGGGGTATTTGAAATTTGATTGTGTGGAGAATGACCCCCCTTTTGTTCCACACTTCCACCATTACTTGTTTTCTCAGGTGTATGTTTCGTATTCACATAGACATGTGGAGAAAAAATAAATACAAATATCGAATAATGAAATGAGTGCAGCTCTAGTTTCTAGGTGGAGGGATTGTGTTAGCCGCGTTAGATGGAGGAGAGGAAAAAATTCCATGCACTAGATGGAGGAGGGGGACTCTAAATTTCTCCCACATCGCCTGAGAGGAGTGTACGGATCCTAAATATATGATAACGCCCCCACCCTTCTCAGCGTGTGATGCATATGTATCAATACAAAGTTGTGCAGGTGTATAAGCATTCAAAGCAGACAATGTCACGTTCAGCGGAGTTGAGTCGTAACATGCATTCAATAGTAGAATTAGAAGTTTTCTTACGAAGAGATCAAATATGCAAATTATTAAAGTATTTCATTTATTTTCTTTCTATATATCAACTTGTACAAGTAAATGATAAAGCATTTATGCATTGTAAAATCATGATGTCCTCAATAACAACCATAGAAACCTTGCGATATTTTAAAATTCGAATAAAAAGATGGCCTTCCAAACACATTAGAAGGTTGACCTGTATTTAGAGGCAGAGTAATGGATTTTATTATGAAGGGGTCAATATGTTAAATATCTTCTGAAGTCTTTATAAAATTCCAAAAATGGAAAGGGTTGTTTTTGAAAAATTGGAGGCCTTTCCCCGTTACAACCCCGCTTTGTTTATGGGTTCCGTTACTACTTATATTCTCTTGCAACATGTTTTAGATACGTGGAGAAAAAGATTAAATATGCCAACATGAAATGACAAGGCTCTCTTGTGCGTTGCAGAATTTTCATTTTCACCCTTTTAAATAATAATCTAAGGTAAATTATTTGATAGAAAAAAGTTATAACCCTCCTCCATAAAATCAGATGCACCATGAGATATTTTTCTTTTTAACAATGTAATATTATAAATTTTGAACGTTGAAAGGCTTTTTTTTTTTTTTTTAACAGTAACCAAGTGATTTCGTTCAAAACGATATAAGTACAAAAGACGAGGAGGGTCTAACAGGATTAGACTCGAGAGAAAAAGAGAATAAGAAAAAAGAAAAAGAAAAGGAGAACAAGCCAGACAACACATGAGCTATAATAAGAAACAAACAAAACTCATAAAAAGAAAATGATTGAAGACTGATCCAAAATTCCGGAAAGTAATTTGTCTAATTTGTCACTCCATTTACTTCTCCGATCTGAATAAAGGAAATATCCATCTGTACAGCCAAATCTCTGACCTCCCTAACATGATCAATCTCATATAATTTCCAACATGATATATATAAACATGATTAACACATCCATGGGGTTGATCTGTAAATTCCCGTAAAAAATACAGCTGAAGGGTACTGTACTACTGTTATTTTCCTGTGCTAAGAGGGGGGCCAAAACGAAAGGTTGCCATGTGCTCTACTAGTACTGTTGTCCATGCCCAGACGAGAAAGTGGTTTTGCCTTTTTTATTTTATTTATTTTTTAAAAAAGCCTATAGCCGTTGTGTTTAAAAATTTACCTTGAGAAGATTTTTTTTTTTTAAACCATTCCCGCCATGAAAATGACTAGAAACAAGTGTATACATAATTGCTGTAGGGCCCTTTGGTTTGACCAACCCATTTAAATTTTATTAACCCCACTTTCATTTTTGTTGCATCATATGTATAATAATACCCCAAAGTGCATTTTCATGTCACTCAAAGACTAAAAATAACAAAATCCCCACAAAATCACATGTAAAAGATCAAGTTTGGTGGCCCAGCTGGTTGTTAATCACAAGGGATCCAGAACCTAGACAGATGGGGTCCCAAGGGTGAGAGCCACCTTTGATGGTAACTCCGTGGACTACCATACTTTACATTAGTTGCCTAATGTCCACTATAGTAAAAGAATCACCACGGTTAAGTGAGGTTAACGTTAGCATCTTATCCTTAACGACCCATTTACTCCAAAAATGCTCCCCTCAACACACTCTCTGTTATTTGACGTAAAATTACACAATTTTTTTTCTTAAAAAATGGTAAGTCATCTGTGTTAGTCCATACCAAATCAAGGAAGAGATCCTAGATTATTAAAAAATGAGAATTTCGTGGACAAATATAGTTGTGGACAATCTATCTAAGAAATAAAATGGGGTGCTTAATTTCATTTGTTGATTTTGACTGTGACAGTTGACATTTATTCTTCGATCGATTGGGTAAAATATAATTTTACCAAATTTTATATTTGATCTATCTACAGGCTTTCAATTGAAAATTTGGGTTCTATGTTCCTATATTTTCAAATATTTAGCAAATGCTTCTTGTCATGATAGTAAAATGAAACAAATATGTTACTTCTATTTTTATTTTTATTTTCATTTTCTTTCAGTGCTCTACTGCTCTACGCTCTTAGAAAGCAAAAGACATATACACCTAGGAACCACGCTTTCTTTTTTCACTTCAGTCTCTCTCTATTTTTTTTTTTTCTGATAATCCCAATCCAAAACTCGCTTATCTTCCGTCTCTGATTCTTCAATCCGTCGGACTCTCAATCACCCATTCTCCCAAGACAGTTTAGATGAAAGATATTGATTCTCTTTTGAAGGATTCAACCTCTTCTCCGGACCCATGAAAGAATGTTGGTTTTTTGGATTGGAGGAGAACCATATCCTGTGAAATTAGCAGAGGTTTATGCATATTTTGGGCCTGGATCTCAAATGAGTATTTAGCCATTTCCGGTTTCTGGCCGCCCATATCTGGAATTTGGTTTTCTGAGGAATGTGGCATGGATTTGGGGGTTTTGGGGTCGTGGAAGCCTAGAAGAGAGTTTATGTTATCGGGGAATTTTCCATGGGGTTGAAATTTTCGGTGCAATCAAATCTATTCAAATTGCATGTAAGTTGTTCTTCGTTCTCTTCTTGTTTTTTTTTCTTTCATTTTGTTGTTGTTACTTGAAGAATTGTTGAATGTTACAGCATTTCAGTTTTTTAATAGTAAATTGGTTGGGTTTTCTTCGGGTCGATGCTGGATTCATTCATGCCCTCTGTTTATGCATAGGCTGGAACTATTCATCAGACCAAAACCAAAATCAAATCCCTATTACCAACAAAACGTAGTTCTTTTTGCTTCTGTTTTGTTGTTGTTACCTCTCTCTCTCTCTCTGTGTGTGTGTGTGACGGAGAACCCCCAACCCCCCATCTCTCCACGACTACGTGGGCTTTGGGTAAAACTCTGGATGCACGCAACCCCTGCAAGCCACAGGGAGGGGGGGGGGGAGGCTGCATATGGGTGAAGGGTTTGAAGCAGTGAATCTGTGGTTGGATTATGTAATGATGGAGGCTATATGGTTTATTAGATTGGTAATGTTTCTGGGCTATTGGGATCCCTGAAATTGCTTGAAGTGATTATTGTTTTGTCACAGAAGGTTTACTACAGACAATTCAGTTGGATTTACTTTTGGGGTTCCCCAGTGAAAGATTTGTTTTGTTGGGTGTATGGGTCCTCCTCTATAGCATGTGGAGAGAGGAAATGAACTAGATGATAAGGGAAAGTGAGGAGTCTAGCTGCTTCTCTTGCATGTCATGTTTATTGGATTATGTAATGATGGTGGCTAATATGGTTTTTTGGATTAGTCATGTTTCTGGGTTATTGGGATCCCTGCAATTGGTTGAAGCGATTGTTGTTTTGTCACAGAAGGTTTACTACAGATAATTCAGTTGGATTTTTTTTTGGGGTTCCCCATTGAAAGATTTTTATTGTTGGGTATATGGGTCCTCCTCTGTAGCATGTGGAGAGGAAAGGAACTTGATGATTGGGGGAAGTGAGGATTCCAGCTGCTTCTCTTGCATGTCATGGGGAATGGGGATAGTGGAGAACCAAAGTCTTGAGAGAGCTAGTTCTTTTTCATACCTTTTTTCCCCTCCCTGTTGGGACTAGAATGGGGTTAGAAGACGATGCTTTTGGTAGGGTAAACATATCATGCATAGCTAAATAAAGCTTCCTTTTTGAATTTTAGTGTGAGAATAGAGGTGAACTGAATATGTATGTGGATTTTGGCCCAGCGTCTAGTTTACACTTTGTGAATGAAGGTCTCTTCACCATGTTGCTTGGCATGGTATATTTTTTTTTGGTAAGGGTGCTTTGCATTGGAGTAATATGTCTTATTTAGAAGAAATCAGTAATGCCAAGGATGGTTATAGAATAGATCCATTGGTACACTGTGAGGCAAGCACTAGGGGCTTAATGTAGGGCCAAGTATCAAGTGAGCACCTATTTCCTTCCATTTTTTTGTCCTCTCTTCTCTTCATTTCTTCAAAACACCTCTCGATAAATTCTTCTTCTGTATTGGGGGTTTTAAAAGCTGACTTCTCTCCCTTGTCTCCTTCAACTTGCCCTCTTTTCTGCCCTATCTTTTCAATTTCTGATTTCTATTTTCTTGGGGATAAAAACCAAGGAAAATGGAAATAAATCACTCATCTCAATTAGAAATTAAGGTCTTCGTGACGTTGTTGCACCCTCTCTTGATGTGTCAGGTTCCATATGCTTATTCTTTGCACAAACTTTATTCAATTCTCCTTGCAAATGGAAACATTTATCAACAATTGTTTTCTGGACATATCCATTGAGCTTTGCTCTCACTTTCTTTTCTCTCATTTTTTGAGACATTTATAATTATTGATGCATTTCATTCATTTTCATTGAGGTACTTTACACTTTTGACAAAACTCCTAAATTGAACTTTTTACTTTACATTTCATCAAAGCTTCCCTAATTTCTTTCCTTCAAAATTGAAACCCTAGGTTTTGCGTTACATTTCTACAATTTGTCTATTTTGTCCTTCAGAATTTTTCTAATAATAGAGACTAAGTTTTAGTATTTGAGATATGTTTGTTTTAATTTTAGGATTGTTAATTTTGCCATATTTGTGTATTTCTGTGTGCATTTCACATTTGAACTTGGAAACAAAATGCCCAAAGCTCCAGCTTTTTTTTTTTATTCAATCTACTTGTGAGCATAGTCCATAGGCTTCAAATGTTATTATTATTCTTTTTCCTTTTTGCCGTTAGTCAATTACATTGTATTTATTTCCTTGATATGCGTACTAACCTGTAGTCATTTGCACTTAACTAGACTAAAGGCTTAGTTAATTGCTGATATTATACTACTAATCATGATGATCATCATCCCCACTTTCCCATCTCTCTACGTCTTCTTCTGTATGAAAGATGGATCATCGGTTTGAAAATGACATAAATCTCTCTCTCTCTCTCTCAGGTTAGTAAATAAAATACATGAAGTGCATTGTCCATTTTAGTGGATCTAGGACAAGAGCTTGTCGCTTTGTTGGTAAGTTCTCATTGTCAAAACCCAAAGATTGTGGGTGCAAGTCATGTCACTATCTTAATAAAAAAAAAAGAGGACATTGGATAAGGATGGTGAATAGGTTAAAATGGCAATGATCCAATGTGGCTTTGTGATAAATTTAGATACTTGGTGCAATTGTAGAGTCAAGTGTTGGATTTAATTTGGACATAGCTAGTAGGATGGACATGGTTTGGGTAAACTACAATCAAGCTACTTAGGTTCTATGTGGTAGAAAGGTGTCAATTCGATTTATAGGGTGATTTTATAAAATGAAAATTGACTAGTAGTGTTATATAGAGAGAAATGTCGATCAATGAAGAGGGTGGGGGACAACTTGACAAAGTACACACAACAAAGATGTATATGTTGAAACTCGAGATGGGCAAGTAGGATAGTATTAAAAGATAAACTTAGGAATGACTACATTAGGAGAACCTTAAAAATACTCCTGATTGATGGGAATATGGGGGAAGGTCATCTAATATGGTTTGGAGTTTGGACATATCTGTCTTTCAAATAAAGACATGTCTATAAACCAAAGGAATTGGCTTTGTATGAAGTTCAAGGATAAATTTGATGGGGACTAGTAGGGGGTTTAAAGAACTGGAGGGGTTAAAGAAAGGCATGATAGAATGTGGTGTGATGGGGACTATCATGTTTGATAGGCTAGAATGGAAATAAAAAACTCAAAGAAGTTGATCCTTAATGGGGTTCGGGGGGATGGGGCACTAGGGTGCACTGAGGAACTTGTATGCTTGTTTTCCTTGGGGAAGAGAAGGGGTTGGTTGTTATGGCAGTACAAAATTGTTAGTGATTGATACCTTTCAAAAAAAAAATGTTAGTGATTGATCTATTGTATAAACACAAATATGTATCCTCTTTCCTTATTTTAATTTATAAAAAAAAATTAAAACCAGCCACCCCCAAAGAGAGAGAGATAGAGGAACTCGTGGATGGTGGGTTATGTAGGTAGTTCCGTTGGCTAATGAAAGTTCGATGTTCCTTCTTAGACCAATGCCAATCTTTGCCATTGACTGCGGTTTTTAGAAGCAAAAAAAGTGGGTGGGTTGTGGAGGCGGTTATGTTGGCTCAAGAAAATTCGGCAGCCTTTCTTCATGTAGTCATGTCTTTGTTTTTGAACTTTGAACTCAATGGCAGAGAATGAACTTAATTTATTGGCATGGGGAGGTGTTTTATCTCAAAAAGGAAGCAAGCTTGGAAGATCATTGGGAGTAGTTTCCTATTACAGAATTTGGTTTGTCTTAGGGGAAAAAGTTGATTTTGTAGGCTTTAAAAATATACTTTAGATAGTGATTAGCAGAGTTTGGAATGGAGACTAACTAGGAGCACATGCATACCGACAAAGGTTTGAGTGTGCTGAGGTTTGTCTCTGACATGGATTGGTTGGTTGTGGGTTAAGGTGTTTGAGATGGGATGACTTAGACTTGGACATTAGGATTCAATATTCAATTACAATCAATCCCAAGGTTGAAACTTGCATGATATACTCTCCCAGCAGCCATCTTATGGACTATTTGGAAAGAAAGAAATTCAAAAGTCTTTGAAGGAAAAACAACATATATTAATGATCTTGTCCAATTAGTTAATTGGAGGCTTTTTGTATGACTTCTTTCGAGCGCAGGGTTTAGCGGCCTTAGGCTTACGGACCTCATTTCATCCTAGGATGAATGTATGAATGGTTGTAGAAGGAAATTGAAGCCTGAAGATAAATGGAATCCTCCAGAACAGAATGTATTGAAGTTCAATGTAGACGGAGCAGCAAGAGGGAAACCCGGGCCGGCTGGGATTGGCGAGGTGCTTAGAAATCATAAGGGAACCACATTTATTGTTTTCAACAAGTCGCTAGGAACTAAAGATTCCAATGAGGTGGAAATTCTTAGCATTAGGAGAACTTTGCACATCTGGAAGTGGTATGGTCAAGGAAAACTCATTATTGAGGGGGATTCGTCAAATGCAATTAAGTCGGCAAATGGTCAAAGAAAACCGCCTTGGAAATTGGTCATTGTGGTTAGGCAGATTAGGATGTTGGTTTTGGGAATGGATTTATCCTTTGTCAAGATCCGCCGAGAAGCAAATGGAGCGGCAGATTATTTTGCCAAACTTGGAGTCACATACCTTTTTTCTGGAGTTTTCCTTTCCTTTACATAGAGGA
Source organism: Chimonanthus praecox (assembly GCA_022113865.1). NCBI lineage: Eukaryota > Viridiplantae > Streptophyta > Magnoliopsida > Laurales > Calycanthaceae > Chimonanthus > Chimonanthus praecox. Next base: position 11,990,742 of record CM039086.1, on the reverse strand, counting down.
CTTTCTGCTTTTGTAATCATTGTATTTTCTGTTTTTTCTCTCTTTTGTTTGGATTAGACCTTTTTGACTTTTTTCCTTTTTGTACTCGTCTTCTTCCTTTAATCTATTTCTTCTTGTTACAATCAAATCTATCGTCTCATCCAATTTGGCATGTGCTTAAAAGTATCAAAGAATGGATCTCAAGAAAGATAAAAATGATGCTGGTTATGATTTTTGTTCAATTAGAATCTTTCAGCCTCCAACTGGGGAGATGTTCACAGGTGATGGTCACTTCTTAATTGAATAATTCCGTCAACATTGGAGTTGGTGGTGGTGCTGAAGTTCCATTCAAGCTTTTCTTGTAAGAAGGTCATTGCATGTTTATCATCTGACAGTTCATGGTTATCCTTGCAATTATGAAATTTCTTTAGTTTTGTGGAGCAAGGGTATGGATTCTAGTGCTGGGAAATTGTCGCATTATTGTTTGAGAAGGAATTTGGGTTCTATTTTGGCTCCAACCCCATCTTAGCTCAGAAATTCATAGGGTCCATGCATTTCGAACAGTTATGGAAGTCCTCTAGTTATTGTAATGAGTTTTCAAAGTGGGAAGTTACTTCTTTATTTATTTTTAATGGTGATATGCTTTGATACTTGTTTTTGGTGCGATACATGTGCGGTCATCTCAGTATTATTAAGTCCATAGAAACCCTTATTTCTTCGACCAATGATTGGTGCAAATTATGTTGGAGATGCACCTAAGCTTCAATGTTGTGAGCTGATGGTGTCTTGTACATGTTCACAATTGATGCTATATAGCCAGTTTTTATCTTCATCAGCATGATCATCATATCAAACTATTCAAAGCCATGCATCCCATCTATTTGGTTTCACTAGTTTTCCACTCTTTTATAGGCTTTAAGTTTTTCAAAGATCCTTTTGAAAGGGTGGAATAAAAAGTTTATCAGTTGCTCATGGGATACAAGGCAATGAGTCTCCTTTCTTTTTCAGACCTAAGGGAACAGCTAAGATGATATGATTGAGATAGGAGTTTCTTGCGATCAATTTTTTGGAAACTAAAGTGGGCAGGAGTTAATTAGAGCGTGTTCAGTGCTAACTTTTATTAGCTCGCGAGGGGCAGCTTAGACACATGTTGCCATTTTTCTCTTGGTGTTGCCTATGTCTTGTAGCCACATTTTTCTGGTTTAGCTTTCATTGCTTTGTTCCTTGTTACTTTTGGGACATCTTCTGTTCATTCTTTTGTCTTCCTTTTGCAGTTGAAACAAAATCCATTACTGCTTAAGTGGAAAATAATATATAGAAAGTAAAATATTTGCCAAAACTTAGTTTGATTGTTAAAACTATTTATTTGACCTGTTTTTGCATGCTGTGGACTACATCTCATGTATTATGCTCACTTGTCCATTTGCATGCCATTGGCCTTGTCTGAACTTTTAAACACTTCACTAGATCATTGAACAAAGGAGTGTATATGCTGCACGCTTGCATCTAAATGTGTGTGCGCAACTATGTTTGAATTTCAGGTAAATATATGAACTATGAAGAGGAGAGAAATTCTTGCTCTCTTCTTCTCCCTTTTTTATAAATGCTGAGAGTTGAAATCAACCGCGCCTGATATGCATGATTGCCTTTTTACTTTGGAAGTAGAAACATGTTTTTATCCAATATATACATGGAGTATGGAATGGTAATTCCTTTAGAAATATTTGTTTGTGAGACGGTGACCGTGCTCTTCTTCATATGTGGTTGATACTCATTTTCTCTTGAAGCTTGAGGAAGCTTGCCATGTGGTACTGACCTTCTTCCCCGAACAAGTAGTTGAGGTCTTTCAGTTCTTTGATGTTATTCAGCTGTATAAATTTTTTTTTTTGAACAGCATTCAGCTGTATAAACTAGTTAGGGATTTCTGCATGTTGTATTTATTCTGCTTTACATTTTGATGGCACACAGGTTTTACATAAAAAATGGCCCTTAGGAAATGCATACCCTCCACCGGTGCATCCTCTCTTAGTATGGTGCCTTTGAAGCTTTCAAGAAAGGTACAAGAGAAGGCTCAAATGGCTGAGCAAGAGTCTGGTTCTCCTGCTGAAACAGACGTGGATATTGACCTTAGAGAAGTATACTTCTTGATCATGCATTTCCTATCAGCTGGGCCCTGCCAGAGGACTTTTGGGCAGTTTTGGAATGAACTTTTGCAGCATCAACTTTTACCAAGAAGGTATCATGCTTGGTATTCAAGGAGTGGGCTACAAAGTGGTGATGAAGATGATAATGGCTTATCCTTGCCCTTGAGCTACAATAAACTAGTGGAGAGGTATTCAATATTTTCTCTTCAAATTTTTTCTCATTTAGTGCCTTTTTCATTTTCATGCAAACTTGAGTGATAGACTAATTTATCATGGTCGCTTGAAATTAGGAAACTTCGTAGTCTTTTTTGTTTGAAGACCAAGGTGTCCAGGCCTCTTAGAGCACCTGACTAATCCTTGGGGCATGTGCAAACCTCCCTATTCCACACATACCGGGTAACACTATGGAGAGTGACCCTTTTGTGTTGAGAGTGACTTGAACCCATGACCTCCCTCATCTCAGGCAGGTTCTTGACTGTCAAGCCAACTCTGACGGGTTGAAACTTCATAGTCTTTGATAGTGTAGGCACATGTGTTGTGTGTGGTTAGTGTATTGCTTGATGTGTTATGCTTTGACCCAATCATATTCTAGCCTACATTTGATTTAGGAGACATAAGAAAGAGAATTGAGAAAAGAGAGAAAAGAGTAGAGGAGATTCACTACAAAGATAATTTGAAAGAGTAGTAGAATAAAAAGAAGAAATGAATAAAAAAGAAAAAATAAGAAAAGGTAGATCTTTCAAATAAAAAGAAAAAGAACAAGAAAGAGAAAATGAAAAAAATAAGGAATTAAAATATGAAAATAATTAAAAAGAAAAAACACAAAAGAAGGAAAAGGAGGAGGAGAAATGAATAAAAAAATAAGAAAGGGTACAATTCTCAAATAGAAAGGGAAAAAGAAGAATACAAACAAAGAAATTGGAAAAAAAATAAAGAAGAAAAATAAGAAGCTAACATATGGAAAAAATAGAAAGAAAAGGAGAATGGTAACAAAAGGGTGAAATAGAGAAAGAAAAACTGAAGGATGAAAGAAAAAGAAAGGTGGAAGAAAGAGAAGAGGAGAGCAAGTTGATAAGAATAATGGAAAAAAAGGAACCAGATATATGTTCTAGAAGAGGCGTTGGCATTGCTTTTGTCATTTCAAAGAAGAAGAATTAGGGCTACGTACTGCTTCATTGAGTAATTTCATTTTTTTTCCACTTCCAGTTTCACCCTTAACAACTCTAAAATGACTTTCGTGTCCGTGCATATAATAAAGCTTTAGTGTATGTGAGGATGAAAAATAGCCCTTCAGTCTTCTATGTTACAGTAGTACAAATTACATATTTGCTATTTTAATAGTACACTTGATGCATTCTGTACTTCCAAACAAAGTCCATAGCTAAAAGTGGCTAGGAGATGGGTGGGATGACCATTATCCTACTTTAGAAACAACCGTATACCTGACTAAAATTTGTATCACAGTTGGCAAGTGCTCATTGTCACAACCACAAAGGTTATGAGGTTCAAATCGAGTTACTATCTCAAGAAAAGGAGAAGGGGAAAAAAGAAAAGGAAGCCTTCTACCAGTTTTATGGAAACCATTATTAGTCACTAGTCTTTATTACGGGATTTTAGTGATGTCCAATTGGGTATTGGAGAGCTGTCCTCTTAATTTGTTATTCATAGGTAACTTATCTTTGAACCACCTTTTTTCATAATCTTTCTTTTGGGCTGCTATTGGGTCATAAATGGTGCCTAATTGGTTCTATCATTGACTTTTCAATCCTATATCCATAAAATTCCAATATCTCGTGATCATAACTAAACTTGGAAATTATGAACTAGATATAATGGGTAAAGTTGCAGGAAATTAATGCAATTTCTATTTTGTATTTTTAATTGAGAGATACTGATAAAATTAGAAGGGTAAGTGGTTATGATTGTTCTAGGGCCGCAATGTAGAAAGATTCCCTCTACCTGGTAGTGGAAGTTTTAAGCTTGTTATTTGTGTTATCTAGATATAAACTTGTGAAATTATAAACTCTAGATATAAATGGGGAAAGTTGGAGGAAATTAATGCAAATTCTATTTTTTATTTTTAATTGAGAGATATAGATAGCATTACAAGGTTGTGCAGTTATGACTGTTCTAGGGCTTCTTAGCAATGTAGAAAGACTCCCTCCACGCGGCAGTGGAAGTTTTAAGCTTATTAATTGTGTTATCTACCTTTCTTTTTTTTGGTTTGTTGTGAGAAGTATTTGGGTTGTCCACCTCCATATCGGCTCTCAATGGGGCATCTTGCAAGGAAAATAAATGCTACAAGCATATATATGCTATGTACAACTAACTCCAACCCAATTTAACTCAAAAGAAGTTCTTTGCTGTGACCACACTCTAGTCAATATTGTATATTATCAAATGCTGATAATACCTATCCTTCAAAAAAATGCTGATAATATCAAGACTATGTTTAAAATTATGGTTGATTACTATTTCTTTCTTTTATTTGGAAAAAGGGTAATGAGAAGAATTTCATTGATGAAACATGTCAGATACAAATGTTTGATCTTTATGAAATATACCAGATACAAAGGTTTGATTACGATGAAACATATCAGATAGAGGGGACAAAAGCTTCGGTTTGATGATTATGATGTTGATGGTGATGACAACAATGGTATAACCAAGTACAGCAAAAACCTCTATAATGTAATATAGTTGGGACCATAGTACATATATTACACAATAGAGGTTATTAAATTAGAGGGTTTAACAGTATTCCTTTCTAAAAATCTCTTTAAAACTCTCATCTATCATTAAAATGTCTTTTCAGCTTCTCTTTGTGGAAACAAATCACTCCATTCATTCCTATACAGTTCTCTTTCATTAACAATAGTGTGCCTGCACCGTCCCCAAAGAATAAGGAAGCTTATCCAAAAGTCTATCTCAGATTACTTTTTTGGAGTTTAGATGATGTAGTTTGTGAGGTCCTTAGTCACTTTTGCAGTAATTTTGTATTCTGAATGTATGGAATATTACTTTACAAAATGGTTGGGACAATATATTTTTTATTCTGAATGTATTGAGCACTGAGTTAGAGATTTATTACATCTATATGGGTCCGAGGTCGGGACTAGCTGCCAATATTATTTTAGACAGGTTATAACTTTATAGAGTACTACATTATAGAGAGTTTACTATATTAGAATGATGCATGTAGTGTTGAATTAACAAATTTCTTTTGAACAAAAGAAGAGGAGGAAGCCAGTCTATGTACGTTCAGCTGATTCATACACAACCACACAAACATTAACACACTAAAAAAACCTGTGTTGTGGTTGATATCCATGTTGTGAACAGTATGTGGAGTTCTCAGTTGGTTGTGATTTGCCAATAAATTTGGTCTATGAGTTGCATTACAATATTGAGGAAATGAAGCTAAGTGGCACTATTCTAGTTATGTTGCTGTGTCTGCTGAGATTTACTCTGAATTCATGTTTAAATCTTATTTGGGCTTCACTGTTGTGACCTGATTCACGACATCCAAAATGGTCCAGCAGGTCCTTGCTTCGGTTGTACTGAATAATCATGTTTAGTGGCTGGCCTTACTAATTGATTATTCTTTTCTTACAAAATCAGCAATTTTATTGGTCAATGTTGAAATTAGTTTTGCTTTAAACTTATTTTAGTCAACTTGTGCACATATATTAGTTGCATCATACCAACTTTGGCATATTTGTATTTAAACTTACTGTTCAGTACTTTTTTATGATACACTTAGATACCCTAATGTTGAAAAGGATCACCTAGTAAAGCTTCTGAAGCAATTGATGGCCAATAGTTCCCCTCCATTGCATGGATTGGTTGGAGGAAACACTCCAACTGCAGCTGATGTTCCCACGCTCCTTGGATCTGGTTCGTTTTCACTTCTGAAGAGTAAGTAGTTATTTATTTATTTTTTCCTATTTTATTCTGTATATTTTGAAAATGCACTCTGGCAAAGTCCAAATTAATCAATTGTTTTATCTTTGTTAATTGTAGCTTAGTTCCTGGTTGCCATTTCAACTAATCATCATCATGATTGTCATTATCATTGTCATCGTCATAACCATTTCAAATTCTCTGTTTTAAGTTTTCGTCCTTTCTACTGTGTAAGTTTGCTTGCCTTGAAAAGGTCATTTCAGGGCTTCTTACATGGTATTTGGACCACATGGTTCGGTTATCTGGATCGTTGATCTGAGTAATACTAATGTCACAAATATCGGTGGTATTTTCAAATTTACACGTTTTTATCAGCAAAATATCATTACCTCGTTAATAACGTGCATTTATCGGCACTGCAATAAATTCCTGATAAAATCACTTTAAAAACGCGATAAATGGTAATACTGCTATAATATCTCGATAAATTACCAGTAATTCCTTATTAAGAATTTATTTTATTAATATTTTATTTTTTTAGATATTATATTTTCCATGAGATTTTCCTATTAATTTTCGGTAAAAACCCGAGAATATTGAAAATATCCTGATATTACCAATGGCCGTTAATATTCCGAGAATGGTATTTGTGACAATGGATCTGACAGCCCCTGTTGGAGATGAAGGCCCCAATATGGGAATTAATCATAATTTGGATCACCAAACTGAGGACCTCACATGCACGAGCAATGAGTCTCTGAACCTTATAAGTTAGCTTTGTATTGCATCTTTTCTCAGTTTATCTATTGTTCTTTTGCTTGTTCCAAGTATTGATCTTTATGTTCCTTTCAGCTGATAGGAATAGAGAAACGAAGGCTCCTCGACTACCTCTTTACTTGCGTTGGCCACATATGCAGGCTGATCAGGTCCGGGGGCTAAGCTTGAGGGAGATTGGAGGTGGTTTTACAAAACATCATCGTGCTCCATCTATTCGTGCAGCATGTTATGCCATTGCTAAACCATCAACTATGGTGCAGAAGATGCAGATTATAAAAACATTAAGGGGGCACCAGAATGCTGTTTACTGTGGTATGATTATTTTTGCTACAGTGTTCATGAATTGCTTTTTCCGTAGATCATGTTTGCTTATAGTAATCATTCATTTCTAGTTTCATATTTAGCATGTATGAAATCTCAGTTTGAGTAAACACATTTTTTAAAATGATATATTCCATACTCATGATGCCTAGACACAGCATAGGCATGGCAGGGACATGCCCCACACATATGGCAAAGTCATAGATTTTGCACATAAAATGAAATCTATAACATGATGTGATACAGAAGCATTACCTACTTTGAAGTTTCTAGGCCTCATAGCTCCATACAGAACTCTCTTCTGCTTGTTCATCGCCATAAGATTCTTAGTTTGATATTCATTGTTTATAACAACAGTTGTCGTGACAGTAGTACCAAATAACAGTTGCTTGTTGATGTTTCTGTAGCCACGTTTGATCCTTCAGGGCGATATGTAATTACTGGTTCAGATGATCGCCTTGTAAAGATATGGTCAATGGAAACTGCATTCTGCCTATCAAGCTGCCGAGGGCATGAAGTGAGTCTGGATGGTGTTTATTGTTGTGCACTTACAATCACCACTTTATTGTAGAAAACTTGTTTTATTGTTTTGTTGTGATAATGAAGGGTGACATTACCGACTTGGCTGTGAGTTCAAATAGTGCTTTGGTGGCATCCTCTTCAAATGATTTTGTCATTCGAGTAGTAAGATACCTCTCTGTTTCATACGTCATTTTTACGTCATTTTTTTTTTCTCAAAGGAAAAAAAATTATATACCGTCTTTATATGCATTGTCATATTATCCAAATATTTTCTTCCTATATGTTGCTCGTGGTCTAATACTTCTTGTGGATCTCATACAGTGGCGTTTACCTGATGGACTGCCTATTTCGGTTTTGCGGGGTCACACTGGAACAGTTACTGCCATTGCTTTTAGTCCAAGACCGAGTGCTGTTTACCAGCTTCTATCGTGAGTCTATTTCTTCCATTGCTTCAAGTTGTTGCTAACAACATTTGGAGGGTGGACAATCTGTGCTTGTTCTGTTATGATAATGATAGCACACAAATGTTAAGTTTGCCCCTTTTTTTTGAGACAGTAGCAAAAGAAATTACACTAATAACAAAAATAGACTTAGTGTACCTCCTTCTCTTTTTTAATGAAAATTTTCAGTTACTGCTCAAAAAAAAAAGAAAAAAAGACAGTACACGGTATAGGAGATATATGCTGACATACAAAACAAAAGGAAACAAACAATTATACGAAACCCACAAAGAGCTCAAACCTTTCGGTCTCACCTTAGCCAAAAAATCCACTACTCCAATAACCTACTGCTTGACAGATCTGAGAATAACCTCATGTTGACCCGCCAACTTCTAATGTCCCTGACCACTGGTGCTAACTTCCATGAAGGAGAATTCTTGCCTCCAATACACCCTAAAACATTCACTAAATCCCCTTTCGCCACCAACTTCTAATTGCCAATATCCTTCCACAACATCAATGCCCTTCTTACGGATAGAAGTTCTGCTTTATTAGTATCTTTCACCCCAATTTGCCTTGAAAAACATTCTCATGTTCTCCACATGATCATGTGAGACTCTTCCAAAACCTGCTTCGCTTTGGCTTCACCATCAAGCCATCAACATTAAACTTAGTCCACCCCTCAGGTGGAGGCTTCCATCTTTGAACAACTCTTTTTTTCCAAACTCCAACACTCATGCTCACTCCCCAATTCCTTATGAAATCATCTATTGACAAATCCTTAAATCCACTGCCTTCTCTCAACCACCCAATACGTCTCAATCAGGTCAATTCAAACACTTCCTCCTCCTTTAACTTTCCTCCCAAAGATCTTCAAATTCCTTCTTCCAAATTGACCACATCCCCTGATTACCTCCTTGCAATCCTCTATCCATCCAGATATAATTTTACTAATGGACTTGTTAAAACCCCAGCTGCATCCTATCATATTTAGGAATTGGTTCCACAATCCCAAAGCATTCATCATATAAATGATACACATTTTCCAATGAAAAACCACACAAGGCACAAGATAAATCTGCCTCTGGAATAACTTCTTCTCAAAGTCACCCTAGGTAGGATTTTGCCCTCAATTGCACACCACCCAAATCTTTCTTGTTTTTTCTTGTATCTTTTTGTGATTGATGAAGTCACCTTTCAAAAAAAATAATAATAAAATTGCACACCACCCAAATGTCCGGACTCTAGGAGGGGTTTCAGTTTTCCATGTCAAAGAACACTGTGGCTTAACTCCATTAGCGCTTGCAGAGGCTTTCAATGTCAAGTTTGCTTATCTAGAATCTGTCTCTAATTTTTCATTTTCAGTATCTTCCCTTTTGCATGCCGCACTTTGAACAATCATGCTGTTTGCATCTTTGTAGTGATTTGCCACTATGTTATTATCTGCTTAGGAATCTCCTTCATCTTGATGCCCTCACTTTGTGATTAATTCATTACTTTTTTATTTTTAAATACTTCGTAGGTCATCTGAAGATGGAACATGTCGGATATGGGATGCAAGGTACTCCCAAATAAGTCCACGAATTTACATTCCAAAGCCTCCAGATGCTGTAGCTGGTTAGTTTCCTGTTTCCATTTATAGTTTAATTCTCTCATTTGGCCTTGCTGATCAGACTTACGCAGGAAGTATGAAACTGACTACAGGAAAAAGTATTGATCCCTCTCCAAGTATTGGGCAACCAAGCCATCCGATATCATGTTGTGCATTCAATGCTAATGGCATTGTTTTTGTGACTGGTGGTTCCGACACTTATGCAAGGGTATATCTTAGTATTTCTTTTTCAACTATTATCTGTTAAGAATTTACAATGTTTGATTGAACTTTTGCTGCCTGGTCAAACTGTACATATGGAAGCCACTTTTTGAGGATCCAAATCATTCATATGAGTGGGTCCTATCATCATCAACACTATTTTCTCATCTTTTTAGAGCCAGCTTTATGAAATCTATGTTTATATTCTCCTCTATCAAAAACTGTTTTCTTTGTCAATCAAAACTATCATTTCCTTTCCATCAGTCCGACTATTCAAGTCTTTTGTGGTCTCTCCCTTCTCCTAGTCCCTGCCACCTGTCGCCTTTCAATGCATGTGGAAATGTCATAAATCGTAACACATTAGTTGATTCTGACATTCTGATTGTGCCATTTAACATGGACTGTCTGACAGGTAGATATTGGTTCAAAGATTAAGCATTCTTGTCCAAAAGCATAGAATATTTGTCTGGTCAAAGTTGTACATGAGGGGAACACTTTTTGGCAATCCAAATTTTTATACTGATGGACCTCATGTTAGGAGGGAGATACCCTAAAATCAGGCCCATTGATGATTCTAATGTTCTGATTTGGCCTTTTTTGCTTGGTTGGCCATTTTTGTTTTATGCTACCCGTCATCTGACAGGGAGATATAGTGCTTATGGGCTTGTCCATTCCATGATTGGGCCACCAGATCTACAACTTTATACTTACAGCATGGTGGGCCTCACACCATTCTGTGTCAAAAAAGAAAGGTTTACTTCAATCAAGGATTGTAAACTGACTCCTATATTTTCAAATTATAAAATATTTCCTGCTTGCTTCAACCATTTTTGGAGTCTAATGTTGTCTTGTGAATATCAAGGTAGAGGCTAAAATTTCAACATTTAGTTTGGTTTTTAATCAAAAGGTTCTTGCTTGCAGGTGTGGAATGCTTTTAAATGCACTCAGAAGACTCTGGACAGCCGAATCACGAGATGGATGTATTATCTGGCCATGAAAATGATGTAACTTATGTGCAATTCAGGTTACTATCTTCTGCCTTACCAACCTTATTGTTTATTTAAGTCTATAAGTCTATCTGTACATGCTATCGCACTTCTTGCTTCATGTAACAGTGGCTGTGCTGTAGCATCTTGGTCATTTACAACTGACTCTTCCAAGGAGGACAACCTTCCAAAATTTAAAAATTCCTGGTGTGTTTCACATTCCTTTCTCATCCTTATATCCTTCTTGTAGGCCATCCATGATGTGGACTGGCTTATTGGGCATTCGGGCTTCCAGGCCTGCTCATACAGCATGTGCATGGTTTTCTCGAGCCCTGCTTAGCCAAATTTCTATTTGGCCGGGCCCTTGGCTTCTGCCTTGATTCCATCCTGTTTATTACTGCAAAGGGTTGGGTTGGGCCCGACTTTCAGGCCTTATGTCAGTCTCGGGCCTATATTTCAGGCTGAAAACATAACAAAGCTGGCCTTTTGAAGCAATCTTCTTTTTTTTTCATGTTCTCAAATGTGCTGGTCACTTTTCATTTGATTGTTACAAAATAAGGTCTCAAATGTGTCACTTACAGCTTATTTTGAAAATGGATGTTGCTATGACTTTGGGATCTTTTTCTTCTGCTGTTGCTGTATTAATGCAGTACACTTTATGTTTTCTAGGTTTACTCATGACAATATAGTCACCTGCTCTCGTGATGGAAGTGCTATTATTTGGATTCCTAGATCGCGCCGATCTCATGTGAGCCTACTCTGCTGATGAAATTTCATTCTTGAAGTGTTAATTGTTTATCATTTATCATATTAAATATTTGTCTTTTTTGGTGGAAATACCTTGTTGCCTTTATTTATTGTTTCCTATGAGACTTGCTTCTTCATCCTCACAATTTTCATTCTTCCTATTGACTGAGTTTTGATTGAACTAGTTCAGTCAGTGCCTCAATCTGTGTTTGGGCTGTCTAGTTCTTCAAGTTTTACCAGTTTTGCAATTTATGTAAAATTGTCAAGTTCTTCAACTCTTTTAACAAATTTTCTACAGTTCACCTATTCGTGAACCTGGATTATATATTCATTGGTAATATGTCATCAAGTTTTTATTTTTTATTTGAAACTTGGTTTAGGGAAAAGTTGGTCGTTGGACACGAGCATATCACCTCAAAGTTCCAGCCCCTCCAGTGCCGCCTCAGCCTACTCGTGGTGGCCCACGCCAGAGATTTTCACCAACTCCTCGTGGTGTTAATATGATTGTGTGGAGCTTGGATAATCGCTTTGTGCTTGCTGCTATCATGGGTAAGATATTATTGTTCAGTTTGGGCTAACATGGATGACCTCCCTTTTTTTTTCTTGACATGTTCCCCCTATTTAGGGGTCCACTGACACTTAAAAATTTTACCAATTGAATTGTGTTTTGTATTTGCACAAAGATGTTGATGATGGTTTTCTATTTGTAACAGAATTTGTTCCTTGAAGAGAAATTTTCAATGCATGTTCTTGATTTCTGAAGCATAATTATTTTCATTATTTGATTTATATAGATGAGTCTTACAAGATGTTTGGCATCGTTCTTATTATTTCTAACAAAAAAAGAGGAAATGCTTAGCGTCATTAAGATTGCTTTGCCAATGTCCAAACCAAATGGAGATATACTAAAGAAGGAGTTCCATTAGTATACTCAATGATGCTTGTTAGTGTGGGTCTCCATAGAATACTTGGTGGTGAATTGTCCATTGGCATGACCTGTTTGGTGTTTCGTTGTTTGTGACCAGTATCGTGCCATTTTTGTGCCTTTTATTGGATACATATATGATTTCTTCCAACATATGAACCTTTTAGTTGGTGGTCACTTAAATTACTTCCCTAGGAAACTACATTACTTCAATTAAAGTTCTGTTCCTTGAATGGCAAGTTTTCTCATCCACTTCCCCCTTTATATTGAAAGGTAACCATAAAGTATTAATTGAAAAGGGAAAGAAATTTACACGTATGGTAAAGTGTAGCAGTTAAGATAAAGCTACGCTCTCGATACACATACATTTTGTTACAATTATTACTCTGCCCTTAATCCAAAGAAAATCAATATACGTGTTGCCCTTTACTATTCTTATTTTTTCCCAAAAATTTGTCACTCCATTCCCCTATCTTTCTCATGGGTGAAATAGACATCAAAATTCCATTTAATGTCTCTGATCTCCCCATATATGGGTAGAAGTTTCCGTTGTGCCTTCTTTCCCCCCTGCCAAACACAAAGTTTTAGCTAAATCTCTCTCAACTATGATCATATCTTGGCAATGCGCTATTTATTCAATGAAATTCAATGAAAATCTGAGATTCATCAAAGATCATGATGATTTGGACTTTATAAAGTTTGATCATGATTTAGAGTTTACACAATCCAATCATATCTATTTAGACCTCACATAGGTTGACCAAATGAAGATCCAACAAGATCCACGGAAGATTACAATGGTATAGACATCATATAGCTCGATCAGTTAGAAGATCTGGATTGGGCTTTTTCAGTCTCAGGAATAGTTTATGGTAAAGCATTGTTCTTATCCTACCCCACACTTCCATTCTTGTTGGGTTTCATCAAATCCATTTATTAAGGTGCACCCTTTTTCTTGTTGCAGTTGCCTTCCCACAAAAAAATCCTTCTCAATCTGTTCGAGTTTCTTTGCTACTGCTACTAGCATGTCAAATAGGCACTCATAATAGACAGGGAGATTTGTAAGAGAATCTTTAATCAGCATTTAGAGCCATTCATTGGTAGGCTCATCTATAGAATATTGGGAACTTGTGATTGGTTACACAGCATCGAGGATGGGAATTTCTACTTGTGTTATATGAAACAAATATCTTTTATTTGATGGACAACTGTAAATAGTGGAAGTAGAAATCAGTTTACCTCATCATCATCAAGACATTTATCCCATGAATGCATTTATATTTGGATTTTGCAGTGTGTTTTCCATGGGCCAACCGATGGGACTCGAACTCAAAGTCCACAACCTTAGACTACAACAATTAACTTTTACCAGTTGTGCTACAAGTTCTCAACTAGAAATGAGTTTACGCCACTATAAGAATTGGTTTCAAACTTTAAAGTCCAGCTAAATTGTGGCGATTTCATTTCCCTAATTTCTGGATTCTTCTAAACAGGCCATGTACTTGTTTTGTGCGCTCTACTTACATGCTAAGGCTCTAGCAATCTCCTTTTTAACATTGTAAGGCTTCTTAACAAGCCAAATACCTGTTCTGTTCTAGATTTGACTCTTCTGAATCACCTAGAGCCCACAGCATAATTAGGAGGTGCTCACTGTAGCAATCATGGACATTGCAGGGTCTCGCCATGTCCCCATTAAAATTTACACACTTGAAATCTCTTTTAGTTCTGTCTAAGTTTCCAATAAAAGTTTGCATTATCTAAAGTTTCCTGTTCCATCTTTCTCAAAAAAGGCAACCAAAAAAATAATTTAGAAAAGAATGATTTATACTGAAAAGATTGGTTTTAATCAACAGACACAAGGTACATTTCTGGAACATTATTTGAGCCCGAGCACATCATGCACATCATCATATAAGGTGTTTCTCCAATGCCTCTCAGGAAATGTGCAATAATTATTGATACAAGGAGAACATGGAAATTTTCTCAAAAAAGAAAACGCCAAAGAGGACATGAAAAGATTGGTTTTAAAACCTGAATTATAGGGTACTTCCAATAGATAGGGTACTGTTGAAATGTAGAACTCAAAAAATCATTCCTAGATTGATGGAAAAATGGTTGTGATGATGAAGAACCTAAGACGTTTCAATTCCAAGGTTACTTCATGGATCTATTATTTTTGTATGTCATTACCTCCTTGTTTGCTTGGGTTTAATGTCATTTGCATTGTAATATTTTTTGTAGAGGATCTCCTGTGTCAGCATTTCTACTCAAATTGTGTTCTCAGAATGTGTCAACATAACCCTTACCTAATGTGGCTAAATGCTGCTTGTTGTTGTTGTTGTTGACATTGGTGTATGACCTCTTATTTTGTCTGCAGATTGCAGAATCTGTGTTTGGAACGCTGTTGATGGAAGCTTACTACATTCTTTGACTGGTCACAGCAAATCCGTAAGTGTACTCAGTTTTTTAGTTTTTCGAATTTGACCTTGTTTATTGGCAAGTTTCTAGACGAGACTGGCCAATGCCAATATGAAAGACATTTCGGGATGTTTACGGTGTTGTAGTGGTAGGTTCCAATATCTTGGAGCAACCATAGAATCAATGATGCCCTAATGTGGATATAAAAGATAGGAGAGAGCGATGTTGGCATTGGATAAAATGGAGTTAAACTATTGGAGCATCATTGGTCATTGAATGCCGCTGCAATTAATGGGTCATTTTGTATGATTATAGTTAACAAGTTAGAACCACATTGTTATATGAAGCCAAATATTCTCTAACAAAGAAATTTCAAGAAGAAAAAAAATATACATGTGGCTGAAATTCATTTGCTGCAATGGACTTGTGGAGTAAAAGCTCTGAGATAGCCTTAGGAAGAGCAAACTGAGTAGTAGCATTATGAAGAGATCCAACCACTCCAAGCTAACAATGAAGCTGGCAATGAGGCAGGCTTCATCCAAACTTGTTTGCGGGTGATCCTTGTTATATATATATAGGAAAATATTTTGAAGAGACCTCCTATGTGGGGCTCTCGAATTGTCAATCCAAACCGTTTACACCCACCTACCCCTGTGAATTGGTATGTATCCCAAAATGACACTCATCCACCTTTAATAATTTTTTTATTTTTTAGCCAAAACATTGCAATTATCTAAGGCCTATAAAACCATTAAATTTTGAATATTTTTTGTTAGGATGATTGGACGGGGTTGAATGTTTGCTCACTTCTAATTCATCTAATAATCTTCATATTCATCTACTCTGTAGTGATTAGCATGCATTTAGGTAGGTTTTATAATTAAAAAAGGAAGATGTCTCTCTTCTCTAGATCATTAACCATTTATATGTAGTGTGTGTATGCATTTATATGTTTTATATTTCATTAACATTTTTTATCTATCTTTACCTTTGGGGGCATCTAACAAGGCAGCCGGCCCTTGTAAATATGCCCTTTTGCTAAATCATTTTCTTGATTTCTATTTATACAAGTTGGCTGGGAACGAAAATTAGTAGAACAAAGATGTAATTTATGGATTCTTCTAGAGTAAGGGATCTAGTTGTATTTTTTGTATTTTGGATTATTATGCTTACTTTCTTGTATCTTCTCCTGGTGTTTAAACCTTGTAGACCCCTTTTGTACATTCTCTTTCTCTTAATATAATTCTCCTTTGTTATGGCTCAAAAAAGATGGAATTTATGTAGTGTAACTTTTGTGGAACAATGGAGGAGATTGTGATACAATTAAAATTAGAAATACTTGGTGTCTATGTTGCATAGTTGTAGTTTCACATGTTGGAATACCATGTTGGCATGAGGTGTCGAATTCAACCAATTCCAAAACATAGGCCTTGGAGATGTGTCATAATATCTAATTAAAATATCTGTATTTATTTGAAACGAAAACAAAGTGTGAAAATAACACCGATAGCAAATAATTTACTAGCTTTACTCTAAGCAATCAATTGACAAACATATTGGTATTTTAGTCAGGTTTCAAAGGAAAAATAAAAGGTTTAAAAAATTATGTCATCCTGGAAAAATTATTAAAAAGTACTTTAAGAATCCATGTAGAACCCTCAAAGGATCCATGAAGAATCCAACATGGAGACATGTCCAACATTGGTACCTCACACATTTCTAGAATCCATGTAACATAACTTAAAGTTGCAATGTGACAAGTTTAGAAACCTAGGCTCAATTGTAGAGTCAAATGGTGGGAGCAAAGTGGATGAATGCATGGACAAGCTAGCGCGTTTGTTTGACAAGTCCCACATCGTCCAAAGGGGAAGTTCTATAAAATGGTTATAGGCCTCAAATCTGCATTGCTTTATGAAGTTGGGTGTTAGGTGATGTGGAAAAGACAAATTGACAAAGTAATTGTAACGTAGATGTGTCTACTGAGATAGATGAGTTGAATACTGCTAAGAGATAGAATTAGAAATGACCTCGAAAAAAGATGCAATAAATGATAGAATAAGAGTTGCCTAACGTAGTTTGGTCATCTACATATAAGAACAAAAACTGCCCTCCTATGAAAAATTTTAACATTACAAGCAGAAGGTAACATGAGGAAAAGGGAGATCATTGAAAACTGGGAGGGTACTAGATAAAGAAAGAAATGATAATTTGCGTAGTGATGGAGGTGTTTGTGATGATGATATACATGTATTAATTATTATCCACATGCACGCGTGCTCGTACACACGTATGGGGAGCATTCCTTCAATGGTGTTTGGGCCTAGTGATGCTTTATCATGGTGTTGTTTGAACCATCATTAATGCTTACATGAACTTTTGCTTCATCATTTGATTCTTAGATTATTTCTTCTGTATTAACTTTTATGGAAGTTTTTGTTTTTATGTTAATTTATCATGGAAACATTGAACTTTTATGGATTTTTTTTGTTTTTATGTTAATTTATCATGGAAACATTTCTGGCATCTCTCTCTCTCTCTCTCTCTCTCTCTCTCTCTCTCTCTCTCTCTCTCTCTCTCTCTCTCTCTCTCTCTCTCTCTCTCTCTCTCTCTCTCTCTCTCTCTCTCTCTCTCTCTCTCTCTCTCTCTCTCTCTCTCTAGAGACCAATGTTCTGGATGTTCTTGGTTTTATGTTAATTTATCAAGGATACATTTCTGACATCTCTCTCTCTCTTTGTACTTTTAATAGACCTATGTTCTGGATGTTCATCCCTTCAACCCTCGCATAGCCATGAGTGCTGGGTACGATGGAAAAACCATTGTTTGGGATGTAAGTTTCTTGGCTTTTTCATGTTCCCTATTAGTCTAATTAAGCTTTTTTCACAATTGATACATTGATTTGTTGTATCTCCAGATATGGGAAGGCACACCAGTTCGTGTCTATGAAACTGGAGACGCCAAGTTGGTTGATGGAAAGTTCTCTCCGTAAGTTTTGCTTTGATGCCAGATTCTAAGATTTAAAAAAAATGGAAGTTCTGTTTTTGAACTTTTGGGTATGTTGAAATCTCTTAGGAGAAGAAAAGAAAAAGGAAAAAGAGTGAGGGAGAAGAGAGGGGTGAAAAGAATGGTAATGTGTGTTTACTGGCTGGAGTAGCTAACCCTCCATATTACTAGTTTTTATTACTAAAAGGGGATTAGAATCTCCAGTGGCTCCACAAAGAGATTTCAATTTCCCCAAATACAATCTCATGCCAAAAGATCATCTTCTACTCCACAGTTTTATTATAATTAGGTGGTCCAACACTACATATGGTAGTTTGCTAGGGCGTAAGAAAATATATTGTCGTCATAGTAGTCAATGCGCAAGGTGCATGTCAAAGTGCAAGCCTGATCAAGCTAAAGCACTGAGATACTTAAAAATATGTGTAGATTCATCATTTGGTGTCCTTAGAGCATCAATGTTAGCAAAATAGAATATATCAATCCAAAGCACCAAAAAATATTGGCAATGAGCTTCCAAGAACATTAAATAAGCATGTATTGTATGCATGCACAAGTATACTATCTAATAATTAGAATTTTAATCAAGTATTACTAGCAGTTAATCTGTTTTAATTATATAATATTTTCTAGTAATTACATAAAATTTTAAAAATCGGCTTATTGTAGAAAAAAGGTTTCTGAAAAACTAGGTGAGCACATAGATGGAAAATGGGCTAGCTGAGGAACAAAATGGGTTTGGAGCCTAGGAAAGACATCAACTAAGGTGCACCTTTGACTACTATGCTTGTTGTCTATGTTCCCTCTCAAGTTGGTGGATGGATCTTATACATGCCTAACTTGAACAAGATAGCCGGAAGAATTGATGCTCCCTTAGATGTCTTTTAGTTGTTTTATGTAACTTGCATTTGAAGCAATGTGAAAGGTTGGCTGCTTATTTGAATGAGGCAGCATTGGAACTTGTGAATCAAATACCATTTCTTGAAGATCTTCATCATATCATTTTGCAACTAATAAGAGCCATAGATTGTTATCCATTTTCAACACCACGTCCATACACTACATTTTGATTCTTACTCTTGCACGTAAAGTTATCTCCCACAAAGGTACAACTGCATATCAATTTGAGTTTCTAATTAAGTATTTTGGTGATTAATTCATATCAACTACAACCAATTAGAAAGCAATGTTGTGAAAATTGAATCGTATTGTAAAATCATTATACATCTTGAACCACAAATTGTATATTGTAAATCGTAGAATCGTAAGATTCACAAGTGGTTTTTCCTAAAAAATATTTAATATATGAAGTAATGTAAAATATATCTAAAAGGTAATAATGTGAATAATTCTTCAACTTTCTTTCTATATCAAGTGAATATTATATAATCTATTCATTGGAACTTAAATTTCAATGTTCCAACTCTCAAAAGTGTAATACCAGTATATAATCTAAAGTATACTGTGGAAAATCAATAATTAACTAAAAAGCCCCTAAAAAATCCAAAGGTTTTAAATGCTCAATGACTCAAGCCTCAAAAACTATTAAAACAAAATGTTTCATGCTTTCACATTCCAAATAACTCCAATATTCTATTATTTATAGGAAGAAGATTTGTTAATAGATACGAATCGTTTCTCTTATCATAGCATATTTTAAGATTTTAACTACAATGTGAGAAAGATCATTAATATATTTCCTTTGTGAGATGGTCTTCTTGAATAGATGTAGTCATATGTGTGGTTCAGCCATGGTTGCTATATTGAGTGTTCCGTATCATAATGTGTTCTCTTTCCATATTAGTAAAATCATCATATCATCTATGTAACCTGGCTTTTTTCCTGTTGTGCTATAGGGATGGGACATCAATTGTGCTTTCTGACCATGTTGGCCAAATATACATATTAGCCTCGGGACAAGGGGAGTCTCAAAAGGATGCCCAGTATGACCAGGTATTCTCAAATTTTGGTTAAACTAATTATGCATTTTACTATAACTGTGTAACTATATCATGTTCTGATACAAGTATTTGTATTATATTTCCAACAGTTTTTCCTTGGGGATTATCGGCCCCTTATTCAAGATACCCATGGGAATGTTTTGGATCAGGTAGGTTACAGATCTGAGGATGTGCTACATTTTGTCTGTTCTCCAAGAGTACAGGACAATATTGATCTTTTTGCTTGAGACTCCCTAACTAAATTATCATCTTGATATTTAAATTATTATCTTATGTTTCAGTCTTTGGTTCTTGCTTGTATGAGAAAAAACTACACAGAGATGACTGCTTTCTTTTCTTAACATTCTTGATTGAACTATACTTGAGAGAGAGAGGGTGGGAATGAATGGAATTACAATGTCTATGAATGTGTATGTTTTTGGGGATTGTGTGTGAGAGAGAGAAGAGTTTGTAGGTTGACTACTCAGTTTGTGATTTTGACTTGCAACTGATGCAGGAGACTCAACTTCCTCCTCATAGAAGGAACATTCAAGACCTCCTTTGTGATTCAAGTATGTATTCATGATTTAATTAGTCAGTCTATTTTTTCTGATACTGACTTGAGGTAAGATCAACGATGATAATTTTGGAATGATTTTGCATTGCCAGGCATGATCCCTTATCCTGAGCCATACCAAAGTATGTATCAGCAACGACGATTAGGTGCTCTGGGTATTGAGTGGCGTCCTTCTTCTGTCAAGTTTGCTGTAGGGCCATCAGACAATGGCCAAGATTTTCAATTACTACAATTCGCGGACTTGGACAGATGGGTTGAGCCGTTACCTGATTTCATAGATGCTGTGGATTTGGAACAAGAAAATGAAGTTCAAAGTGATGATACAGATTCAGAGTACAATGTTACAGAAGAATATTCTAGTGGAGGGGACCTTGGAAGTTTAAGTGCTGGATCTTCCGGTGAACCTGAGTGCAGTGCTGAAGATAGTGAGATTGACCATAGTAACAAGGAAGGCCTAAGACGCTCTAGGAGGAAAAAACAGAAGGCAGAAGTAATTTTTCATTTCTTTAAGTTATTTTTTTCTTGTTTTTCTTTTAATGGCTCCATTTGGCTAGGGGGTATGATGTTTCATGAAGACTTGCTTGGTCCAACCAACCTTCATATTTGGGGGACACAATATTTGTATTCCTATTGTGACTCCTATTGTGGTCCCATGGTCATGGGGATACCACCCTTCCCACAGATGATTATAACCGTTTGATTGGATCTTCATGATATGTAGGCCTTGGTCACATCTATTTTCATGAAATGGCTAGAATCATCCAACTGGGCATGGTCCATTCATTGAATGTTTGCCACATATCTCATTCAGGGGTCCAACAAAAGATTGTTGTTTCCTTCAATTGAATATCATGTGATTAGCTTTTTTCTTTTTTCTTTTGGCTAGGTTGAGGTCATGACTTCTTCAGGTAGGCGTGTTAAGAGGAGAAACTTGGATGAATGTGATGGAACTTTATCAAGGAGTAACAGAAGAAAGAAGTCAAGATATGCCCTATTGGCTTCAAGGAGGAAACGATCTTCTGCATCAAAATCATCACGCCCTCAGAGACTTGCTGCTCGCAATGCGCTTAACCTGTTTTCTAAAATTACTGGAGCATCAACAGATGGAGAAGATGAGGAGGTCTCAGAAAAAGATTCATCAGAAAGTGAATCAACAATACCAGATTCAAACATTCCGAGCAATGAGTCTGACAGAGCAATGCAGAGAACTCCAAGGGAGAAGGCAGCATCCTTCGATGAGTGTGAAACTATCATGAAGCTTCCTGAATCTGGAGCTCAGACTAATTCCAAGAACAGGAGATTGGTCCTTAAGTTTCCTGTTCGTGATTCAAAGAAAGTTGTTCATCCAGAAAACACAAATTCTGAATGTGATGAAGGCGGCTCATCAGCTAAATCTCCTTCAGAAACTACTGACCCAAATCAAACCTGTTCTAGTTCTCAGGGGCCATCTCAAAATTCTGGCGGACTTGTAGAACGAAGGCAAGCTGTAAATGTTGAAGATCACCCTGGCTTATCTGCCAGGTACAAGGAGAATAAAATTAGATGGGGTGAGGTGAAGGCCCGCACATCAAAGCGTCTGCGACTCAGTGATACCGCAGCGATAGATGCTTGGCCCACATCAGATGTCAATGGGCATTGGAAATTGGAGGATGGGAATATATCAACAGATCACCATTCTAAAGATAAAGAACTTGCTCCTGAATATATGCACGACTCTTTAGTAGTTGAAGATAATATTCCTGCAAATGGTCACCAACAGAGAAGAGCCTCATCCCCTGTTGCATGCAATGGCAGCAAATATGAAGCAACATGGAATCTTGACAGGGGATACAAGGATCAGGCAGGTACAAGTGAATGCAGGAGTGATGATGAGCTCCTACAAAGGGATGACATGGTAACTGCTACAAGAAATCTATCTGTCAAATGTAAGAAAAGTACCGAGTGTAGTCAAGAGGCAGAAGAGAGCGCTCAACCTGTCACTCGGAAGTTAAGGGTTAGATCAAAAAGAATTGTGAAGGAACCACAGAGCCCAGCTTCCAAGTCAAAATCTTTTACTGCTTCAGAAGAGTGGAGAATCTCTGGGTGTGATTTAGTGTCTGAAAGTGCCACAGAGATGGAAGACGAACATATTTTGGGAATACCTGAAGAGGATGCTTGTACAAGCAGTGAGTCAGGAAAATCTGACACTCATATCAGTAGAAGTAAAAATTCTAGGCGGTCAAACTTGCAACATTCAAAGAATAAGATGTTCAGTACTGATTATAAAAGGTCTAAGCCATACAGGACCAGAATGGATTCGGAAGGTGATATATATGGTAGTATTTCTACTGACAAAAACCTGAAAATGGACTATCCTGAAGGTATGACTGATGGAGTCCGTAGAACTCGATCCATGGGCACCAAATCAACAGTCCGTGAGCAAAATGAGTGTGAGCAAGTTCTATGTGAAGAATGGAAGGCCAGTTCAAGAATGACTGTTGGATTAAGGTCAGCTAGAAACAGGAGAGAACATTACTGTGACGGTGATCTAAGTGCCATGGATAAGATGAAGGGACACCACTTAGTTAGAAAACCATCATGGTTGATGTTATTGCAACACGAGGAGAGCTATCGTTATATTCCCCAGCAAGGAGATGAAGTTGCATACTTGAGACAGGTAACAAGTGTATGTTTAAATGTTATGGTTTGGCAGAATTGGTGGTTATCTGTTTTGCTAGCCTTCGGTAGTGCTGATAATGGATTCAGGCAGAACAAATAGCCACCCATTCCTCCATGATAACAGAATGCAATTTATTGGGTTGTACACACGTACACAGCCAAAAGCATTTTCATGATTCTTTTTCTTTTTCCTAAAAAACTTATTTCTATCTGCCAATTTTGTCGAACATTATTGCTGATTCAGTACCAATCACATTTACGGCTATAACTGTTACCTGGCTTTGACTTCAGGGTCATCAAGAGTATATAGAATGGAGCAATTCCCGTGAAGTAGGGCCTTGGAGGTCATTAAAGGGGAACTTGAGAGATGTAGAATTCTGCAAAGTAGAAGGCCTTGAATACTCAACTCTGCCCGGATCAGGGGAAAGCTGCTGTAAACTAACCCTTGAATTTATAGATCCTTCGTCCAATGTATGTGGTAGAACTTTCAAATTGACTTTGCCTGAGCTGATAGATTTCTCAGATTTCCTTGTTGAAAGAATGAGATATGATGCTGCTATTGCTAGAAATTGGACCCATAGGGATAAATGTCAGGTCTGGTGGAGAAATGAGAATGAGGAAGGTGGGAGTTGGTGGGGGGGTCGAATATTGTCTGTAAAGCCTAAATCTGCTGAATTTCCAGACAGTCCATGGGAAAGATTTGTCATTCAGTACAAGAGTGATACTACAGAACAGCATCTGCATAGCCCATGGGAACTACATGACCCTGATACTCCATGGGAGCACCCCCATATTGATGAACAAATCAGAACAAAGCTGCTATCTGCTTTTGCCAAGATGGAGAGGAATGGAAATCAGGTCAGTGAGAAATCTTTGTTTACATTTATTTATTTTCCTTCATGAGGCAATTTGTAAGTTTGTGATCGATTCTGTTCTGAAAACATTGCAGGACTATTATGGGACTCAGAAATTAAAACAGGTTGCACAGAAATCTGATTTTCTTAACAGGTATATTCTATCTGTTGCCTATTTAGGTGCATTGTTCAGGGAATATGTGACTAGCTATGTTGCATTAAATTTTGCTGGATCAAATTTCAGCATCCTGATATGTAGATTGTAGTTGAGCCTGACTACTCAAATGTCCTAACATTCACCCGTTGGGCTGTGCTGAGACTTGTTGAGGCTCTAGCCATTCATCCTTTGTACTGTTATTTGCCTTCAAGCCTGAAAGTCTGGGCCATCCAACCTGTTAGTCTATTCTTGGATCAAAATCAATTTTTATGGAGAGATGATGACATTAGTAAACAAAAAGGCTGTTCAAACATCAGTTGCCTTAAAGGCAATGATCAGTTGATAATATGCAAAGCAAGGACTATACACAAACTATATTGCACATTTTCTTCAAGATGTGTGACGCAAATCTAAAAATTACATAGCACACATATATAGCTTGTATGTCCAACGGCGATGCTCACAATAAGATGGAAACTAATAACAATGCAAATCCTAACAACTAAGGGTGTCGGTTGTTTTATGTGTGTTGATGCTACTGACTTTTATTGTTAAATTTTTATTTTTCTATTTTTTATTATTTTGTAGACATTGTAAAATTATTTCGATCACAGATTAAATGAACAGTCTAAATTCACGTGACAGTCACATAAAATTGTCTCTTTTATATATAGATTAAGTAAAGAGATGAACTTTTACAGGTTTCCTGTTCCACTGTCACCTGAAGTGATCAAGAAGAGGTTAGAGAACAACTACTACCGTAGTTTGGAGGCTGTCAAGCATGACATGATGGTGATGTTATCAAATGGCCAGTCCTACTTTGGAAAAAATGCAGAGCTCATGGCGAAGTTGCGGCGCTTGTCAGATTGGATGCCAAGAACGCTGTCATCATTGTAGAACTGGATCAATTTTGTAGAAGAATCAGTCTCTCTCAGATGAGCTTTAGCCTGCTGGGCATTGTAGATATATCCCTTCTTTTGTTCCTTAATTTTTATTTTATATCTCCTTTGGCAGTTTCTTATACCCATTGATCCAATTTTTGGGATTGGTTTTTGCCCTTGGGGGATTGTTTTGCAGGCCCTCTCAGGGGGATCTCAGGAGCTGGTTGGGAAAAACATCCCACCAGAATTCATTCATGTATAGACAGACCCATTTCCATCAATAAGGAAAAAAGAAAAAAGAAAAAAAAAATTAAAGTTTCTTTACCTTCTATATGATTGATGATATCATTGTGGCTTACTTCTCTCAAAAGTTCTTGGTTAGCTGGTTTTATATGCAGCTTGTTTTAAAATATCAGTTGATTTATATGTAACCTTGTTGGAGTTATCAATCATCCAAATCAGTGTTTGTTAATGATCTTTGTAGTTATGTTACTAGATGTATCAAATACTTTTTGAGGTGCCAGTCTAATCATTTACGGAGTATGGAGCTTTCTGCTTGAGAAGGATAAACATTTACCAAAGTTACCTGACTAGAAACAGAAACCAACGAGAAGTCCCTACAACTAATCAACCTGACATACCTAAACCAGAAAAGGATAGCTCAGCACCCGAAACCAAAAGAGAAACACCTCAATTGACCCATGGACACATGATCAAAATCTACAACCACACCCATACTTAGTCAGCTTTGACTCCTCTCCATCCAAATTAAGAACTTGATCTTGGGAGGGCAGTTTAATGACCACACCTTGGACCACCTCTTCTGAGGTCCCATTGAGCCTGAGTAATTCAGAATGTGTACAGACCTGACCAAACATTCTCCAAATCTGTCCAACCACATTTATCATCTCCCCATATTTGAGAAATCAGGTCCAAGTTCCAGTTAGGATGAACATCCCATGAGATAAGATGGCACACCCAGTAGACCCTATCTTCAATTCTTCACACCTGGGGTCATGAGGAACAAATCTTTACTTTTCCTGGCACCCTCCTATCTGCCTATATATCTATCTCATCTCCACCTCCCGCTACCAATGCAGTGGTCTTTGATGTGTTGTCTACAGGTTTTGCTTGTTTTTAGGGTTATTTCTTGATCCCCCTTGCACACAAAGTCACTTTGGAGTTTTTATAACTTGTGCATTTTGCTATGCATTTGGCTGACTTGTCCAACACTCAAGAAAAAAGAAGTCATCTGCAACTGGATAAGAGGTGCCTTAACACCCCTACAGGTGAAATTACAAACTCTCTAGGTTATTCTTTTCACTTGCTATAAGAAACCAGGCTGACAATTTCATAATCCTATACCACCACTTTTTAGAATTCCCAGGTTCTATAAGCAATTCTCAATAAATTTCCAGTTAAGTGTAGTCATTTTGATGGCCGTTGTATGGATTACTTCTTTAACCATGATGATATTATCCGAGGGTTGGCATTTGGGAATAAAAGCCACTTAGCATGGGGAAATGATCTTATGAAGGAGCAGCCTGATATGAGCCATCGACACCTTTGAGATGATCTTATAGATCATAATACCAAAGGCTAACTGGTCCAAAGCGGCTAAAATTAGGATTTAGGATTTGAGGCTACAAAAGGTTAACCTTTATTTATTTTTTATTTAAAGGGGGCAATATGCAAGTATCATAAAAAAATAGGATTTATATATAAAAAAAAAAAACTCGTTTTAATAAAGCTAAAATTTTACTCTATTTTTGTCAAAGTTTTAGTCAAAATCTTTTGAGAAACTTTTCAAACACTAGACCAAAATGGGCCTACGTGGTCAAGATTCTTTTTGGCCCTTAAGGGACCCATAATATCAAATTTCTTCGAATTTTAAAATTTTGGCTGGCATTGTCATGAGTGTTGAAATTTCAAAATCGGCATCTCCACTAGACTTATGTAGGTCAACTGTTTGTCTCAGACTTGAGTTGGTAAATTTTTTTTTTTTTTAAATAAGGGTGGTCATTTTAGGATGGGCACCCAAAAATAAAGATATCATTTTATTCTTTTGAGCAATCAACAGTTCTACTAGACTTAAAAGGATGGATAACTTTGATTCAGTGAGACTAGGAGGCTTAAAAAATACTTGTATATTGAGACAAGTCCTACTCACTTGATTGCATTTCAAGAATGAAAAACAAAGAATAATGTATTTGGAATGAAATTCTAGTCGCACATGGATGAAAGAAGTTGAAAGTAAATTACACCGGCTTTCATTAAAATGTATTCATCATTGCCATCGCCAAAACCACTAATCTTTTTTATCTTGACATTCATCATCATCATCACTGAAGCTACTAATTTCATTTAATTTTATTAATGATGACAACCACTCACCAGTGTTGCTTATAGAAGGTGAAGCCCAAACCTCTCAACCTAGATTATCATGCACCCTCTTTACTACAATGGAAAACTCTTGGGTCCTAAAAATAAGCGACACCACGAGTATTTTAGGACCCTAACAACAAATATTAGAAAACGATAGTTTCCAGAAAAGAAATTAGCTAAATGATATGATTATGCTGGTAAAAAATAGTAGGCCATCCTGCGATATCGTCTCAAAGAGAACTAGTTTGAGATAGGGACATAGACACAAGTTGAGGCTTAAAGCAAAAAAATCAAAATGGAGCCTTCTTGGTATTTAACATATTATAAATAATATTTAATTAAAATTTTAATTATATATAATAAAAAAAATTATCTAAAATCTATTTTTCTTTGCTTTTTGAGATACAAAATTAGTAATTAAATTTTTGTATTCAAGTTTTTGCTAAAATATCATTTTTAATTCTTCATCATTTAACTGCATTTATTGTGCAGGACATTTCAAACAATATCTTTAACTATTATTCTAGCAATTCTAACATATCTAAACGTTTTCATCATTTCAACACCATTTCAAGCCCATAAAGCAATTATTATTCTACCAATATTCAAATATCCAAATCTCAAAACTCTATTATTTCAACATTTCCATTACGGCATTACCAATCTAGTAACAATCACTATTCACCAAATAAAAGAATAAATAATTGAATTAAAAAAGTAATCAAAATACAAAGAAATTAAAAGAATAAATAAAGTAATCAAAAGACACCCAAAGTTCGGCTAACACAGGTAATGTTGGTGTTGGATCAGATTAGGTGGGAAAGGAGAAAAAAATGATTGTTTCAAGGGGCTAAAACAATAATCTAAAATCTTCAATTTAATTAAAATAGAGGAGAGTCCTTCAAATTTGTCCCATAAATAAATCTAAGCTCAAAATGGTGATGTCAAAATTGAAACCCATCCTCAATGTGAAACCAATTTGCGGAATAGCTTAAGAGTTAATCTATTTATACCTTTTTTTTTTCTTGAAAATTAACGAATAAAAAAGATGACAAACAAGCAAAAAATCTTAAGTGGGCCTTTTTTAAATGAGGCGCCTAAATTGCCTTCTGGTTAGGCCGGCCCTAATTTGAGATATATATCATGCAGTATAGAAGAAGCTCTCTTGAATATAAGACAAAATGAAATTGAGGCAACAAACGATCCAGAACTCCAAGATAATTGAGATTGGAAAATTTTAACTTCGAAGCTTGGATTCAGATAAACAACCTAACAAGCAAATGTCTGAAAGGAAACACTTAAAACAGTAAAAAGGAAAAAATGCACTCATATTTAACCGGTGATTGTATGCTGCATTTGCACCTTTAATATGAAAGATTCATGGGATCCTACAACACAGTATCATACAACTCGAAAAGGCCAAACATTGGCAACAGGCTCCTGATTTAAATTATTTTCACTGTCGTCGCTGGTGCAGAGTTCCCATTTTGAAAATGTGAATGTTTCAATCGGGGCCTTTGCACTTTTACCCCAATGGGAATGTTATTCTCTCATTTGGTGGCATAGCACCATGCTTTACTGAAATTTCTGGGACTGGCTGGCGCTCCAGTGTCTACTGCTGTGCTGCAAATTGATGAATCTCGTTGCAGCAAAGGGCAAGGATAAGCCTGTGCTGATTGAGGTCTACAACTGGCTCATCTTTTCACTAGCCAAGCTTCTATTTTCACGATTCTTAGTTTAGATTTCCTCTTCATCTAGTCTATATATGCTTCCACTCTTACCATCTTGTAGTTTTATACATGCCGCCATTCTACCTCTCTTGTAGTTCCTCTTACAAATGAAGGCAATCTTTTCCCAAATCTTTTAAAGTCAGAACAGAATAGTTTTCCCAAAGCATATCATCACAATAAATTCCAGATGGTAAGGACAAGATTATCCTGCAGTTCAATGGATCTTCTGATCAATGCTCAAGAGACATGGAGGGCAGACAGTGAAGCTGCTTCACCCAACGTCTGGGCAAAATCCAGTATTGAACCTGGAAAAAGAACCACTAAAAAGTATCAAATGGTGGTTGCCACGTTATTAACTTCTAATGTTGCCTGAAAAGCCTCACTTGCCCACCCAGGAAGAGGTGCATTGAATTCGACAGGTGCACCAGTGACTGGATGATCAAATGACAAGCTCTCAGCATGGAGGGCATGAGTGTCATATCTTCTGCCTCGCCATTCATGGACACCCTCATACTTCACATCACCTTGAATCGGAATCCCAAGATACTGACAGTGGAGGCGAATCTGATGAGTTCTCCCACTTCTAGGATAGGCTCTAACTAAGATCTCATCATTTGTTTCATCAATTACTCCATTCCGTGTTGAACCTCTTTCTTCAACAGTCAGTGATTCTATTTCATTTGTTATGAATTTACTTGGCACTTTGTATGCTCCTCGTCCATTTATGGACAACACTTCAAAGGATGTCATCATATCTCTGACTATCGAGCCACCTGGAAGTGAACAACCAATGTCCGACGCAGAATACACACGCCACACCCCAAATTTTGATCTTCCATGACCTGATTTTATGCTAATCTTCTCCCATTTAGGAGTTTCCCCAATGCATAGAGCAACATATGTTTTCTTCACTTTGTGATCAGTAAATGCCTTGACAAGTTTCCCTGCCACTTTATGTGATTTTGTTACAATCATTAGACCACTTGTATCACGATCAAGCCTATTTGCAAGATGAAGCTCTGGTGGCTGCACTATTTCACTCACTGCAAGACACAGAAAACAAAGAGAAGACTATTTCAAGATGACAAAAAGATATGGCTAGACATGCCACTGAACAGTTTAAATGGAAACCCCTTAAATACAATGATGGGTGGAAGTGTAGAACCTTTTAATGGTTTTATGTAAGTTGCATTCAAACAGTAATTGAAAATTCCTTGATAAATTTTTAAAAGTAAAAAACCTAGCAATTAAAATCTGTTAAAATAAGGATCAGTAGAGTCAATGTGACAAAAGGTTATTTCTATCTCAGAAAAAGGAAATAAAGTCAAACCCTTTAGGCGTTGTTTGTCATTTTCCAACTATGGTAAATGAAGAGAATGGAAAACAAGATCCTTCTCTACTTTTCCATGGAACATGAGCTCTTTGTCAAGAACACAAAAAAGAGACATTTTCCTCTTCTTCCAAGGAATCCATTCCCATAGGGAGGATAGGAAAATTTAATGAGAAAAGGAGAGAGGTTTTCCTCACTCACCAAGGCAACACCTCATTCGTTTTCAATGAAAATAAAAAATTTGATGAAATAACAAAAATGTCGAATTTTCATAACCCAACACAATGCCGCATTTCATAACACCCGTTAGATAGCACAAATTGAACCTTGAAATATTTTTTTTCTGTGGAAAAGCTTTCTTCTAGGAAATAGACAGCAATCTCAAGTCCAACTCCAATTGGAAACTCACTTCTTACACTTGATGTCACATGCATATCCCAAAAAACCTTTGTTGAAGCCAAGAAAATCCCCCCCATCCTCATTTTATTGAGTTCCCATCACTAGAAAGGCTGCTGCCATTCGGTTTGGTTCATATCCCAGAGGATCCGAATTCTGATCTGATCATAATGCCCAAAATTTAACCCAGATCCAATATAGGTCCTGCAAAGAGGACATGCCTGAACTCAACTAGGGTCTACTATCCACATCCTAATCCAGATCCAAATATTATATTGATTTCATGTAATTGAAACATATCAAGATATAGAATAATAGTTAATCACATGTCATGACTTAGCTTAGATCTTCTTTTCTTTTCAGCTTTAACTTTTTCTTTTCAGTGTTATATAAATAGGCGTACATTTAGAAACTATATAACATTAATTTTAAAAACATCGTCGACTGGGTAATTGGGTATGGATAGTGCGTTATCAAACTGAATGGTTTATTACTTTGTCGACCGGGTAAATGGGTATGGATAGTGCGCTATGAAATTGAATGATTTATTACTTTGGTACAAAATCTACGGTGGACCTGAATCTGATCAGGGTCCGGAGATGGATCAACGCCCGACTTTTTCTAGGTGGGGTCCTTTACTTGTTGGGTGCTCCGATGTCCACCACCAGCACCATATTCGTATTCACTACATGACACTCGGGGTTTGCAGAACTGAAAAGGTCAAATTCGAGAACAACGAAAACCTAGTAGAAAAAATAAGGCATTGAAGCATACCCATCTTATTTGATTCCGAAGAAGTATCGAGAAAGCGATGAATCGAAGACAGAACGCTCTCACAGTAAATTCCAGAAGGCTTGTTTACAACAAACAGCCATTCGTCTTCAAACAAGATGTCGTTTCTCGAGAGAGAAAAGACACTGGATTTTGCAGAAGCTGTCATTGCTCTGGTCAGTTCTATACCTTTGGATATCTGGGGCAGAGGGGGAGAAACAGGGATAGGGAACTTTGGGGTTTGGGAGTCATTAGGGTCGTGGATTTTTTCTGCCATGGTGGTGAAGGGAAAGGACTTGCAGGAGAAGGAGAGGGGGGAGAAAGGAAGTGGCGTTTTGATTAAGAAAAGGGAAAGAGAGAGGAGAGGGGGTCTCTTGGTCATTTCTGCTAATTTCAGTGTAGTCACTCAGAGGAGAATGAGTTTTGAGGTTCGGACTTTAGACAATTGTGTTGGGAAATTCAGTTGTTTACTTTAATCTGTATTTGTAAAATAAATAATGGTTATTTTTTCTGTATTATTTTGGATCATATATAATGTTTTTAAAGTACATCGTATGATGTCTATACATCACTAATGGGTACATTATGTAATCAAATATTTTATAATTAAATTCTCTAAAAATTTAAAGAAACTTTTCATTAAATAATTTGCAATTTATAACCTTTAAGGATTGACTCGGCGGTCAAGAGCTGCAGAAATGTGGGTGGTCTCGAGTTCAAATCACTTTGAACACAAAAAGATGAGAGTCACTTTCCTTAATCTCTTACTTCATACGTAGATAGGAAGGTTTACATATGCCCTAACAATTAGTCAAATGTTCTAAGAGATAGTTTCTAATTTAGTCTTAAAAAACAAATAATAATCATCTTCAATCGGGACGGATTGTTTTTTTTTCTCCATTTATATTGGAAAACATGAGAAGAGATGGATGTATATTTTAATTTTATAATTTGTAATTTAATTTTTAATCAGAAACCATTAAATTTTATGACCATAAACCAAAGTTACAATGTTTAGACTCCTATATCTATGTTTTTATATATTCCACCCAAACGTATAGATGGTGGATGGTCAATTTCTCTAAAACAAAAGATTATTTCTTTCCTCCTCGAGTTGCTATTGTAATTTTAGAAATTCTTTGTGTAATTAGGAGATATTTGACGAAATTTTCTATCTAATTAGGAGATTAATTTTACCATTGTTGTATTTGACCATCTTTGAAAGAGATGAAACGATGCATATATTTTGGAGGAAATTTCAGCTTTGCTTTTGAGTCAACCATGATCATGGTTGGCCGGAAACAGATGATTCTTATTGGGATAAAAGCATATCACCACTGAAATAGGTAGTGATCCTCCAGAGGTTAGTGTAATTTTACATGGTTTTGATATATTGTCAATTTACTCTTTTTTAATATAAAAATCGGTTCATCAACCCTTCACGTGAATAATAAAATCGACTCGTCGAAATTTGCATGAATAATAAATTAATTTATCAAAATTTTACTGAAAGATAAAATTGACAATACACTAAAATCTATGTTGAATTAAACAAAATACCCATTGAAAAATCGATACCCCACTAAAATTTGGTCATTACTTTAGGCCATAATTTTGACAAATATTTGCTGGGTATCCAGCAACAAGATATATCTTTATATGTCAGTGGGAGTATAAAAATAGTAACCTTTTTTTACTACACCTCATTTGGAAATAAAAAAACTGTGTTTCAAATGACCCTAATGGATTATCAATGGTTGGTTTGGGCCAAGTTACTTGGCCCGAGTTGGTAACCTTCCATTTTGCATGATTATCAGTTAGGATTGAAAGGAAAAATAATCGAGACTTACTTTAATAAAGGCAACTCTGTTGTATTTTCATATTTACATATTTTTATTAATTAGACAACATTTAAAAATTGAAATAGTTTTTTATTTTTTCTTTACTAACTTGAAAAAAAAAATCATAAATATTTAATAGACAAATAATCAATATTCATTTATTGATCATTTAATTTTTTTTTCTACAATTTTTTGTAATTTTTCATTTTTTTTAAAAAATATTTGAAATATTTGAATTTGTAACTTAAAAATAATATTTAAAATGAAAATAATTGATATTTAATGAAAAAAATTGCATATTCATAAAGTCTATTTTTGTTTTATTTTTTTAATCAAATGAAAGAGAAAAATATTGTCATACCCGGCAATACTGAGATATTGGCCAATACCACCGATATCATCTAATCCTAATATTTTTACCCCTGAAAGAGACATGAAAGACAACTATCTTTAAATTTAAGAAAAAAATTTACTCAGTAAATCAAATTTTGCAACAAATTTGTTGATCGTATGAAAAAAAAGATGCCCTTGAATTAATATGATTATCAGCTTTATCATAATCATTAAAAAAAGTGATTTCAACAAAGTTATGAGATTATCATTATAGGGAGGGAAAAAAAAGACCAGCTATCACATGAGTATTTTGTGTATACAGATCTAATTTACCCTCCACATAGAAGAAAAAATAATGCTAAAATTTATGAATAGTGCAATCGGCTTGTCAAAATTCATGAACAGTGCAAATTGACTTGTCAAAATTCATGAACAGTGCAATTTTACTATCCAAAATTTCAAATTGACTCTCCAAAACTCATAAAAATGTAATTTGGCTTCTTAAAATTGCAAATCGACTCATCAAAATTCTTAAATAGTGTAATTCAGCTCTTCAAAATTTCAAATCAGCTCATCAAATTTTATGAATAATATTGTTTGACTCTTCAAAATTTCAAATCGATTCACTAAAATTTACATAATAAAAATCACTCCCTTAAAATTTTAAGATTCATACGAAAAGGATAAAATCAGAAATGTCGTTTAAGAAAAAATGACGGTGGGTGGATCACTGGTGAAAAAAACCAATTCAGTTTCTTTATTTGTAAATCCGCAACAGTCCCAATCGAACTCCAAGCTCCGACTAGAAGTAAAGCCATCACAGAAGCAGCAGAACAAGAATTCACCCAAAAGCGCTTCGAAATGGGTTTCTTCCTTCTAAAACGGTCCCTTACCAGACTGACCTCACTTGTCCCTCAAAACCCAGGAACCCCTTTCTGTCTTTTCTATTCTCTACACTTTCCAATACCCAAACAACCCCAGTATCCTCACATTATACGACTGAGACCCTTCAATTTACGAAATACCCAGATTTATTTCTTCAAATTAAACGTGGGTTCGCTTCTTCTCAGGCGGGAATCGCACCCAAGTCGTTAGATGGCCTGACGATTGACGACATCGTTGCCCGCTCTTGGCCGATACTTGATGAGAGCGAGAGCGATTGGAGGAGTCATGCGGCTTCCATTGCGCAGTCGATTCAGCTGATCAAGAAGCGACTGCAGGTTCTGAATTTTTTTTTTTATCCTTATTGTTGATTCTTCCTTCTGTTTGCTAGGTGTTTGTTATAATGTCCGTTGCTTTTTGTTGAATTCTATTGGTTTTCTTTCAGTATTGGTGACATTGGCTTTTTCTCTGGAACTTTTGTCTGTGTTTGGATGTAAGATAATTGGGAGCTGTGATTTTTCCAGACCCTGTTCGGAGGTTGGTGTTAAAATGTACTAGGTGTTTGCTAAAATACTGTTTGCTTTTTGTCCAGTGCACTCAGTTTTTCAGGTTATTTGGGATATCGATTTGTGTCTTATAGGCTGTGTTTGGCTTTGGGGTAAGTAAAAGCAAAGAATTTTTTTTCCTTCTCCTGTTGGGGTGTTTGTTGTTGTGCCATTTGCTTTTCCTACAATGCAGACGTTTTCTGGCATTACTTGGTTATCTGGCTTCTCTGCTTTCTCTCTCTCTGTCTCTCAAAAAAAAAGCGCTTATTCTCTTGAGCTTCTATTCTGTGTTTGGATTTGTGTTTTGTTCTGTGTTCTTATTCATGATTGTTCCATTTGGTTAGACCCTTTCATTACATCCTGCCAGGTGTATCTTAAAATGTGATTTGCTTTTTGCTGAATCCACTTGGTTTTCTCACATTAATTGGTGATATCATCTTAGGCTCTTAACTCATATAGTGTGTTTGATGAAGTTTTTTCTCACTGTATTTTCACTAGTTATTTAACGTGCTTCACCATAAAAGCACTTCGCATTTGCTTCATTAAGAATTAACATTGACGTAGGCAATAGGTATTAATGTACTGGCTGCTCATATATTTATTTTATATGGAACTTTCATGGGTCCCATATAGTGATATCTTATATTTTGTACATTACTTAGGGTGCATCGACTTTAAATTAATTGTAATATGTCACTATTCTTGTGCCCCTTTTTTTGAAGAGAGAAAAAGAGTTAACTACAAAGGGGACATAATGCATGTATGTGGATCCAAACTAACCCAGCCAATTAAAAGGTCTTTAGATTATCACTGTTCACTTACTCTGCATTCAGACGCCGAGTCAGGATCCTCTAGAAGTGGACTTCCATAGAGCTCTTATCCTTGTTGATCCTGTTAATAAAAATATTTAAACTTTACTTATTACATTTGACATTTAAATAATATTTTAATAAGCTCTCACCCTCATTGGTCCTTTTAAGGTGCTCTAGAGAGGTTCACTTCTAGAGGATCCAAATTCCCAGAGGCCACCTAAGTTTAACTCAGCTTTTCACTAGGCAAATGGTCATTTCTATAAGAGAAGGGAAAATCATTACTCCACATGCAACACAACTATGATGTTCTTTGGAACCTTCTGTGGAAGTTCAGTGATGCATAAATGAGGTTCCCAAATCCTGTTCCTCTTTTTTTCTCCCAGGCCACAAAGCATCAGGTGCCCACCTGGCCAACAGCTTGGATATTAGTTATGGTGTGCATAAAGAGCTTGATGTGGAGTTGGTGATGTCATCATCATAGTATATTGTCCAGCAATGGATTTTTAGCATCATGTTTTGATTTGATGAATCACCCCCCCAAAAAAAGAGCTTTGGTTTGACTAGATTGTGTCATGTGGGCAGTGGAGGAAGATGATACTCAGGGTGGAGCAGCTGTCAGTGGAGTTGAATAAGCCGGACCTTTGGGAAGATCCTGTTCATGCTGGGAAGATTAGCCGTGAGCATGGGATGCATACGGGGAAGATGAAGGAGGTGAATGGGTTTGAGCAAGAGCTTCTTGAGCACATTGATATGCTGAAACTTGCACGAGAAGAGAATGATACAGATCTGAATCGGTGGGCATTTGTTTCTAGGCATGTGTTCTATTTGCTTCTATTGCGTTTCTCACCATTCTTGATGTTTTGGCAAAGATATTAGATCAACTTCTGATATTTGTTTGAAATTCACGGATTATAGATATTTTTTGAATTATTGAAATGCCTGTTTCTAAAATCATCCAATTGGCACTTTGAATTGGTATGTAGGTTTTTTTCATCACACCATACAGTTTGTAGTGGTTAGGAAGTGGAAGAAATGGTTGTGACAAGGATCTTCTATTTTAAAATTTTTTTGTTACCGACATTTTGTTGTTCACATCATTTGCATTCCATTGGCAGGGTATTAAGATACTGTTCATTGTATTGATGTATTTTTCTTTTTTTATTGATAGTGAGCATATATGCCTTGGGTTTTCTAGGGCCACAGACACATGGTGTTGTTGTCTAGTGCTTACAAATATCCGTGTTCAATTTGCCATGGATCCTCAGTGAAGAAGTTGTGTAATTAAAATGATATTAAAAAAATGTAATGAAGTTCTTTTCGGAGATGAGTATGAATAACTTGCCAAAGCTCTGAGTTTGTTGAGTACATCTATGAGAACCTTTGATACCATGAGCAACCAGTAGCTGGAGTAGCTAAAGTGGAAGTAATCTATAAATTATAGAAACTTTTATTAATAGAACTAGTAGCTGTAGTAGCTAAAGTGGAAGTTAACTAGAATTTAGAGAAACTATTATCATGGACCTTACCTGCTATGCAGTTTTTTTTTTGAAAAGTTTCCTGCTATTGTCTCTTCTGACCTTGATCATTAAGGAGTTTGGCAAAGTGACAAGCATATACTTTTTTGCTTCCAAAACCCCTATTTATTTTTGAAGAGTGAACTATTGTGAAAGTAGCTGCTGCTGAGAATTGCAAGTTAAAGTCACTTGCATATCAAGGACTTTTAAGTGAGCTCATAGTTGTTTGTGTGTGTGTGTGTTCCATTTTTTTTTTTTGAATGGTGAGAGCTCACAGTTGCTTATCATAGGAAACTTTAGGGAGGCTTCTCAAGTCTTCCTATTTATTTCATGATTTGGATAAATATTATCTAAATAGTAATACTAAGGTATTATATGCATGTTAAATGCAATCTCTTTTTTAAAGCTACTGACTTGTGTGGATAACCTCATATGGAAATGATACAGTGAGGTAGGATGCATATATGGTTTTTAGCATAAAACTTATTATGCTATAGAATATTACATGTATATATTTTGACCATCCAAAGTGAGCAATGAATGCCAAATTTTTTTTCATCCTTTTTCTTTCTTTTAATGCCATTTTTTAGTGATCTTTTAATATTCCGTTGTTGGGAGTAATAATCATGCAATGATTCTCTATTCTTGACTGTGGTTTATCTTTTAGTGATGCAGTACTTACAGTTCTTTTTCTTCTTTATGTTGACTCTTTAAAGGAATCCATGAACGCTTTGCTTAGGATGAGAAGAATTGCGAAAGAGAAAGAACTGGAAGCATTGTTAGCAGGAGAACATGATTCTTGTCCTTGTTTCATAGAGGTGATCCTTTGCCTTTGATGTCATATTCTTTGTAGATTGAAGAAGATATTGCTGTTGATTGCTTTATTTTATTTATATTTTCTGTCATATCTTTGCTAACTATTTTCTTAAATCAAGATTGTTCTTGCATGTGTTGTGATTTTATGTTGTGTAGAGTGCCTACTTGCTTTACATTTTAGATGTGAAGTTCAGGGGATGCTAACTTTTGTTGAGAACTACTTTAGGGATGACCTGGATATTGCATATATCATTATATCAGACACCTAGGAAGATATGACTCATGGATTAGCAAGCTTTAGGTTTTGGGGAGATCTATTAACTTTTTCTTTTTCTTTTTTGAAAAGAAGAAGTCTATTAACATTTGATTTGGTATAACTTGCTTGAGTGATTGTCTTCTGTATTTGGTGTGCAAATTTTTGTTATCTAATACTAATATGGCTTCAATGTGTTCGGAGGTGTGATGCAGGTTCAAGCCGGAGCAGGAGGAACAGAAAGCATGGACTGGGCTGCCATGGTTATGAATATGTACAAAATGTGGGCTCAAGGACGTGGATTTGGAGTAACTGTAGTGGAAGAAATGCCTGGTGAGATTGCAGGAATCAAGGTCCATTTTCTTACCTTTCTTGACTGTCCTTGTGTTCGTATCCAACTCCATTCGTTCAGTTTAGAAGACTTCTTAATATGAAAATTTGGTGACCATGAGCAGATCCATTGACCATATGCTTTCTGAAATGAGTAAAAATGTATAATTATATGATTTAGAAACGGTGCAAGCTCCAATTACATGCAAAAGTTACCAAATTTCTGTCACCTATGTGGTGTTCCCAAGACAGGCCATGGCCATTTGAATTGCTTGGATATTATCAGCATAAAAGGGCTATGGGAGAAACAAGAGTGACCAAATTTGAAAAAGAAGAAAAAGCCAAATTACCTTTCAAGTTAACAATAATAGTACTAGAGGAATTTACCAGCCAACAACAGCAGAAGACACAAGCCAAACTAAAAAGCATATGCATCACCCACCCAAACTAAAAAAAATCAATATATGCTATATGCTTCCCCTCTTTTCACTCTTGCCAAGAAGTCAGCTACTTTATTCGTTGTACATTGGAAATGATTGAACCTTACCTCCCTACTGGCACGCAACTTTTTTTTTTGAAACATTGACGACTAAATATCATTAAAATAAGGAGGAGGTACAAAGAGGGATTTGAGTATAAGAGATATTTACTCAGAACCAAAGAAAAGGAAAAGAAACAAAAACAAGAAGAGAATAAAGGAAAAAAAAAAACAACAAATAAACCACAACAAAAAATCCAAATGAAGTCTCCAAACCCCAAAATACAAGGCTACTGGCACACAACTTTAGAATCTGTGACTACAACAATTGATCTCTAGGGTGGCCTCTTCCCACCTCTAGGTCAATTAATGGTGTTTGTTGAATCTCCCTCAAGCACTAGCCTCCCCTTGCTGGGCTTAGCCCATTATTCTAAAGTTCTCTTAATCCCAAGCAATTTAGTCTCATTAGAGTCTTTTTAACCCTTGCCAAATTTGAAAAATAGAGAATGATCTCACCACCCTCATGATGTACTACACCTCCAATACCGACTGTATGAGGTAACTAGTTAACTATGCACATTAAACTTATAAAAACCCTTAGGGGGGAGGAAACCAACGTTCTGAAATTCTACCTCATACAACCCTCCCATGATGCATAATGCTCAGAAATTGAAAGGCCCTCAAACTCCTTACATAATAAGAACCACCCACTCAACCTCAACCTCAGCCCGGTGCATTCAAAACCTCTTCCACTCACCCTTTTCCTTACCATCGAAAATCCTAGCAGTTCTCTCTTTCCAAATGGACCAATGGGTTATTGTTGGGATCATATCCCACACCGGTTTCTTTTTCTTTTCTTTTTTTTTTTTAAAAAAAAAAACCTACGAACATCCCATCAATGCAATGAACTTTGATTGCGCCTCTTCAGAGAAGAGCTAACTACAAGATGAATGATCAACACTCTCCTCAATAGAGCCACAAAGGAACATCAGCCTCTTCTGGAACAATCCTCTTATGCCTAATGTTAAACCTAGTTAGGACTTTCCCCTTCATTACGCACCATGAGAAGACTTGTACTCTTAGAGGTGCTTTCCTCTCAATATATGATATATGAGAGATTCCGTAAGATTTGGGTTTTTAAGAAAATCCATTGGAGAAGTTTAGACTTTAGAGATACTCTTTTTTTGGTTGCGTGTTGGATAGGGAGAAGGAGGCGGGGGTGGAAGGGGGGTATTGTACTTGAGAAAAGGGGTTGAACCTTGCATTTGTGAGACTATGAAAGTGGGTTTTCCCTTTTGGGTCTTATGATAGATACATTAATTCGTTTGTTTTTTTTCCCCCTCTTTTGAATTAGTGGAAAATTGTCTTCCCTTTCTCATGTGGTTGTAGGTAGCATCAGCAAAGCACATATATTTTGTGTTTTTTTTTTTCGAAATGGTAATCATATTATAAATGAAAAGCACCAGGGGTGCAAATACAAAGGAAATAAAAGAAACTTGATATCCCGATACAACCACGCCTAAGGCAACAAAAGAAAAATACGTAAAATTAAGCAAGATCGATGCATTCTTTCCATGCTTGCAAGATTTGGGACATTGCAATGTTTCTAAACTCATCTAGGGTGGACGCCCAAGAAGCATATCTCACGAAAATCCGACTAGACATTGCTTGAGGAGATTCTGTTATATTCCTGAAAACTCAATTGTTCCGCTCCCACCAAAGACTCCAAACAGTGGCGAAGAGAGCCAGACGTAACAAGGAGGATCACTTTTGGGTATTTTGTGTGGTGTGTCATTGAGATCCATTTCATTTTGGTGTGGTATGTTATCCGGATCATTTCATTTTGTTTATACCTGGAGAAAGAGATGAAAAAAAGAAGAATAAGATGAAAATGAGAATCCTCCCAACAGCGAGAGTTGGATTCCTATGAAGCACTTGGAGTTTGTCTTGGTAAGAATCCTTTAAGAAGTCTCTCTCTCTCTTTCTCTCTCATATGTGGTACACCACAACACTACCTTGAGGGGATTTTAGTGACTGTATTTATTGGAAGCGCCATATATTAGAGCTTTGCATGAGATTTGGATTTTTGATAAAAAATCACTAGAGAACTTTAGACTTTAGAGATCCCTTTTTTTGGTTGGGTGTGGGAGGGGAGGATGGAATTATTCATTGTGAACTATATGAGTTGGTTTGATAGATGTACCCTTATATGGTAAGTTTGACAAAATTCAATTTGAAAAAATCATTCTGAGTATGTTTTTGAAGGCCAAAAAGCTCTATCCTTCCATATGATTTGAGCTTAATCCAACAGTGAGTATATCTTAAAGTAAGTTCAGATCGGATACAAATCTAATTCAAGAGATGACAATTAATATAGTGGAGAAAAAAGTGTAAATTTAAGCCCTGTAAAATGTTACTGATCTAGTTCACAACGAATTAGGGGGGTGCTTGGGAAATAGTGAGTTTTTCCTTTTGGACATGTGTTGGGTACATTAATTA
The DNA here is from genome assembly GCA_022113865.1 of Chimonanthus praecox. Classification (NCBI taxonomy): domain Eukaryota; kingdom Viridiplantae; phylum Streptophyta; class Magnoliopsida; order Laurales; family Calycanthaceae; genus Chimonanthus; species Chimonanthus praecox. The sequence continues at coordinate 11,948,788 of CM039086.1, read as the reverse complement.
TCGCATATTTTTTCCCCTTCCAATTAGTGGAAAGTTGTTTTTCCTTTTCCTGTGGTTCTGAACCACACGAATTTTGTGTATGCTTGTGTTCTATATTATTTGGATTCATTTCATTTTTTTTATTCCCTTGGCAAATATTTGTTTTGCACTTTCTTCATAAAATAATAGAAGATCAGTATCAGGGCTCTATTGTGAGTTGGGATTTCATTTGGTTCAATGTGTGCATGTTTGGCTCGTAGGCGGTTGAATTATAATTTGTATGTGTCTTGAGGCTCTAGAGTGCATACCAGCTCATATGTGGTTTGATTGTAATGCTTCTCTCTTTTTAGGCTCTATAGTGGTTGTAAGGATGTCAAATGCAAAGTTTGAGGTGGAGATATTTTTTGGAAAAAATGAACTTAATTTATGGCAAATTAAAGATGAAATATTTTAGTTGTTTGGTCCTATAGGTTCATATAGAAGGGTTAATAAACATCTTCATGAAGGCCCAAATGTAAGTCTTCCAAGGTAGAGACATTATTGTAGAAAGTCAGTGAAAACAATAATTGGCTCATCAATTCCAATTTAAGGAAGTTTAAGGTGGATTTTTGTGCACAAAAAGCACATAAAGTAGTTTTTGGTCTTAAGTTCAATTCCCACTCCCCTAAAGGACCACTCTATATAATTTTACCCGGTGTGTGTGGATAGAGAGGTTTACGCATGCCCCAAAGATTAGTCAGGTGCTCTAAGAGGCCTGGACACCTTGGTCTTAAAAAAAAAGTAGTTTTTGTTAAATTCTTTTAAAAGATTTTATTTTGTTACCTCTCTTTCCTACTACGTGGATCCACATGAGTGTAATTTGAAGGGGTTTTAGAGCCACAATCTTGGGAAAAACCACCTCTTTTTCTCCTAAGCCGTGACATGACTTGGATCCAGAACCCTCTTGGTTTCAACAATAATTACTTACCAACTGTGCTGCATGCTTGTGTCACTAGTAGAGAGAAGGTTAGAGAGCCTTTCTGTGGGTGTTGTACTTGAGAGTGGCATGGTACGGTTTTTTTACTAGGCCATGAGTGCTTTTTACTTTTGGGATTGCGTAAGGCATTTGTAATTCTCTCATTCTTTCTCTTCACTTCAGATATAGTGTGAAGCCCTCTTCCCTCTCTTCTTTAGATGTAGGCATCATAACTGAACCACAAATTGTGTCTGTGCGGTATGTCAATTTTTTTTGAAATGGAAACTATGCTGTGTGGTATTGTCATTTTTAGTACAGAATGGGATCATGCTTTCATGGTTTATCTACCAGCCAAGCTATTATATTTTTTGAGGATCCTTCGAAAGATCTCTAAAAGATGAGCTGATAGCACAATGGACAAGTGATTGTTGGCAATCTTAAGTTTTTTTTTAAATGGTGACTATATTAATGTTAATAAAAAAGGGCACAAGAAGTGAAAAACTGAAAGGCCTAAACACCCATTAAACCCAAAAAAACAAGAAGCCCCCCAAAGACATCACCAAAGAGCTAACACAGGCCAATACACTCTTTCCATGCTCTAGTAATGTTAGAAATGAAAGTGTCCTGGAACTCCTGAAGAGATGATGCCCAAGCAGCACATTTGGCCTTCTCCCAACTACTGCCATCAAGGGGTTTTTCCGCACAGTTCCTGAATACCCTATTATTTTACTCCCACGAACTCCACATAGTGGTTAAAAGAGCCAGATTGAGGTTTGAATCATGTTACAATATAATGCATGCATGTATGTATGTAAGTAAATACCTGGCATCAAAAGCCTATGTTTTAAAAGCTTGGACCTATTATAGCTAGTTTTCTGCCTTGTGTAGTCTTTCAAGAAAGTGTCAAGTAAATACCTGGCATCAAAAGCCTATGTTTTAAAAGCTTGGGCCTATTATGGCTAGTTTTCTGCCTTGTCTAGTCTTTCAAGAAAGTGTTCAAGTAACCATTTCAAAAAAAAGAAAAGGAAAGGAAGTGTTAAGTATGATTTTAGTTGATATCTTTGAAAAGTCAGTACTTCAGGCTGCTTATGAGTTATGAGTACTGAAGCAGTTTTTGAGAGAGCTCCTCGTCATTGCCATCATCCAAGCCCTTTATCCCATCTATCTGAGATTGGCACTCATAATTTGACTAGTTGCCTATCTAATGCCTTTAGGACTTGAACCCACAACCTCATTCTTGCAACAATTATCATCTTCTACCTATGTACAAGCTGTGGGTCTTAATTTATTTATTTACTGATGTAGAACTTCTGTAGAAAGTGATGCCACTCTTCATCAGATTTCCCTCTGATGATTTTGGTATTTTAAAACATCAAAACAAGGTTACACTTATATGATCTGGTTCAACTTCATTTCAGCGTGCAACCATTAAAGTAGATGGTGATTATGCATATGGATATGCCAAATCAGAAGTTGGGGTCCACAGATTAGTGCGGATTTCACCTTTCGACAGTGCAAAGCGTCGACACACTTCTTTTGCTGCTGTTGCTGTAATACCAATCCTGGGTGATGCTTCTTCTCGCTTTCAGATAAATGAATCCGATCTTCGTATCGAACGGTTTCGTTCTGGGGGACCAGGGGGACAGCATGCTAATACCACAGAGAGTGCAGTGAGAATAGTACACATTCCTACAGGTGTCACTGCTACCTGCCAAAATGAAAGGTTTGTAATAGATTCTCTCCATTTGGTTTCTTGGTGATATGAAGTTCTATGTAGCTGCTTGCATCTATTTTCTGATCCAACAATAAAACATGGACTGCAACATTTAGATGTTTTGCAAATTCTATTTATCATTTAGCATGCCCATTTAGTAGAACTTACGTTCACAATTTTACTTGGGACCCTTTCAAAAGCCTAAGTCATGACCAAGCTGGTCTGGAAGCTTGTTGGGCTTTTAATGCTTTTGACCAGGCCCTTCCATCTAAAGAAGTGTAGAGTGAAAGCAAAGACCATATTTTTTCCTCATTATTAAAACAATCCCTCAATCAATCAATTAGTCTATTTGAAACCCATTAAGAAAAACCCTACCTGGTGATCCCTACACTATTCAACAATCATCAATTTGCCTACTCAATTATTCACTGAAACCATTTGATAAATTTGTAACCATAACAGATAATGAAAACAAATCAATATTTCAACGGAAAGAAATTCCTAACTAAAGCCAAACTGGCCCATTTACCAAATGGGCTTATTTTTTTTCAAAAGCCTGTGTGTTGGGCAGTTATACTTGTCCAAGTCCACATTATTGTCCTGGATATGGGCTGGGCGTTCTCTCAGGTTTAGGCCCATGACCAGCCCAGAATTTTACCTGTCTAGCTCTCTACCATCCGGATTTTTTTTCTCTTTGAAAGATCGTCCTGCAATGTTTGGGCAAAACTTGCCCAGTTAATTTTTGTCATGCTGCGACAAGAACCTGTAGCGCAATTGGTTGTGGCTCATTGTTACAGCCCAGAGGTTGTGGGTTCAAGTCCGTTGGGCGTTAGATAGGGAGTTGCTCCATGGAAATAATTTACCAAATCCAAATATAAAAGGCCAACTCCATATTGATGGGATAACTGGCTTAGATGATGATGATAATGATTGTCTAATAATTTCATATTATGAAATATAAATCAGTTTTAGAAGAATACTTAGAAACTCATTATTATTAAACTCATTTATCCCTTCCATCAGGGGTTGGCACATTCATTCTCAGGTGGCACTAGATTGATCTGGAAGAGCTCAGAGCTCACAATAAATAGGCATTAGAACAGTGATCTGCTTAACTGGGCAATCCTGGTTGGTACTTTTTGCAAAGAAATGTGAACTTTTAGCTATGACCATTCCATCCATTTGCATGATAATGAATAGTGTGTGGGATTGATCAATGCCAAGTTATTCAGGCATTACTGATTTGCCTTTCTATGGTGAAATTGACTAGTGAATTGTCTGGATCATTGAAAGGTTGTCCTGCCTAAGAAGGATTGTCCCTGGCCTTGCATTGTTTGTTTTCTGATCCATTTATCATTTTCTACCTTGTTTGTTTTCTGATCCATTTATCACTCTCTTTATTTGTACCATGGGATTTATACATAATTCAACATTGGTGCAATTACAGGTCACAGCATCTAAACAAAGCAAATGCGATGGCAGTGCTCCAGTCTCGGTTAGACCAGCTTGAGATGGCCCGCCAGGCTCAGCTGAATGCACAACATACACAATCCCTAACAGAAATTAGTTGGGGAAACCAGATACGAACTTATGTCCTCCATGTATGCTTCGTAATATTCGTTGCTTAATGAATGTATAACCTTGGGATTAGTGGTGTTCATGGGCTAGGTTTGGGTTGAATTATGCTTTATGGAAGCTTGAGCCCGTTTATATATACATAAGCCCGTCGGATTTTGCAACATAAAGCTTGAGTCTGCCCGTTTGGAAAATGCTTAGCCCGAGCCCACCCGTTTGAGACCATTAAAAATCAACCGTTCAGATTGAAAGTAAAGATGAGCTACAAGTGGACCAATTTTGACCTTAAAATTTAATTTCTAGCCACTTAATCTTAGTGGTCAAAGTCAATAGACAAACTAATCTTGGTATTTTTAAAGATGCCGGTGACATTGACCACTAAAATTAAGTAGCTAGAAATTAAGTTTTGAGCTTAAATATGGTCCACTTGTAGTTTACAATGTCTACTTTCAACATGAATAGTCAGATTTTAATTAATTTTAAAATATTTTTTTTAAAAGGAAAAATGGCTTAGGTGTAAACATATAATGGCTAAGCCGGCCAAAAACCCAGCAAGCTTTCATAGGCTTCTTGCAAAAGCCCGAGGCAGACCATTTATATAAATGTGCTCAAATTTTAATCCAGGCCTAGCCCGGCGGACTGGCATTTGTGTTCAAAGCCATTCACTTATGATGGGTTTCAGGTTAGGTTCAGGCTAAGGAACAGTCCTACTTGGGATTACAAGCTCATTAAATACCTGTTCTCTTATTTCGATTTCTGCAGCCATATGCCATGGTTAAGGATCTTCGGACACGATATGAAGTTTCAGACCCCGATTCTGTTCTTGAAGGTGACCTTGACGGCTTCATTTTGAGCTACTTATCTGCTTCAGTGGATAAAGATGAAACTATTATATGAAATGAGATATTGATACTTGAAGACAAGATCCACAAGAATGGAGCAAATTCTCACTTCAAAGCAGTAGCGAGCCAAACAATTTATTTGTGGGCATGCTCATCCAGTTCCAGAGTTCGACCAGTCATCAAATATGGCATGGAGGCCGACAGCTCAGATTCCACTGTATTCATATGGATTAGCGTGAATAAATCAAGATTTCTAACCAACCGTTATGGATTAGGGAATCATTGCACGAATCCAATGTGTTAATGACCTTAGAAGCTGATTGTGTACTGTGTCGGCTTAGAAAATATCTGAGGTCTTCTGCTGCTGTAACAAGTTTTGTTAAAAGGGTTATATGATGATTCTATGTAATTCTTCTGTTCGCTAGTTAAGAATCTGGTCAATTGCACAATCAATAAAAGAAAAAAAAAATCTAGTAAGATGAGTAGAACATTAAATCATAAAATGCATTTTGACCATGAGGAAGTAGAGGATGGTACAGGTATTGCCTCTATCTCCTACCCTTGAAAAGGAGCTTCTGCAACAGGAAATGGTTGACTGCATTGTATGGTGAAAGCTCAGGGAGATGCTTTACTTTTAAATTATACATTTTTATATTTTCAATCTCTATGTGGCAAATAACAATTGGTTGATTTGTCAAGAAATACCAATTAAATCAAGTGTCACATGAACAAAGGATATAAAAATACATTAGTTAAGTATTTTCTTTATTCAAATTCCTCTCACAATGCCCTTAATTAGGACAGGAAGGGTCTCTCCTGCAAAAGTTCGTGAACAACAATTAGTCTGGATTTGTGGCTTTGCTCCAACTGTAGTAATTAGTAAACAGGTTTCACTGGCCCAGCTATTCCACTCGAGCACTGGTTACAGATGGCTGTGTGAAAATCAAAACCATGAAGATTAGAATGATTTCTGTTTATTATATCGTCATGTTCAAAAACTTCTGGCAGCTCTTTGTCAGCCGAATGTTGGGCCCTCATGTGGAAGATGATGTCCATCACCCAAAGCCTTTTGTTCCTGTAGCAATCCATCAGACTGCAACTCAGGCGGGCTGAACTCTAGGTTTGCTTAATACCCTCTAGAACTTATTATAATTAAAGCTTTTGACCGATATAAGGCCGATGCTGATTTCAAACATGAAATAGTGCAGGCTTTTTACCCCACAAAATGGGGCTTGTATTATATACAACTACATTTTAAGAATTTTACTCATATTTAATCTGGATTTTCTTACATTGGGTGTGGCTCTAACTATTGTAGTTGAACTTAAGGTCGTTTGTCTAATTGTTGGAAGAAAGTTTTTCCACAAAAACATCATGGTTGTGAAAACTCGATGTTTTTGTTGTTTGTATCAAAATTTTTATTTTCATTAGAAATTAACGAAGCATTGCTTTGGTGAGTAAGGAGAACTTCTCTCTAGGAGTGTTCATTTGTTTGAACCGGGCTTGAGCTCCTAAATAAATGGATTTGAACAAGATTTTTTGTTTGAGGGGTTGAGTTCTGGCTTTTAAACCCATTTATTATTTGTGTTGAAAATTGAAAATATAATTGTAGAAATTGAAAGAAAACTTGATAGATTATATAATGTAATTTCATCTCAAAAATCAATTTCTAGTCTCTTAATCTTAAATGTCAAACTTGTAAGGCGTCATCTTTTCAAGAATGTTAGCCAACTTTGACTATCAAGATAAATTGGTTAAAAATTGAGTTTTTGATTGAAATTTTAATTGATGGTAGATATTTAGACATATTTTCAACCTATATGGGTAAATTTTCAATTTACAAAACATATTTTTTTAAAATTAAATAAATGGGCTCGTGTTTTGACTTTAAAATACCGATAGGCTTCGAACAATCTTGAGCTTTGGTATATATAAATGGGCCCGATTTTTTTTTTACAAAATGGGGCCTAAACGTGGTCTATGAACATGCTTCCCAATCTTTTTTTCTCATTAAATTTTGCTATCCTCCCTATGGTAAATGAATTCATTGAAAGAAGAGAAATACCTCTTTCTTGTGTTCTGACAAAGAGCTCATGTTCCACAGAAGAGTAGAGAATAGTCTTATTTTTCATTCTCTTCATTTGCCATAGTTGAAACATGACAAATATCGTTAGTTTAACTCTTTCCTTTTTCTGAGATAGAAATGACATTTTCTCACATTGACTCTACTGAGCCTTATTTTAACAGATTTTAATTGCTAGGTTTTTACTTTTAAAAAATTATCAAGAAATTTCCAATTAATGTTTGAATGCAACTTACTTAAAACCATTAAAAGGTTCGACACTTCCACCCATCATTGTATTCAAGGGGTTTCCATTTGAACTGTTCAGAATGGCATGCCTAGCCGTATCTTTTTGTCATCTTGAAATAGTCTTCTCTTTGTTTGCTCTGTCTTGCAGTGAGTGAAATAGTGCAGCTACCAGAGTTTCATCTTGCAAATATGCTTGATCGTGATACAAGTGGTCTAATGATTGTAACAAAATCACATAAAGTGGCAGGGAAACTTGTCAAGGCATTTACTGATCACAAAGTGAAGAAAACATATGTTGCTCTATGCATTGGGGCAGTTCCTAAATGGGAGAAGATCAGCATAAAATCAGGTCATGGTAGATCAAAATTTGGTGTTTGGCGTGTGTACTCTGCACCGGACATTGGTTGTTCACTTCCAGGTGGCTCGATAGTCAGAGATATGGTGACATCCTTTGATATTGTCTATTAATGGGCAAGGAATATATAGAGAGCCAAATTCAAGAGGGGGTTGGCCTTCAAGAGGGGTTTGGTTTGACGGTCAAGAAGCTCTCTTCGTGAAGGAGATCTTAAGTTCAATTAATGCTCAACACTATCACTCCCGTAGTTGTTTATCCGGTGTGTGTGGGATTGGAAAAATGTCTCCGGGATCATTTTCTATAATTGTTTATCCAGTGTGTGTAAGATTGAAAGACTTGTACATGTCTCAACGCTAGTCGGATTAAATGTCTCTTGTCTTGAAACCTTGAACACCTTATCATAAGAAAATCATAACATATGAAATAGAATTGAAGTTCAATACAAAATGGAATAATTTTTTTTTTGAATTTAAGTGCAAAAGAGATCTTAATTAGAGCCCAACCTAAAAGTGGGAGAAGTCATCAGATTCGTCTCCACTATCAGTATCTTGGGATTTTAATGAATTGCAGGATAATCTTACACTTGATCTTAGCCAAAAGGCCTAGAAAGGTATGCTTATTTTTTAGCTCATTCCATCTTTTGTACTGCTTGCCCGTTCTTCCTACTTCTCTCTTTTACCGATGTGGGACTCCCAGTATGCTCTCTCTTTTTCTTTCTAAATTCATGCTCCCGCTCGAGTTGAGACTCCACAACTCCATATTATGATGCGATAGGCCTGCTTGTCGGATGTTTGAAATTATTAAGCAATCAAGATCATTCTAACTTCATTTAAAATGTGTATGTTTTTAAGGACAAATTATATGAAGATTAAGAGAACTAAAATAAAATAATAAATTGTAATTTCACTAAAATAAAATATAAAGAAGATAATTTAAAAGGATTGGAATAATAGTAAAGAACTCACCTCATAGTTCTGAGTTACCTGGTGTATATGACTAGGGAGGATTGCAAATCTCTTAATGATTAGTCAGAGTGTTTTAAGACGTTTGGAGAACAAGAAAATTTAAATATAATAAATAGGATAAAATAAAGTAGATTAGAATATAAAGAAGCTAATAAGGCGTTTCAAAGATCTTCACAAGGCACCGCATCCAGAAGAAGAAGAACAAGAAGAAGAAGACTGAAATTTTGCTAATCTGAGAAGGAAGTGTATGAATTTGCCACGTCTCTCTCCTAAATTTCACCTTCTCACTAGCCCCATGCCTATCCAGCCCTTTATGGTACAAATGTGGGATAATTATATTCCCAGATTTCTTCACTTTTAAAATTTAATTCAACCTATTTTCTAAATATTTAATATAAATTATGAAATTAATGATCTTATAATGAAATATATTTTTATAAAATAAGTATGTCAAAATAATATCTCAATATTTTAAAATAATCTCAAATTAATTATTTATGATTTTGCTTTTATTCGATTGGATTGATATTGTTTGTAATTGATAATATTTATTCCAAAATGTCTAAAATTAGGTTGATTTACTAAAATTTAGTCAAATCTTGCTAAAATAATTTATAAGTGGTCATAATTTAAGAAACTTAAATGTATAATTTGATTGATACAATTAAGATAAAATTTAATACGAGAGCTTTAGGTAAAACTCAAAATGCATATAACTCTTCACAAATTACGGGCAGTAGTTTCTAAGTCAAAATATCTAGTAGTTGAATTATCCGTGCGAATTAAGATAATTTTTAAAAAGTCCAGAATGAAAATATAAGCCTTTCTACCACTTATTTATCATCATCATCACTTTTACTAGAAATTAAACATTTATTTTATCATGCATCAAAGTTTTTAAAATGTATAAAATTAGATTGGAGTGATTTAGGTTTCGAGTAAATGAGCGTTGAATTTTTCAAAATACATGAAAGTTTGAGTTCAATAAAAGATAGATGGTGACATTTGTATGGAGTGTGATTAAAGTGTTCCAACTCCTTATGAACATAAGGAAGAGGGTAGACACAATAATCCTAACTTTGGGAGGCAAACAATAATAAGAGAATGTTTGATGGGAGCCATACAGATATTTAGGAAATCTTTCTCTACACATCCGTTTTCTAAAAGTTGATGAAAATTCACCTTTTTCTCTTCCACTTATAAACCCCGTATCCTTAAAATGATCTACCGAATGAAAAAATTCATCGAAAGAAGTGAGATTTTCAAACGAAGTAGTTTCTCGACTATTTTCTAAAAAGAAGGTATCAAAATTCATCTAATCTGAATTTTATGAGCTCTGAGACTGATTTTAAGTGAAAATGATATAATTTTGTGCTTCAAAAATCATATCCAAATAATTAAGGAACTTCTCTCTTAATTCTTTGATGCAATTTTTGAAGTCCAAAACTATATCATTTTCACTTAAAATCAGTCATGGAGTCCACAAAATTCAGAGTAGATGAATTTTGATACATTGTTTGTAGAAATCGGTAGAGAAACGGCTTCGTTTGAAAATCACACTTCACAATCACTTCGTTCGAATGAATTTTTTCATTCAGTCGATCACTCGTTCGGAGAATGGTTTTTAAGTGAAAGGGCAAAAGGGTAATTTCAGTCAACTTTTGAATAACAATATGTAGGAAAAGATTTTTGGGTGTCTATATGGACTCCCATGTTTAATATTTACCTTCATTTTGAGAAATGAAAGCATTTGACCATTTTTTTTTTTTTTGAAACATGAGTATATCTATCCTATATTAGAAATTAGAGTAATCCAAAAGTATATGTAAATATTTTAATTCACACATATTCGTTAAATCAATGAAAAGCAACTCCATGAAAAATGTGATCTAGAGAGGTTTAAACATAAATCAGATTTAAGACTTCCCTCCATGAGCCGAGTTTCTTAGACAATCGTTAATTGATACATGCAATTGCTGGCCTTCCTCCTAAATGAACGGTGAGTTGATGATTAATGGTGAATCGGTGATAGGTTTGGAATTAGGAATTGCTTCCTGACGAAGAAAATACCGAATTTGATGCTAAAAAAGGAAAAGGAGATAGAAAGGAATGATTTGTTTAATTCTTGGGTTGATTGGTTGAACAAATTTGCGTAGATTCTAAGGCACAGAAACAAGCGATAAGAGTTCTAGAACATTATACAACTTCAGAAGCCCAAGTCCTACACGAAATAAACCAACCAGTCAAAAGAGTCTTAAAGGAGAAAAAACTACCATCTTATAATATAAAAATCGAAATATGTCACCATCACTCTTATGAAGAATTAAGATAATTCATAAGACGCATCTTCTTAAAAAATTACATCTAACCATTAAAAACACCACCAGATAGTAAAGGTAAATTATATCTGTGTCACATTTTTTTAGAAATAAAAAATCATGTTATATGAACTTGCTTTTTATTGACTTTATTTTTTCATAATAAATGTGCAAAATGAATTTAAAAAAAAAAAAAGATTAGAAAATAATTTTTATGACTTGTGAATTTCAATACATATAACTTAATTAAGGATTAACTACGACCTAGGATCCAACTCAACTACGACGTGTGATCTAATCTGTGATTCAATTGACCCAATCCATGACTTATCGATCCAACCAATATCTCAATTAACTAACCCAACCTAAGAATCAATCCACAATTTAACACAGAGCCTGTAGTTCAATCTAACTAAACATGGTATCTATAATCTATTACTATATATCACATGCCTACCCAATGTCCAACCTATGAACTAACCTAATGCAATCTAACTAATGAATTTCTGGATTAGATTGAGATAGATAAGGCTAAGATCTAAACCAATTGTACTTATTATTATGTAATATTACCACTTTTAAGTAAAAGATAGATTGACTTAATTATATAATTGTTATAATTGTTATTATTGTTATTATTTTGATTATTATCATAATCGTCATCATCATCTAAAATTAAGTACCATCAAGTTATAATCTACACCTCACCCATCTAACCATAGAAAATGTTTCATTGATCAATTATTATGGAACTATTTTATCATAACAAACTAAAAAATGAATACCCATAGAAAACAGAGCTATAAATTTCATTTTATAAAAAAAAAAAAAAAAATATGAAAGAAATCAACTTTTATATAAAAAAAAAAATCCGTACAAATATACTCTAAGAGTAATTTTGATCTTAATCCATTTTGTCATGTTAAACACACAACATGTGTGAAAAGGAAATTTTGTTAGAAATAATATTTTTTGAGCTCATAAAATTCACATGGTGTAAATTGTTCCAACAAACCCAAGTAATATCTATAAAAAAAAAAAAACGTTGACTTTTAGTTAATGAAAGAGCCTTTTATTTATAATTTATCAAAGTTAAGGCTTTTAAATTATATAAATTATACATTCAAATAATTTTAAATGCAAGATATTTCTCTACTTTACGTAGTGTAAACTATTTGCAATAAAGACCAAATAATTTTCAAAGCCTTCATGCAAAATAGTGAAAAGACTTCTTTAAAATTTTATCAAAAGTTATAAACTTGTACAAAATTATACAAATTAGGGACTTTTCTCTTATAAGACAATAGCTTTCAAAAAAAATTATCTTATATAAACATTGTATTTAGATTGTTATAAATTATCTCTTTTGCTATTATAAAATCTGACTTCATTCAAATAGTAAAAACCTAACACATTTATCATTTGTACTAAAGCTTATTTTTATTAAAAATAAATAAAGCGTAACATAATAAGTGAAGAAAACTTCTTCTTTTTTCATTATTTATCCTCTCCCCTCTCCCACCTAATCAGCTAATCTATCCACTTCCAGAAATAAATTCTCTTAAAAAAGGAAAAAATATCTCATTAATCATGTTTTTGAAAATAGCCTTATTCTATAAAAAAATAATTTTATGTGTGAACTTTTAATTTTTGTAGAACGTAGTAAAAATGCTATGTTTACCAGGTAGCAGGGATTTCCTGCGTACTCCAATCAGAGAATGCCATGCGGATTTAAAGAAAAAAGAAAAAAGAAAATCACTTTCTGCGGAGTTACTTTTTACACTTGAATAATTAGGTAAAATTCTCTACAAATAAGATGTTTGGACACTTTTAATCATAAAAAAATCATTCTTGTTACAGATTTTGTATGATTTTTCAAAGATATCTTAAAATAATAATACGTATATGTATCTTATTTTAAATTTCCTTAAAAAAAATCATAGCAACCATAGAACCATAGGTGCAAATATAAGCAGATATGAAATGTATCGGCCGATATGATACGGATTTTCAATGCCTTATCATATCGGCCGATACATATTATATCGGCCATATGATAGTTCTCAGCCAATATCACCAATATATCGGCAATATATATCGGACCGATATCCATAATATAGGTCTTTTAAAAAAAAAAAAAATCAAAACGATGGTGGGCCTGAGTTGATATCTCGGCCAATATCATACCAATATCGGCCTAGATATTTTTTTTTCGTATTCAATTTTTTTTTAAAGCTTTCTGTTGGATTATTTATTTATTTTTTAATTAAAAAAATACCGATATTTAAAAAAAAAACACAAAAGGAGAGAGAATTTTATCAGCCGATATCTCAGTCTTGCAGAGTTTTGCACCCCTGCATAGGACCAAAGTGCGTGTATAATTTAATTTAAGCATAAATTATATTATGGGCATGCACGAGATCCACATGGGCGGCCTCTATAATTAATCTTTCAGTTGCTACAAAGCCTTCTCCTCATTTTATTCAGAAACAAGGATAAATACAGAAATTACTATCGAGTCCCGCACAAGGGTGGGGTTATGAAAAAGGAAAATAGATATGAAAATAAATTTTGAAAACAAAACGTAAAAAATAAAAAAACGCTTTAATGATATAATATAATGATATTTAAGATAGGATGCATTTAGGCATGGGCTCATTCATTGAAATGGTTCTGAATTTATTGGGAAGATATTTATTTTATTATTTGATTAAACATATTTTAGTTGAATAAATCAAATTATATAATTTTTAAATTATATTTAAATTTAATCACTTTTATTTTTTTTCGAACTGAGATGCCCAAAGGAACGAAGGGCAAGGCACAAGGGAAAAGAGTTTTTGAAAATTTTAAACACATAATTTAATTGAAGTATTTTATTCTACATAATAGAAGTAAGACTTGCACAACTAACTCATTAGTATTTTCTTTTCTTGAAATTAAAGTTCTTTTCTCGAGATAAAATCACTGAAAAATCATCTAATATAAATGCAATTAATCCAAATATCACTCCAATTAGAGAGTTATTCACCAATCAATTGTCCAACAATGATTTTTAAAGAAAAAATGCTAGTCTCAAATCAGCAATCGGTCCTAAATTGATAATTAGTAAGATGAAGTTGCATATTTTAAACTTCATTTAAAAATTTTGAATTCTTTAATCGAACTTTAAATGCTGTGGAGTCGAAATTTTAATGAAGAAGAGGCTAAACTGCTAAATGAATATTTAAAACTTCTATTAAAAAAAGAAAAATGCTGAAAGGTCCAAAACTGAAGCTAATTTAGGAGTCATAAAACCTTTGATAGTACGTTTAAATTCATTTAAAGATGAAAAGAGCTTGAAGCTAATGCGATCGAGTCCCATATTAAAAGTGTAGAGATATTATTTAGGAGTTTATAAAAATTTGATCACTCACCTAAAATACTAATATTTTGGGCCAGAATCCCAAGTCCTAACAAGTGGTAGAATGGTGTGATCGAGTACTACATTGAAAATATAGAAGGAGATTTAGAAATTTATAAAATACTTGAATCATTCCACATAAAATACTAGTCTTTTGGGCCAGAAGCCCAAGTCCTAATAAGTGGTAGGATGGTGTGATCGAGTCCCACATTAAAAATATAAAAGGAATTATAGGTATATAAAAGACTTAATCATTCCACCTAACAAACTTCTCTTTTAGACCGGAAGTCCAGATGCTAACACAGAGATATTTGTTTAACCAAATGCCATCATCACTCACAAGAAAAATTAATCGAAACATTTCAAATCCAGTCCAATTAATTACATATATCATTATTTAAAAATAAAATAAAATAAAATATTGCCGATACTGCTTTGAATATTTTATTTCGTTTAAATATTACCAATCTACATGTGCCAATTTTCGAACTTTTGTCCATATATGGCTAGTTGACAAAATTGATTAATGTCTTAAAAAATTATAATAAAATAATAAAAAAGAAATCTGGTGAAGATCAGAATTGAGAAGCCTTTGTCCTACTTGAGAAGCATGATGAACTTTGGAAGTTTCACACAAAGCGACCAAAATGTATCGACGGTAGACACGTTTCATCGTATTCTAAGATGAGATGATCTTTTGATATTCATTATTTCTTTTGTTTTTTCAATGTCTATTATATCCCTCATTTGATGTTTTGTAATATTTTTTATTTTTTAATTAAGGTATTCAGACATCTTATTTAAAAAAAACTTTACCAGATTTAATCTTTAGAGTATGAAGACCTTTCAATTCTTATGACACGGCTACTACAGAAAGTAGTCCGTTAGAGTGAAATGTAAATCAAATTTACTACTCGGACTTTTTAACTGTTAAACCAACCCTTGAAACTATAAAATTCATATTTATTATCCTAAAAATATATTCATCAAAATTCAAATCATTTATTCAGAACAGTCTGGGGCCTATTTTTCCAGTACTGTTCCATTTTGTGGGATTTTTTTCCCCTGTTTTTTCTTTTTAATGTTTCGGTGTTTCACCAATCTTTTCTGTTTGGAATATTTTCTGCAAATTCTTCCATTTTTCAAGCTTCTAAACTTTTAAAAACACCAGTAATTTTGACAAATTCTTTTCTAATATTTTGTAAATTGACTCGATGCATGTAATTCGAAGATTATATTTGAGTGGTGAATGACATAGGGCTCAGGTAAGGTGTCATAACTTACGTTGAATTCAATCTGCACATGAATGATGGTTGAGATTAGAGTTGGGCCAGGATTGAGGCTTCGAGTTGTATTCAAATGGAACGGCTCAAATTGAAGTCTATTGATTATATGTTTTTAATATATATTTCCTCCGTTTTATTTTAATTGTCTCATTTTTGAAAGATTTATAATTTTTTTTAAAACTCTCTATTTTCAACACACTTTATATTACTCAAATATAAATGAGACAACTATTTTAGGATAATTCTAAAATTCATGTAAGACAACTAATTTGAGATAAAGGGAGTATTGTGTTAGTTCATGGAAACTATAATTATAAGAGTTGGGTTTCTAATTTGTTGGGATAAGTTACTTTTAAATTTATTTTCTTACAAATAAAGCAAACAATAAATTAGATATTTGTATAATGGATTATACCATACATATTTCTACTATTAATAGTTTTAAATGGAGTTGTTAATTTGCTTGAATTTAGTTAGGTTGGTTGGATTCACAAAATTATATTTAGGTTGATTTTGAGTTCGGTTAAGGCTGAGATCAACCCAATACAACTTGAGTTGCATCTATATTTATAAACAAAGAACGGGAGGTTGTGGGTTCGAGCCTCCATGGCCTAATTTTGGAATGCCCTAGGGGTAGTGAACTCAACCGTAACGTTGGGTATTTCGTGATTTTCCACACATAATTTTTTTTTAAAAGTACATAATATATAAAAAGTAGATGAAATTTTAACCTTACATTATCATCATAGATATTGTTTGGCTTAACATATTTATATTTTATATAAAAATAAAATTTCATCAGTTTTTTTTTTTAAATTACCAAAAAGTTCATTCGAATTGGAAATGCAAATGAAGCCTATTAATGCATTTTTTTATTGTCACGACCCGACCCAACTTAACAAATATTGTTCTCTTTGAACCACACGCCCTCAAGGTTTTGCTTTGGGCCCAGCCCAAAAGGCCTCTTATTGAGGTATGTTGCTCTCCTCTCTATTTAAACCCCACATCCCTCAACTGCCTGGGCGATATGGGACCTTTTCCCACATGCCCAGCAACAGTTGAGTGGGTGTGGGTGTTACAATCCACCCCTTAAGACCAAGCAGTCATCGGCTCTGTCACGTCACACTGACAGGGGTCTACACAGACAACACAACCAGAATAGTAGAGAGCTCACACAGGCCGAGATTGGAACCATGCTCTGATACCAATTGTCACGACCCGACCCAACTCAACAAGATATTGTCCTCTTTGGACCATACACCCTCAAGGTTTTGCTTTGGGCCCAGCCCAAAAGGCCTCTTATTGAGGTGTGTTGCTCTCCTCTCTATTTAACCCCCACATCCCTCAACTGCATGGCGATGTGGGACTTTTTCCCACATGCCCAGCAACAGCTGAGTGGGTGTGGGTGTTACATTGATACTTCTTTGTTAGGCTTTTTTTTTTTTGAAAATCTTCATCACTGTATTACTAAGTAGAAAGGGTTTGAAACTAGAGAAATATGTAGAGCTTTTCATATTCTTTAAGGAAATTAAATTTCCTATAAAAAATATATTTAGGTTCAATTTACATCATTTAACGAGTATTTTCAAGCCACAAAAATCTTATATTTTAATTGTTTGTGTCAAAATCTTTAATCCTTTTTAAAATAAATGAAAATTATTGTCAAGGAGAAAAACCTCTAACTTCTCATTAAATTGTTTGATCGCTTCATCCGTCCCCTTATTTCATTAAACTTGACCCTTCTTTCACCAGATTTACGCTAGTTGTTTGTCACGCCCGAACCCAAATGTGGCCCGGAACGCGACTAATTTTTTTTTTTAACAATAAACTCTAATCACCCAACGTCATAACTGGCTGGATCTTCAAGTTTACCAAAACCCGATCCTAAAATGTCACACATGCTCTTCACAGATGGACTCAAACATATACCATATGTCTCCATATACAAACCCATATCACAAAACGAATATTTTCATTTGTTCATCAATGTTACGAACGAAAATATAGTGGATATAATGTATACGACATTAAAACTTACAGACATAAGTTTTTTATGCCACATGAGACATATTTATTACAAACACTCAAACATATTCAAGCAGGAAAATGGTTTATACATGCGAAAACCTTAGGAACTTCTAAGTTTCAACTTTCAACGAGGCACCACTGGTCCCTCCAATCCCTCCTCTGGTTCATATCCTGCATTGTAAGGGACGTAAACAATAGCCCAGTGGAGAGAACTCACCATAAAATCCAATGATTATAATGCAACAATGCATAAGCAATGCATGTCATAGAAACGCATGTTATTAGCAAATCTCATTTTCACCTTATGATCATCTTATAAGATTTTTATTCAGATTGTATTGTTAACACCGGAATCGGTCCCCAGCCATGTTACAACGCCGGAGTCAACCCCCATTTGAAGTTCCAACCAGAACTAATATTAATTCCTCCACGGAATTAATATAGCAACTTGCAAGTGCATAATGTCTCCACGACCCGGTCTACTAGCCCATCCATTACCAACAGTTGATGGTGGTTGACCACAGCCTACTAACACGTCCAATCCAACGGTTTGCAAACGGTGTTCGGTTAATCTCAGCAATTATAGCCCAACGACAAATGTCACATGCAAATGTCAAACTTTACAAAATTATTATAGTCAAACTTTACAAAATTATTATCTTCCACAGATTTAACGTATGAATATAATTATCACATGCAAATGTCAAATGCATGATAATGCATAATTTCCACACAGGGACTTATTTTGAGAGAACCACCATATTGTAGGCTTACCATTTGGTGTATCCAATACCAATATAATGAATCAATAAGATAATTAATATCACACAAACATATAAAACTGGATTTAATAACATGAATGACTTCACCCAGTTTTTACCCGACAATTCGCAGACACTTCATGGGTCCATACTGCGTTAGAGACTAAAAGTCATCGACTCCCCGACACCATTTTAACGTCTACGTTCTAAACAGTTAGAATTTTTACATCCCTTATATGTAGGCAGTCTCAGGTCTCGTATTCTGGACCTATATAGCATTTTCTATCTTTAATTGACCATGGGTCTCATTTCAGTCTCGTGTTAGTGGGTTTAACATATAACATAATACAAGTGTTGGTTCGAGTCTCCTCACCTTCTCCGGTTGAGTTTTTCATAGAAAATCTGTAAGATAGAGTAAAATGTATAAATTTTCTATTTATCAGTATATACACATAATAATTTCCTAAACCCCGTGCTATTTTTTCAAAAAAACATGATATGTGTAATGAGTCACATAAGCTCTTTCTACTCCTTTAAATTATATCAGAAAGTTAGTTGTCAACCAGCCAAAATATTACAATAAAATGAAAAATGTAAAGTACTCAATGCCTTCTCTCGTATTGTCTTATGGAGGAAGGACCATGGAGACGAATTGTGAGAGGCCCAGAGGGTATAAAGACAGTAAGGTAAATAAAAGTACTCAGTGCCCTATCCTCGTATTGTTTTCTGGAAGAAGGACCATGGAGATATATTGAGAATTTAGCTCAGAGAGTACAGTACAGGAATTTAAACACACAAGGCGGAAAAATAAACACACAATAGTCAGCTGGGGTTAATCTTTTCTCCGATTTTACTTAGGGTCGAAAATTATATTTTGAACGTAAAATAATACAAATCTTGAAGCTGAAATTTAAATTTTTAAGAGGAAATCTATTTTTCCTCCATTTAAAAAAAAATTTCATTTTTTTGAACCCCAATATTAAGTTATTCTACTCCTAAATAAGAATAGAATCATTTTGGTACCTCGGGTGCAAAAATTCTGTGTAAAATTGACTAAATTTGAAAACCCTTAAAAGAATGCGGGAAACCCGAACGTTCGGCTGCTTGATTGCAAAATTCGGCTACTGATGGTATGGCCAAAGCAAGAGAAAGAAGAGGAAAGGAAAGAAAAGAAAAATAGGAGAGAGAGTACTTGATGTTTTTGAAAGAGAGAGAACAAAACGGCAGAAAGACTTTGAGGGTTTTTTTTTTTCCTTCTTTTTACCTTCCTGCTTTCTCTTCCATTATTCTCATTTATAAGCAACCGTATGGATTTTTTAACCATACACGTTGCCTAAGCTATTCATTAGCTTTATAGGATTTTGATAACTATACATTTATTATTATATATATTATAATTATTATTACAACTAGCCCACAGTGACATAGACATTTGACGGTGTTGTAATCTTCCAGCACAACTACAAACTACAACCGTAACTTTGAAACTTGTCTTATTTCTATTATTATTTTATAATATAATATTAGTTTATTCTTTTTACTATTTACATCTTTGTCCTTTCTTTTATCTGGGTATTTCAGGGTCTCATTAAATTGATACAATTGGTTCAGTAGGTCAGGTATTAAAAACTATGCATGGTATTAAAATTTGGAGTTAAATTTATCTAAAAAACCCAGTGTTTTTGCTAAAAATCACCGTTTCAACAAAATCTCCTAATCTTCAAGATTCTTTTTGAAAGTATCCAACCTTATAGTTTGATAAAGTAAATTTGTCTGATAAAAATATTTTAAAGTTTCAAAGTGTTTTGAAGTCAAAAACCACATTTTCCAAATGAGAGATTATTCAACGGCCCCTATTTCATGGCTTAAAATAAATATCAAAACTCACTATTTTAGAGTATAAAGAAATAAACAACTTAGTTATAATAAAGATTGAGTACTGACTTTCTCTGTATATTTTTAGGACTTCCTTTACTCTGTCAAATTGGAATTTTACCACTTTAAAACTTAAGGGTAAAATAAATTAGCGAAATTATAATGAGATTGACATGTCATTAGGTCCGGAATTTAAAAATAATGCATAATCTAAAATTTGAAGTTCAAATTAAGTCAAATGACTGAGTTTCTATAGCAGCCAAGGTTTAAGCCTAAAATAATATTATTATTATATTCATAACTTGTCCATATATCTTTGAAATTTAATTAAAAGAGTTATCGGATTCAGATCGAGTCAAACTCAGATCCGTTGAAGAACTTATTTGATATTATTTACGATTAGAGGAAAATAATTCATAATTAACGGATAAAATTTATTTAATTAATCACAGTTAATCATAATTAACTCCTAAATTGGACTGGGGTATTACATTATTCCTACTTCCTACCCTATGTATTGAATAAGTTGACACAACCTGAATTATCGGTTAATTTGATCCATCGTGAACCCTACTTATTTATTAAATAGGTGTCCCAACTCTACTGCCCAACAAAACTTAATTGGGTCATGCTAACTTGGTCAATTTTCTAAAAGGTTGATCAATCTAATTTATACCAAATTTGACACAAGTACTAGGGTTGATCCAATTGATCAATTGATTCTGTTTATCAATAGTTGACTCAACATGATCCTACAGAACCAACTTAAAACAAGTTGATCAAACTCAAACGATCTTAAATAGGTTGATCTAAATTATACCTGATATAATTGATTTATCAAATGGGTTAGCAGATATTAGTAATTGACCAAATTTAAATTGGTTGAGATAATTCGACCCATTTACCAAATAGTTGACCTAATTTAATTTTTATCAATTCCATACTATTTATTAAAAAAAAAAAAGGTTGACTCAATCCATTTCGACCAACTATTCACCAGTTTTTCCTTGTATAAATTACAGTAAAAGCAAAATTAAAAAGAAAAGGAAAAATAATCAATTCATTCCAAATCATTTTTTGTAAGAAAGAGAGTAACATGTCTTTTTTTTTTTTTGGATAACAAGAGTATCTTTGATGTATTGACCCAACAAGACTAATCTTCTATAATCCGCACTGTCATTCGCCACACACTCTATGTCCAAAGTAAATTTTTTTTTTTTAATACGATACAGTAAAATTACAAAACTCAATTTTTTTATTATTAATAGTAAAATCATTGTCCCATTTTAATATTCATTAGCATTAAACAAAGACACACCAAACTGTTTGTTTTGCTCCCATTAGTAATTTTTTGTCTTCATTTAAGTAGATGGGTAAGAATATTTGTGATGGAATGTATTTATTTATTAGGACATTTGTTAACCTCTCTCTACACTTGCGACGTTTGGTTGCAATTTCCAAATTCATCCTCTTTTCTGTTGTATTTTGGACTATTTTCCAAGCCAATGAATTTGGACTAATTCCATGGAAAATACTGACAAATGAGCCGTTAGAATTAGACATGAAGAAAGTTAGGCAGTAAAATCAACAAAAGGAAGCTTCATCGGATTAGAAAATTAAAAATGCTCTTCTTACATATTCAAAGACACAAGAAATTTTTTCTTCAATAAAAAATATCATATTATCATATATCTATTTTGCTGATTGAATTTTACCAGAGCTATTCGATTTATTTTTATTTTGACAAATATTTTAAAAATGCTGTATCAAAATATATGATGTTGAGTTGATGACATTCAAATTTCCTAATTTCTCATATGGTGGAATTTCTAAGGAGTAAGAATACAGTATTTTCAAATTCTTGATATCAGAACTTCACAGTTTTTGACCGAAGAGCATTTTTAATTTAATGGTGAAGATCATTGTAATGGTAGTGGAAGAATATAGTTTGTAAAAAAGTGATTTTTTAATGTATAATTTTTTAGAGATAATTTTAAAAATAGTTTTAATAGATGAAAAATTGAGATAAACATGTGATGTGGTTTGATCATTTAAATAAAAGACCAAACACGACCCGTATATATAAGCATAAAGAAGAGAGGTCGATTATTGTGAATACGAAAAAAAAATGATAAAGAAAGATGGTGAGATGATTAATGATATGATTTATGATAGGGTTATATTGATAAGTGAATTTTATAAAGTCATTTTAAATATATGAGATATTAATTTATAATGATGATGTGATGAATAATTTAATATAAAGAATTTATGAATTATATATAGTGAAAACTTTGAGAAATATAAAGACTAATCACGTAAAGAGTGGCAAGAATGACTGAGAACGATGGAGATAGAAAATGGTATCCAATGGGAACAATGTAAAATACAGGAATTAAAACTGACTTAAAAAAAAAAAAATGAAGAAATTAAGTGAAAATTCATCATTAAAAGGGTCAAAATAGTAACTTTCATCTCAAACCGCGCTGTTTAAAGTTGCCTCCGAGGGAATATAAAAAAGGTGTCCCATTTCTGGAATACGAAGGAGGTTGAATTGACATGAAGAGAATCCAACCTCAATCAAGCAGTTGATTTTGAAAAGTCAAGTGAAACAATAGATTTTACTTCACTTGATCGAGAGAGAGAAAGAGAGAGATGGATTGGTAGGTTTTGTTGGAGGACTGGAAGGTGGGTTTCTAGTTGCAGAGCCAATAATTGGGAATCATAAGCATAACCCATATCAGAAACCATAAGAAGAAGCAAACTCATTTGCAGTTTTGCCTACAGGTTTTAGTGTAGAAAGAGAGAGAGAGAGCTGGTGAAGTGAAGTGGGTATTAGTGGGTTAGGAAGATGGGTATAATGGGTGAGACCCTGACACAGATAGTGATACCAGTGGCAGCAGTGATTGGGATTGGATTTGCACTTCTGCAATGGTATCTGGTGTCAAAGGTGAAGGTGTCAGGAGAAGTGGGAGGTTCCAAGAATGGCTGCAAGGATAGGCTGATAGAGGATGAGGAAGATAATGTTGACTCCGATGCTGTGGTTGTCAAGTGTGCTGAAATTCAAACAGCCATCTCTGTTGGTGAGTGCCTTTATCTAATTTATTTAGTTTTCTTGTTTTTGGCTAGATTGATTATGTTCTATTTAGTGAGCTTTTATACGTTTATGTTTCCATTTTTTTTAATATAGTTTTTGTTTTGTTCTTGGTATTTGTAATACGGATGGCTTTACTCTTCAGGTCTTTATCAAGTTAATGTTTATGTTGTTGTTTTTGTTGTTATTGTGAGATAAAATGATGGGTTTCAAGATTGAGTTCATTATGCCTGCTATAAGTAAGTTTTAATGGTTGAATTAGAGCCTTTTCTTTCTGATGTCATTATTTGTTTTTATTTCTTTCATTCCATTCTTCTTTTTCCGGATGGAACAGCATGGTCTCTGGTGTTGAGTTATATCTACTTTCAGATTAGTGAATTTTTATGGCTGGATTAGTATAACTGTATTTTATCTTCTTTTATGTTATCTTAAATTATTTTCTCTGCTGCACACTTTTTTATGGATTTTTATTTTTTTATCATTTTTAAATTATGTTATGCCTAAAACCACTTTTTTCATGGTTTTCACTTGTTCCTCTTTTGGATTCTTTAAAAAATATTTCTTGGATATTTTGCACAGCCACTTTAGTTGAAGGTGATGCTTTTCTTTTTGAGTATTATATCTGTGATTAGTAGTTTCAAGGGATTAATAGTTTTGGTTTGTAGATATAAACTGTAGCACTGGAAGTTGATTTTTTCCCACCGTTAGCATGGTAGATCATTTTTTTAGATAGTTTAGACAGTTGCCATTGATCTGAAAATTGAAAAAAAAAAATGGTGAAGTTGGTCATTGAAATCCTTCTGCTCTTATATGTACAACATGTTTGGGCAGAGTTGCATTATACTGTATTCATGAAGCATCTTATATTGTTTCTATTTAAGCAGAGATGTTTTTGAGTCAGTTAATATGATTTAAATTGCAATTCAAACCATCAGATCGGCAAACAGTTCTGACATTCCTTGAGCATTTGAGGAATTGGTTTTTGTTTTTTCCACTTTTTACTGCAAATTATGTGAGAGTGCAGGATTTCTAGTTTAGTTTCATTAATCATTTTATTTGACTTATGAGTGATTTCGAATGGCTACTTCATTTTTTTTTCACTATCCTTGCATCTTTCTAATCGTTTTAGGATTTTCTTTTTCAAGTTATGTGGGTTAACTCACACTTAATTTATTCTCGTGTAACGGATTCAGTTTTTCATTTTTTTTTTTTATGACCAAGGTATCCAGACCTGTCAGAGCACCGGGCTTTTAGATTTTGTCCTCATTTTTATGGTTTTCTGAAATTCATTGCGTAGGTTCCTGTATTCCCCTGTCTTCAACAATAAACAAATGGACATAGATGTTCATACATAATTGGGTGCTCTGATTGTTTCTCATCTCGTAGTTAATTATGTGCTCTGTTTTTTTTTTTTCTCATTTCTTTGTTATTTGGGGTTTGGGATTCATTTCATTAATCACTTTTTCCTGATATTTCAGTGAAGGATAGCATAATTTTTCATTACCCGGAGCTACACATGCATCTCAAAGTATATGTTCAGGGAATTATGGGTTCCGGGCTCTGATTTTTCTTTTGACTTTGAAGCCTTAAGACTGTTTTTCTGCAACAGGGTTCTGTCCTTGTGGTGGATCCCAGGTTTATGTAATGTACTGTCAAAGTTTTTTTTGGTTGTTGGGAATGGTTTTCTGTAACATTACCTCCAGTGTTTTCCCTCCTATATTTTTATGGTATGGAGGAGAGGAGGAATGGGTTGACTATCCTTCAATGCTTGAGCTTTCAGAAATCTTTTGAATGGCCTGATAAATGATAGAAACATTACATCATGATATACACAAGAACATATCAATTTTACTACTATTTTACAATTATTTGGGCATGATTGAACTTTATCTGATGCAGATTTATGAACGGGAATCTGAATAGATAAGACCATAGTACTTGAAATTGGAGTAATTTGTATTTGTACACTTGTTGAAGCTTGAAAGCATGTGTTCATTCAATGGGCCAAAATCTATACACTCCATGCAAGATATTTAACTGATACTGTTAATGCTTTCACGTCTCTATGGCAATGGATATATCCATGACCTTTTGTCCATAGATGGTGCATTTGTAGAAGTTTTGGCTTATCTCTTGTAGTAGTGATTCATTGATCTATCATTCAAAAACAATTTTTTTTTCTCATTGATCTATTTGTAAGTATACATAATGTATATGTTTCTCATTTCTCAGTGAAATTGTCTTTGTATCTGTATGTATGCATGTGTAATTTGGTTGCTGCTGTATGCATGTGTATTTGCCAGCCGCGGCTGCTGCTGATGATGTATGCATGTGTCTTTGTATCCTTTCACTTGTGAGCATTCAATGCATGATTCTATGATCACATTGATACTAACTGATCTTTTTTTAGGTATTCTTAATAATTCTGTCATTTTTGAAAAGATATAGGTTTTTTATTTTTATTTTGATCTTTCTAATGCCATTCCAATTGATATCTTTCAGGGGCAACTTCATTTCTATTTACTGAATACAAGTATCTAAGCATTTTTATGGTCATCTTTGGTGCGATTATCTTTCTCTTCCTTGGTTCAGTAAAGGGCTTCAGTACAGCTAGTGAACCCTGCACTTACACGAAGGGCAAGCTCTGTAAACCAGCCCTGGCAAATGCAATTTTCACCACCATTGCTTTCCTTCTTGGCGGAGTAACCTCTGTTCTCTCTGGTTTCCTTGGGATGAAAATTGCGACATATGCTAATGCAAGAACAACACTTGAAGCAAGGAAGGGTGTTGGAAAGGCATTTATAACGGCTTTCCGCTCCGGTGCAGTGATGGGTTTTCTTTTGGCTGCCAATGGCCTTCTGGTTCTTTATGTTTCCATCAATCTCTTCGGACTGTATTATGGAGATGATTGGGAGGGACTTTATGAATCTATTACTGGTTATGGTCTTGGAGGCTCTTCAATGGCACTCTTTGGAAGAGTTGGAGGAGGTATATATACAAAAGCAGCAGATGTTGGAGCTGATCTTGTTGGAAAGGTCGAGAGGAATATCCCCGAAGACGATCCCCGAAACCCTGCTGTAAGTTCTTTCATGTCTTAAAATTTTTTCTATTTTAAATTATCTTCATACTTTATTTTTCTATTAGAATTTAGTTGAGTGTTTGGCTTTACATTTATGTGCTTGTGGTGTTTTCATTAGGAGGATGTATACAATTTTCACTTTACCATAAGCTTGGCCTTGTAAACTTTTGGTCCTACCTTTTGGTTATCCAAACTGTTAAACGGACATAAATATCATGGGGGCCAAAAAGTTTTCCCAATGGATCAATCATCAAGCTCACTATTTCTATTCCGCCCATATTTAACTTGTACAACTGTCTGCAGTTCATTCTCATGCAACCAAGGATAGCATACCCATCCCATGACGGAGCCCTATTAGATTCCAAAAGGTGTGCCGACATGTACCAATGCTGCCTTTTGAAATAGAAATGTAAAATGGCAATTGTGAGTGAACCAAGTCCTTTATAAACTCCTAGATCTCACTCTACATTTTCAATACGAGACTCATTTGCAGCCAGCTCCAACAATCCCTCCTCGAACGATGCCAACCATCCCGTCCAACTAGCATGTTAGATGGAGTGACCTAAGTCTTTTATAAATCCTTCGATCTCCCTCTATACTTCCAATGTGGGACTCGTTCGCATCCCCAACAATATAGAGAGATACATACAAATATTAAACAGATTGATTGCATCGTATAGTTTGTTTACATATTTTCTTAAATCCGTATCATCCTTTATAGATGAAAGGTCTACTGTGTACGTTTGATGTAGTCACTGGATGTTTAGAAGATACTTCTGTGATTTTGTTTCATGTCCCATACTCCCATATGTATTTGTTTTCGGTTTGGTTCTCTTATATTGGATTTTTGTGTATTTTTCATTGTAAACTTTTGTTGATTAATTCAAGGGTTACTGTTTCAATAGTTCCCATGCTTTATGGTTCGATTTTGCTTACCTTTCTATATGTATGTCATTTTACAGGTTATTGCAGACAATGTGGGTGATAACGTGGGAGATATTGCTGGGATGGGTTCTGATTTGTTTGGGTCTTATGCAGAGTCCTCCTGCGCAGCATTGTTTGTTGCTTCAATTTCCTCTTTCGGCATTGATCATGACTTCTCTGCAATGACATATCCTTTGATCATAAGCTCAATGGGGATTCTGGTGTGCTTAATCACCACGCTTTTTGCGACTGATCTTTTTGAGATCAAGAGTGTAAGTGAGATAGAACCATCATTGAAGCGACAGCTTCTAATCTCCACAATCCTCATGACTGTTGGGATTGCCTTGGTCAGCTTTGTTTCTCTGCCATCGGAGTTCACTTTCTTTAACTTTGGAACAGTGAAGGCTGTGAAAAATTGGTAGGTCCAATCATTTTTTCCATCTCTGTTTCCTTCAGCCCTTTATTTGAATATATGTTCCAGAATTTTATATCATATGCCTCTGTTCTCTTAATGCAGGTACCTCTTTTTCTGTGTTGCAATTGGCTTGTGGGCTGGGCTTGTTATCGGTTACACAACTGAGTATTACACTAGCAATGCGTACAGGTGAGGCTGTTCTACCATGATCAAAACAGTTTAAACCCTTGCCAAGTCGAAGGCACAACTAAGCAAATATAACTCTCCACTAGTGCATTTCATGTCAACTCAATGTAAAGCTTGTCCATAATGAGTTTTTTTGGTCTCAAAACCATATTAACTAAAGGATTATGCTTTAACTTGCTGAATGGAATCAAGAGAGTGAACCTAGTATTTTATTCTGTACTTTCTTTGGAAGGAGAATAAAAGATAGCATCTTCGGATTCTCTTTAGAACTTGAAGGATAATTTTCATTACCCACCTAGTTTTGCAATTGGTTGCAATGAAGCGCCTCTCTCTCGAGAATTGGTCTAGAGGCTTGGTTCTTCACTTCTACCCTGGTGCAGCAAAACCCACTCCTTCCCACCTTTCTTCCTCCCCCACATCCCCATCAAGTCCAGCAGAATCCACTCCTCTCGCAAGCTTGGGCTTCTCTTCAGCCCAGATTCAAATCTCCAACCTGGGCCCCATCCTTTGGCCCACCTTTCCTCTCAGACTCAGCACGGATCCTGCTCAGGCCCAACTAACGAACCTAATCCCTTTCCTGGGCCTCTTCCAACCTAGCCCAGCAACCAAACCTTTCCATTGTTTTGCTCTTATCACCGTCTCCTCCTGATCTCTTTTCACCCTCCTTCCTCAGTGTGTTCCTCCTCTTCTGATCTAGTTTCTCTCTCCCTTCCAAGCTTCCCCTTACCTATCTCTTCTCAACCTGCCTTGTTCGCGCCTTTCTCACCCAAGCATTTGTTTTCAGAATTAGATTCTACAGAAGCTTCTTTTCAGCCTTGTGAACTAAGCTCCGATCCCCCCCTCCCTGTCCTACCTTCTTCTCAGATCGTCCAGTTACAGTTTCTTCTGGTGCTCCCATTCTTGACAGAGTTGAATGAACTCCACCACCTTCTTCATCCATTGCTCAAGTGTCCATCCTCACCTCTTTTTGAAGACCAAAGTATCCAAGCGCACCTGAATTTTTCAGGCGTCCCACCTGACTAATCCTTGGAGTATGTGTAAACCTCTCAATCTGCACACGCCAGATACAAAACTAAAGAGAGTGACTCTTTTTGTGTTGAGGGGGCTAGATTCCAAAGCTCCCCACAAACAATGGTGGGAATTTACCATCAAGCTAACCCCTCAAGGTTTGTCCATCCTCACCTTTGGGCAGGCGAGTGAACAGGTAATCTTTGGGAGAGTCGGTATTGCTCTCTGTAAAAGGCTCCATGGACATTCCAATTACATTATCTGAATTTTCTTCTTATTTACAGAACTGCCAACGTTTTTAAGTCAACTTGGCCATGACAACTTTCAAGTGATATTTCTTTCTCATCAAAGGATACCATAACTGCATTTTCAAAATGAGGATATTTTTAAGTGATCTGATATAGCTGCTCCTGATTTTGGTCTTGTAAATTCACTTATAAGACCTGAGGAATACTGAATTGCTGATAGAAATTTGCTGAACCTTGCAGCCCAGTGCAGGATGTGGCTGATTCTTGCAGGACAGGTGCAGCTACAAATGTCATTTTTGGGCTTGCTTTGGGATACAAATCTGTTATAATTCCCATATTCGCCATTGCTGTAGCCATATACGTAAGCTTCAGCTTGGCTGCCATGTATGGAATTGCAGTGGCAGCTCTAGGGATGCTCAGTACTATGGCAACAGCACTCGCTATTGATGCCTATGGACCCATTAGTGACAATGCTGGTGGTATTGCGGAAATGGCTGGTATGAGCCACAAGATCCGTGAGAGAACAGATGCTCTAGATGCTGCTGGAAACACTACTGCTGCCATTGGCAAGGTTATGTTTCATCCTGGATTATCTTTGAATGCTTGCGTCCATATAATTGTAATGAAAGTTTGTTCTCTTAGCAACCTGACGTTTGGAGCTCACCTTCTTTGATCCAATTCACTTACATGCTTGGCCACAGTTCAAAAACCAGAGGCTTCGACTCATTTTAGATGTACCAAATTGATTACAAGGCTTCATTGAACCATCATTTTCTCCATCTTTCTTCTGTTGTTTACCTTAAAACAGAAGCTTTTCCTTTTCCTGTATCTCTTTTCTTCTTAATCTAAATCTTCTTTAATTTTCCAAAAAGAAAAAAAGGTGAAAAAGGTTCTCACCTTAACTACAACATCATTTTTACCTTTTGATTCTCAATGTCCAATGTTGTTTACATGCTATGGTTCTATGGATCAGGGTTTTGCAATTGGGTCAGCTGCCCTTGTCTCGCTTGCTTTATTTGGTGCCTTTGTAAGCAGAGCTGGACTCAAGACTGTTGATGTCCTAACACCAAAGGTTTTCATTGGATTAATCGTGGGGGCCATGCTTCCATACTGGTTTTCTGCAATGACAATGAAGAGTGTTGGCAGTGCAGCTCTTAAGATGGTAGAAGAAGTTCGCAGACAATTTAACACCATTCCTGGGCTCATGGAAGGAACAGGAAAACCGGATTATGCAACCTGTGTCAAGATTTCAACCGATGCTTCTCTAAAAGAGATGATTCCTCCTGGTGCATTAGTTATACTCACTCCTCTAATTGCTGGAACCTTCTTTGGTGTGGAGACCCTAGCTGGGGTTCTTGCTGGTGCACTTGTTTCTGGCGTGCAGGTTTATCTCGTTCCTTCCACACTTCCTATCAATATTGTGCAAATATGTTGTGAGGCTTGGTTACTTGTTTTGGTGCTCAAAATTTGTGCTCTCAGTGGCATTCCCTTACTTGAAACCAACAGTTCATGCAGTAAATATGCAAGCTGTAGGTTGTGGCTGCTGATATGGGAAGCCAACTATTGCAGTTTCCCCTTTATGGATGCACCAAATAAAGTGCTGTAAAGAAACAGAAATTCTGATGATAATATCCATCCAGATTCAGATTTGGGTTATACTATACATCCCAACACACCGTTAATCTCCACAAACTTCAATTTCCGGTGTGATCTTCTTTTGCAGGTTGCCATCTCAGCCTCCAACACTGGTGGTGCTTGGGATAATGCTAAGAAATATATAGAGGTAATCTCTTTGTTCCAAAAGTATCTACGTTTGGTATTGTTACAGGTCTCTGGTTTGCGTAGCATTTCCATTCCCTTATAATAAGTTATTGCTCATTGAGACTGCTAATAAGATTCAGAATCCAAGAGTTAAACAAGACTGATATTCAGTTATTTGACACCATCTTGCAGTGATCCTTTCAAGTTACATTCCAAATTTTTGTGTGGTCCATTTATGGCTTCTATATCTCAATGAATTTATAGTCTGTACTAGATGGATACACTGCTGATAGTTCAGCACCATACAGCTTAGCTGACACCAGAATTCCAAGCTCATTTGTCTAGATATGAATCAGCCATTGAGATCTCCAGAAAACTTGATTTCATTAGATTACCATAGGAAATCAATTTTCATATTGTAGCATGCATAAATACCTGATGCTAATTTCGATATTCAAGGTCATTTTTAATTCCATGGCTCTTCGACATGATTTAGGTTGTGCTTTTTCTTTTTCTGAATCTTTTTTGATTGGGTTGTGCGGCTGTTCATTCTTGAGTGAATCCACTTTTGAGTTGTGTTGGGTGGGTTTTCTAATTTCAAAAATTGTTTCTATGATCTCTGATAAGCAATATGCTCTCTCCACAGGCAGGTGCGTCTGAACATGCCCGGTCTCTGGGCCCAAAGGGTTCTGACCCACACAAGGCTGCTGTGATTGGTGACACAATTGGTGATCCTCTCAAGGATACATCTGGGCCATCCCTCAATATCTTGATTAAACTCATGGCAGTGGAATCATTGGTATTTGCTCCTTTCTTTGCAACCCATGGAGGATTGATCTTCAAATGGATTTGAAGATAAAAGAGTTCACATTGCTCAGGGTCTTCTTACCGTATCAACTACAAAATCTAGCAGCATTGGTATATATATATATGTATATATATATCCTCAAATCAAGTTTGGAGTTTAAGGTTACAGGTAAAGTGAATATATCAATGTTAGGATAACATGAACATTTGCCATTACTGAAGGAACAAATAGCAGATACTCTAAGCAAACTTTAGGTTTACTGTACCTACTTATATTTACCTTGTTTTATGCAAGGTTTCAAAAGTTACACCGACTTCTCCATGACAGATTGCATCCACATCTAATTGATCCTTTTTGTGAAAATGTTTAGTGGTTAATTGAGCTTGAAAACCCAAGTTTGCAACAAAAGCACCTTCCACCAGACCATGAAACATGGTTAAACATTCATTCATTGGGAAGCTTACCTGCATCAGGTTGAACATGGAATCCAGTTGATGCAGCATCGGTGACCACATTCTCTACATCTGCTGCTAAAAAACATGACAGCTCCAATCCTTACAATAATTGACGCGGGCGTTCATGATAAGGCATCTCATACTTGCACAATGCAAGTGACTTAATTTGACAGAGAAATTTTTTACCCTTAACTGGTTTTCTAAAAGTTAATTTTAAAGAAATTCTTGTTTCACTCAACTGGCAAATTTGTTTTCATGCACCGACAGCCATGTGATGCCTCTGATGCAAAGATATAAAACAAATTTTACTGAACTCTTTTGGAAGCTGATACGACATCCCCCTCAAACTGACCAATATGCATGGTACGATATGGACTACTATGCCAATCTGTACGGTACAAATATGTATACACACTGCCCTAGAATACATATTCATACCCATAACGTGTACAACACAACTTAGTTACAAACTATGATGGATTTTTTCTTAACTACGTATTTATTAGAACACTAGTTCAAGTGTATGCATCCAACATATAGAACTACCATTACCATCTTTAAAAAGAAAGCATTTTCTTTAGAGAATCTGGCCTTCCTTTCAAGCTCGTATTTAGGATTTACATAGCTGTATCGCCCAATATTTCCAAGATTTTTTTTCAAATTTACATAATTTCTTCTGATGTTTTAATCCTACCACGACCGAGTTAACTAGGGCCTCCTTGATATGATTCTGATATAAGAATTAAGTACCATCAACCAAAGTTCAGTGAAACCTTGCTCAGCTTGCGGTTGATTCTGATAAGTCAGATTCTTTTTCTTTTTTAAGATGAACATCACCACCCACAATGTGGAGTGAGACTAGATTTGACGACTGATTTTTAAAAAACTAAAACCATCGACCCCGCTCTCTAACGGGCATCATTGCAAAAAAATAGTATTGGCTTGACAAAATAGATTCTAGAGCAGCTATTGATGCTGTGAATCAAATTTAACTGTATTATTATTATTTAAATCATTCGGTTCATAATTAAATTTTATAAATTGTTTTCTGACCAATTAGGTACCCATAAAATAAGTTCTTACCATATGATGCAAATGCCACGAGTAAAGAGAACTGCTTCAAGGAGATGCTCAGAAACACACAAGAGAGAGAGAGAGAGAGAGAGAGACATTCATTCCTAAGAAACCTCATATTAAAACTTAAAAGAGAAGAAAAGAGTAGTATTAAACGATGAACTGCATGGCCCTCAGGATGATGAACCCTTATGACGAACTTAGAAGAGAGTTTAGATGATAATGAGAGTGAGGATTGAGATTTCAGAGCGGCGAAGGCTAAAGCAAAAATGAGCTGAGTAGTTGTCTAGAATATTCCTGTCAAAAGATTTGCTGCAGTAGAGAGAGCTGCACCTGTGATGGCACATTGAACAATCTGCTCGTGTGAGGCATCCTCCGTGGTAATAGCCAATGCTGCTCCTGTAATTGCCCCTGCAACTGCACTGTTTTTCTGGAACAACATTGCAGCGTCTTTTAGACAGAAAATAAATAAATAGGAGAGTTGTCGGTCCCACTGACATTTATGCCTCATCTAATCTTAATCACTAGGGTAGGGTGGGAATGTGAAAACTGAAAAGGCCATTGTGGATGGTCAGGTAATTTCATCCTATTGGACTGTTGGTACCCATTTATTTGATTTAAGGCATCAAAATCAGAGGGTGAAAAAAGTTTGATCCAGTGGCAAAATTGGACGACCGAAACATTTTAATAGAGTATGGGTTTAATGTTTTATAACTAGAACTTGAAATAGATCCGAACCGACTGATCCGAATAAAAAACTCACTACCTAATCGACCTTCTACTTGGCAAGATTTGACCCAACCCTATTACCCAAAAAATTTAAACGGAAGTTTAAAATTTTGTTATCCAAACCCAAAGTAAACCCAAACAGACTACTCTCGTTCATACAAGAGAAGGAGTTGAAGATTGTTAACTAAAACCCAAAACAGATCATTGCCATCCAGAAATTTCAAAGGCAAACTTCTTACCCAATCATGTGATCCTCGAGCTTCCCTTAGACCATATGTGATACCAGAATACATGCCTGCTGCCATCCCTGTAATAAATAGATAATAAAATATTAAATAACAGAAACAGTCAGTTTAATGTTTCAAAAATAGGATACAGTCAGCTCAGTACTTGACTCAGATGAATATCCAGGTAAAACCCAACTTAGATTATATTTGTACTAATCCAAGTTATTATTGAGAAGAAAACGATCTGAATCTCAAAGAGAAAATGACTATCACCGTTATATGGCTTGAATATCACACTTTGCCAAAAATTGAAGCTCTTGATCTTTGGCTTGGCAATAATAGTTAAAATAGATATTCCAACTTTTATACCAAGGACAAGGAAGTCTTTGTTGTTGATCATGTGTCAACATTGGAAATACTTCTTGGTCTCCTTATAAGGGCTCCATCAAGAGCTTCAGAATTTTCCATCCACAGGAAATTAGACCATTGAAACCCAATTGTGATGGTTCTTTCATGGTAAAACCTTTTTATTCTTGCCCTAACATGCATGATCTCCAAGAGTTTCTGGCCTTTTTTTTTGGGTAGCTGGCCTAGACAAGATTTTAGCAACTGTTTCATTTAACCCCACAGGAATCTATCCACCATTTCAATTAAGTATACAAGTAAGTTAACAATACATATTAGCAAATAATTGAATTTTTTTTTCTCAATCCTTGTACAATTTTCAGATGCAGGTCTCATTTGTTAGAGGTAAGTTCTCAAAGCACAGTCTCGAGACTCCTAGAATTGGAATATTAGAACTTTTTAGCACCTGGTAGAATTTGCTTGGTGTTTAGTAAATTACGAAATCAAATCAGCGTTCATAGTGAGTGTATCACTTTTGGGTAGTCAAGCTACATTTTTGTCAATTAATAAACAAAGAGTATTTTTTGCCAATTAATGAATGAAAATAGAGTAGCACATCTCAATGTAAACTCACCCCATTGTATGGACTCCTTTCCAGTGCTTTTCACCTGAAAAGAAACTGCCAAAATCATTCTCTTTAAACATATCCAATTGCAGTGATCATGTTGTCTACAACAAAAACGAGCATCCATATAACAAAAATTAAGCATACGAAAATAGCCAACAAAGATAATCTGTAAAATTTCTACAAATGACAAAAAAAAAAACTCATGCATGCATAGACACACATATACCTATGCACCCACCATAGACTTTTTCAATGTTCATCAAATAAATATTGGCCATTGATTTAAACTAAAATTGTGAACTCCACAAGCCCAAAATTAGAAAAAAATTGTGCCAAAATGGCCAGTAAATAAAAAATACATTATAGGATTAAAATAGTTGACACGAAATAATTTGACCCACTTCTTCTCATTTCATCACCTCAAAAAAGGAAAAAATTAGTACAAAGAAACGTTAAAAAATAAAGAAGGGCATTATTTACATATATAAGGAGTATTTTAAGATTGAATGGATGAGTTGGAAGGATGTGGCCTACGCCAGTCAAGTTGGCACCTAAAATTAGAAAAATTCGTTAAAAAACTAAAAAATAATGATAACTTAGGATGGATTGATGCGCTGGAAGGATTTATCCCACCTTGTAATATGAGCACTTAAAAAAATTAAAAAATCATGCAAAAAATGGTTAAAATTTGAAAAGGGATTCTACAATTAAATTTGGTGTTTACTTATATTTACCAAGAGGGAAAATGTAGATTTGATGCACTTCAAAAGTAATTCAGGTCTTGGTTGTCAATTCGGTTCCGTTCCATTCTAGTTAGAATGTTCCAGATTTGGAAAGGAACAGGTTCAGTTCTAGTACCCTAGCCAGGCCAATTGCGGCTGAAATGGGCCTGATCACTAGAATGTTCCAGATTTGGCAAGGAACAGGTCCAGTTCTAGTACCCTAGCAAGGCCAATTGCGGCTGATCGGAGAGAAACGGGCCAGAATAACCTATTTCGGCCCTAGCCATTTTACTCTACAGATTTCACTTAAAAAAAAAATAGACAAAAATTATAAAATCCAATCATACAAATCACACGCCACAATTGAAAAAAATTAAGCCTAAAATTCATTATGCAGCCACTTGATATTAGTGATGAAAGTCATCAATTGTTCTTAATTTAAGGATGATTTAACTACAAAGATCAAGTGACTAGAAATTGAATTTTGAACTGAAATTTAGTCCACTTATAATTCATGAAGTATAATCTCAATTTATATGTTTATTTTTAAAGTGTATAAAAAAAATTTGAAAAAAAATGAAATGGACCCGGTATACCTATATGTCTTAAGTTTTAATCTTTAATTTTGAATAAAATGAGAATTCAAGTTTATTTCTTGGGTATTTGTTGGATTTTTTATCTAATTCAATTTTTAATTGATTCTTATTAAAGTGAAATTTAATTTTTTGAATTAATATTTAATAATTGCACTATTATGAATTGATATTACAAATGTTAGAAGTTATTTAATAAGTTTGTATTATTGTCTTCATATTTTTATTATATTTTTTACTTTTAAAAAAAAAATGTTTTTTCCTAAAGGGAAAGATGAAACAGCCTGAAGTTCCGGAAAAGATCTAACAAATATGATTCAACTACATGACAAAGCCTGAGCTTTCTCACCATGCTAGATAAGCATTACTTGTGTTGGTTGTGAGGGCTATAACTTTATGAAATACATGCAAATATTCAAGGTCAATCCCTTCAATCTCCATGAGGGGAACTCTAGTTTTAATCACTGAGTTCCTTTATTCTTTATTTATCTATTTCTTTTATTCATCTTATCAATGTTCACATTCATTCAAAGTGACTGTTATATGTAGTCTCATTTGCTTTGCTACACCTTCGAATCTCATTTGGTATAGCAGAAAATTTGTTATTACAGTTTGAGGTATCAACTTTATATCTTGTCTGTGTTTTGCACTAGTCCCTTTAAGAAGATGAGACTCATAGTTCTCATGATCGGAAGTTTACAACTTTGGAAGTGCCAAATATAACTTGTAGCAGTACCCTCGTCATGTATAGTCTATGTTCAGTTTCAAACATGATGTTAAATTCAACTTTCTTTTTTCCCTTGATCAACTAATGAGGCCAACTAAATCAAAAGAATTTAAGCAACTAAAAATTTAACAGGTTCTAAATATGACACTTCTTACCATTGCTTCAAGAGATTTCTTACTCGTTTCTCCTGTCAAATGAAACAAAAGAAAAAGGAAAAAGGAAAAAAAAAAGTTCAGAATAAGTGAAAGTGAAGAACCAAGTTATAATCTATTTAAAAAAGAAACATCAACTAAAATCAGAAAGTCTCCATCTAGTAAAGACGTAAAGTATGATGTAGCTTTCCCAATTCAAGATGGCTTATTAGCTTGATTTGGACAATTAGGATGGTAGAAGTTTGGGCAATTTCTTAGCTATTTAACATGATTGGATGGTTAGGATGGGAGACTATCGGGAAACAGAGCAATAACTGGAAAATATGTCAGAAAGAATTCATGTTGACATATAAAGCAAATTCAAGAAAAAGGAAATAAAGAAACATGGACATTTGAGAGAGAAAGAAGCTTCTCTACACTTACTCAGTTTCTACTGGCATATTTTTGTTCCAAGACTTACCTCAACAGCAAGACTTACCCTTAATTTCCAGCAATTGCAAAATGTACCCTCATCTTTTGCCAGAAAATGCAAAATCCCCTCCACATCTAAATGTCAAAATGCTCTTTAATATGTAGTGCGAACTGTCACTTAAGGTGCTTATCTAAGTTATGTTTGGGGTCTAAATGGATACGTCATAGTTAACCAAAATCAATTTTCAAAAAATTTAGTTTCATCCACCAATCCACAGGTTACTACAATTCAATTTCCAAGGACTGAAACCATAGAGCCAGGACGACTAAATGGGACTGAAACTTTACCTTAACCTGCCCAATCCAAGTTACTAGTATTTTCCATTGAAATGAAGATAGGTATTCATTTTGCAATGGTTGAACACACAGAGATTTGCAAATTTTGAGAAAGAGATAAGGAATCCTTTTTTATTATACTTTCTTATTACCATAGAGGAATAATCCAATGATTGCAGATACAAGAAAGGAATCTCGAATGCAAGGTCACCTGAGGCTAGTTGAATCAAATCTGTACCTGCCCAACTCCCCAGCCCAAAATCGATTTCGTTACTACCACGAGGAATGATCCAGTATATCCATTGGCAACAAAATCCTATGCATCCAATCTTTAATTTAAGTGAATATTCCTCAAGGGTAAGAGCTCAGCTGGTGATTTCTTTTTTTTCAGAGATGGCTACCAAATCAAGTATCTGCCCCCATTTCTCTCACAAGATAAGGATTAATTCCATTTCTAGCATAGGAAGAATGATCCAATATATCCATATGCAATAAAATGCAATGCATCAAATAAATCTCCAATGCAAGGTGACTTCTCCTCAAGGCTAACTGCTTACTCTATAAATACCCTTTTATACTAAATCAAATTTCATTACCGCCATGACAGGAATGATATAGTGCATCCATATGCAAAAAATGCAATGCATCAAAGAAGTCTGCAACCACAATGAGAAGAATGAACTAGTGCATCCGTATGAGAAAAATGCAATGCATCCAACTAAGTTTACAATGTAAGCTGACCATTCCTAAAGGAAAATTGTTGAATGCAGCCCCATCTTTTCCAACCCCCAATAATTATCAGTTTGACCAAATACTTATTGTTTGATTGCAAAAATCGATAGAGAATCTAGTCAATGCTTCAGTTCATAGCATTCACTAAATTATTCCCCTCTACGGCGCAGGAAAAAAAAAATTCTTCCCCTCTACTTCTTGGTATTTGAATTTTTTGCATAGAATCACCTTGGGAAGACATGATTTGGGTCTCTACTAGTTACGCGCAACAAAATATGAAAAAGATCTAAAAAGATCCATGAAGATCATGATGATTCGGACTCTACATGGCCTAACCATGTCAATTTGGACTTCATACAGTCTGACTATGGCGATCTATCTAGATCACATACATGTTGATCAATTGGTGATTTAGAAAGACAAATGGTGTTTGGAATTTGTAGAAATGGAAATGCAAAGAGGCTTAAGAAGATGATCAATGACATACCCAAGGTCTAATGGATGCTACAAAAGAGACAAAACATTGATCAAATAAATAAAACTAAAGATACAATGTGCGCTTACCCATTATGATCATACAATCACAACTTGGGAACCACTTCAAAGGTCCTTTGATTACCTAGATCGTCAATCAGATACATGGATTAAAAGAATTAAGGTGTGGCCCACCTACACTAGTTCCAAAACGTTTGGTACATGCATCCTTTGTGGATCAACCATACCTTGAACCTTGAGGGAAATCTGTCTCTACAAGTGGATCAAGTCTTCTAAGATCCCAGAGGAGACAACTTCAAGAACCTAAAGACAACCAGCGATTTCATCTTTGGCTTTCAATATACTTTCGATAATTACTCTAAGTTTCTTGTACTGTGAGAGTACTAGGCTATCTCCCAAAAGAGGAGCTAAGCAGCTTGACACTCCATACTCTTTGTATCCATTTCAAAAATCAATTGAAATTTTGTTGATTACATGACATGAACTTTGTTTTTAACACACTCCAATACAAGACAAAAAAGAGAGGACTGGTACAGCACAAAAATTTTGCTTATCTTGATGTGCGAGGCACCATGGTGCAATCGTTAGTATAAACCACCCCTCAATCCCACCCAGACCCACCCCAAATAGGGGTTAAAAAGCAAATGTAACGCACAGCAGTGAGCTACCTTTGAGGTTTGGAAACCTTGTCTTCTTGGCGCCTCCAATATCCTGCAACCCATTAGAATCGATTCCTGCAGCTGAAAAGAAGAGAGAAAAGGATGGCTCTATTAATATTACCAAAACAGCCTTGAGACAATGGATACATTTCTGAGTGTGGTGCACTTCAATATCTCATTTCAACCATACATTCAGTCTCCTTGTTCAGATAGCAAGAAATGCCTAATGACACTGTTCGAGACTTCTTTTTTTTGCATTTTAACACATCCACCAGGGCGAATTGATCCACTACTACGACGTGTCATGTGATAGAAAAACAAAGCAGGAGCACTTTGACTCTGTCACGACAGAATTCTGGTTTGTTTAAAATATGTAAGATACCAAAAGTGGAAGCACCTTCAACACCATTGAGATAGGCCTCTCGCGTAACTGCCTGAATTGCTCCAACCTGAAATAGAAAAGGAACTGAAATTAATAAACACTTGCAAATTCCCCATTTATCGCTGCCACCCACCATACACATGTCATCCATCTCATATATTTTGAAACATTCTAGCAATGGTATGGCCAATTTAAGTAGGACATTGCAAGATGAGAGAGTTGAGAATTCTTGGGTAGAATCGTAGTCAAACACATACAAATTGGACAGATTCAAAAAAATAAAAAAATAGTTATCCAATCTGTAAGCTACTGAACTAGTATTAAGTAGCTAGCGACGTGTAATCACCAACAAACACCTTAAATGGAACAATCTGTAAGATCTCATTTGTTCTTATTTTTTGAAATCTATAACAACTTCATTATAGTCATTCCTTGATGTTTCTAATTAAGGGAGCAGTTCCAACTTCAAACAGGGCGAATTTCGGGAGAAAGATGAAAATACCCCTGCAGCTTTGACGAAACTCTCTGCAATGCGGTTGAGGAGAGGATGGCCGAGATCGAAGTAGCAACTCTTTTCAAAGGAGCGGATCTCATCCATCAGAGATCGTGTCTCCAGATTGCTGCCGCAGTTCATCTTCCTTTCTGTTTTTCTTCTACTGTACGATAACCACACAAATTATATTAGAACTAGAATGGAATTTCACAATCCAAGTCCAAGAGAACAGAAATTACCAGAGACAGAGAGAGAGATGTGAGAAGGCGATGAAAGAAGATTTGGAAATGGCAGCCTGAGAAGAGAAGAGAAAAGGTGGGAAGAAAGAACCTGAAGAACGCTGAAGAACGCTGAAGAAGAGTTCCATTGGAGGCAAGAGAGACCGACACGTGGAATGTCAATCCGCGTGTCACTTCCAAAATGCTTCACGTAGAACTCCTTCTTGTCATCGTGGCAAAATGCTCGGCTTCAACAGTGGCTGCTGCACACGTGTTCCAAGTGTCCAACGTAGCCCTTTCTCCATAAGTTGTATTATTCAAAATTTTAATTATTATGAAATTTTAATTTTTGTCCTACACTTTACAGTATTAAAATAATTGATGACTATGAGTCGTATTCAATCTAAAATTTAAAATATTTCAAAAGAAATAATTAAAATTGATTATGAGCCGTATGATTTAAATACATTGAAACCGATCATCATCTTGCCGTTGGCTTTTCACTTAATAAATCTGATAGCTAAAAGTAAATTTCAGCCTCAAATTTTGATCTTAAGATTCTCTATAGTTATGTATTTTATATGACAAAGTTTATTAACTCACCTGATTTAATATATTTAACTTAAATTTTTTCTTAAAATTTAAAATCTGTTACTTATAGCATTTTTCGTATTTGTGTGAGGATGATAAAATGAAAGAGAATAATCATTACAAGGTTAATGATTCATTTGATCATGTCTCAATAAAAATTTCGACATTATCACAGTCTCAGTTTAAAATTTAAGTTTTCTTCATTGCATGTTTACAATTCTTGTTTATTTTTATTTAAAGGCTATTTATTTCCAAATAAAATTCCCACCACCAAACATTAATGGAAAGTGATTAAAACATGGCTCAAATTGTACGCAAATCTACAAGATTTTTTATTGCGGCAAATGAAGGAGTAAACTAGCCAATTTGAGTTTCAAATTGGTATGTTTTATGCATGTGGACCCACACATGGGCTTGGAGGAGGGTTAGAGTCGAAAACCCCAATGCAAAGAGGAGATTTGCACTAGGCGAGGAAGGAGGCGCAAATAGCTAAATTTAAGACAATTTGATTAAAACTTCTCTATGATAGAAAATGTACAACAACTTTACAGGCATAATTAAGATATCAAATTATATCAAAATTTAATAAATTAAGTTTGTTAGAAAGCTTATTTACTGAACATTCCAGCAAGCCCAAGTTTGTATGATTCCGAAGTACGTAGTCCAAGTTATGATTGTTTTTGTAAACAGGTATCAAGAAATGTTGAACCTAGCATGCTCCTCTCCTACTTTCAAAAGTGGCGTGGTCTTCATTTACTTGAGGATTTTGAACTCTGAATTCTCCTTGTTTACTCCTTTTGGGTGAATAGACTTGGAAGCCTCTCCATTGGTTGTGACACATCATCAATTCTAAGTGACAAGTTCTGATTAGATGCCACTCAATAAATGACAGAAAAGAACAATACCTTTGCAAGATAATTGAGACATCAAATAATATCGAATTCTGACAAAATTAGATTTGTTAGTTTTCAACAAACCAAAGTTTGACCAAATCCGATTTACACAGACTATGTTATGATTGTTTTTTGAACATGTGTCAGTGAATGATGGAAAGTTTCTAATTTCGACTCAAACTCCTACATTGTGGTTCTTGGACATGTGGGACTCCTCTCCAACGTGTATTGCAGAGAAAGGACACATGTACTAGTAGTGTTTTGTATGGTCTTCGATATTATGTGGCATTTTTTCATTGATCGTAATTTATTTCTTTTATTTCTCATTGGCTGATGTTGGGTGGGAAGGATAGGATAGATTTGGACTTTCCAAATGCCACAACCTCTTGCTCTTCCTTTGTTCACCCACGACCAACCTAAGTTGGTTTAGCTTAGGTTAAGCTCTCCCCAAGGCCTATAAATAGAACCTAAGTTGGTTTAACTTAGGTTAAGCTCTCCTCAAAGCCTAAATAGAGGCCATGGGTGCTCCTTATAAGCACATTCGGATTTGGTGTTCGTAATTTCAAGTCGAAGTTGAAATCTCATTTCAAAAAAAAAAATTCAAGTTGAAGTAGGCCTCAAGTTTGGAAAAAGTTTCAAGTAAATTCTCCATTAGAAGCTAAGATTCAACTAGTAACAACTAATAATGTCAAAAAAAAATAGCACAATCACCCGTAACTTGACGTGGCTTCAAATTTCAAGTCATTTGATTCACCAATTACCCTCTACTCACCCATGGACCCCCAATACAAAACGAGACCTTGCCATCCTACATTTCTTTATTGTAAAGTTGTGAACCGTCAGACGAAAAATTATTATTTATTTTGAACAATTTTTAATAAATTGGTAATAACTTTTAATCATAACCTTAATTAAATTAAATTATTGACTACATCTAAAAGGTAAAAGGTCT
Source organism: Chimonanthus praecox (assembly GCA_022113865.1). NCBI lineage: Eukaryota > Viridiplantae > Streptophyta > Magnoliopsida > Laurales > Calycanthaceae > Chimonanthus > Chimonanthus praecox. Next base: position 11,905,084 of record CM039086.1, on the reverse strand, counting down.
CAAATCGACACCAATTTTTTGTAAACTGAATCATAATGGACTCTTACCTACACGACCCGAACAAGAGAGACATCCAGAGTTTAAAAAATCAGCCAAATCAACTAGAACTCAGTCCCACCGAATACAAACAAGTCGTATTATGACTCATCCGAGTCCCATCATCTTGACAAGACTCCAAATAAGACTGACTGATACTATGCCGACTCAGTCCCGATTGCAAAGTCCAGTCCAATATTTAAAACCCTGATCACACCATGCACCAATAGAAAAAAAGTTAGTCAATATTAACACACCAGCAATTAGAGTTATTCACATATTACGGTAAAATGTAAGGCTCATCTTAAAATTTTCCAACCCAACTTGTAAGTTCTCTGAAAATTACACCTTTCACTCTTTGTAAAGAAGTAAAAAAAATATTACCCTCTTCAATCAAGAAATCCATTGCTCTTGCAAGCGGATTACAGGAAGAGGAAATTTTCTGAACAAAGCAAAACACGCGCACTGGATATTTCAGTGCTTGTAAGATGACATGGATCGCAGACATGGATCGCACACATAGGTAGTTGATTTCCTAATGCAAATTGGCAAAAGTGAACCACCGATGATTATAGTACTAAATGATAGTATTCTTCCAAATGGCATTATTTCAAAATGGGCAAGAAACGGCTAAACAAGAATAAATTGCTGTTGAATCTAGCAATGCTACCTTTGAACATTGCAATTCAATTATATCACAGCACATATTCCTAACAAAATCTAATGTACAGATACAAATAATATTACATTAGCCACTGGTAGAGGCTTTGCTCGTGTTTTCTTGTTTGCTCACCGAATTTGACATCCGCTTTTTACTTGCATGTCCAAATGACTACCTCTCAACACCCCACAAAAACCCAAATGAAGCAACGGGGAACATAAATTGATGCCCCATTTATCACGGCCCATAGACGCAGATTAAACAAAGAAAAGGAGAAGGCATTAGAGTAGTGAATGTTTTACAGAAGCAACTTTACTGTTATGCAGAAGCATTGACAAATCAAAATGGGGATCACATTGCCAGACTCGGCTTGCTTGGCGTGGTTGATATATGAGATCTCTGCCAAACGTACGGTTGAGCCCGGGAAACACCGGCTTTATGGCTTTAAAACTGAGCCACCCACATTTGCCAGCTGTGTTCCTATCCCCCAAGTATATTTTTAGAAACAGAGGAAGCAAAACCTGATTGCAACTTCAGAATTTTTTCGCTCCCAACTGCAATATATTAATGTAGGAGAGAGAAAATCATCGTACTGAATATGGCTCTGAACCTGAAGCAGCTGTTCCATTAACAGCCATCTCTGATGTAGAGTTATTGATTGGCACTAAGGGGCAATCCTCTCCACTCATTTGTCTACCATCTGCTGAATTTGGGGAGCAGGTTGAACGGTCTCTAGAAACTTTGCATTCACTTTCACTATGAGGCTTGACAGGGTCACCAGTTCCATCAGCAGAGTGAAGAGAATCGGGCTGTGCAGTCTTTTTACTGGGTGAATCTCCATGACTGTTAGTACAAGAGGCAGTGACAACAGCAAGAGAACCACCATTCAAATTCTTATCCAGCCTCTGTTTCTTTGCCTGCTCAAGCACTGCATTTTTGCCATCGGTACCAGAGGATCTACGTTTCATGGTAGGAGAGTCCACTGCCCTTTCCTCTCCACGACAGATTTCTTGCTTACTCCTCGAAGGAGGATTGTAGTCTTCATCATCATCGTCATCATCATAGTCAACCAGTCCAGCAGTTCCTGGCCTAAAACATGCAGAAAACACATTACAGGTTGGAATTAAGAACTATTGCTGAAAGATCATGTACCTCAGTTTTTTGGTGCTAAATGTTGCAACCCTAAAGGGTAGGGTTTGAGTCATAGCACCAGTTCGAGAGTTTAAAAAATTATTTTTTAAACCAATGTTAAAACGGCAGGCAACCATTAATATGGAAAACGTAGAAAAAGAACGCATCCATCACAAGTTTGTTGGGGTTATACAGGACATGATATGATCAAGCAACTTGTGTAAGGATGCTAAGTTGGGAAACAAATTCCTAGTAGGAGTCGGATTTCACAAGAATTAACCTTAAGCCTGTATTTATTTGTCTCAGTGATAGAACACTCAAGTGTAAGATGATGTGTGCTAATTGGAGAAACAAGAAATCAAATAAACATAGGTTTTTTTTTTAATAATGAAATCAAATAAACAAAATTATTCATTTCATTTCATCAAATGGTCCAAAATGTACCATTTCGACAAAAGAATGGATCACCCCTTAAAAGCTCTTCACTCAGCGTTCCAGGAGTTTGTTGTGGGTTTTTAATTAAATGTGCTGCATTTTTCTGACTTTTTTCAAAAATGGAGAAAGAAGAGTGGTATTTTCCAACAATACCCTTGCCATTTCATTTAAAAGCAAAGATATTTTAGTTTTTTAGAGAGAAATACATTACTGTCCCTATCCTTTTTACTTAAAACCAAGGGTATTAGTCTTTTAAAAATAAAAAATAAGAAACAAAAAGGAAGAAGAGAGAAAGCATGAAGGAGCTGCATTCAAGTTGTTACTATTATTAGTTTTATTTTCCTCCCTTTAATTTTATTTAACTCTTTTCTACATAAAGTCTATAGATTCATAAATTTTAAAATAAAATATTTTATTTATTTATATTAAAATAAGTACAAAACAAGTATTTGCCTTCTTTATTTAAAAAAAATTAATTTGTTATGTTATATTTTTTTGAGAAATCAATCACAAATTAATGACACTGGTAGAGTTTTTTGAGAATATTTTAATTCTCTATAATTTATATATGACATTTCTATTCCTTCATGCTGTTTTTTTCTGAAATGAGCGAAAGACATTAACTTTCCATTCCAATATGAAGCAAGCACCGAATCAAAATCAACATCTATGCAAACAAATGAAAATTTGAAATTATAGTGGAAAGCCTTAGGAACCAAGGTTTCAAATATCAACTCAATCCTACATAGTTGTATTGGCTGAGTTGTACCCAGAATTGGGTGAAAATGATAGAATCGGCCTGAGTCGTATAGGAATCGACCGTACCAAGATGGGACGAGTCCAGGTCAACTTGGCCAATTTTTAAAACCATGTTAGAGACAAATGGGCTAATGATCAATAGCCAAAAAACAGAAAATATGGAGTGCAACTTAAGTGATTTAGAGAAGTTAGAAGAAGAACCAATAAAAAAATGGGAAAAATTGGTATCATGTCGATATACATTCATGTACTTTGATGCAAATGTAAAACCAAATGAAGATATATTATTTAAATATAACCATTAAGATAGAAACAGAATGGGCTAAGTGCAGTCAGGCTAGAGGAGTGCTATGTGATAAAGTGCATACAAAACAACCATCAGGCCAGCAATTCTTTATCGATCTTACAATTAGACAATTAAGAAAAGTACATAAACAAAGTAATCATAACATAAATGCATTATCTGAGATGGACGAGTAGAATAACATTAAATGATAGAACAGGAACAAAAACATCAAAGAAACTTCGAAAGTAGCCCCAATATATGAAAAAAGAAAATGAGCGGAAGCCATTTCATGTGGCTTAGGAATAGTGGATTTGATTATAACGATGATAAAGATTTTGACAACAATAATAGTGGACCTAGTCATACTGCAAAATCCATAAAAAATCAGGTTATGATCAGGGTCCAGGAGCGACGACACTTGGACAAGTTATAACAAATGTTGTATCTATTACATCTTTCAAAAAAATAATGTATCTATTACTTGATTTCTATGGGTATAATAATCTGAGCCTAGTCATACCCAAAATAAAAAAACCATAGCTGGGTATCACATTCCTAGACATGGTTTCGCATCAAGGGTATGGAGATCCCACTTGATCAAAGCAACCTAACAACATCAGAATGACAAGATTGTTCTGGAAACCCCGTGGTTGGACTCATTATATGGTCTATTTTGTCTTTCTGCAGAGAAACCCAACCCATAAAAATACGGAAGTCACTATCATATTTTAAATAAAAGAAATTGGAATATATATCATAACAAAGTTATAAATATTATAATATTTATTTAAAAATATGGAAATATCCACAATATAACACAACAACAAAAACCACCATAAACTAGCCTTTTGTGAGAGACATATATACCAGAAACAGTAGAGTGACTAGTCACAAAGATAAAAGTGATATGTACAGTAGAAATCTCTTACCCGTCTATTTATCTATATATAGAGAGAGTTTACATGACAAATGGATCTAAAACATTTATTTATTAGAAGGCTGTGCTTTGCCTCCATGTTGGCAAGCAAAAAATAAGAAAAAATCATATTTCAAAAAAAAAAAAAGGAAAAACTGTTCCAAAAATAGATAAAAAAAAAAAAAACCAAGATTTGATTCAAAGAATTTGAAAGATTTAACCTATTTGTATCATATTAGTATTAACAAATAAGAGAAAATTATGTAAAAAGGCTAAAAATAGAAGGAAAAAAATTTAAGATTAGATTTGGTGAGTAGTAATGATATGCTACAACATTAGCATATTATTATAAAAAAAAATTGGAGGAAATTCAAGCACAAAATTACTAAAAGAAAAGAAACTTGCTCATGATTAAATTTGATGAATTTGAAAGATTGAATTTGAAAGATTTGATTATCTAAATGTTTTATGTTAGTACCTAAAAATAGAAAGAAATTGTGATAAAATTTATGAAGTAGAGAAAGAATTACCTATTATCAATTTTTCGAACATGTTACTTGCGTAAAGTGCATGCATCTAGCTAGTAACATAAAAATAAGCCAGAACACATTGGAATTAAGTTATCTTCAAATGGTAATTCAGCAATCCGTCATAGGGAAAATTAGGTCATAGTTTGCTAACCTGCTTCAATGCATAAAGTACTGCTGCAGAATGTATATAATTATATTGTAAAGAATGACATAGTTTCTACTGTAAAATGCACAAAAATATTGGCTATAGGGAGTGCAATTGTAAAATACCTAAGAGACGGGTAGCCAAGACCGGTTCCATTAGGCGATACAGATCTTGTTGTCTGGTTTTGTGTCCTTGATGTACGAGCAGATGCAGTATCTTCTTCATCACTGAAATAATCAGGTTTCAATTATTTATACATTATTCACCAAATAATATGTAGAAGCACCACAATGGATCATAGCACAAACCTATCCTCGTTAAAGTAATCCTCCTCCTCTTTCTCAAGTGCACGGTCATCGACCCGCTTTCTTGTGTCTGCCGTGTTTACAGCGTTTCTCATTTCAAATTTCTCTAGGGACTGATAGATCCAAAATGTGTCAGAAATAGGGAAGAACTAAATTCCCAAGTACAAATGCATTATGGTCTGGCTGATTTTTTATGCACCAAAAAGCTAAAAATAGAAAGCCAGCCAACACCTTGTTTATTTTATAAAAAAATACAATGAAAAAAAAGAAAGGAACTAGGCTCCCGGTTCTTTCTACATGTTTTGACGTTTCAAGAAAAACTGCCCCAAATGCTTTTCCACCAAATACACATAATTGTACCAGCTTCAACACGAAAGGTACCAGATTTGGACTGGGGCAGTAAAGATAAAAACAGAACCCTGCAACCTATGCAAAAGCTAAGCATTTGCAAGAAGTTCATATAGGGGACATCCAAAACACCCAATAGGACATTTCCCATCCATTTTTTGCATTATACTATGCATAGCAGAGACTGAAGTTCTTGCCCAGCCAAACAAACCGGTGACGTATAAAGAAATCAGGATAGGGAGTGTATACCTGCTCATATTTTACTTTTAGTCCATGAATAGTCCCCAGATGCTCAAACTTTGCCAACTGATCCCAGAAACAATCAATTATATACATAACTAAAGTTTTAAGGTTTTCCTGCACAAGTATGTACATATAGGTAAGTTCAAATAAAATTAAAAAGACATTTACAATAATTTATTAAGAAGAGCACATACACAGAGAGAGAGAGAGAGAGAGCACCTTACGGATATACTCGAGAAGTTCTAGAACTGCAGAATTTAGCAGATTATAACGATTACCATTACTTATGAAAGCCTCTATGATTGGTTTCAGTAGGTTGTTCTTTACAATATGGCGGAGTAGATGCTCATCCTGCAAAATAACAGGATTTGAACATCAATTTCAAGTCTAATAAACTAAAGAGCACCAGTATCCAAAAAGAGGAGACAATCCCAATAATGTGAACAAATAAAACCTAAAGTTTCATATCCATTTAAAAAAATAATAATAAAGCTTCATATTCTGAATGAAGGCAATTGACACATGAAAATAGCAAAGTAGTACATTTAGGACTGAGACCCCCAACTGGTTTATGCTGTGAGGTAAGACAATCTGCAGGAAGGTCTCACTTGGTTCAGGCACAAAATTAGAATGACCAGGCCAGCCATCCTTTATCTTTCTTTTTAACACTATTGGCAGCAGTTGAAAGATCAGACTGAGTGTTATACCAGTCAGACCTCCTCCACTCTAAATCCATTTTCTCCCATAAATAACAGCAACCCAGTCAAGAGATCTAATGGTTGTTACATCCATCGACAAATACAACTTCACAAGAAAACCCCCAGCATGGACATTCAAAAAATTCCTAGACAGAAGCCTTCTTAACTAGACACTAGGCACCAGTATAGACCACAATTTTATCAGATGTCTTCGAAGAGACATTTAGACAACAATTATTAGATGTTTCCACAATATGGTAGCTTTGACAACTACGTTTTGAGGTCAGCAAAAACCTAGCTGGTAAGCTGATGATAAATGTCAAAGAACATAAAGTGAGGATTAACGTAGACTATAATTGATCAAACAGAAGAACTCTAAACAGGTGGTTTGTCTAAATTTGCTGTGATGATGGGCAGGAACCCTGGGAGCATATATAGAGAGAGAAATGATCAGGCTTTCCACAGCAAGTTGGACACTCCCCCCATAGTGGCTCATGATTGGAACGCATGTTTAGGTGGGATACAGAAATGCCATTAAATGTAATTTTGCTGTGGTGGTTTGTCGTTTGGCTGGTGGCATACATACACCCATACAAAAATAACTACATGCATATGTATGTTAGGTTGGATCATGGTAATCAAGGCGCAAGGCATACACAGGGGAAAAAGAGGTCTTTGCCTGGAGCCTAATGCTAGGCGCACATCTAGGCCAATGTAACAAATACCAACGATATTTTTATTTTTACCACGATAATATAGGAAAAATACCGTATCCCATTAATATTGAGATTTTATCACCACTTCTGTTATTATCACGATAATATAGGGCTGAAACTTGGGTCGGGTTTTGGCCCGACCCGACTGACCCGACCCGAAAATAGTGTGGGCTGGATTATAGAAATTGTAAACTCCGGTCGGGTTGGGTTAGGGGAAAAAAAAACCCGACTGAAATTCAGGTCGGGTTGGGCTGAAGAATTTAAACTTCAACCCTACCCGACCCGATCCAAAAAAACCCGACCCGGAAAAATCCGACCTAATTCATAACTTAAATAAAACCCTACACCCCTTCCACTTCCGTTTCTCCTCTTTCGAAAACCGATATCCACCTCTTCCGCTTCCTCTTCCTCTTCCTCTTCCTCTTCCCCTCTTTAAAAAATCGGGCTAAATCGGGCTAACTCGGGTCGGGTCGGGTCAACTCTCGGGTTGAGAGTATTAGCAATTCGGGTCGGGTTGGGTTGACATACTCGGGTTTACAATTCGGGTCGGGTCGGGTCGGGTTCAAAAAATTTTGACATAGGTTAGGGCTGGGTTTGTCAAAACCCGGCCCGTCCGACCCGAGTTTCAGCCCTACGATAATATAACGATATTAATAGCACTTTTTAAAAAAGTTAAATTATAACCATCAGTAATTTGCTTTAATCTTTTGATAACTTCGATGATGGTATTTAGAAATGAACTTGTATGGTATTGAATGACATTGTATAATTCAAAAAATGTTAGATAATAAATTATATTTAATTTTGTTAGATAATTACCAAAATAATTTATTTCTTATAGTATATTTGTATAATCATAAATTATTAATAGTTATTTCAATTGTAACTTTTTTATTTATATATTTATTATTAATTTTAAATCTATATTTCCAAAAGATTTTCTCGATATATTTGGTAAAAACCCCAAAATTTGAAAATATCTTGATATTACCGGTAGCCGATAATATCCCGAGAACGATATTTGAGACACTGATCTAGGTGCAGGATGTTTTATTCTAGTTGCACCTTTTTATATTTTGAACATGTGTTTATCTATTTTATTATATATTTTTACACCAATATAAATATAATACAATTGTGACAATTATTTCTAAGATATTAATAACAAATGTATTACTTTTTTAACTCATTGTCAACATCAGAATGTAATATTACATTAAAAAGAAAATACATCAAATGTAAAAGCACAATTGCATAATATAAAAAGCCAATAACAAAAGCCTAATATATAAAAATAAGTAATAACATGTCAAAATCATGAAAAGTCATCACTCCAACTATCATATCATCGAGAGAGAGAGAGAGAGAGAACTCTTCTATATAAGATGGAAACTATGTTTACTAATAGAGAATAAAAAAATTGTGTTTTCTATTTATATTTTAATACTTATTAGAGAAACCATGTTTTACTATTTATTTAACACCTAATAGGGAAATATACTTTAAAAAGCACACTTTCATAAAAGGTGCAAGCCACGCCTAGATGCACCTTAGGCATAAATACCTCTTCTGGTTCCTTAGCCAACCTTTGACTACTTTTTTTTTTTGACATGGTTACTACATAATAGAGAAAAGCACCAGAGGTGCAAGTACAAAAGAAAAGGAAAAGCCAACCGGAAGCCCAGTACACCCAAAAAAACCCGAAACAGGAAAGACAAGAGAAAGAAACACTAAAACAGGGCTTTAAGACATAGGACCTTTGACTACTATGGGTGGGATATAAAATTTAATTAGATAACTTTACAGGTGGTGGTTTGTTATTCTAGGTGGGTGCACGAGTGCACTCCCTTCCCCCAGGCTTACATTAAGAATAGCACACCCAACATGTAGAATCTATATGGATGCATTCAAATCACAATTCATGAAGTATATTTTATGGTTTTGATTGATCATAGGTAGGCTCTTTTTAGTTGTATAAGAATGGAGTCCAATGTCGCCGCCATTTTTGGAGGCCAGTGGGAGTAAAATAAAAATGTGATGATCCCTCGTACCCCTCAAGCTGCACTCTTCATTAGCCAACCAATGTTAAGCCTAGAAATAATTATACTTATTAGTTAGTTGGAAATATCGAAGTCTGTACTCATGGCCCCACCAAAATTCATCATGACAAGATGAATGAAGCCATGTCTTTTAATCGTTTTTATTTTTACTTAGGACTTTCAATCCTTAACTTCTATGACTTTTAAATTTATATCTCGACTGATCCAATAAAGATGACTTTTTGATGAGTCATAAGTTAACAAACTCATCACCAAGGGTAGACCTACAAGGAGTATAGGGCATCATCACCTTTCAAGGTGGGCCCTACATAGATGCTTTTCACCTACCTGATCAAGGTGATTTTTTATGGCACTAAAAAGAAATCACCCTCATAGGTCAGGCAACCCTATCAGGGAGATTTTTTTTTTTAAATGGTAACAGTGAATATATTAATAATAGAAAGAAACGGCAACAGAAGTGCACAATACATCAAACAAAAAAAAAGCATAAACACCAAGCCCGGTACTCGATAAAAACAGGAACCTGAAGACTAGACTTTAAAACAAATCAAAACACTCTTTCCAAGGTCGTAAGATATCCGAGATAGAGAAGTCCTAGAAGTCGAAGAGGGAAGAAGCCCAAGCAATGCACTTGGCCAAAACACGCAGAAAGACCCTTCTAGGGACTATAAAGTATCACCCATAGTTGGTCATTTGATTCCTCTCTCTCACCCTCCCCATTGTAGCACCTTAGCCTACTAGGCACTTGCCCCTACTAAGGTGGAAGCCTTTTGTCAGTCCCTGCTTCAAGGTAAATCTCTAACTAGATGCCAATTTAAGAGAAGAGGTATCATCCTGTCCTATGCAAATAGGTCTTGTGTTCTATGTGAGGCAGCTCAGGAGACTACGAACCATCTCTTCCTTTCATTGCCCTTTCACCTTAGTCTTATGAAATTCTTTCATGGCCCTATGTGGGGTTTCTTCACCTGTCAACTCTAGTCTAGGGGACCTCTTTCTAGGGTGGAGCAGGAGCCCATTTGGGGGAAAGGGTAAATGTATGTGGAAGGTCATTCTAGTGGTGGTCTGTTGGTCAGTGTGGAAAGAAAGGAACAACAAATAAAAATTTTAAGGGAAAGCGTGTATAGTAGACGACATCTCCCAATTGTGCAAGGCTAGAATGCTCTCTTGATTTGAGTGTAAATTAATTTTTTGTGGTACTTCATCTATCCTTTTGAGAAATTGGAAAACAGTGTTGCAAGAAGTAACCTACATGATTCAGGGGTTTAAGGTATTATCTTCTTTTGGGCCTGGTTTAGATGGAGGACTCAAATGAAGTAAAATTATTAGTAACCGGAGAAACAATTATAATATTTTGGGATCACTTTCATGAGAATCTCTCAGGAAAGTGAATCAATTGGTGTTGTGAGTTGGGCTTAAGAAAGAAGCCACCGCCCTGGAGACCCATCCTTTTTGTATAGGGAGGCCAGTCTCCTTTTCTCCTCATTAGACATCTCCTTTGCGCACATTCGTAGATCAGCGAATTGCATGCAAAATTTCGTATCTAAGCACGCCATCTCTAGACCGGATTTTTTTTTTTCCTGCTTATTAACTTTTTTGCTTTTATCTCATGTTGTATTTATGCGCCATCTCAGTCACTTCTCTTGTATTTGACTCTTTCTTTGGATGAAGTTACTCTCTTACTTTTCCAAAAATAAATAAATAACTATACACAAAGCATTAGTACCAAAATAAAATCCAGTTTTTGAATAACTAAAATGAAGCCACAAAGACACGACAGAACCGCAGAAGGTAATCACTGCCGCAACCATGAAAGTTGCTGATTCAAGCACCATAGTCACTAAAAGAAAGAGTAAGTAAAATCACTCACATTGCGAGAAATAATAGTTCGAAGAAAGCGAACAGCAGCAACCACCAGGTATTTTTCCCTTCTTCGAGTTAGAAACAGGACCTTTTCAATCACGTTATTGAGAAGAAAGTTGCACCTAAGAAATATATAATAGAGAACTTCATGTTAGGAAAAACAGACATAGAACCTCAATATCTTCCAATAATAAATGAACAAACACAAACATGAACATTACTTTATCCTGTAAGGATGGTGAAGCACACAAAAACAGAGTAGTTCACAAATGTTTGACAAAATTTCAGGTTTAGCAACAGCTTCAATTTCAGTTCTTCCACCAGAGCCAGCTGATCTATCATGAACATGAGTTGTGCCTTTTGCAGGGCATGATGTAGTCACAACATCTATTAGTTGATCCAAATACTTGTCGTAGAAAATTTCTATAATTGTGTCCCTCTGCAACAGAGAAAAAAAAAAAAGATTTAATTGCATATTTTTTATGCAGCAGAAATTTCGATATACATACATGCACATATATAAATGTATATATATATATGGACTTTCTTGTGTACACCGAAAAGTATCACATCAATGTGCATTCTTGTTAAAAGAAATACAAAAGGAGCCATCTAATTGGCTGTCTGTGAAAAAGATGAAAATTGTTGTAAGCCATAATGTAAAGCAGCAGCCCTATGTATATATCATTTGCCCAAATGGGGCCCATCTAGGCCATACTAACCACCCCCACAATCCCCTCTCTCTTCACACCCTACCCTACCGCATGAATTGGATCCCTACCCAACCTAAATCCATTCTGAGTTGATCTCACTGTTGGATTGAAATCCACTCAACTGTGCCAATTTTCATTTGGGACCCTAATCCTCATGGGATTTTTTGTCTTAAATTGACATGTGTTGGTGATGTGCCTCAGGTGAATTTGAAATTTTGGAAGGGTGTTGCACCCTTTAAGGTGAAGGATTTCAGGTGGTTGGCAAGCTTAGAGAAGATTTTTAGATTATTTGTGGTTGCGTCAAATGCTTATTATGAAGAGACAGTGAATCATCTTCTTCTGCATTGTATGTATCCATACCATATCTGGTGTCATTTCTTTCAATAGTTAGGGATGGCTTTTTGTTTTCCGAACGCTTGGTTAGACATGTTTAATGAAGAAGTGCTAATAGTTGGTAGTTCTTTTCGGAGAAGTCTTTAGGCAGCGATGTTCTGAGTATAGTGAGGCCTATTTGGTTGGAGAGGAATACCGAGATTTTTAAGGGGAAAGAGTCCTCTGCTAGGCATCTTATTGAAGTTATAAAGAGCAGAGTTGCTTGTGGATGGTGGGGTCAAGCAAATCCAGGGGAGTTAGTATCTCAAATATTTGCAAGGTTTGGGCATCAGTGGATCATTCTACGATTCATACTGTGACGTCATTTGTCTGGTCACCTCCAGATATGGGCACCCTCCAACTTAATTTTGATGGAAGTTGTGTGCATGATCTTGGTTTAGCAGGCTATGGGGGTGTGATTCGAAATGGATCTGATGACACTTTTATTTCTTTTGCAGGTCCTCTTCCAAATGGTTCTGTGATGGATGTGGAATTAAATGCCTTATGGATAGGAGTTTTGGTGTTGGAAGGGTTAAGGGCAGTAAGAAGTATCTTAGAGGGTGATTCTAAGATAGTTGTTGGTTGGGGCTTCGGGTTCCCTTTGTCCATGGTCTTATTTGGACAAAGTTGAAAGGATTCGTCATCCTATTGAGGCTTTTGGTTATTCGGTTTCTTGGGTTCCTCGCTCTGCCAATTTGAGGCATTTGAGTTGGCTCGGTAGAGTGTGATTGTCATCGAAAATTGTAAATAATTTTATGTAATTTTGGGGGTGGGTGTTGTTTGTTTCTTTTCTTGGGTGGCAGACTCATTGCGCTTGCTTGTTCAAAGTTTTTGTCTGTATGTGTTTTTCCTTTTTTTATTAATGAAGTTACATTTCAAAAAAAAAAAAAATTGTGCCAATTTTCACTATTGATTTTTGAGACCCTTTAACATCATAGCTTTTGAAATCCAATGGACCTAATTTTTTATTAGTAGCATCTTTTGGAAAACTTTCGAGTGGGTGGACCCCACCCAACCCTTTGGCCATGCAGCTGAATATATATATATATATATATATATATATATATATATAGAGAGAGAGAGAAAAAAAAAAACAATGTTGTGTAAGCTGATCGCACTGTAATAAGATGTCTTCTGTGGGAGCTAACCTGGGACTGCCATGGGTGTAAAAAAAGAAAGGTCTCATCATGGTTTATGCTGGCCCAAAAAACAAGTAATTTTTTTTTTTTTTTTGAAATGATTACAATATTAAAAGAAAAGGAGGAGCATAAGTGCAAAAAACAAGAGCACAAAAAAGTGGAAAAAAAATCATACTTCCCAACACCCCAATACACCCACGAAGAAAACCCAAAATCTGAAGACAATACTAAAGAGGAACTTCTACAAGATCAACGCATTCTTTCCAAGCTCATAAGATGTCGGTCATAAAGATATTCCTGAATTCCTCAAGAGAAGTAGCCCACGAGGCACACTTGGCAAAAACACGTCTAGAAACTGAATAGTTTGACTCGACAGAATCTTTCTTTTTTTAAGACCAAGGTGTCCAGGCCTCTTAGAGCACCTAACTAATCCTTGGGGCATATGCAAACCTCTCTATCCAAACACACCAAGTAACACTATGGGGAGTGGCCCTTTTATGTTGAGAGTGACTTGAACCAAGACCTCCCACATCTCAATCGGGTTCTTGACCGCCAAGCCAACCCTCACGGCTTGACCCGGCAGAATCATTCAATACCATATTATTACGTTCCCACCATAGGCTCCAAACGGTAGCAAAAAATGCTAAGCGTCAAAACAAGGAGCACTTTGGAGAGACCGAAACAATGTCCCAAGCATAAGATAACTTAGCCACCGAAGAAGGTATAACTCATAGCACTCCAAATTGATCCAATACTGAATTCCAAACAGCAGAAGAGAAAGGACAATGAATAAGGAGGTAATACATCTCTTCCGAAGCTTGAAGGCAGAAAGGATAAACATTGACCATGATTCTTCCTCTTTTGCGCAAGTTGTCCTCAGTCAGGAATTTCCCCAAACCAGTAGTCCAAACTCCAAAGGAAGATAATGGCTCGAAGCGGAGTTTTGGAGGTCCAAATTCTGGGTTAACAATAGCAGGGACAGTCGTCTGATTATTCCAAGTGTAAAAAGACTTGGCAGAGAAACATCCATCCGGGTCAGGCCTCCACACAAGGGGCAGTCCTCATCAGAGGCTCGGATCAGGTAGGAATTAATGATCTGGAGGAGCTACGAAAACTCATTTGTTTCTGAATCTGAAAAGATCCCACACAATCTGATCACTACCTATAGAGTAGGAATTTGAAATAACCCCTGACAACAAAGAGATGGTGAAGTGATGGAAACCGAGAATCCAAAGTGGAACTGTCACACTAGGATTCCCAAGCCCCGCGTTAAACATGTTGCCTTCTTTAAACTTGTCGACACAAGCTACAATAGCTCTCAACATGCTTGATGCTCCGCGGGGATAAGGATTGACATCCCACAAGGGGAATCACCCTCAATACCTAACCTCCATAGCCACTTGGAAAGAAGAGCAGTAATAACCTATGGAGGTCTGCGCAAATCCAGTATAGTGTCCATTTTGCACCACAAGGATCAAAATCAAGTGAATCCTCATTCTCTTTTGTGGAAAAATACATACGCCCTCCCACTGAAGGATTGGGTTAGAAAGTCTTACCTCCGGAGAATAAGGGATCATCAAAAAGCAACTTGGTTGGACCCCTTTAAGTATGTTTTAGGTACTCAAAGATTTTGACAATAGAAAGACTAATGGCCCATGAAGCCCTCTAGTGGATAGAGGTTTACAAGGGTGGGTGAATATGAAAGGTCTATGCTTGAAATAGGGAGACACATGCAAATCAAAATAATTGGACCAAACTAGTTATGGTATTGAAGGCCACTAAATTAAGATTGCAATCTTATCATCTTTTAAAGCCAAGAAATGGGTGTAATTTCTGATCCAGGTCCAATTCGTGGCAACAGTTTTGCTTATTTAGTTATTTATTATTATTATGAGAAAGAGAGAGAGAAAGAGAGAGAGAGACAATGGGGCCTCACCCCAAAAAAGAAGTGCAAATACCTATGTTACATTTAAACATCATAATAAATGAGCAACTAGTGATGAAAATGAGACACTGGCCATGGTGGACACAGTTATGTTCAAGAGGCTTGGATCATGATGTGGTACTTTAGCTTAAAATAAAATAGTGTCTTTTTTTATATGTAGCATTATTAGGCCAGAAGACCCTGCCATCTTGTATGCAAAATTGTGGAATACCACAAAACCATAAAATAGGATCAAAAGTCATAGCTAGCCACCATTGGGCCAAATGCATTCTAATTAGTTTCCACCTTGTTGATATTGATGTATTTAAAATGCACAGCAAGAGATGAGCTTTGGCACTAAATTTTGATTCTAAAAAAGCCATGATTATAAACACAATACAGTGGAGTCCACTAGCCCACACCATGCGACGTACCTATCATAATGCCTTAATGTAACATATTGTGTTATTTTACCTCTCTACATGGGTACAACAAGGTCCAAGTACATCGGACCTCAAAAAAACAAGGTCCAAGTACATGACCCCAAATTCCATTTGAAACATAATATCAATGATACCAACTCCGTCACATATTAACATTCCACCACATGCTTGTTTGCAACCAAGATAAAGGACACCCATTGTGGACGTCAAGAGGCAAACATATCCACATAAAACTCTTGCAGATCCACGAGCTTTGCTAATTGAGTGGAGCAGTACAACTTGAAAAGTTGAATGCAGATAGAAGAAACAACTTAATATTTATTATGATGATCTCACATCCAAGGGACCTACTGAACATGATACAACCAGATGACGAGTATTGTCTTGTTGAATTAGAATGTTTACAAGGCAACTGCATATTAAAAGGTACCCAAGGTACAATAATACTGGGTTCAAATGGATAAGCTCCAATGCCAGATGTATTTCTCAAATAGGCCTATGTACTACGACGATGACCATTTAAAGATCAAGTCAGTCATATAACCAACATTTACTCAAATCCCTATGAGCTCCATAACATTTAACACAAACCTCAGCAAAGCAAAAGCCATAAGTGAAATAATTGATGAAACCAACCAATTTTTTAGTGAAGATAGACATTTGAAACAAAAACTAAGGGTTTATTTGGCAAAATACAGATCCCAGAATTCAAGAAAACAAGGGTTTCTACTATCTTCTTTTTTTGGGTGGAGATGAAATAACATGAACGTAAAATGTGAAGTTTCATTTTTCGTCATTGTGAATTCTTACGAGAAATACATGCAACAAGACACTTACTACCTCCATAATGGTTATCTTTTTCACAAAACCCGGTGTTATTTTAGTAACCAAAATGGCATGTTCTACCATTTTGCCAAATAAACGAAATCGGAAGTACAAGGTAAGGAGGGCACCTGTGATCCAGGTAACGTGTATGAGTCCAACAAAATCCGCAAAATTTCTAAAAACTGGCAATGCATGTCGTCCTCAAAGTCTGTTATCATACCTTTAACCTGCAAACAAAATTAACCAATTTGATAACATTCTTAGAAAGGGAAAGAACAACACTTTCCCAGAGTTGGCTTGTTTGTGTATGTGATTCTTTTTCCAATGTAAAACATTTCAAGGCAGCCATCAGCTAACTCATGAAAATAGGGTTTTCCTTTTAGTGGTAAGACTGCAATATTTAAAAAAAAAAAACCTAAATTACGTCAGACCAAGGACACATTTCTAAGGAGTGAAACCATGGTATACACCATCCATAACCAGAGGGTCTATTGTGAGGTTGACAGGTGAAAACTGAAAGGCTGAGAATGTGTAAAGCACACCATGAATTAATGTACATAAAACTGAAACTATACTGACCACCATACGTGACATAAAATAAAGCAAGCTTGCTAACTGATACAAGTAAACATATTCAACAAGTTGCATACCAAAAGTCCAAGGAGGGAATTTCCCTCCTGTTGAATGACATATGCTCTAAGCAAGTTTGGATCTTGGTTAAGAAATAGGATAAGGATGTCTGTCCTGCATTTCCAATAAACGCCTAAGTTACTACAGTGAAATGATTAACATTGAGAACTAATAGAAGTGCAAATAGAAACACTTTTCCAATTTTACACTTACAAACATATAAGCAGAGAATAGGTAAAAATAATGACAGAGAACATAGCCAGAGGCCACGCCATGTACAAAAGTATTACTCACAAAGCCAATCCCATCCAGATGGATGGGATAAGCCTTCCATCATCATAACAATGACGAATACATCCAAAAGAAGCTTTGAGAAAACAGTTACCCGGTCAATACAAGTCTCTTATCCGAACACTGCAACACATCAGTTATTATGTCAAAGATACCTTCATTCACTAGATCCCTGCACAAAATATAAATTTTAGAGTACAGAAAATCATCTGGCAATAATTACAAATTAGCCTCAATAAGTATTTACATGACAATCAGCCTAAATAAGTTTTTTTCATGACAATCGACCAACTCAAGCATGCAAAAAAAAAAATAGTTTCAGGGAAAATGGTTTCAAAAATGAAATAGATGATGATAATCACATACCGAAAGAGACGAAGCTGCTGAACCAACTGCAGGCTCTTACTTAAACTGCAAAACTCTTGCAAGAATAATACCTGGTACAGAATATAGCTATACAAGGTCAAACACAATAAGAGCACAACATACAAACACTTCCTTCCAAACACTAACAAGTATGAAACTATCTCCTGCAATTATCGAAAGCTAAAACTTTTTTCCTTTGTTTCACAAGATAATGTGATGCAGGCACATCCATGGAAATAAGGACCTTACCTAGCTTAAATTTTGCTGATATTTTAAGGTTAAATCAGGCTCATTTTTGGAAGATATCTAACCAAAATTTGTATTTTCACTGGCACACGTCCATGTACCATGGGTGCCACCCATTTCCACTTGTTTGGGCTTCGACAACTCAAGAAACAAGGCCCATGCTCAAGAAGGATTCTCCAATTCCGAATTTATAGGTTCTAGCATCTTAAGGCATTGAACAAGGTCAACATGGAGAAAAAATAACACAGGAGAGAAGATAGTAAGGGATGAGCAAAATTAGCACGGATTCAACACCAACATGCAAGGCCAACCATCCAATTTCTTTTTCTTTTCATTTTATTTCCTAATTTTAGAATAAGACACATTGCACTTGGGTTCTCCAATTGAGAATTTAGGGTTCCAAATCAACTTGGGCCAGCTTTTCATTGGCTTTGGAGGATCAAATAATTTGGTTTCTTTCCATTCTAGTATAGTTTCTACTTTCTAGAATACAAATTTTTATTTACAACTTTGGGGAATTTTACCTTGGATCTTATTCTCTAAGAATCTCAATCATGGAGCCTTGATTCGAATTTTTCCCAGAAACCCTTTTAAGAGGCCGAACTTCTAACTTATTTTGAAGCTAGGCTACACCCTAATAGACATTAGTTTTTCTTTTCTTTTTTCTCTTCCTTTTTACACGTAAGACGGTGTATCCATTATGATGAAAGTGTCATATGCAATGAATCTAAATAAGCTAAATCTCAGAGGTAGAATCACCAATAAATACTGAGTTACTGACAACTTGTATCCGTCTACATAATCAAAAAAATTATCTCTTTTATTATTTGTGCCCAGAGCCCAAAGAAGTGTTGCAATGTTGTAACCATCTCTTACTTCTAGGAAAAACCAAACCGAATATAAAAGGGGATAAAAAAGGAACCACAATAGGCATCACCATTGTTGTCAAAATCTTATGATACACGATACATATCTATTTAAAAATGTTATGAATCTAGTGAGTAACAGAGTTAAAGGGCCATTTGAAATATGAAAGCATAAACCTTTGGTTTTAATGGTTTTTAAGGATTCAGTTATTGGGCATCTAGAACTAGATTTTTTATAGGTTTTTTGAGGTTATTGTTGACTTTTAAATATTAATTGGAGTGTGTATTAGTATTATACTTTTGCATTTTGCAAACTTTGAAATTTGAGCTCCAATGAAGTAGTTAAACAATATTCAAGTAATATTGAAAGAAAATTTGAATCAGTAGGATTGGGTTATGTATTTGTATATTTTGGGTCAGGTCGGGTTGGGAAAATAAAAACTCGCATGAAATTCGGGTTGGGATGGGTTGAGAAATTTAAAATCAACCCGACCTGACCGGACATAATCCGACTCGAAATCCGTGCACCAACTTATAAATTTTGACATGGGTCAAAAATTTGGGTCGGGTCAAGTTGAGTAATTCTGGTTAACAATTTGGGTCGGGTCAGATCGCGTTCAATAAATTTTGACATGGGTTGGGTTGGGCTTATTAAAACCCGACCTAACCCGACCCGAGTTTCAGCCCTATATAAGTAGCTAGAATACTTGAAAAGATCCAAAAAGACTTCCTTCAAGATGGGGTGGGGGTTAGGGGGGTGGGTCAAGTGGAAGACTACAGCTAGTGCATTTTAAAAAGGTCGAACTTCCTTCCAATAGAAACGAAAGGGTTAGGATTGGGATATATAGTTCAAAAGGAACCAATCCCTCATTAAAATCTAATGGAGACTTGAGGAAGAAAGGGGGCATAGAATAAGGAGTTGTAAAATTAACATATGGCAAAACGAACTGAGTTGGTTTTGTAGGAAAGTAAATCATAGAGGCAGGACTCAAATTTGATGGGACTTCTCTAGATTGGGGCCTAAGAGATATATCAAGGGAAAAATGATGGATGGTATGAGATTGACAACAGGGATCGATCTAAGATAAATTTTTGGGAGAAAATTTGGGTTGAAGAGAGACCTTTAAAGCATGCCTTTCCAACATTAGTTACAACCATAAACTAGAAAAGAATGCTTATTGAAGATCAAATTAGATCATCTCTTTTCACCAAAACTCTAGAATCTTGCTTGGGAGGATGAAACTCATTTTTATCTCCAAGAAAAGGGAGCCACCCACCCTCCCAACATTTCTTTCCTTGGTGGGAACAGTGAAGAATTCATAGACCATCTTTTTCCTCCACTGCCCCTTTGTGTCTACAAATTGGTCTTTTTTCCTTAACAGCTTTACCATTTTGAGTTTCTTGCTTCCTTCTAAGCTCTTTTCAACAATTTGGATTCACAAAGGATCAAATTATTTGGAAAATAGCACTTCTAGTATATGGATTGCCCAGCAAAAATACAACAATCGAGTTTTTAAAGACAAAGCATCCTCTAGAGCCACCATTATTGAGAGAATTAGACTATGCATTATTAAATGGGCTATTGTGATGAAAGTTTTCATAGGGACTTCAGCTGAACAATTTAGTGGGAGTTGGTCAACAATTTCATAAATTGTTGAATCCTATGTTAGTTCTCTCCCATTGTACATAAGTAGCTGGTTGTCCAAGTATCTGTCTCAAATTCTTTGGACAGCCTTCAACTATGTACCTTTGTGAGACTATATGTATAAAATCTCTGTTGTTATCTCAAAAAAAAAAAAAACACGATAACATTGACTCCTTCCCTATGTCCACCAAATTGACCCAAGCTGTTGTAATCATAAATTGACTAGAAGATGGAAGTGAGACATTGAAATATGGTTTATTTCTCTTTCTTTATATTTTTACTACACATTATCCCCTTGTTATTTAACAAAAATTCTTATGATTTGTAATTCAATTTGATCCAGTATTTTCCATTTTAAAACAAATCCACCTGGTCCAATACTTTGAAACTTGAAGATACAAACAAATATAAAAGGCTGCCAAATTACCAAGTTCCTCTTAGACTCTGCAGTAGTAGTTGGTGATTTCATTCTAGCAAAAAGTTCTTGAATAAACGTAGTATCATCCTTCAACAAAGAAACAACCTGCCATAAATAGAACTTTTACAAATTAGGACGAAAAGTGGCAAGACTTAACATGATTTAAGTAACAAAGTTGAGGCTCACCATAGCATTATTAGCATGGATGATGGAATTAAGATTGGCAATTGTAGCCTCATCCAATACCCTTGGTAAAATTACATCCTAAAATCATACAAATATGGTAAGACAACAAAAAGTAACACAAAAACTATAAACCAATATAAAAGACCCCAAACCTTTATATAACCAACTCTGTATGTCTGATGAATCTTTGACAACACTAAAGGATCTTTAATAGGTATGGCCTGTACAGAAATACTAAATCAGTTGTAACCTTAACTAGATATAGACATCATGTTACTAACAAAATCATATCCAAATATAGAAAGAGAATTATGATTCATACCTCCTTAAAAACCACATGTTCTTTCAGAAAAGCACGATGTTGTTGGACTTGTGGAACATCAGGATCATCTGTTAAACAGCAGCAAATAACATCACAACAAAGAATATTGGCATTATATCAAAAAGAGATGATCTCCTCCGCACCACTTTGCATAGTTATACAGTGTGCTATATTCAAGGCCCACTTTGGCTCACACAGATGGGTATTCATGCTTGAATCACCTTTTTCGATCAAATCAAGCCCATGTATTTTGACGCAACAATCTTTGGGGTAAAAAATAATTTAAGTGATCAAAGCTTTTTGAGCTTAAAAAACATGGCTTGAGTGACATAAATCAAGGGGTTTTTTTGGTAGGTCCTATTTTCAAGCATTGACTTTTCCAACAGTCCCATCTACGTAGGCCATAGGAGGAGGGATGCATGGAGTAATATCATGCACAAAAGTATACGGGTGTCATTTTATCATATGAAATACCACAAGAGGACATCAACATCTAGAAATAAATCATGATAATCACATCCAACTGAGACTGCTAAAAAGCGAAAGAACCAGGATTTGGTAAACTTAATGGTTTCAAAATATCGTTTGAAAAGGAAAAGAAGAGGAAAATCCTGATTGCTTCATGTCAATAAGACCCAATGCACATTTTCTTCAAATAAGATTTATTCAAAAAACAAGAGGATATAAAGAACTGTTTTCCTGAGAAACCCAATGGCGACAATGTGATAATAAGCCTTGAAAGGTCCAAAAAGAAGATTTACTTATTCACGTTAATATACCGCAGCACTGTCTTCCTCGTAAATGTTGAAATATCAAACAGTAGTGATATACAGATCCCTAGAGTATGACTCAAAGAGATTTGAGCATTCAATCATTCAATGAAATTGCTAGATCAGATCTGAAAAATGGGAATATCTGATCATCATAACACACAAATATCTCAATTACAAATGACAACAATCAAGCCATATGGTAAAAACACTGAGGGGGGGTCTTTTTGTAAGCAGCAAAAAAATTCATGTAGCCTATCATTGTTCCACCTCCTACCTTTTCTGGAAGGTAAGTAGAAATCCACGTATGAATTAAGGCACTACAAAAAAAAAACCCTGCTGAAATATCTTAATCGGGAAGGTAAGTTAAGATTCCCCATCAAACAAAGGATTGGCCAATGCAAGGATGAGAGATGTAAGTACAGTTACAACCACTGTATGATTTAGAAACATGTAATTTCTTCAGCACTTGTATCGACAGACTAGTAATGAAAAAGTAAAAACCACATTTTTATACCTAAGAGGTGAAATGTTCACATGAGGGCAAAGGAACCACTTGGGAAGCTTACATTTTATCCCTTTTCAGAGTTCAAAATGTAACAAGAAAACACCAACATCAACTAGATGGCTGACTTTACTTGTATATAGATAGGGAAAAGTGTAGTTAAGGTACACCCATATCTGGACTACATCCTTGGTCAAGAGTGTACCTTTCCTTCTATAGACCATTGGTATATGGATTATGGAGCTCTAATGGTTTGAGCGAAGATAACAAAACTTATGAGGAAGCTACGCAGAGAAGACAAATGTCCTGGCCAAAAAATTTGACATCCCAGCCAAAATCTGCACTCTGGCCAAAAATTGTGGCAAGAAGATGTCAGAACCTTGCACTCTGGATGAAGATTTGTTTAGCCGGAGGTCAGAAAGATGCTTCCAAAACTATAAGCAATTCGTATTATGGCACAGCCTCAAACTGCCTGCAAGTTAAGGCATGTGAAGAAGGACCCCTTTGCACCAAACTGATAATCCTCATTCCATCATGTTCTCTCATCATGATACATAAAGACTAAGATTTTGGAAAAATATTTGTAATGATCACGACCCAAGTTGGCCGAACCACATTTAATCAATTTGGCATGTTACACGTAATCTTGTAAAAAATGCATGATTTAATTAGAGCAGGCCACCAAAGGCCTGGAACATGCTAATTCATCCATTTTTTTAAGAACTAAACAATTTGATGCACTTTTTGAGGTGCAAAGCAACTTGAAACTGCCTAACTAGAGTGGTCAAACAACTTTTTCTAAATGGTTTTCTTTTTTTTTACGTCTTTTTTTTTTTTTTTGGAATGTCTAGTTGTGAATATATTACCAAGTGTCAAACAATCAAAGAAAATACTTTTTCATATCTAAAAGCACTAAAATAAGTAATTAGTAGATTTATTAGCATATGATTCAAGGAAGCTACAACTGATGTTCCTTGATAATATAACATCTATAGTAAGAGACCCAGTTTGGCAATCCCAACAAAGTAATAGATAATATAACATCATTGAATGTTTACAAAGTTTTAATTTTTATAGAAGTTAACAATTTTATTGATAGACACCTTGGTAAATGTCGATGAAATAGGGACCAATGCATTAGGGAGAAAATCCATGAGAATTTTTTAATGTGATTCCATATCTTACAGTAACAAAGAGACTATAGCTCTCATAATTGACAATATTTTCTCTTTTTTAAAAAAATCTTCCCACGCTTTCAATGCAAAACATCAACATGAGATTGTTAACAGCATCAAGTTGCATGTTTAGTAGAAGAAAATCATCAAAAGTCAAACTGCAGAAGAATGGAAATTGAACAAAAGCATCTACCAAAAAAGACTAAGGATACCAGCTTCGAATTTATCATGCACAGAAGAATGAGAATCAGTAAAATAGAGAGCATGAATGAAGCGAGAGG
Organism: Chimonanthus praecox; assembly: GCA_022113865.1. Lineage (NCBI taxonomy): Eukaryota > Viridiplantae > Streptophyta > Magnoliopsida > Laurales > Calycanthaceae > Chimonanthus > Chimonanthus praecox. Next base: position 11,880,838 of record CM039086.1, on the reverse strand, counting down.
CAATTAAAAAAGTCATAGTTTGAATGATAGAAGAAACATGATCAAGAGATACTGGACAAATCAACAAATGCTCACATAACGTGTTTCATATTCAACACTACAGCCAAAACTAATATGGCAAGACATCAATTGATGCATCAGGAAAGCAAAAAAGTTATGGCATGTATTCACAAGAAAAAGAATGTAAGACTAGAAAAGTTTGACGTGTACCATTTAAAACTGACTAGGAAGTCTCCAACAGAAACGCAGTTTACAATATTTGGAATTAGTGTTATTATAACTATCAAGTATAAGTGTCTCACTTCTATACAAAATTGACTCTTCATAATATCAACTGTTAGTGATATAATAATATTTAGCACAGGTGTCTCACTTCTATACATACATAGAAGAGTGGGCTAAATCCTGCCAACTTATTGAATCCAATCCTAAAATCACTTTTTCTAACTTTTAAAAAAAAATTGCACCAATATTCCTAGTTTATAGCTTTGATAAGATATCTTAGTGATAGGTTATATAGACATAAGGAAAGGACCTTTTCAAGAAAACCTATAAAGTAGAACTATAAACAAGTATGAGGGATTTTCCATAAATAAGGTGATGGAACTTGAAGAGAGAAAAGACAAAACGTTTAAAGGAAAAAATCTTAGCTTTAGATGTTTGCAGAAGGGACTCGAGTCCAAATCAGATGAGGGATACAATGGATATAGTGGTATAAAATGTGTTGCAAAAGAAATACTAGGAGAACCAAAAGGCAATGAAAGATAACAAAAGAAACATAGTGGTGGAACTAAGAGTCCAAAAAGCTACTCATTAAAAGAAGTATCACTTTAGAATTGGGGGAAAAAGCGACAATAAGATTTCCGACAGTTATAAACTACTAAAGAGCTACAAGCAAAATTGTAAGTGGATTTTAATATAAAGCATATGATGATTTCTACGCAAAAATAGAAACCAAAGAGGGAGAAAAGGAATATAAAAGCTTGCCAAGGTGAAAAACATTGGAACTAGGGACCTAGGTCATGTAAAATGTATTAAGGATGAAAATCAAAGGATTTTAGTGAAAGATAAGGGCATAAGGAATAGATGGGAAAGGTCTTTAGACACTCATTAAATATGGAACGCGAGACTGAAATATACATAGAAGTAGAAGCAAAAAAGTTGGTAAACAGATATCCTAAATAGAAGTAAAATCAGCATCCAATAAAATGAAGAAAAGTAGAGCTTTAGGACAAGACAATATCTCCATTCCCTATAGAAATGTTGATTTTGTTAGATGAAAATGAGATTAGATGGTTAACTAGGTTGCTTAATTAAATCTTAAATTCTTTGAAAGGATGCCTAAAGAATGGTGTAAAAGTAAAATGGTCCTACTCTATAAGAATGAAAAGGATAATCAAAATCGTGTCAATTGCTGAAGTATGAAACTTATGAGTCATACCATAACACTCTGTAAAGAACAATATAGGATAAGAGACTACGAAAAGAATCAAGCGTCTATGAGAATCAACTTGGGCTTATGCCAAGTAGGTCAACAACAGAAGTAAGTTTTATTTAGACAACTTGTGGAGAAGTTGAGGGAGAAAAGAAAAAAAGTTATATATAACCTTTATAGACTCGGAGAAGGCCTGTCATAGAATGCTAAGGCATTTAATTTGGCAAGCTTTGAAAAATAAATGTGTTCCTACCAACTATGTTGAGGTTATACAGGATATGTATAAACAAGTGTCAACTAGTGGACGGTATGTGGGGAGACAGGGAAGTTTCAAGTAGGAGTTGGACTTCATAAAGGATCCACTTTAAGTACATACTCATTTGTCTCAAATGTGGATTACCTAACAGCTAAATACAAAGTAGTAGTGCCATGGTGTATGACATTTACAGGTGATACTGGTAAAACAAGAAATCAATTTGAATGAGAAATTAGATTTATAGAGAAAAGCTTTAAAGAGAACAGGAACAGGTTGACAATCACTAGAGCAAAGTCAAAATATGTGGAGTGCAACTTTAGTGGTCTAGAAAGCACAGTAGAGGAACTGGAATTAGAAATGCCTAGGTATCACATTGTAATAATCTTGACACTTACATGCAACTGTCAAACCAAATGGAGGAATAGATTTAAACACAGCCAACAGGTTGAGAGTGGAAAGGGCCAAGTATAGGCAACCTAGAGGAGTGTTATATGATCAAAGAGTACCTTGTAGATTAAAGAAAAAATTATATAAGACAACATTAGGCCCAGAGAGCTTTATGGAGTTAGTGGAGAGCAACTAAGAAAAAACAAGACGACAACAGGTTGAGAGTGGAAAGGGCCAAGTATAGGCAACCTAGAGGAGTGTTATATGATCAAAGAGTACCTTGTAGAATAAAGAAAAAATTCTATAAGACAACATTAGGCCCAGAGAGCTTTATGGAGTTAGTGGTAAGCAACTAAGGGGGGGGGGGGGGGGAAAAAGTCGACAAGGTAACAGTAAGGATGGTTTTTGATAGGATAGAATGGAAAAGAAAAACTCAAAACGTATATCCAAATAAATGGGATTAGTGGCTTTGATGTTTTTGTTGATGATGATTATTTCAACCATAGGTTCCATCAATGGTCAATATTCATTGGACACCGAAAAAGTCTTCCTTCTATAAAGACAAAAGGTAAAGAATTTTTACATGAATTTCTTCCTATATTTAAGATATGTATAATTGTAACGACCCTATCCCGAGTCTGACCCATACCCGCACAATATTGTCCACTTTGGCCCTCATACTGGCCCACACGCTTTGCATTGGGGGTCTCACTCAAGGAGACACCCCAAAACGCGTTGTGCTGGGTGAAAGGGACGTTCCCTCTTATATTGACCCTCAAATCCATGCTCCTAGGTGATGTGGAACTTTTTTCCACATCTACCCGCACAATAATGTCCTCTCTAGGCCCCACACTGGCCCGCACGGCTTTGCACTAGGGAGACACTCCAAAACGCGTTGTGCTGGGTGAAGGGGATGTTCCCTCTTATTTCCCCTCAAATCCATGCTCCTAGGCGATGTGGGACTTTTTCCCACATCTTCCAGCGGAAGCACTCGCCCGTCGTCAGTCGGACCGACAAGACCCACTATCTCAAATTTTTTTCAACCTTTTGGGCCTCTAGGCAGGGGCCATCACAATCCACCCCCTTTAAGCCTAGAGTCGCCCTCGGCTCAACTCGGCCACCTAGGGGAAAGCCCCGTCCTTGGCTCAACTCGACTCAACACAGGGGAGGGGCATGGGACCCATACAATCTGAAAGGGTTGAACCTTATTCTCTGATACCATTTGTAACAACCCTGACTCGAGTCCGACCCGTACCCGCACAATATTGTCCTCTCTGGGCCCCACACTAGCCCGCACAGCTTTGCATTGAGGGTCCCACTCAAGAAGACACCCCAAAACGTGTTGTGCTGGGTGAAGGGGACATTCCCTCTTATATTCCCCCTCAAATCCATGCTCCTGGGCGATGTGGGACTTTTTCCCACATCTTCCCGCAGAAGCACTCATCCGGTCATCAGTCGACTGACAGGACCCACTACCTCAATTTTTTTCAGCCTTTTGGGCCTCTAGGCCGGGGCCATCACAATAACAAATAATCAACTTGAATACAAAGCTTCAAAATGAGCAACAGATGAAGTACATTTTTCACATAAGGTTGTTAGAAACCTAGTTTGAACGTCCAAAAAGAAAGGAATGCACATGGAGAACTCAAAAAAAAAAAAAGGACATACATTCGAGGGCGCCAATCACATCCATAATTATCTCATCACCAAAGAGCTTTTCAAATATCTGAGGGCTATTAAGTAATACTGCAAAATGAAAAACACCAAAATGTTACTAAATGACAACAAGAAAAACAACAAAGGAAAACATTAACAAAATTTGAGCACAAAAAGGTAAAAACCACAAGCACTGACTAATCCCCTTGACCAATTTGAATATCTTATGGAGTCCATCAATGTTTTCAAGGTCCTCGCACATCCTAAACAAGTCCATCAACTTCGGGAGAAAATCATGCTGAAGAATGCCAAAAAATATATTGGTTAAAAAATGCATGCTGTCTAAAGCTAATAGTAGCACTAAGAAGATTTTTTAAACAGAGAAAGAGAGAGTGAGAATCAAAACAAGATAACAAACTTGAAACTCAAGAAATCGTGAATCCAACAAGGAACAAATTACATCGTGAAATTAATAAAACAACTATGCAAAAACCCAAGTTAGAAATGTCCATTATCTCCAAAATTGTGATCTCCCCTTTCGTGGCTCAGTTTCTAATTTTGTGAAGGTCCTAGTTGAATTATCCTTTTGTTTAGAAAGTAAAATCAGTGTGAGGCAGCTATACATTTTTCAAAGATTAGACCCAAATATCCTATATGTTAGGACCTAGATCCCATATTGTAGATCTAAAGTGGGGATTTGAGGCAAAAATGAAATCTGGTTTTTGAGTATAACCATTAGGGAGGGTTAGTGAGGGCTGGAGAGCCATTTTGTGGATTGCATACTTTGGAAAAGGGTTGTGTCAACCTTGTACAAGTGAGGCTATACGAGTGACATCAGCCTCTTATGATTACATTATAAGCATATTGTAGTCCTCCCGCTCCTCTCTTTGAGAGAAGAATTGCATCTTCCCTTTTGTATACAGACAAAAGCATTAAGCATCATCCATGAATTACACTAAATTTGGCCTTATCTTGCAGTATGTCACTTGAATTTCTTTTGTCTTTTCTCAGTCAAAAGTTGATCGTACTTTACCCACAGCACAAGACAAGTCATGCCATGTATGATGCAAATCTCCTATATTTCAAATGAGATAATATTTAAAGAAATGTGTGTATATGAGAGAGAGGGAGAGAGAGGGAGAGAACTTGCTGCAAAAGGCAAAGGTGATGCACAATTATTATTTTTTAAATCTCCACTGCAACAACACTTAGAACCCTTCTGCATGTGCAGTGCTATAATTTTATTCAATCCTTGTATCAGATACATAGTTAAATCGGGTAATTAAGTTAAGTTCTGGACTGCTGTTTAGATTGAAGACAGGCCTCTCAAGAGAAAACTTCTTTCTCTATTTAGAATTGCTAAAGATCCTCAAGCAAAGGTGGTGGATCATTAGGAAGGAAATGGTAATCAAAGGATCTTGTCCCTCAGGTTTAGAAGAAATCTGCAGGATTGGGAACTGAAAGATTTTTCCTCTCTGCTAAGCTTTCTTCACAATTCTTGCGTGGAGGGAAATAGAGACTAGGATTTGAGAACCTGATAAATTTGATTTCTTCTCAGTTAAGAGTTCCTCCTTGAAGGGATGACCATTTTCCTCAATGCTAAGCTTTCTTCACAATTCTTGTGTGGAGGGAAATAGTGATTATAGGATTTGAGAACCTGATAAATTTGATTTCTTCTCAGTTAAGAGTTTCTCCTTGAAGCTTCAGAAAACTGGTCCAGAACAAAAGGTGCATCCTCGTGTCTGGAAAACTTCTGCTGCTCCTGGAGTCGACACTTTCAGCTAAACCTGGCAAAATCGAACTCGACCTGATTACCCAAACCGACCATTTTGATAATGACCAACCCGACCCTTTTAAAAGATGACCCACTCAAACCCGTCCATAAATGGGTAAACCTGACTCGAACACAAAAATAAATGAGTAGACCCGACTAATCCAATTATTGTCATGTACATATGCAACACTTATATGAGGTCTACACCCATTCAAAAGATAGTCTTGGTAAGTGTCTCGCTAGAAAAATCTTCTTAGTTAGGTAAATGGGTAAAACCAAGCTGAAATAAACCTGAATTGGCTTAACCCATTTCACAAGACCTAAAATAGAACTGAACCCGAATAGACACAGACGAATAAGATCTGACCAGACCTGCGCCAACCCGTTGTCAGGTTTACTATCACCTGGTTGACAGGATGAATAAAATTCTCACTCAGGATCATTTAAGTAGAAGAAAAATCATTGTAAATGGCTGTATTCTCTGCTTGAATCAAACAGAGGATCTCAACCACCTAATTCACCCATTGTTCGACACTTACTCTTCTTTTTTTTGAAAGGTCCATTGTTCTACACTTCTGCCATATGGAACCAGCTGCTGCAAAGCTTTGGAGTCTCCTGGTGCATGCCTCAGGCATGTTCTCAGCTCATAAACTCCTGGCTATTCTGATAGCAAGTCCGGAAGAAATTACATTTGAAGACGTCTCTTTGCTTTGTTTTATGGGCCATATGGAAAGAAAGAAGTACCAGAATATTTAAAAGTATATCAAGATAAGTTTTGGACTTGAAGCAGTTGATTTTCAAGTGGATTTCTCAATGGATCTCTGCAGATGCTCACTTTAAGCATGTAAACTTTTCAGAAAATGAAAGGTTATGGGTAGCTGCAGTAGCCTCAAAATTGAAAAGTGTAAGCCTTCCTTGCAGTGGCATCCCCCTCCAACTGTGATTTTGATGGCAGCATTACCTCACACTTGGGTCTGGCAGGCCCTGGAGGTGTTATCAGGGTTATGGTGGTGAAGAGAAAAGTGTCTTATGCTGGTCCCCTGTCAGATGTCTATACAATTATAGCGGAGCTTCAAGCAGCCTGGTGTGGGATCAAAAAGCCTGATGAGATGGACGCTATTGGGGGTATGCCAACTGTGATTCTAAAGCTGTAATTCAATGGTTGAGAGGGAGCATTTGTCCATGTAAGTATCTAGATCAGATAAAGTAAACCAGAGAAACCATTCATAGGTGAATCTTCAGGTCATCCAAATTCCCACGAAAGCTAATAGGAGGGCTGACCAGTTGGCGAAGGAAGGATGTCATCTACGTGAGAAACAAACTATAAGATCTCTGGCTGAGTGTGTTCTTCGCAGCTGTTTTTTCTGTTGGCTCTCGTGTAATTTGGCCATTTTGTTAGCCTCTGCCTAAGTTAATCTCTCTTGATGTATTCTTTCATCTCTAACAATAAATTCACATCCAAAAAAAAAGACCCTTCTGTAACAAAACTGAAAGAAACACTAAAAAATTTCAAACCCAAATCCGTGTGAACTAACCACAATACACTTCATAATTCCTGAACTACCCCTAAAAACATGATTTTTCAAATAAAGTTGATCAAATAATTTAGACCCAGTTTTGAAGACTGAAATGCTGAGACCGTGCAATATCTTAAAGACACCTTTGAAGCCAAGCCAGAAACCAGTTAAAACAGGCAATAAAATTCAAAGCCATTCATGTTCGGAGCTGCAATAAGCCATTTAAAATGGGCAATCAAGTTTGAAGCCATTCCTTTTGGAAGCTATCAGATACATGTGTGCCTATGGAGAAATGAGATCAACTTTCAGTGCATCCATAATCCCATTTGCAATTTCCAGTATTTCCTTTGACACTGATAATTCATAGACATAAATAACTAAATTTTCAGTGCTTTTCAGCTTTTTACAGCTTTATATATATATATATTAAGTACCTCCCATGACCTTGAACTTTGAATTTGGACTTTTGAATATCATTTAAACCACCATATATTAATATGATCAGAGCATTAATTGTGGATGCATCGAGGACAGATAACAAGGTTGCTACGGACATCACTAATTTCACTAAATTAAGCTCTACAAAATTGGTTGATTGAAGCATCTTCTGATTCATAAATATGATCTCTATGACAGAGGATGGGGAATAAAGCATCACTTACACATGACATCTAGCATGCAGAAAGCCATTTTATACATTTAGTAATGCCTTCAAGTAGAAAATGGATACACCACTACATGGCCTCTCTATTTCATTTTGGAATGATGAGTGGATAGGAGACACTAGCCTCGTAAGAAGGTTCCAAGACTTAAGAGCCTATTCAAAAAGAAATGGCAAACTGGTAGAGTTTACAGTGACATTCAATGGCAATTTCAGTTGGTGCATCACTCATATCACTATGTTGCATAGACTCTTCAAAGATGTGTGATGTAGCCATGTCAAACACTTGCACCCGCGCCAAATACTTACACCCAGGTCAGACACTTGCAGCCATTCTTCATCGAATTTTCAAGTACTTCTTAGCATTGTTTTCCAAAATGACAAAAGAATATTACAATAGCTTTCTCCTCTTAAAAACCTAAATAAAATATCAGTATGTTTGTCACTTAGTTAATTGTTTAGAGCAAAACTAGTATTTATTATCTATTAGTGTTATTTTTGCACCTTAGTTTCATTTGAAATAAATTTATATTTAAATTTACTCAAACATGGTCCCGTATCCCCATGTCCTTTTTTTTGGTTCTCTGAATCCAACATCCCACACATTAGTCAAATTCCAACACTAACAACCATACCCGGGCAGCTTAGCTAGATCATAATCTTAATGATAATAAGATCAATGATTTGGTGGAATTACTTTGGTCCTCTAGAAGTTCTTTGTCACAATTCAAATAATGATCACGAAAGATAGAACCTAGATCGAAGTCGGAGTTTCAGAGTCGAGTCTTTCTATTCTTTATGATCCATCATTCACCTAGGACCCTATTCCACCAGCATTGGAAAAAGTTTTTCATTTCCATCTTGACAAAATGGGCATCATTAGAGAACCAGATAACATGTTTTCATTAATACACACCCTCTGTGTATCAAGAAAGTCAAACGTGTGAGCCACCTTCTTATTGACTGACCCTTCTCTAGAAAGTTGGGAGTTCTTTACCCAACTTATCGGAATCTGTTTGGTATGTATGATGATGCCTCCAACTCTTAGACTCCCTTTGTCTGCAGCGATTGAACATAAGGCTCTAAGAAATGCATCTATGGCACCTAGTGGTTCCAGCAGTGCTGTAGAGTAGTCTAGGGTCAAGAAAACGATATCCTTTCACGATGTCATAAGTTAGAATGTCCAAATGCCAGAGGTGGTAAAATTTGAAGTTCTAAATAGTATCATGGGCAGTCTATCTCAAAGAACTAACACGGACATCAACTTAGATTTTCCATCAATGCCCATGGATCTTCTTAGATAAAATTGAGCATACGATTTCACTTCATAACTTTCAGATTGCCTGGACTCGATCAGCAAACTCTGCTGAAGGTGATATGGCTCGTCATGGGGTATTTTTATCTATGGGAAAAAAAAATTGAAAGGTAACGTACTTATATTAATAAGAAATAAAACTGTACATAGGAAAGGATGGCCAATAGGCCACCCTTACTGGACCAACAAACAAACCAACCCAGAAAACTTTGACTAGTTAACAAGTTCCGATGTTAGGAAAACCCCCTGACGATCCAGTTCGTCCACTGCAAAATTTGAAGATCGATTTGTCCACATTATTTGAAAATCTTGTGTTGTTGTATGGTGTCGAATCTGCTCTATTTTATCAACGTATCTCCATAGACACTGATTGCCGGTAGCCCACCCCACCACTACCTTTGAATCCCCTTCGACGATACTCCCTAAAACTCCTAATTTGACCAGGTCCAAGATTCCTATCCAAAGTGCAAACAGTTTTGCATCGATAGTTGAACCATTTAACAGTGGACAAGCAAAAGAAAGCATAGTGTGAGCCGAGTCGTTACGGATTATGCCTCTGTAACCTGCCATCCCTATCTCTAGGAAACAGCTTCCATCAAAATTTAATTTGAGTAATCCAACCAGTGGAGGAGACCAAGAAGTTAGAGGACGGGATTGATTCTGCTGTGAAACATAATCAACTGCAGCCCAGTCTTTGCACACATCTGAAATTGACAGTCCTTTGAACCTCGATGACCCAACCGTCCACCAAGACACAACTTTAATAAGGTCTAGAAGGTATGAGATAGAACCTGCTTTTCCTTGGAAAATTCGTCTATTGCTTCGATCCAAAGAGACCACACTATACTTTGTACTGTTGTTGCCCAAAGAGTTCGCCTAAAAGAAGATCCATACAGCACCATCTCTCATGAAACAAGTCGGACCACTGTCTTGGTAGACAAAACTTAATACCTAGTAGCTGAAAGAAGTGAACCCAGATTTGATAGGACACAAAACAATGTAGAAAAAGATGGTGACCGACTCAGCAACGGACAAGCGTAGAGGACATGCATAATGGCAAGCATCCGTCGTAGTCGGAGATTGTCAATGGTCAGACTTTTCCCAGGCTTGCTATCCAACTGAACATCTTTACCTTAAAAGGAGTTAATCCTATCCAAATTTTCAGATGAATTACTGGTGTCGCATCTGACTTCAACGGCTCTTTGCAGTAAGATAGCACTGAAAAATTACCATGTGGGTCCAACTCCCAAAGATGTCGATCCCTGCCACTAACTGCCACATAGGTACTCTCTAATAGAGACAACAGAGTCGCCCACTCATCGACCATCCAATCCTCCAACTCTCGTTTTAATGTAGGGACCCAAACAATTTTGTCATTGATAATGTCATAACAATCCTTCACAATAGCTAATTTGTTTGCCACCATAGAAATAACACCGGGTAAGATAGGGACAGAGGAGCCTCCCCGATCCATTTATCTTGCCAAAATAAAATCTCATTTCCAGGATAAACTCAGTACCGAATATGACGGCTGAAGGACGGTGCCACACTACAAATACCCTTCCAAAAACACGAGTCTCTCTGTTGGCAACAGGAAGACGCCACCCTTGACTTTGAAGCGACATTTCTTGCTGAGAACATCCTTTCATAGTCCATTTGAATCGTCACCCAGCCTCCACAGTCACTTTCCCAACGATGCCTCATTGAATTGGCGGATAGGACGAATACCAAGACCTCCATCCTGCTTAAGTTTACAAACCTGGGACCAATTGACGAAATGGAACTTCCATCTCTCAGCATCATCATTCCACGGGAACTTTCTCTAGATTGTGACCAGCATTTTGTAATTTGGCGGGATAGTTTGTAATTTTTCGTTTAGGGGACTACCTCTCGGCCTCCTACCCTCTTGTATTGTTTTCCTTTTTTACTTAATGTAGTTACTTTTCAAAAAAAAACTACAATCTACTAAGAAGCAATAAAAAAAAATAACATGAAACAGCCCCTTAGAAGGGCATGGAGCTCAGCAGGGATCAACATGCAGTCCTATGGAATCCTGCCAAGTACTTTTTATTTCAGGATATGTCGGCTAGGTTCTTCAACAGGCCCTTTAAGTTTGTATCTCAGTACCAAATATTCCTTTTTTACAATCAAAATAAATCAGTTACCATTTTGTGCACAAACAGGGTGGGAATTTGGTAAACAAGAAAAAGAACTAAAACAAGAAAAAAGCAACTCTCTAACACAATCCACAGAGTTAGCAACCACCAAAGAAAATTGGTAAAACCAAGTACTTGGGGCATATGCATCTTTGCAACTTACTTTTTTTATTTATTTTTTTTGGAATATCATGGGTATCCCCACCCAACATTTGAGGTGAGACTAATCTCATGGATGCATGAAACCACCTGCAAGCCTCATGAATCAGGTAACTCTAGGGAGACTTGAACCCAAGACCTCTAGTCTATTCCTAAAAGCTCAAGTCAACTGCGTTACACCTTTGGGGGTTATCTGCAACTTACTGTTACATTTCAAAATCGAGTTTATCTTTTATTCATCTATAGGACAACAGCTTCCAAGACAAGAATTTTACTTTTCAATCACTTCTTAATTTTTGCTGACTCCATAAGAGGTAGATCCTACCAATAGTGCATGGGCAAGAACTGGAAAATATAACAACAGTGTAACATCTACTGAGCAAAGTCTAATATAGAATCCTAGGAAGAAATGTAACCTGCATCTCGTTAATCTCTTCAACTATCAACAACAAAAGATTGATAATGCAACCCAGAAAACAACAGAAGAGGCTTACATCTTGCAGTATAAGATCCACTACACGCATCTGATCTGCAACAGTACTCTCCACAATAGTCTGCATATGATATTCGATTTTTACAGTTAATCAATGACTAATGAAATCAGAAGAAGAATATTTACCATGACATACACCAATATTTAATCATACAAAGTGATGGAAATAAAAGAGCTTTGTTATATATATATATATATATATATATATATATATATATATATATATATATATAGAGAGAGAGAGAGAGAGAGAATTTTGATCAATGTGAGATGCAAGTGTTATTGCAACATATCACTATAGCTTGTTACTGCAGCATGAGGTATTGTAGCTTAGGGGTCTAATAAATGGACCCTAGGCCAAAACTACCATGGACTCGGACCTCTCAAACAACTCCATATATTACAGGTGTCCTATTCAAAATTTATGTTATCTTAAGTTTAATGGGTTTTTAGTTGAAATGTTTTATTACATTTAATTTCATTAAATCACTTAAATCTTTCAAGCATGCTAACTGCCACATAAATGTCTATTTTGTGAAGCTTCTCACAGCAAGACATTTTATAGCCTCTCTTTTATATATTATACGCTAAAAGCATAATAAAATCTTTAAAGCATATTTTAAGATGTACCCTACAGGTGTAAGGGCATCCGACATGGATTGGTATGTCTAACATGATACATGGAGCATAAACATGTTCCCCATGAGCTAGTCTACAAAGCATATGTTCAAACCAACTCACCAATTGCAGATTCTTGTCACTCTATTACTTTCTCAAAATCACAAAATATAAAAGCAAAGCTTTTAAGATTGGTAGCTCCATAGCGGGCACAGTTCTCACTATTTCCTTTATACTCATGCAAAGGAACCAGAATGCACTTTCGTGACTCTTCTCCCCATCCTTATTAAGGACTCTACTCCAAAAACTAATGACGAAACACTAATAAGCTCACAAGGTTTTTGGACCACACACCCCAAAGCCTCTAAGCGATCCTCATTCATTTCGAAATACACTAGATCTCTTTAAACATTCGACCCTTCTACTATAGTCCAGATTAAAAAAAAGGATTTTTTCTTTTCTTTTTCGTATGAATGACACAACCGTAGGCCACATATATTTCAACAAGTATCATCTACTACTAAAAGAATGGCATTCTTCAACTACCAACAACTATCATGTATTACTTAAAGAATGGCATCCTAAAACTAACAAAAGCCAAACATGACCCGGTCCATTGTTCACTTCTTAGATTATAATGCAGTTCTTTGCCACTTAAGGAAGTTCAGTAATAAAATCATTTAACATTCATTGTAAGAAAACATTAATGTAATGTTCAGGGTCAAACCAACAGCGTATCATATAATTATAGTAAAAAAAAAGTCACCAAAATTGCATCAGGCCCTATCATTATTGCAAGACACATCTGACAATGAAATTTTGGGAATGTTTGAAAGAAAATTTGTAGTATCTCACGGGTAAGCCTTTTTTTTTTGTGAAAAAGATCTCACAAGTAAGGCTTTTCATAGAAGAGGTTCAAAGAATGCTAAAATATTGTTCAAAGAAGATGGAAACAAAAAAGAGAAGAGAAGAAGAAGACTGTTGAAATAGGTAAAACAAAGTGAGATGTGTCAATGGTGATTGGCACTTCAAGCAAGGAAGATAAGAGAACCACAGGGCCTTCAAGTCATTTAGTATTGTCCCATGCCAATTGTGAGATGGAGGTTTGCTAAGACATGTTCTTTATCATAATCTAGTTTTGCCTTTTCAATGAAATTCATCTTATCTATCTAGCAAGAGCATTCACTCTTATGTTGTCCTTAAACATCTACGACAAATCTATGTAATATATATCATCATAGTGTCAAATAATGAGAATTGGCCCCAAATCAGATTCAAAACAGCTGATACAAATTATACCCATACAGGATAAACAGCATCAACCAAAATGGATGTGAATTTCAGAAAGTTTATATCTACCAGAACAGTGCCTTCAGACATTACAGTGCTGATGAGAGCCGATTCAAACCACATTGTACAGACAGCCAATGTCTCAAAGGGAAACCAATTCTTACCAATACTATATTGAGTCAGATTTCGAGGAAACAATACATATCAACTGATATGTCAAAGCATAGAGGCCATAACTCATCACAGAATGAAGAACAACCAGAGACTAAGTAATCAGATCATAAGATAAATAAACAAATAAATACAAGAGTATGGAACAATAAATGAGGGAGCTCCACTAGCACCTTCAAAATCAAAGGGAGTGTGGATAACTCAACAGATGGCAATTCCCTTAACTCCCCATTAGTGCTACGAAATGTCTCATCTGTATAGAGAAAAGTGTTTCATTTAGTAATTCTGGAGACGGCTAACATCCATACACTTCAATAATAAAGAACATTACAAATGGAGAGAAAATAATATTAGTTTAGTTACCATTCAGAAAAAAATGGATTCAAAATAAACTGAAACAGCTAGGAACCAGAAACCAAATCAGAGACCTAAATACATATAGAAACCAAACTCAGTTATCATGGCATGGTTGACAAGCAATGATTGCAGCAACCATAAAGATTGCAAGTTTGAGTAACATTGCTATGTTAGAATAATAATAGGAGTAACAAAAGAAACAACAATAGTTGTAAGAACGTATATGGGAAAATGTGATTTTAATGCATTGCCTACACATTCAAAATAGTTTTAAAAAATTCCTAATATAAATAAAATGAAGTCAAATCACTCAATTACATACAAATGAAACTAATACTCACAGGAACTGGGGTTAACAACTCTGATCTCCCCAGGTAAGTAGATAGCAGTCAGAAAACTAGACACCTAACATGAATGGGTACCTCGTATTTCAACGGATCCAATCTAAGTGATTTGAATGTAAATAATAAAGGAATATAGTAATAGTAATAGTAATAAATAAATTGTAATTACCAATTATTTGTCTCAAATAAATCAAGCACAAAAGAAAATGGTAACGAGAGATATGAATTGATTAGAAAAAAAATCCCACATAAAAGAAAAAGAAAATACACAAAGCACTTGGGGTGACAATTACAATCTTTTTTTCTTTTGTATAGAAATGATCTTCAAACTGCATTATCAGAACAAAATGAATAGCCTGATACAACATGCCCACTGTGGATTGCACACAGTTTGGAAGTCACCCCGGTCTGCACGATTCTCAAAACCTTGACCTCTAATGGTGGTGTCGATGTGCAAACACGAGCATCAATGAATGATTTTTCCCTGTAATTGACCCAGTCCAATTTACTATCATATCATTCCATATTCCTTGTTCTATGTTCCTTATGATCCTAAGGGAGTAATGCCACCCAAACAGTTAGAACATTTACGTTAATAACCTCCAGGTGACCCACATGTTTGTCAAACAGCTGACTTTTGATCTTTCTAACCAGTTCAATGCACCTATAGTGAGTACAAAAACAAGCACAAAATCAAGGAGATTAGCTAACTTTTCAAGCAAATTTCCCTTTTTAAATTGATGATAGTCAACTGCTTTGAACTCGGTGAAAAGAACAATAGTAAGCCATCTGACAAGCACTGCGATTGCCTGAAAAAAAATCACTATTTCTACCATTTGGTAGGCGATAGGATAAGGTAATCCCCATGCATGTGGTTTATCAGAAGACAGAACAAATAATTACAGCTTAAAAAGAAAAGAAAAAAATCTAGAAAAAAAAGAGCAGAATGGAAGTACCATTGGCCTGTGACATATCAGATGTCCCCAGAGTTTCTGAAGCCAGATGAGGACCATTCTCCATATCTGAAGCCATAGCCAGATGTATAGGATATTGAAAATGAACCACACAAGATAACAGATACAAAATACTAATCTAAGATCAGGTACTCAACAGTCATCCCTTACCACCAAGAGTACTGAAATGTAGATTTCTCTGTGCAGTACATATGTTATCCCTACAAAATAACACAGCAGAAGGCAATTTTTATTTCAGGGCAAAATAGTTCGATGAAGCAGGAAAAAACCATATTGCCAAGAACACAGCTAAGGACGGTAGAATCACCATATGTAAGAACATCCTGTAGTCTCTTGAAAGCTTAGAGCCAATTCTGTAGAAAAATCAGGATCTCGCCAAGTAATTATCGTGTCTGGAAAGAAATACCACTGAACAACTTAAGAACAGGTAATAAAAATGGAAAAGAAAAGTAATGGTATGTAGTATTGCAGCACAGGTGAACCATGAATATACCTTCTTGTCTTCGGTAGATGTCCTCAGAAGAAATGCGATGCAAAAGTAGTGTTTCATGATCTTCTTCATCAATGACACGCAGGCCAAGATCTTCCGACCTCTGGATAAGTCAGATCAATGAGATTTGACGAGATGGAAATCATTATTAAACCATATATAAAAAAAAACACCAAATGTTGTTGTGTAAGTGCCACGACAATTTATTAATAAATGGCAATGTTGCTTAGTCTTCAAGTCATAAAAAGTGATCACGACAATTTGGATAAGAGAAAAATTCTCTATGGCATGAAGTGTTGAAAGAGAAATAAGGTGTGGAGGTGTTGAAGGTAGCAACATAGGTCTAAGGGTAAAAAGGGAAGCATCAATAGTAGTAAAGACCATTTACAAGGTTTGGGTTGGGTAAGATGAAGCGGGTATTTAGACTAGAATTAAGGTATCTAGTTGGTAAAAGAGATGACGTTCTATTTTGGGAAGATCTCCATGTTGGGAGAAAAACCTAATAGAAATTTTCCCAAAATTATTTGTTGCACCTTCAGATAAAAAGATTACTGCTGTGTTTGGATGGAGGGAAGGAAAGGAAATGAGAGGTTTCCCCTTATTTCCTCCGTTTGGTAATTACTTTCAAGAGATAAATCCGAATGCTATTTACCCCTCCTTTCCTCTTTTGTACGAGGGGTGAAAACCACTGGACGACCCCTCTCTTTCATTGATGTTTTTCCACCTACAGCTTGGTGAAACTCAAAGTAGAGAACTCATTTTCGTCGGCCAAAATGTCGATTTTGCATCGAAAATTCACTGTGCGGAAGACTTTAAACTCAGGTTCCTAAAATTTATATTTCTTTTGAACTTATTCCATTTCAAAAAATTCAAAAGTTACGGAGCCAAAATGTATTTTGGAATTGTGGATAATTGTGGATTCACCCTCTGCATACTCGTTCCCGGTTGATAAACCAATTATTTTTACATTTTTTAAATTGAAAAGTTGTACACCCACATTTTTGGATTATTATTATTTACAACCTAAAAACCCAGAGAGGTATGCACAGATTTTTGGGTTCCTTTTTTCAAAATTTAACAATAGAACAGAGAACAGATTTTGGGTTTTTGTTTTTTAAAACCTAAAAAATAAAATTTTGGATTTTCACTTTAAAGTCTAAAAAATAAAAATTTGGGTTATTATTTTTTAAAACCTAAAAAATCAGACTTTGGGCTTTCCTTCTTTTAAAACCTGAACAACCTTTCTTTTTAAAATTATTTGTTTAAGATTATTTCTGACATAATCTACATTTCACTTAGATTTTAATTTTTAATTTGTTAAAAATAAAATCTATACTTAGTAGAATTTTTGAAAATGTTGAAATTATTGCATAATATTGATATTTCAACTTAAATTAGATATGTCCAAGCTCACTTGACAACCTATATTTTTCAGTTTTTAAAATTTTTAAATTACATTTCAACAAATAAGTATGAAACGAATAGCCGCACTAAATAAAATAATCATGTAATAATAATAACAATAAGACTGAGTTGACCTAAGATATAAAGAAAAATAATATGAATAATAAAATACATAATATAAATGATTTTTACAGAAGCAATAAACAAATTATAATTTTTTGTACAAAGATGTGATGCCTTTTTTATTCATTAATTCCAAGAAAATTTTATATGTAGAAAATGGTTTTTTTTCCTCTCAGTTCTTCCAGATGAAATGCAAGAACGAGAACTTTATTTTAAAGTTCAAAATTATGAGAAGAAATCCATAGAAAATTGTATAATATTATCACAAGATATATTGCTAGTTTTTATTTGATGGATATTATTGAATAATTATGTTCGTATTAAATTTTTAATTTTACTTTTTTACATTATATGGGTCCATTAATATCATTGATTCTCAGCAAATTAATAATATATTAGGTTTCTCCTGCCTACCATTGCCAAACATGATTTCTTTTCCTTTGGGAAAGTTCTTTACCTCTTGTACCTTTTTCACTGCAATTATCAAACAAGATAAAGGGAAATGTCTGGTAAGAGAAACCCATGTTCAAGGGAAACCCCTGCAAAATTTACCCCTCATCCAAATGCGGCCTAAGGGATAAGTGTCATGAGATTATCAGCGGTTCTGTGATATGAGCACTAACCTTCAAAAGGGCAATGAGTGATGAGAACATGTTGTTGAGATTTAATATGAAAAAGATGAATACTTATGAGTGGTTTACTCATCAGGGAATTATGAGGTTAGTCATTGTATTATGCTACTGAAGGGACCTTCTCCCAATGTTGTGGGCTTGAAAAGGCAAAGCTCCGCCAAGAACCCAATTCTTTTGTTGGGTTGTGTTTGGATGAGGTGGAAGGAGGAAGGAGGGATTTCCCCTCTTTTCCCATGTTTGATATTTGCCTGAAAAGGATAGGCTCGAGAAAATAGATTCTAGGGTAAGCATCATCAAGGGCTGACTCCCTAGTAGTCAACTAATGGGCTAAAGGTAATCGACACCCATGGTAGTTGTGAGACCAATGCTTTTGCTGTTTCACTTGTTCCTAGATCAACGAATGAAAGGTTTGATCAACTTGCTAGAGGGAGAGGCTTGGTGTGGGACTAGAGAATCATTTTGATATGCAATATATTTTCTTTTTATGCTAGGTGTTTGTATGGGTTGAATTTTCTTCATCCTCCCCCCCCCTCCCACCCCCAAAAAAAAAACAATATATATCATGATTTTGAAGGTAACTACTTATGTAATTATCTAAGGACAAGTCTAGCATACCCCCAGACTTGAAAGCCCATGTGGGAACGCCATAATAGGATCTTTAAGGATATCGCCGAATCATCAGAAGCAATTTCTACAAGAGTCTTCTCTGAGTATGTATCATGGGCCTCTTCTCTAGTGGAATTCAGGAACATTTCTACGGGCGACATCTAGCGTTCTTGGAAGGAATGTATTGACCTAGCTTAGTTGCTTCTTATTGTGTAGTTTCCTGCTTTTGGTGCTTCTCGTGGGTGTTTCGGGGTCGTGGGCTTTTATCTCTTTTTCTAGTATCTTTTGTTTCTGTATTCGCACCTCTGGTGCCTCCTTTTCTTTTAATACAATCACCATAAAAAAAAAAAAAAACCCAGGTACTCTGACTAACCATGTCAAAGAGTGAGACCCACCCTATGATCAAAAAAATGGATAGATTTATAGATCATAGTGGGAACTATCAAAATGTCCAAAATGGACTCATAAAGTCATCCTAACCCTTGATTTTTTACGATAAATCATATTGGGTAAATAATTCTACTATCATTATCAAGCGAACAATGCGGATGCACAACATCAATTCACATCAATTAAAGTTGGATCCAAACATAAAGAAAATAACATTTTTAAAGGTTTGGATTCATCATTGAATGGGTAACACATGGAACCCAACACCGAAGCGAGTTATTCGCCTAGGCTTTTTGTGGTCTCCACTTAAAGCTCCAAGGGAATACTTGCATTTGTAAAATACTAGGTGAACAAAACCCTCCTAGCAGTCCTTCACATACAACAAGGAACACGAAAATGTCGCTAATCTACTCCTAGTTGAAATAAGATTGAATATTCAAATTACCTTATCAACAACCCCATGTTTATGTAATCATAGCAGTGAATTGAACATTGGTTAATTTACAATTTGGACATCCAATAATGGGACGCACCTGACATTGTATTTTTTTAGTTATTCTTCTTCACTTGAAAATCTAACTGTGGAGACCAAAAGTAGACTTGGTAACTTACCATCAACTAAAATTTCAGTCCAAAAACTCAATTTCTAGCCACTTAATCTTAATGGTGGAAATTATCAAACACGTCCTTAATTTTTTTTCAAGAACATCCACCAACTTCGATAATTAAAATCAAGCGACTAAAAATCGAGTTTTGAGCTTAAATTTTAATTACTAGTAGGTCAGCAATTCTACTTTCAATTTGTATGGTCGGATTTTCAAGTGAAGAAACAAAACTTTAAAAAAAATAAGTGTCAGGTGTGACCTTGTAACCAGTCTTATATACACCATTTCTTGGGTGTATATAAGGACCATAAAACACCCTTTACAAGACTACAGTAGCATAGATGAATCAATTACATTAAATGTAAAATGTGTTTCATTCCAAAAGAAAAAAAGTCATATAGAAAGTGCCTACAAGCATCAACCCAGAGGGATCCACAATCTTAGATAGATTTTAACCAGACTGGTTTGGTTGGTTTTTAGGCTTTTGGAATACCGCCAACCTCCCACTGTATTCTGGTGGGCCAACAGATCACGCCACATGATGCATTTTTAAACCGGATTTATAGTATAGCAAATGTACTGTATGTAAAGCATGAGTTTTACATGCTATGTTCCAACCTAAAGCTGGCAAAGCACAACACAAGTAGAGAAATAATCTAAACTTCATTGAGTTTTTTCTGCTTCCATCAATCCCCTGGAAATAACAAACTCAAAAGCTCAAATCCATTTCTTTTTGGTCCAATGATCAGACTCTCACGTTGTCATCTTCTATTTCCTTTACTCCCTAGCCAACATCTTTTTACCTCCACGTTCTATTAAGGTCATGTCAACTTCATTTTCTCCTATTTATAATTTCTGTCTTCCCTCTTCTTAACGTTAAGAGGTTCTTTTCTACCTTAATAAGCTTTGCCAATCTATTGCATCATCACAAGCATCCTAAGATGCACCAATGACTACTTAATATGCACCAACATCATAAGAGTTGATTTACTAAACTGAAGAAGAATATTGATAGGTGAATGCAATCATGTTGACAAAATAGGGACTTCAAGGGGATACGATAGGCAACAGAGGAATCAGAAGATTTATGGTAAAAAATGAGGGCATCTCATGAAATGCAGAGAAGTGTATGCAATGCTTAATAGATAACACTGTAGAAAGGACAAACCTCCAAATAATCAACAGTCACATGCCCAGTCCCACGGTCATCCCATTTCCCATCACCATTCAAACGGTAGACCTTAACACGCTGAAAAGTAAAAGCAAGTTAGACAAAAACAAAATCAACTAGCACATCAAAAAAGTGAATACTATAAATAAGTCTTCTTTTTTCCCTTTTGATTAAAGCAATCCCAATTTTTATAGGAGGCACTACCATTGTCTTTTAGCACACTTATCACCACTTTGGTGAAAAGTATAAGGAGTAACTACATTTATCAAAATGAGTAAGACCATTTAAACGAGTAGGCAATACCCTATATAAAAAAATAGAGATCCACAACAAAGATTCCTATATTTTATGTGCGTTACAATTTTTTTTTTTGAAGTCCAAGGTATCCAAGCCTCTTGAGCACCTGACCAAGTCCTTGGACATGTGCAAACCTCCCTATCCACACACACCGGATAAAACTAGGGGGAGTGGCCCTTATATGTTGAGAATGAGACTTGAACCCAAAACATTCCCACAACTTATTAGGGCTCTTAACCTTCAAGCCAACGCTCACGGGTTTATTTTACGTGCGTTACATATCACGTGCTTGTGTGCACCTACATGTACATGTGTTTGTGTGAAGATGTATATAATATATTTAAATTGAAAGGGGTTATTGATATGTCACTCTCCTAGGTTCCTTTATAGAATTTTGGGCTTTATGTATACAATAATTACCATTTCCCCTTTACTCGGTCCGTGCATTTGCACACCTATTGGTAGTTTGGCATTTCCACCCTTGTTAAAAATTCCCTCTATTGTTTCTTTATTCTCTCTTTTTAGTTATACTTCTTATTTTCTCTCATACAATTCACCATGCAAGTAAATGAAACAAAGTGGGCCTCACAAGGTTATTTGACTAGTGTGCACCATAAATATGCTGATTTTAAAAGAAAAAAAACTATTCTTCTTACATAAGTCTATTTCTCCCACAACCCTTTTCATTGACTGAGATCAAAAACACAGTTTGGGACCTCAATGAAGATAGATATCCTGGCCCGCATGGCTTTCCAATTGCCTTCTTCAAGATTTTTTGGAACATGGTAAAGGAAGATTTGCTAACTTTTATGGTAGAACTCCATGATCAAGGCAAGCTTTCTAAGGAGTTTAGTGCAACTTTCATTGTCCTAGTTCCTAAAAAGGATAGTGCACTCCTCAAAGATTTTAGTCCTATCAATTTGTTGGTCAACTCCTACAAGATTCTATCCAAAGTCTTGGCTAACGGATTGAAAGTGATTCTCCCTATTGTCATCTCTCCATTTCAAAGAATGCCTTTCAAGTCTATTTCTCCCACAACCATTTTCGTTGGCTGAGATCAAAAGCGCAGTTTGGGACCTCAATGAAGATAGATAACCTGGCCCAGATGGCTTTGCAGTTGCCTTCTTCAAGATTTTCTGGAACATGGTAAAGGAAGATTTGCTAGCTTTTGTGGAGGAGTTCCATGATCAAGGTAAGCTTTCTAAGGAGTTTAGTGCAACTTTCATTGTCCTAGTTCCTAAAAAGGATAGTGCACTCCTTAAAGATTTGGCCTATCAATTTGTTGGTTAACTCCTACAAGACTCTATCTGAAGTTTGGCTAACATATTGAAAGTGATTCTCCCTATTGTCATCTCTCCATTTCAAAGTGCAAAAATGGAGTGTACAAATTATGGATACAGTAATCACGGCTCAAGAGTGCACCAACTATCATGAAAGGGATCATCTGCAAGCTTGAGCTAGAAAAAGAATTTGATATGGTGGATTGGGATTTCCTTCAATTTGTTCTCATGGGCATGGGCTTTAGTAGTAAATACTGAACTTAGCTGGCTATGTTTGTCCTCTAACCACTTCTCCATTCTCATTAATGGCCTCCACTAAAGAGTTCTCTCGAATCTCCGGAGAGGGCTACACCACGGTGACCCGCTTTGTCCAACCATATTTATTATGGTAGCTAAAGCCTTGAAGTCTCCTTATTTCCAAAGCTATTGAGCTCTCCATTATTCATGGATTCAATTTTGAGCATTCTTCCTTGGAGTTCCACCAATTGCAATTTGTGAATGACACCATTTTTTGTGATGCTTGTTGAGAAGATAGTGAAAAACCATAAGACTTTATAGGATAGTTTGAGCTTTCATCTTCTCCCCAAATTAAGTGCCAAACAAGTGACATATTAATATATTAGACATCAACTTGGATGATGAGGACCTCCACCTTTTTCTGAATCCATTTGGCTGCCAACCTGGATTGTTTCTCTCCACTTACCTGGTGTTCCCCCATGCATTGGCTCCTGCCATAGTTCTCCTTGGGAAATAATCATTTACAAATTTAGCAAAAAAGCCAGCACCTTGGAAAGGGAAGTTTATTTCTTTCATAGGCAAAATCACTCTTCTCAAGTCAGTGGTACCTACCCTCCCCCATCTACTTTCTTTCGGCCTTGAGAGGATTGCAAGAACTTTTTTGGGGGATGACACTACTGATTCCTAAAAGATGGGGGAGAGAGGGAGGGGGGAACCCATTAGTGATTGACTGACAGCAAGTTTGTCTTCCCCTTGATGTTGGTGGCCTTGGGGTGTGTACCAATGGTGAGATCAACACTGCTCTCCTCACCAAGTGGCCTTGGAGGCTTGGTTCTGACAAAGCTCAATTGAAATCATCACTAATAGCTAAGTATCGAATCGACGACTTTGAATGAAATGTTAGCCCTAATCCGTGGAAAGCTTTCTAAAATGTGGAGAGCCATATGTACCTGTTATGATAGATTTAGCTTAGCATCTGATGCTAAGTGGGCCGAAGCAGTAGAGTCTATTTTGGAAAGGTTGGTGGTGCTCGACCCGCTTGTGGACAACTTTCCTTATCTTATTTCAGTTGTCATCTTCCCTTTGAAGCTATTGTAGTTGATTGCCTTTCTTTCATTGGGAAGTAGCTTGTGTGGGAACCCCATTTTTAGAGAAGCCTCCCTGGCCAAGAAATTGAGTACTTGGCTTCCCTGCTACTCATTTTTGCTAATGCCTGCATTTTTATATGTGATGAGGTCACAGGTTTGGTGGCCTAACTGTTCTAGCCTTCTCTCAATGAGGTCCTTCTTTGTATGGAAAAACCATTGTGAGCCAGCCCCTTTGATACATCTAGTATGCCTAACCTCTTCCGTGTCCAGTGAGTTTCCTTTAGACTGCCAAGCTTAAGAAGATTCTTACCCATGACAACATTTGTAAGAGATAAATAATCATGGTTAGTGCTTGCCCTCTCTGCCTTTTTGAACCTTTGAAAATGTGGACCGCTTCTTCCCTATTGTCCTTTCTCCTCATCTATATGGACTCCAGTCCTAGCCACTTCGATGAGTAGTGATCAATGGTTGTCTTTGTTGCTATTCCTAAGCGATGTATAAGGGCCCTCGAAATTTTCAGTCCATTGATAGTTAGCGCTTCGCCACAATTTGGAGCTTATGGTAGGAACATAACAACAGAGTAGGAACGTAACAACAGAGTATACAAGAACAAACAAGAGACTCCTAATGAGGATAGTCGAAAAGTCAAAGCAAAACGTGGGCTTCTACCATCTCAAAGTTTCAAGACTAATCTATATCAGAGATTTCAAAAACTTCAAAAGAGTGCATTAGATTAATGTAAACCTTTTTTAAGAGTTTCTTTCTCTTTTCTTCTTATTTTCCCTTGTTCCAAGGGATAAGTGTTAGCGTTTGGACTTTGGCTGGTCTTACCTTCTTCACTGCTTCTCTCTCAATTTGGTGCACTTCTTGTGCCCTCCTAATGAAGTTACCATTTCAAATATATACATATATATATATATATGATATCATTGGAATATTTCCTAAAGTGTGTTTGCCAATTATTTAAGTTGGCAACTTGTCAACCTTAAGTTTAAAACTCAATGATGTTCATGGATGTCATATAAAACCCCCAAGTTCAAGAGTTCCTATATATGATTTAATGCGAGACCAATTTTTGGACTCTACAAATAGAAAATATAGGCTAGCAAGTATTGTTCAAGACCTCATGTGAATTATTATATGATTCCCCTTGAACATGGCACTTCTATTAATTGACTAGATCATACGTGAAACTTGAAATGCAAAAGAAGTTCATGCAAATAGCCACAATGTGAACAGGTAAATCAAAAACATGACTATCCAAGAATCAACACAACCTTGTGTTGTAAAAAACTAAACCAACTCCATAGACAAAAACAATCCTAGGCATGGTTGTGAGATAGGTAACCTACATCAGTTATTGGAGTATGAATACAATAACTCACCTCATTTGTTTTGTCCTTTTATAGGATGAACTGGATCAATCTAAAGTGGACCACAAGAATGATCGAACCACAAAATCTACATAACAAATTTTTATTTTATTTTGAAGTTAATTATCAACTGCATAGAGCTGAGCATTGCACGTTTTTCAATAGTTTTAGCTATTAGACATCCAGCAGATTCACCAAAGGGACTAACATGTCTTCAAATTTATCTGCATCTTTCTTCCACACTCCCTCATCCTTTCATCCATTTCAATTTTCAGCTGCATAAGTACAAATAATACCCATTTCCCCTTTCATCCCAAATTCATCTTTCTATACTCTACAGTTACCTCCTTACACTCCATCCTCGTGAAATAAGCAACGAAACCAAGATTCATTGCACTTCACATAAATAACATTTCAATACTAAAAAATAAAATAGGAAAAAAAATAAAGATTGACAACCACAAGTAAACAAGCCCTCGTATAGAGCAGAACCCAAGTTCTTCACAGGCAGAACTCAAAAAAACCTACTTCCATTCATCTTCATCAAATATGTGGCAGAGCCAATACATAGACTCAATCCTAACAGAAATCATGTTCTACTTCACACAACAAACAATTCAAAACTTCCAAAAAACTAAAGCACTGATAAAGAGTAGCCAACGCATGGAATTAGTAAATAATCACACAAGTAAAACAAAACCCCAATTCTCTGTTGGCAGGAGTCAAAACCCTACTTTCCACTCCGTCCACATATCCTCGTCGACAAGGTGACAAAACGCCAGCTGTCAAGTTCCCTAATCTCTCGAGTCATAATGACCCGAACTCCAACAAGTAAAATCTCATAAGATATGAACAAGTTACTTGTTTGAAACTAAAAAATCATGGATTTTTTAATCTAGGGTACATGTGGTGACATTTGTCGGAAATGAAAAAAACAGAAGCTTCTAGTAGAGTCCGAGAGCGCTGACCTGCATGGAATTCGCGGGAGAGGTGTTCTTTCCTTGGGCGCCCATCGCTGTAATCTATATTGTGGAGAGAAAGGGAAGGAATTGGAGGAGATCTGGCGAAAGGAGAGAGATTTTGGATAGGATATTTGAGGGAAATCGAGATGATACGGCGAAAATGATTAGCAAATAGGGATGAAATAGAAAACCCTAACCGCCATTAACGTACCCAAAAAACCCCTCGTTGTCTTCCTTGTTATGGAGCGAGCGAGCGTTCTCCTTCGCACTTTCCCCCGCTCCGTGGGTGGAAGAGACTCCGGACCATATAGAGAATGAGAATTACAAAAATACCCCTTAATAAATATTTAAATTACAAGAGTACCTTACGGCGATGCCGTGACTAAGCTGTCTCCGTCACAACGAGCGCCGGTCTTGCTTTTTCTCACTCGCATATGATACGACGGCAAGTGCTGTGATTTTAGTGATGTGATTTTGGTGAAATTATCATCCGAAAGCCAAAGTCAAGTATTATGTTGATCGCCGTTGATTTATTAGATAAAGTGATAATTTGTATGTTTAAAAGGTCATTAATATATAATTATTAAAAGTATTTAGTTGAATTAATAAATCTGTATTCTTTTATTTTTTTATTTTGATAACCTAGGGAAACCTCAATCAACCCTCCGACAGTCTGTTGTCAAGTCGTCAGAGAGGCCGTCTAGTTAGTTGGTTAGATCTCCTAAAACCCTAAAGAAGGCACACCACACCCACACAGTATACCTTCAGTTGACGCCGCCAGGTTCGAACTCGTCACCTCAACTGAAACCAGTGACACGCAACCAGCTCGGATACCCAACGTTAGGTAATAATAATAAATCTCTATTTAAAGAAGGGAAATTAAAAAATAATTTAAATTACTTACATTTAAAAAAAATATATGAGCCACATATTTAAAAATTGACATTTCTAGACATCCACCATCATTCTATTTAATGAATCCTACATTTAGGTTCTGTACACATCTGTACAGGTGATCATATCTATTAAAGCAAAAAAAAAAAAAACCAATGTTTTATATATTTAAATCTAAATAGTGTAAATGAAGGGGGGATATTAACTCAATATTAGAGTAACTGAAAATTCATACAATTTTATGGAATCAGTTGTCAAATTTCTATCCTACAACAAATGGAGAACGAATTTTCGAACAAAACAACATTAAAATTTTGTATGAGACACCGAGTGATTTGTCGGTGTAAAGCATGGGCTTCAGAGATGACTTGAAAGACAGAAACGTTCACAAGTGATTAAGCAACCATTCTTTGGATAAGGGGTCGAAATATCTGCAAATACATATCGTATCGACTGATATATATCGGTTTTAAAAGACCGAACGATATCGGCCGATATGATATGTGTCGGCCGTACAAAAAGATTATCGGCCGATATGCATAAATATCGATATTTAAAATTTATTTTATTAAAAACAAAATCGATACGATTTTCCATGGTTGTTCATGGTTTTGTGTGGTTTTTCACTGTTTTTAATACTGGAGGAGAGAGAAATGTAAATATCATAGGAGAGAGAAACTTATCGGCCGACATTGCGGCCGAAATATCGGCCAGACCGTTTTTTTACCCTTACTTTGGATGATTGACAAGTATTAAGATATGTCTCAATATTGTTTTGCTGGTCACCTTTAAACTTCGAGGGTGTGATTAGAGGAAGGAAGTGTGCATGCTTCAAGCATTGAGATGTGACTTAAGATCATGTGAAGCTTTTGGATTGTGTCATGAATCCGGAGTTTTATCTATAATCACTATGAAGTGAGGTTAGCAGATTTGTACGTATTCAAATAAAAAAAAAAATCATGTAGAAGGTTTATTGGAAAGTCACATTGCCATCATTTTATTTGAGGATCATAATTTTATTGCAAAACTTTGTTATTACTCTTGGAGGTAATTACAACTTATGAAATATTATTATATATTCTTCTAGTGGCAAGTGACACATCGTAGCATAAACCTTCTTTTTTTGAGATCTGGAGGTGTCTAGTGTCGCACCCGACTAGTCTTCCGGGTGTGTGAAAACACCCTTATCCACACACACGGGTAAATTGATGGGACCTTACTTTATACATATTCCTATAGAAAGTGACTCTTCACCGGAGCTCCTATTGTTTGAACCCACGAGAGATCTTGCTGAGATAACCCCTTGGGGTTCATCGTAGCATAAACTTACAAAATCCTCTTTTTCATTTGAAGAATTTGCATTAGTGTCCTGAGAGGAGAGAAGTTGAGAGCTGAGGATTAAGTTATTCTTCCCTCTATTATCACAAAATGAGTGTATTGGGTCAAAAGCTCTTCTTTTGAAACTTCTATTCCTCATCCTACAGTCTTCTCCATTTGGCCAATGAATTGAGATGAGTCTCCTGAACATTTGGTTTTTTTTTTCATACTATCTAGCTCGTAAATATTATTTTTGCGTTTATATTGATTTTCATGGAATTGAAAAAAAACCATTACCTCTCTCAGGTGATTTCATATGTAATTTTCTGCTCTTGTGGGGGCTCCATTTGTAATTCTTACTCACCTACAGACATATCTTCACATTCTCTACTTTGTTTTTTTATTAACGTATTAGAAACTGAGACTAAGTCCCACTAAAACTCTTATAGATGAGGTCATTACTCTTAGGACACACCAACATTGGACCATGGGGACTCGAATCCACAACATTTCACTTCATGAGAAGTGAGTCAGCCAGTTAAACTATTTAAATCTACTTTTTAAATATGATATTGAACCATTCCCCGACACTTTTGATTTTGCACTAATCTTAAAATCACTTTTTAATCTTCGAAGTTATTTACAAAATTTTCTATCTTTTAATACCAATATGACGATGAAAGTTCTAAGATTTCAAACTCATACAATCAAATAAAAAATCCCTCAAAATTGGCTTCAAAATTTATAAACACTTCTATTGCATCTCCACTTGTCTCAAATATACTCTCTGTTATACACTTCATACAACTTTTAAGTGGTTTACCTCAAGCACTCAAGGGTGTGGATCAATACTACAGGGCACACCACAATACACAGGGTATTCAGTTCTCAATATGTGGTCAATGAGCACTTGGTTTGAACTAGTTTTTTTAACATGCATATGCTTTGTCTATTTCTGGGTTTTACAAAAAAATCCAATCAATAATTTTTCTTCAAAATATAGATCAAAGATGTTTCCAAGTTTCAAATTTTAAATAAATAAGTGAAAGTGCAGTTTATCTTATAAAACACTTAGGTACATAGTCCACTAAGTAAAGGGATCACGAACGTGTGATAAATGTCATTTATTAGTATGCAATTCATAAAAAATCACCTTGATTAATCAATAAAACTATATTTATAAAATCAATAAATTTTAAGGATTAAAAAACAAAATAAACTGATTAATTTGTGTAAAGCTAAAATTGTAGAATTAGACTCCTGAAGTGCAAAACCTTTAGATGATTATATCATACAAACACTCTGGCTTAAGAATGTTCGAGAGTAAGATTATTTGCGATTGACTGTTAAAGTATCCAAAATGAGCCCATTATCTAATTATAGATTTTAATTTTTAAGATTCAAAGAAGATTATTGGCACTTATTATGCTCTGGGGTGCTTCAAACCAGGGGTCAAAAAATCGGCTCGGCCGATATGTAAATATCGGCCGATATCCGATACGGACGATATATCGGTCGATAATTTTATCTCTCATACCGATATCGGCATTTTCTCTCTCCTCCAATATCGGAACCGTGAAAAAATAGCAAAAAACCGTGATGAATAGTGGTGAACCGTGACAAAACCGCAAAAAACCGCAAAAAACCGTGACCCCCCTGAGAACTGTAAACCCTGAACCGCGGAAAACCGCTGAAAACCGTGTAAAACCGCGTAAAACCGCGAAAACCGCGAAAAACCGTGAATACCCCCCGAGAACCGTAAACTGTGGAAAACCGCGGAAAACCGCGAAAAACCGCGTAAAACCGTGTAAAAACCGCGAAAAACCTTATCGGTGTTTAATTTTTTTTTTTTTTTTTAAATACCGATATTTATGAATATCGGCCGATATTGTGACCGATATTTCGGACCGAATATCGGCCATATCGGCCGATATTCGGTATGTACGGCCGATACTTATCGTATCGGCCGATATTACTCGGTTTAAAAAAACCGATATATATCGGCCGATACGATATGTATCGGCCGATATTTAAACCTTTGCTTCAAACATACACAAATCTCAGTTGAATCTAAATTAAAAAAGGAAATAATTTATATCAATAGTTTGAATTTGTTGTCAAATAGGTTATGTATAAGGCCTTTAGTATGATTAAAGAGTCTCTAAAAAATATTGTTGAGGTAGAAATTGATGGTGCACTATCACCCATGAGAGCTGAGATTTTTTAATAGGTGAAGAACATAAATTTCTATTTTTTCTTTATTTACCAAATGTGTTCGAATGAATGATCATAGTGCCATGGATAATGACTTTGTGAGATTCGCACTTGAATGACAAAGATGTATGTAAGATTATTTAACAAGAGGAACAATTTTACAATATAGAGTAATATATATTTTTATATGTGTGTAATTCAATTGGTTGCATCCTGCCTCTTTCCGCATAAGGAAGCGGGAGGTTGCGGGTTCGAACTTCCATAACCTAATTTCAATGTGCCCTAGGGGTAGTGAGGTCACCAGTGGGAGTTTTACGCTGAGTTGGATAGGCGGGAGGTTGTAGGGTTGAACTCCCATAACCTAACCTTGGTGTGCCCTGGAGGTAGTGGGTTCACTTGTTGGAGTTTTACGTTGGGTATCCACGATTTCCAATACGTGAATTAAAAAATAAAATAAAAAAAATATTTTTATTATAAATTTTTAACTATTCATATTCTATTTTTTGAAATAGATGATTAAATAGAATAAAACTTTATGCAGCACTCTTATTTTTCTTTTATGTCATAGTCATTTATTTGATGTTTTTAATCATGTTAACTAATCTATCTCCCTAATCCAATCCCTATCAAATCTTGAATTGCTGACAAAGTAAATTAAAGAAGGTTTCAATGTGTACATATTAAAAAAATATTGACGAAAGTCTCATCGCCTCATTCCATATGGATTGGAGCCACCCCATCAATAAAGTAGGACGACTTGTACTCCAACATGGTTCGTTAACTCATCTTTACAATAAAAATTAGTTTATTTTTAATAATTATTTATATATAATTATCTTTGGATTGTGTCAGAGGCAGTCATCTAATAAATCATGACATAGGCTCATGGAAAGAAGAAAATCTATTAATTAATTAATTATTTTTATGATATTCAAAATACAGATTTTAATTTAGAAAATAACGTTTTATTATTCATGAGAAAATGTATTTCTTATGTTTTATTTCACAATCATTTTCTTGCAGAAAGAAGAAATTAAGAGAAAATACTTTAACGTGAGTTGGTGCCCCCACATTATAATTTGAATTAATCTTTAATGCATTTATTAATTAAATTCGATCATAAAGGAATAAAGGATTATTCCTTAAGTGGAAAGCCCTCGACTCTTTCTGCAGTCTGCACTGGCCTCCACTATAAAAGCCAGCCGCTTCCAATACCTCCCATTTGCTCTCAGCTATTTTGGCAATGGCGATTATGAGAGGAACCTCTTACCTTCTTTGCCTTGTCGCCCTTTCGCTTCTCTCCATCTCATCTGCTTCGATTTTCTTCGAAGAGCGATTCGATGGTACGCAAAGATCTTCACTCTTTCTCCTCTAGTCCTGTCATCGCATTTCTGTCAATGTTTCCCAAGACTACTAAATGAATTTTCTTTACCTGATCTACTGTCTGTGTATTTTTATTTTTTATAATCTGGATTTCGGACATCGTCGCTTTATCTGAAAAGATCCACTTCCTGTGTTTTCATCACTAATTTGAGAAAACACCGTTTCCCCTATCCATTACGGATCTGATCCGTTCTTGATATGGTCACCGACGTTTGTGTCTATCAGATTTACTTGCCTTTTAGTCTCACATTTGTCATTATGATTTTATTTGTTGTGTATTCATTTTTGATTCATTTTCTAAGAATATGGATGAGCATTTTACTTACGGTTAAGATTGTGAATGCTGGAGATAATCTGGGCTTCATTTGGATGCATGGAACTGAAACACCTTTACACTGGGGAATACCATTTTCAAGTAAGAATAGAATCCCGCACAAAAACAAAGAAAAAAAGTATCAATAGAAATGAATTCGACCATTTTAGTTGAAAATGTCATTTTCGATGAAAGTGCTTTCCTTTTCATGCGTCCAAATGGAGTTCTTCTGTCACTTAAGTCTGTTATTTCTGAAGAAAATTTAGGTTTTATTTGGGTGCATGAATAGGAAGCTGCTTCCTTGAAAAATAACCAATTTTAAATATAAAATCGTAAATGGGATTAACCATTTCTCCTTCAAAACAAAAGCAAAACTGCTCTCAGAGTAAAGAGTTTCCTACAAAAAAACAACCTCACTATAGCCTGTTTAGCCAAGAAATCCACCACACAATACGTTATGTCCCGTGTAGATACATGACAGTGAAAGTACTTTGCTACTTTAAACCGATTTCTACTTTAGTTAAAGATGGTCATTTCCACTAAAGCATTGCCCTTTTCATGCATTTTGTGCTGCATTTGGTAGTAGTTGCTCAATTAACATCTGACTTCACTGTTCCATGTGGATGCATGGAAAGGAAAGTATTTTTCATTTAAAATAATCATTTATAACAAAAAATGTTACATCCATGCTTATTTTATTTAAAAATGATTATCTTCTATTAAACTTCTTTTCTTTCCATTCTTCCAACAAGAGCCTATACTTTTGGAGAGTATCGTATTTTGTCAGAAAGGATATCTTTTTGGAATTTATGGTTTATGGCAATCTTAAATCCTTGGGGGTGGACAAGAAGAGCTCCAAAGCCAAATCAGGATAAATGTCTGAAAAGATTGTCAGCACTAAATGCTGATATTGATTTGGAACATTGGGGTGAAGTCATGAAAATGTATCTCACTTAATGTGATTTCTCCATTTTCTGCACTTCTGCAATTGAAGAGCAGAATGGATCGCCTTATTTCTGAAAGAATATTAAAGCTGATCAAGGTTTTGTTACCTGGAAATGCACTATATTTCTGTCTTAGAAAAAAAACCACCTTTTTTTCGGCAGCTAGGCTTTTAAGTAGTAGTATACTATTAAATAAAGTTTCTAATGGCAGAGTTGTCTATGTTTGTAACATGGTTTCATGATCCATTCCGATTTTGGCCTCTGGTTACATTAGATTCTGTCATACCCTGTTCTTATTCTATGGATGTGGAAATTCCAGCGCATGTTCAAAATTGCATATTAAGTGGATCTTGGGTGAGGTGCAAATTACATGACCTCGAAAACAGGAAATAGGGCTTTAAATTTGATTTGTAAAGTCCTACTTTAGGCATAAAAAAGTTTAAAAAGCAGGTCAAGTGCTGGTTAGACTGGCTATACTGCGAAGGAGGAGCTTCTATGACAACTGGAACTGACCACGGTTTCTGCAAGAAAAAGAGTGGAAAGTTCGTTCATAATGCTTCCAAAATCTGGCACTGGACAGGCCCAATGTTGGGTTTTCTGTCTTGGTCTATAGTCAATTAGAGTTGCGTCTTTGAGTTTTGAATTGCGGATTGATTAAAGATTTGATAAAAAATAATGGCAAGCATTATGAAGAGGATAACAATGCTATATGTTAGGACTGCGTATCCAGCCCAAAAGGCTAGACCATTAGGTGGAGTGAACCAAGTCCTTTATAAGTCCCTAAATGCCCCCCCTCTCACAACCAATGTAGGACTCGTTCGCTGCTCCAACAATCCTCCTCTCGAATGAGGCTCTCCGGCGGATAAAAAGTCACCGGCTATCCCATTCGGCTAGGGGATCACCTGAGTTTACATGTGTTGGCTTGAGGATATAGCTCCAATACCACTTCTTAGGAATGGGTATCTAGCCCCAAAAGGCTAACCCATTAGGTGGACTGACCAAAGTCCTTTGTAAGTCTCTAAATTTCCCCCTTCACAACCAATATGAGACTCGTTCACTGCCCCAACACTATATTGTTGTTGTATTAATAGGGATGCAAGAATTATCATAATCCTAATTACTTGCTGAAGTTGGTTTTGTGGTTATGCTTATTTGCGTGTCATATATCTGAAAGGCAAATCAAAGCAACAAAGTGGAGGTTGTAAACTATTCTGTGGGTAAATTCTTTCTACGTGCCAATAACATTGGGGAGTGTTTGTTTGAGAATCATTAGATTTTTTAGTATAGGGGTGTTACGACCCTCTATCAGTTGCCCTGTGGTACATTAGCCCATGGGACCCATGAGTCTCCACGGTTACTGCAATCAAGGCAGAGACGTGTTGGAATTGAGACAGGGAGAGAAACTAGGTAAGAGTGGAGAACAAGGGAACACAGAGGCAAGGACGTGGGTGGTGACTGCAAAAGCCACTCTTGGACTTTAGTAACTGAGTGCTACAACAATTACTTAACCGACCAATGGAAATTAGAGAGAGGGGCTGTGTTTTGTAAATAGGACTGTAATAAGAGAAGTAGGGAGGAAGGAAAAATTAGCAATGAATTGAGGTCCGTTTCTGACCCAAACAGAAACTTATCACTGTAATTTTTGTTCAATCGTAATCTAGTCCTATCAATTGGTATCAATGGCCGAGACGATGATATGTCACAGCTCACCAACAAGGAGAGGATAGAGAGGTTGGAAATTAATGTGCATGAAATGTTGGAAAGAGTTCGACAATTAGACACGACCGTTAAAAGCAATTCTCAA
This sequence comes from Chimonanthus praecox, assembly GCA_022113865.1. Classification (NCBI taxonomy): domain Eukaryota; kingdom Viridiplantae; phylum Streptophyta; class Magnoliopsida; order Laurales; family Calycanthaceae; genus Chimonanthus; species Chimonanthus praecox. The sequence goes on along the minus strand of CM039086.1, from coordinate 11,845,748 downwards.
AGGACGACTGATTGATTACAACACTTCGAAAAGACTTATGGGCCTTCATCAAGGCTACTTTAGAATTACGAGTCCAACCCAAAGCATCGACGCACAGTCAGACCATACATCATGGAGAGAATCTAATGTAGAACAGCCTGCAACTAGGCAGGGGCGGAAGACTTGTAACTGAGATAAGCTTGGGATAAAGCCCAAGGCAGCGACAATAGGGTATCTCCTCTGGGATTAAGCCCAGAATCAGCGATGGCCGGAACAAAACCAGCAATGAAGGTAAAGTCTGCAACTCGGCAGAGATGATAGAGGAAAATAAGATAGTAAATCTATATCAATTCATATATTCCAAAAAGAAGTGAGTCCCTCTCTTACATGCATTGTATTTATAAGAAAAAAATAAGAAATCAAAATAGAAAAGGACTCCTAAATCAAAATAGAAAAGGACTCCTAAATCAAATAAGAAAAGGACTCCTAAATCAAAATAGAAAAGGACTCCTAAATCAAAATAGGAAAATGACTCCTAAATCAAAATAGAAAAGGACTCCTAAATCAAATAGGAAACTAATTAAAATTGGACTGCTAAGATCCCAAACGAAAATAACAAATCCTACTTGCTAATTAAGAAATAAATAAATAAAGAAATAAATAAAAATAAATAGAAGTGAAATTTGTGTGTTGCATCTTCCGTGTCCTACATCAGAATCAATCTGCCTCAATCAACAATGCCCAACCGCGATACATTAAAATGGACTTTTTGGGATACTCGAGAACGGAACCCACTAAATGACTTAGGTTGAGCAATTTTTCAAGTATCACGGGATGACAACGGACCAAAAGGTGGCATTGGTATCTTTTCATTTGGAAGGGGAAGCCTACGCTGACGAGTTGTGCACCCGTTTTGGACCCATTGAGTTTGAGGACTTTGATGAAGCTCTCTCTAAAATTAGGCAACATGGAACTGTTTGGGATTATCAACAAGAATTCGAAGGACTTCCAACCTGAGTCCGAGGGTGGCCTAAGAAAGCACTCTTAGGAGCATTCATTGGAGGGTTGAAAGGGGAAATTGGAGGCGAAGCCGAATTTAGACCCCATTAGCAAGAATATTTTCAACTGCAAGGAACACAACTTAACATGAGCTCGACTTATCACCCACAAACCGACTGGCAAACCAAAGTAATGAATTGCTGCTTGGAAACATCTTCGGTGTTTCACCAGCTAGCAGCTAAAACAATGGATTAACTAACTTCCTTGGGCCGAGTATCAATACAACACCACCTATCAACAATCAGCTGGCATGATGCCATCCAAGTCTTTGTATGGGTGAGATCCCCCTCAGTTGATTCGATATCATTCTAATACGACTTCAGTTAACAAGCTCGATCAAGAACTTAGAACTCGTGACTGGTTCCTAGCAACTCAAGGACAATCTCTGTAGAGCACGACATCGGATGAAAAAACAGACTGATTCATGCCGACGTGAACTTGAATTGGCTGTAGGCGATTGGATCTACTTAAAATTACAACCATACCAACAAATTTCAATGTTCCACCGAGCTTGTCAAAACCTTGCAAGTTGGTATTTTTGACCATTTCAAATTTCAGAGCGAGTAGGATCAGTGGCGTATCGCCTGGAGTTACCACCGAGCTCTAAGCTACATTAAGTATTCCATATATCTTGACTGAAACTGCGGATCGGTCCTACAGATTTTGCGAGCAATGAGATTTCCGCTGTGAGGGAGGAAGGCAGAATTCAACCTGAGCCGGTAGAAGTTCTTGACTATCTTATGGGTCAAAAGAGGATCCATGGACGTCATTGAAGCGGTGGTACGATGGAAGCATCTGCCTCTAGAAGATGCCACGTGGGACTTGGTGATGATCTCAATCAAAGAGAGAATCTGTTACGATCCTCCATCAGATGGTGGGACCTATGGGACGCCAGCCCATGGAACCCATGAGTCTCTATGGTTACTGCAGTCAAGGCAGAGACATGCTGGAAGCGAGATAGGGAGAGAAACCAGGGGAGAACAAGGGAACACAGAGGCAGGGATGTGGGTGATGACTGCAGAAGCCACTCGTGGACTGTAGTAACTGAGTGCTACAACAGTTACTTAGCCAATCAATGACAGTTAGCAGAGAGGGACTGTGTTTTGTAAATAGGACTGTAATTAGAGAAGTAGGGAGGAAGGAAAAATTAGCAATGAATTGAGGTCCATTTCTGACCCAAACAAAAACTTATCACTGTAATTTTTCTTCAATCGTAATCTGATCCTATCAGGGGGTCATTAGATTATTTAGTCTGGTAATGGTTACTCCATTTAAAAGGCAACACAAGAAGATGGGGACTCCATGCCTAGTTGTATGTAAGCCACTTCTGATGGTTGATGTCAGAAGATGACCCCACAACTTTACACATTGGTTGAACTGGATGATTGCAGAATCTTCAGATCTAGGTGCTTGTCAAGTTTTGCGCTCATCCCATCATCCCAACCTTATTTATCCCATCATCTCAACCTTAATCTTACGGCCCACAGTTTCAAGGGCATATAGAAGATGAGTTAGATTCAATAGATGCAATGATCAGATGGGCCCAAACTCGAAAGGTACCTTTTTATTGTTCCGACACTCATCTAGCTCATTATCTTTCAAAAAAAAAAATTCTTGCTCATCTAATATGTCAAAATGTGTGCTTCACCCATCTGACATGGTTCATTTGAAATTCTTAATTTACCATAGTTACAAGCATACAAGAAGTTCCCAAGAAGAAAGTTGGCTTATTTATTTACTTATACACATATTTTGGGTGAATATCATTCCAAAAAGAGGTAAAATGCCCAAAACTACACCAAATGTACAGATAGAAACAGCTAAGCAGAAAAGTGTATCTTCAAATGGGGGATTATGGAGGACAGAGGCCCATTCAGGACCATAGAAGTCAAGCATCTAGAGGGGCCTAAGTGCCTAACCACCGACCGTGGGCATGGTAAACAAGATAAAAGGGCAAACTGCCACCTCCTAGATTTGTTGCAATTCATCTAATCATGGTCTTTATTGTACCAATAATTTACTGGTTTATCTTTCAAAAAAAATACTGTCTTACTTGTTATGGTTTTGGCATCTTGCTCATAAACTTGTAAGAATGAAGATTCTTCCACCAAACCACTTATTAATGATTTCTATTGTTCTTCTGTTTGTGGCTGGGAATCAAAGATGGCTGGGAAAACAGATGGGTGAAATCTGATTGGAAGAAAGATGAGAAAATGGCTGGGGAGTGGAATCATACTTCTGGTAAATGGAATGGAGATCCTAACAACAAAGGTACTCTTCTGATTTCTTTTTCTTATTATCTCAAGTTAATTATTGTACCACCCGTTGCATACTTGATAACACTTTCAAAATACCAAGTACGTTGTGCTCCAGATGTTTCAAAGATATTATTCGTATTATTTGTGGCTTAGGAAGATCTTAAAGTGTGTATTTGGTGCATGGTGATGACTGGGTCTGTCATTTCAATGTAGGCATCCAAACCACTGAAGACTATAGATTTTATGCCATTTCAGCAGAGTTTCCTGAGTTTAGCAACAAGGACAAGACTTTGGTTTTCCAGTTCTCTGTAAAACATGAGCAGAAGCTTGACTGTGGAGGTGGTTATATAAAGCTTCTTAGTGGTGAAGTTGATCAGAAAATTTTTGGTGGTGAGACCCCTTATAGGTAATTGGCACTATTGTTTCTGACTGAAGTGCTTCGATACTTGTCTGTTAGTGCTCTGGTTTAGTAATTCATTATGGGGAATTGCAGTATCATGTTTGGACCAGATATATGCGGCCACAGCACCAAAAAAGTGCATGCTATTTTTTCACGCAATGGAAAGAATCACTTGATCAAGAAGGATGTTCCTTGCGAGACTGACCAGCTTACTCATGTTTACACACTCATAATTCAACCAGATGCTACATACAGCATCCTTATTGATAGCAAGGAGAAACGATCAGGAAGTCTGTATACTGATTGGGACATTCTCCCACCCAAGAAAATCAAGGATCCACAAGCCAAAAAAGTAAGCATTTTTCTTTGCAGCAGCCAACCTTTGTGTGTTTGCTATCCCATGTATCACCTATCAATGACAAAACAATTGTTGCGTCATCGACATTGCCAGAACTATAATACGCATCATGGTGTTTATCTTCTATTGGTGCTAATGGTATAGCAGTTTCACACTGCGTTATATCTCTTACATAGAATTTCCATTCCCTTTTTGTCATATTCAGAACTTTGATGTTAACAGCCTGCATACTAATCTACAGCCTGAAGATTGGGATGATAAAGAGTATATTCCTGATCCTGAAGATAAGAAGCCAGAGGTACCCCTCCATCAAGATTACAATAAACTTCCTCTTTTTAATCATAAAATGCTTATTAAATAGTGGTTTATTAATCTTCAGACAGGTTTGATAATGATATACCGTTTTTCACTTTATCAATCTGGAATAATTCAAGTTAAACTGTATAATACAAGTATATCTCACTTGAATGTAGCCATTATCACTTAAATATTTTCCACCTTGGTTGGCAGTGATATCAAATGGAACTTGTCTATGCTCATGTTTTCCTTTGTCCGCCACTTACTTGATAGGAACAAACATACGCAGATGAAGATTTTGTGTTTACATTTGCTTTATTGGATATATGCCATATTTATTTTGCTGTGAATGATCTAGTGTCTGCATATCATACTTCTTCAATTTTGATTTATGTATCCGACATTATCAATTCTGAGGACCGCCTTGGTCCTTTTCTTCTCATCCCAATTGAACAATAGTTTTGCTGGCAGCATTGGCTGAACTGTTTTTATAACTTATCCTGGTCTTGTGGTTATTCTAATGCAACATTGTCCTAATTAAGCTATGGGTTAAATTGATTTAGTGTGTCTTCTTGTATCTGTTATGATGTTTTTATTGCCTTCTAACAGTAGCTTCTAAGAAACCTATATTTTTGCACTGAACTAATTGTTCCTTTCTGTATGCACAGGGGTACGACGACATTCCAAAGGAGATAACTGATCCTGATGCTAAAAAGGTTTCTAGGTCCTTATAGGACATTTTCTTGATATAAACTTGTTTATCAACGGAATGCCTATGACAAGACCCATAGCACAGTTGACAAGTGCTTGCTCTAATAATCTTAATGGTTTGGGTGTTCCAAGTCCCATTGCCATTTAAAAATCATTTTTTGAGAGTTAAAACAACATTCTATGGAATCCTTGGTAACCACTGCTGAGCTTTTTTGTCATATCCAATGTGCTTGATGCAGCCAGAGGACTGGGACGATGAGGAAGATGGTGAATGGACAGCACCAACAATTCCAAACCCTGAATATAACGGACCATGGAAACCAAAGGTTTGCCAATTTGTGATATAAGGACATAACCTAGTTCGGAGCCTCAGTTTTGATAATTGTTTTTCATCCATTTGCAGCAAATTAAAAACCCCAATTACAAAGGAAAATGGAAGGCACCAGTGATCGACAATCCAGGTTTTAGTTGATTTCATGTGTGTGCATGCATGCACACACTATTCAGGTTCTCATTTCATCCTTTTGTGTTTAATTTTCAATCTAACTTGTCGTCATATACCCCAGATTTCAAGGATGATCCCAATATTTATGTTTACCCCAATTTGAAATATGTTGCCATTGAGTTGTGGCAGGTAAACATCTCTTCAACATCTACCTCTTTCCAACCCCCCTCCTAAGAAAAGATAAAAACTAGCTGAACATTTGGTTTTGTCAGGTAAAATCGGGAACCCTATTTGACAATGTATTAGTTTGTGACGATCCAGAATATGCAAAGAATCTAGCTGAAGAGACCTGGGGAAAACAAAAAGATGTATGTAGCTTTCATGAAGAACCTTCTTTCCTCCATTTTTTTTGAATTTTTACTGGCAATGTCATTGTTGATCATGAATTCTGCAGGCTGAGAAAGCAGCGTTTGAGGAGGCGGAGAAAAAGACAGAGGAGGTATGATATTGATGGCTGCTAGTGTTATTCTTTTTTACTATTTATTTATTTTTGTGGCTGAAAAGTATCAGACTTATTGCAATGTCTTGATTGGTTGATGCTGTAGAAAAGTAATTGGTATTTGTCTATGCCTATAGTCACAACACTTTGAAACTACACCATCAGTCATGGAACCATGTGATACATTTTTGAATTTCATGACACATGGCATATTGGATTCCACCAAAATTAAAGAAATGGTTAATGACGTGCAAAATAAAAGATACTTGCCTCATCATAGACGTGTGTAGCCGTTTGTTTAAATAAAAAATGAATAATTGACTTGTTATCCCATCTCAGTTGTTCATTTTACTTGTCTTAGATCAAATGGCTAAAGGTGTCTAAATGAAGTTTGGTTTCATGAACTCTTTTAAGAAAAGGCCTCTTCTTATTGGCACTTTAACAATCCTAATTTGGTTTGGTTGTTCGGTTGACCCCATCTCATCCCACATGTTATTGGTTTCAAAAGTCACAAGAATTTTTTACTCAATTTGTCATATTAGAGGATTTGGATGCCTAGATACAAGAATGATGTAATCTATATTTCAATCTTTCCCAAGTTACAAGGATGCAGAATTAAATTAGTGGTTATTGCATTTGGAATTGCATGTGGGTAATTTATTTATTCTTTCTTTGGAGACTCCTTTTTCTAATGCTTTTCTCTATTTGATCTTTTGGCAGGAAGCTAAAGATGATCCCGTTGATTCAGATGTAATAAGCTCATCCAATTACAAGTTGTCATACTTTTTTTTTTTCGAATTCCTGATGGTCTAGTTCTAATTGTTGTTGTGTTTCACAGAATGAGGATGAGGATGATGCTGCTGATGATGATGATGCCGATGCAGATCCAGGAGTGGATGATGCTGGTGATGATGATAGTGTACATGTATGCTGCTGCTTTTTAAGTTTTCATGTTATACCATCTTTTGTATCTATGAGGTTTTTTTTTCATGTTTTCCTCTTTGCTTGCGTTTGCAGGACGAGCTTTAGAGAGAAAGAAGATGAGCTTGCATTACTGGTTGCAATTTAGTCTGGAGATGAGTTTCGGTGACAATGCAATCGATTTTTATGTTTTTTGTATTTAGGAAACCTTTTTTGAGAAAGCCATACAAAACATTTGCAGCAACAATTTTCTCTGAGCGAATTTTTGACAGGAATGAAGTGTTAGAGAACATCAACTCTCGTGATACTCAAGCAGAAGAGAGTAGCTATCATAGAATAACAATAAAATGGTCTGATTGTGTGTTTTTCCCCATTTTCCACCTGAAGGAAAGGAAAAGTATGCCTCCTCCTAAGGCCCCCATGTTTTCTATCTCTTTCGTCGGAACTGTTTTCCATTTGGGGGAGCAGGGTCTTAAAAATTGAGCACATAAAATGACTCAATATTCCTTTTAGATATGGTTTTCGAGGCATGCTAATTTAAAATAAGGTATTAGACTAACTGCGTGGTGCTTTATGGCATAAGGTGTGTGTTTCACAACATACAATGCTAATCATAGAGGTAGGTAGTCGTCCTGTTTCGTGTTTATCTACGAGTATTTTTCCTCTCTGGTGTGGAGAAGGGCAGATGGGGAAAGTTTTGTTTAGGAAAATATTTGCTGATGCCGTTCTTTGACATAATTTTCTATGTAAACCCACTATGAAAGAAGAAGGATTCGATACTGCCATTGCAGCACCTACCTCGGTGCTGCTATCACAATTTTTCTCCAATAATTAATACACGGTGTTTTGTGGTGTTTATAAATCATATCATTTTAAATATATATTTTGATTTACTTATACAGGGTCACAAATATAAAGCTTGAATTTTAAATTTTCATCGGTGGATGGTGAATATACAAGACTTGGTTTTATCATTTTAATTTGAAAATGATGTGAATTTAAATAATATTTTAAATGATATGATTTGTAAACTTTACAAAATGCTACATGTTAAGTTACTAGCGAAAAATGTTGGTGCAGCACAAATAACTTCTCCCACAGGAGGGCAGAGGCAATGGCTTCGTTGAGAGGCAACCGAGTCGTTTATCTTCCTTTCCCCAGTCTATATAATATAGATGGTTTTGGCGTTCGCCTGGTCAAACTTTGATTTTCGAATTTGGCGGAATGTAGTGTATCGGTCGAATTGGACTGGATTTTTCTCGACCGATACATATTGGGTTCTATGGTATTATCATATGTATTACTGGCATGAGGTCCACCAAATAGAGTGTCAATGGGCCTATTGAAATGATTTTTTTTTTTTTTTTTCAATATAATGTTAAAAAAAATCACATGGATTGGATTGATCAAATCATATTTTTTAAGACTATAAAATTTAGAGATTAAAAGACTAATTTAAAATAATAAAATTTTAGAACCTTAAAATATCACTTGATTAATCTAATCAAAGTGATTTTTTATAGACAACATAAGAAAATACCATTTCAATGGGCTTATTACCACCTCATTGGTGGGCTCCACACTTGAGTGGTGCAACCTAGTGCACTGATAAACATCACATTTAACATTTAAGGAAATGGAAGATATGACTCCTGTGATTAAATCATGATAATTCTTTTTATATTATATTCATGGATAAAATGATTCATTGTTTTGGAACAATTTTTTTTTTGGATAACATGAGTATCCTCATTCTATATTGGAGGTGAGACTAATCCCTCAAATACGCAAAACCACCTGCAGATCTTGTGCATCATGTAAGTCTTGTGCATTAAATACAAATTTTTAATAAATAAAAATAATTTAAATTTATGAAAATATGAATATTTTAAAAGACAATCTTTGAGATGATTTTATTTAAATCTCATATATACTTAAAGATCATTACAATGAACCATCACACTCGATAAAATAAATTTACTATTTAATAGTTAACAATTAATATTCATATAATAAATATTTAAAAGTGTCATATGAAAGAGTAACAAATTTCGTCTTCCATTATTTTTTTTATAGTTAGATGATGAAGGTAGGATTGGAAAATCTTAATGATCAGTTGACTTCATTGGAAAATCTCAATGATAAGTTGACTTCCAATTCAATAGATCTGATTTTTATAATAAATATCATTTGAAAAATCGACAACACCCCATCCAGTGGGCCTCATCCATGTAGGCCCTACAGAACCAGCCAAGGTGACATCATTCATTTCTTGACTGGTTGTAGTTTACTTTCATATTGATAAATGGAAAAAAAAAATGTGCAAAAAACTAGCTAAAAATTATAAAAAGATATTTTAACTTTTAAGATGGAGTTTAAGTGAATTGGAAGAATTTGGTTTAATTTTGTAATACAAAAATCTAAAAATAAAAAAAACCTTATATAAAAATTAACTAAAAAAAATTATATTTGGTGATTTTAAAGGATACAAGAAAGATTATTTTATATTGACATTTAAAAATAAAAATTATAAAAAATTGTAAATTAATATATTGACCTACAAAGAGTATAATTATAGTAGTATCTTAACTTAGAATTTACATAGACTTTACTTGGATGAGGAGAAGTGAGAAAATTTCTTCTTATTTCTTTTGAATTTCTAGTGAGGAGAGAGAGAAAGTGAAATCCAAAGCTCTCCTGAGTCCTCACTTCACTGTTTAAAAAGTTCTCCGACTCTACCTTTTTTTTTTTTAAATAATATATTTATTTTTAGGCAGTGATTTTTGAAGCATAAGGATTTTTTAAAGTGCACTAAATTAAAAATAATAATTAATTTTACCTTTATTTTCAAAAAAGGAAAAAGAGGAAAGAAGGAAAATAAGAATAAAATTATTATTTTTAATTTTTTTTTGTCAAACACAGTTTTATCTAATGTCTCACTTCACTCTCGTTTGCTCTTTTCCTTCCCCTTTTCTCTCCCCTCGCTCTCCTCTCTCTCTCTCTCTCCTCTCTATCCTTTCCGGAAGAAAATGCAGTCATCCTCCATCTCCTTCTCTTCTCCCTTCTCCATCTCCAGATCCAACCGGGCCTCCTCTTTCTCCGATCTCGTATTCTTCTCCGCCTCCAGACCTTCTTTACTTCGATTCTGTGGCCTTCGGCGAGAGGCACTCGCGTTTTCCTCCTTAAAACCGTCTGATTCCGCTCAGATCGGGCTGGTCCATGCGCGGAAGTTGCCGAGGGAGCCTTCCGCTCTGCTGTCAGACAATGGAGGCCCCGCTAAGGGATTTGACTATGATCTTGTAATCATTGGAGCTGGAGTTGGCGGACACGGTGCTGCAATCCACGCTGTCGAGAAGGTGTGGTGAATCTGTTGAAACTGACGTGTCTTTCTGCCGATTCTTTATCTTGTAATTTGGATCTTGTCTGATGACGCTTTGGTGGATTTGAGGTGTCATTTGAATTGTAAGTGGAGTTGCTGTAGTGGGAAATATGAGATTCTGCAGTAATTTGATTAGCTGAATTTTGACTTTTCCTCCAATGCTTTTCACTTTCACTTTCGCTTCTTAGATTGGAGAATTCATCGCATCTCCAGTTCTTGGAAAGAAATTTGAATCTAATCTGACATTCTGGTGCTTTGAAATGTATCATGAATTGGGATGGAGGTTTCTGACTCTTGTAGTAGGAAATCTGAGTTCCGTAGTAATGTAATTAGGTGAATTTTAGGTTTTGGTAGCGTTGTTTTTCTTTTCTTGAATTCAATGCATTTTTATTTTATTAACTTTATTTTGTGAGAAAGCATTTTCAGTATGATGTGACTTCTACGGTGATTTTGGGGTCTCATTTTAACTGGAAGTGATGTTTTTGTTGTAGGAAATGTGAGTTTTTGTAGCAATGTAATTATCTAAATTTTAGACTTTCGTTGAATTTCTTATTCTTTCCCCCGTTCATTTGTTCTCCCAGGAATTTTGTGTTAGGGGTGCCAAGATAAATTATAAGGCTACTAGTTGGTCAAACCTAAATCAAAGTTTGGATGAGTTTAGTCCACAAGATCAACTAATTAGTACAAAATTTGTTGTTTCACTGACTCATCTGTGCAACCCCTAGTCAGAGGTATAGAAAATTAAACACTATCAATTTATTTATTGAAGTAATAGTTTATGATATTCCATTGAATCAAAACTGGAGAGTAATATGTGAGATTGCAATTCATCACTCATCAATGATCATTTAATATCAACTGATGACTTAAAATAAAAATGATAATTCACAATTAGAAAAGGAACAAATACCTTAAATTGCAATTTCTTTCTTTCTTTCTTTTTCTTATATTCACCTTGACCCACCAACCCAAGCACAATTTCTTCTTCAATGTATTCTTTTCTTTTTTCTTTCACACTTTAGAGAGAGAGAGAGAGAGAGAGAGAGAGTTATTGATTGTGGCAACATTTTATAGGTTCCCTTGTATAAATACTTTTGAAGTTCTCTTTCAAAAATTACACACTTGTGATGTCATAAATGTCCTTTTTATGTTTCTTATTTAGACTGGTAATGTTTCCTTGGTCATTCAGATTTGATAAGCTCATACTGTAACATATCTGCATGTTTTATGTTTTTGAGGAAAATATGTTGCTTTCAGGGATTATATCCCTTTTTCTTTGCTTCCACTGTTTTACTTTGATCTCGATTTTGCCCCCAAAGTCATTGAAGTATCCACTGACTTTTTTCTCCTTGGAATCGAAATGCTACTGAAATAAAAGAACAATTAAAACATTGGTCACAGGGTCTGAAAACTGCCATCATCGAGGGGGATGTGATTGGGGGAACCTGTGTAAATAGGGGTTGTGTTCCTTCTAAAGCTCTTCTTGCTGTGAGTGGACGAATGCGAGAGCTCCAGAATGAGCATCACTTGAAGGCTTTGGGGTTGCAGGTAATGGCTTGTTTTTATTCTTTTTGAGCATTATGCATAATGCATGTATAGGTTCCAAATGCAACAACTTCTACACTGTATTATATATTTTTTTGAAAGTACAGTAGGAAATATTCTTAATTTAAATTCCGATGTCATGTGTGTGTGAGTATGCCCCAGACCAAATTTTGATTTTATGGCCATAACCTTTGAATTGTGTGCAGCAAAATGAATGGTTAGACCAAAGTGTTCTGGTCATTTATTCTGGAGGTCCCTCTTGAGATGGTTACTATCATCAAATGAAGGTGAATGTGAGCCATGATCTAGAGTTCTTATCCACCCAACAAGTATGGATATATGCTGGTCAAAGCAGGTCCCATGATCTAGGTTGGAGTTTTGGAGTAACAACTTGTTGGGTTAGAATGTACCTTGTTTACAGGTAGCATACGTTATACAATAAGAAAATTATAGTGAAACTTGATGAAGTTTTGAAATTTTCTATACATCAGACTGGGTGCACGATACATGTACATTTTCTCACACCCTTTAGACCTGTAAATTGGATAATTCTGCCTCAATCCCATGTGCATTATGTGTCATGCTTCTGGTACGAGGTTTTGAAATATGAGGAACTTCATGAAGTTAGTGTTTGTTCCGATTAGAATGTTAAGAGGAAATGATAATTGTGGAAGAGATATTGTGGCAACTAAATATTGTCATGATAGCCTGTTAATGCTATATAGTAGTTGTGAAAAACTCTTAAAACTATCAAATCATCACTGCATTAGTTGATATGTTCAGCTATGCCATTTTTATAATCGAATTTTTATTGGCTGTTCACCCTCTGCTTCAAACGGATAAGGTCCCAGGATAATTAGAAAGGTTAAAGATCCCTACTTTTTTCTGGGATAATCAGTGTCTTGCGAATAGACAAGAAAGAGATCAGAGATTTCAACCTTCTAGTTTCTCCTGAATTGAAACTCTGCCTGTTGCCAGGACAGTTGCATCTTCTTTTCTGCCAGTTGATTATTCTTTGCTGCTTCTAATCACTACATGTTGTTCCAATTATTAGCTGATTCTTGCTGATGGTGAAGTTTCATATTACTTGAGATCATGATTTAATGCTGACATCTTTTTGCTTAGCGGGATAGGTTGCAGCTGCTGCTTATGACAGACAGGCTGTTGCTGATCATGCGAGTGGTCTAGCTTCAAAAATTCGTAATAATTTAACCAACTCACTGAAAGCTTTGGGTGTAGACATACTGACAGGTGTCGGCACGATTTTGGTTAGTATTCATAGATATAGTACTCTTACCCATATGTCAAACTTTAATAGTAATACTAATGATTATGATAATATATTGATGGTTCTGCTTTGATCATTATAGGTGGTTTCAGATTCTTTGACTAAGATTTTGGGTCCTTCTATCAATGTTTTGCAAAAAAACTTACTCATAATGAACTACCCTTGAAGTTAAGCCCATAAAGCTATAAAGTAATAACAATATGCCTATGAAACTTGTGTTTTTTGTAAGTGCTGTCAAATCATGTCATGGATTGTTACAGTTCCTGCTTTTAGTAGATTTAATTCTTCAAATGGCTTTTATGAATTTTTCATTCTAAGCATTAAGAAGGATCTTTATGATTTTTGAGTGTGTTCTCATTCTGTGGATGTGTTCAGGGTCCACAAAAGTTAAAATATGGAAAAGTAGGCTTCTCGGACACAGTAATAACTGCAAAGGATATAATCCTAGCTACTGGTTCTGTTCCCTTTGTTCCCAATGGCATTGAAGTTGATGGTAAGGTTCTGATTTCCTGTAGTCTATCATCATAATCATCATCTAAGCCATTTATCCCATCAATTTGGGGTTGGCCTTTATATTTGAATTTGGCAAATTGTTTCTATGGGCGGACTACCTATCTGACGCCCATGGGATTTAAACGTATAACCTTTAGGCTATAACAGCAAGCTCTTGTCTGATTTCCTGCAGTCTATATACTTTTCAATTCCATTTAACTTTTTTAAGTTAATGGGTAATAGAAAGAATGCTACATGCCAATTGTAATTTATCAACTCCCAATTTTGTATCAATTTAGTATTTCAGTTATCAATCATAGTTACTGCTAATTCACATTTTGTTATCCTCAACAAAATGCAGCTTTAACATTTTCTCATTGCCAAGGTGATAATTCTTTGAATTTTCTTATATAAGTGTTGTCTGGATATTCTATTGCTAAACTAAATGGATCTTTACAGGACTAACCGTCAGTTCATTCATCTGGGCTTTGGTGACTAGATGATTACCTACTTGTCAAAAATTCTTCCCCATAACCCTCTCTCTCTCTCTCTCTTCCTGCTTGCACCAAAGCTGGCAATATACTGAATTCTTGTGGATTCTGGACCTGCAGGGAAGACTGTCATCACTAGCGATCATGCGCTCAAGATGGAATTTGTTCCTGATTGGATAGCCATTGTAGGAAGTGGTTATATTGGCCTTGAATTCAGTGATGTTTACACAGCACTTGGATGTGAGGTAAGTATTCTCTCATTCTCTCTCTCTAAGTACTCTTTTTATCTTTGTCAGTGTATTTTATAATAATGTCCTACATATTGATTGGAGCTGGATAAAGTAATAACAGTTATTTAATAGAACTTTTTGTTAACATTATCTAATAAAGATATAAATTTCACATAGGCAAGGAGAATCAATAACTAGGATCGACCGACTTCTCAAAAAAGAAAAAGAAGAAGGCACACATACACACATGAATACATGCACACAAGGATAAACCTTTGCCCCCAGTTGGTTATACTGGTTGCTTTGCAAACATGAGTGTTGAATATCTCTTTTAATGGGCAGAGGTGTATATCTCAAGCTGCAGTTTATTGTTTAGATTCATTTTCTTTGAATAGAAATCTTTCCTCAGAATGTCAGCCTGGCTAACCAGAATATTATGGCACAGGTAACTTTTGTTGAAGCCTTGGATCAACTTATGCCTGGGTTTGATCCTGAGATAGGAAAGTTGGCTCAGAGAGTTCTCATAAATCCAAGGAAAATCGATTACCACACTGGTGTCTTTGCAAAAAAGGTGCTCTCATTGTAGTTATTTTGTGCATTTTTTGGTATTTTAGAAGTAAACTTGAATATTCCATGCACTTATTGTACTTTTGCCAATGTGCATTATAGATAACTCCAGCAAAGGATGGAAAACCTGTCATTATTGAGCTTATAGATGCCAAGACAAAGGAACCAAAAGATACTTTGGAGGTAACTTATTAAGTGCGTTTTGTATTAAATTAAAATGTGGTGGCAACTTCCCCTTTGACAAGTTTTTTATATATCTTTGGCCAGAATGAGTCCCTATGAAGCCATCATAGGTTCTTTAGAATAGATAATGTGCTGGTTTTGTGTCTGTCCCTTCTACTTCAATATTACATGTAGAGGCTCGTCATGATTACCAACCTGCTGGTGGCTGGAGTAGTAGCAACCAGTCTTGCTGTCGGACTGAGGTTTGAGTCCCCTGTTGTTAAGCAGAAAGATAAGTTCCACAAAATATAACTACTAGGTTGGTCTAAGGAAAAAGGGTGTTCCGCAAAAAGGTACTTAGAGAGCATGTAGAAGTAGGTATTTGAGAGAACAAAAAGGAGGTATAACATGTTTCAGTACGCCTTTCCTGGAAATATGGGGTTGCTTTCTGTCCACCTTAATTGATTAATGTAAATGTTGGCCTGAAAAAAAATGGTTGTTTAAATAGATTAGATCAACAATGATTCGTTCCACCCCTATGACAACTTAAATGAAAATCGATGACGGATGGATTTGGTTAAATGATTTGGTGTGTTGTCAGATCAGGTTCAGTACCATGATTAGTTCCTTCAGAAGAACATGCGCCACCACTAAGGACAATAATGCTGCACAAAGAACCCCATTGGTTGAATACCCAGTGTCCACCAGAGTAGAATGTCTAGGAAGCTTGCCAATCAACACTTCCATATCCGATCTTTAGTGTGGTTTAGGATTTTGATCTCAAAAGCACTTTGCTTGGTTCATTGAATGATGATGACACATTGTTTGGTTCATTAAATGCAGCTCGCAATTTTTTATGAGATCTCCTTGTTAGGGTGATGGGCCATTAATTCATCACTACAACAGTTGTGCCCACTTTTCTTGCCCCCATCCCTTCCCAAATTCTTCCTCTTTTTTTCTTCAGAGATAAGTTGGCCCTCAATACTATTTCATCATAAACATCATCATTTGTCAAAATCCCATCTATCTGGAGTTAACTTTTCGAGTTCTATTTCTCCATTTGACCATATTATAAACCATAAAAGCTTTTCACTCCACTATGCGTCATGTCTTTATTGTCCTTTCCAACCACATTTTTAGTGCTCTACCTCTTCTTGTGCTTGCAATTTGTAACCTCTCGATACGACATATTGGGGCGAAGTTTTGTTCTTATGCTTACATGACAAACCACCTCAAATGAGTTTTCCTGATTTTGTCATCATTGGGGCTATTTTTTTAACTATCCCTTAATTAGTTAGTTAACACTATTTTTTAAAGTTAATCCACTCATCCAATGCAGTAGGTGCATCGCCATTACCCAAATTTATTTATTTGTTTTTTTTGCCTCACTGCCCAACACTTACTCTATTGAGCATTGCAGGTCTGTTAACTATTTTATAAAATTATCTCTTTAAGTGATGCGGGGCTTTCTTTATCATACAAAACAACACTAGCTTGTCTACATTTTACCCGGTCTACTCCCATTGTATTCGTTATATCCAAGTCAAATCCTTCACGAGATTCTAACATAGAGCCTAAGTGTCAATTTTTTATTTTGAATTCACAAGTGTTAATTTTATTTTTTAATTGGACTAACTTCCTTATCTTCTGTTCCGCTAAAGTTACACTTGATGTATTTTGTTTTTGTTTTACTAATATTTATACCACTTCTCTCAAAAGTTCTCCTCCGAGATTCTGAGTTATTATTTCATTTTATAAAAGCATAGACCATGCCAGTTCATTTTAGATTTCTGCTATTAAATTATCTATGATAAACATAAAAAGGTACGAGTTTAATGCAGATCCTTGGTGGAATCCTACCCCAGTTGTTAACTCCATAGTTTTTCTGCACACAATTCTACCATTGGTAGTTGCGCCATTATCAAATCCTTTCTAAGTACGTGTTAGGTAGCATTTATTTTTTAATGTTTTTCATATTAGTTTCCTTGAAACTCTATCTTATTCCTTTTTCGAGGTTTATAAACACCCAAGATGGGGTTCATCCTCAAAAAATTTTGTGAGTTGCCTTAGTCGAAAGATAGTTTATGTTTTTGACTGACTTGTCATAAACTCAAATTGATTTTCAAAAGATACTTTTGTCTTGGACGAGCTTTTATGGCCCTCTCTCAAGTTTCATAGTACTACTTTGAATAGCATGATAATTGTGCAACTTTGAATCTTTTTTGTTTTTAAAAGGAGGAGACCACTATATTTTTGTGCTACTCATCATGCTATCCTTTTTAGGTTAAAGTTTTGTTGAACAATTAGGTCAACCAATACACTAATTTCACCAATTACAATCCAAACCTGAACAGGGATATATTTAAGTCTGTTTTTACGTCTTTTAGGTTTCATATCATCATGCCCTTCCTTGTTTATTAGAACCACATCCTTGACTATTTCTATTTTTCCCCTTTCAAATTCCACTGCTTTATTTTGGTGGAATCTTTTGTTGTTGTTTTTTTTATTGATTTATTCTTCCTATACATGTCCAAACTAAAAGTCCATGTTGTGTTCTAAGGCTTCCTTTGAAAATGACTTCACAATCCTTGCAAAGAGTTACTTGCATCTAAATAGAAAGTAATTTATTTGAAACCTAGTTTGCCTATTTTAAAAGCTGATACAATGTCTCTTTCTTTTGGAAAAGAACATATTTGCTATGGCAAAATCAAAGGCTACAGCAAAATTGAAATTGATTCCCCTCATGTTGTTTATTCTCCATACCCGTGCCTTCCATCTGTGATTCTATAGCGATCGTTACTACTTCCTATACTCTTGTCTATAGGTATATTTCATTATTTTGCACTAGATCATCCATGGATCTCCCAAATTCATCTCTTGTAATTTCTCCTAATCTGGGTAGGAGTGCCTTAGTACTTATAATATTTAGGCTTCATAATCTAGAATAACTTTGATCATGTTAATCCTATTGGTTTTTTGTTGAACTTTTGCAGTCTTCTCTTTGATAACGCTATTAACTACTATGCCTGATTTGTTTCTACAGTTACACTCTTACAAAAAATAATATCCCAGATCCCTAGCCTTTCTACCTTTTCACTTAGTCTAATGAAACATGTGAACTTTTGGGTGTGGTTGGGGATCTATGTTTAAATGGCTCTCCCGATCTCCTGTCCTTAAGTGGGGTTTGTGGTTGTTAATCCCAAAGGCACTTGAACTTCAAAGGGGTGACAAATTGACTCCAAAAAGAAAACTCGTCTTGTGATATTCATGTATCTAATATGCTAGTACAAACAAAAAAGCACATGAAATTACTTGGGAGGTGAACCAGATAATAAAATAAAATGGCAATGCATTAATGTAATCATTTCTATATTCTTCTCATTTTTTTTTTTCATATAAATGATTTGTGTGACCAAAAAATATCATTTTCAAATGCTATTGTGTTGGTTGATGGTGCAGGATATAGAAACCTTAATAATTCTTCATTTTCAAATGCTATTTTGTGTGTTTAACGAGTCATCATGAAATTAGATTTATATTATTGTGCAGGTAGATGCAGCTCTCATTGCGACTGGACGGGCACCCTTTACAAAAGGTCTTGGCTTGGAGAACGTGAGTGCTATGGTGCATACACTATTGTATCTAGGGGCCGATTGAACTCTTTTTTCAGTTAAAGAAATGACTGCTTTTAATTAAATATTCTGATTCTTCTGCAGATTAACGTAGTGACGCAACGCGGATTTGTTCATGTTGATGAGCGCATGCGAGTAATTGATACAACTGGCAATCTGGTTTGTTTTGAATTCCCTTTTTAAAATGGTTCTCCTTTATTCTAACACTCAGATGGATGGAAATCTTTCTAGAACATAAAATTCGTAATGCCAAGGATTTTAATTTGTGTGGTTCTGAGACATCACATGGACACATTGAATTCCATGGATACAGTCTGAATCAGCTTCATTGTGAGATGATATAAACTGTTGTACTTTCTGAATTGCATTGATGTAATTGTCGACATTGTTAGGTTCCTCATTTATATTGCATTGGTGACGCAAATGGGAAAATGATGCTTGCTCATGCTGCCAGTGCACAAGGGATCTCAGGTAACTGCTAATTACTTTATGTTACATCGTAAATAAACTAATTTAATTACATTCTCTCTTTTACCTTTCTTTAACTGGCTTATTGTGACCATGCAATCCTATGCTGTCAAGTATTTGCTAATTTGATACATCATCTTTCATGGACATAGTTGTTGAACAGCTTTGCGGGAAGGACAATGTTTTGAACCATTTGAGCATTCCGGCAGCATGCTTCACCCACCCTGAGATCAGTATGGTTGGCCTTACAGAGGTGAATCCCAGAATTGTTTTCTTATCTTTTTTCCTATATATATATATATATTTATAGAAAAGAGAAGAATGCATTCAATGCAAAACTATATACACACACAGACTAGGTTTTTTTTTTTTTTTTGAAAAGTACACACACAGATTAGCTTCGAGATATGCAACCATGTATAGGGGCCACGTAAAAGTGAAAATAAAACAAAAAAACTAAATTTGATGATAAAAATGTAAAAAAGTGAAAATCTAAATGGGAAATGACAAAGTATTTTTGAAGCATGTTTGTCCACAATTATATCCATGGAAATTGATTTCCTCAATTTCTATTTCCATAGAAAATGAAATCCATAAATTTGATTTTCCTCGAATATTAATTTCTTTAGTTTGGTGTGAGAAGGTTTGCATAATAATTCATAAAAAAATCTTTTGATTGTTAGATGGGACAGATGTAGGTTATAATACAATTATAGCTAATTCTAAATGATGATGGTTGTGATGATAATGATCATAATAATCAAATAATAGCAGCAATAACAATTATATACATTAACTAGTTGATTCAACCTATATTTTATTTGAAATGATAATATTATGTAATAGACAATACAATTGGTGTAGTTTTTAGCCTGGCCTACCTCAATTTAATCTAGAAATTCATAAGCTAGGTGAGATTGGGTTGGGTTCATTGGTCAAGCAGTGGCTAAGTATAGGATATGGGTTGGGTTTGGTCATGAGTCGAGTGATAGATTATAAATACTATGTTTAGTTAGGTCGAACAATCAATTGGGTTTCAAGTTGTGAATTGTAAGTTTGGTTAAATTGACATTCGTTGTTCTAATAATCTTCTAATTGTTCATCTCAGATGCTTTCCCTCAAAGTTGCATTTTATCGTTTAATTGACACTTGATCACGAATTAGTACTATATGGTCTACAAATGGCATATCCATGGAACTTCATCTTGTCGCTGATGTTAAGCTAGATAAGAAAGAAAAAGAAAAAGAAAAATAGGCTTAAAGCAAACCTTTGGCAAAGTCAAACCCCAATTGGGAACTTCGCACTCTCTCTCAACATATTTGCAGTTGTTGTCACTTTTGAGTTGTGTCCTTCATGATTTAACACATCCGCTTGGGATGTTTTTCCTTTTCAATGTTTGTCAAAGTAGTTTCCTTGGTACCCTATCTTAGGGCTGTTTTTAAGTCAACTTTTTTTTTTAAAAAACATTAAAAACAAAGTCAACATTTCTTTTAAGACATTTTTCAGTTTAGCTTTTGATTTATGCACTCTTTTGTTCCTGGTGTTCTAATTGAATACATTCTTCTTCCTTTTTGTGCAGCCTCAAGCAAGGGAGAAATCTGAGGAGGAGGGATTCGAAATAAATGTGGCTAAGACTAGCTTTAAAGCTAACACAAAGGCCCTAGCAGAAAATGAAGGGGAGGGTCTGGCAAAGGTGATACCTCGTCCTTTATACTCGTTGCTGCAATCTACGTGAGTACCGGTTATGCCATGCACGGAAATTGGAAAAGAACTTTATAACATTTTTATCATTTAAAAAATTCATAATATTATAATGGGTTATTTGAAATAAGACTTCATTGTATTTTGATAGGATAGTTGGAGATTTGAACTTATTTGCTTCTTAGTGACCAGATGCCATAGAGGTGGCAAAATTGCTTGAAAATATATAAAATAGTTCTTTCTTTGCAATATTACGGGAATGAGATACAGATCCATCTATCAAGTGAGCTTCCTTTATAGAAACTGTGTTTTGTCCTTGGAAACATTAATGAAAAAGATGGCTTCAATGCTTTATTAGTTAATTTTGCTGATGGAGATTTAGAAGGATTGTGAACCTCTTTGGAGATGTGAAAAATTTAGGAAAATAGTAGGGATTGGGAACAGGGGGTGATGGTCAGCCAATGTCTCTCTCCTCTCTCCCACTGCCCCCCTCCCCCCCCCCCAAAAAAAAAAGTAAAAAAAAAAATCCTGGGTACAGACATCAAACGATTCCCTTAAAGTCCAGTTGTGAACTTGTCTTTGACAGAATCTCTCTCTCTTCTCTCTGTTTTCCCCTCTTTGTGAATCCCCGACGGTCACTAAGCCTATTTGAACCAATAGCCTTGTGGATCTTAAACTGGTCTTTCAAGGCTTCTTTGGTTTTTTTTAAGGTAACTTCATTAATCACGAGGAAAGAAAACAATCAAGCAAGATACCAAAAAAGCGGGTAAAGGGAACTTGTCACTCAAAACAGAAAAAACCATACAAATAAGAAACCACTCCCCCAACAGATTAAATGAAATTATTTACAATTTTCAAAAGGAAAGACAACTCTTGGCACGTCATATCATCAGCAAGGAAACCATAGAATGACTAAACTTTGCACAACTGTAATTTTTTGGAAGGCTTAACTGTGATTCAATTTTCGAGGGTATCATTCTGAAGTAGCATATTAACAATGGAGAAGAATGACCAGTAAATGGGTTTTACTCCATTTTGATGACCTGTCACACTTTCCATCTTTTTGTTAGTTGCAGCAGCAAGTTCCTACTTAAGGCTATCGAATGCCAGGCTGCCAATACAATTATATTCATAAATGCTTTTCCTGTTCCTATTTACACAAAGAACTGCTACTTCATATTTTTGATGTCCTTGTTCTTGGTATTATTGACATTTGTAATTGTGTTGATTATTACCGAGAATGAGGTGACAAATCAATGCTAATTTATTTTGCATTTTTTTTCTTATTGTTATCATGTAGCTGATATACAGACCAGACACAGGTGAAATTCTAGGAGTTCATATTTTGGGATTGCATGCCGCAGATCTCATCCATGAAGCATCAAATGCAATAGCCTTGGGGACACGAATTCAGGTTATTATTTTTATTCTTTAAGCTTTTTGGGTTTTTTCTGCCCCAAAGTGTTGCTAACATGCATCACTATTGTTCTTTTCAACCCAAAATCTAGCCAATTTTAATTCAATATTTTCTGGATCCTTGCAGGACATAAAATTTGCAGTTCATGCGCATCCAACACTGTCTGAAGTGCTTGATGAACTCTTCAAATCTGCTAAGGTATGCTTATAGCAGTCCATCAGCATCTGAAACTGAAATTGACTGCACCTTGGACACTAAGACTTTTTTGGTAGAGATTAGACACTTCAGAAAGTTTACTTTCTACAAAGTGTGATTTAACATCTACAATTACATAAAAAAAAAATATGATCTTTTGTGTCATATCGATTAATCTAGCTTATAATCACAAATGAGATGTGAAGAGCTTTGTTTCTATGACAGGTTAATGCTGTTATTCCTCAGTCGACCACAGAACCAGTGGCATTCTAAAATTCTGTAGAAACCACGGGATTTGGTGTATGAAGAAACTGTTTCTTCCCACATGCGATATCTGTGTCAACCATATGTCACAACTAATCAAGTGTTGGACAGTTGCTGCTTCCTCAAGAAGAAAGCAGTGCTGGTTTTTGCCATTCAATTTGTTCAATTTTGTATTCATCGTAGGTGTTTTTTTCTCTTTGCATGTATGTACAACAGGATTAATTTAAGAACCAGTCATTTGCCATTTTGAATCCTCAAGTTGGCCTTTTTAGGTCCTTGTCATGTGCTCTCAACCGTAAAATTATTGTGGCTGGGCCAATCTGATGATTGTCCTAGCATCTGTGTATTATTAGACCTAATATTGAGATTTGGATCCATTCCTGGAACCCCAGAGGAAGGCCAGAGTCTAGCTTGTATATGATACCAGGAGGAGAAAAGGTGCGAAATGAGTGGTGCCAGCCATGATCGATATCTAGGGTATGGTCCCTATTGCTAGTTCAGAGCATCCAGCCAAAGTATGCTTTAATAATGGCAAACAGCCTTGACCTGCTCAGTGCTAGGCTACCGTTATCAATGGCAGTAAAGCACTGTTTCAAAGGCCAACTGTTGGGTTTTCTCCTATGTTGTGTCCAAAGGCCAAACCCCTAAATTCAGCAAGAATTTGGAAGGACTGTGTCGTGTCTGGAGGGGCCCAACCTGAGGGGATACATCCGTCTACTGATAAGTAGATGGCAGCTCCACATGCTGCTCAAAAGTTCAATGTCCACCAGTGAAGACCGAACCCATGTAGAACCAGGCTATATGCATGCTACATGATTAGATAAGCTAAATCTTCACTTACTGCATTTTTTGGCTCCAGACAAGGGGCTCCACCAACTGGCAAGCAATTAGCTATCAATCACTATATTTCTTGCCTAAGAGGGAGTATACTTATTTCTTCAGTATTAAGCAGATATTGATTTTACCATCACTTTACTATCGTATTTATGTCAAAAAGGCTTTCATCATTGCCTAAAAACATAATAACTGAAGATAATTTTGATCGATTAATCCAATCAATTATCCATTGTCAACAAGTAAATGATAATAGATGTATTTCATATGATATCTTACAATATATATATTTTCTTAGCATGTAGCTTCGGATCGTAATGCTTTTAGCGACATTTCAAGTCCATATGTATGATAAAACCGACTGAGAAGGTAATTTCCAAACATTGTGCACAGATAATAACTCCTAAGAATTTCAACCCTGTCAACTTGATTCACTGATACAAGAATTTCAAGTTTCCAAACGAAAATGGCCATCTCCACAAACCAACACATGCTGTTTGCTGATCCTTTATTCAAAAGCTAAAGTAACCCATCCCTGTACATTTATGGGTATTTACAAACCAAAACATGCTGTTTGCTGATCCTTTATTCAAAAGCTAAAGTAACCCATCCCTGTACATTTATGGGTATTTCTTGGGTGGCCATTTAGACATTCCACTTTTCATCCTATTTCAAAATTTTGTATCAAAATTACCATTTTATCCCTCAATTTTTTTAAAAAGATAGTTCTTCCGTACAAAATTGGAAGGTAAAAATAGATTATCTCTTGAAAGAAAAGTAGAGTGTCTAAATGACCATTCATATTTCTTGTATACATTCAGAAGAATTTCATCAAAGTGTACTCACAAACCATTCAATTTACTCTACCAAATGAAATCTTTTATTTTCTGCTAAACCCTGAGGAGGGTACAAATTTAGGTCAAAAGACCATTTTTTCGGTCTTTTGTCTTGAGAGGGAATTGAAAAAATTCGCCTGATATATATAGGACCAAATATCAGATGACAGCCTAAACTTGTAACTCAGGTAACACCCTTCAGTTCGTTTAATTTTAATAATGTACACTACCATGACACCCATGCCATCGATGCTAAAGGCCACATGCCCACTCAAGTGTCCAACCACGAGAGACCAAAAAGAATTCGGGATCACAAAAGCTGGAAAATAAAGCACTGAATCATTTGACGAAAAAGAACAATAAATGGTCAACGCGCTAAGGCGTTCCTCCACAACACAACAAGCATATGTCTCAGGCAGTGCAAGACTGGATCTTGACAAAGGTAGCTCTCCACCAGAAAACCATGACACAAGGATCAATGAACTTCAGACAGACTTGACAATGAAAATGGGGTGATTCAAATGATTCAGGTTTTGATTAGTGAAAACTCAAAAAGATAACATTCATGCTGAAGTTAACAACACAGTTTGGAATTAGAACATATACCCATAAGTCTTACTATGCTCTTGCCAACCAAATTTTCATTCCACATTAAAATTCACAAAAGAGAAAAATATTGCAGAGACACCCTCCAGTCACATTTTTAGCTAAACCCTTCAAAAGAGGCCTCTCTAGAGCTTATCGCAGATCAAAGCACAACCCAAAGGGGTTGGAGTGCTGGCTGGGAGAGTTACTCGGTGTGTATGGATAGAGGTGTGCATATACCCCAAGGATTAGTCCGGTGCTCTTAGAGGCCTGGACATATTGGCCATAAAAAAAATCTCAGATCAAAGCACTTTCTTTGCCCTCTTCTCAAGGTGTGAATCACATCATAGCTAACCAAAATATTCATATTCTAGAAAACGAGCAAGAACAGGATTACTGTAACAAAATGTTTTTTGAAATGGTTAATGTAAAAAATGATAAAATAGATGATAATATGATATGCAAATGCACCTACCATAAGCTAAGCGACCATAATATAGAAATTCAATACAAACTATAGAACAATTATTGCACAGAGAGTAAAATGCAACATTAAATTAAGACAATATGCAAATGCAGCTAGTATAAGTTCATTGAGCAGAAAGGTCGCACAATGTCATGCATCTCCCAGATGAAATATACTTCTGTTCATCTCTTGGAATGAATAAACAATTCAAAATGAATCAAATCACCTCATTCTTCCCATAAATTGAACTCATTAAAGACAGATCAAAACAAATTTTGATTAAATAAAAAACTGATAGCATCAGAAGTATCCATGTTTTAGAGAAGATTTAGCTTTTCTAAACAAGATGATAACCATTCAACAAGTCAACTCCAAGTGCACTACATATCCGCAGAATCGGCCTAACAACTAACATCAAAATATGATCTGCATAAAACCAAAGCCAATCTAAAGTAATGCTAAATATAAGCACTTCCAAGTCCATCTTATCTTGTTTACTCTTCTTCCTCAGTTGCAGATCCTCCTCCAGTCTTGTTGTGCTTCCTTGCATACCTCTGGTTCCTCAGAAACTTTGGATCCATCTATTCAAAGTCCAAACATCAAAATTAATGACAAAATTCAAGTACAAAAAAAATGAATCAACGAAGAACACCAAAAATAATCCACGGAAGATAGGAAGCCAAATGTGAAATAACACCAAGAAAATGAAGAGGAATAAAAGATGGACGAAATAATCATAATCCACGAACAGAATCCAAAAAAAATAAAAAATGGAAAAAAGAGAGTACCCCTTTGGTGGACGTATGCCTATGCCTTTTGGGCTTCTTGATTCCATTCTTGTGGGCCTTGTAGGACTGGTTGTGGGCTGTGTGATTCTTCGATTTCGCCATTTCTCTGAGAACAGATAAAATATATAAATTTTTAAGCTGCTAGAAATGAAAGGAAAGGAAAAGGGAACAAACGGAAGACAGGAGAAGACAAATCGATTTCAGATCGGCCTTCTGAGAAATCGATGGAGCATACCTTGATTGATAAGAAAGAGACGCAGATCTGCCGCTCCTCTTGCAGGTCTGTCTGGTTTTAGGGTTAGTGCCTGCACAGATGAGAGCCGAGAGGTATATAAAGGTTCTCTTTCCAAACCCTAGTCGGAATATAATAATTCGGGGCGTAAATTATTTCGTAAAAAAAGAATCATTTTACCACCTTTAATCTTTCTTTTAACGTCTAGAAATGTCTTCGTAATTTTATTATAGTATTGATTTTAAACTTAAATCCAATTTGTGGATTCCTGCTGTTAAGGTAATTTGCAAATATTTTTTATCCTTTAATTTAATTGTAAAAACTATTTATATGATTTCAGTAATGGCAAAAGTTATATGTATTATTTTATATTAATTTGCAATTTTTTTTTTTTTAATATGGGTATCTTCACTTCTCCTTAGAGGTGAAATTAATTTTAAACTTTTCAACCAATCTACACACTGATTTAGTTTATAGAGAGTAACTCCATGAAAGTGATATGTAACTCAAAACCTCGCTTCATGAGACGGAGATCGTGAGGATCATGTCAACCCATTTTTTATTAATTAAATAGCTGTAATAATAAAATATTCTTAAAAAGACATTATTCTAAACACCTTATAAAAATAAATAAGCTAGTATAGTTGGAGTCGAAAGACTATATGAATAAAATGTGGATGATTTTTCACTTGCATTCAATCATGCTAATTATTTTATTCTTGAAAATTTGACTTAATAAATATTATAATTTTATATTTTTTATGGTCTATCTCATAGAGAGAAAATGACTCAATATAACTAGAATTTTATGAAAAATTCAAATATATAATCTTTACACATTTGATACAATTATATAGATTTGTATACTTTTTATGAGTTATCATGGAAGATTACCTTATTAAAAAAATAAATTAGTGTAACTCATTAAGTACTTTGAATAGTTGATACAAGGGAGAGGTGTAGTTTTTACAATTTTCCTCTCTAATTGAATTTGTAAATTACCCTACAATTATGAGTTCAATTGTTTCATGTTATTTTACTCCTTTATGTTCCAATCTAGCTTGATCGAATGTCTCTTTAATGATCAACTATATGGGTGAAATATAAAAACCTTGGATACTTATTTAATTAAAGAACTCCAATGCTAAAATTAAATGCTAAGTGATCTAATTAGTCTTAGGACATTTTGATAGTTTTTTATAATGATATTCATAATTTCGTGTCAATTAGTGGACCCATTTTCTAAGATCTCATAGCATTAGTCGCAAAGCAATGATATCTAGAATTTAGACAATTTTTTTTTTCAGTCAATCCTTTTTAAAGTCTACAAAATGTAATGATGAAATGAAATTAGCATCTTTAGATTGGATGATTCCAATGATAGTTCTTTATTAAGACATTATTCACTTTAAATATCATGTTATTATTTTATTTATTTATGATGAATAAACTCAAGACTCCTACCTCTTTCTGAATATGAGAGTATTTGATTAAATTATGCACATGTAGCCTCCGCAATTCATGCCTATCGAGTGACTAGAGAACTCAAACCTGGGACCTCTGGTTTCTTACCCAAAGTGTCTACCAGTTAAACTTTGTCTGAGGTTCTACTTTTATTTTTATGATTACATTTAGAGAGACTTTTATAATTTAAATATAAAAGATTTTTTTTTTTATGTCTCCTACAACTCAACTTAGCTATCAATGAATTATTATCGTAGTTTAAATTAAATAATGTAATTAATCTAACTGAGTTGTTGAATAACAAGTTGAACAAAGACAAATCATCTGTTGAGATAAATAGTGATAAATCACTTGAGATAAATGAAAAAAAAAAAATAGAAGGCAACAAGGAGGAACAATGAGGGTTCTTGTACATATTTTAGTGATTTCCCCTTTTAGTGAAGGAGAGCGCTTAGTCCCACATATATCCTATAACATGGGTCTATCATAGCAAGCATATGTGCAAAAATCAGGAAACACAGAGAAACGGTAAGTGTGCCTTAACACCAAATCACCACCTCAATTATTCTTGCAGCCATGTGCGCAAATATTGGTTTTTTTTAAAAAAAAAAATCAAAACGATGGTGGGTTCGAGTTGATATCTCGGCTGATATCGGATCAGATATCGTCTAATATTTTCGTTTTCAATTTTTTTTTAAAGCTTCCTTTTGGAATTATTTATTTATTTTTAATTCAGAAAAAAAAAAAAAAAAACTAATATTTAAAAAAAATACAAAAGAGGAGAGAGAATTTTATCGGCATATACCTGATATCTCTGTCTTGTCCAGATTTGCACCCTGCTTGCGGCTATTAGCAAAGCACGTGTCCCAAGACATTAAACAGTTGCAAATTTTTTAGAGCGTGTGGCTGAAAGAAACAATTTTGTTGCTTCTTGAAATGGTTGGACACTTGTTTACCTTGAGATATATAATTCTTTTGTTGTGTGAAATGTATTGGACATAGTTTTATCTTTGTGATGAACCTTTTTAATTTAATTGAAATTATTGTTTAGTATATTTTTAAATAAATGTACTATAGAAGCTAACATAGTTAAAAAATAATAAAAATTTGTTCATTTTAAAAATTTAATTGATACATCAATTTTTTTTAAAGTTGATAGAATGTGTAAAATTAAGCCTTTTATCCAATCTTATGTTCTTAGCCTTATACCTCAAAACTGAACTCTTACGTGAATGTAATAAGTTATCGATGAGTCTAATAATCATATTTTCTAAAATCATAAAATTAATTAAATACACAAAATGAATATATAGCTTCTACTGATGTGTTAAATGTATACAACCATCGTTTTTTTCCACCAATGGATCATATCTAGATGTGTATCTTCCTCTACAACTTATTAAGAGACCACATTACTACAATTGTCAAAACCAATGATTAAATTAGTAACTTTTTCTCCTTAGCACATTGTGTACAAAGGATATTTGTCATCAATTAATCATCTTTCAAGTTATGTTCCTATCACAAGAGGCTCAAAGAAATGTGGCCATAGTAACAATATTATCTACGAAGTTGATACTGAGTGAAACATTTTAAAGTTTTTAAGTGTCCTGCTATGTTATATCTAATATATATATATATATATATATATTTTTTTTTTTTTTTGTTTTTTGAATTTACATGTGAAAATCGTAGAATATCCAGCGTAAAATTTTCATGGGTGAACCCACTACTACTCCTAGGATATACTAAGGTTACGCTATAGGGGTTCGAACCCACGACCTTTTACTTTCTGCGGTGGGAGGCAACGAATTATACTACACACATAGATTTTTCTTTACCTTTACATTTTATATCAAAGTTGAGGCTTTAGGTTTCAACTCCGAATGTTGTTTAGAAAAATAAATATTTTTTTATTATCTCTTGCATTCTCTTACTTTTTCTTTGCCCAAATGTACTTTAGCTCATCTAAGAGTTTTAATCAGGACATTGCCCATTAATTTTTAAATTAGGTCAAACATATTCAATTCAATACATAAATGATGCATAAATAGAATTTTCTCTCCACATAGTCATTTAATCTTAAAATCTTGTACTTTTAAAGTCATTTCCTTTTTATAATGTTTCTCACAAAGCTATTAAATTAATACGATGGTGTGCATTTTCCAAAACGTCTGCTTATAAGTTATGTAATTTATATATTTGAAATTAATTTGTGCAATGGTACTTTATTGTTGCCTATTTTATTGTGATAATTTTAAAAATAAAAAGCAAATAAAAATAGTAATTTATCTTGATAAATAAAACAAAGTAATCATCATATTTAAAAAAGTTTTATTGTACAAATTATTTTTTATAATTTATATTAATTTATTATTAAATTAATAGATATTCTACGCGAGAGTTAAGCCTCCGAGGAGAAGTTAAAAAACACCAAGAAAGCAATTTATATAAAAATATATAGATATACCGGTTAAGGGTGCCAGATCACCTGGTCCGCGTTATATCGAGTCGTCGGCAAGAAGAGTTCTGCTTTTGTCAACAACCTACTATAAATACAGCAAATTCTCCCTTTCTTCCAAAATCTGCTTCTATTCTCTGGATTGTCTTCGTTGCTGGAGATTATGTTGAAATCCGGTGTAGATCGAGAGGTTTGAACTGTGCATTTCTTAGATCTCAATTCTAGTAAGTTTTCTGACAATTCCTGTCGAGATTTTACCGGAATTTGAGTGTTCTGATCGGATTTTGGGCGGATCCTTGCCGGAGATCATGTTCCTCTTTGATTGGTTCTACGGTATCCTCGCCTCTCTCGGATTGTGGCAGAAAGAGGCCAAGATCTTGTTTTTAGGGCTTGATAATGCCGGAAAAACTACGCTTCTTCACATGTTAAAAGATGAGGTTTGTCTTGGTGTTTTCATATCCCTCTCTGTTGATTTGTGAAATTTATATGATTCTTTGGTTGAGTGTTTATTTGGATCCATTGTTTTTTTTTTTTTTAAATATTTATTTAATTTCTGATTTCTTTTGCTCCAAGCAATTCCCTTTTTTGCATAAAACTCTATAATTTACTTGTGATTTCATATACGTTAGTTTTTAATTTTCCATCTCCATTGTGCTTCGATTTAATCGAGGATTTGTGGTTTTTACTGGGGAGGCCTACAAAAATGCAATATATGCCTGTATCTGTAGTGGTTAAAATTGAAAATGGCTTGTAACAAAATTATGATAAATTTCGATTTCTAGATGCAACTGTAGAATTACACAGATGATTCGATTTAGATATAGCCAGTAGGGTGGTGAAGGATGGTTTAAATGTATGCCTGCTGGTGGATTTTTGTCATAGGAGAGTGCCATGCCAAATGAAGGGTTACTTCTACAAGATGAGAATGAGTTTCGTCCAACACTTTATAGAGTTGAATGCTGGGCATGGATGAAAGGCATAGGAACAATGTAATGGTAGCAGAGACGTGTATAATAATGGATGTTAGAAGTGACATTAAATGACGGAACTAGACAACTAGTAATGGTTGTATCAGATGAGCCGTAAAGTTAGTCCCAAATGATGGGAAGATAAGGTGATGTTGTTTAAGAGTTTTTGTACACACGTGAACCACTGGAGACAGCAACAATATGGAGTATTAAAAGGTTACAAGTGGAAGATATTAAGAGAATGAGGAGGCCGTTAAAGACTTAGATTCATGGGTTAAGTAAGGATATGATAGATGGTGGAGTGACGGAGAATATGATTTTCGTTAGGTTAGAGTTGAAACGGATTTGATGATGATAATGATGACATCGATGACGATGCATCTCTTGGTGTGCAGTGTGCTATTAAAATACATGTAGGTTCACAACTTCTCACTAGGTTATAGAATCCATTCTTGGCATGTTTTGTAGGTGTTTTGGGGAATTGGTAA
Organism: Chimonanthus praecox; assembly: GCA_022113865.1. Taxonomy (NCBI): domain Eukaryota; kingdom Viridiplantae; phylum Streptophyta; class Magnoliopsida; order Laurales; family Calycanthaceae; genus Chimonanthus; species Chimonanthus praecox. The sequence goes on along the minus strand of CM039086.1, from coordinate 11,813,867 downwards.
GAATTATGTGGCTGGAGGCCAAGCTTCAGCTACTTTCATCCTAACCCTTGATTTGTCTGGCTTGAAGCAGGTCTGTCACGTGGGAACATGTAAGAATAATGTGGCTATGGCCTATGGGGTTGCATATAAAACTGACCAATCCAATGGTGACAATGAGATCATTCAGAAGAAAAAAGTGGGTGTGTTGGATGGGTGTCTATTTTGGATTTAAATTTACAAGGTCTAAAGTGTGTGGAAGGGCTTGAATTTGATCATTAGATAGGCCCCATATAATAGTCGTACACTGCAACAAAGAACCCACTTGAACTTACTGTAGTTTTACCTGTTTTCATGTGATTTTATTCTTTTTATTTAACACATGCTTTCATTATTAGTCTTTTCTTTTTATGGTATTGTTTTAGGGCCTTTTTTTTTTTATTAATTTTTGTTTTGCCTCTTTTTTTATTTTTAGAGATTGGTTCAACATCAGCCCACACAATATCCAACATCAGAAGAATTGAGCATTGGGAAAATAAAGTTCAAAGCTTTTGACTTGGGAGGGCATCAGATTGCTCGTCGAGTCTGGAAAGATTACTATGCAAAGGTTGGTTTGATAATTATTAAGTGGATATGAATCACCAATCTCCGGGATTTTTCTTTTCTTAATTTTGTAAATTTAATGGTTAAACATTTCATTGATTGACTCACTCTTTCCTTTGGCGTTCTTTTGAATTGGTGGTGCATATATGTCAGAGTTATTACTTTTGTTTACAAGAGTGTTTATGTGCCAAGAGGCAGTAGTCTATGTTCTTACCTGTCCACTGCGGTTGCATATTGATTCATTTGCATTTTCTATCCACATTGTTTTAGTAAATCGCATTGATACAATTGGTAGTAATTTTAAGTAAGATATTGAGTTTTAGCTCAATCAACAGACAAGTGTATTCTCTTTCATAAAAAAAGCTGCCACTTGTGTTCAACATCCTAGATTTGAAGCCTTTTATTTCTGCCTCTTATTTATAAATGGAGAATTGATATTTTTAGTTTCATATATTTGATTTTCACAATATACTGGTCTTGATGCCTCAGAATATTTCCTGCCATGTCATATATAACAAGAACACTTGTACTTGTGGCTAAGATAGTGGGACACATGAAATTTAACTACTTTATTCAAGATGGAAAATGTTATATTACTATTTTTTCTTTTTGAAATCCAACTAAATACTTTAAATAGTTGTAACTTGGTTTCTTCAAGTGAAGTTAGTAGATTGTTTTTTCTTGCGTTATTTTTAATTCTTATGTCATTTACAAATAAATGCCTATTAGAAATTCATAATAACATGTGGATCCATGAAAGCTATATTTGGCATTCGCACCTTGTACTCGTGTCAGATTCCAACATGTGTACCATGCAACTAGGGTAATACATGAAAACAAAACCAATTTAAAAATCTTGTGATTTTTACTTGGAAGAAACAAGTAATAAATGTTTCACTTTATAATATATATATTATGAAAGATGAAACTGGTCACAATGTATCTAGAAAGAATATTAAGATAGTTCTTGAAGGATCTGACATGTTGCCATGGGCATGTCACTCATCCTAAAGAATCTGTGCTGGACTGCTGGGGGTGCACCAGTTTAACCTTAACCCAACCAACCCATTTTTCGACTCAAGCAACTCAACTTGTGACCAACAGAACAATTTTTATCAGACTAGCTCAGCCAACCCAACCAACTTGATACTGTTGTTGGGTTGAGTTTGTCTGGGTTGAATTCAAACAAATTATCAGCTTTAATTAGGATTGCCAAAATTAAAAACATACTTGCTTTAGGTCTTTCTTCTAAGCTGGATATTCCAATTGTAGATTTTTTATATAGTTTCATATAATTTCTCAAGTCCTTGCTTTCATTGCTTAAAAAGAAATCCAAGGGGAAAGTACATAGCAAATTAGATACTAATCCTTTTAAAGACTCATTACTTGTGAATGAAGGCCCACTCACTTGATGTGTGTGTGTGTGGTGAGAGAGAGAGAGGGGCTCTTTCAAAGACTCATTGTGTTTTACAGAAGTGCCCACTCACTTTATGTGTGTGTGTGAGAGAGAGAGATCCTTGATTGTCTCATGATGTCTAAATCTGGGATTACTATATAATATATATAATAATATATGAATTCAAGTTGGATGGCTTAAATCTAATTCAATTGGGAATTCTCTACTGGCTATTCTGAAATTCCACTGAACTTCAACTCTAAGAGAATTATACCAGGAAATTTCTTTTGGGGGAGGATGGAGCCTCCTCCTCCCCCCCTTACCTTCTTCCTCCTCCTCCCCTACCTGCCTCCCCTCCTCCTCCACTACCTGCCTCCCCTCCTCTTCCCCATTCGCTGGAAGAAAAGAGAAAATCCTCCTTCTCTTTTTTCATATACAACCTCTGTGACTCGTGAGGGTTGGATATCCATTATTAACCCGTGAGGGTTGGCTTGGCGGTCAAGAACCAGGGCCGGCCCTGACATTTTAGAGGCCCTAGGCGAACTCTAAAAATAGGGCCCTTTGTTTTTATATACACTCAGAAAAACAAAATTTATATATATATTTTTATAAAGTGTAAAATATCTAAATAAAATATAAAAATCAAATTTTCATAACATTTGGTAAAGAATCAGTGGCTTGGTCTCTTTTAATAGATAAATATGGCAGGAGTTAATTAGGAAATAATACATGCTGATAAATTGTTTAAATGTATTATTTAATAATTTTTTTTTTTTACTTTTTATTATTTTTTTTTAAAAATAAAAATATTAAACACCCAAAACAGATCTCAAACATCCATGATGAATTCAAAATGACGGGATTGATGGAAAAAATCCCTGCGAATCTGAAATCTGCAACTGTTGAAGGTGAGAGAGAACAGAGAGAGAGATCACTGAGAGAGTCAGAGAGAGATCAGAGAAGAGAAAGAGAGAGCACATTGAGAGAGAGTGAGAGATCATTGAGAGAGAAGAAGAGGAGAGGAGAGGCTATTGATATTTTCGGATTTAAAAAAAGTAGTATATTTTGACCGTTTGAAAGAGGAATACGAAGCGATAGAAAACGAACGGGCGAGAGAAAATGCAAAAATCGCGCATCAAAATGCGAACACGTACGGACGTTTCTGTTCAGAAACGCGGAACAACGTTCCGTACGTGCGAACTCGGCACCGCGTTCCGCAGTGCGAACTCGGCACCGCATTCCGCAGTGCGAACGCGGCACTGCGTTCCGCACATGCGAACACTGCACTGCGTTCCGCACGTGCGAACGCGGAAAATGTGAGAGCGGGATTTTTCAAACGCGGAACCGTGTTCCTCACGCGGAAGCGGAACGCGGCCCGTGAAAACGAATGGGTATCGCGGGAATGGGGAATTTTAGGTCAGGTCTGAGGCCCTATAAAAGTTATATATATATTTGGAGGCCCTAGGCTCGAGCCTACTCTGCCTATAGGCAGGGCCGGACCTGTCAAGAACCCGTCTGAGATGCGGGAGGTCTTGGGTTCAAAACTCCCCATAGTGTTACCCGGTGTGTGTGGATAGGGAGGTTTGCACATGCTCTAAAGATTAGTCAGGTGCTCTAAGAAGCCTGGACACCTTGGTCTTCAAAAATAAATAAATCAATATCCATTATTATTATTATTATTAACATTTCATAAGTGTGGTTCTTTCTCAAGACTGTTTTGAGACCACTGGATATGTCTTTCCTCTGTACCGACAATTGATTTGGTCATATGTATTACCTTCTTCTTTTGTTTCTGTATGTTCATGGGCATTATTCCATCATTCATTCGGTACTTGGACTTCGCATGATGTTTGTCTGTAATATTTATATTTATCCTCTACTACTGCATTGGTCTCCAATGAGGGGTGACTCATGGGAAGGGCCGTCAGAAGGGCCAAGAGCTTGCTTTGGATAGCCTCTCTCCATCCAGATAAATAGCTAGCACAATATTGTAATGTGGATAATGGTATATTATTCATTTTGTGGCCACATGTTCTACTTTAAACTAGATTTTTAGTTATAAAGCTTGTTTTAACCTTGTTTTGAAAGGTGGCCATTAAGTCTGGCCCTTGACACGTTTCCTTTTTATTTATCAGATTTAGGATTTTTTTTTTTTTTTTGCTTAGCCTTTTGCCACCTTGTGTGATGCTTTTTACCAAGATTTGGATGGTTTCCTGTGTCTTGTCTCACTTTCCTTCAAACAAGGGGCCAATGGCCAACTGGAGTTGAATGGTAGTGCATCTGCAGACTCCTTTTGTTGTTACTTACATTATTGAGGCTCGATGTTTTGTGACAATTTTTTGTTTGTTTCTTTGCATGTTGGTGGGTTACTGTACAGTTGATGACTTGTAACTGTTGAGTATACTCCTCGTAGGTCATTTAATCTGTTTTGTAATTTAATATATTATATATGTATATATTCTTCATTTTTTTTATTTCTTATCTACAACTCTTGTTAAGGGATAGAAATATTTTAAATCGTTCGCAGTCCCTGATAAATTGCAGTCTTAAGCTATCTTAATGAAAACATATCAATTGATTACTCTCCCCATGTGACGTAATTGCCCAATTTGCCTGAATGGACCAGTGTTTTGAATTGTTGGATGCATAACTATTCATGTGTCGTTTGGTCATTGTGGGTACTGCAAACGTCAGCAGGAATTTCCTTGGACTTAAAATTGTTTTTTTTAATGATAGTGATATTTTTTCAAAGAAAAGAAAAACACAATAGTACAACAAGGCCCTTAAGCATGGCCACAAGGAAGAAACAGAAACAGCCACTAATCACCATGAGAAACTAATAGCTTTGGCCTGCCTACGTCCCTCTTTTGCTAGGTCATCTGCATCTCCTTTTGACTCCCTGTGGATATGATGAAATTGAACCGGCTTATCCCTACATAAGTCTGCTACCTCCTCAAGCCAATCTGCCAAACGCCAGGGATATTGCGCTGAGCCTGAAGCCCAGGAAATTGTGCAGGAGAGTCCCCTTAGACGATTGGAGGAAAGAGATTAGCAGCAGAGGCTTCATTAAACCAATCAACAAGGCTTTGAACTTCTGCGTCAATGGCGACACAGATCCTGATGCAGCGGGTAGGATCGGCATCTGTTGTTTCTTTCTAGCCAAATTGACCATAAAGTAGCCATGAAGAGAGGTACAAGAGGGTAGAGCATTGAGCCTTTTGTGTTCTCAGCTTCAAACCTCCAAGCCTTGAAGTGACTCGATGAAGTCTCGTTAAAAACCCAATCTACTTAAAATCTTTTAATAACCTTGACCCAAAGCTGATAGGAGAACGCACAAGATAAGAGAGTAGACCCTATCCTGTTCTCAGCCCCAAACCTCCAAATTGACCATAAAATAGCCATGGACAAGAGGCACCCTTTCCTGTTCTCAGCCCCAAACCTCCAAGCCTTGAAGTGATTCAATGAAGTCTTGTTAAAAACCCAATCTACTTAAAACCATCTAATAACTTTGACCCAAAGCTGATAGGAGAATTTGCAATATAAGAGAAGAAGGTTCAGAGGTTCACTATTTCTCAGGCACAGGAGGCAGAAGTTACCAGCTCTTCTTGGCCTCCTTCTGAATGGGTTGTCTACTTTCAATATTTTATTTTGTAAAGCAATCCAAAAAAAGATTAGATATTTAAGAGGGGCCTTGATGGTCCACAAGGGACAGAGCTCTGAAGGTTGGTTGGGCATTTTGATGATACCATGATGGTTTTGCTATAACTTCATGGAGTAGGTTATCTCGAGGACCACGAGACATTGTCAGAGCAACTGTTTGCATATGATCATCTTTTTATATATTTTCATTAGATTTTCTTCTTATGAAAAATTAGTTATATCTATTTTAATTTTTATCAGTAATACATTTTTATAGTTCTATATTTGAATGTTTTAAATTTTTATTATGGGAAAACCATGAAATTTTAGATGACAATTTGCTAAGAACATGCAAATATTGCAATTATCCATTTTGTCATCTCACTTCATACTTGGGAGATGATTTTGCAGGTGGATGCTGTAGTTTACCTAGTGGATGCCTTTGACAAAGAGAGGTTTGCTGAGTCAAAGAAGGAACTTGACGGCCTCTTATCGGATGACTCTCTGGCACTTGTTCCATTCCTAATTTTGGGGAACAAGATTGATATCCCATATGCAGCATCGGAAGAGGACCTTCGCTACCACCTGGGCCTGAGCAACTTCACCACTGGTAAGGGGAAGGTGAACCTAAATGAATCCAATGTTCGTCCCCTTGAGGTCTTCATGTGTAGCATTGTCCGAAAGATGGGCTATGGTGATGGTTTCAAGTGGATGTCACAGTACATCAAGTAGGAGGCAGGTATGCCAAAACGAGAAATTGCTTTTCTATCACAGCTGCCGTGTCAAACAGGCTATATTGGGAGCATGTGTTGTTTAAATTGCTTTGGAAGGACCAAACATGTGATAGACAGGTATTTAACCAATGCTGTGTAAAGTGAACGTGTAAATCTTAATTGGTTTTTAACGTTCAAACATTTTGTAGGATTTTTTTTTCTTCTGGTCTCTGATGTTTGGAGAATCCGATCTTGTGATGAATAATTCCAAGGTAGAATTGTTGATTGAGAATCTTAGGACCATTCTTGGACAATTTTCTGGGCCATAACCCACAATGCTACCTCCATGTTTGTTCTTTCTTTTTCAGTATTTTGTAGTTGGCAGTTGGCACCCCCTCCCCCTTTTCTTTTCCTGTCTCCAACTGTTTCTCCCCCTTTTAAAGAACATGCACTTTCTAACAACTAATTATAATTGCAGCCATGAATTTGTTGGATCAGAAATTAGAAGCAAGCAAGCAGGTTTGGGCCATCTTTTCAGTGCCTTCTGATTTCTGCCAGGCCATCTTTGTGGTGCGTCCTGCGTTGTTCATAATCTAAATAGATCGTTTCTTTTTTTCTTTTTATAATCATAGATATCTTCAATCTTCTCTCTTTAACTTCTTTTTTCTTTGTTCTTTATGATGAAGGAACTCAACACCTTCGCTTCTCCCTGAGTGTGAGAGCAAGAGCATTGGAGCGTTTCAAAAAGTAAGCCCAATGCTTTCAATATTCAACAAGTAATGTGCAAATTGCTTTATATGTGTGTACTAATTTAAGCACCTCTAATTTTGATAATTAACGACACCATTCAAATGAAGGAATTTAAATGTTGGACACTTTTAAAATGTAAATAAGAAATGATAATAACTATTTTATTTTATTAATTGTGTCTAAGGGATGTAATATATTAAGGTCCGTGTGTCTTTTCGATACCCAACTCAATTAGAAATATCATTTTTAAATACCCTTTTTATTTTTATCTATTAATTTTAGCCCATGAAAGTGAAGCGTTTTTATGAAAATGTTTCATTTTCTATTAAAAGTATTTTCTCTCTTATCTTTTAATTTTTATTTCTTATATAAATTCTGGTCAAATCAGATGAGGTTGAATAAAATAAAATCTGTGTCTGCTAGGTATTTTAATAGAAAATAAAAGATAAAAGGGCTTCACTTTCATAATTGCATTGGGATATAATTTTTTTTGGTAATAGTCTTTATTTTAAAAAAAAAATATTGTGCAAGATCTCTATGCTCTACACTAACATGAAGGGCGTTTTCATCCGAAAATGTCAGACGTGGACATGCGGGGCTTAAAAAAAAAATCAGGCACATTGATCAAATTTAATGATTTTCAAAGTATTTTCTAAAAAACAAAGACCCAGAATAGAGAAATATGGCTGAAATATTGGCCTATTAAGGGACCAATAAATCGATTACAAACACTTCAAACTCCCGGTGTACAAGATAATGGTTTTAGACACCATATCATACACCAACGAAATAGTAATGTTTTCAAACTCAAGAGGAATTGAGTCCTAATCAATACAAATCATCATTATTATTTGTCAAAAACTCTTCTTCATAGGCTATAAAGATAGTTTCTTTACTGTTTATGATGTCAAAATTACTAAAACTTAATAATATAGTTAAAATTGATTGATGTTAAAATAAATATATCATAACGATATTCGAACTTGCTTGATTTTTAAAATCCTAATCTAGAAACGAGAGTTTGACATGGTTTGATTCCCATCTCCTATTTCCTTGCCTTGAAGCACAAGTATGACATGCAACTATCCTGTGAAAATGGATTTAATCATTACAGAAGCTTAAGTGACTTTGCAGGTACAACATGGAACATCTCATACATTCCTAACGTAATCACAGAACAGTCATGATAATAGATGATGGAACAAATCATGATAAGGACAGAAATTTGCTTTTACTTTATTATTATTAAAAGTTGACAATTTTTCAATTTTTTTTTCACTTTCAATTTTGATAAATACTTTGCAGCAGTATTTCTATTTGGTAGGGTCAAGTGGCTAATCATGAATCATGCCACCAAAGTCTTGTAAAGAGTTTGGATCACCATTCGCAGAGTCTACTTGATCTAATGCTCAATTTAAATATTTGTAATAATTTAACAAAAACATTAAAGAAAATATTAGAAATGTGGAGAAATACTTAATTTCCATTAGTGTGTCATATACTTATTCTCAAATTATACTCTTTTTATACTTTGATATTGATGTGGTAAGTTATTTAATTGCTATCTTAAGTTCTTAGTTAAATTTTGAAAGTTCAATTGAGATTTGATTTATAAGTGTGAGGATACAAAAATATATAATTTCATTTTAAGATAGGTGTAAAAATATATTAAAACATTCTATAAAGATAATTCAGTTGATTTGAACTTTTAGAATTAATCTAGAGATCTTGAATTTAACTAAATTTTTTAACTCAATAGATAATTATTAAATCAATATTCTTTTAAACTCTTAGATTATTATTATTATCATTAAGAAAGTAGTGATTTCACATCCATACCATACATATTCTGTTCTGTTAGCCATTAGTGTCTGTGGGAAACATAGCAGCACACATGAATGGCATTCATGAAGAAGATAGAAAAGTAGGGTCCAAACACAGACAAGTGGGTAAGAAAGGACTACATGGGAAGGGAAGGAAAGGAAAGGCTCACAAAAGTCAGAGTGAGATAGTTGTTAAAAGGAATGATGAAAGGATAGGATGATCAGGTATTGGACATTGCCCATCCCATTCCACGTCTATTTCCAACCATTTTCCTTGATATGATATGAATCAAATATAATGATAATGGATAATGTGGTCCCTCTCTCTCTCTCTCTCTCTCTCTTTTGCTTTTGATTACAATATTACATAGAGAGCCCACATTATTCTCTTGTGCAGCCAAAATATACCCAACCATCTCGCCATTATTTGTTTCTTTACCCTACTTTCCTCAGATCCAAAGCCTTGGCCTAGAATGCTAGATACAACTACTGCCAAAGTATCTTAAACTTCAAAAGCAAGAAGAAAAGACAAAGGCAAAATTGTAAAAGAATTACACACTCTATTTCATTTGATGGGGATTCTATTTTAGAAATGAGAGGTCCCATGTTCTAAGTCTTATAATAATTTAATGCATGTGGCTTGTGGGAGTCTATATATATCGGAAATTTTATCCAACACCTTTGTGCTTTGGAAGAAAATGAGAGTCTTTGGAATTCTCTATCATAAAAAGAAAGCGAGAAAATTTATGCTCCACTTGAGCTGATCACTGAGAGATTCTTTCTTTTAGAAAAAATTGGTTTGAACTTTTAACTGATATTTTTAGATGAAGAAAAAATTATTAAAATTTTTATTTTTTAAATTTATTCAATACCCTTGTCTAAAGAATATTACTAAAAGTTCATAATAGATCATCGTGAAACATTTCATAGCAAATAATTTTTCCTTTCCTTTGTACTTATCAACAATGCCATGTGGAGTCATTGGACGCTCCACAATTAGATTTGTCAAAATTTGATTTGATTAAATTACCTGATTGAACACATTTAATAAATGAATAGACTTGATTGACTCGACTATTGCCACGTCTATATAAAATATATTGAATTATAAGAATTCTATACACATTTAAAGAGAGTGGATGGATACAATGTGAACCTCATTTTGTGATACCCTTGCCCATCAGCTGTGAACACACCACCGATGTGGAGAGTCCCACATCGGTAGTGAAGGGAAGTGATGGTGGGTTTATTTAAGGCCACCCACCTCTAATCAAGTGTGACGCATTTTGGGCCGGGCCATGTGGGCCAGGGCCCAAAAGCAAATCCGTGAGGGATCGCTTGTGTGCGAGGCCTAGAGCGGACAATATTACACTGAGTTAGACCTTAAGCCCTGTGTTCGGGTCGGGTCGTTACACATTTGGTCTTTTTATTCTTATAATTTTGGATATTGAAAATTCAATCATTAAAAGTTGTTTATTTTTATTACCCATCATATAAAATTATGATGATTAAATGGAAATTTTTTCCACAAGTTATGAATTAATGTATGTATCCCATTTCCATCTAATCATTTCGAATCCAACCCATAATATATATATGTAATCTTCCTAACGAAGAATAGTATCAAAGTGTTTCTTTCCTTACTCCAAAGGTGGTTGTTATTTTGGTGGGCTATGCTTGGATGATTGTGTTGCACCAAATGATTCAATTCAAGAAATTATCTCTTGGAGAATCAATTTAATGTAATCAATTGAATTTTTGAATTTAACACCCTTCATCATCTAGGTGGCTCTACAAACAGGCCGGAATAGACTATTTCGGCCCTCTCCATTCTCCTCTACGTATTCCATTTTTTCTGGTTTTTTTTAGATACATAGATAGAATCCAACCGTACATATAACCATTAGCTTAATGGGCTACAATTGAAGAATATTTAAGCCTAAATTCAGTTTATTACATCTTAATTTTAGTGGTCAAAATCATCAGACGTCCTTAATTTAAATATAGCAGATGAATATTAGGCTAAAATTTGGTTCAGGTGTAGTTAATTAAGCATATTTTTTTATTTACATGGTTTATTTTTAATTTATACGATGAAAATTGGAGAAAAATGAATTGGACACAGTGTCTATATGCTTCAAAGTTTGACCTTTAATTTTAACTAAAATGAGACTTCAAATTTATTTGTTGGATATGTTTTTGGATTTTTTTTCTCTAATTCAATTTGTATTTGATTCTTATTAGAGGAAAAAATTAAACATTCTTAAATTACCATTTGATAAATACACTATTATGAATGGAGATTACATACGTGTAATGACTTAAACACTACTTATCTTGCCAAAATGACAAATTGTTTTAATTGACAATTTCTGTTAGTTGAAATTGAAATGCGTCATCTACATTGAAACTTTGGAAAAAGAAAAACATCTAGAGACATTTTTTTGTCAAATGGAAAAATAGTGTTTGTCTTCAAAATGGGTGGTACCCAAACTACAATTATTTTAATTAATTCAATTGAATAGGTACATGAATTCAACAACGAAGTTGATAGATATCCAATTTATCGAAGTAGATGGGTGTAAAGGTTGAAAATGTGGCTCAAAGTATGCTCCATTTTTGCTTTTGTGCATGAAGTATGTGCTTGCGCCATTTAACCTCTAAGGGTCTTCAGATACAATGAAATCCATTGATTTTAATGGAGAGAAAAAAAGGAAAAAATTGTTTCGAGTGCACCAATTCTTCAACATAGTAGAAGAATGCATGAATGATCTTCCTAATTTGTACGCATTTCTTTGAAATCATCGTCATGTTTTATCTAAGAGAGGGAGGTCCAAAATAAAGAAAATTCTCTGTTTGTCATGTGATGGAGGAGAGTTATCCAAGAACCTACTGTATAATTGGTCAAAACTCATTACTTTAGTTTAGAGTATAGTTGCAACTTGGGTTTGGTTTCTTAAAATCCAATCTAACCCGAGTTGATATATATATATGTAGAACTCGACCCGAATTTTCAACCCGAACTCTTGAATCCGACCCGATCCGAATTATAATCCGAATCAACCCGAATTCTGACCCGACACGCATACTCGAACCATTTTAGCCTAATTTTATCCGGGTCGCGTTGGATTGAGTCGGGTCGGATAAGGTTAACTTGTAAAATCCTCAACCCAACTCGACCCGAATTTCATATGGATTTTTATCGTCTCAACCCGATCTGACCCGCTGGCCTGAAATTCTTATCCTAACCAACATGATTTCTCGGGTCAAGTCATGCATGTCAGGCCAAAACCTGACCCGAGTTGCAGCACTAGTTTAGAGGTTACGGGTTTAAGTTTTATTTATAATAACTCTATTGCTCTATTTTCAGATTTAAGCTAACTTTTTTACTTTTAAGATTCTCAGTAGATCTAATAAATCAAATTTTTTCCTCAAACTTATCTAATATCTACTCTTTGTGAGTTGTACCTATATTAAATTTGACTTTTAAAATCTATTTATCTAATTCAATGAATTTTATTATTAGATAAATATAAAATTTAAAAAATCTTAATCAAGATTAAATTTTATAATCATTATATATAACTCCAAGGCTTTCAATATTCCTTTGGTACGGGCATCAGCGGATATAATCTTTCTCTAAGAGTCTACCTTCAACTGTTCTTCAACACCTCTCTCTGCTCCTCATATCTTAAATGTGTTTCCATTTCCATCTTCCTTTCATTTGTCTTGGTATTAAGTGATTAGAAATATTAAGTGTGCCCAATTTTTTTATTTAGTAAATAAGGAGTCTGTGCTTTGATTTGATGGGTAGATGGCACCATCCACTCCCATATTTCATGCTACTCAAAATTGGATTGCTAACTATTGTTATTAAACCATGCCATAGTATAAAGATGGACAAATGTGGTAAAAAAATGTAAATTGATCAAGTTTGAATTTATAAGTTAGAGCTACATCCACAGTCACATCCACATCTACATCAATATCTTAGAAATCTAGATTGATATATGCAACCACGTCAAGTGTAAAATTTACACCCATTTTAAGGGTATTAAAAATCTTAAATAATTTTTTTTATCTAATTTATTTCAAGTTAGATGTTTCAGATTATCAAAATATCATAATTCCATTCACTTCTTTGGTTACATATAATATAGAATTGTTAGATTTGGAGCTCATAAAAAATTAGCACCTTAAATTATGTAACATATAATAGTATTCTATATTATAAGGTGGTGAGAGTATTAATTTCTGTTGGACTTCATAATAAAAATAGTTTTCTAATAAATCAGTCACCAACTCATTTGAAAACTTTCATTCCTTCACATGTAGTATAATGATTTTGATTATACAAAGAACAACGATTCTCATACAGTTATTTTGTCTAATCCGACATGGATTTTACTCTATTGTCTATTTTATCTTTTAAATTGACTCACTGAATCCTTTGCTGTAAGTGATTAAAAGATTTTAACGAGTCAATTTAAAAAATAAAATAGACAATATAATAAAATTCATGTCGAATTAGATGAAATTTTCGTTCGTTCGTTGAGGATCTCTACCCTTGTATAAACTCTTCTTAAAAGATTAACTATTATATTTTTAATATTTGCACCAACCACTTTATGTTACAAGAATAATTATGTAATTTTCTCAAAGACTAAGGGCATGGAGGCGACTTGATTAAGAAAATAACCAAGACTTTGTACTTGCCTTTACTTCTACTGCAAGTGCAGCCGCCCATCCTCACTTTTTTCTTTGTGTTCTTCTCTTTATGCAAAACTCTCTTCCATTTTCCGTCTTCCTTTTTCTATCTGTTTATCTGATATACTAAGGATGGCCCACAAATCCTACGTGGAAATCCAATCCCTGGTTTCCCTTTAAAAAAATTAATTACCTTCCCCACCATGCCCTGTCTTCATCTTCATCCTTCTCCTTATAAATACTCCTCACTCTCTTCTGCTATTCTCAGCTCTTTATCAGCTATCCACTTCCTCCTCTTTTCGAAATGAGGAAGCTGCCGTTCCTTTCCCTCTCCATCTTTCTCCTCTTTCTCCTTTTATCTCCTTCTTATTCTCATTCTCGACCGGCATTTGCCTGTGTGGGGAAGGAGAAGGGCTTACCCTTCTGCAACGCGAAGCTCCCAATACCGGAGAGAGTAAAGGATCTGATCGGACGGCTGACGTTGGCCGAGAAGATCGGGCTGCTCGTGAACAACGCGGCGCCAGTCACGAGGCTGGGAATACAAGGGTACGAGTGGTGGTCAGAGGCCCTTCACGGGGTCTCCAATGTGGGGCCAGGCACCAGATTTGGCGGCAACTTCCCAGCTGCCACCAGCTTCCCTCAGGTCATCACCACCGTCGCTTCCTTCAATGCCTCCCTCTGGGAAGAGATCGGACGGGTCAGAAATTTTACACCATTCTAATTTTTCTCCTCTCTTTTAAAGTCAGTATCAGTCAGTATCACGATTTCACGCGAGTCGATGGTTGGTTGACAACCAATTGGAAATGAAAGAAAAATGTTTATATAATGTTTAAAATTATCAGAAGTTTTAGTGGCAGAAGTAACCGGTTATATGAAAATTTTAATATATATAAGGAGATCTTTATTGAATAAGATGTTTTTTGTAATGATATATAGTGGATTTCTAATTTTCATTTCTATACAAATATCGAAATATCTTAAAATAAAAAAAATTAAGATGAAAAATTGTCATTAACTGTATTATTAAATACAGTTTATTTGTTAATTTAGTTTACTCAGATTAGATTTTTTAAGGTAGGATCATGTCCAATGAATGACCTGCAATTATTTCCAATGAATTTTTAATATTCTTAATTTTGACGTCATTATATATATATATTTGCAATTGAAAATTTAGTATATTTATTTATTGCGGTGGGGCCTACACGGATAGCAGGATATTTTGGTGCGCGACGCGGCTGAGACAGTAGACAGCTTTGAAATTCGTAACCGCTGTCGCACGCATTTTATGATGCCTTTGAAAATGCTGAAGTGGAATCGGATGGTAACACCACAGACATCTTGTCTCGACCAATCAAATGGGGCCTAAAACTTACCACTTTTAAGCCACCAAATGTAGACATGTCTGATGTCAGGTAGAAGAAACATATGTCAAGTTTATAAAGAAATATTTTAATTAAATTACTCAAATCATTGATTCAAAAATTGATTGTTAAATTATTTTTGAACTTTTTAATTGTATGTCTTTTAAAATTATATTTTATTTCAATCTATGCAATTTTTTATATCCGTAAATACTGTAAGCAATTGTCTAAACTCTAAATGATGTAACATGTAACACTGTGAAGTTGATTGGTTGATGACCGGTTAACTTCTACTGACAATGTTCCGGTTACGGACGATGCTAATCCACAGATGAGGAGACGTCTGTGAACTGCGTTCTTTGGAGTGCAAATCATGTGAATTGATTGGTAGGGCCACTGGCGTATCTAGTATAGTGGGACCCGCAAAGCAATTGCTAGTGGACGGGATAAGATCCCAATCTCTGGCGGCATAGAAATTTAGCTGGCCCGGATTGTTGTACTTTATAAGAGAAGAAAGACTTTGTGTGGGACTGCGTCCAACTTGCACGAGAGCATCCATTCAGATCACGTGAAATTGAATTGAATGGGTATTCTTGTCTTTTCCGTTCTGTGTCTTAACAGCTGCGCTTTAATGACATTGTGATGCGGTTGGTTGGTTAGTTGGCGACTGCAGTAATGCGGCCTAGCCTGTTCTCCTATTCGTGAATTAATTAATTAGGTCAATTAATTATTAAACATGAATGATCTTGAAAGGACCATATTACCCCTGTGGAGGGAGAGCGCAAGTTAGCAGGGAAGTGAGACCAGTTTCGTAAAATGCGCAGGTGGTGTCAGATGAGGCAAGGGCAATGTACAACGGAGGAATGGGAGGGCTGACGTACTGGAGCCCGAACGTGAACATATTTAGAGACCCGAGGTGGGGCCGTGGACAGGAGACTCCAGGTGAGGACCCCATTGTAGCCGGTAAGTATGCAGCCAGCTATGTACGGGGGCTGCAGCAGCCACACGGCAAGGCCGATACCCGCTTGAAGGTGGCCGCTTCCTGCAAGCACTTCACCGCCTACGACCTCGACAACTGGAGGGGCTTCGATCGCTTCCATTTCAATGCGAAGGTGCGTGCGTCATTTTGAAATTCTGTTAAGATTAACCTATTGTAATATTGTTTTTAATTTAATTTTATAATTATACAATCAACTAACAAGTTTTAATTTTTTAATAATAGAAATATTAATTTACTTTCCTCTTCTTTATTTCACATGACTTATTATCTATGCTTCCTAGATCATTTTTTATTGCATTTATGCACCAAATCTTATTTTTGAAAATTTTAGAATAGTATATGAGAAAGATTTTCGCATAGAAATGTTAAAAATGTGCTGGTCTGAGTAGACAGTGGACTTCTTAATGTAATTTGTGACTTTTATTTTCATAATCATTGAATTTTTATGAATGAATTGTATTAATTATTCAACTGTCATATTTTCATAATCAGCCATCTTTGGTCATTTTCCAAATTGTTCAACTGTGATATTTTTTCAACTTTATGACAACATGACCATGACAAGGATTTCAAGTTTTCGTATACTTTCTCTTTTGGCTGCTATCATCCAACCTTATAATGAGAAATTATTGGATGTGAAGTTGTTGATTATGTATTGACTATAAGATTCCACCAGCACATAAGATATGAGTTTAATCTAATAGTGAAAATGTTTAAATATTACTTTAAAATTAAAATAAATCTAATTTATAAGATGATAATAAGTTAATTAGAAAAATGAAAATGATATGAATATTTTCTAAACAAACGTTAGTGATCTGGTTCACTACCACTTCACAATGAATAATTTGTCACTTTTTAATTTAAGTTATTTCTGTTTTTCAGTATACGGGTAGAATTCTCTTACTTTTATTTATTTATTTATTTATTTTCAAATCTTTTATGTTAAATACAGATTAATTCCTAACGTAATAATTGCCAATGCCAACTGGGGATATGACGTGCCATGTGGTGGGTCTCCAGAAAAGCATGCCAATCTTTAATATAGCGGCAGTGTGGATAAGCGGTTGAAAGGAGAAGAGCTGTAATAATTATTGATTTTATTTATTTGATTGACTGCAGACTCTGTTTATGGTCTCTGCTATGGTCTAAACATTTCTAAGTTTAGATTTGAGCTTGAATTAATTTTATATAATTTATAATTTTATTCAACTTAGTGGAATTTCTATTATTATTGCTATTGAGTCAATTGTTTATTAGTAAAGATAAAGTAAGATTCAATACTCAAAAGTTTAAATCTATATATGAAGGTCATTCTCTGTACACTATCTTCAAAAGTTTATCATTACTTTTATTCTTTTGTCTCTTTCAACTTCTTTTAAAAAAGGAGTAAAATAGTCCGAATCATTATCTCCTAGTTATTATCTCAATTAGGATTGTAATCGGGTCGGGCGGGTTGGATTTCTTAAAATCTAATCCGATCCGAGTTGATATATTTGGAACTCGACCCGACCCGACCTGAATTCTCAACCCGACTCGATCCGAATACTGATCCGACCCGCATTTTGAACCCATTTTAGTTGGGTCGGGTCGGATTAACTTGTAAAATCATCAACTCAACCCGACCCGAATTTATGTGGGTTTTTATCTTCTCAACCCGACCCAATCCGCTGACCTGAAATTCTTGACGCGACCAGCATGATTTCTCAGATCGGGTCATGCGGGTCGGGCCAAAACCCGACCCGAGTTGCAGCCCTAATCTCAATAGACTATTTTACTTTTACAGCTGCTCTAGTTACAAATTAGATGGTCTTTTCACCCTTGTAGAGTTTTTGCTCTCTTACCAAATATAACATTTTCATGTCCCACTCTTATCAAGAGTTGAACTTAGACCATATTACCTTCTATAATATCACAAATTAAGTATTTGACTAATATATAAAGAATTAGATCCTTAAATTAACGCTCATACCTCATTATGATGCAAGAGTGACAGTATAAAAACTGAGAATTAGAAAATTTGAGTGAGATTTTGTTTGATGAAACAATTATATGATTACTCCACTTTATTAGATTATATAGAAATATAAAATAACCCCACCTAATAAGGGCATTTTTTCCCCTTCATCCCAGAGCAGCACATTTTTTGGGATTATCTTTTTTTTTTCTTTCTGCTGCATGGCGAGCTGTAAAGCTGAGGAATCCCCCTCTTGAATTGCTTATCCTAATCTTGATAACTACAATGGCGATTTATTTGACTTAACGTCTACCCTTTTCAACCTTTCCCTGTCTGTGTCTGCCATTCATCTTACTATTTCTTTATGATATTTTTTTAGCTTTTTAGTTTGTATTATTAACATTACCATTATCAGCTATCGATGGTCTTTATCTCCTTCCTTTCATGCATCACGTGCATCCAATACCCATGCCCACACAATTGCTGGAATAATTAATTTAATTAAAATAAATTAATGGCTCGTGAGAGTCTAACATTCAAGAGTCAATAGCTCTCATGTATTAAACAGTTAGCAAAGTCCCACCTTTGGGTTATAATGTTTATAAACACTTGTGCAGACTTTTTTTAAAAGTCGGATTTCAAAGATGAATTCTATTCATACGTGTTTAACGGAAAACAACTCTAATATTCCAAAATTAGAGGCATATGAAAGATTCAGATGATTGGAGATACCATTCGAACGACACTCAAACTATGACAAGCACATTAATTTCAATTATTTTCTTCAACAATTGAGTTGGCACGTGTGGCAGGTGAGCAAGCAAGACCTCAAGGACACATATGATGTACCCTTCAAGGCGTGCGTGGTGGAAGGGAAGGTGGCCAGTGTCATGTGCTCCTACAATCAGGTGAATGGAGTCCCAACATGTGCTGATGGAGATCTGCTCCGGAACACCGTCCGGCGGGAATGGGGCCTTGATGGGTGAGTTAATTGGGCCGATGGTGTAAGAGCGGTTGTTGATTGAAAAAAAGAGAGTTCTTTCCATATTTGTACTATTTCCGTATTTGGAACTCCTTATTGTATATATATATATAGGTATTACTTGTTTACTTTTGACCCAGGTAGGATTGTAATTGTTCAGTTGTATTCATCCATTTGTTCTTATTTCATCCAGGTACATTGTCTCGGACTGTGACTCAGTGGGTGTCTTTTATGACTCTCAGCACTATACCTCCTCCCCAGAAGAAGCCGCAGCAGCAGCTATTAAAGCAGGTCTGTGTTTTGTCCAGTCTGGACCCGGAACAGGAATGGATCAGGTGTATGCTGACCAAGTTCTATTTAACTTCAGTTTTTTATTTAAGAATTTCAGTCCTGAATCCAGTGGGTTCTTTAAGCTAATGTAGCTATAGGCAAAGCCATGATGAATGCAATGTTCTCAAAATACGAATTTGTTCAAGTCCATTACAGGACTCCTAGAAACTCAGCCCAAATACAGTTCAAAGCTCTCTAGCTGGGCCTCTCCCTGGCTTGGAATGAGTTGTATAGAACTTAACAATAATCCTCATCAGCAGAGAGGAATGGCATTGGATTGGTTGAAGATCTATAGGTGAGTCATCAAGACCATTTATGAAATGGGTGGCTGTAGATGATGTCTTCCTTGAACATAATTGTACAATTGATAATGGATTCCATCCTAGAAAAAATTAGCTCATAATTCACATACTGGTCCATCATATTCACAGTTTGGATCACCAACTATGAGCACCGAATGTATTGTACGAGTCTCTTTGAATTCAAATTAGGGATTGTTGTTCCTAATTGAGTCGCATTTTGATTATTTTCAGGTCTGGATTTGAACTGTGGACCTTTCTTGGCAGTCCACACACAGGAGGCTATAAAGCAGGGTAAGCTAAATGAAGTGGATGTGAACAATGCCCTGGTGAATACCATCACTGTCCAGATGAGGCTTGGGATGTTTGATGGGGAGCCATCTAAACAGCCCTTTGGGCATTTAGGCCCACATATTGTATGCAATCCAGCCCATCAAGAGCTTGCACTTGAGGCTGCCAGACAAGGGATTGTTCTGTTGAAGAATCATAAGCATGTTTTGCCTTTATCAACCAGTCATCACCGGACTGTGGCTGTTATTGGGCCTAATTCCGACGCCACCGTTACAATGATCGGGAATTATGCTGGTAAGCCATTACCCATGCAATTTTTTTTTTTTTTTTTATCATGGTAGATGGATTTAGGCCTAAACCACTACATTTCCAAACTCTATTGGTTCATATGGATTCAATGTGGACACGAAATGGATTTGCATAATCTAACTCATGTGATTTTTGGCATCTCCATCCATGATTTGTACATTCTGGACTATCTATCATGTCTTTGGTTCCTCTTTCCTCATCATGTTTGATTATCTTTTTTCTTATTACTGATCACTCAATCAGTCTTTTTATTAATGTCTCAATCAATCATTGCATTGACAAAAACACTAATGTGTATACCAAAAATGCTAATCTTAAGGTCTTAATAATTGTTCAAGAAGGAGCTCTCACCCTTTGATTGGTGATATCCGAAGTCAAACCTGTCTAGAAAAGGTGGCTGTCAACCAATCAAAATTTGAGCTTTGGCATCCAGAAGATGAGCATTTTCCTATATCATTCTCTTATATTTCAATGTCACTTTCATTTCACAGGAATTGCCTGTAGATACACATCACCCATGCAAGGAATTACAGGATATGTCAAGACAATTCATCAACGAGGATGCAACGATGTTGCCTGCGGTGATGACCGGCTGTTTGGCGCTGCTGTCGATGCTGCCCGTAAGGCAGATGCTACTGTGTTAGTCATGGGGCTTGACCAGTCGGTAGAAGCAGAGACTCGAGATCGGGAATTGCTCCTCCTCCCGGGGCGCCAACAGGACCTGATCTCCAAGGTATCTATGGCTTCTAAAGGCCCCGTTGTTTTGGTCCTCATGTGTGGCGGACCTGTTGACATTTCCTTTGCCAAGAAAGATCCCAGAGTGCCTGCCATTCTATGGGCTGGGTACCCTGGACAGGAAGGAGGAAGGGCCATTGCAGATGTCATCTTTGGAGAATTTAATCCAGGTATGAAGACACTTTCATTAGGACTGCAACTCGGGTCGGGTCGAGTCGAGAATTTTGGGTCAGAGGATTTAATCAGGTTGAGAAGATAAAAATCCACATGAAATTCGAGCCAGGTCGGGTTAAGAATTTTACAAGTTAACCCGACCCGGTTAAAATGAGTTCAAAATACGAGTCGGGTCAGAATTCGGGTTGGACTATAAAGAATCCGACCCGAATTCTCAACCCGAACTTCCATGGTCAAGAAAACAACCTTTGGGAAACAAATCATTTCTACATGGCAAGTGCCTAGATGAGGCTACATATTTGATATCTTTCAGTGCCCCCTTTGTGATGTTAAGATGTCAAGGCTGCAAAAAATTGTCATACTAGTACTTAATTCGATATCATCTCATCTCATACACAACCATCGAACACAAAAGTCGCTATTCTCATCTATGTGAGGTTAGCGTTTTGAATTCTTTCTTCCACTTGTACCTTATCCCATAAAAAACTATACTGTCTTTGGACATTTCCAAACAAATTTTTGAAGGTCTACTTCTTCTCATTGTTCCTTTTACTTTACTTGCATCCTTTTAATTTTTCTAACGGGGTCATGTTTAGTCTCTTACTTTGTGTACAAACCACTTTAAAGACTCATTTTTCATCCACCAGAGTTATTTTAATACTTTTTGTATGGATAAGGAGACTTACACATGTTCTCAGGATTAATTGGATGAATTAAAAATTAATGGCCTAAATCAATGAACGATTCTGATAATTTTCTGATGATTGATTATGTGTGCAGGAGGCAAGCTCCCCATGACATGGTACCCACATGAATATGTATCAAAGGTGCCAATGACAAGCATGGACATGCGTGCAAACACCGCCAGAGGCTATCCGGGCCGTACCTACAGGTTCTATGATGGCCCAGTTGTCTACCCATTTGGGCATGGGCTGAGCTATGCGGCCTACACCCACACTCTGGCCCAGGCCCCAACCATTCTCTCCGTTCCGCTCCACGGCAAGCGCACATTCGATAATGCCACACTCTCTGGCCCTGCAGTGAGGGTCACTCATGCCCGCTGCACTGGCCTCTCCCTCGCCGTGCAGGTGGACGTCAAGAACATTGGTCTCAAGGACGGGTCCCATACCCTTCTAGTCTACTCAACATCTCCAGCGGGCCGCTGGGCCCCAATCAAACAGCTCGTTGCCTTCCAAAAGGTCCATGTGGCGGCCAAGTCCCAGACACGTGTAGCAGTCAACATACACGTGTGCAAGGACCTCAGTGTAATTGACCATTACGGCATTAGGAGGATCCCCATTGGAGAGCACAACCTTCACATTGGTGATCTGATCCATTCAATCTCCCTCCGGCCCGAGTCCATCCGACTCATGGATTCAGCCCAAAATCCAAATCCAAACTCAAACCCATAAAAGACGAGAACGCCCTCCTATCTTTTTGTTCAATTACAGTCCTGCCAGCCCATTAGAGAATGACCCAATGGGCCTCTTTATTTTTAGGCAGTATGGCTGTTGGGTCATCCAGTTGCTGTTGGGTTGGTTTCATGTTAGAGAAGATGAAAGGGATAGAAAAGGGGAGGGCCATTGACTATTAATTTTGATTGCGATTTGTTCTCCAGATTGGAAAGGAGAAGGAGAAGGAGAAGGAGAAGTAATTCTCTTCCTTATTTTCTCAAATTTCAATTTTTCAAGAGCAGTGGAGATTGGAGAATAAGAAATATCCCAATCAGATAATTACAAGCTTTCAGGTTCCACGCCTACATTGATGTATTTATACTTTTTCCAATTATCTTTTGCTTGTGGTGGTGAAGCTGTGATGGGCACTCCAACTTGGCATTTTGATTCTCTTTGTCAATCATAATCATCATAATGTTGTTTGTCATAAATTTAGTAGTCATCGTCAGCATGGTTATCATTATAATCATCATTTACTATTATCATAAACAAGTTGACTTTATCAAATGTCACTGAATATAGACAACTTGTAATTACATCATCAGACCTTGGAGAATCAGTTGTGAAATCATTTTATTTTGTTTTATTATTTAACTTTCAAAAGTATAGAAGAATAAATTTATCTAAAATATGAAAAATAAAAAAGCTATCATTAGTTATGAGTAATTTTTCCAACTGTTGTTTACAGAGAGGGGTAACGTGTCTAGATTAACCATACTCTACTAATAATTCAATTGGCACTTTGTAAAGTAAATTTATAAAATATTGAAAAATGTATAAATTAATATAATTTTTTGAATTTACATTTGGGAAATCAAGGATATCCAGTGGAAAACTACATGTATTGCTGTGTACCTTTGCTAACATTGGATTCGCCATATTCCTTCCTAATTTTCTAAGGTAGGAGATTTGTCTATTCCTTGCTTGTTGAGATAGACTGCTGAGAAAAGATGATTATCCAAGCATCATCAAGTTTTCTGAAGATAATATGAAGTACTCATTTGATTGGTCTGTCATCAAGACTTTTGATCTTTCGACTGTTTGTTAGAAATGCCTTATTATATACTTTATTCTTACAAGAAATGGACAGGTTTCCCCATTTGATGAAAGATCAAGAATCATGATCAACACACCTTACCCTATCATTTTTGTTTAGCACTTTAGCCTTGATCAAATGGATGAGAGCGATTCTTTAGCTTGCAGTAACATATTCTTTATTAAAATCAAACTGCACAAGTCAAGACGTAAAAGGAATTGTGCAGGGTAGCTATTTTATAAAAAGTAATTCAACTAGATATTTTGGCTAAGGAATTAGAGATCTTAGGCTCAAGAATTATAGTATTTGTTTCTCATAATTTACGGAGTTGGATGCATCTGAAGTTTTACCTAATATTCTCATACTCTGACAGAAGTGAAGTCTTGGAATTCATCGTCATAAAAAAAAAAATTGACAGAAGGACAAGCCAAATTTTAAAAAATATTAATCTCTCTTTCAATTTTTTTTTTAAAAAAGTATTCAATCATTGATCAATCTCTGGTTTAGAGGTGAGAATAGTGTCCATCTCCCAACGATGAGAGAATACAGAGGCTTGGAAATTTTGTGGTCATCTGTTATGTATGAATAACACCACCTCTAGTCCTTACTCACCGGTTCCAACATTGTATCTATTATACCATCTTATCAGATAGTTTTAATACAACATATAACACAAGTTTATATATCGAGTATTTATTATTGGATATAAAAAATTTTAGATTTAGCTATATAAGCACTAGATAAATTGTTTATTACAATTGTTAATTTTGTATAAATGAGAGTTAAAAGTGGGTTAGTTCGGATGATTACTTTCTGCTTCAGGAAGTGAGAGGTATCAGGTTCGAATCGCACATACTAACCTTGGTGATGTTTTAGGGGTAGAGGTACCAATCATGGGGTTTTAGTAGGATTGTCTCTAAGGTTTTCTACAAGTAAATTAAAAAAAGAAAAAGAAAAACAGTTGACTGACTGATTGAAAAACTTTAAAATAAAATAAATAATTTTAAAGATAATGATGATAAAAATAATGCTTAAGATTGAAGTGAAACTTCACTTACCCTTAATCATATAATTTTCTTTACATGCACCATTCCATTGTTGTATCTTTATCTAACAGGTCTGTAGTTTTAATGGCTCTTTAACTGTTTCTTTGCAGAGATATATAAAATATAAATATCACCCTAAAATACAATTAATGGAAAGATAATTAAGTTGTTCATAATGAATTTGTTGACTATTCTGTGACTACACAATGAAAGCCATTGATAGTATGTAACGTCATGCTCCCTGCTTAGGGCACACCAGACAATAGTTTGGTTTGATCCAGGGGTTAAAATATTGTTATCGGCCGATATTTTTCTCTCTACTTTTTTTTTTTAAAAATAGCCGATATCAACTCATATTTTGATATCGGCTTGTATTATATGGCTGATATATCGACCGATATTGTGAATATCGGCCGATATAGTGTCCTCCAAAACCGATACATATTGGCCGATACGATATGTACCAGCCGATATTTCAACCCCTGGTTTGATCACTACCCTTCAAATGGCAGGATGCATATTTACATTATTTTTTTATTTTATTTTTAATTTTTAATTTTTTTACATTCTTTTTAGTGGCTGATAATCTAATGGAAGTAATTCTTGATATCTTGTCCCAAGTCTATGTTTATATTGATGTGAATCATCAATGGTTCGTTGTTTATAACAGAGAAGTTTCACTTGATTTGCTTAAAAGATTTAAAGTTTAAAAATATTTATTTATAATCAAATAATATTTAAGTATATTTTTTTTCTACATTAAATATGATCTAACTAAGATGATTCAATTACCACATGAGTGTAGTTCAACTGGTTGCCTCCCATCTCAAGAAGCAGGAGGTTGCCGGTTTGAGCCCCTATGGCCTACCCTTGGTGTGTTCTGGGAGTAGTGAGCTCACCCATGAGGGTTTTATACTGGATATCCAGTGATTTCTCACACGTAAATTTAAAAAGAAAAAATTCTAACTTCAAAAATATATTAATTGATGAATGAATAAATGTTCTTTCTTCCCATTATATATTGCATTTCTGTCGTGTTGCCAAGCTCTACCCAACAATAACTTAGAAGCCTCCACAGTGATGAAGACATCTCAAGACCAATTCATGAAAAAGAATTTTATGAAGTGGTTGAACTTGCCATCTAATTTCTTGTAAAATAAGATCAAGCAAAGAGAAGACTTTTCAACAAGTCTAGAATCACTTCATTCCGAGTTCAAAAACCCTAGTATTGAGCCTCAACTTGTGAAAAATCCTTGAACGAATCCCACCACGTGTGAAGCTTGAAGGATCCAAAAGAGAGGGATTTTTGGATCTAAGCGTGTAAAGGGTGAGGAAGGATGATTTTAGAAGCTCTCGAATCAAGCAAGTTTCATGGAGTGATAGCCAAGATTTCATATTCTCCCAACACTCAAAATTCGACCAAGCTCAATTAGGAATTAATTTGTATTTTATTTTATTTTCTGAAATACAATAAATCCACATGTCATTTCGTGATTGGTGGACTAGGATAGCAATGGTATAAACTCAAGCATATCCCATATGTATGGATCAATTGGGATTGATTGGTAACTTGTAATTTTCTTTCATTCATTTTCCATTTCTTTTGCAATTTCTTGTATAAATACATGGGTGCGGCCATTGTCTGAGACACACCAAAATTCGAGTGAATAAAATAAAGAAGTCTACACCTTTCACAACTTGTGAGTTGTTTATTTTTTCTATGAATTTTAAATCTATTTTTTTCTTCTTGCAAATGACTTTAGACTTATTGTTTATAGATAATTAGTTTTTCTCAGTGTCTTGTAGAGATGCAATCAAAGTTTGTCTAATTATTAAAGAGTCATCAAAATCAATTCATTATAAATATTAATAAAATTTTATAGGATTCTCCTTATGTGTGTGTTGGTTAACAGTATTCTCCCTAATTGTGTTGGGCTGCTTGAAGTGTAAATATCACAAAATTTTAATTTTTCAAAGAAATTATCATGACTAAGTTAGGGAGTAGAAGGTACGGTGTTAATTAATCTGTTTAGTTGAACGAACAACCACCTCTTTAGGTAGAAGTTTAGAACTTAAAGATAGAGATGGCGGAATTGACATGCCACGTGTCAGTATTTTGAGAGATCATTAGTCAAAACCTACCAAACCAATCACAAGCCACAAATCCAAAGAGAGAGAGAGAGAAAGAGTGTGAGGAGAGAAAGAAAAGGGCCGGAGGGATTTTAGAGAGGGAGGAGGGAGTGTCGGTGATTGGCACGTGTGAGTGGAAGCTTAGAACTGTTTCTAAATGTGATTTGTAAAAATCAAGGGCGATATCTTAACGGCAACTCCCTTCAGCCATTGCCTTCTTCCCTTTCTTTCTTTTTATTTTTCTTCTCAGAAATGAGAAAAGCTCTCTCTCTCTCTCTCTCTCTCTCTGTCTCTCTCTCCTAAGTAATATAGATAGATAGATGGTGAGGAGTAAGGATATTCTTGTTATCTCCCTACACTCAATCTACCCCCTTTTTCATTTCTTTCCTCGCACTTATACTCTCCTATCCATCTACATCTACTCTTCTTCCTCTCTCTCTTTCTTCCCATTCCCTTCCCTCTGTACTCCCTGTTTCATCCTCTCCATTCTCTCGTTTCTCCTCTAAGCTAACTCAGGTAATCTCTCTCTCTCTCTCTCTCTCTCTCTCTCTCTCAATTCTTCCAATCTTTTGTTCTTGAATCAAATGGGTTTGTGTCTGATGCTTAAACTAACCAATGCTGTCATTTGACATTGTACCAATAAGAAGTATCACGGGTTCTTCACCTCTTAAATTCCCTCTTCCATTTCTCTTTTGTCTTTCTTGCCTCCACTGAAATGGGTTTGTGGTCTATGCGTGGATTAACCAATGCCAACATTCAAATTGCACTAATTATAAGCAAAGTGGCTTCTTCACCTTTCTCTCTCTCTCTCTCTCTCTCTCTCTCTCTCTCTCTCTCTCTCTCACTGTGTATGTGTGTGAACGTGTGCATTGAGTTTTGGTGTTAATCAATGTTTGATTGGTTTTTTGGTAAAATTAGGCTAGTTACTTTCTATGAATTTGTTTTTTGGTGTTCTTTGAAATTTGATTTGTTCTGTCTTGAAAGTAAACTAATTACTTTCTATAAATTGGCTTTTGGTGTTCATCGAAATTTGATTGGTTGTTTTTTAATTTAAAAGTAATTACTTTGTGAACTAAAGTTGATAGCCTTTTTACATGTTTTGGGTATACTGCTACTTTTTTTGTATAAAGCATACCTGCTGATAACTCATTTTCCTTTGCAAATACATGTTTCTTGTCTCTGTTTTTCACATTTATTTCATGTGTAGCAGTACAAGAAAACTTCATAAAGTGGTTTTTTTTGTTGTCACATTGTGAATATTGTATTCTTTATTCATTTTGCAGTGGCATTGGCTATTGTATTGATCATTTCATGCATCTATAATAATCTCTTCGTTAATGATGCATATGTATCAATGATTGGCTTGATTTTTACCCCTTGCCACACATCATCAAAAGAAATTTCTAAATTATGAGGATCTTCTTGGGGCTTTTAGAAGTCTCTTTGACTTATTGAATGTTGATCCAGTGGTAAGGAGTGCTGGAGATGGAGGGCTGCAATAGAAGTGGTGAAGAATTTGTCTCTCAAGAAGAGGTAAGCTTGCAAAAGTTTGTGGGGAAGGGTGAGGATTCAGACACACCTGTTTTTTATGGAATCAAGAGAGTCAGCTTAATGATGAATTCCACGTAAAACGTACATGAATGCCTTTGTTTTTAAGGAGAAAAAAGTGGCACTATGAGGGTGCCTGAAGCAACACCCTTTGGTGAATTGGCTACTTATTCCAAATCATTTGTTAAAAATGGGTGCCACTCTTTCATGGAAATCAGAATCTGCTATGGAATATTTTCTCTGCAACTAGAGTATATCCAGAGTATTACTGTTCAAATTCGTGGGTTTGGGTTTTTTTAATCATACTTTTGCATTAGTACATTAATCACATTTTGTCACTCTGGCAACAAGGTTTGCCTTTGGCATGAAAGAATGAAATTCCCTGCAAGCAATGTGGTATCGTGGACCTTAATTTTTCTGGGACTGTAAGGTGATAGTAGAGTGCACAGAGCCCGATCAAGCTTTTAAAGTATGTTCCAGAACACCCATCTTTGACCTTTAAATCAGGTCAGTGGGATAATCCTAAGGCTAAATTTTAAGAAAATCATGGATCTTATCTGCTTTTGGACCCTACCCTCATATATAAGGTGAGGGTCATGTGTCCAGGCCAGCTTTCTGGGCCAACCATATGCAAAGGTACAAAGAGAGGAACAGATCATCAAGAGCAGTGGGTTGATCATTTATGCTTAATTTGAAGAAAACCTTGGTCCTCAATTCACATCAGACCCCACTCTATTCCAGTGGTTATGGTCATGTTGGTGGGCCTGTTTTTCCCCTCATGATTATGTGTGTTGTACAAGTGGAGCTATCGATTAAATGACCTCTCGCCCACTATAATGTTAGTTTGTTTAGACAATGGACGACAAAATGGGTCCAGGTTGAGCCCATGGTACAACAATGGCCACATCTGAAGAAAAGTGAAGGGACAAGCTCGGATGGACCATACCCCTGCCTGATACGTAGTTTAAACTTTCAATACCTTATTGTAAATCCCCTAGGCAGTGTCAAGTATATAATAGATCAACCATCCTAGCTCAACTAAACCTTATTGTGTCTACCACTGACAATAGGCAAACTTTGGATCATATTTGCAAGCTCTGATGAGGATATTCTCTCTCTCTTGAGATGTCAGTTACTCCAAAGCAGCCTCTGAATCTGATACGGAGTGTGCCTTCCAACTATGACGCAGAGTCTGGTCAACTGTGGTTGGCTTGACGATGAACTGTGAACACGATTTGGTCCCATTTACAACTCAATATTGGTCCTGGCTTTTACTTGAGCTGGACTATTAGTGATCCGTTGAGTGTGCAAATGTGCAATACCTTTGCCTGTAAATTTACTTATGAACTGCTTCCTGTTAATCTTCAATCCACCTCTGAAAGCAGAACGCTCAATAGATACCCTGGCCCAAATTTAACACCAAATTTAACACCCAGTTGTTCATCAAGTTGGCCATGCAAATAAAACCAGAGGCTAAAGAAAAGAGGCCAGCAGTCCTGATCCAGATGAGTGGCTTAGATCTTAGAAATACATGTTGGAATGTGATGGAAGTGAAGGTTGTTCTCATTGTCAGTAGATCCAAGAATAGGTCTAACTGAAGTTTCCATAATTCCATCCCAACTGATGTATTTCGGGAGGGCTGTTTCTGGTCATCAAACTAGTTGAAATCCATTTACATTTACAAATCTATGTGAGCCTTTCATCTTTGCAAGAATAGGAATAATTTCCATTTATGTAATGACACAGGAGGCATCCTCTGGGAAGAAATACGGAGGGCTTGTGCCCAAGAAGAAGCCATTGATCTCGAAGGTAAACACTTCATTGCTGTCATGTGCTTTCCAATCTTGTGACTGCATCATAATACACCTCTGTAATCAGGTCTATTGATTAATTAATGCACTTTATTTGATGTTAATGAAACTAAGTCCTTTCATTTTTATTATAAATAATTGCAGGATAATGAACGCGCCTTTTTTGATTCAGCAGATTGGGCTTTAGGCAAGGTAATTCTCTGAAAGTGAGATGTTCAAGCTTGTCTGCTGTTCTGCTACAATTAACTGGTTACCTCTTGAATGACCAGAATAATTTGATTGTCATTGTTGCCATTTTTGGTCATTTTCTTGTCCATGAGGAGTTCCAATTGATTGGATCATTAATTGCTAAAATATCCAGGGTAGAGCAATGGCATTGTCACACAAAATGGCGATAGCTTAACGTCATTATACGAATGTAACAGCTGGTTCAAATTGAAAGGGAAACTAGGGCATTTTAACTAAAGAAATGGAAAATTCATCCCATTATAGAGTGGACTGCATGGACTGTTCCTCCTGTGGCAGCTTCATGATAGTCCCTAATGGTTTCTTTTTGGGACTGCACTCATCAGGCCAGGCTCAGTTCTTTTCGTCCAGGTATTGAGCCGATTGGGGCAAGCTTGATATACATTGACTCTTCAAAAAACTGATTTTCTAAAGCACGGGCTTGGCCTGGATATATTGGAACAGCATAATCAGTGATGACTCCTAATTCAGTTAATAAAATCAGTAGGGTAGAGCATTGTGATAGCAATGTAATTAGCAATTCTTTTCTGATATATTTTTTTCCTAAGCAGCAAGGAGCAGGCATGGGTCAGAAATCAAGAACAGTCATGGAGGCATTACGCCCAAAATTACAGGTAACAAGCCTCAAAAATCTTTACTCAAAAACAAACCTCAATGTTGCCTCCTTCTGCTCTCACTTTCTGTGTTGTTTTAATCACTTCTTAGTCCTTGTTAATTTGAGTTGTATTAAAACCCTTCTGTAAAACTTTCCAAGATGTTAATCATGTGTGCTAAATTTGAGAAATCTAAATCGAATAGTTGAAAAGTCTTAATTAACTCAAGGGTGCATCTGAAAGTTTCTTGATCAAATTCCATAGTAAGCAATTCAGTTCAAAAGCATCTATTGAAATTCTTCTCAAATTGATACAGGGATGTTCTTAATTTCTCGTCGAACCTGTTGTGTATTTTTGCTGATGACATCTGTATAATTGTAATAATTTTCACTGATGATCTAATCAAAATTGCGCATGAAAATCGGCAGCGAACACCTCATCAGCAACTCCCTCCACGACGACCAGCTTGTACATCTGGGACTGGGAGAGACAGTACGGTTAGTCTGTTCAATCTCCTAACTTCTAATATTATTAGTTGTTTTCTGTCTTTAATGAAAATAAAAATTATATGACTTTGTATTCCTCAATGTTTATAGCAGGTGGAGTAGTTTCGATTGAGGCTCAATGAAAGTGGATTGTTGTGAGAAACAACACATTCATCACTACATTTCTCTAGATAGCATCCATCCAGTTCATGTGATTAACACTTAATTATGTAAGGTTCTATAAATTGGAAATCTTAATTGATTATCTTGTCATTCTTCCCTCATTTAAGAGTCTGTAATATTTTTCTATATCCATTCCTAATACCTCTAGTTGCCTAATTTCACAACAATTAGGGTCATAAGTAACCGGACTGTGATTGGGCCAGCCCTTCTCTGTTAAGGCTGGATACCAGTTTTAAGTCTCTACGGCTTGTCGGCTAGTCAGCCGTTTTGAAGTTTACAGGCATTTTAACTAAATGGGCTAATATATGCACTAATTTGGATACAAATTTGCTTACTATGCTGCTAGGGCTTGGGCTTGGACAAGAGCCGTTCATGGACAGGGTTTAAGCTGGGATTCCTCCTGTCCAAGCCCAACCCCAATTATGTCATCAAAGCCCATGAGGGTAGTTAAAGCTTAAAATTCAAGCCCATCCGTTGAAGCAAACATAAGAAAATATCAAGTAGCCCCTTCGTCACAACTAATGTGGGACTCGTTCATTCATTATCTCAATAATCATTTCTCATTTTTATAGAAAATATTGCATACAAATATCTCTTCAGGAGTTGTTTGTCATTTTTTCCAACAATTTCATAAAATGAGGGCTCTTTGCCGAGATCATAAGAAATTCAACATTTTCCCCTCTTTCCAAAAATTCATTTTCCACCGATGATATAGAAAAAATTAGTGAGGAAAAAAAAAGGGAGATATTCCTCTGTTGTCAAGATAATACTTTATTCATTTTCATAGCATTTATTGAATAATAAAAATTAGTGGGCTCTTTGGACATTTTATCCAATGAGCTGACTTGAATTTACAAGCATCCTTGCAAGCCACATGTGGATCTCTTTGGAGGGAACCTTAAAATTGCCAGCCAATTGAATTGAGATTTGAAATGAGGAATTCAGTATCCATGTGAGATTCAATTAGAGAGAGAAAAGTTCAGTCTTCCCTTAATTTACAGCTTCAGGAGCGTCTGGTTATGCCATAAAATATTAGCTAAATAGAAGTTTAAAGAGTAAGATAATGTTGAGAATGGATTAGTGTTAAGATGACCCATGTATGTACCAAGCATTTGAATTCATGAAATATATAAATTACAGAACAGAGCTAGAAAGATAAGTAAAAATATGAATGTCTTCGATAAGAGGAACAGTCTCCTTATCTAGACATGTCTAATTCAAGGGAACAAAATTTTGAAAACTTCTAAAGATTCCTCTCATTCACTGTTAATACAACTATTCAAGCATGTGAGCTTCAGTTTATCACATGCATTTGGACATGGCTGACTCTTTCCCAACTGGCCTCCTCAGTACCTCCTTATAATGTCCTATGCATTTTTGGTAGGCTCCCAGGTTGGATTTTTCATTAAAGGGTAATTTTGTAATTTTACATTTCATTTTGTGAAAAATCCTAATTGAGACGGTATATAATATTTTCCGAGAGAAAAATCCAAGAGTGAAAACATTAACTTTCCTTTGATTTCTTGCTTTTGAGGATAGTTGATCAGTGTTGAACCCGTTAATGTACCGAAAGCGAGCCACGTAAATCTATGTTATGGTGTTGATTTTCTTCTTTATTCGATATTACTATTTTTGTGAGATAGAAAAGGTGTTTCCTCTCAACATTGTTCTTAGCCAATAACTCAATCACTATGTTACATTTTAAAGACAAAGTTTATTTGAGTTGACTCAGTTATACCTTTGAGTTAGATTGAAGTCAATTTTAGACTTAAAACACGTGGAGAATTGATAGGGACAATGGCATTTTCAATAATAAGAAATTGGACACCCGTTTTTATCCACTTGTAATCGTCTAAATCATAAAAAAAGTAAATTGGTGCTCCTTGTTAAAAACACAGATGTCCCTGTTATTTTCCAAACATGACTTTTAAATTGAAATCAAAGCAAACGTGTGAATTTCCATTACATTTATTTTTTCATTCATGTAGAGTCAATTTTCTAAAATTTTGAATTTCCAATCCATCCTATCAATAAACATATCATATGATTATATATATGCATTCTTAAGCAAGTTATTAAAGAATGAGAGCATCAAAGATCATTAGTCATTGAGAATTAGATTATGAGGATGATTAGTGGAAGGGCATCAAGATGGTGCTGAGAGGATTCACATACTTATCAAATCCAATTTGTTAGGCAAAATTCTCTGTGACCCGTGACCAAATAATTACTCCCAATTTCTATGATCAGAGTGAAGCATGATTAAAGTGATAGCTTAAAGGCTTAAAAATTTAATAAATTCCTTAATCTCTCTCTCTTCACGTGCACTGCACTGCATCAGCCACTGGATTTGCATTATTACTAGATTAAAAAAATTATGATCAAGGAAATGGGCCCCACCTTGAGATGATAAGAGCACTAGATTACACAAATCCTATGGCTGTGTGAGTTGGGCCAATCTGTCAAAGGGAAAATGCACGTGAGTAAAGGGCACAGGGCACATGCCCAAACCATTAGGGCTCTAGGGCTTTTTGCTTGCAGAATTAAATTGCAAGTCCATCAACTACTTTCAATAATTTTTATTTTATTTTATATATATTTAAAGAAAAGTGAGCTTGCACAAAACCTTTTATCTTTTGCAATCATCTTTCAATTTATTAATTAAAATGTAGCCTTCACAAAAATAAAAAATAAAAAAATGAGAAGGTTGGATTGAACGTGACTCTTCATGTCACATGCAAATTGCCTTTTCCTAACTTTAGCAACAAAATAATGTATGCAATCGGTCCTTGCCTTTTTATTCTCATAATACCCATGAACAAATTGCAAATTGAAAACCCTTTTTCCACAATTCAAACCAGCTGCCAAACTTAGTAAGCTTTGATCTTTAGGTAGCAGGGAGATTTGTCAAATTGGCCTCAATGCATAAAAGGTCACAAACACACATTGTAGCAATGAAGCATTACGTAAAGTCAATAAAGTTAATCATCTTACATGGTGGTAAGAACATTGGTGTTTTCTATAATAAATGACATTATACTTGTATATTTTATTCACTTGTCATCATTTAAGTAGTTTCGGCATTTGGTTACTTCAGCTAATCAATCTGCAGTAGGAAAATGGATACATTTAATGATGTCTTATTTAACGAAATTGCTTCAACTTGAAGGGTTGATCTGACGTCCCAGAACTTACCTCAGAAAGTGAGGTCTTATGTTTGATTCACGCTTTAACTCTAAAGGGCCACTCTCCATAACTTTATCTGGTGTGTGAGGATTGAAAGATTTTCAAATGTCATACATTTAAACTCCCCCTAGGGGAGGTCATTAGTTCAAGTCTCAGCGGCATTAACCAGAGGCTTTCTGTATGGGTGTGAGGCGTCTCCTCTAAGGATTTTAAGAGAGTTAAACTTAAGCGCACCCTGACAACAGACTGCTGGAGTGGGCTCAGGTTATAAAAAAACAAAGATTATTGGCTCTCCACAGTGGTGATCCTCATTTTTCCTCACACAAGCAGAAGTAGAAAAATCATATGATAACAAGCATGTTAGACAAAAGACTGTGCCAGCAAGTGGATGGCTATAATAATATCATGAAGGGACGACGCCACCTTATAAACACAGGTCTCACTCATCAAGGACATACGAGTCTGGCAGACAAGTGCCCTTCAATGGAGGTGTGGTCAGATACCACATGAAGGGAAGAAACAAAATGTACTTTTTTTTGTAGTGGAAAAAAAGGCACTACTCATTCACATCCTACATTGGTTTCCTCACTCTAAAAAAATAAAAAAGTTTAGCAGAAAAATCATGAATTTTGTGGACCCAATTCAATTACAGAACCTGCTGTTGATAGTAATGGGGCCTCAAAGGAATGGCTGAAGCCATCAGAAATGCTGCCATTCTTATTTCTCAATGGTGGACCATGATGCACTGGGGGTTCACCAATTCAGCCATAAGGGGGACCAACCTAGAAAAGAGATTGAAAGCTGGAAGGACAAGACAGCCTTATGGGTGGAACCGATCCATGTGTTTGGGTGGGGTCTTTGCATCACTTGGCTCCATCGAGGGGCAGATATATATGTATATGCATGTTCACTCATGTGATGGCGTCCATCAGCAACAAAATGTTTGTACTTTCATGTGTAGCTTACTTGTGTTTCATTTAAATTTCTCAATTTTATAAATTGAATCCCTACTCAATTTGAACATTGTTCTCATCATTTATTTTCATAACACTAATTTTTGAATCTTTGAAAATCATAACTTTTTATAAGTAGACCCAACTCCGCTACTTAAACTTTACTTTTTTATAAATAGACCTAACTTCACTACTTAAACTCTAGTAAGTAGATTTCAAAGACTCACTTACATAATATAACATCTGCATGACGTGGCATGATGAAAAGAGCAGGGCTCCTAAAGTCCAAATCCCTTAGGGATGGTATGCTTCATTTACTAAAAGCCCCGCTAGTGCTAACAAGTATACATGGATGGTCACATGCTTACAGTAGAATACAGTGATACACATTTATGGTTGGCAGTTGGCACGGTATTTAATTGGAAGAACAAATCTTAACTGGATTCTTTCGGCTGGAAAGAAATTCTCCTTAGTGAGATTACTTTGACTAATAGAAATAATAGAGGGGGTTTAAGAGGCTCAACCAATAGTAGATTAGTAGAATATATTAATTAGTTTAACTGTATGAAAATTTTAAATATAGCATAACGGCATGAAACAAATCCGTTCCTTATAAAGAAATATTACATGAAATGCATGAATTTCTCTGTTTTCGCTCTTTTGGTATAAAGATACAAACTATATAAATAAAATTTGAAAAAGGCAAAAATGGCAAAGAGCATTCAATAATTGCTCGTATAATTTTTTGGCGCGACTTATATACACTCGGATTTTCTGCCTTTACACACCCGATTTCAGATTTTCAGGGCAAATTACCATTATACCCCTGCGTTTTTACTCATTGGAACGAACTGTCAGTTCATTTCGACATTCGTTAGAATGAATGATTCTTTCGAACGAATGTCCGAAGTGAAAATTTAGTTCATTCGAACGAATGTGCAGAATACTGTTCATTCGTTCGAATGAACCTCAGCGTAAATTCCATTTGTTCGAATGAACTATGCTACAGTAATGCATTATTTAAATAATAAAATCTCCTTTAAAACTTTAAAGTTATTTTTTTTAAGCAGTGTGTATTTCCAAAATTTCTCAACTTGAATATCCAGACTCATTACAATAACCTGATAAAAACACTTTAAGACTTAAAGATCTTTTGACACTCTCAAATGTGTTTTTCTTTGGGCTGCTGTGAACGACTACCACGTTGAAAGGTAGAGGAAGATATAGAAGTTTACAAAGCACTTGGGTCACTCTACCTAGTCTTTTAGACTAGAAGTCGAGATCCTAACAGTTTTAATTTTTAAATAGATTATTCTTATTTTTATACTTTTTTTAATAATATGAATATCTCAACCGCAAATCTCATATATCATCTTTATACAACAAAAGTCGAATATAAACTTTGTAATATATTTTTAAATATCTAACTCAATAATTTTTTATTTTTGTCTTCAACTGATGTCAATGTATAATTGTATATAATTACCACTTCATTGAATTCCTACTTCAATATTTCTGTCCTATCATTGTTCTTTGACCTCCAACATACCACTTCAGCTGAAAGAAACAATTGGATCAGTTGCCCTCTTCGATTATGATTCACTAAATATTTGACATTAACATATAATACATAATCATAATACATATAATATGTAATTCATAAATTATTAAACTCTCTCAACTCTTGTCCCTTTTTTTCTTCTTTTTTATATTATATAAATATATAGTTTAAACATTTTCTTTTTTCTTAAGATTATGGATGTGATTCTAAACATTAAATATTTAAAAAAAGATATACATAAGAAAAAAATCGTAAATATTTTAATGTTATTTTTACCTAAAGCATATATAAAATTATAAATAAAAATTTCCTTTAAAATTAGTTTTGTTCTAAATTTTTGGTAGAAAAAAACTAAATTGAAAAAATATTTTTAAATATTAAAAACGTTATAAAAATTACAAAAATATACAAATATGTTTAAATTTATAAAAGGAAAAGTAGTCAATTTTTTATTTCCAAATATTTTAAATAGGATGTTCCATATCCATACATATTCATTCCTAACTCTTTAATGTATCTACTTTTTATAGTCGAATTTTAATATTATTTTTTAAGAAAAATTAAATCATATATGAACTTTTTCATCATGTACTTCCTCGTAACCAGGAGTACAGATATCGGCCGATACGAAACGTATCGGCCTATATATATAGGTTTTTAACATCCGTGTAATCGGCTGATACGTATTATATCGGCCGTACAACCCATTTCCCAGCCGATATGGCCGATATATCGTTGATATATATTGGCCCGATATCAGCCGAGATGATTTATATCGGTATTTTTTTAAAAAAAAAAAAATCAAAACGATGATGTCCCAGGGTCAAAATATCGGCCGATATTTACGTTTTCAAATTAAAAAAAAAAAAAACAGTTTCTTTTTTTGTTTTTTTATATTTTTTAATTAAAAATAATAAAATAATACCTATATTTATAAAAAAAAAGGAGAGAGAATCATATCGGCCGATGTGTTTTTTGCACCCTGCTCGTAACTATGCCCCACCCAACCAAGATGTTGGGGTAGCATTTTATGACTAACCTGCAAACTCCACCTTAACAAACTCAAAAAAATCAAATTTAGGTCATGAATGTCTTGACAGAATTTTAAATTGATCCAACCTCAAATTAATTTTTATTGGATTCAGTAGAGGGGTCCTGGGCCCAAACCCAACTCGACTTGAATTGAGAAACACTACTTAAGCATTCTATTTTTTTTACTCATTAATTTTACCCATGTACCCTATCTCTCTTTTAAAAAATCTTATTCCATTGCCTCCATTTATCAGGGCATAGAGGCCCTACATGAAAAGAGAATACTCTTATCTTTCATTTCTATTTTGTTTATTTCAATTTTTTTTTTTTATAAAATTCAGATTGAATTGGGTTTAGTCAGGTTGAATAGAATAAAATTCAAGTTTAATCGTGCTTAGGGGTGTTCACGAACCAGATTCAGGTTGGGTTATGCTCTATGGGAGTCTGAGCCCGCCAACAGCTCATCAGACTTTGCATGTTAAAACTCAATCCCTCTTGTTTGAGACCGTTAAAAATCCAACAGTTTAGATTGAAAGTAGGCATAATGATCTACATGTGGACCAAAACTGAGTTCAAAATTAAATTTTTAGCTACTTGATATCAGTGGTCAAATTCACCAAGCGTTTTTGTCTTTGTGATTCTTAATGATATCTATTGACTTTTATCACTAAGATCATGTGGCTAAATCAGATTTTAAGCTCAAATTTATTCCACTTGTAGCTCATCATGTCTATTTCAATATGAACAATCAATCTTCTAATTAATTTTAAAATAGTTTCTTAAAAATGAAAAATGACTCAAACGCACACATACACATAATGTCTAAATAGGGCAAAATCCTAGAATTGACGTTTATATAAACGGCCCCAAGAATTGAAGCTGAACATCGTTCAATGACTCAATGAGCTGGCATGTGTTCAAACCCATTATTGAGAAATAACTATAATTATATTAGATAAAAAAATCTCTTACTACGAATAGTTAATTTGACCAAACTCAACCCAACCCTACCCATTGCCACCCCAACCATGCCACACCCCAAAATTTAATCATTTCCTTAAATTCAATTTTTATATAGGTCCTCATGTTTGCAAATTTGGTAATGATTGAGTTACAACCTAAAACACATGGTTTCCATCATCATGTTTATATGGATTTGGTTTTAGTCAAAAGCTGCTTGTTGTAACTTCACTTTTCTGTGAGAGAGAGAAACCGAAATATTCACATGAAAAAGAAAACAGTTTTTACAAAATATTTTTCGTAAAAGAACCATCCTCCTATCCACTCACTCACCCTAAAAAAACGGGTTGACATTGGTGAAGAGTAGAGACCAACTGTCCCACCCTTCTTTCTTGTCGAGTATCCGTTGGTTGGAGCCATCTCTAATGGGTCAGTGCCAAATGGACAGTAATTGAACAACCTTTGCTTGGAGCCATCTCTAATGAATCTCTATTTATAAATGGATTTGGGCTAATCATCAATTTATTAATGAGTGTAGTTCAATTGGTTGCCTCTCGTCTCAGAAAGTGGGAGATTGCAGGTTCGAATCCTCATAGCCTAACCTTAGTGTGCTTTAAAAGTAATAGACTCACCCTTAGAGATTTTACGTGGGCATCTCGTGATTTTCCACATATAAATTTAAAAAAAAAATTATCAGATTTATTAGATAGAGAATTGACAATCATGATAAAATATTGTTGAATTATGGCAATCATCAGGTAGGACAAAGATTGGTCCTACTAAAGAATAACCAGTTGGTACAAAGATGAGTGCTAGCACTACAAGTTCTACAACGACTTCAATGATTAGGAATCGTTGACACTAATTGGAGCAAATCATTCATGAATAAAACATTTGATGCTACTAAATAATGCCTAAAAGCATACTAAAATGATGTTTCAAAGCATCATTTGGTCATATTAATTAAGGTAGTTCCCTGTTTCCCTCAATCCTTGTGGATTTTGGTCTTTATAAGTAGATAACATGGTTGACTTTGCTGTAATTTAGGTAAATATTGAATTACTGTTTGCATTTACCGCATAAAATTTTACATTCCAACGTCAGTGAATGGTATGTGGTGGCACTAAGTTCACTAACATGTGAATGATATTTATTGTATTTTAAAGTGGACAATGTTAAAGAACATCCATATTTTTTTATAGTAATAAATATACAGTTAACTAACTCATATAGAAGTAGCTCAACTAGTTGTCTCCAGTCTCAGAAAATAAAAAGTTTCGGGTTCGAGCCCCATAGCTTAATCTTGGTGTGTCTTAGAGATAGTGGACTCACTCGTGAAAGTATTCGCTGGGTTTTCCACACATAAATATCCATTCAAATAGAAAAACACTTATATTCTTATTAAAGTACTTTAAAAAGCACAAACATAAGATATATAATGAGGACTATTCATCTTTGAATTAAAATAGAGTCATCTCAATTCAGGCTAAATAGACTTTATATGTGCATACGAGTACATATTGAGAAATACAGATGCAGTTTTTCAAATGTAAATTTAAAAAAGAATATTAAAATTAAAAAAAAAAATCACGGTGAAAAAGAAGGTGAAATGCATTTAAAGACAATAGTCCATATCTCCACATTACCCAAAAGAAAATTATCCTATTATTCATGTGGGAGTGACTATTCTAGGTTTTTGGTTGGACCATAAAAGCCTAGGATTCCCTGTTCGTAATAAATAGGCCATTGTTCTTTAAAGAATTGATGAGGGGAAATTCATGGGTTGGTTGCCACCTGATCTAAAGAACCACATTCAATGCAACCCTTGTTGCTTTTAATCTGATTTGTCCATGTTCTTCTCTCAATAAGTGCTGAGCTCAACTGTTAAAAATTAGTAAATTGCAATGGTCTGGCTGTATTTTGGGGAATAAGTTAAGTAGGTCTTTCAAATCATGGATTAGGTCATACATGCCCACCACATGTAATGGTTGTCATTATTCTTTAATCTAGTTCAAAACATGATTTTAGATATCAAATCAGCTTTTAAATTGATCTCATAAAATAATATGCATCAATTAAGCATTGTTATATTTTAATCCATTCCCCCCATCTCATAGTCTCATTCCAAGATGAAAATAATGTCAAAAATCTAGAAAAATCTTGTATAACATGTTTTCAAGTGTAGTTATTCATGAATAAAATTGAAACATATGAAAACAAATATGCACATGGGGCAAAATACCCACTAAATGAAGTATTAATAAACTTTTTAGAGTGATTTTTTTTACTAAAATCGGTGCCTAGAAAAAAAGAATCTAATTATCATATTATCGTCATCACCGTCAACAAAACTACAATTCCATCTATTTGAAATCAACTTAGTTGAAGAAAATAATTCAATCATTATCGGTTATTACAAAGTCTACCACTATCCGTGAAATGCCTAATGAGCTTCTTAATTATGCCTAATGACTTCTTGAATTTTGCATTTATTGATGCAAATGTGTTAAATAGAGCCAAACATGGCTCCCTTCGAGGGTTGCCAATCAAAACCTCTATGTTACTCAATGGGTGGAGAATTTTGATAGCTTAAATTCCAATCAATTCTAGTATGAGTTATTTGATCTTTCTACATAGCATTGTCACAAATATCGTTCTTAGAATATTAACAGCGACTGATAATATAAGGATATTTTTAAATTCTCGAATTTTTACTGTGAAATTAACAAAAAAAATTCATGAAATATATAATATTTAAAAAATAATAAAAATCTTAGATGAGGAATTTACCGGTAATTAATCTGAAATTTATTAGGATATTTATCGTGATATTGTCATTTATCATGTTTTTAATGTGATTTTATCAATAATTTATTATCGTATTGATAAATACACATTATAATGCGATAATGGTATTTTATAGATAAAAATATGATAGATTTAAAAATACCGTCGATTTATGACCATTGCTACATAGTATAGGGGATGAATTAAAAATTAGAGCAATTTTAAAATGAAAAGGTATTTTAATTAAGCTTGTCATGGCGATTCGAGGCATTATCTTCATTCTTTAATGGGTTTCATTATGCTCAATCCTTTTTAAAAGTTGACCTAATTACTAAACTATGGCGGGGTGTGTGATGATATCAACAAATAGGAATAAAAATGGTAACTTATTATTTGTAAGCTCATTCTTGGGAATCAAATGGGTGAAGATTGACATCTCCAAATGAAGAAAAATGCTGAATCAAGTGGGACAAGAGAAGTTAAGTGGTCGGACAATGATGCTGCAAGAGGAAGTAAAACTATTCAAAATTAGGAAGAAGTTCAATACAAAAGAGAGAAAAAATTAACGACAAGTTTAATACAAAAGAGAGAAAAAATTAACGATGGTGATTCTTTCTGTAATTTGATATGAATTTTATTATTTTATCTATTTTTCACTTCAAATCAACTTGTTAACACTTTGTTATAAGTGATTTAAAGGTTTTAAAAAGTCAATTCAAAAATTAAAATAAATAATTTAGTAAAATATGTGCCAAGGATCGTTATTCAAAATTAAAAAAAAAAATTAATTAAAT
This sequence comes from Chimonanthus praecox, assembly GCA_022113865.1. Taxonomy (NCBI): domain Eukaryota; kingdom Viridiplantae; phylum Streptophyta; class Magnoliopsida; order Laurales; family Calycanthaceae; genus Chimonanthus; species Chimonanthus praecox. The sequence goes on along the minus strand of CM039086.1, from coordinate 11,771,014 downwards.
TTCACTAGTCATGGCAAGGATAGTCAAACTGACCCTAATACTAGCTTGGATCCACAGAGTTATTAATGTCAGTCAATACAGGAAATATTGTTCTGACTTTTGAGTACAAAAATGGACAATGGTACTAAGATACATTAATATTAAAGAGAGGCTAGAATAGTAGAATAGGTCCATGCTCAAAAATGATCACAAATATTACCTCGGCCATAGATCAACAACTTGGCATAATATGGTCCATCAATTCACGTGCAGCATAGATGGAAATCATCCTTGAGATTCATTGATGACGTCTTTTATGGAATATGTTCAAGAGATGTGAACGGATAAGATCGAATTAGATATCGGTCGATATTTATATCATTTTTTCATATCAATTTTCATCGATAGATATATATTATATTGGTTATACGAACTACTTCTCGACTGATATAGTCGATATATCGACAATATATATTGGTCTGATATCGACCGATGTGATTAATATAGGTCTATTTAAAAAAGAAAAAATAAAATTCAAAAACGTGGTAGGCTCGAGTCAAAATATCAGTTGATATTTACATTTTCAAATTTTTTTTTTTAAAAAAAACCAGTTTCCTTTTCTATTTTTTATTATTTTTTATTTAAAAAAAAACCAATATTTATAAATAAAAAATAAAAAAAAGGAGAGAAATTTATTGGCCACATATCAGTCACGCCGAATTTTTCACCCCTGTGTGAAGTTTAGGCATTGTTAAGCCAATTGAGAATGAGGTAGATTTAAAAGAATTAACTTTGGTCGTTTCATCAATTTTGAATTTTTTTTTTTAGATTGGTCAATTAAGTGTTGCACTTCATTAATGACTTGTCAAACGCTTAGTGAAATCCAACTAGGAGATTTGGACTATAGGTGATTTCATTGATGATCTTGTTATATTCTGACCTATCTAATCATTAGAGATGTAGTGTCGATCAAATTTATGTATTTTTTAGTAATAGTTGTACCTTCGATGCGATGAGGAGATCACGAGTTCACCACGTTATCAAAAAAAAATGTTCCTAATTCTCTTCTACTTTTCAAAATTAAGTTGTTCAACAAGCATTTTAAATTATTAGTTATGTGAAGTTTTCGTTTTATAAGAAATTAAAATTTTAATCATTTGATATATAAGATGAGATGATTACTTTGAAATCTCGATATTTAAATTCATGTCAAGACTGCATCCAAGGAGCCCTTGGCTGCAATTATAAACTTCTAAAATCATTAATTACAATGATTAGATGAACTAAATACTTACATGCACTCAAATCTAATAATTTACAATTCTATTTATCTATTTCTAACATCTCAAATGTTGTTGTGGAAATAATTAAAAGTTGACATGACACGTGCATGAGAAATTTCCATCATTCAATTGAATAAGAATGATAATTGGAATGGACAACTATCTACGTCCGTTTGTGCACTGATTTTCAATTCATCCGTGCCTAAAAATTCTTGCGGTTTCAGAGAAAAAGGTGGCAGCCATAGTCGTAGTCTCGTAGAGACGAAGCTTGTGGTTTAAGACACAAGTACTAAATAGAAGGGCGACGACTCTTTTAGCCACGATTCCACGACTCTTTGAAAAATGACAGTGACCTTACTTTCTGATTTCTGTTGCGTATGTTCATACCGTACACTCGTATTTAAGACAGCTCCACCATTTTCACCTGCACACATCTTTTAATGGCTAAAATGATGACTCCGACACCGGTGCTCCATTGCTTATATAATTCGTTAAATTTAGTGGTGCAATGAAAAAGTAATATATTGAATATTTAATTTATTAAAAGTTTATTAAATTATTAGGTATATTTTAATAATAATATAATTAATTTAAAATAATTAAATTTTATAAGAGTTTAAAATCCTCCCAACACAAAAAAGGCCAGTCCTTTTTATTATGTACTCTGATTGTGAAGATTAGAAAGTTTACACGTGTTCTAAAAATTAATCAGTTAAAACGTTTGAAAATTCAGATGAGATGTTTAGATACCTTAATCTTTAAAAAAAAAAAAAGAGTTTAAAAATGTGATCTTAAATACACATCTCTATTTCTTTTTAATTTTTTGTTTGTTAATATAAAAATAAATCACAATAGTTTAACTAACTAATAATATAGATTTATTTGATGATTATTTTAACTTGTTTTTTTTATATATATATATATATATAAAGTCCCTAATATGGATCAGTAAGAAGCACACACTTCACAATTTCACATTATTCAAGATTTTATAGTGAATATTCTTTTCATAGGTCACGATTTTTTATTCAAAATTTTCTACTTTTAAATATTAATATAAAAGTATTGGTTATATTCTTTAAATTCATCAAATTTAATCATAAATTTTCTCTATTTGTATCGGGACACGAATCGAGGAACTGTTGAGGAGAAATCACATCATTCAAGATTTTAGGACAAGTATTTTTACCATTTCTCACGCCACTTTTCGATCCTCGTGACACTAAAATCGAACTACCGGTCTTCCTATTTCAATTTTCAAATCCTTGTTTGACAAGCCAAGCCATTGAGGATATTACTGTTATTCCAGCCAAACACCATGGGTGTTTCAGTAATTAAATATCCTCATCTAGTAAAGTGATTAACTCTAGTGAATTTCTGGCACTTAAATACGAGAAATTTTTATTTCACTTAACTGCCAAAACTCGAATACATTTATGTTTTTAATAAGCTTGCTGAAATTACTATTTATGGTAAATGAGGATTTTTTATTCTAATTGTACATTTTATTCATAGAATTTTTTTTTTCAGACATTTTTCATTGGCGATGTATCAACACTTGAAATTCTGTATAGGTTTCAACCTACTCATCATATGAATTTAAATGATATTACTCGATACATGTAGAGATCTACCTCTTAAAAATTTATTATATTCATCAATTTCTAAATATAATAATACATATGCATATCTTTTGAAATTTTATGATTTTTTTAGTCCACCATTGGAAAAATTAAATGAAAAGTATTTGATTAAATTTTTATAAAAGTTTAACATACTCCTCATTCGATTAATCCAACAGTGGATCTAATAGACAAATCCAATGGTAGAACCAAGAGGTTCATAAAACTTAGAAAGATACACATATTCATCATTACAATTATAAATTAACGAACGATTTAGATTTTTAAGAGGTAAACCTCATGTATCACAATAATATCATTTAAATTCATCATTACCATTAAAATGGATTACGAGATCATTCATTTTCATTAAGACTTTACAATTTTTTTTTCCTTGCACATTCATATACCTTTGTTAACTTTGTTGATTTGATTTAATTCACTTATTTAAGAAGAAGTCTGGGTGACTTATCTAAAACTCTTTCTAATAAATAAATTAGATTTACCTTAAATTTTTATAAATTCTCACCTATTGACTTGACCCAGAGTCGACTAATTTGACTATTTATAAACCAACTCAAAATTTAGTTTAAATTTAAATTAAAAATCCAAAATTAGATATATCAACTTGATAAAAAAAAAATATTGATGAAGGATGAAAATCAGACCCCACACCATTGGGGGTCCCACCTCCCAATGACACTGTTGCATCGTGAATTTTAGTTGGATGGATGAGTAAGAAGAGGGGCACAGATTTTAAAAGTGTGTCCAGGATTCCAGGGCCCGTGATTGGCTGACCGGCTTTACAGTCCACTCGCTTTCCGCTTTAACTGTGGCCTGTGGGTGGTTGGGCCTGGACTTGGCCGATGATCCGACTACCCGTGATTGGCTGACCGGTTGAAGCCAGTCCCCCATACCCATTCACCGGCAGTAAGCGAGACTTTAATTCCGGGCAGCGAGGCTTGTCTGTCTCTCTCTCCCTAGCGAGCAAGCAGCAGTGTAAGAAATGCCAGCCAAGATGATAAGGATGGCAGGCCATGAATGAATGAGAAAGGAAAGGGTCAAAGCTGGCATTTCCCTCTCCTCCTTTATAGCTCACTGCATTTCCACTTTTCCACATTAAAATCATCGCTCTCCTTTGTTCTCCTCTCCCCTTATCTCTCTCTCTCTCTCTCTCTCACTTCAGACTTGAGAGAACGGTGATGCTTCTGTAAGAATGTCGTCTTCACCATCTTTGAGTGGGGAGAAGAGGCATTGGTGGCTCACTAACAGAAAGGTGGGATTTTGTTTTTCTTTTTCTCTTTTTTCCCCTTCTTGTTTTGGGTCGTTTTTTATGTAAATGGAGATGTGGAGCTCTGTGGTGGGAAATGGATGATCTGGTTCTGGGTTTTTAAGAAATCTTAATAAGAGGCTCCATTTCTATGGTTTTTCTTTTCTGACTTTTAAGTTTTAGTGAGTAGAAATAAGAATGATTTTCTACAAAATCATTTGATGGGTTTTTTTTTTTTCAATTGTTGGATTGTAGTCTAGAGAGGTTTTATAGAAGCAAATGTGGAATGGGTTTTCGATAATCTATTGAGTTGGGATTTGTTGGTTTCTGTCTCACTTTCGTTCTGCCGTCTTTGAAGCATCGTCTTTTTTCTCTCTCAAAATCTTACCATTAGATTTTGTTCAACGCCTATAGCTTAAAGATCGCATTTTTTTTGTACTTAATATGAGATTTCATTTCCTCTTGCCTCTTTCAGTTTTTGAACAGAAATGCATTTCCCGCAATTGTTTCCTCATTTAAAATGTCAAAGAAAACAATGCTCTAGTTCAAAATCGTACCCTGCTCCTACTTGCTCCGGAATCGCATTCTCTCGTGCTATTCACAGTCCTCTAATCTAAACCAAGCCGATTTACGAAAGGCCCACCATTTTCTCAAATGGGTTCTTATCTTCCTGCACTTTTCAAAGACTATCTAAAGATTTTCCGTATTTTCTCTGAAATCCCACTGCCTTTTTTTTCCTCTCTGTCCTCGAATCAAAAACCATTTTCCAAAAGCTTCCCTCATTTTTTCAGTCATCTGTTAATCTACAAATAATCAAACCAACATTTTCTAAAATGGGTTCTTATCTGCCTGTATTTAAAAAAAAAAAAATCAGCTCGAAAATCCCATCTTTTTTACATACTGTATCTGAAATCTCATTGTCTGCTTCCTTTCCAATCTTCAAATACAAACCTGTTTTGTAAGGTCTTTCCCCATTCCCTCATTCAACAGTTTATTCAGAAAGAGCCTAACCGTCATTTTCTTATTTTTTCTGAAATGGGTTATTCTTATCTTTTGCAATTTACAAGATTCAAAAACCAAAAGAGCCATTTGAATGGTTAGTATTTCATCTTCTCTCAATCTGCAGATAGTTGAAAAATATTTGAAAGATGCTCGAGCTCTCATTGCGACGCAAGTCAATGCAGAGGTTGGTTCAGCCATTAACCTCCTGGATGCCGCTCTTGTGCTTTCTCCTAAGCAGGAGACCACCCTTGAGCTCAAAGCGCGATCTCTGCTCTATCTCCGTCGATTCAAGGATGTTGCAGACATGCTTCAAGACTACATTCCCAGCTATAAAATGCTCTCAGAAGAAGAAGGTTCACTCTCGTCTGAGATCTCTTCACAGCAGCTGTCGAGGGAACGGATTAAGCTTCTACACGAGAATTCCTCATCTGGCCGTATTCCTACATTTAAGTGCTTCTCTGTTTCTGATTTGAAGAAGAAGGTTATGGCAGGGTTGAATAGAAACTGCCAAAAAGAAGGCCAATGGAGGTAATTTGCATTTTCTACAGCAAAGATCCTAGATTTATCCATGCAGGTGATTCTTCTACCTGCGTTTGACCGACCACATTGATATGAAGAGACCCCTTCCCCCCAGTTTCTAAAACTTAGGCCCGTTTCTTAACTTGGAATCCATAGGTGGTATTTGAACTCTGTGGAATTCTCAAAGTTCTGTGACTGGAATTCTAAAATGAAAATTCTGAAATCCCACGAATTCCAATTAAAGGGGATTATGTTTGGACCTTAGATCATGCAAGTTAAGTGTCCGTTCCCACCAGTGTAGAATCCATTGAAATGGGTAGTAATAGAAAGGAGGTCAATGTTGATTGAAACTAGTGGAAAAATCTTGGTCCCTATGATTTGAGAGAGAAAGTCAGCGTTCTTGTATGTGAACGAACGATTTAGTCAGTCTGTGACTGTCTCTTCACTGAAAGGTGTAATAAAAAACAAACTGATGTTCACACTTCTCACTGCGCACAGTCCACATCCAACAACTGCTTCAATTTTTGTTCTATCATCGTACTTGGGGGCGTTTTGATTTGTACAGACTGAATTATGGTAGGTGGAGAGACCCCATTTCTCTGTTACCACCTCGCTCCTTTCTGGTAGAGAAGAAGAATCACTAGAGGAAACAGGGTTTTGGAAATTTGCTTTGATTTAAGGTGGGCGAAGCAGTCAATCTTGATTGCTCCAGCAAGCAAGTACGGAATTTAATCTCAGCGTATTTCCTTCGGCACAACCACAGAATAAGCGTATGACAACTTCAACTAAAATGGAGACCCTTGCTAATAAATAAATAAACTACAATCAAGATCCAAATATATCTTCCCTTTGAATGAAAGTATTGTTCGATGGTCATTCAACCGAACAGGTCTACATTGATATTTTGCCTAAAAAAAAAAACTCTTTTAAAAAAAATCAGATGTTATGTTCAATTATACTTGTGATTAGGGCGCCATTATTTTTACAAAATGGGACATTTGCTAACCTTGTCAGATTCTAGAGTGGAACTTCTGATACATGTCGTTTGATTTAGTTTGTATGAATGGTTCTTCTGTTAACATATGATCCCTTCTTCTTGAAACAGGTACTTAGTCCTTGGCCAAGCATGCTACCATCTAGGCCTAATGGAAGATGCCATTGTCCTTCTTCAAACTGGTAAACGCCTCGCCTCTGCTGCATCTCGCCGAGAGAGCGTCTGTTGGTCGGATGACAGTTTTTCATTCTCCAACGCCTCCATCTCCAGTGATATTAACCTTAACAATCCACCACCTGCTCCAGCCTCTTCTGAGTCTGAGAGCATTGCCCACCTACTCAACAACATCAAGCTCCTCCTTCGCCGACGCACAGCAGCTATTACCTCACTTGAAGCGGGTCTCCACTCAGAGGCCATCCGCCACTTCTCCAAAATCCTTGACAGTCGCCGCAGCTTCCCTCAGGGATTCCTTGCCAATTGCTACATCCATCGTGCAGCTGCCTACCGTGCAGCAGGCCGCACTGCAGAGGCAATTGCTGATTGCAATCGTGCCCTTGCCCTCGATCCCTCCTGCATTCCTGCTCTCTCCACCCGTGCCACCCTGCTAGAGACCATCCGCTCCTTTGCTGATTGCCTTCGTGACCTTGAGCATCTGAAGCTCCTTTATGACACTATCCTCCGGGATAGGAAGCTTCCAGGTCCTGCCTGGAGACAGCACAGCATCCGCTACCGCGATATACCCAGTAACATGCGTGCCATCACAACAAAGATTCAGGAGTTTAGGCAGCTGGTTGCATTAGGGGAGGCATCCAATGTGGACTACTCTGCTCTTATGGGGCTCCGGCGAGGATGCACCCGTTCTGAACTGGAGCGGGCACACCTTCTGCTTTCCTTACGCCATAGACCTGACAAGGCAACTGCATTTATTGACCGTTGTGACTTTGTAGATGATCGGGATGTTGATGCAGTGAGGGACCAGGCAAGGATGTCAGCATTGCTGCTGCATCGGCTACTGCAGAAGGGTTATTCCTTTCTAATGTCCTCAATCATGGATGAGGAAGCTGCTGAGAAGCAGAGGCAGCATGCTGCAGCTGCATCCGCAATGCAAGCTGCTGCTTCAAAACCAATTCCCCAATCCCAACCCGCTGAACAATCCACGTTCAAAGTGGAATCCAATAGCAAACCGTCACCAGTTGCGCCTGCTGACCATGTTGCAAATGCCAAACTGGCACCAGAGATTGCACCCACTGCACCTCCAGCTTCAGTCTTTCAAGGGGTCTTCTGTAGGGACATTGCTGTGGTTGCAAATCTGCTCTCACAGGCCGGCTTCAATCGACCAATTCCTGTCAAGTATGAGGCTTTGAGCTGCTGATTGCTTGCTGGTAGAACACATCTCATCCGATCGATGATGACTACGTTGAAGGATTCATATTCTTTCTTTATTTCATCTGTACAAATGGCCACTCAGAAATTTTGTCGCGCAATAGTCCCGCCATATACGGAGTCTTATTGCTAGCTTGTAGTCAATATGAATGTAGAACTATTGCCTATATTATAATCTTCTATCTTTTTACTTGTGCCCCTGAGTGATCCTCCCTCACTGATGAATGGCTTTGATCTGGTTGCAATGCCTGCAACTTATAGGATTTTTACTTCAGTGCAACCTTATAAGAACTGCTTCATTCATTTGAACAAGACCAGTGACCAAAATGGTTTTGAAGCAGGTGGATGGGTCTGATTCCAATGGCAGAAATGGATCACTTATGCAGCACTCGTCTCTCATCTCACTCATTGTCTTTGCAGTTCTATTTATAAATTTTGAGTTCCATTCACGCTTAACCCTTCGATCTACTCCAATGACGTTAATCTCCATCAACTTAATGAGTGTTTGTGGATTTAGAGGTTTACACCACTTGTGAGATTAGTCTCACCTCCAATCTATATATATCCATGTTTTTTTTTAAAAAAAAAAAATTGATTTTCCTTATCTTGAGAATACCTTTCAATTTGCTGTACTTTTTGTTCAGAGGTATGGTGAATATCAAACGGAAAAAACATCTTAAATATTCAAAATTCACTTTTATTTAGTTAAGTAAACTATATTTGTAAAAGTAGTAAAATTAAAAATAAAAACAATTTAAACTCATCAAATTTTAGAAAGTTAAAATAATATTATTTGATTAATTTAATTAATATAATTTTTAAAATATATTAATAAAATACACTTTTAATTGAACCACCACAACTTATACAGTACATTTAAAAGGTATAAGTACAGGATTTTAATTAAAGATGGGATATTAATAGTTGTCCAGTGCTGGTCTCTGATGACCCAGAGAGTTAAGGGCTATGAAGCAGGGGTTCACTTTGTTTGCTTCATGAATTATGATATTATTTATTAGATCTCTGAAGTCTGAACTGAACCGAATTAAACCGGTTATCCTTGTGTACAAAACATCCGAATTCACTGGGAAAATCAATAATAAATAGTTCAGAATTTCAGATAGATGTAATTCAATTGGTTAGCTTCATGTGAAGTTTGAGTCTCCATCTTAAAGGCAGATAGGGGATCACTCGTGAGAGTTTTATGTTGGGTTTCGTACGATTTTTCACATATATAAAAAAAAAAATCAATAATCCTACCAGACAAAATCAATTGAGAATAGTCTAAATTCTAAAATTTAAAAGAAAAAAATCTCGTCAGTTTTTTTAATGTGATAAATACCATTCTTAGGATATCATTGACTTATAATAATATTGGAATAACTACAAATTTTAATTTTTTACCGTGATATTATTGAGAATTTTTGCAAAAATATTATATTTAGAAATTGTTAAAATATAGTAAACACAATACACAAATAAAAATGACACTTAAAGTTAAATAACTATTAATAGATTTGAGACGTATAAAAGGGTTTATGAGATTTTACTGTTATAAAAAAGTTTAAAAATAAATAAATATTGTGATCCATTGTGTTATTATCGTGATATTATTTTGATATTATTATGTTAAAAACAAAACTATCAATAAAAAAACAGAAAAATACTTAGAACTAAACAATATTATCAGTAAATGATATTTTCATGATATAAATGTGAGAAAAATGAAATCTTTCAATTTAAAAAAAAAAATGATCAACTAAATTTACACATATGAGTAGCCAATAATTACAAGGTATAAATTCTAACAAGCCATGTTAGATGTTAGGCCTCATGTTATGATAAAGAATTAGATAGATAGATAGATTATCATAAGAGCCATCAACGTGTTGAAAATAGACTCTATTGAATTAGTTTTATCTCTTGATTTTTTTCCAAATTAAAACAGGTCATTAGATTTAAATGAACACAAAAAAGTTCAACTCTAAGTTTAAAAGAGAATATAATAAATTTAGAAAAATGGATAGGAACCCAAATTTTTTATAACAAGGAACACCAGCGTATCTCAGAAAAAAAAATTATTGGATAAATATTTTTATCCATCATTATCAATCTCGCAATAATAACATATCAAATGAATAAAAAAAATTAATCTAAGTTTAAAAGAGAATATAGTAATTACAGAAAAATAAATAGGGATTCCAGTATTCTTTAATCTTTATAACTAAAGGACACCGTTATACCTTTCTATTAATTAAATAATAAAAAGTGAAAAAAAAAAAAAAAAACTGAGTTTTAATATAAAATCATATCCGCTTTTGAAAATTCTTACCATATAACCACAACCGAAACCATTAATAGTAAAGTGGACACAAGATTGTTCTTCGTCATTGGCACTTGTTCCTTCGACTGCATTTGGTTGCTGAGACTGAAAAATAGTAATTTTTTATAATTAATTTAGACTTTTTATCTAATGGGTGTGTTGGATTTTAATAAATCAATTTCAATCCTTGTTAAAATATATTGAACTCGACTGATTGATTCGAATTATTCAACTCAACTAGGCCAAAAAAAAATTACATGTCTTAATCGAGTGCTGGTCCAACTTGAGTTTCAACCCTAATCGCTGCTATTTTATAACTTGATGTTACATTAGATCAAGTTGAATTAAATTAATTTTAAATTTCTTAATCCAATTTAACTTAAATTTGATGAGATTTTTTTTCAACTCGGCCGAACTCAAAATATTCAAATACATACTCCAGACCCACTCATTGTTTACGTGAGGTCACCAAATGCTACCCCTAGACTTAGCCATAGATTTTTTTGGAAAAAGAAGAAGCCACTTATCTGGGGTAAAAGATACCATATCACTTCCAAAGCAGACGAATATAATACAGTAGCAGCTACAATCATACACCAAAATTGGACGTATCGGACAGCTAGCCCATCCAAACATTGGATGCTCATCAAATGGTTGATGTTACTCCTGTAACAAAAAATCTATAACATCCAATCCAATCCAATTACGAATAATTTTTTTTATGAAAGGTGTCCATACTAACATGTCATATTCTTTTAGTAGATACGAATTTTTCGAAATTTTCACTGTGCCTTCATCCGCAGAAATCATCTCATTTTTTCAATGAATCGATTTATTGAAAAGTGAACCAATTTATGTGTAAAATGATCCGGTCGGTACACCGATTTGGACTCTCAAGAAATCGATGTACCGATAATTGAACCGATTCAATGAAAAATGAACCGATTTCTGCAGATGGATGAGGGACAAAATGGGAAGTTCACTAAAATCCGTGTCCCCTAAAAGATAACGCCCGTATTAGGATAGACACCCTTTATCAATAATAAATTTTAAAAATTGATAGAGAAATGGGCCTTTTGTAACATAGAAAAGATTGAATTTGCCATTTTATTCAATTATTATTATTTAAGTAGTAGGAAGGTAAATTACTGTCACTTAATATAAATGACCCTAATTTTTTTTTTAAAACTTTGTTGTAGTAAAATTTATATATAGTTTCTATTTTAAGAAAAAAAAATGATTTGACATTTACCTTTCAATACACAAAACAATAGCAAAATAATATCATATACTACGTTCAATTTTCAGGCAAACACATTTGGGTTCACCTTAATGATAATCGAAATTTAAAAATCAAATAAATAGAAAGTTTGAGATCTAAAATTTAAATGAATGAGAGGTTGGCACCCCATATTTAAAACATCAAGTGGTCCTTTTGAATCCTCATATTTAATGGGTGTTCTCAACTCATGTGAAAAGCCAATAAAAAAATGTGTGAGAGCCCATCTAAGATTGGGAAATCTACCCAAAATTGTATAAATAAAGTAGCTCCTTCCAATTAAATAAAAGCTTAGACAAATAACATTTAAGATAGAATTGTTGGGCAAAGTTTAAAGAGTCATGTGGGGGCATGCAACTGAGATAATAAATTACTATTAGCAAAACATTTTTGGGATATTGTACAGAGCTAGGGCCCTTCTGACAGCCCCCAAACAAGTAAATAATACAAGAAACCAATGATAATAATAAAATAATTAAGAAACATGCCCTCACAAATAACAAAAAAAATTCACCATTTTCTAGACAAATAGATGAAGTGCTAAAGACAGGCATATTTTAGCACATAATTCACTGCCTGCCTTACATTGATTAAAGTCTAGAAGATAGAAAAAAATGTGTAAAATATTGTAACATTTTGTCCTTAGCTTTTGTTTTATTACTGGATAAAAGAGAGAAGAATTGAGCAGCCTGGTTTCTGGCCAGGGAACCTTCAATCCATTCTAAGAGTAAGACCATCCAAATTGCTAAAATTTCCTACCTAATTTATGAATTATTATAATAGTGTCTGCCACTGGGTAGGTGCACAGTTTGCTAAGGATGTCAGTTGGATAGTTGGGCACTCTGGCCTATGATCAGCCATCCACGCCATTGATTTAATAGACTTGTAATTAATTGTTTTTTTGGATGATGTTTAGTTTATTTCATTTAAAGAGGAGAAATCTAAAAAAATCATAGTGTATACCTACCGCTCGAGTCACACAGAGTGGCCTGGACGTAGGCCCATCAAAAACAAAAATTGGAACACACTCCAGAAACAAAGGAGGCCAAAAAGCACACCCATAATAGAAAGAGAAAGCAGTCATACAATAAGAATACCGTTATACAAAAGGTTCCCTTGTATAGTGAGGGAAAGAACAACATCTATAGCACGATTGATCAAAAAACTTAGAGCGGTTTGCTTACTAGTAACAGTGCAATTAAGAGTACGAAGGAGGACATGAATGGATTCAACGTAGATTTCAGTCTCCAGTCGATGGAGACCTCAAGTCTTTTGGAAACCACCAAGTTAAATAGCGAATAATGTAAAAAGCACCAAGTGAAAAATTGTTTTTTGCCAAAGCATCGAGACAATTGGCAATGAAGAGTATTGCATCAAGTGGCCGATGAATGGAGTTGGATAAAAGATTGATGGAGCTTCCAATGCTCTTGTTCGATGGGATGAATGGACTTGTATTTAATTGATATACTTCAAAGACTCCTAAACCCTAAATCTGAAAATAATAATAATAATAATAACCATAACAATAATATGAAAGTAGACCAAAAGTGTGGAACAAGTAATGGAGTTGATGAGGCTATTTAGGCCACACAATTGAGTTCAGACATTTAGAAAAAAAATCAAATTAGATCTCTATCTATGGTTGGGTTTCTCAAGTTTTAGACTATCAACAAGTATATCTTCATCTTTTGAATCTAAATATTAAGTTAAAAATCTTTCTATAATCATAATAGATATTTCTCTGTTTTACAAACAATCAACTACATCTTACAATAACAATCAAACATCAAAGTTTAATCATCATCATCGGTATCCGCAGCAACAATGGTAGTAGTCAGTATATCATTTATTTAAAATCATATTTATTTTTTCTCCACTATTTAACTCTATCATAAACTATGTCATTTATCAATTTACAGTCTAATATATATATTTTTTTCTTTTCTCCCTATATTTTCAAATGTCGTACTATCTTTCAAAGGCAAACAACAAAATTTAATATAAGTACATTTTCTTTCTCTTAACCTTTTAAATTTAGAAGTTCTAATATTAAAATATGCTCTTAAACTCAAGATATCGACTCATGTATTTCGATTTTTTTTTTAAGTTCTCTCTTAGGTCTGCACTGTATATTTCATTGACCAAAGTACTGAGTGTATTTAATTTTCTACATGAAAACAACACACAACTTGGATGACTTGATCATCATGGGCACAACTAGAATTTTGATGTGCCTTGGAGGTGGCCCTTGAATAATGGACACTGCACAATTAAAAGAAAACTAAGAATAAGTCAAGCCAATTAAGTTAAAAAAATTGTTCAAAGGTGGGCTTGATATTTAGAGCCATGTGTAGGGGCAATTTAGTCTAGTCTTGAGCTATTTGAATGTTGGAAACACACATGAATGGATGGGCCATGGCCAGTGATGATGATGACAAAAGCATGTGAGGGAATCGTATGATCCAGTGCAAAGCCAGCAAGAGACAAAGAAAGAGAGAGATTTTGAAATATAATTAAAAAAAGTAATGAAATAATATAAAAAGGGGGTAATTGGGGCAACATGGGGTGCTTTCTAAATCTTTAAGTTTGCTTGACTTGCAATTTAATCATGTTTTCATACATGAACACAAGCCTAATAAATAAAGCCAAACTAAGAGGAATGGATCCTTTCTCCACAATTCTTCAGTAAACCCATGTGACCAATTCAGACCTAATTTGAAGTTAATTCTGCATGCTTTTTTAACTCTTATTATATATAACAGTAGAGGAGACAATATTTCTACTTACATATGTTGAAAAAATTAAGTATAAAATTATAAAATGGAAGGGCTGAACATAATAAAACCCGTATTTTAACTCAATTGAGTCATTATGTTAGGAGCCTTTGGAGTTTTTGATGGGAAAGCAACAACAGGATTTTCAAAGGTATCGCTGAACCTAGTCAGTCGGTTGTAAGAAAAACTTTTATCATCAAGTGCCTTTCGTGGTCCGTCTCTCTTGCAGAATTCAGGAATATTTCTATATTAGATATTTTATATGTCTGGAAAGAATGTATTGACCTGACTTAAGTCCTTCGTCTTAAGTTCCTTTAGTGCTTTTCTTTTCTTTTTTTTTTATATATAAACCATTTCAAAAAAAATATAAGTTATAAAGTACTCCATCAAACCAGTAAACAAATTATAGATGTATCAATTATGAAGGAGGTAATCTCATTAGACATATTTAGCCATCAATTTTATAAAAATAAATATCCAACCTAATTCACATGACACATAGAGCCAAGCACGATCATTTTACTTTTCTCTTCATCGTGTTGAAGTGACAAGTGACTTGTTATTCCAAAGTCTTTGAATTAAATCAAACTTGGGCATGTTTGGACTCGTCCTAGACTGGGTTAAAATTATGAAAAATGCTATTGAAAATATTAATAATATAATTCTCGATGTTGTTCCTTTGCTCTCTTGAAGAAAGTTATTTCAAAAAGAAAATTATGTTAAAGTTTATTCATATCTAACAAGTATTATAAAATTCGATCATGTGTCAGTTTATGAAAATCCTACGTTGTATTTATTTGCATTAAAAAGGTATTTTTATTGAAAATAAAAAAACAGCATCTTGGTAACTATTTGTTTTCCTCAATAAATTTTCCTCTCCCCATGTAACTTAGGTTTTTTAGGAGAGGAAAGTGACATGTTTCTTGCAAGTAGAATGAATTCTTTATGCACCTTGGCAACTTAACAAGAGACTGTAGGATTGAGCTCAGAGTTTCTCCTAAGTTATTAAAAAAAAAATTGAATTCTTTATGATTGCCTTGGTACGTATCTCATTTTTCATGCCGAGAAACGTACCAAGGCTAAGCTGGTGAGGCAATCATTCCATGTATTGCAAGTAATCCAAAGTCCAAACATCATTTGCATCAGAATAATATTCCACTTTTTAAGTTGAGGCCATCTATGAAAACTAATATTTTGGGTCGAGATAGATAATCACTTGAATGTAACAGAGCTATATTGATGATGCCACCCCTCAAAGGGATAGCTTATGATTTGAGCTTTTTAGGATTAAACTGGACGTCTCGTATTCAACTCCTCCCAAGACTTATCTTAATACTCTCTCTGTCCCAAATTAGTTGTCCTATATGGATTTTGAAATTATCCCAAAATAATTGTCTCATTTATATTGTAATATAAAATGTGTTAAAAATTGATGAAATCATATGTAATGCTAGCCTTATATAAAGAGTTCCTTAAAAAATTCAAATATTTCGAATAAAACAACTAAAATGAGACGGAGGGAGTATATGGAACTTACAAATGGCTTTGTATATTTATGAAGATTAGTCTCACTTCCAATGGACAGATGGAGACACCCTAAAGTAATCCAAAAAAAAAAAATATTAGTCATGCTCCCGTTAAGTTAAATTTGGTTAATATTGGTATTTGTGTGAAACATTACATGCATGAGTCCTAAACGCTTTAAACAAGGATGAAAAGATAAAACAATTCCTTATTATTGATCAAGCTCCTGTCATTATATCAAAATAGATTCATTAGGAATTGATAATTCAACCTAATCCTTCCAACAAGGCTCTTTTTCTTTTTAGAAGACATCTTCAAACCCCAAAACCAATTGAGTTACTTTGCATGGATTATTGAAATATGCTACATGTCCATCTCAAACACTTCTTTGTTGAATTGTTTATGGATTTTGTTCGTACTTTAAAGATGCAAATTTACAATATTATGCTTTTGAAACTCAAAAATGTGCCTGAACCCATGCAACACAGCAATTAAATAGTCCCAAAAAATATACATTACTATGTACCTCAAAACTCTCAAAGCTCCACATTTCTGGAAAATACACTTCTGAGCAACTTTGCAGCTGGGGCAATTCCCCAGCAACGACATACTGTGATTTATGAAGAGCAGGATCATCAAGCAGAAGCCTAAAGAATCAAAGCTCTCCAATTTCTAAATCAAGTTACCTATATACAATTGCATGGCGCCGAATCGGAATTTGGTTAATGTTTGTCATAGACAAAACACAACCAAACCGTGACTAAGTAAAGTGTAATAAATGGCTAAGAACATTACATTTGATGGAATAAGCAATAAGTTTCACTTACGTCTATTAAAGAAGAGCCTTTCTTGGCCCTCTTAGTAGGCTTGGGGGTGCTTCTGCTGCATTTTGAACAAAACCAATCCTCGAGGGGCACAGCTTCCAGTGGGGGATCACAACAGTCGATGTGGGTCCCAGCGCCACAGCCTAAAGAACCCCCTTCATCTCCACAGATCAGCATCACATCTCCTCTATCACGGGACCCACATACCACACACGGTATATCATCTACCTCTTCCAAAGAGCTTGTGCTCTGAACAACCTCTTCAGAGCGACTCAATAGGTTTGCAAATGACTTCTCAGCCCAAGCATGAGTGTTGTAAAGCACATGTCTCTCAAGAGAATAACCAGGCTTGCAAACATACTCAACCAAGTAATCAGCAACGATACAAGGGATTTCATGTCTTAAGAACTCTTGGACCCAACAATCAACACGTGGCATGCCTGGGCTGATGATTGCAAAGTCAACACCTGAGTTTAGAAAACGGCTATAAGGTGGAGATGTTGCCAAAATGGTGCCGTCTCCAGCCTTCACTGCACGCTTCAATGTGTCCTGGAACAAAGGAACAGACGTAGAGATAACAATGGTAAACTTGCATAAGAGAAGACATACATGGCACAGTAGTGTGACAGTATCATCATATCTGCTAGTTGTTACCAAATCAGCATGCTTTGGCAGACCCTTGTTACTGGTTTCTTTGTTATTCTTATATAAAATATATAGAAATGTGAGCAGAAGAGTACAGTTCATCCACGTGGGTAGTGTGCAAATAAGGGTGCTTAGGGGAAATGCGATATATAACCCAAAAGAAAAAATACTGTGAATTGACAAAAAAAAGTGCAGGATAACAAAGGTAGGTAGTAACATACCAGAGGGGGTGCAATACACTCTCCATATATTAGAATGCGCATTCCATAGAAGGCTCCATGACCTGTTCTTTCCCTTAAAAGACGCCATTTGCGTGGAGCTTCCAAACTTATCGCACCGTCTTCACTGAGACTACTTTTATGCCATTCAAATGGTTCTTCTGCCAAAAACCATCCAGCCTGGTTGCTAGCAGTCAAATAATCAGTCTTGAGAATCCACCTGCATCCAGGAGTATAACTGTATTAGGAGAATTGGAGTTACATTGGGCTTGACATTTGACGAATATATAGATCACAATAACATCTTCGAAATAAATATACAAGAGACCAAGACTTGGCCAATTACTAGGTCGAGTCAACTAGAGTCGGTGGATCAACCAAGTGGATCTATTCAAATTTTGTAACATTTTTAATTTTTTGGCCCAGACTCAATCAATTGCTGAGGTGGGTCAAACAGATGACTCCAAACGAGTCAACCAAGTGACCCAATTCAATTTTATATAATTATTTACATTGAATCTATATAGATTTATCTAACAAAAGTATAAAAATTACTAAAAATACAATTCATAAAGCACCAAAATGAAGCCATTGTGACCTTCCAACAATATTGCTAAAATATATTATAACTGTAAGTCATACATCATCCATAATATCATGGTCATCATTACAAATTATACTTCATTCATACAAGTCCCAAGTTCTAATACAAAAAAATTATTTTATTTAAAGATGTAATCTATTAAATAAAGCAATTGAATCGTAGTTTGACTTATTTGACATCGCCAAGTCAATGAATCAAGGGTGTCAATTCTACTAGTAACTTGGTATAATCAGATTAAAGCTTAATTCCACTTAGTTTAACCCTGCCCAATGCAAGTAAATGATCAGGTTGGGTTGACTTGGCAAGTTAATAAAAAACTTGATCTAATTAGTTCAAAACTTGATCTACCTAGTTTGACCCTACCCCATGACTAGGTTTATGCCTGGGTTGTGTGGACTCAGAATCAACCAAGAACTTGACCCAGCTGGAAAACTATGACTGGTACTAAACATGAATCGACCTTGCCCAAAAATCTCCCTGTAAATAAATCACAGACATGCCTGGTTGAATTTCTTCCAAAATATACTAAAAGTTATTGGAATAGGCTTCGTTTCTAGGCATTAATAGGGCTGGCATCTAATGAAAATCGAAGAGGGAAGAGATGAAAGAAATAAGATGGAAAGAGAAAGTTCAACAGATTGTTGCAACCACCATTCAACCCCTATATGTCTCATTTAAAAAGAAAAGGAAATGAAAACAAAAGCGAAAACTGCTAAAAGATAATGTCCTCATTAGGGATCATTTGGATTCCTTGCGAGTAGTTTTTTTCTGAATATGTGGGGGTCCAGGATTCCAATGAGGCTGAACTTCTTAGCATTAGGAGAGCCTTGACACTAGTAATGGGGTAGCTGACTTCATTGCAAAGAATGGGGTTGGTGGTTCGAATTGTGGCATCTTCCACCTGCATGGCAGATAGTTCTTTTGTATCTTTGGTGTTTTTCCTAGCACCTGTGTCTGCTAGGTCTGCTGTTATTTTTATTTTTGTCTTTTTCGTTTTGGGTCTATGTCTCTTAGACCTTGTGATCCTTGTTTTGTATCTTTTCTTATCTTTTACAGCTCAAAAAAAAAAAAAATTGCTGCTGTCAACATAACTGTACTCACCAGATGAACAATATTGCTAGGTGCTTAGCCTGAGATGTCACACCAAGTAAAAGAAACAACTATATTCAATTGAGTAGCACATGATGCATCTTACAGAATGAGTAACACAAAATGTGCTCCTGGCATTACCTTCCAGCTGCTGCAGCCGCTAAGAACTTCTCTGTCCTTCGGACTGGATCTGGAACAATAAAATGTGTTGCTTGGTATGACCAATGGTGAGAATCTCTGCAAACCCTTCCCCTCAAACGTCTAATAACCTGTTGAAACTCCTTTCTCTGTAGATTATGTCCACTCAATATAAACCACACAGGTTCAGAATTTACTACTCTTTTGTCCTCAAAATACACCCCACCTGCTTTAGCTCCACCAACCACTCCATTGCACTTCAGTGGTGTTTTTTTCGATTTATTATTAGCCTTTTGGCTCACATTTTCATCTGACTTAACATTAAGATCTCCAGTTTCAATTGCCATGTTCTCTTTTTCTGAATCCATGGATTTTTCATCTTCACTCACAACAGAAGTTCTATTCTTAGTTTTATTCACAGCATGTCGTGTCCCTTTTACCTCCTTCTTCATGACACTTGCAGAACTTGATTCAGTAACAGGAGGCTCACCTTCTTTTACTGGATCCATGGATATCTCCCTGCCCACAGCTGAAGCATGGACCATATTGTGTACTGAATATTGCTTCCCTTTTGTCTTTTCCTTCATAACAACACCTGCCACCATAGAATTAGACATGGCCACTGTAGGCTCTTTCTCTTTGACGACATTGACTGACATCTCCTTACTGGTAGCTGAAGTTCTAATCTTAGTTTTATTCAAAGAGTGTTGTGCTCCTTCCATGACTATGTCTGATGCTTTACCGGTCAATTCCACAGTCATCTCAGACACGTCATTTGTAGTTGCCTTACCAAATTCTGCCACATTTCTGCCCTTTTCTGCTTCAGTTGGTGATGCAGTTTTATCTATGCAAATAGCACCGCTGCTTTTACTTGTGTTATTCATACTTGATTTAGGTCTGCACCCAATATTCTTCTTAGCCACTAGCTTTTTCCCAAATCTACCTGAAGATGCACTTTTGATTCTTTCTGTGAGCATGCCAGAATTATTAATGATTTGTTTCTTATTGACATTAACAGCTCTTCTGTTAGGAGATGATGATTCATCCTCATCTTGGAGCAATTTCTGGGATTCACCAGTTTCACTGGCAAGATAGTTCAATGATCTGCTCAACCCAATTTGATCATTACCAGCTTTAATCCCTGAAGGTGTTTCAGGCATATTTTCCTTGGCAAAGCTTTTCACAGTGCTTTGACCATTGAAATCTGCTTCCTCCAAACACAGATGATTCACTGAATCAGTTTCAGCTGCACGTTCAGGAGAAATGGCCATTACCCCTCGGTTTTTCGTTGAATCACTAATGCCCATCTGCTGCTTATCCGCCATGTTTCTTGAGTCGTTAAGCTCAACATCACAAGACAAGTCAGCAACCTCACCATCCGATGGAGAACAAAAATTATTAGATGTCTTAGTTTTCAAAATAGGCCGTTGGCATTTTGCATAGATCTTCGTACTTGCAGACTTAGTTTTTGATGGCTTAATGCGTTTGTTTGTCAATGGACTAGCAGAGGTTACTCCATCCATATGAGGGTCATGGTTTAAACACACTTCAGAATTAGAGGGCAGCCCACCTATCATCACAGGGGCATTATCCATTTCCGAGGATCTAGAGTTGGCCCTAGGGCTTTCTGTGGCACATTGATCTCCTCTTGGTGATTTGATGTCAGCGCTCAAAGCAGTTGCATCTCTCTTTTGAGGCAATGAATCATCACTTTGTTCATTGTCATGATGTTTCTCTGCACCATCAATTGGAATCATAATTTCATTAGACTTAGGGTCACTTTCAGCCTGTTTTGAGGTTAATTTGGAGGAACTCAAAACACCCAAATATGCTTTTTCACCATCTTGTCCTTGAGTGCTAAATTGATGACCTGAGTGTTCAGGGAGTACCGAAACTGTGGATTTTCTTGGGATTTTTCTCGAGTTACTAATTGCACCAGACGTATCAATGAATGCATCAGAACAAGGATTCCTTTTAGCAGTTCTAGACAATGAACTTTCATCTTGGTTGAGTTCAATGCTTTTGTCACCCAGGACAGGTGCAAGCTGACAAGTTCCAGCATGTGTTGCACCATCACCATAGACTTGTTGTCCATCAGAACTGGCACCTATGCAACCAAACTCTTCAAGCCCCTTACCACAATCATATAAACCTGACACTTTATCAGAACTAGTTTCTTTGCCAGGAGTTGATAAAAACCCATTACTCCTCCCGGAAGTGACTTCAGCGGTACGTGGTGACACTTTCAGTGTTGAAGTGTTCTGCTGGATATCAGCCACCTCCCTCACTGGTGTGGGCAATTCAGAACTGGGAATTAGCGAACCACTTCCATGATTCAAGTTAGAGAAGCCTCCCACATCAGGCTCTGTTTCTTCTTCAGAATCCCTAGCCTCAGCCTCCATAAGCTCCAACTCCCAGCCACTGCAGTGTGAGAACACATCACAACAGGGACTATTAATTCTTTTTGTCTTGAGTAGTTGATATAAAGAACTTTACAAAGATGAATCATTAAATACCAAAAAACTACATGATTAAGCCTGTAAAATACATATCACCAAGGCAGAACCAACTACTACCAACATACTTGACTATTTACTCATGCCCTTACTTTCTTAGGGCACATTGCAGAATAACAATTCAAAGTGCAAACTGGTAGTCAACTTCAAAATGATACAAACCTTAAAACAGTTTTCCAATATGGGCAGTGAACCTTAAGAAAACTCTTATTATGCATATCTACAATCTGGTCAGGTGATTAGGAAAAAATGTAGGAGGAAGAATGTACAGCTCTTGTTACATAAAATTTGTAGATAAGAAAACTGGCCACAAAATGTGCTGGACTCTGGCTGGAGAATAATTCAATGAAATCAATGAAACATTAGTTTCATTTTCATAAAGAAAGGGAGTAGCCTGGACTAGGATGGCAGGTAAGTAGTTAAGCACTATCTGCAAAAGTACTGCTAAGACCGGCATTCACCAGCTTGTTGTAAACAGGAGTCATCTCTAATCATATAATATTAATTGTCAAATGACTTGAGTTTGGGGGATTGGGGTGTATGGGATTAGGGGTTTTATGTTTCTTTATGAGATTTCCTTCACTTTTGCCATGTGGTTATTTTTTTTTATTATACTGGCCTTGTAATTTTTCATAATTAATGAAATTATTCACTGTCTCTGTTCAAAAATAAAAAATGAATATAGTAACACTTGCTTTGACCAAGATGAGCTCTTTTCTGGCTTCTCAATTTAAATAATGAACTGAAGGTGAACTAAAGCAACTTTTTCCGGAATAAAGTATCTTCAGAAGTAATTAAATAATATCAAGACAGATGCGGCACAATGCCTTCTAATAGTAAATTTCAGGTGTAGTGGAAATATTTGTCAATAGCAAAAGCCTGGGTGATTTGGAAGGAGAGAATTTGAAGGGTTTGTGATGCGTACATCCCTACATTCAAAGTTACGAAAGGCAGAGAAGAATAAGAAGGCCCACATCTCACTCTCGGTTGATGATTTAGCAGACTGAAGATCTCTTCTGTTTGCTGCAGTTAATTCTGTAGAGCTGCAGAATCAAGTGACATTTACTGCAGTTAATTCTGCAGAACTGCAGAATTGGGTAGTGCATTGTAAACAGTTACAGGTAGTTATTGTCTTTCGTAAATAGAGCTGCAAGCAATTACAGGTACTGCAGTAGGGGTAGTTGCATGTTTTAAAAAATATGACTGTAACTAGGGGATGAAAAATGATGAATGATGGATGAAATTATTCTTATCAGAATGTTGAAATTGGAACTCCTGTGAAGGGAGTAATTGTGTGAAGCCAAGGAGTGATCATATTTTTGTCCTTCTCCAAAGTTTCTGATCAGTGCCTGAATTACCATCTTTCTTCTTCAGGCTCTCATTTTCAATGTCCATTGGAAGTTTCATCTTTGCCAGTGATTCTGTAAATTGCTGCATGTTTTTCATGTATAAGTCTACAATCTCCTGCTGGACTACTGGTTGCTTTGATACCATTTTGACTCTGTAAATTGCTGCATGCTTTTCAGGTATAAGCCTACAATCTCCTACTGGTTACTCTGGCACCTATATACTAAGAACAGATTGCACGGGTGCCTTGTTTGGTGTTGCAGCAGAAGAATCAGCCTCACCTTCCACAACATCTGCATGCTTTTCTTCCTGAGACAAAATGTTATCTCGATTTGGGGACTTGGAAGAAACTCCAAGAGAACCACATACAGACTGGGAGCTTGTAGGAACAGGGGTGGAAGGAGAACCATTAGTAGAAATGATGCTCTCAAAAGGATACTGGTACAGCTTAGGCTGAGAGTGAGAAACAGATTGGGAACTTGGTTGATTCTGATGTACAGATGCAAGGGCTTGAGGCTGCACATTCTGAGTTGTACAGATATGGTTGTCTGAGAGATATTTCTCTTTTTCTTCCTTGTAGTTGATGTTTGTATGTGAAACTAGTTTAAAGTCCCATTTAAAAGCACATTACCTAGCCCAAATCCCATATCTTAGAAGGGCTTCAGCCCCAACCTTCGACAATCAAATTCATTATTTTCCTTTTACCTAAAAAACAGATTACTAGTTGCTGGAAATTTTTTAGATTGTCGAAACTCTTGGCCCACTAATTATTCATGCTGCATTTTATTCTCTAAACCTTTTGTGTCTTGAACCTTGGCTTTTTCTTTAGAACAAAAATCCTTAAAAGAGGTTAGGAGAATTTGCATTGATTATTGGGCTGATTTCCTAAGCTAGTGAAAGTCCAAAATCCCATGGACCCTCACGGATAATTCTAAGGTACAGTAGTGTGGGACTGTAACGTGGCTTCGGACTTCTACAATTTTGTCTACGTGAGAAAAAATGAGCAACTGACACATGTGCAGTATGTTCATATGTTAAATATTTGTCAATATCCTGTATTAGTCTGGCAAAATCCACATTGTGCAATGCTTCATACTGG
Source organism: Chimonanthus praecox (assembly GCA_022113865.1). NCBI lineage: Eukaryota > Viridiplantae > Streptophyta > Magnoliopsida > Laurales > Calycanthaceae > Chimonanthus > Chimonanthus praecox. The sequence goes on along the minus strand of CM039086.1, from coordinate 11,746,582 downwards.
CTGATTCAAAACCATGGTATAAAGGATTGCGGGCAATGATGCACAGTGCATATTCTGCTAATGAATGAAAATGTGCTAGTTTAGCATTTAGATGCCATGATGCTCCACTCGTTCTCTTTAACATGGACCATTAAAGTTTAGTAAAACACTAAAATAAGATTCAGTCCTCTAAAATACAATTAAATATAATAAGTGTCTGGCCTTTCATATCACACCTAGCAACTCATAATAAGTTGCATGGGCATGGGTGCAAGTGTCATAGTCTGACAGGGGCACAAGGTGTCGGACTTGGCAAACCAGAAAAAGAATCAAGTATTGATATCTAAATCAAGTTTCAAGAGGAGAAAGATGATGAAAGAATTTAGTCATCATGAACAAAGAAAGGGTGTGTCCCCTAACATGAGTGCATCTCACATCTTCAAGAGTTTGTTTAAAGAAGAAGAAGAAGAAGCTCTCTTGGATCTCAGAATGATTCAAACCCATAAATAAACAAATTTGATATTCTTTTTTGTAATGTAGCAAAACCCATAGAAATATGTGATTCCAACATGACTAACAGTTAGAAACAAACCCATGCCCATACCTCTTGTTATATTTATCTTCTGGTAGTATCTCCCATGCCTTCAGGCTGCAACAAACAGGATTAGTTTTGATTCTTTGAAGTTTAAACCCATAACTCATATTTACTTATAAGTGCAGCAAAGAATGAGGCTTAGAATTACCAATCTTCCAACCATAGATGATTGACAAGCTTTTTATCCAATTTTTTGGCAAGCTCGTATTTTTCACCTGTATAAAAATTAAGATTTCCATTAAAATGTGAATAACATTTATCTTAAGCAATACTAAATTAAGATGTTCAGAAATAAATCAACAAAAAGAACTGTCTTGAATCTCCCATCCTCGTATGCAATGTTCATTGCACAAACGAGCAAAACAAGAGAAGCAGAAAGGCATACATATGCACATGGAAACAAAACCTTTGACCACCTAAGACTGGAAAACAGTATCTATCAAGAAAGCAAACAAATGAACAATGGCCTAAAATTTTAATTCAGAAGCCATAAGTGATGGCAGTTGGCCAACCCTTACAACAAGAAACCCAATATAGACTACATCACCCTTCTTATGAAAATGATGAATGGTGTTTTAATGCAGCCACTTGTAAATTTAGGTACTCTTCACCCATATGCTTGGCCCAACTTCCCAGAACAAATTCAAGTTGCTTCAAGAATGCTTAATTCCCAACAAATCTATGTGCTTGGGAGTTAAATACAGTTGAAAACTAGCTAGACCTTATGATCAATATGGAATGATTTCCTTTGTTGTGCAGAACAGAAAACTTGGGAAGGCATTTCCTTCTTAATTCCACTGATGAATAACCAGTTTGACATTTAACAGATGCAGAACAGAAAACTTGGGAAGGCATTTCCTTCTTAATTCCACTGATGAATAACCAGTTTGACATTTAACAGATGCATCCCTCATCTAGTCAATAACTAGCAGACATTTCACTGAAGCTCATACAGAGTGAACCACGACTTTATCATTTGCAGACTTTCAACAATCCAAAGGAGAATTGCACTTGAGGGAGTACCAAAAGTATGTATGATAAAGGTTCTATTGGAATCTACAAATAGCTATCACTTATATATTGATGCATCAATCTGTAATGGAATGACACAAGAATTATTTCAGAACACTCCTCTCAAAAATCAAAAAGAGGCAAGATATTAGGGTGTCAAAAAATGAACTAAAACACAAAATAGTAGCAAAAAGACTAGGAGTATAGTAGTCAGTCCAACTAAGGCATCATTGCACCTTTACAATTGTTCAAAGGAAAAAGAAACTCACCCTCAAATTTGTAGCATATAAGATGAGTGACTTTGGATGCTATTAGTGGTTTGGAGAATTGTGCGCCCATCATGTCTACCATTTTCTGGGAAACATAGAAAGGAAAACAATTATATATTATGTTGTTCTGATGTCAAAAGAATACACACAAAACATAAAACAATGTCTGTGTAGCCTAGATAAATTGTATTAATACCATGGAAACACCACAAATTTGCTGTAGAAAATTTCTTAAAAACATAACAAAAAAAAGAGGGGTGATAAAGCTTATGCATTTACAAATAAAGGTCAGTCATCCCTCACATTACCAAAAGTAATGACAACCAAAAAGAGACATAATTCGTATCAACCAAAGAGCTTACTCTCATAATAGCAACACAATGAAAGAATCCAAAAACGTTACTTGAGTCCAAGACTTGATAAAGACAAACTTTACTCAACAAACTTGTGCCAATTTAGGCTCCTTTACCTCAGCAGAAGATTATGCAATCAAATAAAGGACACAAAAACCTTTTCTTGTTAAAAATATCACAAGGAATTTCATAGACAAGAATAGGCATTATGGAAGAGAGAGGAGGGGAAGATTCAGAGATGAGCCCTACACCCCAAGGGTATGTTTGTGTTTTTCATTGAAAGTAGGATTTTTAATGAAAATGGGCTTTTACACAAAGATCAAGGCAGTATTTACAAAATCTTCAAACCCACTTTCATTTTCCCATGTTTGCTATAAGATGAGTTTTTCAATGAAAACATGCATTGAACACTTGCAAAAAGTAGATTTTCCTACCTAAAGGGTTTTTTTCAATGAAACCACTTTCCCATAGGTAGGGATAGGAAAGCTGGTATTCTCTCCACTTTCTTATGCATGGAAGACACAAAGATGGGCCAAAGGAAAATGTTACAATGAAAAGCAAGGAAACAAGAAAATCGATGCAAGTCCTCAATCGGAAGGAAAATCCACAATCAAATCACTCTAGAAACATCATTTTCACTAAGAAATCAGCAAATCCATTGGTCCATTTGTTACATGGACAAAGGACACCTCCATATTCTTCTATAAATTCCTGATCTCCTATATAAAAAGAAGCTTCCATGGTAGTCTTTTTCTACCGTTTGTCCATCGAAAAACAATATACAGGTAGGATTTTTATTTTGTCCAGCACCAATATACAATCTTTATATGTAATGTTGACCAGAAGGAATAGGACCTGAGGCTCTATTAGGATTGGATTAAATGAATAGCATGTTAGAAGAATAAATACATAAATTTGTATTTGTCTATAAACTATGCATGCATTTATATGTCATGATTTTATGCTTTCACTTTGCTGTTCTCTAAAACTAAGCACAAGTCATTCAAAAAGGAAAGAACAAGAAATATATCTTTTCTAGAAGGATGTCAGTGAAAAACAGGATGCGAGTCATATAGTTTGGTCGTGGTTTGCTTCAAATTTTCACAGTTTATGCATCCTATTTGTAGCTTTAAATACAAGGTGCAGGTGAAGCATACCATAATATCATCCCTATCTTGCCTTTGGTAACCCGTCAAACATATATGAAGTGATTCAGAACCCGGGATTCCTTTCAGATCTTTGACAGGTCTATACAAAATCTGTAAGAAATAGAATGCATTACAAATAGTTAGAAGGCATGCCAAGGTCAAGTAAGATAGAAAAGATTTAACCATAAGCACACGATTAAAGCCAAGAGAGCCATATTTTAAAGGGATGACAGCAGCATTTGAAGCAGTGGAACGAGGAGACAAACAATATTTAGAAATAAATATTTATCGGAAAATAATTGATCAGAATGGAAATAGTAGCTTCAAATATTGGATAGCCATAACTCAAGTTTAATTACCTCTCAGTTCAACTAGATTCTCAAAATATCATATTCAATAATCTAATTAAGATTGGACATAAATTCACTGGAAAACCAAGCAACTCAGTTTCTCCTATTGTTCTAATGAACAGAAGAACAAAATAAGGACTTTCAGATCTCATACCAGAATGGAATATAAATGGTATGATTCAATCAATTTGCATATGCACTTATACTGCCTATCAAAAGGAAAAATAAAGATAAAAGGAATCAAAGGAACTGACTCGTCTAGCATCAGCGAGGCTTCCAATATCCAAGCTATCCTCAACCCATAACTCTGTAACAAGTGTCTTGCCATCGTGTCGAGCAGCAACACAGACAGGATCATCCTAGACAACAAAGAAGGAGAAATAAATTTATTAAGAACATTTAACAAAAAGTTAAATAAAAGGATGGGCAATTGGCTATTCATCATCCATTTGATAAGCTGCAAAAAGAACAATATAGCTTATAATAAAATGAATTTTTTGGCAATAGCTAATGTCACAGATTTAGTGATTTAAACCCTTTTCAGCTGACTGTTTTACCAATTGATAAACCTCATGTTGCAAGAGGGAAGAGGCGCTTTGCAGAATGGATGGTCATTTCTCCTGCACTATTTTTTAATCAGCCTGAAAATTCAAATTCCATAACAACATTTGACAATTGATCTTGCCTGAAAAATACAAACAATTCTAATCTGGAAAGAAAGCATGCCATCTGCTCATCTTTCTAAGACCATATTTAAACACTGAAGAAACGACAGCTAACTCATCTTAATCTACTCAAGCAAGTCAGCAAGTTATACCAAATTATGTTAAATAACTTAAAACAAATTAAGGGCTTCACTCCAGTCCATCAGATTTCAAGTCAAATCTGAGTGTCCCGCTTCTAAAATGGGAAACAAGTATTTCCCAGTACGATATGAAAACAGATTTGCAGTTAACTCCAGTTAAAAAGTCATTTCTTAAAAATACTGAAAAAATATTTTGATATCAAAATTGTATTTTCTGGAAATACTGAAAAATTGCTTCGATTAGTTAAAAAAGTATTAGTTCGCTCTAAGACATATGAAAAGATAAATCTCCAGCCATCACTTATAAGGTTGTAAAATAAATTATAAAGTTAAAGAGTATTTGGATAGCTTAAAACCATCTAGCTTATGCTCTCTATTGGATAACTAAAATCCTCTGATTAAAATGAATTTTTTTATTAAGTTAATCATCAAAGCTTATTTTCTTTTACAAACATGACAAGATGTCAACTTATGCAAAATCATGACACCTCAATATTAAATCCTGTTTCTATATTCTATTTTACAAAGTTGCCTACATCTTCTTCGCATCCCTCCCTCCTTGTTCAATTTTTTTTTCTTCCCTAGTTGGATGCTAGAGACTTGCTGTCTACAAACCACTTACTGCAGTAAATTAGAGTCCTGATTTTTCGAACTACCACTGACAATCTGGGATATTACCACTTCATCTCATAAGAATCACAAAACTTTCCATTGTGTAGGAAAGATCTTCCTCAATCTGCAATTTCATCATATAGTATTTTTTTTTCTCTTTTCATTTCTTTTTTTCTTCATCTACATCATCATCTTCATCTTTACCAACATTTTTTTAACCCTATTGAACCTTACCAGAGCCCCCAACCATACAACTAAATTGACCAAATTCCCTTTATTTCACCAGCTCCCTCCCATGGAAACTGGTTGAGGAATATTCTCCAAAAATGCTGGTCCATGGTCACCCAACATGGAAACGTCCTTTAACAAAAATCAACCATACAAACAGCTCAATTTTTTAGCATTTACAGGAAATGGAGCATATTTCAGGAGAACTACCAGCATTCAAACAATCCATAAGCTATAGACAGAAGTGGGAGAGTTCAAATTTGAAAGAAACTCAAATCATTAGCAGTGTGAACTTTCACATGAAATGGATGGCCATCCATCTTACAGTTTTATGTCCAATCACCAAGATAGGCATCATACCTTGGTGAGAGAGAACATTTTCCACATTGGAAAGGCTCTAACATATGTGAAACACTAAAGATACTAATTTTGGACAAAGAAATGCAATCATCCACTTTTTGATGGCATCCAAGGAAACCTACAACAATGCCATTCATGCCCAAATCCTCTTCCTCAGAAAAATGAGAAATATGGACCCACACTACCACGTAAGGAAGTGATCACTCAAGCATCCCTTATACCCTGTGAGTTTAATGTATGTGTGAGAGGAAAAAGGATCTTACATAAACACGATCATGAACAATCACATGAGTGCAGCTTGAATCATATCGACCAACATCAATTCCTCTACCGCCAACAAGCTCCGAGCGATACTGACAGAAAGAAAGAAGGCAGATTAATCAATATTAGAGTAACAGCACAGCACAATTCAAATAAATTAAATAAAAAACGATAACGATGAGACTAAATGAAGATCTATGGTCTGTTGAGTTACATGGATGCAATTTTCAGAGGAAAATTAACAGAATCAGTAAAGAAGATGATCCTGGAGACACATGTCTGAGTTGTTTCGTTCTGTACTGTGACAGCGATTTAACATTTATGAAAACATTGATTTTGCGAAAATTTGATTTTCCTAACTTGAGGCCCATCCAAAAAGAACCTGATTTAGACTGCAGGATATTTGAAAATCAGAAATCCAGATTCGAAATCACCATGTTACCTGGCCTTCGGAGACGGAATCGAATCCAATTAGGACGAAACGGATACCCTCGAACATTGAGTTCATTGAATCTTTCTTTAACTGAAATCTTTCGAACTAAAAGGAGTTCCAAGCATTCCGCGAAACCGGAACCGGATCGGAATCGAGGAGGATAAAAAAAAATAGACGAGTATTGCTTAGGGAGTGGGAAGATAGACGGTTTCACCGGTGTATACACTGGAGATGGGAAATGAGGAGCGAGAAGATACACGGTATTTCGATGTATGCGCTGGGATATGGGAAAAGAGAGTGGAGAGTGGAGACTAGTGGGAGAAAGAAAGAGGGAGTTTCTGAAAAATTGGGGGGGGATTTGATTTTGGCGGTGTGGCGGGAGAAGGTGACAGAACCGAAAAGTCAGCACGTGCGGAGTTACACGTGTTATTATGAACGGAAGACGTGTTTACTGTACACTCGAAACGAATGACGAATTAAAAAAATAATAGCATTTATACTCGTATTTTAAATAGAAAGAAAAATAAGTATTCAAAATTTTTACTGTAAAAAGTTATATTGATGACTGGAGTTGCATCCATCAGTATTAGTTATGATGTAATTGAAAAAAATGAAGATTGCCTTAATAAATGTAAATAAGTAATAGTTAAATAATTATTTATTTACATTTGATTAATAAAACTACTGAAGGTATTAATTGAAAGATGAATGCTTTCAATCTTTTTATTATTTCAAAAAGATAAATATAATCAGTTAAAATTTATTAAATAAGACAACTTTTGTATTTTTTTAAATTAAAAGTATTAATATACAAAGTATTGGAAGTGAACGATGACTAAGAGATACCTCTTAAGTATACAAATCTTTTTACATATATATATATATAATAACTCTATAGAAATTGACCTTTAAGTAATTGACCTTTAGTGTAGAATAACTTTTATATTTATACAAAATATTAAATTAAATAAAAAATAAAAAATTATTGTTCAAATTCAGACATTATTCTCAAGCTGAGAGTCTCAAACTTTTTTGGCAGCCCATTTAGATGCATTTTAGTTATTAGACACCAATTTTTAATAAATTACTCTTTTGCCCTCCAGCATATAATCCTTCATATAATCCTTCGCACGATTCTTCACTTGATTTTTTGATTCCCCTTTGTGACTTGAGATGCTACAGTTATTTTTTTAAAAAAGTAAAATATCTTTTAAAATTTTAAAGTTATTTTTTAAGCACTGTGTATTTTCAAAAAAAATTAAATTAAATATTCAGACTAATTACGATAATCTGATAAAAATACTTTAAGACTTTAAGGTCTTTTGATATTCCCAATACTAAAAACACAGTATTTTATAAATAAGAGGTATCCCTCAATTGTGTCGAAAATATATTTAGGTGTGTCAAAAGACCTTAAAGTGTTAAAGTATTTTTACCAGATTATCGTAATTAGTTCGGATATTTAATTTGAGAAATTTTGGATATACACAGTGCTTAAAAAATAATTTTAAAGATTTAAAGGAGATTTTATTATTTAAAAAGTTATTTTTTAAATACTATGTATTTTCAAAATTTCTCAAATTGAATATCCGGACTAATTACGATAGCATGATAAAAATACTTTAACAATTCAAAGTCTTTTGACACTCCAAAATGTATTTTTTGCACAGCTGAGGGATACCTTTATTTGTAAAATACTGTGTTTTAAGGATTTGGGAGTGTCAAAAAATCTTAAAGTATTTTTATCATGCTATCGTAATTAGTCCGAATATTCAATTTGAGAAATTTTGGAAATACACAGTGCTTAAAAAAATTTTTAAATAATAAAATCTCCTTTAAAACTTTAAAGTTATTTTTTAAGCACTGTGTATTTCCAAAATTTCTCAAATTAAATATTCAGACTAATTACGATAATCTGATAAAAATACTTTAAGACTTCAAGGTCTATTGACACACTCAAATATAGGAATACCCTTATTTGTAAAATACTATATTTTTAGTATTTGAAAATATCAAAAGACCTTAAAGTCTTAAACTATTTTTATCAGATTATCGTAATTAGTCTGGATGTTTAATTTGAAAATTTTTGAAAATACAGATTGCTTAAAAAATAACTTTAAAATTTTTAAAAATATTTTACTACTTTTTTAATACATTTCACTGTAGCATCTTAATTTATTCATTGGAAGGATTATAAGATCCTTCTAGTGATTCGACTTAAGTCATTCAAGAACCGAAAAAAGAATTGTCCGAAGGATTATATGCGGGAGTGCAAAAAAGTAATTTACTTAAAAAATTTGAAAATCGGTGTCTAATAACTAAAATGCTTGATGTCTAAATGGAATGCCATTATCGGAGTCTGACATTTTAGGCATGAAATTAATCATTCCCATTGTACTGCAACTACATAGCATTTCCCTCTTTGTTACAATTATATAAAAGTAGTATTATAATGCCTAGTATTCATCGACCCGTTGTATAAATTAATGGGAATGTTCTAATTTTAAAAGCCCATTATATCAAAATCACAATGACACTAGTCTAATAACTCGTCTAGTATTTAAGAATATGTTGAATACAGTCATACCCAGCCGAGATACTACGAGGTAATTTTGTCACCGATCAAGGATCAATTGTATAATTCTTTTTCACATAGATATATCTCAACTAATTAATAAAACGTCTCATAAAGCAAGAGATGTCAAGTTTAAACCCTCGTGGTTTAATTGGTGTACTTTAAAGGTAGTGGATATCACTTCTAGAGGTTTTATACTAGATTTTCTACACGTAAATTCAAAAAAATATATATATAATTTTTATATTTTCAACAATTTCTCTTAATTAATAGTTGAAATCAATCGCTTCAGATATCATCTTCATTTGCAAGTAAACTACTGCTACCCACAGATAGGGGAGGGAGAGAGAGGCAGAGATAGGGATTGTCTGGATGTCATGAATTGGCATCTACAGTGAGATGACTGTTTGATGGAGGGGAGGGCGGCGAAGCTGAGGAGTCTTGGACACAACTCATGGTCGAGAGGCCAAGCCTTTTGAATCACATTTTAGTGGGATTGTTTCTTAACTCGGTTTAAGGATGAAGCACAAAATGGTGACTGAATGATAGAATTACCACTCAAACAAATGAGCATTTGATATCAGGTATTACTGAGAAAAATAAGTTATACATGGTCAAATATGAAATTGCAGACAGTTCAAGATTATTATCCATAGTCTTACATTCACGGTTGCATTTGAATGGGAGGTAAATTTTAAGGAGTTCCCTTTCAATACGAGTTTCTATCTCATTTGGAAAATATATGAGATGAAAAACATAGTCTAAAAGAGAGGTCAAGTGATCACTTCTCGCAAGAGTTTTTGAACTTGTATTGGAGAAGATAAATTTGAGATTTTATCACTTTTTTTACTTCATTACCAAATGCGAGTAAATAAGGGTTATCATCACTTTCATCCCTCTATCTCTCATCCAAATGTAGCCCACAAGTTAATTCACATTTTGAAGCCTCTTTTAGGAGTTTTAGCCCCCATTTACAGATAGCAGCCACAAAGCAATTTTTTTCCATCTTACCTGTATATATTGATTAAAATATATGTACAAATATACATTGTTTATAAGGTTTTTAAATTTAACTCGGAGTTAAATCTTATTTTATCATGACCGAAGTGACTAGGGTCTCCTAGAGCATTCGATTTGTCATCGAACCAACCACGTATAAACCTCTCTATACACATTCAGAAAAACTAATAGAAATGACTATCTAAGATGTGATAAAATTCAAATTCAAGACTCTCATCTTGACCAACACATGAACCCTTTGGATTAAACTCAAAACTAAGTCTAAATCTAGCTTTAGAATAAAATCAATCCTTAGATGCAAGCTTAAGATTATATTGAATTTATACATCTGGTGGGATTTTTTAGTATGAAGTCAAGCTCCAAATTAAGAACAAATTTCGATAAGAATTGATTTAAAAAAAAATTGAAGTCAGCATATGTATTCTTAAAATATCGACCGAAAAATTACAGGCTGAACCGAAAACTCTGTCGGCCGAAGTTTGCTACTGCGGAATCCAATTGTCCGAGACACACACGTGATAGGAATGGGCATTTTGGGAAGTTAGGTTTCACCCACCGCAGCTAAAAGTACACCAACTGCATTTCTCGTGTTTCTCGACTCTGAAACCATCGCTTTACCCACCTTTCGCTAGAGTTTCTAGAGAGACAAAGGGGCGAAGCAGAAGAGGAGGAAGAAGAAGAAAGGTTGAATACTGAATAATGGCGTGGATAACTCGATTTCTAGTGGCAGTTGCATTTCTGGCTGTCGGAATTCTCTTCTCCCCAGAAACCTTCGGATCCAAATCCGACGGTGGATATTCCTCCACGTTATCCGTCTCTCTAAGGCTAGCCCACCTCCTCAGCTTCTCCACCGCTCTTGGCGCTGCTCTCTGGGTTACTTTCATCGGCGGAATTATCATGTTCAAGTAATTTGTTAATATTTCTCTCTCCTTTTTTTTCATTTTCCCCTTCTTTTCCAGGAAACCTTGAAAAGAAACTCATATTTTAACCAAAGATGGTTACGCCCATTTTCATTTTGAAGAAAAGTGGTTTCTAGAAAATACACTTTTTTTTTTAAACCAAAGATATTTAAACCCATTTCTAGTTGTAGTTAAACATGGTATCTTCTCAAAGAAAGTAATTTCTATATTTCAATATACTTTGTTGGAAATAAAATCCAGGAACCTTCCGAGGCATCAGTTTGGGAATCTGCAAAGCAAGATGTTTCCGGCATATTTCACGACGGTTGCTATCTGTGGTGCCATTTCGGTGGCCGCATTTGGGTATTTGCATCCCTGGAGGACAGCATCGGCGTCCGAGAGATATCAGTTAGGGTTTTTGCTGTCTTCATTGGCTTTCAATCTCTCGAACCTTTTCGTGTTCACACCGATGACAATTGAGGTAATTGCCAAAGAATCCTGCCCCCCTATTGGACAATTGATGTCAACTTTCCATGTGAAGTTGGTTTCTTGCTCTGATTCTTCATTCTTGCGATTAATGTTTGATTTTTTTTTTCCATCGATGAAAACATTCATAAATGTTTGCTCTCAGAAGAAAATGGGATTGCCCTCAGGGGATTTATTTATTTATTTTATTTTTATGTTGTCATCTTTGCAAGCCTTTTCCCCTTTTGTCGCTGAACATTATTTCAAGTATTAAGTTATGGTGTTTCGAGATCGTTTAGTGCCAATTCAGTTAAAGGTGCATTTTTATAAGATGACTATAGGTCTGGTTGAGTGTATGGAGTTGAATATATATTTTTTTGAAATGGTTCATATATTAATATATAAAAAGCACCAGAGGTGCAAATACATAAAGATATTGCAGAGAAAAAGCATAAAGCTACAACAACATGCAAAGAAACGCTGCAATGTGAAGTGCACAATGTCATGGAGATGCATATGTTGCATGTGCATGGATTTTGTGGGTAGACCTAAGGTTCTGCTTAGATGCAAGGGAAGGAAAGTCCTTTATTGGAAATGATTATTTTTATCCAAAAATGGTCAAGCCCTTTCTGTTTTTAGTTTTACAAAAAATGTTATTTTTTCAAGTACTTCTCTTATCATGCATCCAAAGTAGTCTAGAGGTTTCCAAAAGAAAGGAATGTGTTTTATCTTCTAATAAGTTTGGGCAAGTATGTAGAAGGTTAGTAATTGTGATATGAAGAAGGGTAAGCTGTTTGTAGGGTCTAATGTTTTTTGCTAATTATAAAAAACTCTCCAGAATCAATTGTTATTAGTGCATTGCCATGTCAGTAGATGAGTAGGATTCGAGAATAGTGGAATGATGACTTTAACTTTCGTAAACCAATGACTTTTCAATGTTCTAAATAGCAAGGATAGGATGATTAGATGAGGGTGAAAATTCACCAAACATCTCCCCTTGTTTTCCTTTATGCATCCCACCCATGTCTATATATTGAAGTTGGCTCAAGTGGCCCCTACTAAGTTACCATCACATCATTCTAGGACGCCACTCATGCATTGGCATGCTAGGGATCTAATATGCTTCAATTCACATGTTAGGGATGAAGTTACAAACATCGGGACTTATTTGTAGTTAGCCTAAGGGAATAAATGAGTGTTTCATGATATAGTTGTTTGCAGATTGTTTCTTTTTGGAATGATTGTTATTAACACTTCATTCCTTGGGGTAGTTTTTCCAAAGAAATGGGTGTTGTATTACATCAAAATTGTATAAAGACTATGATGTAATGATGCAGGATAGTGGATAGGGTAATCCTAAATGCGTAATGTGGTTATGACAATGTTAAAATAATGCTTACTACATCTAAAATGGTTTGAAATTAAAGTTCAAATTAATACTTGCAATTAATTAATATAAAATTTACTACACATAATCATGCAAATACGAAGAATATAATGTGTTTAAAAGGAATAAAGGGAAATTAAGCAATTAATCAATCCCGACGATTATCGAGTCAAACAGTCAAGGGATGGTCATAGGTATAGGATGAGTTTTAAGCTGGGTATTTAGGCACGTGGTTAGGAGATGTAATCGAAAAGGAAAAGAAAGAGAGAAATAAGGGACAGGGCCTTGGCTTCTCGCCATGTCGTGGTTTCTGGCCGTCTTTGGATTCTCACCAGAGGCTCATGCGCATGGAGCAAACTTTTCCAATGCAACAATCGTATTCTCATTCATTCATTAAGTGATGCCCTAATGAGACTTACAAAGTATTTATAATAAACACACGACGAAAATGACCAAAATTCCCTTAATGACAAAAATGACTAAAATATCCTCAAATAACCCAAAATTTACATCAAGAGACAAACTAAATAAAATAAAAATAAATAAATCCATGTCAATCCAATGCGCCGCATCATTTAACCCAAGGTAGCAATCCAATTGAACGACCTCTGAACGACACATGCAAGTGAAATAAACTCGGTGTAAACCAAGAGTAATTTCAGTCCAAAGGGATGCTTCACACACCTAAGGAAAAAGTAGTTCCGGAATTCTAGTTTGCCCTATTGAATTATATAAACAAAATGCAATCAAAATTATATGTAATTCAAACTTAGCAATCCAATTGAACTAAGTGAAAAAAAAACACAATGCAAACTTTTATTTAATTCAAGTAAATACAAAAGAACTAGCTTCAAAGCGGAAACTTACAATAAGAAAAACCCAACAAGGAATAATCGACTGTTCAGAGATAAGAGTGAATATCCTTCTGCGGTTGGTTATCGTGCTCTTGTCAAGTGTGCTTCTTGGGCTGTCTCGTTGCTGGTGTTCCGGAATATTTCTATGTCAGACATTTTGCTCGCCTGAAAAGTTTGCGTCGATCTGGCTTGAGGAGTCACTGTTTTCTTTGCTTTCCAGTTATTAATGTTGCTTTCTTTTTCTGCTTTATTTATTTGTACTTGCACTACTTGTGCCCCTTATCTATTAATATATCAACCATTTAAAAAAGAAGAAGAAAGAAAAACCCGATGTCCCACACTTGGGAGCCCCAAACTCTAGCCTTGTGCTAGGTACTTTACTCGACCCAAACTTGGTGCCTTCTCCCCAAGGTCTCCTTTTATAGGATTTTAAGTGGGTGGAAGCAACCATAGTTTAGGCAAGAACTAACCTTAGTTAACCGAAGGTCAACCCATGAAAAAACAAGGAAATAAAACAACCAATCACTAAAATACAGGGTGTAGTCGGCCATGGAGTCCTTGGTAGCTTTCATGTTCTTAACCATGGTGGATTTGTGAAGTCCACCTGCCAATGGAGAGCAAATTAAGGAGAGGAGCTGGCCTTGGAAGAGTTGCACATGTTTAAGGAGAGTGAAAGTTGGAGTGTTCTTTGTCAAATCTGTCCATATAAGCCAATGCAAATTCCTTGATCAAATCCAGGTCCACGAGGCTTGCATCATTCGTCTTAAAATAGACATTTCTATTACCATTACTTTTTCTGCTTGTTTTTCTTTATTGCCCAGTACTCAATTCTATAGAGCATAGCCAGCCTAATGGTTGTTTTATAAAATCTCCCCTTTAGTCTACATGGCACCCTTTTATGTCATAGTACCTACTAGCTTGCCTACACTTAGCCCACCCACATCCATTCTACTGGTAGGGTTCATATCTGTTCCTCCATTTGGTTATATGGTTGCACCTAAGTATCAAAATTTAAAACAACATGATTTTAATTGGCTCATCATCACCTTCCTTTCTTCTTCCAACTTCTTTTTTTTCTTCTTCTTTATTGCTTTTTGAAAGATTAATTGGCCCATCTGCAATGTTATCTTTACCACTAAAGTTACCTTCCATATATTTTGCCTTCAATTTGCTAATATTAAAACTGTTCATTTCTAATTTTGATTCGTCAATAGACACTGTATCGTATGCAAAATGCCTAAACCATGGCACTTCATTTGTAAATTTTGATGTTAAGTAGCCCATTTCTAAAACAAACAAACAAACACTAGTTGTTGCTTGCTTGTATATATCTTCAATAATTTCAAATACTCATCAGGGATGTGTTTCTTCTTCAATGTGTGCAAGATCAACTTTCTTGGTTCCCTTTCAGAGACATTCACTAAGTCTATAACGTATAAACATCATATGCAAATTTTTCCTTCTCTAAGTTTCTTGATGAATTTTAATCTATAAATTGCTTCTGCCGTTGATCTCTTTGCATGAATTCAAATTGGTTCTTTGAAATTTTTTATTCTTATCTAAGCCATTGCTCTATTATTTTCCTCCAAAGCGTCATGGTATGATTCATCAATTTTATACTTTTATAATTGCCATAATTTTGAATATCTTATTCTTATAAATGGGGACAACCATACTTTTGCGCTGTATGATATATGTGCCCATGTATAATAAATATCTGTTTTTTAATGTTTGAAAACCCAATTGCCCATGTAAATTTTAGATAAATAAATTGTATTTTTATTATTTTTAACAGAATGAAGGGACTACTTTATTAGTAGAAACATATTTTTAAACTTTTAAATAAGTGCACTCTGCAAAATTAGGCCTGCTCCTAAGTTTGCATCTTGCATCTTAGGCTCCAAAATACTTCGCGCCCTACTAGGATACTTTCTATCATTGATATTTTTTAAAATTTCTTTTTCTAATATGTTTGGATCCTTGCTTGCGGGCGGTTTCATGTATCCATGAGCTTAGTCTCACCTCCACGTGCCTTGGGGATACTCATGGTATTCAATATAAAAGTTGGGATTTGTGCTCACCATCTTAAAATTCCCAAATGCATGTTGCATCACCATCTCAACCCAAAGAAAAAGGAAAAGAAAAGAAAAAAAGGAGATTCATCTCAAGATCATCAGAGTTAGAAGATCCTTGCATCAATTTTTTTTGGGTGTCTATTTAAATGTGATATGTCCTTGGAAAATTGGTAGCTTATTTATTTATTGCTGTCGCACAGATGATGAAAAAGCGCCACAAGGTGGAGAGAGAGGAGAACATTGGGGATGAAATTGGAAGGTCAAAGAATGTGGAAGTAGCAAAAGTTAATCCAAAACTAGCAGCCATGAACAAGAAATTTGGAATGATTCATGGTCTGTCATCACTTGCAAATATCATGTCTTTTGGTAGCCTTGTTATGCACTCATGGTACTTAGCAGGTAAACTTCATCTGTAATCTGTACAATACCTGTAATTGTGGATGATCTTTTCTAGCAAAGCATTAGGCCCACTAGATGTGGAAACATATAATTCTTCACTTGCTTTTGCTGTGGCTCCTTGCCATTTATCTCAAAACTGTAAGACTGAATTATCCTGAAAATAAGTATTTCTTTTTCGTCTACCAGTTTTTATTTACAGCATTAAACAGTTCTTGTTGATTGTATATGGTGATAAATAAGGGTTCTTCGCAAGTGTCAACAACTCTATTTAGAGGGGAAAAAGCTAATGGACTTGTCAAAAGTTTTCAGATACCTTTTCTAAATGTAATACCAAGTGGAAATATGAAAGATAAGAGACGCTGAAGAAGTTGGAGGGTTGGCTGTTGGCCTATTCTCAATTCAAGGATTTCATTTAGTTTGGCAAATAAGTGACCTTTCTACACTTGCATTTTCTTTAAAGGAAGTGGTTGAAAAATTTGGTGATGGAAACTGGAAAATTTTCTTCATGTTGAAAACCTTTCTTATGCCTATTTTCTCAACCAAAGGGGAAACAACACCCAACAGATAAGTTTGGTAAAAAAGCAAAAAACGTACATGAGGAACAAATGTGCTTTTTTTTACCTATTTTCACAGAGAAGCATTTGGAATGAAGATTGATAAATAACACCTTAAGAAAAGGCGATCCTTGGATTTAGGGGAAAAATCAGTTTTTGGCTGATAGGATCCTAAATTAGAAGTGTCCAAATCGACAAGTTTCTTATAATCGAACTCATTTCAAGTGCTGGAGAGTGTTTCCATTATTGAAGTGTATGTTACAATAGATGAATGACATGAGTCATGAGGTGCTTCAAAAGTGGTAGTTGATTGGGATGACTAAACATTTTGCTCGCAAAAAAGAATGCCAGTGTGAGTCTGAGCAGTTAACTCGATTGGCTTAAGCTTATAGGAACAGACTAGAAGTTTTGGGTTAACCCTTCTCGGAGTAAACTGATACACAAGGCTTGTGTGCGGTTTTGGTATCTGGGGGATTAGTCCAATGTGAGCTGGGGATACTCATGTTATTAAAGAAGAAAAAATGAATACTGTTGTCATATGGAGCTTATGTTGTCTTTTTTTTTTTTTGGGTTAAAAAAAGGAAGATAGGTATTTAATTAACTAGCAAAGTACAAGTACATGAGTGCATAAGGAAGGACTTCCTGTGTCGAATATATGACAGAAAAAGCCCCAATAACCTGTTAGTACACATCTCTGTGGTGACCTATAATATCGTGATTGTAAACATAACAAAGCATCATCTGACAGATTGAAGGTAAGAACAAAGATTTCCCAAGTCCTAGCAAAACACTAAGATTTGGAATCCTCTTCAACGATGTGCTGAACTTCATGGGGTGCCTTAAGAGGCACAGAGTGGTATCTTGGGACGGTGAATTTCTTGGTAGTGAGCTGTTTGATTGGCTAAATGAGAGATGCTCCAGTGTCGAAGTTTGAGCCAGATCCACTGGGGGAAGTCATGCACATACCATGGGCCAAGGAGATTGATTGTACAATTTGTGAGATCGTATTCATGTCTCCTTCACAAGTGCTGACAATTCTATTCCACTGCTTTCCATTCCGAATCAGTGGACACATCTATGATCTTTGCAGGTTCCTTCTCTGATATCATTTTTGGATTAGCATTTGGTTATGGAGCTTGATTGGAGACGTTGCATGTTGACGTTTTGAAAACAATATGATGAATAATGGCACAAATGCCTGGCACATTCTCATAATGGATTTGTCTGAACCAAATTGTTTGATTGTGATACCTGGAAGCACAGGTTGACGAAGGTCAAATCGACTATCACTCTTGCAAATAGAGCTTTACGGGCTCGACTTCCCTTTGACGCTGTTATTGATGGAGACAACTCTCTTGCCATAATTCTGAGTGGTAAGTCTGGAAATTGTATCCAGATAGGAGAAGCTCCAATGAATGCATGGAGGGGTTGGAAATTCGGCACCCAGGTTGGATTGTCAACATCTTGCCAGCTACTTAAACAATAAGATCTGATTTTTGACAGTTCCATGATTTCTATAGGGTCATAGTTGAAAAGGTTTAGATCTAGGTGTTGTTCCAAGAGGTTGACAAATGTTTTCCAATCTTGGTTCAACTTCAATCAGTTTTGTAAATTTATGTTCCTACCTGTGGTGTATGACTGTATTCACTCCCAAGAAGTGTTATCTGTCTTGAAGTAATAAGGTGCAATATATGCCGAAAGGTACCTGCTGAAGAGCAAGTGGAACCTGTCACTTAATTCAAAGGTTTAAAACTTTAAAAATACCGGTGGCGTGAATGTGGTGTTCCAGTGGTTTGGAAAAGCTTCAAAAATTCATTCAAAGTAAATAAACATTAAACAATAGAAGTACGCAAAATTTAGGGTTGTTTTTGAAAAAAACCTAGATGGGATGGAGAAGAGGAAGAGGATGAGAGGTAGAGTAGGGTTGGGTCAGTTTTGGGTCAGGTTTTATTCGCACTCAATTGTTTTCAATTCATTAGTTACTTGTTTATTAAATGTGTTAGCTGATTTGGGTCTATTTTAAATTCGAGTTAGAAATTTTAAACACATATCTATTTAAAATGCTTGGATTCAGTTCAGGTAATCAAGTTAGGTCTAGTTCAAAGTAGATCTTGCAATGGGTTGGTCGGGTCGATTTTGGGTTCAGGTCAACAACTCTCAACCCATTATTTATTTATTAAATGAGTTAGTTGGTTCGTGTCTATTTCGGATTCAGAGTACAAAACTTTAAACTCATATCCATTTAAAATACTCAGATTCGATTGAGATAATTGGATTGAGTCAAATTTTGCTAGGTCTAATGAGAAGAGATCTATGCCACTTGAATGCACATATTTTTCATTTTTCCTTTTTTTTTTCAAACAAACGATATCAGTCGATATTATAAATGCCGACACTGGCATCCTCAAAAACTGGTATTTATTGATTGATATTTGAATAACAACTGCTATTTTGGATAGTGACTAATGTCTAGTACCATGCTGGTTATCCACAAGTTTCTTTTTTACAATGACTTAAAGCTGGAAAAGCTCTTTATATGTCAATTACTCTGTTCAATTTTGACAAAAGTTCAAGTTGTGGAGGCCCATTCTGAGCTAATGGAACAAATGGGGTCTAAGCCTATTCAATTCCACAATACAAGTTGTGGAGGCCCATTTTGAGCTAATGGAATGAATGGGGTCTAAGCCTATTGCTCTATTCAATTCCACAACCAAGTTGTGGAGGCCCATTCTGAGCTAATGGAATGAATGGGGTCTAAGCCTATTCAATTCCATTTGGTTTGTTGGGTTGGCTGTCAATGTCGAATTATATTCGCAGACATGTCTTTGAAATATGTTTTGACCTTGATATAGTTGGACGTAATTAATAGAAGAGAAAGCATATGGTTGCGTACTTCTATTGTTTAATTTTTATTTATTTCTTTCATTTTTCCTCATTTATTTGTTATTCAATTTTTATTAAACTAAATTAGTAATTTTATATTCTCAAAGAAAAACAACCTGATTCTTCTTCCTTCTTCTTCTTTCTCCGCGCCCCCCCTCCCCTCCTCCTCTCTCTCTCCTTCCTTTGTTCTTATTCTTCGTCTCGATTTTTCTTATTTTTTCTCACCCTTCTTTTCTTCTTCTTCTTTTTTCCTTTTCCTCATCTTCTGCAATTGGGATGGATTTCAAGCGGTTCAGCTGGATTGGGGTTGAAACCTGAAAATTTGGACTAAAATTTTAGAAGTTTTTAACTGAAATTTTGGATGGAATTTTTGGTTGACAGTTTCAACTAAAATCTAGCCTTAAATTTTAATTGAAATTTCAGAATTTTATGGGTAATATTTTCAAAAAAGATGAATGATTTTTTTATCTAAATGTTAGTTGGATTTTTTAAGCAGAAATTTCCAAAAAAAAAAAAATAACCCTAAGATTTTGGCTAAAATTATAAAAAATTTGAATAAATTTTTTGGCTAAAATTTCAACTGAAAATTTGGCCAAAGTTTTGGCTGAATTTTTGAGCTAAAAATTTTGGGTGAAATTTCTAGCTGCAATTTTGGCGGAATTTTTTTATGTTGATACGACTAAAAAATAGATTTCTATGTGGAATTTTTTCAGCTCATATTTTACCGGTGGTACTTCATTTTAAGTTATAATTATAGGATAAAGCCCATATACAATTGTATAATATTATCACATGATATATTGTTATTTTCTATATTTTTGTATATTTTTAAAAAAATTCTAAAAAATAAGAGAGAACATGGGGGGGTAGCATTTTTGTAACCCCTGTTTGAAACACTATTTCCAAAAACGAACAAAATTGTATTCCTACATAAGCAGCAATGTAGAGGACATGATCCATGAATCTCTCACTTGCCAAAATGGTACAAGGGTAGAACATGATGGAAGACACAGCTTCTACCTCTTGTCTCCCCTGTTTCAAGTCACATGGGAAATGGATTTGACTCTCAGACCTAAACTAAATTCTATAATGTTCATGCACTTGTACCAGGGTTTTAAAATTGCTACAGAGCTTGGATCAGCTTGGCAATTAAATGCACATCACCTGATTCTTAGTAAAAGCAATTGAAATGAAACCCAAATCACAAGCAGTACAGGTATTAGGAATACCTTGTAGGTTGTCTCTCCATTTCAAATTCAAACTGGAAATATACCTTTTTTTTTTTTTTTGAATTTACGTATGGGAAACCATAGGATACCCAGCGTAAAACCCCCACAGGTGAGCCCACTACCCTTAGGGCACACCAAGGTTAGGCCATGGGAGCTCGAACCATTTCAGACAAAATATGTAATTTGAGTAAATCTCATTGAGTATCAGCGTCTTACATTTCTTTTGTGCATTTCTCATCTCAAAACAGAGAAAAGCACATGAAACAAGGAATAAAGAATCAAGAGAAGCTACAGTATAAGGGACTAACAGTAGAGGTCCCCTCCATTTACAAAATCCATGTACACATGCCATCGACACAACTAGTCAAGGACAATGTAATCAATGGAAACCAACAATAGCAAGAGTACCTAGGAGAAGCAGCCGAGCAGGAAACAATAGCACAATTAGCAAGTGCAAATGCTGTGAGGCAACAAGCCTACTGAACCACTTCAATGACTCTCTCCCACTCTGAAAGACGGTCGAAAAGGGGTGTTGGTGCAGAACCAAATTGGCTGTTTCAGCGTGTCGGTCCACGATGACACTGGTGTGAAGCCCTTGTGTGGTCACAAGTGGCCACCATGCTTTCCGGCGTTGCTCCCTCTTAGTCTTCCTCAAATGCTTCAGCTCTTGACGGATCACAGCACGCACAGACCGCATGTAGGAATTCATGTCGTGGTCCCGGTAAATGGCACCGTCAGATCCATAAGCAGATGGGTCACTGAGAATCTCAAGTGGGTGGGGCGAGTTGAGGAATGCTGTCTGTGCAGCACGTATTAGCTTGACCAAGTCACCGGAATCTGACACTGGATGACCTAAAAGATAGAGACCACTGCCTGAAGGGAGGAGGTGGTGGTGTGGAGAAAGGTTCTCCTCTGGCTGAAGGATCAAAAACTTCCCCATGGGAGCATACAGTAATTTCTGTAGTAAGGACATCATGACTAAAAGAAGTTAGGAATGATCTAAGAAAGAGAAGAGGTTCGGATGGCCATTGTTTCACGTGTTTAAGGTACATTTTTCATGTGTACTGTCACACAAGGCAGGTATATCACACTACTTCTGCCTTTGCAGTCCCAAATGAAAATTCAATGCATTTCTAATCTGAAATGCCATGAAAGTGGAATAAAATTTGGGTGGAAATGAATCTCAGTCACACTGGGCAAGGGGAAATAAAACGAAGTAGTGTGGGGAATTGAATAGTGTAAACAATTTTTTTCACTTGGTAGATAATGTAATAAAAAATATCTGTGCTTTGCTTAGCTACAAAGAATGTTCCTTCATTTTAAATGCAATAGGTGCAAGCTAAGCAAGTCTTATGAGGTGAGGACTATAAACATCCTTGAAATGTTGAAATTCAAATTTCTCAAGAAATTGAGAAAATACCTGATTATTGAGACATGGATGATTGCGGAAGTTTCTATTCATAGCCTTGAGAAGCTCTACAACATGATCAGGGTAGCTGCAAGAGAAGGCACGGGGCACAACGTCTCGATGAATTGTAATGCCTTGAACATGACTCTGAGGCAAGCCCAATTTACGAAGAAGGCCATTGCCACCACACATAATAGATGGTGAACCAAATGTTATAACAGGGAGTAAGGAAGAACGAGGAGCTTCGCCTCGTATCAATAACATGAGATTCACAAGAAGAGCGAGACTACCCCCAAGAGAATGGCCTGTGAAACGTAGGGTGGCGGAATTGCCATGAGATTTTAGGTGAGCTCTGACTTCTGGTAAGAATTGTTCATAGATGCCTTTTGCAGCCTCATAGATACCTCTATGAACAAGAACATCTAATCCCTGGCAATAAAAGTAAAGGCTTTAGGTAAAAGATGATTTATTCTGTCAGGAAAAAAAACTAAGAGGATTATCCTTCAGATTGTACTGAGTATGAGAAAAAATTTGGACACTCTTTTCCTTCATGAATTTCAAGATGAATCAAATGGCATCAAATTCCATACTAGTGTGGGACTAACTTCAAGAAGTTCCCAAGAAAGAAATGAAACAAAATAGGGGAATAAATTGCATGGAAATTTCGAACAAATTGTACCACAAAAAAGGAGAATAAATTGCCTAGGAAATAGCAAGTGACATGCTCATAGTGCCAAATTTGCATCCAGGCAAAAATAACTTCATATTGGGGCACCTGAAACCTAGCCAGATGCACCAAAGATGGTCTTGTAAGTCTATAGTTTCCAGTTTATAATCCACCATCACCACCACAACCATTTCAAGTGTTCAATAAAAATGTTGAAGAAATGATAAAACAATAATTTTAAACTCATAAATATCCTATATCGATAATGCACCATGGTCTGGTATAAGATTAGCGAATGAAGAGTTTAAATGATTGTATCATTTTGTACTACCTTAAAGTTGAGTAGATCAATAAATGAACACT
The DNA here is from genome assembly GCA_022113865.1 of Chimonanthus praecox. NCBI lineage: Eukaryota > Viridiplantae > Streptophyta > Magnoliopsida > Laurales > Calycanthaceae > Chimonanthus > Chimonanthus praecox. The sequence goes on along the minus strand of CM039086.1, from coordinate 11,723,400 downwards.
GGAGATTAAAGATAAAAATTTGAAACTATTCATGTTTTTTTTCGAAGTATCGTTCATAATTCAATGATGGATTAATCATGACCTTGTTGAGGGGCACCCATGCAACATTCAAGTCCAGGCTTACTAGTTAGTAGATCATAGGAAAGGTGTGCGAATCAATCTTTGCCTGATCTGTTCTTTTTTTCTTTTCTTTTTTTGAGCTTTGCTTGATTGATATGTTTAAAGAGAAGATTTTTTTTGAAAAGATCCCAAGCTTACAAATACACATAAATGGAACCATCTGAGAATAAAAGCTTTGTAATCAAGAAAAGCATCGGACTATCCTAAACCTCATTCAACAAACTACTGCAGAGAATAGTGTCCTACAGCATCTAGAATCTCAACGCTGAGTGTATCAAAGGCAATTCAATTGTAATAAGGACATCTAAGCCCAACAATGTGATTTTCTTGAATAGAATGGAATTCTTTTCAACAGTTTTTTCCTCAAGTCCAATGGACATGTAAGCTAGGGAAAAATTAGTTCTACCATATCATATGCTCTTCAGAAAAAAATGAGAAGTCCTGTGACAAGAATTAATCATTTCAAAGTAATATAAAAAAACTCGAAATGGCAGCTAAGATCCAATCAGGGGAAGGGAGTCGGACAGATTTACCTCAAACTGAATTGGTTCAAAGAGTAGATTTGCTTGCCATGACGCCAGCGACTCGGACCCCTGCACATAAACAGATCCGGATCGAAATTCATGTTCCAACCACATCATGAACAAAGAAACAGATAGTGTAACTAGAACAACCCTTTACCTGAATGACAAAGAATCGTGTTCCACTGCTCTTGTCGTCGCATATAAACCACTCACAAGGTGAAGAATGTGCTGAACGTAAGTCATTGGCAACAGCTTGCTTCATTTCCTCTTTCCCAGCAACCACTGCAGTAACTGAATTCGTAGTGGCGACCAAAGATGCCACTTCTGAGTTGCTAATCTCAGCATCTCCTATGCAATGATCACCTCCCTCCACTGAATCATCTTTCACATTAGTTCTTGCAGATCTGAAGCTTAGAATGATCCTTGTGTGAGAGTGCAGATAGGACGCGGCGGCAGCAGCAGCAGCAGCAATTTGATAAACACTTGACACACTTATACGATGCCCATTTGCTCTTTGCTTCTTACCCTCCTCTGCTGCATCCTCTGTTTCTTGAGCTGGCAACTTTTCTTTTTTAGAAACAAATGGCTCTGCTTCCCTATCTGGCGAAGATATCTTCTCCTCTTCAGCAGTAAGGGGCTGTGCTTTCTTTTCCAAGGAGGATGTAACAAAACACAGTCCATGGTATTCGAGGAGATTTCTTGACTGAAATAGAAACAACTCAAATCCATTACCTCCCCATATGAAAGGTTTGCTTCAAAATAAAATATGAAAAATGAATCCAATCCAGAACATCAGATCCACAATCTGGAACCTCCGGAAACTTTATTTTGATTAAGAGATTCAAAATCCAAGTAAGTAATAAAAGGACGTTCACAAAAAGTATTTTTGAATAAAAAGTTCTGGATTCGAATTTCATGATACAGAGAAACAAAGTCACAGAACATCAATATTTCCTGTAAATATAACAAGTTAAAAAAAAACCCTCTAAATTGTTATTGTGATTTCGATTGATAATAAGTTTAACCTGCCAAACGTAGAAGGAATAACAGATTAAAAAGAATCCAAGAAATGGGTACTCTGACTTGAAATCTTGAATGGAATTATAATCCAATTCATGAAACCAAACCTTCAAAATGAACAACTAAAAACGTAAATATGCATTTTGATTTTAATGGTGAACATGTCAAAACGGCATCAAAACAGAAACCATAAAATGAAAATGTTGATTTACACAATAAAACAAAAAACCACATCAAAATCTTCCCAAAAAGACAGGGTAAAAAGAACAAAAATGAATCTAATTCATGACACCAGGACCTTCTACATGAATTTTACACAACAAAACACAAACGCACGACAAATGACTGCTTCTGTTCAGTCAATAAAACACGAAGCTACACAAAGGAAAAAAAAATCTCCCCTGAAGAAGAAATCTCGAAATGGGAATAATCCAATTCTGGATTCAAGAGGCCAGAAGCGATCAAAACTAGAAAATGGGTATCTCTAGTTACACAACAAAACACAAAACTCACCTCAAAATTTCTCTAAGAAATACTGGGAAAAAGGGAATCCAATTCATGAAACCAAAACCTTCAAGATAAAACCTTTACGCAATAAAACAGGGGCCTCCATTGTTATCAGAATGATAATAAAAAAACACAAGCCTACATCAAATTCCTCCTGAAAAAAGACCCAAATATCCTATAAAAGGCTTAAAAGCAACCAAAACCGGGAAATGATTACCTTGATTTTGGGTATTGAATACGCAAGGCTCCCAAGATAGGACATTTTCGCATAGACTCTAGCTTCCATCAATGACACCCGCGTCAGCAATCTGGAAAAAGAGTCTCTATCGAATTCAATCTCCTCCAATTCATCCCCAATACCACAGCCATCCGATTCCTCCTCCTCTCCATCACAACAGTAAAAACAACGGCTGTGATCTCCCCCCACCACCTCCTCCTCCTTATCCTCGTCGCTCCCTTTTCTCTGCTTGGACCAAAGCATCCCTATGTGGAGAATTTTGAGCACCCAATTCCCTCTCCGCTTCTTCTCCGGCAACGGAGGCGCATTGTCATCATTGAGCTCCTCTCCCTCCTCCTCCCCTTGCTCATCATCTTCATTTCGCATGTCTCTGGTGGGATCACCCAGCGATGTAAGAGGGGCTGTGAAGGAAGATTTCAAGAAGGAAGAAGACGACGGTGACGGTGCTGTGGCTCCGGCGTCTCGCCCCAGTGCACTAACATGTACCGGGTGCGTACGGATGTCGGATCCGACGTTTGGAGACGATATTCCCCGTACGCTTGGGCCGGGCTTGAGACACAAGCCGTCCATTTCTTCCTCTTCTTCTTCTTCTTCTTCTTCTTCCTCTTCCTCTTCTTCTTCTTCTTCTTCTATGATTCTGCCATATTTTTCTGTTAGTCTTTACGGACTTCAATCGAAGAAAGAGGAAGAGCCCGGAAGATCTAACCTCCTCTCCAGGGGTACGGCGATAACCTGCACCACGATCTTTAAAAGAAGAAATAAGTGTTCTGTGAATATTGCATTAAAACGCAGAACGCGCTATTCAAATATTTTCCAACCAAACTAGGAACCAACTTTTCACCCCGAAATCTAGGAATAGAAGAGGAGAGAGACGTCTCTCTCTCTCATGCCATCTGTATTTTCCCTTGTCTTTTAAAAGCAAATTTCCATCTTATTCTTAATTTCTTGTTGTGTTATGCATGTAATCAGGGTCAAATGAAATTCCAATCTGTTCACTGCTAACCTTTGGGTCACCTCACCTGGAGCTTTCAGTGAGCCCATGTAAAACAAGGGTAACGTTCCTCTCACACACAAAAATACGAGTTTTACTGTATTATTCATTTTACCCTTTTAATCAATTACAGCAAAGGGTTTGAGAAGACGATTCAAATGGCAAAATACATAATACATTAAAATCCGTGTTGGATTTCACAAAATATCTATGGGAGAATCGGTGTCTGTAAAATAAATATAGTTAATTTTGAAGTTTCATCAAATGATTAAAGGGTTTAAATGGGTTAAATTTTAGTCTTAAATTCTAGTTAGTTACCTTAACATTATCAAAAAAATCAAATAATGTATCTCAAATCTATATTATACAAGTAAATAAATTTTATTGGACAGATTTGGTAGACGTCAGAGTGAAAAGTCTATCATGGTGTGTTAGATAATGGGTCTCACGATAATCACAAAAATTATATGAGATTTGATGGTGTGTTAGATGATGGGTCTTACATGATGATTATAAAATTTATATAATTTGATAGATTATCATAGAGGATATCATACTATAAATAATGAGATTTATTGAATCATGTTATCCTTTGATTTTATAAATATTTTGATCTATCGTGACTAATTTAACGATTGAGAATGCATAAATTAAAATTATGAAAGATTGAATCTGAAGGTCGTCCATCCTGGACAAACTTTGTTAAGAGATACGGGATAAAATTAAATTCTCATTTTACCTCTACCGATGTACCGCTCATCAAATAATGGTGTACCGATATGCAGAACATATACATGTAAAGTGATGTATTATACGTATACCGGTACTTGATGAGCGGTACACTGGAAGAGATAAAATGAAAATTTCATTATATATTGTGTCTCTTAATAAATTTTGTTTAAAATGGAAAAATGATTTAAATGACTGAATTCAAGATAAAATGTTTCCCACGTGAGGTTTTTGTGCCCAAACGTTTGGCACTCGGGCACTTTTGTAGTTTCTTTGGATCAGAATTCAAGATAAAGACAAGTCAAATCCTTTTATATCAACAAATCCCATACTAAAATCTATATTTCATGTTTTTAGTTATTTTTCACAGTTTTTTCAAATTTTAGTTATAAATCCATTTTAATTCTCTTATTTCTAATTGTTTATTACGATTTTATTTATTTATTTTAGGTGATGATACCACAAAGATGAATGAGAAGTTCCAAACCCAATAAATAAAATTAACTACAAAAAAGTCATTTTCTAATTTTTGGTTTTTCATTTTAAAAAAATTATCTATTTTTTAGGTGATAGACACGGCCAAAAATTTCATATCACTAAATTCAATTATAGCAATCTCTTTTTCTTTTTAACTATTTTCTAAGTTTTTATTTATCCAATTTTAAAATTATTCTAGCTGCAGATTAGGTGAACTAATATTATCCATTTATCTCCCTCCTCTCCATCAATGGAAATGGTGAAGGCTTTGTTTTCCTAATTATCCATGACATTTATTCTTTAAAATAGACTTTTGCATTGTTTTAATTTTTAACCACTCCTTTGAAAGAAATCAAACAGAAACTGTATAAATGAAGCGAGAGGTTGCAGGTTCGATCCTTCATGGCCTAACTTAGGTGTGCCCTAAGAGTAGTGGGCTCACCTATGGGTTTTATGCTGGGTATTCTGCGATTTTTCACACGTAAATTCAGAAAAAAAAAATTGAAAAGAAAAAAATGAAGAAAATTGTCAAAATTAGATGGTTAAATTGGTCAAATTTATTTATTTTACTTTTACCCCATTTTATGTTTGACTCTTATCTCCAATTTTACTATTTTGACTTATTTACTCTTTCCGCACAAGGGGGTGGTTGTATTTGGGTATTTGCTCCTTTCAATCACTTGAGCTTCAACATTTTTTTTTTATAAAAAATATATTCGTTGGTGTAATTTTAGAGGTTTTTAAATAACTGATAATTATAAAAAACAAACCCGTATCTCACTTTATAAAAAAAAAAAATACTTGAATCACGAGCAAAATTTATAAATTTATACTGGCATATCATAAGTTTAATTATGATCTTACTAAAAAGTATATCAATTGACAATGGATCGTATATGATCTTCAAAGGTCGACAAGGTGAACACTATTTCGCACTTATACAATTATTGTCACAAATATCATTTTTGGAATATTAATCGTGATTGACAATATCGGGATATTTTAAAATTCACAGATTTTTACTGAAAAAAATTAACGGAAAAATCTTACAGAAATTATAATATTTAATAAATAGAAATATTAATAGAGAAATTATCAGTATTTTACTAAGAACTTATCAGATATTATCGCGCTATTACTATTTAGCACGATTTTATCAGGAATTTATCACAATGTCGATAAATCTCAAGATATTAACGGCAACTGACATTTTACTGATAAAGACATGATAAATTTAAAAGTAACGGAAATATTTGTTACTTATAATATACTTGCCAACTTAGCGTGGTTTCCATATTTTATTGGACTTTCGACTCTTTTGTCATCGTCAAATTTAAGTGTCCCACCTATATAGCATGTGTGCGTGAATTTATGGCATTGACTTATGATGGTTTATGAGAGAGGGTCGAAATCTCGGTATCGATTGAGATATCACGTGATACGAGACTTTGGCCAATATCTCGACCGATATTTTTTTCTCTTATTTTTTTTAAAAAAAATCCATCAATATCAGCCGATATATATATATTTAAAAAATGTTATATATCAGCCAATACGATACGTATAGGCCGATATCTTGACCCAGTTTAAGATAGAAAATGGAGAACCATGAATTTTGATGTGTTATTAGTTTAGCGTCAATGGTAGTTTATTTGTCAGTTAGGTTTAATTTATGTCAACTATAGCTAATAATAGACTTCGATTGGATCCAACTCAACTTATCGAAGATTGGCCATAAAATGAAAAGTGAAGGACATTCTTTTTATGTGGGGTGTTGGGTTATAGGAAGCAGAGGTAATGGAAACATTTAAATATCTACAAGAGTATTAAAATATTTAAGGGTGATGAATTTAACATATAAACAATATTTTAAAAAGATCATTAAAATGAAAAATATGTTAGAAATCTTTCAATCATACATTTAATATTAATCTTTTTAAATTCATCCTACAAATAATATTTCAATGACACATATCAATCTTAATGGATCTTAAGATATATCATAATACAACTTTCAAACTCATATGGGTCTACTACTTGAATTTGAATTTATTTAGTAGCATTATTAAACAGTTAGATGATGGCAACAACTAAACAAACTGAATGCATGACAAGAGTAGAGACTAAGAACATTCTTTTTCCAACAACGCTTCCATTAAAACTGAAATTATGATGACTTTTGTTTGTGGGGCTCATGAGAGCGAAAAGATTATGTGTGAGCCGTATTTGATAAGTAAAGAACAATAGAGAATAGAGACATAGATAAAAGGAATAAGATTAGTTCAAGATAGATCAGACAATGAGTCGAAACGAGTCTTATTCAAATCTGAGTTCATAGTTATCAACTTAATTAGTTTTTTTTTTTTATAACTGACGGAAACCAATAGGCAAGGGCTCCTCTAAACCTTTTGGGAAAATGCCCCACACCCAGATAGGTCGTCCTCTGTTTACGCCGCTAGAACTCAAATTGACAATATCTCGCTTCTTGAGGAGAGAAGTAACTAGTTGAATTATCCAACGTTGCATCTCAAATTAATTACTTATTTATTAGGCTATCAATTCTCCCACGGATATTTTGTATTTAGCGACATGGGTTTTAATGTATTTTCGATTTTACCCTTCACATGAATAATAAAATTTCGACAGGCTGATTTTTACTGTTTATTTGAATTTCGGTGAGCTGATTTGCATTGTTCATGAATTTTGGCGAGCCGATTTGCACTGTTTATGAATTTCTGACATTCGTTTTTCTTCGTTACGACAGGTGGAGAGCAAATTGGACATCACGATAAATCCTATATCTATATATACAAAATGCCTATAAAACGATAGTTGGCCATTTATTAAATGAATCAGTAAATTTAATGGTATGTATAAGGAATGTAAAGTGTCATTAACTTGCTACAAGGGCAGATTGTTACTTATGTCATCATCACCTGTCTTTTAGTAGTCGATAGGGGATCAATAGTCCCCATTGGTTGCCTCCGACAGCAAAAGCTTGAGATCGTATGACCAATAAGAACAATAAAATAGTCAAATTCATGACCCCACAAAAATTCTTCCATAGTTCAAAATCTTTTTAGTTATTTAGCAAATTAAATGCACATGGTTTGTCTACTATTCTATATACTTTAAATAAAGTTTTGCATTAATATTAGATTAGAGATATTATAACGTCATTTAAAGTAAACAGCAATGTCTTTCATAGCAATTTTCCCATTTTTAACAGGTGGACTCATTCAAAATTCTGTTTTTAAAAATATATTATTATTCTAAAATATATTTTTATTTTTATTTTCTCTTAGGCTAGGCAAGAGTGGGGCTTCCAAGTTCCAAGTATGAAAGACTTTAGGAAATGAATGGATTGAGATTTGAGAGGTTATTTAGAAACTACACCTCTAACTCAATTCTCCTGAGATTTCAAATTTTGTAGAATTTTTGCCTCATTTTTTAATTTGACTCCAAAATTTTAACCCAAAAACCATTTAAAGAAAGAAATTGAATTTTACTAAAAAGAAAATAATTTCAAATTCTCATTTTTTTTAATTTTTAGAAAATATGCCAAGCCTAACACCCAATGAAGAAGTTGGTGTTTTCTCATATTTCTGCCTCATGGACTGTAGCTGGACATGAGTGTGATAGAAGGATGAGTTATTGAGTGGCGTGTGGGAGTTTTTCTGTGCCAAGTCATGTTCCAGAGTTCTCCCTTCTTGTAAATATAGATGACGTTGACACTTGAAACAAAATAATAGATGACTCTATCTAGATCGACTGCATTGTCTGCTCTGTCCATATTTTTAAATGACAAGCTGTAAATTAACTGAAGTTATTTATAAATTTTTAGATTTTTCTTTACATTTTAAATGTGGAATTTGTTTGCAGTTCCAACAATCTCTCTCAAATGAGGTCAATCATCCTGTCCGTTTAGAGAATTTTCTGAATTCACATGAGATAGTATGAAACTCGACTCTAATACAACTTGTCAAGATCTGAGTATCCATTCCAAAATATTAACATGTTAGATAAAATGATACAAACAATTTTAGTAGGAGACTCGTTTACAGTCCAATAATTCTCTTTCCTGTTCTCATACACCTCCATTAAAATCGTCAGATAAGTACTAACATACCTCTCCATGTTTCTTCTGCATGTTTCTTTCTTCCACTTCTATCCTTTCCTACTAAACTCCAAATTTCAGACTTTTATGTTGGAAAGGCAGAATATCTTGTTCTTATTTTCTTTTTCTTCTTCTTATTCTTTCAAGAATGGAGGGAAGTGCATCCTGTTACTTAGATCCATTGCTTACAGTAACGTTTCTCTGCAGCTTTACTCAAGGCAAATTTGAATTTTCTGATGTGTTATGTCCCACCTTCTATATGGACAAAAATGATAGCTACAAATTGGAGACTTCTTACTCTTTCTTAGAAAATTTTAATGTAGCTTCACTTTCGGGACAAGGGTCATTCAAAATTTCAAATGAGACAATTAAAATGAAACGGAAGAGATATTTTTTTTTTTAAATTATTGTAGTGTTCCAAGAAGTGAATCATATAATATATACAACCACCAATATGTCATGAGTATGAAGATGAATTCGGGGGAACAGAGTTCAAGATCTCTGGTGTACTCTCATAACTCAAGTCAATTAAGCCACCGATGCCGAATGAATTTAATGATTTCCAACTTTTTATAATTTTCATTCCATGCATCCTCAGTGTTGAATTAATTATATTAGATTAAAATATTTTTAATAATTTATTTTTCATTTTAAAAATTAAAGACTATTGTAATGCAATAAATTTTATTTTTTATAATATGATACTAATAATGTATTTATCTATACAATTTTTCTTATTTGTGGCATTTCATAGTATATATCAATCTGTCCTTTAAATGAATATATCTAATATTTCAATTCAATACACAGTACAAGGTAGTGAGGAGCGATCATTCAAGATTGGCCAAAAATAGAGATGCACCATCTTACTCGCTGTGTGCGGAAAGGGGGTTTTCACACGTTCCGGAGGACTAGTCGGGTGCGACACTTAAACACCTCCGGACTTCAAAAAAAAAAATAGAGTTAGCTGCGTCCAAATAGATCACTCATATCGAGGAGCAGTCCAGCTGAGGAGACTGGTCCACCGGGAATCCGAATTCATCAAATCATTGGATATTTGTCAATTTTTTTAATCAATTAGAAAGCTTGACTAATATTGAGGCATGTGCGAACCTCCCTATCCATACTCATTAAATAACAAATGGCCTAGGTATTTATTTTTATACTTTATTTAATGACACCCATAAATTCAATGAATTTTAACATTAGCAGAATTTAGACCTAGAGTATAAAAAGGTGCTTCGAATAATACAATTTTGTCATCAACTGATCATTTTCAAGATCTTATTGACTACAATAATATTGATATATTTTTTAATTTGAAGGTTTTATTATGATATTATATTAAAAATAATAAATAAAACCAATTAAATTATTGAAAAAACCATTAATAAATATCAGGAATTTGGGAGTTGAGTCATATAAAAGAGTTGATGAAATACATGGGAAAAATAAAAATATTGTGATATTAAATTAATAAAAATGGAAAAATACCTATAAAAAATTATATTTTCATGATAAAACGTGAGAAAAACAAAAATAATGAAGATAGTTGCTATAATCATTTGGAGCAAGTGGGCTCTAGAGACGAAGAGTATAGATTATTGTGAAGTTTAAAAAATACTTCCGTCAGGGGATGTAGCTCAGATGGTAGAGCGCTCGCTTAGCATGCGAGAGGTACGGGGATCGATACCCCGCATCTCCAATTCTTAATGTGATTTCCAAAATTTTTAAATAATTACTTGAAAACAAGTTGGAGAAAATTTGTTCCAAAAATTGTTAAAATTATAAATAGAAATAAATTCCACTGATTATCACATTTTTTTCATGTCAATTACTAGAATATGCAAAATTAATTTAAACATTGATAGAATTATAAGATTTTAAAAAATGGTGACTTTGAATGATTTGTTCTATGTTGATTTAAAAATATATAAAATATATTTAAAATCTTATACATAAAAAAATTATAAAGGAAATAATGATTAAAAGGATTCAGCTCCATCTAATAACATCAACTCATCAACAAGTATAAGATAGAAAAAATTCTTGAAGGATCCGGTTCAGATGTTTCACGTCAATGCTGAAAAATAGAGAATTTTTTTTAAAAAAAAATTGTTAAACAGATGTTAAAAATAGAAATAGAGATAAATTCAATTGATTTATCACATTTTTATGCCAATTACTTAAATAAGCAAAGCTCATGTAAAAAAAGACAAAATTATAAGATATATCAAAAATGAATTCGATGAATTTTAAAATTTGCTCTATCTTGACTCAAAAATAAAAAAAATTATATAAAAATATCTTAGAAATAGAAAACTTTAAAAAGATTCAGCTCCATCTAATAACATCAACAACTATAAGATTAATAAATTTCTTGAAAGATTAGTAACCTCAGGAAGTAGGAGGTTACGGGTTCGAGTCCCCATAGTTTAATCTTGGTGTGTTCCAAAAATAGTGGAGGTTTTAAGCTGGATATCCCGCCGTTTTCCACGCATAAATTAAAAAAAAAAACTAAAAATAGAAAAATTATATAAAGAGAAAAATATAAAAAATAATTTTATGAATCAAAACAGGGAACAATGGCTTTGCTCGTTATTTACGTGACTATGTCATATTCAACTTTCATGTAATCTTAAAAAAGAAAAGAAGCGTTACATTACTAAAGTTTGAAATTGCTCTTATCGATTTATTTATTTTTGTCTTTTTATGTTACTATTCTTTGATTGGATATTAACAGAATTTGAAGTAGATATTTGCTCAATGATTTATTACAATAGTTACAAAATAAATCTACAAAAGACCCTCGGCTACATGTAGAGGGACTATCATAAATTCATAATTATTTTTTATTTTTTAGGTTCAAAGATGTTTCGCACCGGCTAATCCTCCAAAATATGTGAAAATTCCAATCCACACACACCGAGAAGTTTGCAGCACAAGTTTGACTCATGAGTTCTAAGCGAGCCGGGAGCTTATATTTTTTTAGTTTAAGATATCAGTCTTCGTTATCGTCAAAGTAAAGCATATCGAATATTGAAGTTGACTTTTCAAGTTCTAATTATTCATTTGATATTTTTTAATCCAATGTTAAAGATCTTAATCAATATATCAAAAGCTTCGGAACTATCGACCGGACCGCAATCGATATTTTTTTTTTTTTTTATCGGCCAATTTCTTTTTTCTCTAGCTGATACACATAATACCGGCCGAGATTTATACCCTGGTCTCAAAACCTGTCCCAATCGGGTCTAGAGTCCAAATTTTAATAAGTGGCCATTGTTGACAATTTCTCCCCTTATGAAAACCTGAATAGTAAAAGGGGAATGAAAGTTTATTTTTATAAATAAGGGAGATATGTTAGGCCAACAACATGGAATTTTAGATGAGAGAGAGGAAACCTATTGTATTAAACATGTTTAAAGAAATACAAGTAAAGGGAAACACGTTTTGCAATCGAGTTATTCTTAATTTTTTAAAGATAGCAGTGACGGGGAAACACGTTAATCTAATATGGAAATTTGAGAGAGACTTGTTGCATAATATTGTGGTTACACTTGGTAATTAAGAGTGCAATTAGGGTTGGTACAACCCGAATCCACATAGAAAACTTGAGTCAGGCTCTTGATTTAAGCTCACAAGTGAGAGCCCATTTTGAATTATGCCTAGTCTTGCTGATCCAGTGATCCTTGGGCAACCAAAGTATGAACTGAACCCACATGGGTTTAGTTCAACTGGTTGCTTCTATTTCAGGAAGTGAGAGGTTATGTGTTCAAGTTCCAATGATCTAATCTTGGTGTGCCCTATGTGTAGTGGATTCACCCATGGAGGATTTACGCTGGGTATCCCGCGATTTCCCACATGTGAATTAAAAACAAAATAAAAAGTATGAATTGAACCTAGTTGTTAATATTCTATAATTTAGATACTATTTAAAGACAATATTGATCATCGAAAGTTTAAGTTATTACGTATAACAGTTCGATGGGCTTCACTTGGACACACATGAATGTTGGGTCTGGAAGGTCTTGTCGTCAATATGATATTAATAAAATTTCATCTAAATTGGATAAGTGAAATCATGTTTTTTAAGATCATCAAAATTTTAACTTTATCTTAATGTAGAATTCCATCAAATTAGATCAATTGACCTTAAAAGTTGGATTAATATCAAATTAGTTACATGTATAATTCATAGGGTTGACAGGTGTGAGAGGGGAAATGGCTCCATTGGATGCATATATTGGAGGATTGGGATTCTCACATATTGGAACTTCTGTACACTGCTCATCAATGGTAGGACCCATCAATCAAAAACAAGAGTATTGATTTGTGGGCCCCACTTGCTCAAAGTGAACCTTAAGGTTCTTGAGAGAGAGGAAGGAGTCTAGACTCTAGAAGCAATCCAATGTTCAGACCAACTTCCTTGAGACTAAACCAGCAAGTAATCTTAGGTTTGATTCATGACACTAAAAGAAAGAACCTCAAAGAAAGTAAAAGTTGGTGGCTCGCATACCATCTGCCTCCTCTCTCTCTCGTCTCTAGCCCTCACTTTTCTCTAGTCTCTACGGAGCAAACAACCAAAACTACCTCCACTTATGAACACTTCAATTACCAAATTACCCTAAATCGGGAAAAAAAAAATACTATACTCTTTTCTTCAGAATAACTTGCGAAATTATCTACTGTGAATAGGTTCACAATAAATTGGTGTAAAATTCCAATTTACAATAATTTTGGTGAACTGATTATAATGAATAATTTTCACCAGACTATACTTGTTGGGTACTTGAACTAGTTGTTTGGACCATTGGTGTGATATAACCTAATCGTGAATGGAAATAGAGACTGATATAGAAATTTGTGCATGAGCATAAATGCCACTAGACTGGTGATCATCGACAATATAGTTTTATTCTAATGAACAATGTTTTAGTTAAATGTCCATTTGTTATTGGTTAATACCTTGATGACAATATAATCATTAACACATCTTTAGATTTATTTTAAGTATGTGGGTTATCAAATTCAATTGTAAGTGTCAACTCTAACTAAATGAGTTGAATAACTCTAAAGATATTGTAACTCATCTAGGGGCCATTGTTGTCAATCAACGTTAAAAATTTGTATAGAAAATGTTCAAAATCAGTTTAGACACAAAAGTGCAATTAAAAATAGGCCACGAACAAATTGAATCACCACAATGTAAACATTTTAAGTTAAACTATACACATTTTTGTCAACCAAGTATATTAAACTTTAATAAAAATATGTAAAATGTATTAATTTACATTTTTATTACTCTCCAAATTGGAGTAGACAGGAAGAAACCTTAAATTTCAATATGGTTCTCATGAGTGGTTTTTAAGTTATTGAACTTGGGTTGGAAATACAACAATGGCTAGTCTTAGAAGAATTACAATGTTAACTATATATACTTCTCTTGTGATGCTCTGAAGTCTCCAACAATTTCCAGTTTCTGCTATGGCATTCGCACTCAAAATGAGACATTGGTACCTCTGTGTTTCTCTATTTCTCATAGTTAATTGCCCAAAATCGGGTAAGTATATTACATCATGAACTACTAACATGATACAAAGTTCTTTTCATCACATTTCTACATGGATTTTGATTTGGGCTTTCATTGTTTTTGTAGGTGCCAATTTTGCAGAGGGAAATGCAGAGGAAAACCCGGTCGGGATAGTCGATAAAGCACTTCTCTGCTTCGATGATCGGACGGTATGTATAACTTTCATATTTCATACTTTACAACTGAACCCAAATCACTGAACTCTCCCTCTTCTTTCTCCAGTTTCATATTGCCAATTCAGTTTTTGGAAATTAGGTTGCATGAATATCTCATTGTATTGGCACCGCCTTTCGAATATAGAGTTGGGATCAGGTGCAGAAAATCAATGCAGCTAACGTATGAGACTAATGGGTATCATCCACATGAGGGGTGCAAGGGAATTTTCTCATTTGAAAGTTCCTAGTCCTGCAAAAATTGCCTGCTAAGGCAGAGGATACGATTCACAAATCCAAGGCCTAATGGGACTTGGCCTCTTGCCTAGGAAATCAAGAACAGTGAACAGGCACCACCAGTTCAACATCCTACTGTGCAAACAACCAATTTGGTTTATTAACAATCTTAATGGTCGAAATATATGATCTCCATATACATGAATGATTGAATTTCTTTGGCCTTCGTCATGGGTGTAGCTGAGTCTAACAGTAGCAAGAGAACGGAAAATTGAGCGTTTCTTAGCACAACCCTTCTTCGTAGTAGATGTATCTACTGTTTCCCCGGGGAAATATGTTGGTATTGAGGAAACAATTAGGGGGTTTCAAGTTTCAACTGATCCTTTTGGGAGAATTCGATGGTCTTCCCAAACAGGCCTTTTATTTGGTAGGTAAGATCGATATAGAGAGCAAATTGAAGAAATGACTCTAAATCTTTCTGTACTGATTCCGAATCAAATTATTTAAGATTCAGAAGTGAAGGAAATCATTTTATCTACAAATAGTGGCCAATTTGGTGTATTACCAATCACACCACGATTGCCACTGCTGTAGAATTATAGTTATAATGTGTGTTGGATTTGGCAAAAAGTCCTTTGGGCCTGGCCTGTGTTTCTGGGCAGGCCCACTTGTGTAACTTGTAATGCCCAAACATATAAGGGCTTATTCCTCTACGGTTTTGGAGCAGCTGCATTATTTTCTCTTGGGGTGTGAGAGAGAGAAGAAGAAAGCCAAAGTGAAAGAACAGAATGTGAAGAGGGGAGGGAAAGGGTTGGATAATCTTTATAATCTCTCTAGTATTCTCTTCATAGTGGAATAGTGTGGTGCAAGCTCCGTGGATGTAGGCGGTTTTACCGAACCACGTATATCTGTTTATTCTCTGTGTTTGCTTGTGTGTGATTGTTTGATCGCGTGATCTGTGTGGGTTAATTTCACAACACAATATGGTCTTAAAACTGTGGCATATTGATCTTGCAACTTTTCATGTTCATACCAATTACTTCAAACAAGATCTACTCCAATTGCGAAGAAGCCTATCAACTATCTGAGAGTGGAAACATCAACGTCCCTCTGGAAGAAACTGACGCCTACTGCAATGGGCCTTGCTTGGAAGAAACAGAGCTTCTGCTCAACTGCATCGATGGAGTCTTATCCAACTTCCTATTCTATAATAAGGCCAGTGTCCATGATGTGAGGGCTACAATCAGTGCTGGATGTAGCGACACTGCTGAAAGAGGTAATTATCAATATAATTACCATTTACATCTTATGATAAACTATAAATTAACTTTTAATTTTTGTGATAAACCCTGTCTTAATTAATAGAAATCGTGAAATTTGCAGGTCATTTCGATGTGGGTTCACATATCCAACATGAATACAGCCATGCACAGAAGATTGGATTCTCATTGTACACTTGTTTTTACATGGCAATGACCATGATCATAGGAGGTGGTCTGTTACTTTAATGTTACAAAAACAAATTTATAAATGTTAACATACCTTGATGTTATTGCAATCTTGAGACAGTTTGCATAAGAGTGAGACTTTTCTAGTAAGATTGAAAATCAAGCCTATTATTTAGATGGAATTAGACCTAAAATGTTTGGATGTATTGCATATAAATATGACAATGGTTGGGCCAGTCAAGTCTAACTATTTATAAATGGATTTGGGTTGAGTTTGCTCATTTTGAAATGGGTTCTAGTCGGGTCTATCTACCTAATAAATGGGTCAAAACTCTTAAACAAACACACGTTTAGAATGACTGAATTTGGGTTGAGTCCGGTTGTACCAAGTTTATAAAATCTAAATTTTGATACTCAAATAGTTCTGAAAATGTTTTTTATTTGATGTGGTAGGGATTCAATAATTATGCCATATAATGAGTTAAACAGTAAATAATTGTAAGCAGCAAATTTGAATTTGGACATCAGTGTTAGAAGTCAATCAATACATAGAGAAGGATGAATTTTAATTGTCGGGGATGTCAGCTGCACTATTATTCTTTCTTTTATGAAAAATTCCAACTCTCTTATATCTCTTTGAGTACAAGGGTGTTGGGTAAAACTCTAGATATACGCAGCCTATGACAAGCTGACATTGAATGACTATAAGACTTCGACCTAGAATCTCTGATTTTTAAGTCAAACTAACAGCAAGTAAAGCTACCCATGCCTTTTTAAGTAACTCTTCTCCTTAATCGCAACAATGGTACAAAACTACCCATATACATTCATAACCAATAGAAGCTATAAAAAGGAAAACCTTAAACGGTCAAACCTAGTTGTAAACGTATTTAGATATGTAATGTATATAGCAGTCCAATTTAATGCAGAACAAATACTTGATTGGATTTAAATTGCTATGGAACTTATCCAAAGCTGATCTGACACGAGAGAGAGTCAGGTTTTAGTCGTCATGTATAATAATTGTACCATTTTTGTATTTGTGGGTGTTTGGTCTAGTGGTATGATTCTCGCTTCGGGTGCGAGAGGTCGCGAGTTCGATTCTCGCAACACCCCCTGATCTCAGTTTTATATTTGTTAAATCATTATTCAATTTTATTTATTAAGTTTCAAAGATTTGACATATTATTATTATTTTTATAAAAATGAATAAAAATAGATAAATTTTATCATAAAAATAGATTAACAACTCAAACTTGTCAAAAAAAAATATTTCTTTCTTATTTTTCTAGAAATTATGGTATTTTTGCATTAATTTGTAACAATATTTTGAATTATCGACTTGGTAACCTCCTTTTCAAATGAGTTTGAAAGTTTTTAACTGCAATTTTTTTTTTAAATAATTTAAAAAGACATATGTTATAGTTGTGAGATCCAACTACTGCACTACATCAGGTAAATTAAAAGTAACCGTAATACGGTAATAGCCATCACTATAATATATTCATACAAATAATTCAGTTAGTTTTAACTTCTAAAATTATATTAAATATCTTAAGTTTAACTCTTCCCAATCTTACTCGAATATACGAGAGTTATAAGTAGCTTTATGTATATTTACAGATTATAAAAAAAAAAAAAAATGTTTTAATAGAAAATGAAAGATAAAAGGGTTTTCTTTTCATTTTTTTTTTTTAAAGGTGACAATGAAGATATCATTAATAAAAGGAACAAAATAAAGAAAAACAAAGAAAAAGAAAAAGGCCTAAGAGGAATAGACCAAAATGTAAGAAAATCAAGATAAAACCAACAAGATACAAAAACAACCCAACAAGTGCTATCCTTCCTAAAAATAAAACGATCCCCGAATAGCTCCATCAATGCTATTTTTAGCGAAAAAATCCGCCACTCCATTGGCTGATGGACTGATGAGAGAAAAAGACACCTCCATCCCGGCTATCAACGCCTTAATCTCCCTCACCAAAGAGGTAAGCCTCCACGGGGGACGCTTCACCCCTCTAGCCCATTTTATGGCGTTGGATGAGTCACTTTCAATCACTATGCTACCTCCCCCCATATCCAAACTTAAGGTCAAGGCTCTCCTAATGCTAAGAAGTTCCGCCTCATTCGATTCCAAAGACCCCACAAAATCTGAGAAGACAACTCTAGTGTGACCCAAATAATCTCTAAGTACTCCCCCAATCCCAGCAGGTCCACGTTTACCCCTCGAAGAACCATCCACATTAAATTTTAAAGAGCCACACGGCGGAGGTGACCAAACCTCCCGAAGCTTCCTCCTACGAGGGTAGGACTTCAGGCAGCCCTCCCAAGACATAAACAAGTCTCCAGCTTTACAGTCACTGAAATTCATACGAGCACACCGAGTAAGGCCATGTACCAATTTTTTCTCTATTTTTTTTATGATGGGTACATGACACTCTATTTGCAGATATAAATAAATAAATTATTAAATTTTAATTTTAATTCAAATTCAGGTTGGGTTCAAGTCGAGTGCGGTTATGACCAAACTTCTATCGGATCAGGTAGGGTCAATTTAATTTTTTTTATGAAATGTATGACCCAGATCTAATTTTTTAAGGTGAAATCCAGATAGTTCAGGAATCAAGTAAAAAATTACTACACCTAAATCTCACCCAACTAAAATCTCTCTTATAAATCATTGTTTGATGTTTTTTTTAGCAGTAATTTGAGTCTGAAAACAAATTTTTAAGTAAAAAATCCATTTCTTTAGCTAAAGTATCTTTTTTATAATTTGACATCAAAGTATAAAATATTAATTTAAAAATGTATATTTATATTATATAAATTTAATAAATATAATTTTAAAGAGAGAGCTCGTAAAAATCGAAAGAGAGTGAATCCTTTCACAAGGGTGACCGCGACGTAAAACTAAAAGGCAAACATGGTTCCCACCTAGGGGTGCAGATTGGCGGTTTCATCATTAATGGGCTCTTGAATTTTTAGGCTATTCGCTTGTGAGAAAATTAATATTGATTGATATTATATTATAGTTATTCAGACAGATATTTTGTTTTTATATTGAAAATAATCTAATCTAAATAGCAAATATAAAAACTAAAATACTTTATCTATACATAATGAAACGGAGTTTTATTTTATTTTATTTTATTGGATAGAATATCTTTAAAATATATATAAAAAAACTTAAATTATTAACCTATATTTATTTATTTTTAAACTATAATTCAAGATAGGTGAGTAGAGTGTAGTCATTGTCCATTGAAAAAGCAAAGGAGTTTTGAACATTGATTATGGGCCACCAACAAGTAGCTGTCCATTAGAGAGCTTCCTTGTTGCAATGGTCCTTCGTTGGCCACATGTTTGGTTTTGGTGGCTTGGAACATTCAATCAAAAATCTAATTTTCATCTGTGAGAAGGTGGGGCCATCAATTTCTTTATTCCAGACAATCAAATTGGGACATCTTTTCAGTGGACCCACATATGTAAGGACCAACTATTGTCTTGTGATAGGCTCTGATATGTAAACGGGTCGAATTTAGGTTAAATTTAAGTATATTTTGATTTAAATCTCAAGGAGTTGGCGTCGTTAAGATGCTTGTCTCATGAAATATGTCTTGATTTCAATTCATGCTTAACTTGGACAGAATTTTTTTTGCGACATGACGATGTGCTGGGGTTTGGGATGGAAAATAAATTTGGAGAAAAGATTACGAGATATTCGTATTTTTAATGTAATTTTATTGAAAATTTATTAAAAAATTATTTTCTTGTCAATGAATACACGTTCTATTAATATGGTAATTATATTTTTTATCGATAAAAATGTGATAAATTTAAAATACCGTCGATATTTAATGATAAGAGTAAAAAGCAAATAAACCAATTCACAATAGTAATTAGTAAGAAGTTTGATGAAAATTATGATGAAAAATATGGAGATGCTAGACTTACATTTAAATTATACATTTTTTTTTTATATCCTCAGACTCATATGATAATTTAAAAATAATAATTAAAATATCAAATAAAATAACTTACTACATGATATAAAATAATATAAAATAGTAATGATCTTTAACCTTTTCTAAAAGGTCATTAAAACCACATTGTACAGATGTTTTTGTCGCCCACTGGGCAAGTTGCACACAGTTGAGTCATTACCATTCATTTAGTAGTTAGTACATACCTTTTGTTCAATGGATCCACCCACCCCAATTATAGGAGGGTACCATCACCAAAAAGAGGGACAGAATCTACCATTTTCATGTACAAGGCTCTGAATTGCAAGGATAAACTTCTACATTCAAAGTTACTCCCAATTATTTATATTGTTGTTATTAAAAAAGATATTTCTAGAGTCTAAAAAAACATATTTTCTTTTTATTAATATGAAATTCTATACACATTATATACAAGCCAATGTAATTTAAATCCATCTATTAATATGGGTCTATACAACCTTATTCGCCGCACAAAACTTAGTGCAAACTTGTTCTTGGGGAGAGAGCTCCAATATAACTAAGTTCTTATTGGTGATAAAGTTCAATTGAGACCCACTTAGGCCCCACTCAGAACCCATAACCCCCTCACATCGTAATCCATACCCAATTCGAAACCATTCTACATTGATCTCATTATTGGACTTAAACTCATTCAAAATTACCCTAATTTTTTACTATTGATTTTGAAACTCTTGAAAATTATAGCTTTTGAAATCCAACAAACTTATTTATATATATATATATATAAGAAATACCATCTTAAAAATACCTTTGAAATGGACCCCTCTCCATCCCAAACCCCTTTTTAGTTTGAGCATAAAACTTTGAAAAATTAGTTTCTCAACATGATGGGCCTACTTATGCTTTTGTGTTAAAATAATTTATTTTTGAGAATACTTACTATCATATTATGATAATTTAAATATCAAGTGCAAATGTTGAAACAAATGAATTAATAGATCTAGATATTACTAGCAAACCTCATATACTACCAATTACGTCCAACACATCAAGGAGAGATTCAAATTTCGAACCTTTTAAAACATGTTTTTGTGGGGGAATGTAGGATACCATGGATCGTACAATTTATGACATTATATATATATATATATATATTCAAAAGTGTACAGGCATCGCACCCGACTAGTCCTCCAGGGTGTGTGAAAACTGTCCTATTTGTACACACTGAGTAAATCGATGGGACGTTACTTTATACATATTCTTATGAGAAGTGTCCTTCATTGGAACTCCTATAGTTTAAACTTAAAACCTCCCTCTAGAGATCTTGCTTCCAAACCAATTGAGATAACCCCTTGGGGTTAATTTATGACATTAGGGTTGTGTTTGGATGAAGGGTAAATTTTAGAGGGGTTACCCCGAGAAATGATCACCCTTGAATTGGGATTACTCTTATCTTATTTGGTAATTGCAGTGGTAAAGTAAAAACTTACCCTAAGGATAAAAAATCTTATTTGATAACTACAAGCAAGGGTAATCTGATATATTAATAATTTTTAAAAAAAATTTATAAAATATAAAATTATATTAATGAGGTAAATCCTAATAATATAACTTATAATAATATTATCCATTTTTACAAATTCCTTTTTATAATTATAATTTAAAATGAACATCAAACTCTTTGAATTTCGAGATTTTATCGAAATTTCGACAAAATCACCCCTTCAAAATAGGACATTTTGATAAATATGTTTCATAAAATTTTATTTTTATTTTTTATATTATATAGATTTAAGAAAAATTATTAATTCTCATAAAATTGATAATAAGTCAGGTTATCCCTGCTTACAATTACCCTTACTCAAGGGTTACCCTGGGTAACTACTGTAAAAAATTATCCCTCATCCAAATGTATCACGTTGAAAATGTTGACACATTTTTAAAATAAACTTCTAACATAATAAATTGTTAATTACCCTGAAAAAGATTACGATGAACCTCAAATTCTTTCGGAGTTTCAAGACGCTATTAAAATTTCAACATAATCACCCCTTAAAAATAGGATATTTTGACAAATATGTTTCAGAAATATTTATTTCTATTTTTATATTATATATATTTAATAAAATTATTAATTCTAATAAAATTGTTAATATGTCAGTTTACCCTTACTTACAATTACCCTACTCAAGGGTAACCCTGGGTAACCCCTGTAAAAATTTACCCTTCATCTGAATGCATTATGTTAAAAATATTGACACATTTTTAAAATAAACTTTTAATAGGATAAATTGTTAATTACCCTAAAAGAGATTACCATGAACCTCAAACTCTTTTAGAGTTTTGAGACCCTATTGAAATTTCGACAGAATCACACCATAAAAATAGGACATTTTGACAAATATATTTAAGAAAAAATATTTTTATTTTTATATTATATGGATTTAATAAAATTATTAATTCTTATAAAATTATTAATATGTCAGGTTATCTCTACTTACAGTTACCCCTACTCAAGGGTAACTTGGGATAATCCCTGTAAAAATTTACCCCTCGTCCAAATGCATCATCGTGAAAATCTATATAATATAAAAAATAAATTACTAATTACTTGAAATCTATTAATTTTTTAATTATATAATATATAATTGAAAAATAGAGGAAAGCACAAGGTAAATAGGGGCAAGGTTTCCTAAAAAAATAAAAAAACCACTATTATTATTTTAAATTTCAATAAATGCAAAAAAAAATTCTACATATCTCTTTATAAAAGATATAACTTATTGTTTGATGATATGAAATTTATCAAATGAAAGTAACATAGTGCTTTTAAAATAAAATTAAAAGTTAAGTACTTATCAAAATAAATAAAAAATATAAAATGTAAAAAAAATTCTCATAAAACAAAAGAAGACGGGGCTAAATAGGGGTGTTTAAGGGTGAATACCCCAAATCATGTAGAGGTATTCAAATCAGTGATATGAGGGGTAACCCCTTGTTACCAAACATGGATAACGAGGGGTGACCTCCTCTTACTCCCACTACCATCCATCCAAACGCAGCTAGATATTTTTGTACTAATAAATATTGATGAATTTCCCACAAGATTGGAAAAGTTCTTTGTCCATATCTCAAGGATGGCAGATCTGCCATATTTTCCGTACCACCACTGATACGTGTGGATGTGTAATGGACCAGACAGTATCAAAGACCGGAGCCTTAATTCACCTTACTAATTTACTACATCTCCTGACCGTCCCAAATCAGAACAGTAGAAAAAAGGATATTTTGAACAAAGTAGAGGACACTGATTTTTAAATTATTATTTGTTATTGTGCACCATTTTTTAAAAAATCAATGCTATCTTTTACTTTTAGAAAAAAAAAAAGAAAAATTAATATTAATACATTTTATATAATTTGACATGCGTTTTACTGTATTATCTATTTTGTCATTTGAATTGGCTTGTCGAACCCTTCGAATCACTTAGAATAAAGCGTTCGGTGAGCCAATTTAAAAGACAAAATGGACAATAAAGTAAAACTTATGTTGAGTTATACAAAATACTCGTGAGAGTAGAGATAAAAATCTCGATATCAATCGATAAATTTTTCTATTTCTTTTTTAACAAAAATCACCAATATCAATCATATCAACAAAATATATAAGCTAAAATATCAATATTTTAAAAATCAAAATATCTCGTACAATAGATTATCACTCATTCGTGGGAGAATCTCTACCCAAAATCAAATACAAACACATTTAAAATTTTCTTTAAGATAGTGAATACGATATAAAATAGTTGTGTAAAAATAACTGACATATTTATAGTAGCCCCACTCGACATCATCAGAGTTCTGCTGAGTGCTGTCCGTCTATTTTGGTGTGGCCCACTTGTCTCGATTCATTAATCCTGGACTTTTGCCATGTGGTCCGGCAGTCGTACATTGTTCTTAATTTAATAAGGGATCGTACAATATCATATCTGAAATGCATTCAATCACGACTTATCTCAGAGCAATACAGACCGTCCTAAGTGACTGCGTGTGAAAGAGGGCAAAGGCAACGGCAAATGACAAAACTTAAATTTAAATTTAAAAAAATAGAATCAGCCGATATTTAAAAAAAGCACATGAGTCAAAGTAGTGCTCAGATTGATAGGGACAATATATCAAAGCTACTCTCACAACGCTGCTAAACAAACGTATTTCTAATGCTTAAGTACTAACATAAAACCTTATTTAATTTATAATATACTATACATGAGTCACTCTTATCATATCAATCTATAGTTTTTTTTAATTTACGTGTTAAAAACAATGGAAAATTCAGCGTAAAATTCTTACGACTAAGTCCACTATTCGTAAGACACATTAAGTTTAGGTTATAGAGATTCAAACTCGCAATCTCCCACTCCCTGAATAGGAGACAATCAGTTGAATTATACTCATGTAAAAAAATTTAAAACATCTCAAAATAAAAAAAATTCTAATAAAAAAAATTGTTGGCTATCATGATACTCATATTAGTAGAATAATTGTAAGATAATGGTTATGTAAAGGCATTCAAATTAAATGGTTAATTTATAACCCTTATAAAATATTTTAATAATATTTTATAGTTTTAAATATAATATGTTACAACAGGTCACTTCTTGCTACGTGTGAAATTTATTGTTTCCATTACCGTAAATAAGACATGAAACTTGTATCCGTCTTCATATTTATATTCCGAGACTCCATATTTATATTCCGGCGGCAACAAGTGAAGAAGAAGAAGAAGAAGAGACTCCATATTTATATTCCGGCGGCAACAAGTGAAGAAGAAAAAGAAGAAGAAGAAGAAGAGGAGTCACATGCACACTGGAGAGAGGAGAGAAATTTCATTCCATAATTTTTCATTAATCAAATACAACCTTTTAATCTAGAATTTATAAAAAAAAAAAACCTAACTCTTAAAATTAAGACCTCTAATTAAAATAGGAGTTACAAGATAATAAAAGAACCAGGAGTTACGAAATAAGTAAGATATTTAATTAAAATAGAAGTTACAAAATAAAGATAAATAATTGGGACCGAGTTTCGATGTTTGACAGGTCGAGTCAGACTCAATATAGCTGCATGTCATGGTGACATAATATATATTTTTTTAAATTTGCGAATGGAAAACCGTGGGATACCTAATAAAAAATCTCCACGAGTGAGGCCACTACTCGTATGACACACCTAGGGTTGCAATTCGGATCAAGCGGGTCGGGTTCCTTAAAATCCAATCGACTCGACCCAAATTCTCAACCCAAATCTCACAATCCAACTCGACCCGAATACTAACCTGAATCAACTCGAATTCTGACCCAACCAGCATTTTGAACCCATTTTAAATTAATTTTAAACAAATTGTGTCGGGTTGGATTAACTTATAAAATCTTCAACCCGACCCAATCCGAATTTAATGCACGTTTTTATCTTCTCAGCCCGACCCGACCCACATGATTTTTCGGGTTGGATCATGCGGGTCGGGCCAAAACCCAACCCGAGTTGTAGCCCTAGACACACTAATATTAAGTCATGAGGGCTCAAATCCTCAACTTCCTATTTCCTGACGTGTGAGGCAGTCAGTTAAGTTACACATATATCATGGTGACATAATTTGACTGTGAAAGTATCAAGTAGCTAAAGTTGGGGCTATGACATTTGAGAAGTGGCCCAGAATGTTTTCAGTGAATATTTTACCTAGTTATTCATATTCCAATCGATCAGTGACTATATAATTTTTTTTATTTTGTTTTGCTCATAGGTGTTATCATTTAAGATTTCCATATCTGAGAAGACATGATTTAAGATTCTTATATTCTATAAGAATGTTTCCATTGCTTGAATCAGAAATGGACACATTAGCATTTTTGCCTTTATAAATTTGTAATTTACATTTTTACTTTTGTATGCAATATTTAACTTTAATAATTCGCATTTTATTGTTGTATTCAACACTCAGCTACACAATTTTTATAATTCTATTCTTAAATCCAGCATTTTACTTGAGCATTCAGCAATTAAAATACCAAATCTGAAATAAAATGTTGAATGGTAGAGTTCACCACTAAAATATAATTGACTTTAGAGATAAAATATATACTTTGGATAGTGAATTTAGAGATAAAATGCTAAATTATATAATCGGCTATTAAAAAAATATAACTGATCATTGAGTAAAAGATAAAAATATTAAATATTAATATCAAATGTAGAGGGGGTTGACTAGTTTAATTATGAATTAATTATCCCTTTTTTGCTTGAACCCGATCAAGAAGCCTTTTTGGTGTTGCTCACAGCGTGTATCTCTCGTGCGGCCCTTTTTGGTGTTGCTAACAGCGTGTATCTCTCGTGCGGCCCTTTTTGGTGTTGCTAACAGCGTGTATCTCTCGTGTGGCCCTTTTTGGTGTTGCTAACAGCGTGGATGTCTTTTTGGTGTTGCTAACAGCGTGGATGTCTCGTGTGGCAGAGTGCAATTGCAAAACTCAGAATGAGTGATGGGTGATAGTTGTGAGTGGCGGCGTGAGATTAAAACTCGGTTGAAAAAAGGTCAAATTAAAAACGTGCTTTATTTGCGCTGCTCCATAGCATCGAGTAATCAGTGACTCAGTGCCAGTGTGGCACCAGCTGCAGAAATGCACGGATCATCCCTTGGTTTTAACGCTGAAGGGGCCGATGATATTTAACGACGAAGAGAGTGGGGACTCGGGTTGAGCTGCTGATATTTAAAAACATGCTACATTTACATCTGCATCAACGTGGCAAATCCAAGGCCGTGATCAGGTTTTCTCTACCTTGGTCGAGCCACGACACTGTAGTCCTCTTCACCCTTCACTAAGACGCGGCTATCTTCCTCACCATAATAAATCTTCCCTTCTTCCATGCTTTCTTTCCCCTTCACGTTTATTTTTACAATAAAAGGGGACAAACACCTCACTGGTCACTAGTCGCTAGTCACTAGAGAGGGGATGGGGAGAGCACCGTGTTGTGAGAAAGTGGGGTTGAAGAGAGGGAGATGGACAGCAGAAGAAGATGAGATCTTGATCAGATACATTCAAGCTAATGGACAAGGATCATGGAGATCACTACCCAAGAATGCAGGTAGAGAAATGTGAAAGAGATTTTAATGAAAAATGAGTTTCTACTCTGTTTCGGTTCATCTTTCTGACTTTTATTTTATTACATGTTCCTGTTTGCTGTGAAGGCTTGTTGAGGTGTGGGAAGAGTTGTAGGTTGAGATGGATTAACTACTTAAGAACAGACCTGAAGAGG
This sequence comes from Chimonanthus praecox, assembly GCA_022113865.1. Taxonomy (NCBI): domain Eukaryota; kingdom Viridiplantae; phylum Streptophyta; class Magnoliopsida; order Laurales; family Calycanthaceae; genus Chimonanthus; species Chimonanthus praecox. The sequence continues at coordinate 11,695,975 of CM039086.1, read as the reverse complement.
GGGAACATATCTCCCGAAGAAGAGGAAATCATTATCAAGTTACATACATCTTTTGGGAATAGGTGAGAAACTCACTCGAGCCTCTGTTTTTTCTTCTTCTTTTTTCCCCCCTGTTTTCTTCTTCTTTTTTTCCCTTATTCTTGGGCCCTTGCTTACATGATTGGTGATACATGTCCTTTTTCCCATTTCTTGTATTCTATACAGACGGTGCTGGCTAATTTAAAAGTATAAATGCAGTTCAATAGTGCCAATTTGGTATGATTTTGACATCCATTTGGAACTTGTGCGTCTCCAGGTGGTCTTTGATAGCCGGGCATTTGCCGGGGAGAACTGATAATGAGATTAAGAACTACTGGAACTCCAATTTAAGCCGAAGAATCCACAGCTACCGGAAGTCCGACGACGGAGTACCTGTGATTATGGACATTGGCAAGATTACAGGTGGGTCCAAGAGAAGGGCTGGTAGAAGAAGCCGGTCAGCCATGAAGAAGAACAGCATCAACCACACACCCCCGCCAATAGAAAACCGAAAGGGTTTAAATAATGGATTGGATTCACAAGAACATGTAGAGAGTGACATGTCATGTCCTGACGAGGGCTTTGAAAGTGAAAATAGAATGTTGGGAGGAAATAATGAGAAGGTTGGTGAATCGTACTCCTCCGTGGATTCTTGCTCTGAGGAAATGCAATGGTTGAATTTAGATTTGGATTTGGACTTGGATTTGGATTTGGGTTGCAGTGGAGGGGAAGAGAAGTTGCAGGAAGATGGAGGGGAGATGTGGTCATGGCTGTGGGAGAGTGATGGTGAGGGAGAGAACTGCCAGTTAATGGGGTGTCAGGAAGAAGCGTTCGCTGCATGGCTTTTGTCATCGGACGCCGTTGATTCAAATGCCTAGTGATTTTGTGAACAAATCACATCGTTTGTACTTTACTAATTTGTGTCTTCCGTATCATATCTATGGATCATTGTATCCCATCCAAGTATCTATTGTCTATAATCCAACACTTCATGCTTTAATGCTCCTTCCTATTCATTTTTATCTTTTTCGTATCTTACACTATTTTTTTTTTAAATTTAATTGTAGAAAATAGTGGAACATCAAATCTAAGATCTCCATAAACAAGTCAACTACTCTTAGGACACACTAAAATTAAGTCATAGGAACTTGAACCTGTAACCTCCTCCTTCTTAAGACGGGAGACAATCAGTTGAGTTATACCTATATGGATTACACTAGTTTTATCTATTTATTGGTGATTGAAAGTGTCTGTGCATCTCACTGGGACTAAATTCTTCGAGTACTTGCACACCTTCTTTTGCGAGAAATAACTCGAAGGGACTTAAGTGTAAGTCGAACTCAAAATCTCTTTTCATTAATAATATCATAAATATGAGTGGTACTTTTAAATTTATCACATTTTTTATAAATGAAATAATTTATTAGTAAAATGATAAATTTCTGATAAATTCACATTAAAAATGTGATAAATGATAATATTCGATATATACAGCTAAATTTTATATTTTTATAAATATTTTAATTTAATCTATTTTATTACTTTTATATATTATATTTTTTGTAAGATTTTTCTATTAATATTTCAACTCAATATTATCAATTTGAGAGCTTCCGTGTACTACACTATTAAAGTGATAAAAAATGCTCTTTCCTTTCAATTCTTTTAACTTAAAAAATTAGTACCATAAAAAATAAGAATATCGTAAATTTTTATGAGATTATTATAAATCAGTAGATAAACTTTATTATTTAAAGGCGTTAAGTTCGAGCTCTAAAGGGGGCACTCAAGAGAGTGGGTATCCCATCAGTATTCACATCTAAATTCAAAAAGAAAAATTATACATATTATTATAATATTTTTAATATAATTTATATTCATATTTTAATGAAGAGCTCAGTCATGAAAACTCTAATCTTTCAAGGCTGACACCTCGCTGTCTGAGCCATACTTCTATGTATTTGAATGTGATGGAGACAAAAGAAGCTATGAAAGTAGGGTCTCTTATAGGTGGGTGTAGCTCACCTGAGCATAAGTCCAATTCCCCCAATCACATCTCAAAAGAACTGTTTTTTATTTTGATTCTTTTAACGAGATCTGCAATAAAAAAGGTAGTCATCTTAATCTTGAAATATTCTTTTAAATATATACGGATTTTTGAAATTTTTACCTTTGTTTTATCCACATAAATCGTTTCACTTTTTCAGTGAGTTAATTTATTTATCCGTTGTACTAATTTTTAAATGATCAGATCGGTGCACCGATAAGTGAACTGATTTCTCTAAATGAATGAAGTAGAAAGTAAGAAGTTTAGTAAAAACCGTATCTCTTAAAAGATAACGCCTATATTAAAATGTCTATTCTAAAAAAAAGTCATAAAAATAATTTTGGCAATGTTTTGCATTTTAGGAGAATTTATAACCTTATTAAGTTAAAGTAAATATTATTTTTATATTAATTACGAAAATTAAACTTTATTTTGGACATATTACCAATTTGATTTAAAAAGAAATAGTTTTTTTTTTTTAACAGGTTCTAATTTAATGTTTATTTTACTTAATTAAATCAGGTGAAATGAATATTAAAAAAAATGTTTCTTTCACTTTATAATGTTAGTGGACTTGTTACAAATTGAATTAAATCATAATATTATCAACTTAATGAGTATTTTTTATCAGTCACACTTTATTTGAGAAAACACTTTGAAGAAGAATTTAATACGGTGTATAATACCTATTTATTTCTCAGAATACCTTTTACGCACCACTTTATATGAATCTACCGCTTTATATATTTGAGTGGTTGAATATCTCCACTCATGGTAAGAGAGTTTGTACTTTTGAGTTGTTGAATATGTCCGCTTATTATGGCTGTTTGTATTAGAGTTTTTCATAATTCGAAAATGTGAGAGTTTGTATTTATTTTTCTAAGGCCTTTTTAAAATTATAAATTAAGTATTATGAGTTTTATACTTAAAAAGCGATAAGGTATCATAAGTTTAGAATAATTTAACATAATATCTAAAATATGAGACTCTCTCTCTTTCCCCTAATGCACAATTAAAGTTTAAAACAATATTAAGGACATGATAAGATTAGAATGGTTTGAATCAAATCATTTTTGTTTTCTTTATTTGAAACTTTATAATCTTTTAGCTGAGACATACTTCACTTTGAAAAATGAGGATTAACAGAAACTGATATTATTATAACAAAGAATAGCAGTTTTTATCCTTTTGTTCTTTCATTATTATTAAATAATAAGAAAAATCAATATCTTTGATTATGATAAATACCGATGTTTGTATAATTCCAAATGCAAAAGTGAGCTGTTGTGGGCCAGCCCCACTTATGGGCCTATTGGGCTTAGGCCCAGTAGGGTGACTTAAATCCTATCTTATTTTGTCTTCTTCTATCTATTATTGTATTCCTGTGTAAGACACAGAGTGAGAGGGATTAGAGAGAGAGTGAGAGTGAGGGAGATCTGAGAGGGAGAGGCCTTGTAATCCCCTGTACTTGTTTTTCTACATAGTAGATTTGATCTCGCCCCGTAAACGTAGGCGTTCTAGCCGAACCACATAAATATTGTGTCGTGTGATTGTTTGTTTGCTTTTAATTAATCTCTAATCCCCAACAAGAGCCTCGTCATTGAGACCGATATGAGAAAAAAAAAAGAGGAGCAAATACTTTGCAAACTTATTTACAACAAATAATTGTTTAACATTTAAAGAGTGCACGAAATATATTTAGAAGTGTGTATAGAGTATTATACATTTCTCTCAGAAACAGACTACTCCAGGTTCACCACAGAACTTCTTTAAAAGCCTCAATATCATATCTCGGCCGATAAAAATTTCTCTCCTTATTTTGATCAAAATGGTCGATATTGTGATATCGTCCGGTATGATGCGGTTTTAATATCGGCATATCGGCCGATATCAGTCGATATACTAAGGTTTTAAAATCATATCATATCAGCCGATACAATTCATATTGACTGATATTCGGACCTCGGAGAAGAACCACCTTCTTCATATAATAAGAGGGGCTCATTGTACCACATTAGAACTCAAACAAAAGACCACTGGTCTACCATATTTTACATTGTAAAAAGAGAATGGACTATCATTGTAAGGAATTAGAGTGAATTAGAGTGAAGAGTTATGGATCTAAGGTATAGTACAAGAGGACGACCTCAGGAAACATGAAGATAAAGGATAAGAAATAGCATGTTACATTGTTAAATGACCGAATGTATGGCTATACATTTCTCTCATACAGAGACTACTCAAGATTCAGGACAACAGTTCTTTAAAAGCCTCAGAACAGGCGAACCACCTACTTTACAGTACTTCATCTTCTTCATATGATAAGAGGGGCTCACTGTACCACATTGGAGCTCAAACAAAAGAGACAATTCAGTCCACTGGTCTACCATATTTTACTCTATAAGAAGTGAATCAACTACCAGTGCAAGGAATTAGAGTGAAGAGATTACATATTTAAGGCATAAGAGAAGAGGACGACCTTCGAAAATACGAAGGTAAAGGATAAAAAATGACATGTTAAATTGTAAAATAAGTGAGAGTATAATTTATGTCGAGGTTAATTGAAAGAAGAAAAGTTTATAAAGCCATCTTAAGAGGGATAGAACTATTGGCTGTTGATGAAAAGAGACGTAGCTAATATTTTTTATATTTTAGAAATTTAAATGGTTTCTCATGGGCGATAAAATATATCGAGTTTGATAAAGAGCCCATCTAAGCTCCACATACACCTCACGCCCTCTTCACACCATATTCTATTCCGTAAATTGGATTTCTATCTAATCTGAACTCAATTTATATTCATCTTATCATTTGAATAAAATTCACGGAAAAATTGTTCCCATTTTTACAAGCAACTTTTAAAATTTGAACTCTCGAAAATCATAACTTTTAAAATTTCATAACCATGCTTCGTTCCTTTGTTAATTAATAGATATGGATGAACTTTGAAGGTAATTTCGATGTGGCTTCCAATATCCAACATGAAAACAGCCATGCACAGAAGATTGAATTCTCATCGTACGCTTGTTTTTGCACGGCGATGACCATCATCATAGGAAGTGCTCTGTTTAATGTTAAAAAAAAAATTATAGTAAATTAATATATTTTATAATCATTCGAATGAATGAGAAGAACATTTTTGACTCGTTCAAATGGTTTGGATCCTTTGAATGTGTATCGATTTTTACAAATAAGGTATCAAAATTTATCTATTTTGAATTTTATGAATTCTGGGACTGATTTCAAATGAAAATTGTATAGTTTTAGACTTCAAAATTGTACCTAAAGAATTAAAGAAAAGTTATCTTCCTTCTTAATTTTTTTTGTACGATTGTTGAAATCTAAAAGTATACCATTTTCACTTGAAATCATTTAGGAAGTTTATAAAATTTAGAATAGATGAATTTTCGAATGATGATGAGGAAATATTTTTTAAGATTAAAGGGTAGAAGAATAATTTCATCTAATTTTATGAAATTCAGTCAAAACTCGAGCGTCTACATGACCCGCCTAGCACAATAGGCCACACCCACTGAGCATACAGTGGAAAGTGGAAAAGTACGAAATAATAGATATTGGTCCCGAAGGTGTTCGTCCTTGGATGGATCCACACTATAAAAAGAGAATCGACTAACCACCGTAAGGAATTAGAGTGAATGCATTACCAATCCAAGGTATAGTAGAAGAGGACGACTTTAGAAAATAAGAAGGTAAAAAATAAAAAATAATATGTTAGAATGTAAAATAACTGATGATATAATTTATGACGAGGTTAATTAAATAAGAAAAGCTCATGGATATAATTACCGGTCGATGATGAATAAAGACCTAGCTAGTATTTTTATATTTTAGAAATTTAAATGGATTCTCATGGATGCAATAACTCTGTGCCTAGGCAGCAAGGACTTTGTCCCATACCACCTGGAAAAAAATATGAGGGGAGGCCCTCTCTTCAAGCATAGGGCTTTTTAGGCCTAGTCATGTTGGTCAGGTTTAGGAACAAAACTATGCGAACCAAGTAGATTCAAAACGGACAATATTATACGGGTCAAATCGTTATAATGGGCGATAAAATATATCAAGCCATCCCATAATTTACATAATGAAAATCAAGAAATAAAGGCCCAGTTTCCCCAGATCTGTTTTCAAGAACGACAAGACCTACGTCCAAAATATGCAATTTACCAAAGAAAACAAAAAGAAAAGCCAAATACACAATAAGAAACTTTTTTCTTATTCAACACACTGAGCAGACAGTGGGAGCTACCGAATAAATGGATATTGGGCCCAAAGGTGTTCCTACTTTGGTCCTTTGATGGATCCGGATGGTCCACATCTGACCGTAACTTTAACAGTAGGTGAAACCGTTGCATCCTCCATCTTAAAATGTAGCATCTACCACAGTCGAACCAGTAGCCAATGCATCTGTCAACCACAGGATTTTTCACCAATCACCATCTTAGTAAAGATGTTACCTGTTGAACGTGCAACCTCTCTCATGTCGCCACATGTACTCAATATGTAATTTTCAAGAGAAGAAGATTCATGTAAACGGACTCAGATCCGGCCCAACCCGACAGTCTTATCCGGTAATCTGCATCCACAGCCCATTAATGTAGAGTTGAGTCCGGTCCGACTCTATAGCCTATTGGACCATCCGCGGCCTGTTAAGAGTCTGTTTGTCAGTTTGATCCCACTTGTGACCCTGGTTGCTGCTTTGATGTTACTTGATCCAATATCAAAAGTATTACTGGGCCCAATAAGCATTTTTAACTTAAAATTTTATGCTAATAGACCTAATATCTCCATTTTTAACCTAAAATTTTATGTTACCAAGTCAAATATCCAGTTTTAACAATTTTATGCAATTTGATCAAGTTATTTTTGCAACTCTGCAAGCTTCCACTTCAAAATCCTTCAAATAGACACTCCACACCATCCTTCCATACAGAGGGGTTGGATTATACTCATAAACAACAAAATCATTCATTCCTACTCGTAAACAATATCCAGTTTTAGTCAAGCATTCAATAAGGGTAATGATTTTCACACCAGCAACTTTGATAGTTGCACACCATAACAAAATGAAATCTCATTATTACCCTTTGTTATTTAAGGTGTAACTTGCCTTCAAAGGAGGGAAAGAAAAAAGGTAATAATGAGATTTCCTTTTGTTATGGTGTGCAACTATCAAAGTTGCTGCTGTGAAAATCATTATCCATTCAATAGCAGGGACTCAGTCATCTCTTGATACCTTCATGATTTATGATTTATGAGAATTCATTAAATCAAACTGATCATTACAATGATGGTAATTCTTGTGGTCTTTCTCTCATTTATCACAACTTTTTAGGGGTTTTCGGGCTCTCACTCAATTTTATTTTAAATCAGTTACCATTAATATTTTGTAATATTATGTGGTAGTTGTTCATTGTTTATCACTTACAATGTTTTGATTGGATATATCATTTGAATCAAAATTTCTTTCTTCTTTTTAATATAAATCATCATCTGACTGCTATTTCTATTACATCTATTATAATAATTAAGTTTCCATTATCCAAGTTATTATTTCAATACTAATCAATTAATTATATAAAAGTCCAAGAATGAGCTCCAAAACAAAAAATAACGTATAGATTTTAAGTTCTGCAACTCAAAATAATAACATTAATTTATCAGAATAGAGCATAAGTTTGTTGAAAGAATAAGAGATTACATAGTTAGAGTTGAATAGTGAATAGATGGGTGGGTTTGAAAAAAGATGACCTTTTTGTGGTTTTTGATCAAATAAGTAAAGTTTTATTTTTAACTTCGTAAAATTTTAAGTTGGTTGAAATCAGTCAAGTCATTTCAGTGTAAGTTTAAAATTATATTAATACTCTCTCCCCATTTCATTTTAGTTGTCTCATTTTAAATATTTATATTTTTTAAAGAACTCTCTATATAAGATTAACACTCATGAGATTTCATCCATTTTCAACACATTTTATACTACTTAAATACAAATGAGACAACTATTTTGGGATAATTCCAAAATCTATATAGGACAACTAATTTGAGAGAGAGGGAGTATCAAATTAAGTATAATGCAAGGACAAATCAAAATTTACAGAAAAGCCTCACAAGAACTATGTTTAAAAAATTGAGTTAAACACATTCCAGCTGTTTGAAAGCCATCTTCAAAGGATACTATTAAGTTCACTATTGAAGCGAATTGTTAGATAAATCTTATGGCACACCAAATGAGGCGTTGGATTCGAACCTAACACCTTTTACTTTTTGAGGTGAGTACCAATTGAACTATATCCACGTGGATAAATGATTCAATTTTTAGTTAGAAGTCTAATTCATAACCGTTTTTATATCCGTATGGGTCAGATGCCAATTTTTTATTCTATTGACAATTTTTTTTAAAAAAATATTGAAATAGCGTTGATTTGATGATACCTTTATTCTTTTATTTTCTATATTTTAATTTACGACAATGCAATTCACTCTTAAATACCCAAATTTTGGAAAGAATGTAGTCACATTTGCCAATTTGACAACTTGGGTACGTGGGGTTCGACCCATGACGAGAGTGTGAGCTACCAAATGACGTTTCTCAAGTTAAGGTTCTACTCTCATGAAAGCAGAGCCAAAATAAATTTTTTTCCCCCTCTTTCGTCTTTAAGTGACACAATATTTAAATATTTAAGAGTGTTATGTAAAAGTCTTAAATATATATTTTATACAAATTATAAGACACTTTTGTATTTACTATTTTATCTTTGGTTCTATAAAAAAAAATTATAATATCTGTACAATAATAAAATTTGTTATACAAAATTATTAAAATAACACAGCTCATTATTTTACGTAGGTCCCTTTACAAGTATGCTAAGGGCAAAAGGTTATATCAAATTAACAGTGAAAAGTTATTAATTTTAAAATATTAAAATTAAATAGTTTGTAATAATTGTCCCAAAATTTTCAGTTCTACCTTATTTAATCAGTTTTAGTTATAATTATTATTTTATTTTTTGTCTTCTTCTTTTCTTTGAAACTGGTATGGTATTTGCAATGTAATATCCAATGTTTTTTATTTTTTTATTTTTACAGTCTACAAAATAAAAATTTATCTTATTTATGTTAACATCAGTTTAAAAATGTTTGATTTAATGATTGAATACAATTAAAATGATTCAATTAACTTGATTTACTTTTAAACATTAATACTTTTAATTTAAGTTGATGACTTCGAGTTAAGTCAAATTATTAGAAGAATTAAGAGGTCGAATTTTTTCGGGTCGGATCAAATTGAGGAAGTCAGACCTTGGCAGTCTTCAGAAGGAGCGACCGGAGGTTAGTATAAATAACCTCGCCTTATGGCTCCTCGCTACTGCTATTCTCTTCGCCGCCTGATCTCGCTGGAAAGAAGACAGACAGACCAAAACGACTGACAGAGAGATGGCGAGATCTGAGATCCGTTTCTCTTTCGGGACCTTAATCTTAACCCTAGCTCTGCTGCTTGTAACTGCGATCGCCAACGATGTGGTGGTTCTAACGGAAGAGAATTTCGAGAAGGAGGTCGGCCAGGACCGAGGAGCTCTCGTCGAGTTCTATGCTCCTTGGTATCTATAGATCTCTTTCTTTCTTTTTTCTCGCTCTTGATTTTCTAATTTATGTCTATTTTCTGATTTTTTTTGGATGATTTCATCGATTTGTGCTTGTTTGGGCTTCATTTACTCGATTTGGCTGTCTTTCGATTGAGATCTGTTAACGAGGGTTTAGTACTTGCTTTTGCTCGATCCTTTAATTGATTTGATTGGATACGCTGAGTTGCCTGTGTTAGGCCGCACAGTCCATGTGTGGTGTCCCACTTACTTATTTGTGTTAGTATGATAGGTTCAATATAAAATCAAGTAAGCACGTTCAAACAAAACATGTAATCAAATTAAAAGCTTATCTATTTTTAGATCCAATAACAGCTAAGACCCTTAATCCATCATCAGATAGAAGCAATTACGACTAGAAAGTTCTACATAAGCCATCTCTCTTGATTCAATGGACTTGGATGGTCTCCGTGATGACGTGACTAGTGCGAATAAGGTGGATGATAGCAAGTGAGATTTGTAAAACCATACGTCTCTCACTTGAGCTATATAGGATTCGTTAACCATGCCATCACATGACACATGGGAGGCTGGGTGTCATTGGAAAGATAAAAGCTCATGGCACCCTATGACATATAGTGGCTAAGCTAGGTGTTAATGGGAGATAAGTTTGTGCCACCACATGCTTCATGGATGGATTAAGTCTCGATGGGAGAGAAAGCTTGTAACACCTTGTGCTTCATGGATGGATTGCTTGTTAATGGGAGAAAAAGCTTATGACACCACATGACACATGATAAGGGAGGAAAAAGATTCATTCTATCAAATGACACTTGGCATTCTAAATGTTAAGGGAATGGAAAACTCATGCCATTATGTTACGTGCAAACGTAACTGATTGAGTATCAGGTCTATTAGCAAACAATTGACAGCTGTTAGAAGCATATTTCTTTTTACGTCCACCTATGTCGGGCGAGAATTCAGAGAACAAGTTTTAGAGAGAAGAAGAAAGAGTTTGGTTTGCTGCGAGGGAAACTGAGGCCTCCAAGTTAGGCAAGCTAACAGTAAACAAGGATATATTTTTCTTCTGGCCATTCCATAAAGCAACAATACTTACATAAGAGACTCAAACTGAAAACACAATCTGAACTACCCACTTCCTAAACATTAGCATATTGACAGACCCATTTATAACTAATTTCTACATACTAACTACCTGGGCTTAGTCAAAATAAGACACATAACATTCCTTCCCCCTAGAGATCCTCAAGGGCAGCTCCAAGAAACCGTAATCAGAGCTCACGTGCCCAAAAGAACGTGGATGGATATTTCTGGTGCTTCATGTGATCCTTTCATAGCCTCAACTTCTGCCACCTTCATCCCTCCACCCTCATGTTCCTCATGAGACATCTTCCTTCAATAAGAAATAATTTTTTACATCGATGTCCTGGGCCAAACTTTTCATTGCAATTGAAACCATGGTTGTTAAAATCTTACGATACACGATTCGTATCTTATGATTCATACGATATGATAAGAGGAACGATTCATATCTATCAATAAATCTTACGATTCGTATAAGCAATAGAATTATGGGGTTATTAGGAGTGTGAAATTATGAAACATTTTGTTTTAATGAGTTTTAAGGCTTGAGTTGATGAACATTTAAGACCTTTTGATTTTTGGAGGGTATTTTTAGTTCATTATTGACTTTTCACGGTATAGTTGGATTATATACTGGTCTTATACTTTTGGGAGTTGGAGCATTGAAAATTGAGCTCAAATGAACTAATTATATAGCATTCACTTAATGTTGAAAGAAAGTTGGAAAATTACTCATATTATTATATTTTAGATATATTTTACGTTATTTCATATACTAAATATTTTTGAGGAAAAACACTTATGAATCTTACGATTCTACGATTTACGATAAATGATTTGCGATTCAAGATGTATTAACGATTTACGATGCGATTCGATTTTCCCAACTTTGATTGAAACACGACCCTTTGTCTCTCCTATCCTTGAGTTTTGATGGACTTGGCTTTTTGGTAGGCATAGGATTTGGGTTAGGTTTTGAAGGAAGATTGAGAATCGGCTTGCCCACTTCAGGTTGAGTGACATGTTGAATGGAGTTGTTACGAGCCTTGTATAACCTTGCTAACCCAATGGCAACCTATAACCTTGCTAACCCAATGGCAACCGATAGCATTACATGAATTTTATTACATACATAGCATTACATAAGTCATGCGAATGATAACATAGAAAAAATGAAAGAGCAGAATAATGGAAGAAAAGAAATAGAAAAAATGAAAACAATCAAACAGAACAGTGGAAGAAAAGAACTACATCACCTTTATTTCATATACATAGGTCCTGCGAATTATAAATAAGAAAAACGAATAGAAAAAGAGAAGAACTATCAAGAGATGGAAGACGACAAGGATAAGAAGAGACGAAGAAGAAAAACGAAAGTAGAGAAAGAAAATAGAAGAAGATTTTTAGAAGAAGAAAAAAAACAAAAGCAAAGAAAGAAAAGAGAAGAAGATTTTTAGGAGAAGAGAAAAACGAAAGAAGAGAAAGAAAAATAGAGGATGCTAGGCTCTGTGGAGCCGGATCATCAGAGATGTGCTGGCGCAGACGAATGTTCAGGGGTAGAGCTCCCCGCGGAGCCCTCGGGCCAAATTTTTTAGTTGAGGGATTTGTAACGATAGTGGAGTTATACTTAAATAGGTATCATGCAAAAAGTTAGGCTTTGTTTCTCCAAAATTTCTTTATTTTTTTCCAAAAAGTGTTGTCTTTTGCTCTTCCCCTCGTTCTCTCGTATGAATTGTACAATACTACGATTCAAACGAGTTGAATCGCACAATTCACAATTTACTCAAAAAACACTATTTTTTGGGGATTTTGATACCTAATGCGAGTCGAATCATGATACCCCTCGATTCGAGTCAAATCACATGATTCGACTCACGAATCGTGCGATTTTGACAACCTTGATTGTGATATGGTCGAGTTTAGCATTCATTGCTGCAAACATCGCTTGCATCTCTTTGAAGATTCTTTCATGTCCTGCAGTTAAAGAACAAACCTCCTTCTCTAAACGTACGAATCGCTGCCCCTTCGTGCTTGCCTCTGATAGCAAGTTGTTACGTGCAGACGTCACTGATCGAGTATCAGGTCTATTAGCAAACGATTAACAGTTGTTAGAAGCAGATTTCTTCTCACGTCCACCTATGTTGGGCGAGAATTCAGAGAACAAATTTTAGAGAGAAGAAGAAAGAGTTTGGTTTGCTTCGAGGGAAACCGAGACCTCCAATTTATGTAAGCTAACAATAAACGAGGATATATTTTTCTTCTATCCATTCCATACAGCAACAATACTTACATAAGAGACTCAAAATGAAAACACCATATGAACTATCCACTTCCTAAACAAACCACCCACTTCCTAAACATTAGCATATTGACAGATCCACTTCCTTATAACTAATTTCTACATACTAACTACCTGGACTTAGTCAAAATAAGACACATAACACATTAGCTTACACATGTATGGGTTAGGTGGAGGAGGAATTTATATGCCAAGTGTATGGGCTAAGAAATAGAGGAAATGGGCAATTATCCTCACTAAATGGGCCGCATGCAAGTGAGCCCAATTTATGAGCCTAAGTGAGCCTACTGCCGGCAGTTAGTGATTTGCGATGTGAGATTTATTTTTTTCTTCTTTGGAAGATAATTGTGAATAAATGTTATCATTTTACCTTTTTGACATGTTGTATGTGTTACGAGAAGGAATTTCCTTCCTTGTATTTGTGATCTGTTTGATATCCTCCTCTGAGTATTTTGAAACTGAATTCCAATGTATTTTTTATGCTTTTGCTGCAAATGTGCATTAATTGAGCTCCGATTTGGGCATTTGGATTTGATTTGTTCCCTCATCATGTAGTTTATGCTTTTACTTGGAGCATGGTTGAGAACCCGACAAGTTGACTGCATTTAAAATCCATCGAGTCTAGTAGTTCTTCTTAGTTTTCCCATGTCATAGCTGAAATTGACTCAAAATCAAGTTGAGTTGAGTAACTTGGTGAAGGTTCTCCCTTTTATTTTTAGTTTTTAAAGAGTGAATTGTAGCAGTTTTAACTCTGTATATTCGTTTCATATATGATTATTAGCGATAAAATGCTGATCTGCACAAATCCTCATTGCTTGCTGCAGCATTCCCCGGCTTAAAATTTTGCAACATCACCCCACACAGATGTGCATCAAAATTTGAACCCTGGATTTGAATTTTGTTCTTGATAAATGGATGTTCTTAGAAGGTTGAGAATGCTACGAAGTTGGCTTTTTTTTCTTTCGGAAATGATTTGAAGTTATTACCATCGCCTCCAAAGCATCTTTATATCTCACTTTACTATTACTTTTATAATAGAGTTTCTGCAAAATCATGTGTTCAATGTCATTTTCATTTTTCTTTCCTTGTATGTTTCTTGGCATGGAAAATGTGGCTTTAAATTTGTTTTGGGGCTCTCTTTTTTAATTTTTGAAATGTTGATATGACTCGAACTTGTATCCTTTAAAATCTTTTCTTTCTTTCTATTCTATCTGTGTAGCACCATATATCTGTTGGATTGGCAAAAATAAGGTTGTTTATGGTTTTTTGCAGGTGCGGGCATTGTAAAAAGCTGGCTCCTGAGTATGAGAGACTTGGCTCAAGCTTCAAGAAGGCTAAATCTGTCTTGATTGGAAAGGTCAGCTTAGTTTTTGAAATAGGTCTATTTTCATACATCTTATTTAATTTTTTAAAGGAATTTTAAGTTGTGTTTTTCTTAGAAAAGGATAAGATATTTAGTAAGTTCTCAGAAAGAATTAATCATAGTAGTACCAGTAGGTAGTAGTTGTAATCACAATAGTGGGAATTTCATAATTCATTCATTTTGTATTCAAACCATCAATTAAAATGGAAAATAAAAAATGAAGTACCATATTAAAGTATTATTGTCATTTATGTACATATTTTCAAGATTACTAAAATGAAAATCATGGACTTGAATCTGTAATTACATGTGATCATATGTAGCTTATATGACCACTGTTTTGAAAATTTATATATATAAGAAGAATTAGATTTGGGAATTTCTTGTGTACATTCAAAAGTATCACAATAATGTGTACTTTTGTTGAATGAATTTCAAAATGAGTCATCTAATTGGCTTTCTACCCTGATAAATGTCTGAAAACGCTGAAAATGTTGTAAGGAAAGTATATGGGAGAAGCCCTCATTAGATTTTAGTAAATCTTGCATATAAATTGTAAAAGGTTATCAAAATTTTGAGGTTACTAAATCGTAAAAGGAGGGTTTCCAGACCTTCAACGGCTGTGGGCGATTTCTCATTGTACATTTCTTAGGCTTCTAAATTATTCCAGCTTAGCAGTTCCCTGTTTTAGTCTGCTGTATCCTTTTGGCCTTTGCGCTTTTTTAATCTTCGTGTTGGCTTTTGAATAATACTACCATCTTTCAAAAATCGTGAGATTCAAACCATAATCTTCAAGATTTGTTTATATTCATACACAGAGTGCTTTACAGCTTACTTGAAGGTGGACTTTTCCTTTTTAATATTATCTAGGTGTTAAAATGTAGATATTGAAGCTCTTAGGAACTAAATTGTATATTAAAGTATCTATCAGATTGGTCGGCACTTTTTTTAGTAAACTAGGCATGCCTTATTGCTTCTTTTTCTTTTTCGTTCATGTATCTGAAGTTATGATTTTTACTTTTTAGTCCTTGGTTCTTTGTATTTTAGGCTTTTGTTCTTAACTTCATGTGTTATGCACTTGTTCCTTTACATTTGATACCTTTTCTTTATAATATATATTGTACTAATTTGTTGATAGTGAGCCAAAAAAGTGATGTGTTTGTAATTAATATCTTGGAATTGCACAATTGTAGACAATTGCATTATATATATATATATATATATATATATTTATTGGTGCCATAAATATGCAATGAAATAAATATAGATATATTTAAAAATATCAGAAAAAAGTGTGCCTAGCACTAAAAGCCCAGGTCTAGAAGTTCACGTTGTGCCTTAGGCTCTAGGACCCCTTTGTGCCTTGTGTCTTAACTGCCATACATGTATAAATACAAACATATTTTCTGAGAATTGAAACCTTCATAAATATGTTAAGTGATGTTCTTTCCCTACCATATTCTTTTGTAGGTGGACTGTGATGACCAAAAGAACCTGTGTACAAAATATGGGGTTACAGGATACCCTACCCTCCAATGGTTTCCGAAGGGTTCATTGGAACCGAAAAAGTGAGTGTGGAAGCCATCAGGACTTTATAAAATAATTATTTTCTTACATGCTTTGAGATTTAAAATCACTTCCTTTTTTGTGTTCCAGTTTTTTCTACTCTTGTTTTTAATATTTTTGAATGCGTGAAATTTTATGATACCAATATTTTTTACTTCTGTAGGTATGAAGGCCAACGTACTGCTGAAGCCCTTACTGAATTTGTGAATACTGAAGGAGGTAACATTTGGAGTTTGTAAATTGTTGTGTGATTTGGAAGGAGGATTCTATGACACATTTATACATCTATTGTAATTGTTAGCCCTTTGGAATCATTTTTAACATAGTTTAATACTTTCTTCTTGGTTCTCGAATAAGATGACATTTTCAATTTTGTATTTTGATCCATTGACCATTGTGCATATCCTTTTTTAGAGCTTGGTACTTGTGTCCTACACAAACACCAAGTTAATGAATCTATGTAATTCATCAATATATATTTTCTTCCATTTCTTGCTCACCTTTTGTTGCTGTGAATGCTCAAAAAATTATCAATATGCTATTCTAATTGTCAACCTTATTTCCATTGTTAAAATTCTTTTTTTGGATGTACAATCTGTTATCTCTAACAGATGCATCATGTGCATGACTGCAGGGACCAATGTAAAGCTGGCAGTTACTCCTTCCAATGTAATTGTGCTGACAGGCGATACTTTTGATGCGCTTGTCCTGGATGAAAACAAAGATGTTCTTGTTGAGTTCTATGCACCATGGTGAGGATGCTACTTAAGTCTCTTTCTAATTTTATATCATCTATTTCTGGACCATAGAAATGGAAAATAATCTGATCAACTTCTTTGCCATACGAGTAGGTGTTGAACTGAAATGTTAACTGCAAGCATGTAGCATCTAATCTTTTGAATTTTTTCCTTCTCTTTCTGCAGGTGTGGTCATTGCAAAAATCTCGCTCCAGTAAGTTGATTAATAACACCTCTGCAACTTAGAATGGTGGTTTCACTTATCTGTGGTTATGTTAGTAATAAGCCCTCGTTTTGTTTCTGCCTCTTGTTCTGTAGACTTATGAAAAAGTTGCAACAGCTTATAAATTGGAAGACGACGTTGTAATTGCTAATCTTGATGCTGACAAGTACAAGGATGTGGCTGAAAAGTGAGTTCAGAATTTTTGATGGGCTGTCTTTTGTTCCTTGATATTTTGGGGTCAGGAAATTTCTATTTTGATTTCTGGTAATTCAGAATCACCAGAAGCCATCAACCTCAGAAGAGGGGTTTTTGTGTGTGTGTGTGTGTGTGTGTATGCTTGTGCGTGAGTGGGGGGTGGTTTCCTAAAACAGGCTTAGCAATGGAAATAATTATTTCAAGTTGAGGGTGTCCTTAAGAACCATTTTTCCAACAAGCCAATCGTATGATTGCCTTTTTTATTTTTATTTTTGAATGTTCATATGATACTTTTTCTTAGCCTTGATTTGCTGCTCTTGTTGAAATTGATGGATGCCACATTCTTTTTCCCCCTTTAATTTGGAGCACTAATACCATGTTTCTTTTATGTTGCTGAAGCAAACAAAAGGACATGAAACCAATAAAAACTGCAAAAAGTAAGCAGTCATGCAAACATATTACATGGTTCATGTCAACGGTTGATTGATAGTCATATACCTCTTCGTGATCCTTCTAGGGAAAAATAGTGATTAATTCATTTGTTGTTTTCGTTCAAAGATTTAAAGTGGTGTGGCATTTTTTTGGATGATTGATACACACATTATGTATGTATTTGTGTATGTATATGTATACTCTGTTTCCATTTCATGAAATTACTAATGTGAGGAAGTATAGATCAAATGAAAGCCCGTGGTTTCTCTGTAAGGGAATGGCTGTAACAATATATAAAATGCCATAGGTTTTCATTCATTGCACAACAAATAATGTATTTGTTATCTCCAATGAACAAGATGTCTGTCTGGCAGGGAACTTTTTACTTCCTGTGTCAGTTCATAAGGCCTACCGTGTCATGGACTTCAAATCATTTAAAAGGGAATGGAGAGTTCCAACACACATGTATTGTGAGGCATAGACAGATTTGTTTGAAAAAATACCACTTGGATCTTTCACCTGAATGAATTCATACCCTTTTTTGTCTGAAAAGTATGATTTGAATTCATACTCTTTCTCAAACATCTCATCCATTGTAATATTTCACAATCCCACCAATCCACCAAATACATTCAAAATTGTAAAGGCCACTCTTGCCGTTCCCCTAACACCACTCTGTAATGAGAATCTCTAATTTCTATTCTGATTTTTTAAGCCTGTACCTCTACATGCTCTCTGAAGCCTATTTTTTCATGTTCTTTGCCGTCGTGTCATTTTCTTTGAGTTCAGATAAAGCGTGTGATTTTGCAAATTGTCCTCAAAACTTTTTTCCTCAGTGTTTTGTTGGAAGTGGCAATGCCTATTTATCTGCTACCAGTGTAATTTAGCCTGTAAACATTTGATTTTATTATGAGGTAAAACCTATTTATCAACTACCAATGCAGGTATGGAGTTAGTGGTTATCCTACATTGAAGTTCTTCCCAAAGAACAACAAAGCTGGTGAGGATTATGAGGGTGGTCGAGATTTACAGGACTTTGTATCTTTCATCAATGAAAAATGTGGCACTAGCCGCGATGTGAAAGGGCAGCTGACTTCCAAGGTTAGTGAAAAATAATTCAGAAACTTGCACTTTCTTATTCTTATTCATATTGTTATCATTATTGTTGTGTCGGAATATGCTCCTTTTTTTCTCTTTGTAGAAGCTTCTGAAAGCTTTCTTAATATTTTTGAGGTTTTTGGTTTCCATAGGCTGGAACTATTGCAACTTTGGATGCTTTGGTGAAAGAGTTTGTGAGCGCCTCCAATGATGAGCAGAAGGCAATCTTATCTAAGATGGAGGAGGAGGTTGAGAAACTCAAGGGCTCTTTGGCTAGGTAAACTAATTCGTTGGAGAAACTTCAATTCTTTCTCTGCTGATTATTTTTGCTATTTGCGTAGGATTCTGCATCTTCATATTTTTATAATTTTAACACATCTGTTATTTTATTTAATAATATTAGAACAATAATTTAGACTCGTGAATAAGAGGGTCTTCCTCACTCGTGTATGAATAATGAATGTATGCATGGTGTTTATTCGGAGTCGATACCCCCCCAATTTGTTATACTTGCTGTATCACTGATGGAACTCTGTTGCTTTCAGATATGGCAAGATCTACTTGAAGGCTGCTAAAAGCTGCATGGAGAAAGGTTCTGATTATGCAAAAAATGAAGTAGAGCGGCTCCAGCGCATACTTGATAAGGTAACTTAACTTTCATAACACCTCACACTTTTTAGGATCATTGGTTCTGCAGATTCCCATTCATGCATTATTTATAAGATTTGCTCTATCATTAGAAAGTAAAATTATCCAAATTCCATAGGACTTGTTTTTGGAAAAAAAATATTACCAGTTTTCTTTTCTCCATTGAGATTGATGAAGCTGTGTTTGTGCAGTCAATCAACCAAGTGAAGGCAGACGAATTCACCATCAAGAAGAACATCCTAGTCACCTACATCTAAAACCATAGGACAGCAAGTCACCGCAGAATTCCCAGTGTGGGGAGTCTATTAGTTTGGAACTTGACTGACAATGGGTGACATTTTGATGTTAGTTTTAGTGGTGTATCACTATTGAGGTGTTATGTTGAACGGTGTTATGCCAAATAACAAAGTTAGATTTATTTCAACGTGGTTGATCTGTTGAGAATTTGACATTCATTTTTATTGTCCTCTGTTTCAAGCACCAACGTGTGACAGCTCTGGTAAAAACCTGCTTGTCCATGCCACAAGCCGTCTTGCTAAAATTCAATGGTGATGTGACTTCGACTCGACATTTTGTTGAGATCTTCATTCCCGTAAAATGGGCGGTGCAGTCCATCCGTGAGGCCTCCCCCACACCCCACCCTATTCTTCAGACTGACAGACATGATATCACAGCCGTTGGTTGCGGCGGCTATGGTGCTAAGATGTGTGGTTGTGATTAGTAGTCGTGAGTGAAATAAGTATGGGGAGCACCAATTATGGACCAAAGGATTGCAACTGGAAGGAAAACAACTTAAGGTAATCAACGCTAACATGACGTCATTTATTTCATTTAAATTTGGCCACTAAAATCAAATTATAAATCATTCGATGGCATGTGAAACAGAAATTGTTAGACGCTCATTGATTGTGGATTTCTGAAGATTTTGATTACCTCTCAAGAGGTAATAAACTAATAACAAAAGAAGAAAGTGATGTTATAATGGTCTTATATTCAGGCAATGGTTAATAAATTATCTTTTTTCGTCTAGAATTTATAGAATGATTGAACTCCTTGGCCGATCCACTTTCCCCCCAAAAGAAAAAGATTTAAATGGGAAATACATAAGCAAATTGGGAGATGGGGGGAATATCCTAAAAATGAAAAAAAGGAAAAATCCATCACTCCAAAATTTGAATCTAAATCTTAATAGTTTTCACAGTGTATCAATGCCAATGAGCTGAAATTTCTACATATAAAGTATACCAGAATTGTGAAAAAATGATAAAGCTACATCAGAGAACATTTGATATGTATTAGTGTCATCATCCATTAAACATCAAAATCTAAAATAAAGAAATTGAAAACTAAAAACTAGATAAATTATAGAAAATTAGCAAAACACACCTTTTAACTCGAAAACCTCCAATGCTTGTGGCAATAATAAATTCAAGCAAAATTTATTTAAAATGCCTTAAAATGGGGCCAAATAGTGATAGATGAGTGAGAGCGTGCACACACACATTTGTATATATATACTCCTGCAAGAGACTAAGGCTTTATGAGATTTTATGAAGCTCCAAATTTCTAGGATCCATATATATTTAATGAATTTATTCTCATCTCATAGTTACCTAGCTTTGTGAACTATTTTCGTACCAAGTTTGTTATCAATTCTACTTTGTAACTGGTTAATTTAATCTAGTAAATTTTATCAAATAAATAATACTTGAATTTCTTATGGGTTTTGAAAAATGTTTAACATATTTAATTTCGATGAAATTTTATAAACACTATATATATAAATTAAACTTTTCATAGACGTGATAATTCAGATATCTTATCTTTATATTTACACACTTATGCCATTGTTGGATATCTTTTATTGCAGCAAAATTGCAAGTGATTTTTCTAAAAAGAGTAACTGCTTATGAATTGAGTGTAGTTTCCAAAGTTAAAATAATACAATGAAAGTCAAAATTTATCCACTGTAGTATTTTCTATATATCTCAATAAAAAAATACCATCCACTAAAAGAATAATAATCATTGATAATTTTTTATATTATATATAACAACTATAAATAATCATAGAAGATTCAAAATTTCTAGAACAAGCCTACAAATGTTGTATACATTTTTTTTCCAACATTTCCATTGTATCGGAGTTTGATCCTTTCAGCCGGAGTCGGAAAATCACTTAGGTACTCAAATTCTTCACTACATACAATAGAAGCATTAAAAATTTGAAATATATATATATACACATTTTATTTAAAAAGTTTGGAATAAAATTCAACAAAAATATTACGTAATTTAACAACGGAATATATGTGAATTCTTAAAATACTTCAAATAAGAAATTATTTTGAGGAACAAAAACTGTTAAACACAACATAGTTATGCTATTAAAGTAAATATTATATGATAACTAAAGTTTAGAAAGTTTTTTTTAATACAAATGGTCATCGGTGCACTCCATGCAAATTCTTACGCCGACCCTGTTTGACATTGCAAGAGATTAAGTCTATAATTATATAATTTAAAATTTAAAATTATAAAAATAGTTTTTGCAATTGACATAAAAATAAAAGAGTTTTTAGAGATTATTTAAAAAAATATTGTTATAAAGTAAGGGCAGAATATTGAGTTAATCACAAGTTGGATCTATTGTCATCATTATTTTTAAAGGGTAGTTATTTAGACACTCGATTTCAAAATTTGATGTCTCTCAATTTTGTGTGGAGGAATGTCTTTTCAAAAAAAATGAGGGGCAAAATGATATTTTTTATACAATTTTGAAATTGGAAGTCCCTTAAAAGAAAAGACGTGTATAAATGGCCACCTTTTTAAATTTATATTTTATTTATTTAGTATTGATATTTATAATTAAATAAATTTGATAAACTTTTTTTGTGATCTTCATCCACAGTCGGCAATGAGAGAGAGAAACCCCGCCAAAATGGCTTTTCGAGGTTTTCCCGCCACGCCTTCTTTTCTTTCGCAATTATAAGAAACAAGCTAACCCTCCGCAACGAAAGGCCTGAACCACCCCCACCAAGAAACCATCCTCATTCTTCTCAAGTTTCTAACAGGTTAGGGTTTTACATGCTTTTCTTCTTCTTCTTTCATTTTCTTCTTCCTGCATTTGACTGACTTCTGCAACTTACTGGGCAAGTTTCCTCATCGAGTCTTCTCATTTGAGTTATTTCTTCCGGATCTTTACAACCTCGCCCTTCTTGCTTTCAACCTCCATACAGGTATCCGATCCACGTCTCTTCTACTGCGTTTTTCATCTATCTATCTAATCAATTACGTTGACATGTCAGGTGTTTGATGATATTCCTCTTAAGGAGGAGGATTTTGCCTTGCCGTTTTTAACTTTTTTTACTTGTCTTGAAAACTTGCCTAGGCTAATGGGACAGTGCTCCATCTTGCAACCCTTTTTTTTGTCTCAATGGTTCAACCTCAGCTTACCTAGCGCAAGGAAGAATAAAAAAAATCAATTAATTAAAAGAAAGATGCCTAAGGGGCCGTTGCCATATCACCTGACTGGCGCTGTGAAATCCGGTGCTGTCTCATGCCGTGGAAATGCAACGTTTCTGCCATTTGGGTCAAAACCCTTATTTTTGTTGAAAATGAATGAAATGCTGTTTGACCTAGCACGGAACCCACCACCTTTTTGGAGAATTGATTCATTGGAAGAAGAGGAAAGGGTCTGATTTTCAATTTTCATTGTTCTTCATTTTCCACCAGAAAAGAGCCTTTATTCTCTAGAAGAGGGAAGGGTTTCATTTCTGTGCCTTTCATTTTTCATCAGCTGGAAAATGGCAAACAACCTCTAAGTGTTTATTGAATGAAGGAAAACACTACACTCCTTTTTGGATGAGGATAAATGGGGGTCTAAGAACTTTAAATTGCCTCAAAGAATTTAGAATTCGGTTTTCTTTGGAACCAAGTTCTCATTAAAGTGAACAACTCTTGTTCTCTATAAAGGGGTAAAGAAGTCACAAGTTTTCTGCTCGTGCTTTCTGCCTTGTTCAAATCCCTTCTACCAACAAGTTCTCTAGTTTCTAAACAGAAGGAGCAAAAGAAGGGTGGTTCATTATGTTCTCTAGTTGCGGGAGAATGTTTGACTTGCATTGCATTTGGCTGACATCAGCCATATGATGGCTGAGTGTTCCTCCCTTCCTCTTTCCGTTCCCCTTCATATAAAATGAAGTTGACATATTAGCCCTTTCTAAGAGTCAAAGTTTTATATTGGCTCCTTGTGAGCAATTTTTTGGCTCCTCCCTATCAGTTGGTTCAGACTTCAACTTACCTAAAAAATATACTAGCTAAGTGACACGAAGGTGTTTCTCGTCCCAAAATGATTAAACCACTACGAGCGGTTTCTACCCTCCCTTATAAGGTCAGGACCTTTGTAGCACACATCTGATGTGGGAGTCAACACACTTCCTCTTGAGAGATTGTTATCAGAGTTGGATTCGACACCAACGAACTGCATTGCATAAAGGAGAAGGACTTTGAGGAGCTAAGGCGTGAAACAGTAACTTCGAAGGTAAAATGTTTATGGTGCCAAGAGACAAAGCATCAATCACTAGATTGTCCAAAGAGAATGTTTGAAAAGTTCATAAATTGCGATGAATGGGGACATGGGTCTAGAGGCTGTCCCAAAAGGACATGTCGTTTGTGCCATGCAGTAGGGCACAAGATTGTCCTAATTGGTGGAGCAACGAAAATGATGGTGAGCAAGATGAAGTGTTGACACCATCGAACCTCAAGAAGAAGAGGTATGTCCTATGGAAGGAAACGTAGATGTGTTGAAACGCTTGGATGCTCAACACATCTTTGGGACTGGAAAGGATGCTCCACAACCAGTTGAAGATGCACTTAAAGCCAAAGTGTTGCCAAAGGTGAAGTACAAGGGTCTAAGAGCACCCAAATTGAAGAATAAACATATAAACCATGTTGGAAGGAAGAAACGACTAGGATGAGAATGTCGGCCAATTCCAATGGAGGAGAATGTCATAGGTCGAGAGCCCGTGACAAGTCGGGCATATGCCAAAATGGTGTACTAGGTATGGCCAAATAATAGAGGTTTTGTACACACAGGAGTTTTTGGAATATTCAAGAATGGCTCGGAATGCATAAGAAGAGTCCAAAATAATTTGGAAGGTTTTGATGGTTCAAGACTCTCCAAGGTGCTGGAGAGTTATGAAATTCTCTAGAAGATTATGGAAAAATGTAGAAGTGTGTAAAGTTTTGTAGAAGAGCATGGAGTATTGTAGAACATTGTGGAAGTGTCTAGAAGTTTAAAGAGCTGTGGAATGTCGTAGAGTTTAGAGAGAGTCTAGGAGTGTAGAGATTCTTTGAATGTTCTAGAGTTCATGAAGTGTAGGACTGTGACACTTGACACAATTCTAGCTACTCATGCTCCAAGCCTCAACTATAAAAAGGGGTGGAGGGATCATTTGCAAAGACAACCTCCACATAGAGCTCTAAAAATGAGTGGTTCTTGGGAAAGAGTTGAACTTCTCAAGTGTTGAAGTTTGTTGGATAGCTTCAAGGTTGCGTGCTAGTTAAGAGTTCTAGCCAAGAGTGTGAGAGTGTGAGTGCTTGCAAAGTGTCCAAGCTTTGTATTTCTCATTGTATTAATGAATATAAGTTCAAATTGTGTTTGTTCAAGTCTTGGTGTTCCATCTCTATCTCCGTCTCAACTTGTGTTCAAATTTGTATCTGGTTTGGTGTGATCACTTTGGTCCAAAGAGTGACCAAGTTGGTGGTTAGGTTGACTCACTTCATGACGGATTGTTCGAGTGAGTGCCAACGAAATTGAATCAACGAAAGATTTGCCAGTCATGTGACGTAAGGCTCCTTTTCACACTATGCACTTTTTTACATTTGTTAGCTCTTTTGTAGAGTTGTTATTTTGGTTGGATCCATTGCCTCAACACATCCTTGTCTCTGTTTTTAATATTACTCTTCAATTGTAATTAAAGATTATGATGACCCTGCCCCAACTAGCATGATATTGTCCACTTCGGGCTCACACACGCCTTCACGATTTTGCATTGGGATGTGCACTCATACATATATTCCAAAGGCCTCATGCTAGTTGAAAGAAGAGTGTCACTTATATCCCAAGATCCAGACAACTTCTCAGGCAATGTGAGACTTTTCACTAAGGGGTCACTCTCCTCTAGCGCCTCACTAGCAATTCTCTCTGTACCTATGCCCCACACACCCCATTGGGATGCGGGCCATCACGAAGATGCTATTATCCCTTCTTGAAAAAAGGTACAAGGTGATAGTATTAGGATCACGTGTAAAAACATGAAATGTGGTCAGAAGTGAGTTGGATTATGGAGTCGAAACTTGGTCCAGGATCGATGTAGATTAGGTCACCTACAATTATTTGGATCATTAGAAGTGGGCTTAGACGTCCCAGCATGCAGCTTAACTTTAAATGACTATAACTTTTGGTCCAGTTGTTGGATTTGCTCATGTTGATACATTGGACTCAATGGAACAAGTTATACGTTGTGGAAAATTGCCCTCCCATTTGTTGTTGTTTGCATTGCCAAATTCTGCCATCTTGAGGGTCAAATGACCTGTTTTCATGCATTATTTAAAAAAAAAGAAATTTTGGAGTGTTTTGGTGGCCAAGTAATATTATTAGTGGTTACTATGAGAATCAGATTTCTTAGTGGGTTTTGCTATTTTTGAGACAATTATTTTATTTTGGGTCTTGAGTGGTTTAGTAGGTATTTGCCTAAATATTATAATGCTTGGACAAATTTTATCAAATTATTCATTCAATTCATAAAAATTGAGTTTTCTCTGGTATTCTTTTGGATTCAAGGGTTTTATACAGAGACAGTGTTCCTGTTCTTGCTATCGTTATGCTTGTTGCATTGACAATCCAACACACCCACACCCATTTGTTATGTGAGAACTAATTTTCACTGTCCACCTGTGTAAATCATGTATTGCACTGCATCCTCATCTGTTATCCATTAACTCCCATGTAGAGACATCTTCTTTCATTTTTTTTTTTCTTAAAATAAAATTTCCAGTAATGTATCAGAAAACGAAGTCAGAATTTAGTCTTACATGAGTGTGGAATTAGAAGCACAAAGCCAAACCTAAGTATGTCGGGTTTAATCTTCAATGATGACAACGACGATAGTATACATTTGTTGATTCATCAAGACCAAAACGTTCTGGAACTATACAATCTTGTTGACAATTATCCTTCTTAATCTTCAATGATGACAAAGACGATAGTGTACATTCTTGATGCATCAATGCCAAAACATTCTGGAACTATACATTCTTGTTGACAATTATAGTTCTTCCTCAAATTAAGAAGGTTACAACACTGCAGAACCTTCAATATATACCAGCAGAGTTCTTTTTTCTTCCATAGAATCAACTTGATTTGGCTCCTGATGATTGATTTTCAGTTAGACCGAGCAAAATTATATAGAGATTTTGAAATATTAATATGAATGCCTTGCATTTTGCCGTATCAATTGAGGTTTAAATCCATTTTTCTCTGATTTTTTTTTTCAGGATATGGATACATCAAGCCCTGCAGCTTTTGTCAATGCGGAGTTGTTAAAGATGTATGTAGGGCGACGGGTTAGAGCCCTAGTTCAGGTTATGCGCGTTGAAGGTGGAGTCATCATTGGGCAATCTACTGATGACCAGCAATTAACTATAAAAGGTTCTCAGCCTTTTCCTTTGTCCAACTTCATAGAGGTGATTGGTATCGCAGATGGCAATCAATCCATTCGTGCTGAAATATGCACTGACTTTGGCAAATCATGTGGTATGGTTTTCTGTTCATCTGATTGGTCTCAACCTAGCATTTGATTTTTAGTATAACTTCGTGCCATTCCTCATGTTCTGGGTCGTAACTGATCTCTCTTTTCTACAGATACCAGTGCTTACAATCAGGTCTGTCAATTGGCAAATGGTGAATTCAAGAGCCTCTTCCTTTAGACAACTACAGATTGCTTAGTGAAAGTAAATATAGAATTCAGTAGATGTTAATCCAGTTTTTGCTTAGAATTGATTGCATTGGTTGTGTACCAATTGTACTTGGGGGATCAACATCAAACTTAAAAGACCTGATAGCTGGGATCTTAAGTCTATTGAAGTATGTTAATTCTGATAGCTGGTGTATTTGCCTTTGAAATTTTGGAGTAGCAACATTTTCCAGGTTAGTTCATGGTTCAGCCAAATTTGCTGGTTGCATGCATAATCTGGTAGTGCCAACTTAATTCAAATCCTTGATTAGGGTTTTGCAACTAGAACATCCTAACCGAATTTGTGAAGATAGCTTGCTTTACGCAAGAATAGCCTGTTGGTCAAATAGTAATGGTAGGCCCAGCGAGGGCCTTAATGTAGCAATGTATGCTGGGTTGGATAGCCTGAAAGCCTGAAGATCTTGGTTGGTAATAATGATATCCGGTTCATTGCCATTCATTTTGGTCGACCCAACAAAAGTTCGAGCCTTAGTGGGTTACCTCAGAAATTGCTATCTCTAGGCTTTGATTTAAGCTTATGGGGCTGTAACAATTGCCCCTATGGTTTGGCTTGGTATATGACCTCTTTGATACTGGTCAACTGCATGTCCCACTGTTTGATCATAAATGAGATTATGAAAGTTAAAAACTAAGAATGCACTCAATGTGATTAATCCAATAAAGTGGACCATAGTTGAATTCCATCCAAGTATCTAACAATTGAATGTTGAAAGGTTTTGAGTAGGGGTTAAGATATCGGCTGATACGCGATATGATACGGGTTTAAAGAACCATATAATATTGGCCGTACGGTCTATTTATTGGCCGATATGGCCGATGTATCGGTGATATATATTGGTATTTAAAAAAAAAAAAATCATAACAGTGATGGGCCTGGGGTTGAAATATCGGCCCAATATCAGTCGATATTTATGTTTTGAATTTAAAAAAAAAAAACAGTTTCTTTTTCGATTTTTTTATATTTTTTAATTCAGAAAAATAAAATAATAAAATAATATCGATATTTATAAAAAAAAAGAAAAGAAAAAGAGGAGAGAATCATATCGGTTGGGGTGTTTTTTGCACCCTTGATTTTGAGTAATATGATGATACACTGTCCCAACCAAGACATTTTTAATTTTTAATTTTTTTTAAAGATCAGGATTAGATTATTGAGCCACATCGAAATTGTTCTAAAAAAATTGATTTTATTAGATGATGTAAGCCTCATGGGTTTAGATCAATGGCCCACCAAACTTGAAACGTGGTCAAATTAGGTAAGGATTGAAGTTACAGAGGTAGAAGTGGGGAGAGGTGTGATTGAGGCCAAGGTGGCCTTGTAAGGTCGTCACTCCATGAAAGTTTTATGAGATGATCATCTTAAGAAAAAAATGATATGGTTGGACATCCATTTAATAAATTAGTTATTTTAAGTTGGGTCAACCTATTTTAGCCTAAAAAATTGGTCGCATATCTAAGTTGAATTAACCTACTTGATAAATAATTCAAGTCATGTACGGACTGAATTGACCAATTCAATTCATTTAATAAATAAGTTACATACTGAGTAACGTTGGATTAAACTTTGTAAAAAAGATAAATTAGGTCACCTCACTCAAAACCAAGTGATACAAAGAATCATCCCCTTGTGACATTAATATCATCACCATGAATCTAACAGTAGAACAAACATGAATTTGGGGGGGAGGATGATGTTTGAATAATCAAGGAATGAAGATACCTTGGAGATCCCCAAAGGTAAAAAGGAATACATAAGAGGAACTTACACTGGGATGAAAAAACTCAGTTCCTAAAATATATCAGCAACCAATTCATCAACCAAAGAACACAATATCTCCACCTCGATCTCCACACCTATTTCAAATGCTTCTACTTCAAAATCAACCCATCTTCCCATGCGAATGCTCATATCCTTCTCTACAAGTTCATCCACCATCCAATCTCCCATGCTTCTCCACAGTAAGATATCCTTGTAAATTTCTTCTGCCAACCCCTCCTTACATACAGCTGCTACCCCTTGACTCCATGTTTTGTAGCCGCATCTAGTGTAACGGCTGCATTTCATGTCCACAAACTCACTCACACAATCAAATAATTCCTTCCACCTTAACTTACGGTTGTTGCCTTTTCCTTCATTTCTTGACGCACACTTCCCATCTTCCAATCTATCAAAGAGACGGGGATGCACAATCCCATGGGCATCACCCAAGGCCAAGTCCTTAAATGTCATCGCTGTGTTGCGTAAGATCTCACTGACATACTCTACTTCTTGTTTGTCTGCTCTTACCTGTCCCCATCCACTGGTTCCCACCGTGTATTCCCTCCTCTCCACTGTCCCAATAACTGTGGAAGAGGCTGAATCAGATAATTCAGCCTCGGCTTCCACGTAAGGCATTTTCTTTGGACATTTAATACTTACAATGTTTTGTGCTTTAATGGAAGAACACAACTTGCCACCTGGAAAAATTACGTTAGGGTTTGTGCATTAAGTGAGAGGACAGACTTCAGGGGAATAAATAGACCAAATACAAGTAGTACAGAACTTGATCTTACCATAGGTACTTTCACAACTCTCTGAAGAGTGGCAGCTTTCATTCGAGAAAGAGGCCTCAAAAACTGAGACAGGACTGCGATGCTGACAGTCAAGTTCCTTTTGGACATCATTGCTGCTGCTGTAGTCTACCATTCCTTCTGCTCCCTGAAAATGACAAGAACATTAGAACGGACTTTAAAAGAGAAAATCTTTAAAAAAAAAAAAAAAAACATTGGAATATCATCATCAACATCGTCATATCCATTTATCTCATCTATCAAGGGTTGGCAACTCAGTATCAAATTTGGTAAAATTATTTTCTATGGGCCAGTTGTTTATCTGATGCCTATATGACTCAAAACCTGCAACCCTTCTGGATGTAATAGTAAGCACTAAGAGACTGTGCTAGTAACTTGTCTATAGATTTCTGAGTATGCAAGTAACTTTGGAGTCAAAAGCAATGAGTAACAATTTCTTCAGCCATAGTTGTTTAATGCAAAGAAAGGTAGTTTTGAAAATCAACAATGATTTTTTAATAAACAATATAGCAAAGATAAGACCAAAATTAAGACTGACCAGACTACAAAGGAAGAATTTACAATGCCCTCTATAATTAAGAAAGGTGAAACTTTCAAGCATGCAAGCATACACGTAATGGCAGAATTACATCTCAATATTCACTCACGGTCATGTTTAATCCATTGGGGAGAAAATGAGTAGAACATAAAAGAAGAGACTTCCACAACTAACAAATTTAATCATGAAACAGTTCAAGCACCAATTTGAGTCGGAGTGTGAAAGTAGGATTTGTTGTTACAAACAGAGTTCTACACTTGAAAGTACAGTGTTAATCAGTCATAGATTTTTTTTTTTAGTATCATGGGTGTCCCTAACCTACATTGAAGGTGAAACTAATCCCATGAATACATGAAACCACCATGTATCAGGTAACTCCGGAGAGAGTCAAACCTGAGAGTCAGATCCTATTGCTATAGTAAATAGAGTAAGAAGAAAACCATAAACTACTCCTATAGTAAATAGAGTAAGAAGAAAACCATAAACTACTAGTGAGAGTATATAAACTTTCAAACAACCACATCACATGCAACTCAGCAGCAGACACTAACAGTTAAAATTTGTGGCATACCTGAACATGGATTGTCTTAAAATATTGGTGAGTTAAGTGATGGCTCAGTTATTTTCATTTACAAAATAGTACACTGCGAGAGCCTCACATGTAAGCTATCAATAACCTATGTTTCATTTTCCCATTGAATAAGCCACTGATCTCAGAAAGTCACTTGACAATGTATTAATCAATAGATGTTCTTATTCTCAACTGTTTCAAAAAAAAAAAATCAATAGATGTTCTTGTTTGGGGGCTCATACATAAGAAGTTCGATTATTCCCACAGGCTGTAACCACTATGTAGAATCCCCTCAAATGAATGTGACTGAGCTGGATTGTGATCTAAAAAATGGCAAAAAAGTCTTGTCGTCCCCCCATCTATAAGAATCGATTTGGTGTCTAAATTCTACTAACTATCCAGAGACTAAACTTGTGAGTCATACTATAAAATTTTAGAAGAGAATACTAGAATAATGCCTTTGATAGGGTATAATGGAAATGTACAACTTGAAAAGTTGACTCCAGATGGATGGGAAAATGACTATTCATCATCATCATCATAGCCAAAATTCCGTCTATCTAGGTTTGGCTTTTCAAGTACTTCTCCACTTGACCATATCATAAACCATACATTTAATCACTCCACTATCAATCATGTCTTTCTTTAGCCCTTCCGCCATATTTTCGGCGGTCTACCTCTGCTTCTAGTACTGGAAACTAGTAACCTCTCAACTCTACGTATTAGGGTTGTCTCTAGTCTTCTATTCACATGCCTATAGCACATTAAATAAGCTTCTCTCAAAAAAACTTACTATTATGCCAAATCCATAACTTCTATGTTTCATGAGTTGCTGGAGAGGGCACCTTGTACCTATGTCTAATTTCAAAATATGCTTTAATGAGACATAAATTAACAATTACAATGTGTGTGTTTGTACACTGAGCCATATCCTTTCCAGTATGACCAAGGCGGTGAGAATTGTTTTGATGATCATTGAAACCACCATGTTAAAAATACTAACTTCAGCAAGGGCAAAACAATTCCTAAGTGAAATGTCAACCTTATAGCTATAGTTCCAAGCAAGTTGATAAAACAACAAAACACTATAATCACTAATCAGAAGTATAAGATAAATGTCACTTACCAGCAACATATGATTCATTTTGGGCACCTGGCCATTTGTTGAAGAGAAGCTAGAATCAAACCCACTGCTCGATTCATCTTTCTCATCCCTAGCAAGGAATTTATTGTCAAATTCCCTAGAGATGGCATTAGTATTAAGAGCAGAAGCAAAATCTTGCATAGTTGATGAAGTAATCATCCCTGCCTTGGCTGAACTGAAGCAGGAAAATGACTCCACCCCAGAAGTTAATTCTCTCAACTTTTGTTCCAAAAGAATACTCAAAGCATCACCACCTATCACATTCAATCCCAGTGACGATAATCTACCTTTTGCATCTGTGACAGTTTTTTCACCATGGGAATCTACAAAACAGATGTTTGTAGTGTTCTGTTTCCCCAATGTCTGACTAGTGGACTGAGGCACAGTTGTGGGTTTAATCATGGGTGAGGTGAATGTAAAAGAAACAACATCTGTGCCTTTTCTTCTGCTGTCTTCTGCCCATTTCAAGTGTTCATTTATTGCTACATGTGATTGGATAGATTTCTGGTCTCTATCCACCAAAACAGTATTGATATGCCCATTTTTGTCGAAGTTTAAATCCCCATTTGTAGACCGTTTCTTTCGTGGCAGATTCTTGGTTCTAGGTAATGAGTCCCTCTCTTTATCTGCCACCTCTGTGACTTCCTTCTTGGCAACTCTGGAGCTGCCTGAGCGGTTGCTAAATGTTTTACTCCGCCCAAAAGAACCATCTCCAGATGAAAATCTGCTCCCCTGTTGGTTAGAAACTGAAGGCTTGGTTTTGTCTTTGTTCGCCAGACAATTCTGCTTCTGGTTATTCTGCCTAAGCACGGCAGAAGCACTAGAAGTAGACAATTTACTCTGCCTATTCTTTGTACTAGTAGGTTGGCTCTTTAGTGACTGATTGGATTTATATTCATCTTCTTCATTCAGGATCGAGAAGCCCTTATTATTTGAGCTCAAACCCTCCCTTTTCTGAACATTGACCTTGGCTTGGATGGCAAGAGATATAGATTTGCCCTTGTTCTTTGAACCAAGAGGATGGTTCTCTTCTGAGTTCGGGGAAGCCCTAATACTTGGAGTATCATCTGAACCATTCCAGCTCTTGTTCAAAGACTGCCCTTTGAGATACTTCGCAGCATTGGACTCAGAAGGTCTTCTAGATGGTTCTGGAAGTCTTGATGGCCTTTTTGATACTGTGACATTCTCCTTTAAATCACGAACTTTAATGGGAACAGAAGATGACCCAAGTGACACAGATTTTCCCTTGGTACCAACCTGGTATCCCGGTTCTAGGATCCTTGCAGCTGCCTCCATTATATCAGCTGCATTTTTTGGTGGAAAGAACCCATGACTCTTGATAGGGGACAAAAGCTTATGGTGGATAATTGGATGAGATTTCGCTGATTTTGGTGGCAATGTTTCACATTGGAACCTCTCAATTGGGCTGTTTGGCATCTTGTGAAGCCTTGATTCCACAGTTCTCCTAGAAAAGCCATCAACTCTATTTGTCTGGCTGCTAGGAATCACATTTTGATACCCACTTTGAAATTCAGGAGTTTTCCTTTGGTAAGAAGCATCTCGAAAAGATTGTAGATCAAAATATGGGGTTGAATAGGGCTCAGCCACACTAGTGGTAGGCAATGTATCCAAGCCCATCAACCTAGCCACTACTCCAGGAGCCTTTGTTACATTACCTTCATCATCTGTTGATGAAGAAACACAGCTGTATTCACCACTTCCTTTGCCACTTGACACTATTCCATTCTCTTCCTCCTCAACCTTGCAAAAGAATATAAAAGAAAACAGAAAAATCTCACAACCATAATGATAATCAATAAACCACATTAATACACTGAAACAAAATAAGACAAAAAGCAGCTTACCAGACGAAACCGTGTACTTGGCAAGTTCTCGTCACTTCTTTTTCCTTGTTTAGTGCTCTCTGTAGAATATGTACCAAAAGCATTGTTCTTAAAATCTTATGATACATGATTTGTATCTTACGATTTATTAACAAATCTTAGAATTCCTATAAATAATAGAATTATGGAGTTACTAGGAACGTAAAAGCATGAAACCTTTGGTATTAATGGTTTTTTAAGGATTGAATTGTTGAGCATTTAAGAACTTCCAATTTTTGGAGGGATTTTTAGTTTTTTATTGACTTTTCACAATATAGTTAGATTATATACTGGTCTTATACTTTTGAGAGTTCGAGCATTGAAATTTGAACTCTAATGAACTAATTATTTAATATTCACTTAATATTGAAAGAAAGTTGGAGAATTGCTCTTATTTTTACATTTTAGATATATTTTACGTTATTTCATATATTAAATATTTTTTAGGAAAAATACTTGTGAATCTTAAGATTTTATAGTTTACAATACACGATTTGCGGTTGAAGATTTATAACGATTTTACGATATGATTCAATTTTCACAACATTGACCAGAAGAACGTAAAACAGCTAGTTAAGCAAGCAAGCAAAGAGAGAGAATCATAATCCCCAATAAATATGAGAGATGAACATACCTGGTAAATCAAACTTGTTGTACAATAGCTTCTTACGTGACCTCCCATTCCAATCAAACAACTGAAGAAAACCACCAACATAACTTGCTCCACCCTTTGAACCATGCTTTTCTATCCCCATTTTCTTAAACCCAGGTCACAACCATTTCAATAAATTAGTTGTAAACAGCACCTGGATTTCCATAGTGGTCTCAAAAGACCCATCTACAATTCAACAAACAAAATTAAGAATACACTGAAATTTATAGTGGCATATTAAGATATGCTTTTCATGCAAAACAATATTTGTCAAGTTGAATGTAGGATCTGAATCAGAAGAGAGATTGATTTGTGACAGGAAAAGACGGTAACCAACTGAATGCAATTCCCAATTTCTGTGCCTCCCTTAACACAAAGTGAAATGAATGTCTATCCGTTCTCCAAAAATATCGATTCCATTTCCAATTTGGGATACCTACAAATGCACCCTAAATCAGAAAAGGAAGAATGGAAAAGGTAGAACCTTTCTCTTCAAAAGTGACTCAAAGTCAAATGAGAAGAATAACTGAATATGACAATCAACCAGCTGAAATAAAATGAAACAAGATACACTCTACCAGCTGGTGTCAGCAATTTCCATGGAAAAATTAGGCAAATTAAAAGGAAAGCCTAAAAATAAATAAAATTTCTTAGAAGTTCTATTTCTCCTTTTGGGTTGACCATGCAGAAGAAACTTAATCACCAGCAATTTGGTAAACAACATCAAATTCAATTGAGCATGAGAACCTGGGTGAAGAAACTCCACTTCAGATAATGCCCTCAATTTTTCAAAAAGTACCAAATCTTCATAAAACTGTCTAATTTCCACCAATAACGAAAATAAAAAGGCATGATTTAAGTGATGAGCTATAATAAAGGCAAACAACCAGATATTGCATCCTAACCATTGTTTGGTTCAGACATCAGCTGTGGGGCCATGTGGACCAACTCTCATGTATCCAAACCAGTAATCCACCATCCCTGTATGAATTGGCACATGATTTTCTATCAGATTCTGTTCCATTGTGGTCCATTCTTAAATTTAACATTCAGAATTTGTCAGATGAAGATTTCCAACAGACTGGTCCACAGATCATTGGAATCTGACTAAGATGATTTGCTAATATATAGTGGATGATCAATGAGACTTTGGATCCAGTGGGGAAATTTAGTAGGCAAATGTAGTGTGCAGTTCTCTTATACAATATGTGGCATGTTCCTGGAAAAATAGCCCCCCACTAGTATAAATAGGAAATTGTTGATGTTCCAATTGACCAAAGTCAACTCCACTAGACAATGATAACTGTCCAGTATTAGGCAATCGTCGTGACATTGAGTCATTGATCCACTGATAAAACATGTCATTTAGGGAAATGTGGGGAGATGTTCTCCCAAACAACAATTAGCATGTCGGTAGCCCAGTGAGCCCTACCAACAAAAAAAAAAAGATTTCTTATGTTCCAAATAGCTCTGCTATACATTCACAGCTGATGAATAGAAGGTAATTGTTGTCTGCCATTGACCTACAAATGTGCCACATGTCATGTAAGAGAACCACTGTCTAGAATTCCATGCCAAGTGCTCTGTACTTGGCTAATTTTCAAACAGGTAATTTTGAACTTTCAGACATCAAAATTCAAAAAATGACAAAAATAATAACTATTATTATCTATTGATTCATAAATTAACTCAGTCAACACCACAAAATGCATTCTACATTATACCCAAACAACTTAAAACCCTAATGATATCCAAAATCTGACCAAACCCACAAGTAAAACTCAAATCAATCGATAAATATCAATGAAAAAACAAATCCAAAACAAAAGCAAACTCCACTCATCATCTCACAATCTGACTCCACTCCACAGCTCACATAACAAGAACAAAGTCACTACAAAACTCTAGAATCCAAATGAAAAGAAAAAAAATGCCAGTCAAAGGGGAGCTTACATGAAATTTCTCCTTCCGAAAGCCGAAAAGATCCAATCTTTGGCAAATGCATGTGGATTGCAGTGAAGATCTAGAGAAGACGGACAAGACTAGGGTTAGGGTTTGGGAAGAGAAGATGAGAGGAAAGAGAGCTAAGGATTTTGAAGAAACGAGAGAACTGAAGAGATGAGAGCAGATCGAAGCAATAAATGGGCGGACAGAAGAAGGGAGAGACGCTTCCTTTTTTCTGGCCCTTTAAGATCTTTCGAAGGGATTAAAAATTTAAAATAAGCTGACGATCGCCTGTGGCAAATGTTACAGCAACTTATCATGCTATTTAAAAATCAGTAAATGGATATTTATCAAGTGAAACGACTCTTCCAAATAAAATAAAATAAAGTAAAATATTATATGTGATTAAATTTATACCATAAAAAGTTCATTTTCTTTACGATTAACTGGACGGATGAAATTGAAAATGCATCTTTTCTTTTATCTTCTAATTTTATGATTTATATCGTGTGATTGAGCATTTTAAATGCAATTTATTTTATTAAAATGTTATTGTTAGATTATTTTATTTTATTTAGTAGGGTATTTTTACTAAAATAGTATGAATTTTTCATATTTAAAATGCTACAATAAATTCTCTGTGGCCCTTGCACGCAGACTATGCTCAGTGAATAAAATAAGAATAGAAAAATGTGGAAAAGGTGGAAAGATAAGTTAACGTCTCTCTTGGTCTGGGGAAGGGAGAGGAGAGAGGGATGAAATTCAAATTTGTAAATGGGTGAGGGAAGTCAAACTGGTTAGGATGGAAATGTGGACCCCACCTCGTCCACACACATGCCAACCGTAGATCCGGTGGGCCTGCTATGAACAGATCATTAAAATCATCATGTACAACTAATAATATTTATTAATTATTATATGTAAATGGGCTTTGATGAGCCAGTAGTCAACTTCATTTACATGATCATATGGGCCACAATAATTGCATTCTTATAAAACATGATTAATTTTAGGTGCCCATTCTCTTACGGGAGATTTCTTTTATCTCACATGGGATTCAGTCCAAATCGGTTTTCCGACTGTATAGTAAGGGATCCGATTAGTGCATCGATTTATGAAAATACGATTTTTTTTAGATGTTTCTTACGTACGAAAAGTGGAAGAGTAAAGTGGGTATTTACTAAATTCCACGTGTGAGATAAAAGAAATCTCCATGGGAGAATGGGCAATCTTAATTTTTGTTGATACATAATTATGAGATTGTTCAAGGAATCATTTTATGTCAACTTAATCTGATCGGGTCAATCAATTTAGTCATATGTAAATATTTTTTAATTACTTTAATTTAGAGATTTTTTTTTAACATCATGAACTCCTTGAAGCTCATAGAAAATTAGAAATATAAAATAATATTAATTAAAAATAGTTATATATTGGGTCTTCATGCATGACCCGATTTTACGTATGTCAATGTTAATTGTTAACATATTTTATGAGTAGCTTCTATAGGTGACATGGCTCTGGACTTCGTAGAGCTCACAAGGGTGGAGGTTCAATACATGAAAATAAGTGTATTTGAAAGGTATTTTATGATGACACTTGTCGGAAAAAAAAGAAGTAAATCCATTATATTTGAAAAGCTCCTCTGCTAGTTGTTGCTGTAGGCAATTGTCGTTGGATAAAAAATTCCACACATTTTATGAGGATAATGATCTGTGCACCATGAGTTTTCATCATACTACACCATCCTTAAAAGAAAAATACCATTTTGCCTTCTCGTTTTTTAAAAAAAAAGGAAGAGAGAGAAAATTAAAAGTAGTGGCAAAATTATCTTTTTCTTTTAAAGGTAGTGCACGATGATTAAAACGCATGGTGCAAAGATTATTACCTTTGATACTAAGTTATAAAAAATTCTTCAAGAATATTCTAACCCACTTCAAAAACAATATACCATTCAAGATACTTATCTTTTAAACCAGGGGTATAAAATTGATTCGGCCGATAACGATATATCGGATTCTCTCTCCTCTTTTTTTTTTTTTGAAAAACGGCAGATATTGCAGATATGATACGGCCGTGTTATCGGCATATCGGCCGATATTTGTATTGTTTTAAACTATTGAAAATGTGAGTATATTTGACTAGTGCCCATTCAAAAGAAGAAAAGTTATGTGAATAGAGAGTGTGACGGATTATTTGGTGTCGGTGAAAGCCGATAAGGTGGAGCATGGACTACCTAGTGTCACGGATTTTTGGCTCTTATTAAGATAAAAGGCCCATTCTGCTTTTAGCTTTAGCCTTTAGACTATGGAATGAATGTGGACCAGTTTTCCATTGATTCTCACTGTTTCAGTCTCACACAATCAACCATGTTATGTTATAGCTTTTGAGTTTTGTGGTTATGATAAAAATTTGGGCTGAAAGTGGGGGGAAAGTGAGTTCATTTCTTCCTAGGAAAGGTTTGAATTCTAATTTTTAAGCAAAAAAGAAAAAAAAACAGATTATGAATAATAAAGGTGATGATGTATTGAGACATGTGATTCACTAACTTGGGGCACTCAATTTTTAAAGGAGGCAAGGAATTTGTGAATTTAAACCATTGAACCGATTGAGGCCCACTGATCATGTGGACTTCCACCAAATTTAGGGTCAAAACCCTGACCCGAGATATCATGCGGGTCGGGTCATGCAAGTCAGGTCTAATTGAGAAAGCATAGATCCATATGGAATTCAGGTCGGATTATGGATTTTCAAATTAACCCGACCCAATCCGATTTGGCTAAAATTAGGCTAAAATGGATTCAAAATGCGGGTCGAATCAGAATTCGTATTGAGCCAGGTTAGAATTCAGATCGGGTCGGATTGAGAATTTCGTGTCAGAAGTTCAGATCGGGTCAAGTTAAGTTTTAAGAAACTCAACCCGACCCGATTTCACCCTAACCAAATTAATCATTATTGCAGAATCACTCCACCAGTATTCTCTTAAGAATACAGACACCTGAGCAAGTGGACCTGTGGGGTCCACACAAGTATAGTGCGTATCAAGGGTATTATTGAATGATTCTATGGGTGAAAAATCGAGTTCATTTAAAAAGTCATAATCTTTTAAGAGTCTAAAAATCAATGGTTAAAATGGAGGGTAGTTCTACCGGTTTTATTACTCCTATATAAGATTAATGCAATTATGGGCTTAAGTATTGGAGATGTCGCATCATTAACAAGTGATTATTATTCTAACTTCATAATTGTAGGTTCTCATCCCATAGTTAGAGTTAGTTGATCCCACGGGTAGAAATCTCGGTATTGGCCGGATATTGGCTGATATCTGATATCGGTCGATAAATTTCTCTTTTTTCTTTTTACAAAAACTACCAATATCAGCCGATATCGGTGATATATATCGGATATCAGCAGATACATATCGTATCGACCGAGATATCAAGTTTTAAAAATCGAGATGGCCAATATAATACGTATTGGCCGAGATTATTACCCCTGGTTGATCCGTTTAAAAATTGTCAAATCCATACATGAGAGTGATTTCTTGATAAATGAGATAAAATACTTTTGTGATGATGATGATGAGTAATTGAATATAATATTAAATCATAAAATTGATAAAAGCTTTGATGATAATGATGATGACGACAATAATATTGATGACAGGGTGTTCGCTATGTTTCTTGCTTTTCTGGGCCAAATCAATTTTGGCAATCCTGCAAATTTGGAGTTGGGACATTAAAACGATAACCAATTTCCATGACTGAAATTAGATGCAAAATTACAAATATCTTTTTTGCATTTCTACTAAATTACTAACTGCTCATCAGATTAAGACTTGGACTGAAATGAAATAGTCAATAGTCATTATTTACACTTTGATGTCCCATTTGTGAGAAGAATCAGTGTCCAAATCAATTTCCTTCCTGTCTCTCTATTCTATTCTTTAGCTGGTCAAAGAGCTCCAGTAAAACCTACTTATTTCTTACAATTTATAACTAATATTTTATTTAAAAGTTTTCCTTGCATATACTTAAAATATAGATATTTTTATATAAGTCTGAGAGAGTAGATCTTACTTTTTGTCATTCTATATTTTTTTCTACTGAGGAAGTGGGCTTTTATAATCTAAATTTCAGAGAGAAATATTCTCTAAATATTGAGTGGGTATAAAAACTGATGATGATATTGGCCGTATAAATTTTGATCGTATTGCAATTTTGAAATTTAAAATTTTGATTCCTATAAAATCATTAATATTTTATGACATATATCTATCGAATTTTTTTTTTTCTTAAATTTTTTCGTTGATTAAATTCTCTCTCCATCCTACTCTGGTAATTTCGTTCTTGAAGTTCCATTCATCAATCACACTCAGCTTATACTTTATTAAGGAAGAAAGACAGAAAGAACAAAGCTCATTATTATGAAATATGAAAAGAAACTCGTATGAAGATTTACAAGAAGGCCGCAAATAATTGACAAATGATACAGAAAATGCATGCGATACGTGAAAAAAGAATGATAAATTGATAATATTAGGAGAAAATATATATATATACGTATATTTCTTTAGCTGGAGCCTCTTTGGAGCATCTCATTGTACTGTAAATAAGAGATCTGCCTTTGTAGTTTCATCTGCTCGTAAAATCTAGCTATGAATTCCTCTGCCTTTGAATCAATGCCTTCTTCTTCTTCCCTTGATACTTCGCCTTCATAATCTTCACCCACATCACTTCTATGATTGTAAATAGCATCATCATCGTCGTCAATGTCGATGTCGATGTCGAAAGACGGGTTAATGCAGGGAATGTGAGGGAGGTATTCGAATCTCAACGAAGCAGGCCGATGCGTCTTGAAATTGAACATTGGAGTGTCGCCGAAGGAGAATTGTCGCTCGCCGTAAGTAATGGAATCATGGGCAGTGGTGCGGAGGGTTTTGATATAGTTGCGGAGGAGATCCGCCACCATTCCACGCTTGAAAATGCCGCCTTTTCTGGCCCATTGTAACGCTAGGCGGAGGAGGTTCCATGCTCTCTTCTTCCCCATTCTTGTGAACTGTTAAGAAGTGATAGCCTTGAAAGTAGCAGAACAGGTAAAAGCTGTAGAAGAAGAAGGAAAAATGAGATTTAAGAAGTTGAGAAACTGTTGGATGATTGAAGAAAGAGTGACGAGGACTTTAATATATATGAGAGAGAGAGAGAGAGAGAGAGAGAGGGGGGGGAGGAACACGGTTCGGGGATGATACGCGGAAAACAAAACAAAGCATGTGCTACGTTTACCATAATACCCCTGATTTGTTATTTGCATTACGAAAGCCCAAGGTTCGCCATACAGACAACATACCTCTTTTCATTTTTAGATTTGAGATTTTCATTTTACCCTTCCATGTTTTTAGGTGTGAATCCGTCAAAAATCTGTCAAATTATAAAACTATTATCATAAACACAGAAGAGTAAAATAGTAATTTCACACCTAAAAATAAAAAATGTGGTATATATATGACTAGCCAAATTCAATGTTAGAAAGTTAAAAAATAAATTAAATCCATGTTTATGATAATAGTTTTATAATTTGACTCATCTAAGTGAACTTTATGAACCTTATATGATATATTTTTTATATTAATGCGTTGTCATTATATTAATTGACAATGACGTAAGAGGTTACAATGAAATACCTAATCTCTACTGAATAAATATGCTAAGATGAATGTATGAGAATTTAAATTTTGATCTGCATTTTTGTCAAATGAATGATTTATCACATCTTTGTAACTGTAGGCTTAACTAATGTATATAGATTGAAAATTAGAAGATTTATGATTTACGCATGCTCGTGGGATTCTCACCTTCACATTTCATGAGGAAAAATCTATCCGCCGCGTCTTTGTAAATGATGGTGTGGAAAGGGGGCGTTTTGGTCATTTCATGGGTAGAATGGTTACTTAGAAAAAGACTACTTATTACCAGTTTCTTTACCTTCCCTTCTCTTCTCTTTCTTATAAACAAAAGAATGACGTCTTTCTTTATTGTATGTCTTAAGGAAAGGAGAATCCCAAGCTTGAGATAGCTTAAGATTTAAGAAAATAGCTGTTGGTTGGTTGGATTGAGAAGGCCATGATTGGCTCTCTTCTTCAAACCGTGTCTCAAAAAAGAATTAATCTCTGTTTTAAAACAAAAAAATAATAAGGTAAACGTCCCAGACTTCTCTGTTGTACCTTAATAGGACAAAGTAGTGGGCCAATTGGGTTCAGTAGGGCTAGGCCATGGCCATCATGGAGAGATGGATCTAAATTTCTCTTAACTTTTCTTTTTCTTTTTCCTCCTTTTCATTCGAGTCATTAGGACTGTATTTGGATGAAGGGTAAATTTTGCAGGGTAATCTTTGATGAGGAATTACTCTGAATACCCTTTACTTGAAATAGGGTTTTCAAAAGTGAGAGGGGAGAGATAAAAAATTAATATTTTACCTCTACCCTTTAATTACCAA
The DNA here is from genome assembly GCA_022113865.1 of Chimonanthus praecox. Classification (NCBI taxonomy): domain Eukaryota; kingdom Viridiplantae; phylum Streptophyta; class Magnoliopsida; order Laurales; family Calycanthaceae; genus Chimonanthus; species Chimonanthus praecox. The sequence continues at coordinate 11,652,817 of CM039086.1, read as the reverse complement.
ATAAGTAACGCCCAATTACCCTCATCCAAACTCAGCCTAGAAGTAATCTCTGCAAGAGTAAGTAATAAAGCCTTAATAGGATTAGTGAATTTATGAGTCAAGAGCCCCTTAAACTTTCCTACAAGAGTTACAAGGCCTTATGTGATAAAGGGCCAAGAGTCTCTTGAAGTTGGATGTTTATCTATAAAATATAAAGGGTATGATTCTCTCACATGCATTTTGTGTAACAAGACAAAGGATTTAGGGTGTTGCCCATTTTACCCTTCCACTGTCGTACGAAAGCATTTTTAAAAAATTCATTGATCCGGTCAGTGATTCGATCAATGATCCGATTTGGTGTTCTATATGAAAAAAGTCTCACTCACTTAAATAAATTTCAGTGAGCTGATTTATATCGCAATGGAAGGGTTAGTGATCCGGTGAGCCGATTCGAAGGGTTCAGCGAGTCGGTTTGAAGGGCAAAATGGGCAATACAGTAAAATCCGTATCAGGTTATACAAAACTCCTGTAGGAGGATTGATACCCAATATAAATACATGAGAGCTATGCAAAGAAAATAAATAAAGCAGCTGAGACACTAAAATTGCCACTAAAAAGGAACTTGGAGAGAGTGAGTTTTGGCAAAAATAGCAGCTTGTCCTCAGTTTTTTTTGAGGTGGTCAAAAGAAGACACAAGGAGTTCATATTATTCTTAAACAGTTTTTTTTTAAAAAAAAATAAGTTTTGTTTTTTTTTTTTTTGAATTTTTCTTTATTTTCTATATTTTGGATTCTTTTACATTTGTCAGCAAAATTTGATGAAACTGTTTCGTGTTCATGGAAATCAGAAATTATGGTCAACTGAGGCGAGTTCTTTAATTATGGGTATGGGAGGGAGTGGGCAGGTTTATGGTTAGCCATTACTGCATATTTGATGGTTCCACCTTGATTGCATCATTTATTTCCAAAACTCTAAGCTCAGTCTTAAAGTTTTATTTTGAATTTCATAAAGATAGAGAATTTAATGAAGTTTAGTACTTGTATAAAATTAAAGTAGATATCTATTATATATATTAATTATAAGAAAAAGTCTTTTTAGACATCTCTAAACACTTCATTTTAGAAAATAAAATGAATAATTGACAACAAAGTTCCACATCTGTTATATTTAATTAGATCCAATGGCTATTTTATTTAATAGACTATTTTCTTTTGAATTAAAAAATCAACAATTATTTATTTAATCTTATCAGATTATAAGACTACACTATACTATCACATAAATATTATAAAGTATGCAAAACAATAAATTGCCATGCTGTATAAGGCGTGAAAGCGTGTAATTCTATTAAACTTCCACAGTTTATGCGTTCCTCAAAAGTGACATAAGTGAGACGAGGCTTCTACAATTTAATTTAAATTTCACACTTAAAAATAAAGCTATGTTGAATGAACATGTAAAATTGAATAAATGATTATTGATATAAATATTTAAAATAAATAATTTCATTAAATATTTATAATTATCTATTTGCTTAATTGGATAGAATGAAACTCCCAATTAACTGTCTATTTCACTTACGTTGACAATATATTACTTAAGTTTGGTAGAATTTAGTAAACTCTGTAACGGGTTGAAATATCAGTATCAGCCGATATTTCGGCTGCAAAATTTCTCTTTATTTATTTATTTTTAAATTAAAACCACTGATATCGGCAAATATCAGCCAATACGATACGTATCAGCCAATATTAAAACACATGCTCTGTAAAATGATGTGTATTATGGAAATTAAAATTGAATCATGACTCAATTATGTTAAGTATAATATCATTTTTGAACCATGTCTTGCGTATTATGCTATATGAAGTAAAGTCCAATAACTCTGAAATTAAATAATTATTGTTAATATGAGAATTTAAAAGAAATCATCTCATTAAATATGTACAATTATCTAATTTAAATGAAATAAAATAGATGGATGAAATGAACTTCTTGTCGAGTGTTCATTTCATTTACTTAAATAAAACCGATAAAGATATCTCAATTGGAGCTCAACAGGTGAAAAAAACATGGTCTGATAGCCTGATCCTCACAATACAACAATAAATTCACAGATGCTTGACCTATATAAACAATGCTACGAATTTACAATGGACACAGCTAAATAAAAAATGACATCCCTTATCCAATCCCGACTTATACTTACTATAGAGATCACCACTGTTGATTTCATGGTATTAAAAAATTCAACCTCAGTGTCCTGAGGGCCACCTCATTGCTGCCAAGCAGGGATTAACATTTCCTCCTCCTGAGAATCTGTTCCATTATTTGTTTACCCCAGAATCAGACTTGGCCCTTCCTCACGGCAATCTGGTAAGAGTATCATGCATTGTGCTTGCTGTCCAAAGCTCTAATATAGACAGTAGTCATTTGGAAGTCTTAATGCAGTTATCGCAGGGACTAGGGCCATATTTACATCGACGACTGTCAAATTGCTCTCCAAAATGTTCGAGAAGTGTTTGCCTCCGACATTCAGACTAAAATCCATAGAAAAATTGTTGAATAAGCTTCCATGTAACAATGTTTGAAGCTACATTCACATTGCCTTTTCTTCCCACATCATTGAGTACTGAACTACTGAGCATCTAGGAGAAGTTTGGAAGCAGAATTCACTATTGCAGGGGCAGAGCCAAGTATTTTCTCCACAGGGGTAGGTGGGGAAGGGGCAAAGTAAATGTATTGATTTATCATCAATATATCACATCACAATCTTCATTAATGTAATCATTAATTAATTTGGACCATGAGTTACTTGAAGTTCATGATTTGAAATCTAGTAAAATTTTTGATTCCTCCAATATGTAGATCAAAACTTTGTATGATCCATTGTTAGTCATGGGTAGCCGACTTCTTTATTAAAGAGCTCTACAAGTTTTGTCCTTTTAAATCCTTTCACAGGCAGAAAGTAAGGTTTTCATGGAAACGCTAGGAAAAAGCCTGTGAAAAGCCTTTCACATGGATCATTTTGGTAATAAAATTTGGAAAGGCCTGAAGCAAGATCAACACTTGTGGGTTGGTTTGCTGGGGTGGGGGCGGGGGGTGGAAGGAGTAGATTAGGAATTAATGAAAATGTACACACAAGCCCCAATGTTACAGAAATTTTCTGAAATATCGAAGGAACCATGGCCCCCAACAACCAACATCAAGGTCCTATCCCACCCTTCCTCCGCCACTGGCTTACTGTGATTTCCATTCTGTTACCACTTACCACCGTGACAACAGAGAGGGATGGAATACCATCCGTTCTGCCAATTTATTCAAATGGATAATCTTTTAAAAAAAAATATACATTAACAGAAGCTAAATTTAAGGAGAGGATAAATGTACCTTTAATTCACAGTATTCTTGCATCTTCCTTGCTTGAGCCATACTCATCTTAAAGCTTTGACTCTTACAGCCTTGGCCATTCCGTAACATGCATACAACCCGGCTGAAATCTTTCTTCTGGTACAATACAATGCACACTGATGGAAGACTGTCCCTTCCAGCCCTACCTGATTCTTGGTAATAGCTTTCAATTGATTTGGACAGTGTGTTGTGCACAACAAAGCGCTGTAAGAATGAACAAAACAATCAGAAATATAACTCAAATGAAAACAATAGCAACTGCCACCTATGTAACGAGGAAACAAGGTGTTTTCGCTTCACTGTTGAGTGGATCCTTTCAGGTTCTCATTATGGATCAGGGGTCAGGACCTTTCTCTAAGAAAGCCCAAGAGCGTGGAGCTTGTACCTCAGGCCATAGTGTGATTTGTAAGGGGAGAACACAAATGGTAGGTCTTTGAAAAAAAGGTTCTCCCTGAGTAAGCTTATGTGAAAATTAAGCTGATTCAGGCGGGGGCACAGGCATGTGAATTGGGCTCAGCCGTAGTAATGTATTTGGTTGCATTCCTTTGTAATTCTGTTGTCATATGAGTGACATGCCCAAAATCTCTTTGGGTTTGTTGTAGGTTGTGTACCTTCACTCGTATGAAATAAAAATAATTTTGTTCTTTCAAAAGTTAAAAATGGTGTTTTTGCCATGACGACACTGAGACACATCCAGCACTGTGGCATGTGGTTCTGTATATATATAACTTGCCTTTACTAATAATCATTGAAAGCAGTACATTAGTATTGACTTTTCAGTTTTAATGTCATTCTTTCCTTAATATAAATAAAGTACTCCTTGTTTGCCTTCACATGGTATACATGCATGCCAAAGTTACATCCTGGTCATGGACATGGACCAGTTTGGGTATAGAGAACCTGTTTTATCATGCCAATCAGACAAACCAACAGTTAAATTGAAGGCCACTGGTCAATGGTCAGACATCAGCCCTGGGTCATAAATGGTTCTCATGATGCAGAAGGCAAGCATTGGAGCCAGGCCTTGGATAATTACCATATACTACTAAAATATTGCTTCTATTTTATACATTAGCAAGGATTTATACCACTTCTTGAAGTAGCAGCCTCCAACAAGAGACAAAATGCAGATTTTTTTAAGTAACAATGATTAGTGACAATGTACTTATGAAGTCATATACAGAGAGGAATCAATCAAGCGTATCAAGGAAACTATTAAACCAGAGAATGAACACTACATACCACATCAGCTTTGTCAATCCCCATTCCAAAAGCTATGGTGGCACACACAACATGCACCTCTCCAGTATGCCACTTCTTTTGCACAGAAACTCTTTGGCGAGCAGCTAATCCAGCGTGGTAGTATACTGACTTTATCTTGCATTTTTCATTCAAATAATTGGAGACATCCACACATTCACTTTTTGAAAGGCAATAGACAATTCCACACATATTCCCAAAGCGATCTTTTAGCAATTGCCCAAGCTGCTTTAAGGAGTCCTTACTTTTACCGATCACTTCATACTTCAGGTTTGGTCTATCAAAGCTTGTTTCAAGAACTAGAGCATGGGGAATTCTTAAAGCACTTAAAATGTCCTGCATAAAATTCATCAAATCTAAGAGTAAAAAACCACTTTGATAGTCCTCAAGACCACAGCTTCAGCAATTGCTCATGGGTTGTACTGTCATATTGGTGATTGAACTTTACATGGGGTAGGTCACATAATGGCTCTGTCTGGAATCTGGCAAGTGGAACTTTAAACAGGTTTCTCTAGGGAAACGAAAAGAGGGGGTCCTTGCTTTCTACCTCAGGTTGCTTGGCAAAAACTGGGGAAGGGATAAGTCGGAGAACATAGATTTGACAGGGAGGAACCCAAGTAAGAGTTCCCATGCATCGTCTACCCCTCAAGGAAAACACAATCCCCAAGTGGAAAGGAACTTGGCACCTCAGGAAGCATGGCTTTCCTGAAAACTCATCCAGATGAGGTAAGTTGAGGCTCCCTAGAGGATATGAAGTTCCCTGTCCAAATCGATGCATGTATAGGGTCCTTCAAAAAATTAATGTTATTTTTGAAACTACTGAGTCTAGTCTCAAACAGGGGTCCAAATATCGGCCGATAATGGCCGTTTTTCTAAAAAACAAAAAGGGGAGAGAAAAATATCGGCCGATACTGAATTTTGAACCCCTGATCTCAAATGTAAACTTTGCAATCTAACGGTTTTAAATGTCCATAGATCAAAGCATGTTAAATGGGTTCTTTGAAATTGGAGAAATACCCATGACAGTTAACTTCATGGGTTTTTAACTGTAGAAGTTGGAATCTTCATGGATTATTCTAATACTAGCATAACACACTATTTTATATGGCCATCTTTCAGAAAGAAAAAAGAAGAGTGTTTTATATGGAAACACAACTTTTTGTCTTTTGCAATCTACTAAAGTATTAAGTATTTCTTGTTGGATTGGTTTAGGTTTATAAATCAACAAAAAATAATTTTTGGAAAATATAATCGTGATAGACCTTTCACGGGTTTTTTATGGATTCTTTTCATACAAGTTGGATTCTTCATGGATTATTCTAATACTAGCATAACATTGTTTTATATGGTGATCTTTTAGAAAGAAAAACGTTTTATATGGTGACAAAGTACTGTCACAACTTTTTTATCTTTTGCAATCTACTAAAGTATTAAGTATTTATGGTTTTGATTTGGGCACCGCACCATCTCACAATATATTGAGAGATAATTGTTAGATATTAGAAAGAAATCGTGAGATGATTTCTGGTGTTGCTGAAATCAGAACCCTCTATTGTTGGATTATTATAGGTTTATACATTAATATTAATGTTTTATTTTATTTTATTTTATTTAATAAATACCTATTTAAGTTTCTTAAGTATTATGGTGAATCTAAAAATCTACATTTTCAGATTTGTGAAATCCAACAAGAGTACTTGTATGTGTTGGATTCCAACACACGTACAGTAATGCAACTTAGGATCAAAGGATTGGGGTTAAGTGTAAAGAGAGAATGTCCATTCAAGGCCTATCCAGGATGCAGCATGACTGAATGGTTCTACGCTGGTAACATGGCCAATCAACTGGCAATAATTTTAAAATATTCGATCCCTTTCTGATTTCAAACTTGTCATGACACCCCACAAAGAACAAACAAATAAAAAATCTTTGTACCTTCCGAACAGATTGAGTTGCAGTGGCAGTTAATGCCATGATGGGAACATCCGGGAAATTTTGCTTCAGGCATCCCAGTTCTCTGTAGTCAGGACGAAAATCATGGCCCCATTGGCTAGGAAGCACATGAGAAGCAAGCAAAAGTAAATAAGCAATTGTCACTAAAAAATAGAAGTAAATAAACAACGAATATTCAGGTTAGACAAGGAAGACATGTATTATATGCTCAACCCCAAATGATCCACTAGAATATTTAAATGAAAACAGGTGCACCCAAAAGTTGGGATAACTATGGATTTTGCTGAACTTCCACTCTGCTTATAATTGTGTTACATTTATAAAGTACCCCAAATGTGCATAGCTAACAATGTGATTCTAGTACAATGGCATACCTCACACAATGTGCCTCGTCAACAACAAATCCTGCTAGTTGTGCCTGCCACACAATTATAATTAGGTTTTCATTGTAGTATAGCACTGGAGAAACACTGGTCACAACAACTATGATTAATACATAAATGTTTCCACATTGATATAAAGATCAGATACTAACCTTTTGATGCAGGCACTTAAGTATCTCCATGAACTGTAAGTTTCCAGCAATTCTTTCAGGGGTGACATACAAGAGTTTACAGGATGGATTATATTTTCTAGAAAAAAAAGAAATAAAAAATAGAACCAGTCAATATGATGAAATTCTTTCAGGGGTGACATACAAGAGTTTGCAGGACGGATTATATTTTCTAGAAATAAAAAAAAAAAAAAAATAGCACCAGTCAATATGATGAATATAAGGACCATTAATAATATTTTGATATTGAATTTGCTTGGTCCTTTTTTTATTTTGAAAAGAAAAAGTCTCTTCCTGATCTTTAATTCTTTTGGTAAACTAAGATCAATAAGGGAATGAATATTCAACTCCTGAACTGCCATCATCTCTATGAACTGTAAGTTTCCATCAATTCTTTCAGGGGTGACATACAAAAAAAGAAATTAAAAAACAATTAGCACCAGACAATATGATGAATGTAAGGATCATTAACAATATTTTGAGGTTGACTTTTCTCAGTCCTTTTCTTAGAAGAAATAAGTCTCTCCCTGAACTTCAATACTTTAGATAACTCTACCAAGATCAAAAAGATATGAGTATTTGAATCCTGAACTGGTACGAAGACAAATGCTGCCTAAGCATCTTTTACTCTGCACTTCTGCAATCTAACAGAATCAAGTTATAAAAGTGTCACTTAATTATTTCAGCTCCTTGACTACTTCATGCAGCCTATTTACAGCCCAAAAGTGATTGGGCGTGCCATGAGAATTATCCAAGTTTTTGGTTTTTGTATCAGCATTAAGTAATACAATTTTCAATCTCACAGCACAGGCACAACTATTTCTTTTTCTATTTAATAGAACAGTTTTTTATGGTACTACTAGCAGTTTTTTACTATTGATAAGTGACAAGAATCAATGCTTATAATCGGAAAAACAGAACATATCCATGATCAGATCAAACAACAATAGATCCTTGCCTCAGCTCGTGGATAACTGCTGATGCTTGGGAAGTAGATTGTTGAGAATTCAGAAAAGTTGCTGGTATTGCAAACTTCAGGTTCAATGTGATAATCTGATCTTGAATGAGAGACAGTAAAGGGCATATGACTATGGTAACACCTGGATGGAGCGTTGCTGGAAGCTGTAGATAATAAAATAGAAGAAATGAGTGAACAGACACATATATTAGGGTACTGTCAAAATCACTCTTGGACTGGGCAGGGAACAAGACTCAGCAAAATCACATGGGTATTGGCCTAACTTAACCAAGTCCAACCAAAACCTTACTATACGGTTACGCCCACGTCCACAAAATGAATCAAACCCTAGAAATCACCATCGTCATTGCCAAAGCCATGTTTCCCATCTTTATAGGGTTGGTAGTCATCATTTAATTTACAAATTGTTTTCCATGGGTCGACTACTTGTTTGATGCCCATGAGTCTTGAACCACATCCTTCATGGTTGCAACAATGAGCACTAAATTAACAACAACAACAACCCCTAGTGTAAAAATAGTGCCACAGAGAGAGAGAAAGAGTGCTAAAATTACCCATCTTGTCCCTAGCTTGGTATAGACCTTTCAAATGATCTGTTTTTGTCCCTAGTGATCAGGATGTGGGTCCCTCCTTATCCATCTTGTCAACCATCCTAACACTTACTACCTTCCCCATGAATTGTCATCCAACTAATTTGACACCCATTCAGCAACAATCTTAATGTAACTTCACCTAGTTTGATATAAATTTTCCGTTGAATATATAAGAACCATACAATAGCAATTAATGGGTTGATCTTGCCAAACTGCATTCAAGGTATACCCTCACTATATACCACACTCATCAATGAATTGACATTCATCAAGGCAGGCCCTTACAATGACTACGTATGCGCAATTATGCATAAAACAAATGCTTAACTATATTGTGGAGGACTGTGGTGACATGAAAATATGGAATTCAATCCCTGAAGCCAATTAACATTTGCTCTGATCGACATCCATGGACTATGCCAAGAGAAAAGTATCTTGTAGATCACAACAACTATTTGCACTGAATTACATAGTTGCATTAAACAATTGATTGAAATACAGGGGTGTACTCTCACGTTTTACACCCAGGTGCACCTAAATAGCAATAGTGCATCAGTTCTTCCTCAAGGCTAAGATCACAAATATATATATAGCATTTCTACCCTGTGGGTGCTCATGCACAACTCTGTGATCAGCCTTGCAATTCATGGAAGAAACTACAAAATGTGTTCTCAGCCTAAGACCATTGGTATCTGATGATTAATGTGTCATATGCTATTTTCTGGTTTAACAAATGCAAAATGTACATTACTAGCAGACTGCAGTTTGTGCAATCCGGCGGAGTATGGAACTTGCTTGCCAAGGATATCCAAGGAAATTGACCTTCAAAATTCATTAATAGCACAGAAAAAATACCTGTTATTTTGATAAATATAAAGTTTCTGTCAGCTTTCACTCATCAGCATTTGACAAGGCATGTAAATGTGGACCATGTTGAGTTCATTTTGACCATTAATTTTGAATTTTTTTTTCTTGTTAAAATAGAATTTAGTACTTAGTTATGGTCCCTCACATGATATGTTACTCGTGCTCTCGATCGATTGTAGGACCATGTACACAAAATCAAAATTGAGGATACAAAGCAAAAACCAATCAGTGCTCATATCAAGTAGATACAGGTGGGATCTACTCTTGACCAATCCAAACTTCATGTGGAACCACAAGATCATGACCCATACTCATGTGACCTTCACAAATAATTCAAAAAAAAAAAAAAAACCCTAACCTGATTTCAAAATTACATATATTATATATATCCAATATGGACATACACGATTCCATGAATAGTATTCATGCACTGTCTTTGGGAAACAATGAGAAGACTCACTCTGTACTCAGTGGGACAGAAGGTTTCACTATTTAATCCTTACAACAATTATTATGAGAAAAAAAACACATCATGTAACAACTGATGGACAAAATCCAATGGTCTCAGCTTAAGGATGCATTTATGTTTCATGTGTAAATTGTGTAACAATTTACAATTATGCGTATGTGTGTGTGTGTATAATCACCCGAGCACCAGTGCTCAGATAAGCAACATTTGGACCAGGCCACCTGGGTCTATTAATCTTTGTGACCTTCAAAAACATATTTAGAGTGATCCTTCAAGCTGATTTTGGTAGGACTATATCCAGGCACAGACCTTTTAATGAACCCATCCTATGGTCTCAGGTAAGCACCACATAGGTTGCACATGAAGGTACACTAAGGGCATGTGGGTGTTCTGGTATGTACATACAAATATAGACATGTATATGTATGTACATATGTACAATATACTGAAGATGGAGCAAGTGCATCTGGATGGAAATAAAGGCATCATGATGTATAAGGAATCTAAATGAATTAAAAGATAGAAAGGTTATCATATTACACAAGGTGCTAATACCTGGTAACATAGACTTTTCCCCCACCAGTGGGCATAAGAACAAAGCAGTCTCTCTTTGCCATAGCTTCTTTACAAGCCTGATGTTGCAGAGGCCTAAATGTTTTGTTGCCAAAGATTACAACATTTGCCAATTCAATGTCATCTAGAGCCTGCAGTTCTTCATATCTGAGGGTTGCATTTGTATCATTTAATGTGCTGGTGCATGCTGGCCTGTTGGAAAATAATGGAGCTCGTTCTTGTGTAATGGTACTCTCTTGTCCCTTCAGACTCAATACAACAGTGTCAGAAACCATCAAAAAATATTCAGACCATCTAAGTCTTGTTAGTACAAACTATTGATTCAAAGACTAAGAAACACTTCGCATTCCTAACAGTCCAAATTTCCAAACCACTAGGGAACAATAATATATAGTAGCAAAAACACGGAAAAACAATAGGGAAAATTAGGCCTGCAGGGTTAGAACATTTAGATTTAACCAACACGAGATGTTGCTAGTAAAAAGTCTTTTAAAAAAACCAGAAAAAAAAATGTTTCTTTGAATGTTGGACTAGAGCGGATAACATTTGTTCATTTAATTGAGACTGTTCAGGGAGAAAAAGGGATAATAATAAAGCCAAGAAGCAGACTGTGCTTTTCAGGCCATGGGAACCTTGACTTCTTTTTCTTTTGTTTTGAAATTTAACCTTGACTTTCTTTTTTCTGCTTTAGGTGGCAAACTAGCTTTTATAGGCGACGAGTCTATCTTGGAAATGGCTTCTTTAAATTCTAAGATTTAAGAGGAATGGATTATTGATTGAATGCAGGCAAATGGTTGTTATGTTGGTTTCTCTTTAGCAGGAAGAGAGAATAATATCACCAAATTTGTTCAAGATTATTAGGCAGCAAGTGGTAACACCGTCATTGAAGGTTCTTTTGACGAAACCAGAAAAACTTTTCGCCACAAAAAGGAGCTACAAGGCCTATTGTTGTCAATCAACTATGACTGGCCAATTGCTGAGAAACAAGAGATGTCTTCTTCTCACCCATGAAAGTGGTCACCTGGAATGTTCAAGGTATGTGTGCTGCTTCAAAGTGAGTAATTTATAAAAAAATATGCTTCCTTAGGTTCGGTTTCTATTCTTTTGCTTTAAGAGACCAAGTTATCTCAATTCCTGGACCAAAGCTTCAGAAGAATCTGATTTAAGCCTTCCCTTAGTTGGTGTGCTACGCCTTCAATCAGTGTTTTCAGCGGGTGGGGGGGGGGGGGGGGGGGGGGGGGTGGGGGGGTGGGGGTGGGGGAGGGTGGAGGATTGCCTTAATCCAAGATACTGATTTTCTTTCCTTTGTCAACGATTCATTGGAGATTTCTTTGTTTCATGTCAAGGCATATCAAATCATAGATGTTTAGTCATCACGTCAGTCTACGACCACATTATTGTTAGTTTTCTCCCCATTAGAGATTTTGCAACTCCTTAAGCATAGTCATGATGCTCAGAAAGGATTTAGGGCCCATTTTGTTCCAATCATAGCAAGTTGAAAAGTGAAGCTAATGCACAGGCAAAATGGGTATGAGTAGTGATGCTTTGCACACCTGCTGATATAACAGTCATTGGGCTAAAGCTGTCCCAGTCCACTTCCTTGGTGGAATTTTATCTTAAATATTGACAATATTATGTTCTAGTAGCGTTTTCAATTTAATAAATTTTCAACTGCTTCCTGTCTCCAAAAAGGAAAAAAAAAAAAAAGATGATGAAAAGCACAACTCCACAAATATAGCAATGACTGAGCACATAGTGAAAAACAGATTTCGGCACATGCATCTTTTCAAGATACAAGATCACATAGAATTTGGGAGCTACTTCAGGTCAAAGAAATGACATTTAAACTTCTTCTCTGCTGTAAAGAAGACAAAACATAAATTACTCCACCAATGTGTTATTTCTGAATAAAACATGGTAAAGCTTCTTCATTTACATAATGAAAAAAGGTTACTACACTACCACTACATAAGAAGACAGAAACAAAGTGATGGTGCAAGAATAGCTTACACTGGATCTTGAAGGATGTACCCCCAAACTCTTTTTATGGCTATGACTTTGGTTCCTATCCAGATGAAAGGAATGAGTAGGGCCAGTATCATGTTCATTCATCACTTCAAAATCTGGGTCTTCACCATCACTAGAAGAAATTAGACAATCAATATTTTGCTGTGCTGGAGAGTCAAGTGTTTCCTTTCTATCATTGACATAGCCACCTAAATTTTCCTCATTTTCTATTTCATAATCATCTGGAACTGCTTTCCCCAATATGTTGCTTAAAGCACCACAAGCTTCAGATTCAATGGCTTGTAAATCATCCCAGTCCTCATCGGCCGGCATAGAATCAGCAAGTGCTGCAAGATAATCATCCCCACAATGCTCCACAGTTATAAAATCTTTGCCATCTTCTCCTGCAAAAGTAAGTACATGGATTTAAAAAGAAGTGGAGAACTTACAAGTCAATTCAGGCCAGTGGCTTTGGATGTGTCTATTAAAAGTAGAACAACAAACAAGAAAGAAAGGGATCCTCCCAAGATGAGGTGGTGGGAATTGAAAGGTGAAAAGGCAAAAACCTTCAAAGGAAGAGTATCAATACTTAGTGATATCCCTATAGATGTTTGGACTTTATTGGGTGAAATTGGGATTAGCTGGTTAACTTCACTCTTTAACAAAATCATAGTTTCAATAGGATACCTGAAGAGCGATGTAAAGGCACAGTGCCCCCTTTCACAAGATTAAGGATATATTATAAATTGTTCCAGATATCAAGGTATTTTTTTTTTTGAAATGGTCCAGATATCAAGGTATTAAACTATGAAGCATACTATGACATTTTTAGGAGAATAATTGATGCAGAGCATCCTGCATCAATAATAAAGCACTACTCGAGAAGAATCATTAGGCATTCCAAAAAATAAAAAGAGTCTGTGATAGGAATCAATACTTTGGAAAACCAACTTGGATTGAGATGACTTATGAAGAAGTTCAATGATGTAGCGGGTAGGATCAGGTGAAAATATGGACGGGATAAAATGGGTTCAAGTCAGGTTAATGAATGAACGAGGTTAAATAAATGGAATTATATGATTTAATAGGTTAATGTGAGTGGTTATTGAAGGTGAAAATAAAGAGTGGAAAGGACGGTGGTTGATTTGACTATTAATGGGTAAAAGACATGCTGGGTCTAAGGTTTATGGACTATGATTGTGGGATGATAAAGTATGAAATAAAAGGGGCCATGGAATGGGGTTAGTGGGGACGCGTGTTTGAAACAACTGAATGGGCATGGTGGTGGATACAGAGAGTTAGATGGAGGCGATGGAATTAGCAGAGGCGGTGGCAAGGGTCAGATTTGGGTGTTGTGAAGAGAGGTAGATGGAGATGGGTTAGAAGGAAGGACAGTGGATGGAGAAGATGAAGGATGGTGGAAGATAGTTTGGGGAAAACCCAAATGGAGGTGAGGACGCCGGATTTGAAGCAGCAGGCCAAGCAACGGGACAGCGGCGGCAGATCTGGGCCGTGTGTCTCTGCACGGGCAGCAGAGAAGAATGAAACTTCGAGGGATGTTTCGAACGCCGTCGAAGCAAGGACCCACGGAGGAAGAAGAACTCCATCGAACGCCGTCGGAGAAGAGCAGAACCAGAATCCACCGGGGAAGGAGAAGATAAATAGGGAAGAACCCAATTAATTCATATTCATCAATAATCTGTCTATTACAATGCTAGAGAGGGGTTTTTATAAAAACCCAAAACTAAAAATAGCAATAAAAATAAAAAACGAAAATAGAAAATTAAAAATAGAAATAATCCTAAACAAATCTAATTTTACAAATAAAGCAATGGAAATAAATAAGAATAGAAATTTCCCAGATTTCTTCGATTCTTGGCCGGGTTTCCAATTCGGGCGAGATTCTGATTTTCGGATCGATACCCGTGCTACATCATTCAAACAAAAAGGGAAACATCTATATGTGGTTGTATCAACTTTGAAAAGGCCTAATAGTGCCATGATAATTAATCTAGCAAGCATCAAAAAGAAGTTCACCCCAAAAGAGTAGGTTATACAGGATACGTACCAAAGGGCAACAGTAAGTGCAAGAACAACAAGTGGTGAGATGGTTGATTATCCCGCTAAACTCCACATGGGATCAACTTCAAGACTGTATTTGTTGTTTAGTTATGGACTACCTAATTTCCTAAGTACTAGATGAAGTGCCATTGTCCATGTTATTTGCAAATGTAGTACTAAGAAATAATTAAATAATAAATTGGAATTATGGAAGATTGCTTTATAAATGAATAGTTTGAAAATTAGTCAAACAAAATAAAAAATGAAATATATGGAATGTAACTCCTAATGAATAGAGAATAAAAAGAAATGGATTAAATTGGAAATGAATTGACAACCATTGAACCAAATGGAGGATCAAATTTGGATAAAGACGCAATGTTGGATGATGAAGAAAAGACAAGTGGATGAAGTAATAATGATAGAAATATGTTTTTTTTTTTTATGATCAAGGTGTTCAGGCCTCTTAGAGCATCTGACTAATCATCAGGGCATGTGCAAGCCTCCCTACCTACACACACCGGGTAACTCTATAGGATGTGGCCCTTTGGAGTGGAGTGGATGATAAGAAAATGTTTGCTAAGATTGACGAGTGAAATAACATTAAAAGATATAATCAGAAATGGCCACACAAAGGAGATCTTGAAAATACCCTCCCCCAAATAGACGAGAAAATGAGGGAAAGTCATTTACAATGGTTTGGGTGTGTATGTAAAAACTAGAAACAAACTCTATGCAAAGATTGAATGTCTAGAAATAGGAGGAAGAAGGAGATGAGGGAAGCCATGAAAAACCTAGATTAAAGGGGTAGAAAATGATAGATTGTGGTTTGACAAAGGATGTGATTCACTGTATGGACTAATGGGTGATTAGAACTTTCAAAGCGAACCTCAGGAAAGTGGCAATGTTGATGATGATAACGATGACAATGATGATGATATGTGTGTGTGTGTGTGTTTTCGTTTTTTGGTTGGGGTGTAAGCGTGGGGTGGGATGGAATGAACCATTTTAAGTGGATATTGTCCTTAAATGGTAATTTAAGTATTAGAAGCACTAATTAAAATCTGAAAATTCAATAATCTAAGTGATTCAGGTTTTAGAATTCCAAAATAATACTTTACAGTGTAATTTTTTTTTTTGGTTTTCTAATGTAAATTTGTAAATCCCATGAAATTGGAAGTCTAAAAGATTTCATAATTCTCATTCTAGAATAAAGTTTCACCAAACTTTGAATTTTTTTAAATTCTGCAAATTCCCCAGACTTATAATTCTACCTAAGAATTCCAGATCCCAAAGAGGTGTTGGACCTCTGATGTTAGCAGCAGCTACAAAAAAGGAAAATAAGAATGGTTTACAAGGATCAACTTATATTTCAAAAACCATAAAAAAACTTCTATTTCAAAAACCAATACCTAACATCCACTAATAAAATCCCAACACACTTAGAAAAATCCTTAAGCACCCAACCACACTTCATAACTGTCCCAACCTACAAAATTATGAATCTTTGTCAATAATGGAATTTGGAGAATCCATGCACTTGTCATCATGAAAACCACTTATTTCCATTTGTTTGATTAGCACTCATCATTGGATTCAGTAAAGTGCTTTCCATTGGCCAATTGCTTGTCTAACATCCATATGACATGAACCCACAGCCTTCATGATTACAACAACAAGCACTTACCAATTGAGGGATCATGCACCAACCGCTTTAAATTTTTATATTCATGGGTGTTACTAAATGGAATCTATATACTCCATAATCTAAGTGATTCAGGCTTCATAGTTGAAAACCAACACTTCCAGATGTAATTTTTTATTGGCTTTCTATTTGAATTTTGCAAAACCCCAGAAAATCAAATAGTACAATGTCTCATAATTTATATTCTAGAATTCTGGTTTCAGCAAACATAGACTTATTTGTGGTAGCATGCAGTGAACTCCCCAAAATTCCAATTTCCACAAGAGTTTCAGAGTACAAAGTGGGCCTCACACCTCCTCCATCACTGCCCCGATAAGGATGGAATACAAGCCCAATCTCCACTAAGACAGAGTATCTGATTAAAATGCAATACATGAGCTCCACGACAGCATTTTTGTTATTTAACAAAGAAATTCATGTTTCTTTTCATTACAGAGATGACCAAAACACCGTAATAATAAGCTGCACTGTGATTGAATGCTGAATGATACTGAGACTTATCCAGGTGCCCAGGTGACAATACAAGCGCATAAACAAATGTATTAAAAAAAAAAAACAAAAAGTGCATGAGAAGAGGAAGAAGAAGAAACAGGGCAGCCGGAAAATAGGCAGCATTGAGAGTTTGAGTGTAATGGAAAGAGTTAGGGTTAGCATTTTGGGTCTTGGGGTTGATGGATTGAATACCGTAGAGACGAATCAAACGATCTAAGCACTGACGAGAAGCAGCTTCGTCGAATCCAAAATCGGAAGCCAAGCTAAGAAGGCGAGCCTTCTCTACTTCCAGATCCTCCTCCATTTCCAAATGCTCCTATTTCGCGCCAAAAACTTCCACCCGCCAACAGCACCGCTTGGTAGAGGCTTCCGTGAGAAATCATCAGTCCTATTTTGTTACTCAAATAGTTAAAAACTATGCCTGCAAATCGGGCGGGCCGAGGCAAGATTTGAGCCCGGTAAGCCCGAGACCGAATTGCAATTTATTGAGATCTTAGACTTCTTTAGATTTAAAATGATATTCTTTTTTATTATTTTACAAATATGTAATATAATATATATTGTATGTTATATAAATTTATATGTATGCCAGAACAATGACTGAATATTTGTAAAGAGTATTTTATTTTAATTTTCTGATTAAAATGAAATGAAATTAACAATTATAATTAAAATTACATTGATCTATCTCAGTTGTACTTTAGTGTTAGCCTTGGGGCGAGGAACTCAACGAGAATATTTCTATCAGTTAATTTCCTGAAAGTGGATATGACATTTTTCACTTGGCTTAAAGATAAAAACACCATATCTATTCTTAATTTTGAATCCAATCCACTTGTGAAGTTGATTTAAGTTGAGTTAAATTATTCATTTAAATTATGTTAGGTCAAATTTAGATCATTTGAAATTGTCAGCTTGAGATGAAGCTATCTAAAGTTTTTTGGACAGAGATATTCTCAAGGGCATTTTATGTAATCCGACACGGGTTTTACTGTATTATTTATTTTAACCTTCGAATTACTTACATCAAAGGGTTCGGCGATCTGATTCGAAAAGTAAAATAGACAATAAAGTAAAGCCCATGTTGAATTACACAAAATGCTCGTAGGAGGATCGATGGCCACAAATTCGCTCATATTAAAAACAAGCGCCCTAAAATTATATAAATTTCTTACCCTTTTTAGAACAGTGCCGAGCTTTCTGTCAACTATCTAGATGGGTACTCTGGAACTTGGTCTTTGATTGATTAAAAACAAACAAGGGAATGAGAAGAATGCAGTTTCAAAAGGAAAAAATTAAAAAAAAGATTTGACAAGAAATAAATCTAGGTACTAATCTGGAGGGGAAATGAGTTGCTAGTCACACTGAAGTTTGAATCTGTAGTCAAAACCATTTGCATTGGGGTGGCTTTGACAGAGCTTCAAATTCCTTCTTAGATCAACTTAAAGAACACTCATCTCCCGCGTTTTACAGCCATTTGATCTTTTCTTTTCATACAACAAAGTTGATCTAATCTATGTATCAGTTTGAAACAAATGCATCTAAAATCATGCTATCAGTATTCTTGGAAACCTTGTATCTATTCTACTTGAAAAGCATAATGCCAACATGGAATGATTTATCTTCTTCTTCTTCTTTTAAAAAATTTCCTCTCTCTAATTTGCTGCATCTTCTGCTATCGACATCTTGCTCAATCTACTCGGGAGTGAATCGGCATCTTTGCTTCGAGCCTTTCTTCCACGTCGGTGGTTGGATTCGAACAATGCTCGCCGAGCCACCATTCCAACAGGGGGTTGTGCCCCAGCTTGTGCACTCAAGGACCCTTCAGCATGGTCCATCTCCGGGATGTCCGGGACCTCGACATCGGGCATGCCGGGAACCTTGGGCTTGTTTTTATGGAAATGGCAATGGGAGGAGCGATGGTCTGAAGAGGTGGAGCAAGAGCAGTTTGTTTCCATCCTCACAGCGTGAATGTGACTGTGAGTAGCTGACATGAGATGTATGGATTATGAAAATGAATATATATAGTAGGAGAAGAGGAAGGATGAGTGATAAAGGAATGGACGGCTAACGTGAGATGGGAGTGGAGAATCCAAGAGATGGACCAAAGATGACCGAAAGCCACCTCTGTGTGAGCACTTTGTTGTAGTATCAGTAGTCTTGACTGGCAAGAAAGGAAAGAGACTTGACGCTTTGCTTCAAGGGTTGTTTTTTCAATTTTTTTGGAATTTTTTTATATAAAATTATTTATTTTTAAATACAATCTATAATGCAAATCATAAATTTCAACATAAAGTTAGAGCATGAAAACTCAAAATTTATATTTGCCATCAAAGATTTTATTCTAACAAAAAAATAATCAAAATGTATTTCATCACGAAAAAAAAAAAAAATTTCTCTTCTTCACTTTAAATTTTTTAATCTCTACTAATAGAAAATAAATTCTTTAAAAAAGATAAAAATATCTTTTGTTTTATCCTTTTCACACTGAGATTTTATTTAGCAAAGAAAAAGAGAAGACTATCATCTTCTTTTTTCTTTACAGCCCATCAAAGAACAGGAAGGAAACTGACGACTATTCCGACTGCTGGGAAATCTGCCATTGAAATTGTCTAAATCAGGTGGGCCATGCCTAAGATTTGGGAACACCCATGGTCTGGTTTGGGTGGGTCCCTTACCAGTGGGGTTCGTTGGTGGATTAGTCTAAAAGTTGATGTAAATAAAACTTAAAAAGTTGGGTTTCGTCGTTCATGTACGACTCCAAATTACAAAAGTGCCCCTGCCACGTGAGTTTTTGACAATAAAAACCAAACTTCACAAATTATATAACACTAGTTTTTAACTCTATTTAATATTGTTGAATTTAAATTTGAATTTGGATTGTATCAAATCTTTCAATGGACGTTATTTCTTTTACATTGTCAGATTTAGATTTGGATATTCATAAAATGAAAAATTTGACATTCTCTTTGGCAAAAAAAAATATATAATAAAAAACCAAAAATCTTTCAAAATATACAATTAATGAAAATTAGAAGGAAAAACTTAATAAATTAATTATGAAAAACTACTCAAATGCCTACAGGAAAGAAACAAATGTAAAATAAAGCACAAAATATGTAAAAATAGAAAATAAAAACAATCAATAATTCAAATAGTGAAATATATATCTCACTTGTAATGGTATCTCCTAATTCTACATTTGGTGAGTACTATTTTTTTTTTTTTTAATTTACGTATGAAAAATCGAAAGAAATCCAGCGTAAAACCTCCACAGATATACTCAATGCCCTTAGGGTACACCAAATTAAGTCATGGAGGTTCAAACTTGGCACCTCCCACTTCTAAATACTATTATAAAGAGAGATGAAGGTAAATTTTCAAGTTTATTCTTCATATAACTTAAAACATAATATGCATATTAGAAATAGATATATTATTTACATTAAGTTGCCATTAAGGAAGTGAGAGATTGCGAGTTCAAGTCCTTGTGGCGTTAACCGCAGGCTATCCTGTGTGGGTGCGGGACGTCACTTAAACTGGGGTTTTTGGAGAACTAACATAACCCCAAGAATTTTAAGGAGATTTCCACCCCCCCTTGGTACTAAAAAAAGTTGCCATTAAGGTTAGCAGGTTAATGGATTCAGATATAGTTAGATGCATCCAAATACAAATGATATTAATCTCAAATTCGAGTTAAGATGTAAAATTCTAATTGATATAAAATTTGCATATAAATCTGTATTTCATGTACATCCCTGGGTGGAATCACTGAGGTGATTTGTCAAATAGCGAGAATGCTGTAATTCACATGAAAGGAGATTTTCAGGTCTGCAGCAGCAGCTATAGCTTTACATGTATGCCTTTAATATGGAGAAAACCAGCAACAAGACACCAAAATAGGATTTCTAGCAATACGAATGCCAGTTTACCCCAGCGTCCTGAATGAAACACAGTCTGCAATAACAGCTCCGTTGCACTTACCTGAAGATCAAAGTCATTTTTAAGTTGGGCAATCAGAATTCACTCAACTGGGTTAATTGTGTTGATTATCTGATGAGAGAGGGAGCATTGAGATCATGAAAATGCAGTTCTCAAACTACTGTTCATTTAAGAGAACAAACAGATAATCACAGTTCTGATTGAAGTATAAAAGGAAGACATTGTACAGATTTTGACTGCATTATTCCTGATCCCTCATCCATCAATAAGGAGTGCAAATCAGTGAAAATTTTTGATAACCTAAGAGATATAGAAGAAGAAAGAGGCATACAAGATTATTTTTCGGTGAGCGCCAATAGAATCCTTCAATGGCTGCTGGAAACAACTCACAAGCAGCCAAAGCATAGATAATGAGTGCATTCATTCCCATCCACTGAAGCAACATTGTTGGTCTTTTAATACATTTGACATCAACCTGCCAAAAAATAAAATAAAATAAACACAAAAGAAAACAAAAATCCTACATCCGTTGTAATGCCAAAATTCAAACCAAAAGCTCATAATTTTGTTCTGACCAAGTTACCATTGGACCACATTTTGGAAATTGACTGTAATCATACATTTGTAAGCTACAGCTCTGATAGCTTGCATCATCCAACATGGAGATTTTGTTTTTTGCAATGGTTTCCAATGGCTCATATGAAGATCAATGTGGCCATTATTATGATACATTCCATTTTCTTAGGGAGAAGGATGGAGATCCATTCTCCATTGAAAGTTTCATCACTACCACCACCACCACCACCCACCACCATCATTAGCCATTTACAGGTATTTATTTACTATTTTGAGAGTTTGCTCAATTCTTCTTTGGGCAGTGTTCTCAGGTTACATTCTTCTCTGCTCTCATTAATCATATTCTTGTTGTTATCACTAAAAAAAATCCTTTAGCCATTTTCTTATTCATCTAAGATTGTTTTTTGGAGTATGACAATTCCACTCTACCTTGTAGATCATTCTCTCCACAATCTATCACTTCTTTAGCAATATCTCCACAATCTATCATTTCCGTTCTTATCCGAATAGACCAAGTATTTAAAGGTTCCCTGGTCTCCTAGTACCTTCCACTCATAACTTTTCAACTCTCTATACTTGGGCAATTTTTGGTCAAGAAAAATCACCATGCACTTGCAAATTTAATGGTCACTTGTATTGTAACGACCCGACCGAATACAGGGCTTAGGGCTTGACTCAGCAATAAATTGTCCGCTCTGGGCCTCGCACACAAGCGAGCCCGCACGGTTTTGCTTTTGGGCCCCGGCCCAAAACGCGTCCTGCTTGAGTTCCAAGTTGTGGCCTCAAATATACCCCCACCCCTCTTCCTTCATTACCGATGTGGGACTCCCACATCAGTTCTGGGCAGGTATCACAATCACTCCCCCTAAAACCTCAAGCCATCCCCGGCTCGACCCGGTCCAACTCAACAACTCCAGGGAAGAATGAAAGCCCACATAATCCGAGTGTTGAACTCGGCTCTGATACCAAATTTGTAACGACCAACCCAAATATAGGGCTTAGGGCTTGATTCAGCAAGAAATTGTCCACTCTGGGTCTCGCACACAAGCGAGTCTGCACGGTTTTGCTTTTGGGCCCACGTCCTGCTTGAGTTCCAAGTTGTGGCCTCAAATATACCCCCACCCCTCTTCCTTCATTACCGATGTGGGACTCCCACATCGGTTCTGGGCAGGGAATCACATGTATATCTTTATTGTTGAGCTTCACACTTCACTCCTTTGATCATAGGAAAATAGGAAATCAGTTCCCATTTCATTGGAAATATCTCCCGTTGGCAACTACATCCTTCTTGTGTTACAAAAGGTGCCATTAAATTGAGAGGAGGATTGACATTTAAAACCAATACACAGTCCCCTCTTCGATCTCTTTTGATCCATTTCACCCAGAATGAGAAAAAGGTGTGCATACATAAGTAAGGAGCATGCATGTCTACTACAAACACTTGAATAAAGAGTTTGGACTTCAACTCACTATGTAATAAATCACAGTTAAAAGTAAGCCTGACAATCCTGTCGTGATGCTCATGTAACTACTGTGTACAATGGTTTGCTAAAAGGCATACCTGGAAGAAACAAAACAAATCAAGGGAAATAACAAAGCATAACAAAAATGAAAACAAATTCTCATATAAGGCACCATACCTAATATCTGCACTACATATCCAACGAGCAGAAGTGGCAAGGAAGACATGAACCACAGGAGTAACCGCTGCGAATGACTCTATAGCAGACAAGCCCAAAAATGAGCTAATGAAATCTAGTGACAGACACAACAATGAATGCATGAATCAAACAGTAAAAGCAAGTTATTCCTTAAACACACTTTATACTGGACCATATACACAACTTCAAGTTTAAATGGCTGCAGAACTAAAAGAATATTTTAGCTATTGTGTTTCTGAACCCTAAGTAGGTCGTACCTTAAAATGCACAATTATGTGTCCATAATGCAATCCGATGAAACATGTTACAGCAGCAATTAGAGAACTTCATTTCAATAAAAAACAGAAGATTAGAAATAGAAACACAAAGCATACCCAAACATAAAACATTAGAAGGAATACTTAGATCCTAAAAGAATTTCTATAAAGTTGATGGCAAAAAGAATGCATGGTGAAGGTGAAAGGTAAAAGGATTGGTCGCACCAAGATGTGAGACAAAATAGGGCCCAAACAAACTCATAGACCCACAACTTGGGGAAGCAGGCATGCAGCATCGTCCTATGGGGAATAGGGATGATGATGCTGCCCAAGTCCCCAGGATATTGGATGCACTCCCTCCTGCCTGCTTCCTCATCATGGCAGGATGTTTGAGTTTTACTGAGGCTAATGACCGTATCATCATGAATTCAAGAGCAACTGATCTCTCAAAAAGACCAGAATTGGGTCTGCAACTCAGGCTGCATTAATCCCGAAAAGAAAACCTCAAAATACAATAACCTACCTTCCCCCAAGATGAAGTAGGAAAGAAATGGGGATGGGGAGGGGTTTCTAGCAACCACAATTAAGCATCTTTGGGAGTATATTTATGTAACAAACACAGTTTCTTTTGCTAACCATTATCAACAAACTCAGTTTGATGAAGTCACATCGGTATAACCCTTGTTTTCTAGACTTCTTGATTGATGGGAAGTAGAACTCACAAAGCTAATACTAGATGGATGAAATAAGGCTTTGATGATGAGCTGACGATAGAGATAATATTGAAACCATAAAAGCATCTCTTGCCTAGAGAATCTTATAATCTACGCCATTGATAATACTTTGTGGAAATCACACTGTAGCTAAAATAAAGCGCTTGCCCAACCTCAATATGCCCTCTGGATCATATGGAGCCAGGCACCATCCAGGAGAGTTTGTTGGAAGAGGCCCATAGTCAGGAGAATTGGTACTGCACTCCTGCCAATGTAAGTAGACTAAATATAAACTAATTACGATTATAGAAATCAGAAAAAAGAAATGTTACCAAGGAGTCAAAGACAAGAGCAGTTGAAGAGAAACCTTTGTCCTTCTATATACAGGACGCTGATAAAGATGCCTTTCACCTAGAAGAAGCCGATCAACCAAGCCAACAGCATTGCAAGGAGGTCCAAGGTTACCCCTTACTTCACAATGAACCTAAAAACCATAAATCAAATGTCAAGACAGGTGATGGAGTCTAGGAAAGTCCAACTACAGAGGTATCTGATAATAACAACATCCTAATAGAAGCAAACTACCCATCCACAATCAATGATAAAATCATAGACATAACCACTAGAACATGAAGTAACAAAATATCTAAGCTCACCATTTGAGTTCCTTTGCTTGGAATGACAAACTCCCAGCTTGGAACATATAGACCGTATAACAAGCCAATGTACACAGAAGTCAATGCAATAGCAACAATCCTTCAGAAACAAGAAGAAAAGAAAGGAAGAAAAAGGGGAAGTGAGTTCACAGGATATCAAATGTGGGATAACAGGTTGGTAATTATGTCTTGGAAAGACAACCCTCGTACTAAAAGTTAATTAGTGACAGGAGATAATCATTACATTGCTAGTATATTATATTGAGGTAGAAAAATGATTTAAGCCATTCATGAAAGTACAAATTGAACTGTCAAGCAAACAGGCCTTCCTGTCAATAATCTATCAAAACATACATAAAAAGAGGAAAAGGAGCATTGACAACAGCCCACAGCATGGTTGGCAGGTGCACACTTTTCCAACCATAAACGTTTTGGTTCTGAGTCATGTTATTATTCAAAAAAGTTTTAAAAAATTGTTTCCATGAAGTTTTTTTTTTCGAAAAAAAGAAAAGGAATCATTTCATCCATTGTTTTCCTTAATATCAGTGAAACATTAAATCTTCAAAACAAAACTTACTAACCATTCAATCAAGTATTTTTTCACAAATGATACTGACGAATCCACCATGGTGCTGCTAATGAGCCATATCTCTGACATTGCTGCTAAAAAATATCCAAGGGCTATTCTCTATGACATATGCAAGCACAATTAGGGACATAAAATTTGCTTGGTTGCCAAATATCACAAAATGTTAATATAGAAATATCAAAAAACTATGATGAACAGTAAGGGGCTTACTTAGTTCAATTCATTGTGAAGGTTTACTGAAAAGCTTACAGAAACATGCCTTTAGTTTCGGCTGATCCTTTTTTCTTCTTATTTGGGGTGTGTGTGTGGGGTGGGGGAAGGGAGGGGCTGTTTTCTTGTTTGGTTGGCGAGCCCTAGGCCTGGTTTTGTGGTTTGTATTGGGATGCCTTCTTTCTCTCTTTCTTGAATAAATTGGCTATCTTAAAAGAAGAAGAAGAACAGTAAAATCCT
Source organism: Chimonanthus praecox (assembly GCA_022113865.1). Classification (NCBI taxonomy): domain Eukaryota; kingdom Viridiplantae; phylum Streptophyta; class Magnoliopsida; order Laurales; family Calycanthaceae; genus Chimonanthus; species Chimonanthus praecox. The sequence goes on along the minus strand of CM039086.1, from coordinate 11,627,071 downwards.
ACTCATATTAAGATTGATATTACATGTCATGTTCTCCAAGTAAATTACCACTTTATCCTACTCTTCAAATATTGATTAACTAAGAATAATGTACAGTTTGAACAACAATTCATGTAATTTTAGATGCACTCTATCCATAGCTGATACATGCTTCAAAGTTCACACTTGATATCCCTTTTACACTTCTAAGCTATATGAAGAGATATCACCAACAACTATGAAATCCACGTTTCTTGCCTTTTGCTTTTAACTTGCCTTTGATTAAGTTTGTAATACAGTTTTCAAGAGGGAAAAAATGGAGAGAATGATCCTATGTTGCCATACTAATGGCAAGGATGACTTTAAATGACATTATTTGGGACATATGGGGTCCACCTTTTAAAAATCTGAACCATTCATTAATTTCTAAATGCAAAGACGCATATGTTTATCTTTTTAGATTTTGTGAAATAGTTGGACCCACCATTGGATGCATCAAATGAGAGTAGTGTGATAAACTTTATGAATTTCCTAATCAAATACTTTTCATTTGATCCATACGACGGCAGGCCCAATAATTTCACAAAATCTAAAAGATACACGTACACATCTTTGCATTAAGAAATTAATGAATAGTTTAGATTTTTAAGAAGTGGACCCCACATGTCTCAGATAATGCCATTTGCAGTTGTGACATCCTTTTTTATTGTTTTTAGATTCTTTTATTGAAAGATAAATGGTCATCCTCAAAGTTTCAAACTATCACTTTCTTCCTAGACTAGTCAATAACATCATCATCATAAATAAGGGTGGCAACCTATTATCCAACTTATGGACACAACCCCACCCATTTCCAAAAAAAAAAAAATGCAGGTTTGGGTATTTAAAAAAAAAAAAAAAATTAATAGACCCAACTGACCGAAATAAATCTACGTCATGTCGGTTGGGCTGAGTTCAGACCCAACTTGAGCTGAATTAAAAACTACTTTGTTGGCCAAATGGGCTAGAGTACCTCATCCCCCAAGCCCAAAGATTCACGCCCATCACCTCATACCTGAATGCCCATAGATGAAAGGGCAACTCCGCTCGCTTTCATTTTCTATTAAAAATTATTTTTAATTTGTTCCAATTTTTTTATTTTCATAAGAAATTGGTTGTGTTGAGTAAAATGAAATTCAGATGGGTTGGGTTAGGTCAACCTTCAATATTAAAAAATAATACCTGTAGCACCCCCAACCATCGTATTTGGTCTATGTCAACTCCATATGTTAAATTACTACGCCCATGAAAGTAGCCACCTGAAAGTAATATATGGTTAAAAGCAGTTGAATATCAAGAAGCAATCTCAATGACACTCTTGGTTCTCATCTCCAAAACCAGTTGAGAAGGCTCTACTAACTTTAGAGAAACAATTGCAGCCTAGTTAAAATTGGGAATAACAGTTTTGCACTACAATAAGTTTAGATATTTAGGCTTAAAGATATAACGTAGTGGAGGATACAATTTAGATATAACCAATAGGATGGGAACACAGTGGCAAAATGAAAACTAGGGGATATTATGTGATAAAAGAGTCCCACATCGTCAAGGGTGTTTTGATAAAATGGTTACCAGACCCAGGATGCTTTATCTAGCAATGAGGAAAAGAGAAATAAACAAAGTCAAGCTAATAGAGAAACACATTCTATAGTGGATGAGTACATTAGGAAGGTTTTAAAGTAGGCCCAGTGGATGACAAAATGAGAGATTCATTTAAGGTAGTTTGATCATGTTAGTAGAAGACTAAAGGCAACCCTAGCAAGTAGAGTTAAGAAGTTACAAATTGAATATAGAAAAAGGAGAGGAGGACTATTAAAAATATAGAGGGAAGGGATAAAAAAAGACATGATAGATATGAGGTGATAGACGTCATGATTTATAGTAGAATCAAATAGAAAAGTGAAAGTAGAAAAAGCTAACCCCAAATAGAAGGGAAAATAGACAAATGATGATGATGTTGACAATGCCCTAGAGTCATTTAATTAAGCCAATTTTTATAGGCACCATATCCAAGCATAGACCTTTCCAACAGATCCACCCTCAGGATCATAGAAGGCCCCACAGCTCTCTATATGTGAGAAGCCATTATGGGTATGCAACTAAGCACTACCCTATAATAAGGATACCAACATTGAGACCCAAACAATATGCAACACAACATAAAAGGCAAAAATAGAAAAAATAGCTACAATTTGATACATAATAATTTTTTTAAACATCATAATTCAAAATAGTGAAAATTGTAAGATATAGAAAAATAATATAATGTAAAAAAATAGGAAAGTTATCATCTAGATAATATTTTAAAATAAAAGATGGTAAATATCCTTAACTATGAAAGGTAAATAATATAAAAAAAAAAAAAGTTGCAGGAATAATAATCCTAAAACACCAAAGCAATAAAAATTAGTATCGTCATAAAAAAAAAATTATGAATGGTAAAAAAAATACTTACAAACTAATCACTCAAAAGATCAATCTACATAAAAAGAAAAAACCTACTAATTACTTCAAGATATTAATTAACTATAAAATTAAATAACCATCTCAAAAAATTACAAAATTCATGAATTATTTAAATTTAAATTTTGGATTGTTGGCATGGCTCGAACTCACAACCTTGTAATGGAAAATAAATCCATAAAATAGATAGATTGAATGTCAGAGATAATAATATGCGCTTGGAATATGGAATGTGACATGGGGATTATTTAGGACCATAGAATAACAATGAGGTGGGGGAGAGAAAAATCTGGATACAGACTAAGGAATCTTCACAAATCAATTTGATAACCCTAAAGGTATACAGTTGATAAAAGCTGCATTTTTATATAAGTGTGTGCATAACCCCCACCTATAAATGTCTCTAGATAACACCATGGGCTCAAGATACAAAAAAGAGGTAAGAGTGCCATATTGGAAGAAATGAGAGAGAGTGCCACATAGGTGCCCTATTTGTAAGTTTTACTCATGCTAATATGTCTCTAGAATCAGACATTTGTGGTCATTGATGAGGATCATTAGCTAATATATTATCAAATCTAAATCCAGGTTGAAACAGAGTCATTCCCACAAGAGACAAACACCTTGTAGAACCAAGCCCAAGAGAAATAGCTTAATTGTCCTTCCTATAACCTTCTTTGTTGCATCTGCCTTGTTGGATACTTTCTGCATGTTGCCAAATTTAAAAAACCGTGAGCTCTTGAAAAAAAAAAAAAAAGGTAAAAAAAGAAAAGAAATCTTGGGGGCATGCATACATATATAAGAGAAGGTTGTGCCTGAAAAATCTTACTAACGCTTATTTCAGATTGATGCTAATAAACTAACATGAAAGCAGTAATACCATAGAGAAGAAACAACCAACCATATGAGGTGATCTTCAGCAAAATCACTTACTGATCTTGAGTGCTCACCATGTACAGGAGGTGTTTTTTTTTGGTAGCATACAGAAGATAAGTGTCAAATACCTTGAATACAAGACCAACAGAGACACCAACACCAAAGAGAAAGAATGGCATCACAAAGTCTGCGAGTGTGACACCAAACCATGGAGAGTGATTTATGGCTGGAAAAGCTCCTCCAGCATCATCCACTAGGATCATCAGCTGCCCAAAAAAAAATTTAAAAAAATTATAAAAAATGAAAAGGTCAAAGACTCAAAAGTACATACGGGAGTTTATACAATAAAGAAAAAACAAACCTTTATCAAAAGAGAGAGAACATTTATTCACATCTGATTGAGCACGAGGCAATAGAGGTGCACATGCATGGACCAGTAGAAGTTGATTAACAAGACATGTGGCACTCAATATCAAAAAATTTAGATTTAGAGAAAATTTGAGTTAGTTTTTAATAACAATCATATTTTCGACATAGTATGATGTCTGAATTACATGCAAATGGATCCATTGGGATACTTAATTCAATTACCCTTTCAACAGGCTCAAGTTTATGCAATTGAAATCTTATGTTCTGCTCTTGGCAAGTTGTGTTAGGCTTAAAACTCAGATGTGTTCTGGTCATTTTCAATAGTTGCTTCTTTTAGATGGTTATGATTTGTAAATAATCTTTGGTTGCCTAAATTACCCACAGAGTTTTCTTTTGTATTGAACAAAATAAATATTAGTGACAGGCTAATGTAGTAGTTTTTGGCCTCGAAATTTTGATTAACGATTGGGGTTTTCTTGGAAACTCTTCATAGAGAGCTGCTCCCTTTTCTTGCTTGAGTGAGAGTGTTTTCCATAAGGACTTGGAGCACTAGATCAAAGAGCCTCAACATTCCCCATGGGTATCATTTTGACTTCTCTTTGTTTAAAATCAATGGGATTTCTGTTGGGACCCCCTATTCTTGAGATTATGGTCTTGGGATGATCCTACACTACCTAACCCTTCTTAACTAAGAATATTTCCACTCTATTCAAGTTATAACTTATACTCCCTCCGTCCCATTTTAATTGTCCTATTTGAAAAATTGTATTTTTTAAGAACTCTCTATATAAAGCTAGCACTCCATTTGATCTCATCAATTTCCAACATATTTTATGCTACTCCAATATAAATAAGACAACTATTTTGGGACAATTTCAAAATCTATATAAGACAACTAATTTGAGACTGAGGGAGTATTTGCCCAAAGAAACTTAAAATACATCTTTATCACTTTCAATGGATCCCCCCCCCCAACCTCCAAAACATATAACAATAAAAAAGACTAAAAGAGGAAAAGATTAATGAAATTCCAACATTCATACCATGCAATATAAGTATTACCTCACAAGTATCATTGTTAGCTTCTTTCAATACCAATCAAGATCTGAAAAGATACACCTCGAAAATCTTTGTGGATAAAGTCTCCATTTTACTAGCAAACTATTTATCTCTGCAAATTCTCATATGGGCCATCTAAAGAGATACCCCTGTTGGGTTGAAACAAATAAACAATGTTTCAACCTCCAAAAAAGAACAAAGTTGATTTGCCTTAAAAACTTGAACTTGCATCCTTTCACTTCTACAAGCACTACACCGCAAATTTTAACTAAAAAAAGTAAAGAGCAGCAGACACTACATTTCCCAATAAGGAATTATCAATAGCCAGTACAATAATCCATCAAAATATAGCTAATCCTTCAATGGGATGCAATTATAAATCTTAATTACGATTTCCATGTCAAATTCCATTACCAAAACATGGATGCTATGCTTCAAGTAAGATATTGTCCAAAATCCACTGAGTTCAATTCCCACTCCGCCGCCACTTCCCGTAGTTTTACCGAGTGTGTATGGATAGGGAGTTTTGCACATATCCCAAGGATCAGTCACTGCTCTAAGCGACCTGGACACCTTGGTCTTAAAAAAAGGCAACGTTGGAGAAAAACATTAAATTTAAGATAAGATAGCAACCTAGAAGTTCCTATAAAAATGAACTGCTTCTGACAAATTCAAATCAAAATTCAAATCAAAATGAAAATGATAATAATTTGACACGATCCTCACACAGAATTATGGCGCAAATTCTGTGTAATAGCCAACACTAAACCATTTTATTTCATCAAACGTCCGTAATTTTGATTTTAACCCAAGTACACCATCGTAAGTTAGGCTTGTCAGGTTTTCTTAATCCAACGGCCAATAATTGCGGAAAAGGAAATGGCAGAATAGAGGATACAGAGAAAGAGGTAAGGAGGGATATGTACCGCAATGGTGAGCCCACGAAAGACGTCGAGAGAGTCGAGGCGTCGATTGGGAGATTCAGAAGGACGTTGAGGAATGGACGATGAAGTGAAATGAGAATCTCATCTTGTTCTGCAGTGGAATCTCTTTCAGGAGATGGAGATTGGAGGAGAGGGACTGCATCTTCTCTCACACCCACTATTGAAGTCATCTCTCTTTCTCTCTCCCACCGATGCAAAGCTCAGGCCCGTCAGCTGGAAGGACTTCAGTGAAGTCGACGGAGATGAGTTGACTGACAGATTTTTTGACACCAGACCGAGAATGGTTGTAGTCCAGAAAATGTTTTTAATACATCCAAAGGAGTATCATATTCAAAAATATTATATTAACGTCTATTTTTATTTATTAAATTTTAAAAATTAATTCTTCCATTTTAATAATGTCTGAAAATTTGAAAAATTATAAATCAAGATATATAGAAGAAGACCTTTTAAATTTATAATGTTTTGAAAAGTTAAAATTACAAAACCATGATTAATTTGGAAGAGGCAAAATTTCACTTGACTCTCATCATGTGATTTTCAAATATCACTTCTTTAAGTATTGAGAGATCAATTCATATTGAAAGACATTTTTTTTATTGGGTTTGGATAAGAAAATTATAAGTAAAACATTTTTCTAATCAAATATGGAGATATGTTAAATCCATGTTTACAGTCTTTTGTCTCTGTTGTTGCTACTTGTGGTCTCAAAAATCATGTCAATTGTTTAATAAATCAGTCAACACAATAAACTCATTTGATAATTGATATACATTCTAAATTTCATTAGATCATTAAGAAGGTCTTACCTATGGCTACATGATTTTTTTCTTTTTTATCATATTCAGACCTATATGCATGTATCTAACTATTTTATTTAGTTTTTATTTAAAAGTCATTTAACAAGATGTTGGGTCTCTCTCTTTTTAAAATCAGACGTGTATACACGATTCAAATTCGGTCTCTATATTTTTATGAGTCTAAATTTTTCGAGTTTATGTTTTGGGGGGTGATCCTCACATGGGTATTTTGTATATACAGACACGGATTTTAGCGTATGCCGAATTTGTCCTCCACCTGCCGTACCAGAAAGAACAATGCATGAACAGTGCAATTCTCCTGAAATTGGCACTCTAAATTACAAGTCGGCTAGCCAAAATCATGAACAGTGCAATGTTTTCTGAAATCGGTTCTCCGAAATTGCAAGTCAGCTCGCCGAAAATCATGAACAGTGCAATGTTTCCTGAAATCGGCTCTCCGAATTGCAAGTCGGCTCTTCGAAAATTATGAACAGTGCAATGTTTCCTAAAATCAGCTCTCCGAAATTGCAAGCCGGTTCGCCGAAAATCACCGAAAATCATGAACAGTGAAATGTTTCCTAAAATAAGCTCTACGAAATTGCAAGTCGGCTAGCCGAAAATCATGAACAGTGCAATTCGGCTCGCCGAAATTGATATTTACTTGAGAGGCTCCAACTTCATGTCCGGTACGAGTTGAGAAATGTTGGCTCTGGAGATCAATCTCACCTTCAATTTACAATGGAGATATGCCACTTAACCCAAAAAATGTATTGGCCCACGTCTCATCTCATCTATTTAATGTTGATGTAGGATCCCATCACCAAAATGCGACCCATATTGGAAGAACATAGCCAATAATCTATCTTTTATCATTTTTATTATTTTTGGAAGACAATGTAGTTGCAGAGATTAATAGATGGTCTAGACTTTAGAATGTTTGGAGCTAGAATAGTTGATAATGAATATCCTCCATCCGAGATATCATCCATCATCATGTCCAATGGCATGGAAGGGGAGGGGAGTAAAGAGTTTAAATGGGACCCAGGTGGGCCCCATGAGGAGAAAAAATTCTTGTCACCCATGAGCGATGTCGTGGGAGTGATTCTGGATAATATTATAATATCTCAATTCAAAATCTTTAACTTTTGATTTAAATAAATTAAAATCCTAGCCATCTAACTATAAAATTAATCTAATTTCTAATATAAATTCACTCAAATCAACCACTCTCCATCCACATTTCTAAATAGAACTTGAAATTATATATGTGGACAAACTTTTGTCATATCTAAAATGATTCATCAACAATATTAAGATAGTATCAAGAAAGAACATGGGTGTAGTTCAACTGGTTGCCTCCTGCCTCAGGAAGCGGAATGTTGCGGATTCGAGTCTCCATGACCTAACCTTGGTGTGCCCTATGAGTAGTGGACACACCCGTGGGAGTTTTACGCTGAGTATCCTGCCATTTCCCACAATTAAATTCAAAAAAAAAACACAGTAAGTAATAGGTAAATGGAGAAAAGACCCATAAGCTCAAGACCATTTGGACCCTTAATTATTTTTTAGAAACTAAGCTCAATTTTAAAAAATTCTGGCTCACTTTGGATCCAATCTAAATTCGAGCCCTATAATTTCAACATAAACACTAGCTGAATTGACTCGAGGCCTGATCAGGCCGCCTGACTTGCACCCCTACCTACAGTAGATCTGCAGCCAAGGAATAAAACTTAGGCCAGTAAGTTTTGCATTGGCTGAGTTGAGTTGAGTTTCTTGAAAATCGAATGCCCCTCAAGAGTCAAGAAGCGTTTCAGCAGGCTGACTGATACAACTTCTTAGGCCTCATTCGATAAGATTATAATCAATGCTATTTATTCTTCAAGACTCATTAGGGCATTTCAATTGCACAAGATAATAATAAAAAAGGTTATTTCCTTCTTTAAAGTTCTATCGGTGCCAGCCGCATGTCTAGTGCAGCCGAATTTTCATTGGCCACATCATATTAGTAGAAGACCAAATACATCTCCAGTACGTAGAGTTGAGAGGCTATGAGTAGAAGACATTACGAGGAGAGAATGACCTTTAAAAACATAGAAAGAAGGGTTAAAAAATGACATATTAGATTGTAGAGTGACTAAGAGTGGTTTATGATGGAGTCAATTGGAGAAGAACTCATAAAGTCGGCCCCAATAGATGAAATATTGGCTGATGATGATAATGAGTAAAACAACCTTAAAAACAGGAACATCCAAAAAGGCACTCATTGGAGTCCAAACAGGAAAATCCACCAAGCAATATTTCCTCCTTTTACATGAACCTGTATGTTCCTTTTCTTAAGCTAGTATATTTGATAAAAGAATGCATATGACAATTCCCACATATGAATGCAAGAGAGACTCAAGGAATTCAGCAATGATTTGGTTTTCATTGATCAATTGTGTTGACTACCTTGTAGCTTACATTCTTTTCTTCTTCTTTTGGAAATGAATTGTACCGTACAGTCTTTACATAATGAATAGAGGGAAACTTGGAGTGACACAAAATATATAAATACAGATCTACAATGAGACAAAACTTCCAAGTTAAACCAGTAAAACACTATCCTACATTTCATGTATCACTGAAAATGGTTCTAAGTGGCAAAATGGCACTTTCGTGTTCTTTTCCTTACACTATCTGCGCCCCTCTTGACAGATTAAGCAGTCGGCAGAACTACAGATAATCCCTAATCCCTGTCCGAATACCTGGAAACAAAATAATATAGTGATACAGAAGCAATGACACAGACAAATGATAGAACAGTTAAAGATGACAAAAACAGTTTCAATTGTGACAAGATTCATTTACAATACGCTCTTATACCTCTTTAAAATGCTCCAATTCCAACTTTATTTCTGCTTCAATATTTGTAAACATCAGATGCACACCATCTGAGAATCCAGAACAATCCTTCAGTTCATTGAGAACCTGCAAACAGTCTCAGAGTAATGTAACGGTAGCAAAGAAAATTTGCTGACAGGACTGTGCTCATAAATGTGGGCAATATTTCACTTCATCAAGAACAGATGCAGAGGCCCTGAAGAATTTTGAAGCATAGAGATAAAATAAAGAAAAAAAATTCAAAAGCTAATAGCCGCTTGCCATCAGAATTTGTGTATCAAGAAAAAAAAATCCAAAAGCCAATAGCAGCTTGCCTTGGAAATTTGTGTGGCAAGAGAGATCAAGACTTGATCACAAAAATTGTGGACAAAGAATGCCCCAAGAATTTTCTCAATGGAACAATCTTCATGTTTTTTTTTAAATTTAACTTTATTAATAAGAAGTAGGACCAAAAAGACCCTACAAAAGAAGAAATCAAATTACAACAATCTAGTGACAACTTCCTCAGCTAGTAGCACTCCCTACTTAGCTAAAGAATCTGCAGCTGAATTAGCTATCCTAGAAACCCAAGCAATCTTAAAATCAAAAACATTGATAGCATGACAAATCCTCTCAACTTTATTAAGATCAATCCAAGGGCAGAGAGAACTCAACACCCAACCTATCACAACCCGAGAATCACCTTCAACTAAACTCCCTTGAACCCCCAGCTCTTCCAGCTCCAAAATACCTCTCCACAATGCAAATAATTCAACCCCAATAACCGACCCATTACGAATAGGACCCGCAAAAGAAATCAGAGAATTCCCAAACTCGTTATGGATGAAACCACCATAACGAACCATACCAAATTCTCACATACAACTCCCATCAAAATTAAACTTGATCAACCCTGGAGAAGGAAGAGATCAAGGAACAGCCAGCCTTGAGGCCCCATAAGGCCTTGAATAATCCACCGTCGCCCACTCCCTACACATCTCAGAAATAGACGTTTTGACGAAACTTCAACACACCAACCATCCAAACAACCCGCACCTTGATTAAATCGAGAAGACCATCAAAAGAGCTCACTTTTCTGTGAAACACTCTTTTATTTCTTTCTAGCCAAATGGATCAAATAATAGACAAAGATGTTGTCTTCCAAAACTGCCGACGAAAGGAGCTTCCAAAGAACACAACTTCTTCATTAAAAAACTCACACTAGACTTTAGGGAAAGAAAAGGAGATACCCAAGAGCTGAAAGAAATGATGCCAAACACTAGTTGCCTCAAAAGAACATGTTTAACATGACTAGGCATCCAAACGGATCAGTCAGCCCTTGTCCATCAAAATGCAATGGGAGAAATGAATCTAGAAAAAATTGAATTGATTTGAACCTTGAACAGTTCAATCGGTCAAAGGCAGCATGTATTTTCGAGATAGCCTCGAGATTTGATCCATGATGCATCTTGTTCCAAGGAATGTCATTAGAGTGATGAATTGTTGATCCGATATATGCAACAAAAGTACCCTGCATGGGGTAGCTCAACTAGCAAGCATTGTTGCTCAGGAACCAGAGGTCTCAGGTTCAATTCCCATTAACAACCTGATGCATGTGGCTTGCGTGGGGCTGCATGCATCAAGAGTTTACCTAACGCCCTCGTACTCGGAGAGAGGTTGGGTTTTTTTTTTTTTTGGGGGGGGGGTTGGGGGTCTTGGGGTTCTTCGTCATCAATAAATATGTGCAGCCAAAGTACCAAGGAAAAAGGTAGGGGTTCACATTCAATGATCAAGAGATTGCAACTCATGTGCATGTTTTAAGATCTCAAGTTAGATTTCTAATGCTACGAATGTACTCAAAATCTGAGTTTCAAGGAGGTATTGCTCGAATACAATGAATTCTCCAAATACACATGTATCAATTTCATGATCATGTAGAAGCCACTTTCAGATATTAAAGAATCACAAATTGAACACCATTACCAACATCAACATTTCAGGTCTTGGTAGCTAATCTACGTGCACTTGACTGCTCAAGCTAGTGTAGGAGTGTGGATATCAAAATTCAAGGATACCACTTCAAACCCAACATGTATTTGTTACATCTTGGATGTTAGAATGTGTGGTTAGGCATCCAATGGTTGGAGTTGTTGGGTTCCATAGCATGTGACAGGAAGCATCTTACCATGAACTTTTTAGTCAGAAATCCATTTGGTGGGTCAAACAACTAGTGTCCTGAAGCCTATGAATAAAATTCCATCTTAATCTTGAGGAGAAGGTTTGTCTTGATAGTGAGGGGAATGATAGAACTGCCTCTAATTAGAGATACACTCCACTGCAATGAAGATTTGATTTTCAGTTTGTTTATTTCCTTTATTTAGTAGGAGATTAACAATACTGAATAAAGTGATTTGATTATTATCTATCTCCAATTAACAAACAGGCTCAATAGCCAACATGAGCTAACAAATGGTTCACACAAATGACAAATGAAGACAAATTAGTAAACAAAAGCCTCGGAGTAAGTGCTTAATCATAGACCTTTACATGCCAGTGTTTAAAACATACCAGTTTGAAACCTTCATGAGAGTGTGAAATTTCAACTCCCTGAAATGTCATCCCCTGACACTGTTGTAGAGCAAGAGATATCCGCATGATTGCACAAAGGATTCTAAATTTATGCTTTGTCTGCAGGTAAAATAAAGCAAAGAACATTAAGCACTGTCAGAATGCTTATAGAGTTGCAAGTGTTGGATACTTGCTACATATGGATCAAATTTGCCATAAGAGCAAAAAGGGTGAGTGACATTTCCATGAAAAAATTACCTCAGAAATGTTCAAAGGAGGGGTAAAAATGGTCACTTGAATACCATAGATAGAATGAAAAGGAAGTACACAATTTCATGGAAGTTATTGCTGAAGCTGATACCATATTTGTTTATTTCATTAGACAAAACTATGTGGATTCATGTTCAACAAAATATTCTTAGCATAGAGCTCAAAATGCATGGTTGATCCAATGAATGATCAATTTATGCATTTAAGAAGTAGTAATAACATTTTTTTATTTTTTTTGACGACGAAGAACCCCAAGACCCTACCTCTCTCTAAGTACGAGGGCGTTGGATAAAACTTTGAATCAACCGTTGAACCTCTGACTCCTGAGCCAAAGTATCTACTAGTTGAGCTACCTCATGCTGGGTAAGCAATAATAATATATATGTGCAAAACAAAAAAAAAATTCCATGTATTAATTTATGAATGCATCCACAACAAAGGTTGCATGTCTTTCAATCCAAGACCAACATGAAGGATACCTTTGTACCATATTACAATATGAGATTATTTACATTGGACAATGGGCTCCACCATGGATGAACATGGACCAAGGAATAAAAGAGATCCACCATGTTTTGCGCCACATGTAGATGATGTTAATTCTCAACCATTGAAGCGACACCTGCAAAACAGTTACCATATTCCTCGTGTAAAACATGGCACTCTTATCCTAAAAGAATCTTCATGCAAAACATGAGGTCCTCGTACCCAAAGCATTCGAAGGGCTCCAAATCCATTTTGTGCCTAGCCCAACTCTGAGGCAATCTCACCTTCATTTAACTTAGTTTTTTCTCTTTTAAAGAAAAGTTTCTATAATGAGCCTATTTCTTGAAGATTTGCAATAGCTAGTAAATATTACTATTAACATGAGGTAGTTGCTAGGTTTTTTTTTCCAAGTGGAAAATGGAAAAAGAGTTTTTTTTTCCAAGCGGGAGTCTTGAGTTCGACCTACTCCACCCTAAAGCGCCACTCCCCATAGAGTTAGCCAGTGTGTGTGGGTAGGGAGGCTTGCACATGCCCTGAGGAATCTCGATTTCCTACATATTTTGGTGCTTTAGATGAATAGCATTGCATTTTGTAAGGACATAAATCCATGAATCTTGACACATTTTTGAAGTATCGAAGCTCATGCCTAGGCATGCACCTCGTGCCTAAGGTTCCAAAACCCCTTGGTACCTTGATTGCACCTAGTGCCTTGACTACTATGCTCCTATCCTGATAACCAGTACTATTCAAATGTACGCCCATTATCCAATACAAAGGTTTTTGCACAATATTATGGTCTGAAGGCTTGCCACTGGATCAGGCTTCTACCAATGTATATAGGTTATTGCATATAATTAGAAAAGAACTTTGAAGATACCTCCTTTGTGAATCCTTTAAGAGGATTATTTTCATATCCTGGGAACCTTTTTCTGTGATATCTTGCAAGCAGGGCGATTAGCTGTGAATTTACACAAAGTCATCAGCATCAATGGCATAGTGTAAGTATTGGGTCAATGGAGAAAGAGTAGATGCCATGGGCAAGAAAGGTACCTCAACCTCCTCAGCATTATAGCCATAAAGGTGATTCCCATCCTGTAAAATGAAAGAGAACCTTTATTCATCCCAAAAATAGAGGGAACTTCTCAGAAAAATTTAACACACCAGAAATGTAGAAAAGGCAAATGGGAAAAAAGTATAAAAATGTCCAGAAAACACAATTAAACATAATTTCAAAAGTTATTCCAAGATGAGACAGTCTCCAAGGAACATTGTTCTACTGACAAATGACACACTTATAAAACTTCAGAATTTAAGAGTGGCCATGCAATTAAGATTGAAAGTGATGATACACAAGCAGAAGAAGTAAGCACAGCTATAGAGAAACAGAACATCTGGTATTCTAAGAAGATGGATATACATGTGTATGTACTTTGAGCAAATGCATACACACATCACAATAAAATGTTCTCTATCCTTTACTTTTCAAAAAAAAAAAAATGTTCTCTATCCTTGATAACAGACACCACTTTAAGACTTTCCAACTGTAATCTGTGCATCTAGACAAGATCCCATGGCTGAAAGTGTCTGCAATTATGGAAGCCAAAACCTTAAGTGGAGAAATTTAACAATTAAGATTTATGCAATAGGATTTGTTATTTTGAGACTTCACATGATTTTATTGCAAAAGGATAGAGCTAAAAGGAAAATACTAAACAGAATTTAGAAACCACCATTGAGCAGGTTATTAGCTAGTCATTCACTCAACTAGAAACAAGCCTTAGGGAAAGCCTTTGCTTCATCTATCCAGTCAGCTAGCTTCCATAGACAACTGTAGCCAACATTAGACAATTAAATAACAATAAATGAGGCTGCATCAACAACTGCCACCATCGCGTCTCAACATAAGTTGAGGCCAGGCAAAAATTTTAAATGAGGCCTTCTTGATATTTAAGATATTATTATAAGTAATATTTAATTAAAATTTTAATTATATATAATAAAAAAAATTATTTAAAATCTATTTTTCATACTTTTTGAGATGCAAAATTACTACTTAAATTTTTGTATTCAAGTTTTACTAATGGTTTGAACTAGTTCAGATTTAAGGTAATACATAAAAATATGCCCAGAAATAAATGAAAGGGGCATAAATCTTCTACTCAAGCAAAGATAATTAAATCAATAAAAATAAAACTCACTTATTCAAAACAACCAAAACTGCACTTATAAAAAGCAATAAAAAAATAGAGAAGAAAAAGGCTCATAAAAAATATAGAACCATTCACAACAACCCACCAAAATCACTAAAAAATTCAAAAAAAGAAAATCTCTATTTAAAGTCAATTAGATATACACCCAAAGCACCTGACCAATTGAGAGACAGAGGCCAAAGCCTATTAATCAGATTAGCTTCCAAAGCCTATTTTTTTTATACAATTTTCAAAACAAATTAATTCCTTTCCTAAAATGGTTACATAATTAATTCCTTCGTCAGAGAGAAGTATAAAAAGTAGATAGACTGCATTACAAAGAAAGAAGGAGTAAAAAAAAGGAAGGCATTGCATTGGAAAGAAAGAGAATAAAATAAAGGAAGGAATTGCATTGGAAAGAAAGAGAGTAAAAAAAAGGAAGGAATTGCATTGAATAGGAAGAAAGAAAAAATCGTTAGAGAGAAACAGCCACCGCAGCAGAAAGGAGTGGAGGCAGAAGAAGAAATCGGCTGGAATTAAGGAACGAATCCATGGGATTTAGGGGCCTTCCTTAAGCGGGGCCTAAGGCAACCGCCTAAGTTGCTTCTCCGTTGAGCCGGCCCTGCCACCATCACATGCAATTTGAAGCTCTTTATACCATGTTAACAGGGCTTCAGCTTAGCCTCATTTGCATTAAAATTCCTCAAACAGCCAGCAGAGAACATGACCACCAAGATCCCTGTTGGACCCACTGCTGAGGCAGTAACTTAAGCCTCTCTTAAAAGGAGCTCTTAGTGTTATGGGATATCACCTTTTCTCTTGGGCTATTTTTTGAGCACCAAATGGAAACATACCATTACATAATTAGCATTGTTGGATGGCTAACCCAAGTTGCATTTCGTACAAGCCTAACATATACAATTCTTTCAAGATCTGAAAAAGCCATACCCAATTATTTACATAGAATAGAAAGTTATGAAACAATTACTAATATAGAATGGAATTGTTAGCTATTCGCGAGTTGTGGACCATCTGAAAGAGTTTCCATTTGTATCAAGTGGTATCAGATCTTTTAGGTTGCCTTTCGAAGAAACAGGTAATCCGATGTGCATTAGATTTCCATCAGGAAAAAGTTACATGGCCAATGAAATTGGTGATGCAGTCTATCTACAGATAATGTGTGGCCCTATGAGATTTCTTTAAAAATGATAGAAACAACTAAGTTTTTCCTTCTTTTTGCGCCATCCAAAAAAGTAAAAGATAGGAAAGTGAAAACAAGTTATGGAGACATGGACATGTGGAAAAAGAGACAATTGCAACTGATTCATTGCAAGGATAAGCAAACCCATGTAGGAAATATGTCATCATACTCCAAGTTTCTCAAATCAGATCCTCATATGTGCCAAGATCGCAAATAACTACAAGCACAAACCTTGATAATATGGTATGACTGCTTATGGTAGCCCTTTTTACCCGTTGCTAGTCCAACATTATGAAGCAAGATTGCAGCTTCAAGATATTCAAGATCTTTCTCATCCAAGGAAATCACAGATGTATTCTGATTATCAATGAATTGCTCACACCTTTTTAGGCCTTCTAAAATCTCCTGTGGAGAAAAGAATTGCAGTGAGACAACTTCAAGTGGCTGCATCCAAACAAAATGTGAATTGAGTTACTTTCTACTGCTCTAAGGTGACCAACCTTGGCAATGCTTGCACATCGTATGTTTGATTTCATCCTCCGCTCCCTACTGAACCTGGTTCCAAGTCTAACAACTGATCGCCACCTTGCATTCGCATTAACATCATATTGTGCACATTCTCTTGTCAGCATTTCTGCAACAACTCCCTCACCCAATGCATACTCTGAAACCACCATCTCCCCTATATTCAAAGCCGCAAAAATCTCCCACAACAGAAAGGCGCCAGCAATTATGAACTCTGATCGCCTTTTATTGAACCCAATTCTTCTTGCTTCTTCCCCACCCAACAACTTCTCAACAATCCCACCCAACTCATCTCTACTAAACCTCCAATCATGACCAAAATCCATGCCCAACTCAAAACCACCTTGCCCTAAAAACACGGCTCGCTCAATCGATCGAATGGTCCCGGAACAGCCAACTGCAATCTCAAATCCAATTTCTCTCACTTTATCAACCAAACCAGATTCCAGAATAACATTTCGGATATGATTACGCATACTTACAATGTCGCCATTCCTGACGAAAGACTCAGTCAAGGAAACATGGCCCAATTGGAGAGAAGTGGCGAAGATTACGTCACCCTTTTTCCCAATGACGAATTCGGTCGATCCACCGCCGATATCAACAGCCAGGATTGAGTTTGAGTAAAGTGGGAGGCATTGAAGTACGCCAAGGTAGATGAGGCGGGCCTCTTCTTCACCCGAAATCACACGTACTTGGAAGCCCAGCTCTTGGTTGATTCTGGAAAGGAAATCGCAGCGGTTGGAAGCGGAACGGACGGCAGAGGTTGCGACTATGGCGAGGGAGTGGATGCGGTGGTGTTGGAGGATTTGGGCGAAGTTGCGGAGGGAAGAGAGGGCGCGGAGCTGGGAATGAGAAGGAATTTGTGGTTGGGCAGAATGGCCGGATGGGATGAGAGTGCGACCGAGGAGGACGGGGTCCTTGAGGCGATCGACAGTGAGGAACCGGCCGTTGGGGTGAGCCCGGACGAGGAGGAGCTTGAAGGAGTTGGTACCCATGTCGATTGCTGCGAGGAGTTTGGTGGGATTTATGGGATTGTTAGCGATATCGATGGACATTTTCTTCTCCGAAGAAGAAGCGGACTCCTCTGTACTCAAATCTTTTAGCTTTTGTAGATGTTCTGGCACTGCAATTGCCGGAGAATATTCCCGCGAACACGAAGAGGCTGCCACACGTGTGAGAGATCAAGGCGTTCTCTTCCAACGTTCTGGTCACCACTGCGTGTTTGAAAAGAAAACATAATAATAGATAGATAAATAAATAGCGAGGCTGTAATTTAAAGTGCTCCTAATTCAGGTATAAACAGACTGAACTGATATATTTTTATATTTTCAATTGAAAATAGAATTTTTAAAATATAAAATTTAAGATAGCTTTTATAAAAGTAGAATAATTTTAACCGATAAATATAATAAAGCAGTTATGTATTTTCAATCAGGTCATCATCTCAACTCCCATCTCTTAGGAATTTCGCAAAAGAAAAGAAAGTGCCCAAGTCTATTTGCTAACAAGTAATGGTCCATGTGAATTCAAAATATATTTAATATAAACTCATTTTGAAATATATTTATCATTTGAATTAATTCCATATCTCATAGACCATGAAATCAATATAACTTTCATGATTATATTGAGTGATTTAAGCATAAGTCTGGTGAATCAATTCATCCTCAAGATTCTATAAAAATATGTTGACTTTCAATGAATATTTCTCTCATTATACATGTTAGATAAAAAATAATTCATACAAAAATTACTAGACTATCTAATCTATGCCAAAAATTACACATGTTAGATAGGATGTCACGTGAAGCTAAATGGGTAAACACTTTGACTTATGAATCAGAGACGTCTCAAGTTTGAGTCTTATAATCACCCGATATCTATAACTTATTGTGGGCTGCATGCATATGGAGTTTTTACCCAACACTTCCGTACTCAGAAAGATGTAAAAGTGTTGACTTTCTTCGTCATAAAAAACAAAACAAAAAATGATAGGAGCCACGAGATCGAGCGCATGTAGATAAATAAAATCTTTCATTTCAAACAATTTAATAACATTATATTATATGGTTGCATTTTTTTGATGAGTTTAATTTTGAAGTTGTATGCTTTTTTTATGAAGTTGACAAGTTGTTGGGTTTTGAAATTATATCAATTAGACATTCAAATATTGTTTTAAAATAAGCAACAAATAAAATAGTTAATAAACTATTAGTAAACCTATATTTAAATTTAGACAGTAGTTTAGTTGGTAACTTAAATGAGTAGTTCAATTGGCTTATACTTTTAAAATTAGCTAGAAGTTCTACTTCTCTCAAACTTATCTGCTACACAGGGTATAGAGGTGATTTCATTGGAATGTAGAATTAGTCTCACCTCCTATGTGAGATGAAGATACTCATATTATCTAAAAGAAATAAGAAAATTTCTAGTTAATTTTTTATTAAATTATGTCTCTTTAACAGTTTTTCAATATCTTCTGAACATATAACTTAGATATACAAACAACTTTCTAAGATTTTAAAAAAATAACTTTGTGAATTCACGTGTCATGTTCATACAACACAAAAATGCAAACAAACACAAGTCAGGATCAAATCATAACTCTACCCTAACAAATTATAACAATAAGGAGCACTTGTTTAGTGCTATTGAGAAAGTTACGCTGGTCACAGTCTAATAAGACAATGGAGAAATTTCAACAAATAGATTAATTGATTTCATTCTACTTTAATATGGATTCCACTTCAATATTTAAGTAGGTAGAAATCTCACAGCATTCCACCTTCATCTCACTCTTGCACTAAAACCCTCTTCTAAGTTGACGTAGAATGTTTTAAAAATATCAAAACTCTGAAGCATCGAAAACCATGACTTGGAGATTTTAATGAAGTATTTTTTTTTACCCAAGTGGGTGTAGCTCAATTGGTTGACTCCCACTTCAGGAAACGGGAGGTTGTGGGTTTGAGCCCCCATAGTCTTACCTTGGTGTGCCTTAGGAGTATTAGGCTCATCCGTGGGGATTTTAATAGGACTGTGTTTAAGTTTCCCACACGTTAATCCATATATATATATATATATATATGTTTCCAACTAATCTATGTATCACATAGTGATGTGTCAGTGATCATCTCACTATGCATGAATTGTATGTGAAATCTGCAAGCAATGCTGCGCTGCAAATTGAAGCTATATTTGAAAATTGAAATGGAGCCATGATTGGAAATATCTATCACTCAAATTCTAAGAAAAGATAACAGTATCCCTCCCTTATATGTTACTAATAGAGCTTCAGGCAGCCTTTATCATCCACAAGCTCACCCATTTTCTTTGCTGCAGCGCTGAGAGTGGCATTGCTCTTGCAGAAAGCAAACCTAATATATCGTTTCCAATAGTTCTGATCACCAGGAAATGAATCCTTCAATGTATTTGAATTTGATTCTACATGGAAAAAGCCACGTCCTGGTACAGCTGTCACCCCCACCTTCTTAATCAGTTCAGAAACAAAATCTACCTGCAATTCATGAAAAATAATTAACATGGACAATAGATTGGAAAGCAAGACAAACTTATGAAGTACTAGAGATTGGGATAATATATCAAAAAGGATAATGTCAATTAGCTGTAGCATAAAAAAGCATGTAGATCCTACAGTAGGGTGTAGCATTCTAATATAGAAGTCACGAAAAATGTACTTTCATTTCATAAGGTATCCCAAGCTGTTCTTTAGAAGATATGTTGCAAAATATGAGCCAGTAAATCATCTCAAAGAAAACTGATTCAGGTCAGAATGTATTCAAGCAATAAAACGCATTCCCAACTTCAAAACCCAATTACCCTATCACTATCTTGCATAAGAAACAATTTGGGTACATTATAAGTATCTTGGGGTCATTGATTTTTGATAAGTTGTTTCCTTCAACGGAATTTACTAGATGGCAGTAACAGCAAAATATAACTTACATCAGAAAGCTTGCAACTATCAGGAATCTTGGCAAATATGAAAAATGAACCCTGGGGCTTGAACTGGATTTGGAAACCAGCTGCAACGAGCATCTTCACAATGCAATCTCTTTTGCTCTCATAATCCTTGAAGATCAAGTGAAAAACAAACATATCACTATGCCCTCTTTAAATTTATAAATTCAAATGAGTGATTCCTTTCATAATCCAGGCAAAAGAGTATGGTGAACACTCACAGTTCTCAAGCACTCGAAATATGCTGGAGAGCTGCTTAAAGCAGTTAAGGCAGCCTCTTGGAATGGTGCGGGAGCTGAATCCGTAAGTTTAACGTGAATATTTCTTATTGCTGATGCAATAACAGCTGGAGCAATTGCCCAACCAAGCCTCCAGCCTGTTACAATTTTATCCAACAGAAAATCATCTAACTAGCTACCCAGTGCACAAGAAAAATACTCGCAGAAATATGGCCTGTGGGATCTGTAGCAAATAGAGCAACAGGAATATTGGGCAGGAAATAAATATGTAAGCACAAATCACAATGGTTAGAAACTGCAAGTAAATATGAAGTACTAGGTCCTTTCAAGATATATATATATATATATATATATATATATATGAATTGATGCTGCAATTGAGCTTGAAGCTTTTGAAAAACCAGTGGGTCAAAATTGGATTGTACAGCTTGCATTGACACTGACACAACAGCAGGGACCTCATTGAAAACCAAAAAAAAATCTTTTGCAATATGAAACCATGAAAATGCAAGGACTTGTAGATTATTGGCAAGATAGGACTTGTAGATTATTGGCAAGATAGGCCCACAAAAATTTGAGAGCTTTGAGCCAACGGACAGCCATAAAGATTTTCTTAAAAGCTACAGATTTTAAGTTAAGTGCCTGCTTCTTATCATTTATTTGTTTGTTAGCCTGTGTTGATCTTTATTGACGCCATTAACTAATAAAGATTTTACTGAAATAGGAAAAGAAATAAAACACAGAAGGATTAAGGTTTTTTAGGATTATATGTCAGAAGAAAAATACACATGATGCTAAAGTTTGTACATCCTCACAGCAATAATTCCAATGTATCACTAAAAACATCGTTCTGCATTCAATTTTTCTCAGAGGGGTAGTTTCTGATCTCCTATATATGTGCCCAAACCATCTTAAGCAACTTTCCCTCATTCTTCCATCTATTGGAGCTATTCTAAAGGTTTCTC
Source organism: Chimonanthus praecox (assembly GCA_022113865.1). Classification (NCBI taxonomy): domain Eukaryota; kingdom Viridiplantae; phylum Streptophyta; class Magnoliopsida; order Laurales; family Calycanthaceae; genus Chimonanthus; species Chimonanthus praecox. The sequence goes on along the minus strand of CM039086.1, from coordinate 11,605,259 downwards.
AAATGCATTTATTCCTAATCCTTGTTGAAATGATGAATCAAGAAATGAAATAATAAAAGAAAAGACAGAGAAAAGACAGAAAGAAAGTGGAGTCTGAGGGGAGATATATTGTATTGCCTCATCAGAAAGGTATAAAGAAACAGTATATATAGACAAAGGTTGCAGCCAAACTTGGAAATTGAACCCTGCATTTGTAACACCCTGGAATTTCAAAGATAACAATTTATATGAATTTATTCATATTTACGGAATTGCCATTGTGAAATATTTGAGTTGAATTTAAATGGGTCAATGGTTCAATCAAGACCCAATGGTTAGTAGTTTTGATTACAAAACAATAAAGGGAAAAGATGTACATAAACGGGTCGAAAATCATAATTGGGTCAAATTTTGTTAAATGGGTCAAAGTGGCCAAATTGGACCCAATGGGTTGTGGTTGACATGTTTGACCATTAATTGAGCTCAAATCTTAATTGGGTTAAGATGAGTTAAATGTTTGAGTTGGGTTTGAGTTGCAATAAATGATGGAGTTTAGTTGAGTGGACTTTATTAGTTGAGTTACATTAATTAATGAGTTGAGTTTGGGTGAGTTAAATAAATGAGGTAGATGGAATAATTATTTTAATGAGTGGAGTGTGTGTAAGATGGTGGTGTGGGCTGGTGGTAGGTTTTAAACACAATCAAAAAAACATTGGCTGCATGGGAGGCATTACCATGCATGTAACTCCCATCTAAATAATGAATGAAATGAGAGTTACATTTTGGAAGTTACAAAGGTGGGAGGTTTATTTCAAATGTAAATGGTAGGCACGTTGGAAATGGTTGGGTGTACCTGGTTTGGGTCTTCAAAGGACAGCCAATAGATAGGTTTATAATCCATGCATGTAACTCCCATTCAAGTGATAAAGGAAATGAGAGTTACATTTTGAAATTCACATCATGGGACATTGGATGCTTGAGAACATTGCATGCATGTAACGGCTACAATGGAGATAAGTGGTGTGGCTGTTTTAAGAGTTACACATGCAAGGATAATGGAGAGAATGCAAACAATCACCTCCAAAGATGATGGAGACGTTGGATGCTAGGGGGGGAGTTTCATTCCATAGATGAAACCCCAAGGAACTTAAAGGATTTTAATTATGGAGAGGTGAGTTACATAAGGTTAAACCTTGGGCTGAAGTTGATTAGTCAAGAAGAATTCATTCTCTATCATTATCTCTTTCTCTCTTGGGCGTCCTCCATCTCTCCAAACACTGAGAACAGCAGCTAGTCACTGATTTGCAATCAGTCCTTGGTTGCTTTCTTTCACCAAATCAAGAGCACACATTGAGCAAAGGAGGGGGAGATCAAGGTTTCCCATCTAAAAGCCAATATTCTATCTATCTCTCTTTGTTGTCCTTGATTTTTTCCAAACACCTAAAGCAGCAGCTGGTTGTTTAAATCAGTCCTTGACCATTAAGGAATCAAGAAGAATGAGAGGCTAAGAAAGGGGAAGGAACAAGCCGGAGGGAAGATCAATTGGAGGAGTCGCGGAAACGGTAGGTTTTCGATAAACAATTTTTAAAATCATGATCCGGCCATTGGATGGCCAAATCTAACAAGGGTTAGATATTGGATGGAGGTACATGAATGAGATAAAAAGATGGACCATAGGGTTCGGCCCCATTGGATGGCCGAACCCCATGGAAATAATTGATTTATTTGGATGGTTTTTGGAAGTTAAAACCATACAAGAATGGGACTGTTTTTAGATGATAAAAGTGGATTAAGTTTGATGTTTTTAAAGGACAAAAATCATGTCAAAACATGGTAAATTTATATATGTCAAATGGGTCATGTTGTGGCCAAAAATCAGTAAGTAGGTTAAGAAGATTTACATCAAGGAAACCTTGGGGTTCGGCCATGTGTATGACCTAACCCCATGGACTGTTTTTTTATGGTTATTTGGGTCAAGTGTAGGATGGATTTTTATGTAAACATAATGTGCTTTGATTTAAGAATAAACTAAGTTTATAAATGGATAAATGGATCTAAACCATAGGCCATGAGGTTCAGCCAATTGGGTGGGCCGAACCCCATGAAATGATATGACATTTCATGGAAGTATTAAATGGTTTTGTGAGATTTTAAAGGATTTAAAGTGAAGATAAGTTTACTGTTTTTTTTTTAGGTAACTAGGGCTTGGCTGAACCATATTAATACTATGGTTAAATTATGGATTAAAACCATGGACAATGGTTGGATTAATTACACCAAGAACCATAGGGTTCGGCCATATGTATGGCCGAACCCCATGGACTGTTATGTGGATATTTGGATTGAGTTTTACAAAATGGAAATCATACAAAGTGATGGGCTTATTAGATGGTTTTGAAAGGTAAAAACATGATAACATTATACTGTTATCCTATGTCTAAATGAGACCAAAAACATGTTTAAAAGGACCAAAACTATGGGGTTTTATGCTAAGATAGGACATAGAAGTTTAAGTGGATTTTTGGGACTTAGACTAAGTTAGAATCACATGAATGAATGCTTAACTTGCTGTTATGTAAATAAGGTTTTGGGATTTCTAGAACGGTGTACAAGCCGTGATCGGAAGGCGGTTCAAAGGAAGGGTCGAACAAAGTAAACAAGTGTAGGTTTCCTATCTTTATTGTAACCACTATTCCATATGCTGTTTTATGTTGATTTTGATATCCTATATGATTGTAAAGTTATGTTTCTAAATGACATGTTTGCATAGACATCTCATGCATGGCATGGGATGATGGTGTTGTAACCGGAGGCCACACTCCGTCGGGGCGTCCGAAAGACCACTGTGGGGTACCCTGATGATGAGAATCCCATCAGGAGGAATCCGGAGGCCACACTCCGTCGGGGCGTCCGAAAGACCACTGTGGGTTACCTTGACGATGAGAATCCCGTCAAGTGATGGCTATGATGAATGGTGATGGGTGGGACTCATTAAATGTTCATTTCATACATAGCATATTTTATGGGATTTTGTCACACATGTTTTATTATTATATTACTTGCATGTTTTTGACTAACCATATGGTAGCTCTATTCGGAAACACTACTGGGCGCGTTAATCTAACACCCTATCTATACCCTTAGTGGATGATGCAGGGAAAGGGAAAAACGTGGATCAAGAAGAGGACCAAGCACGGAAACTTGGGCGGTTTGAATGATTGGAATGGATTATGAATGGACTATTTTATGGACTTGATATTTGATATATTTGGACAATGTAATTTGGTAATTAGTTATGTTGGCTTGTAATAAGTAGTTAAGATAGATGCTATGGTTTGTTTTAAGTTAGATGATTTGATTAAACGATTAGTTAAGATTAATTAGTAAGTTTGGAGAATAAGTTATGTACTTTGCTATCTAAGAATGAAAAACTGGAATAGTCATAGGTTCTATTATAACCTCAGTTAGATTTAGACTAAGTTAATTCCGCAAGTTATATATGTACCATGTGCGGATCAGTTTTATGGACTTATTTCATACGCACATGGGCTTGGCCAGTTAAGGGTCGGATTTAGAGATCCGAACTTAACTCGCGTCGTGACACTCCGCCCCGATCACTTGATTATTATATTTTAAAAAAAAATATACTCTGAAAATTAGAGTGAAAAGGGCGGGGCGTTACAGCATTCATCGGAGATCCGCAAGACAATATGATTGTATACACTTACTTTCCTGATTTACAAAAAAAGAGAGGCTAAAATAGTTAAATAGGTATACAATACTACAACAATTCTATCTTTTAATGTTACTGTATTCATCCATCTTAGAATTTCACTTTCCAATTCTTTATGTCTTTGTTTTTTCTTTATTGCCCAACACTTGGGTACATGAAGCATTGCCGACCTAACTGTTGTTTTAGAGAATCCTCCCTTTAAGACTTGTATGCAAAGGGTTATACACTTTATAGTATTTTAGAACCATGTGCCAAAATCTTATAGTGCCAAGTTGTCAGAAAAGGAAAATGGAGCTCAAGAAGTAAACGTCCAAAATAAAGAGCAAACTTTCACAGCATGGAATAATTCAAAAAAATGAATCAAGTAGGAAGAAATCAAAAGATCATCTGTAGCTGAAAGTCCAGACCACTAAAGTACTCAGAAGTTTGTAGACATGTCTAAAATCTCAGTGCTAAGTTGTCAGAAGAAATTCAGCTAAACAAGTGATCATCAGAAATACAAGCAGACTCTCACAATATGAGATAATGATTAAACAATGAATGGAGCAAAAATCAAGCATTTACCAGTAACACTGAAAGTTTTAGACAGGGATGATGTTATGATAGTCCGCTCTTGCATTCCTGGAAAAGATGCGAGAGATGAATGCTTTTCCATGTCATATATTATATACTCATATACCTGCAATTAAGAAGCTGATGTCTCTTTCATAAAATTAGCAAATAAAAGCATTGATAGAAAAAGATAAAACCAGCATTAGCAATAACAAGAATCTTATTGATTTTAACAAGGACACTCATATCAAAGCAAATTAAGCAAAGAAAAGCTCATACTTCATCTGTTATAGCCAGGCAATCCATCTTGCAGCAAGCTTCAGCAATAGCCTCAAGCTCATATTTGGTGAAAACTTTCCCAGTTGGATTGTGAGGACTGCACCATTTTATGTGCTTCATCAATGTAAAAAAGAGGGAAAATACCTGGAAGCTCTTGATGCATGTTTACGGATAGAAGTAACATCTAGAGAGATGATAATATGTTTCGAATACAGCACATCCTCCTTTATAGGTATAAGGATCCAAATATTGCTTTGGTCAGGGTGATATTCACCAGTGGATGAATCATACCAAGAAATTGCGATTCATATCAAGGGTCAATGTCAACCTTTATGAAGTGGGACCTCATCATGTTCTTCCAAATAAATAAATAACAAACAAACTTCTCTCCCTAATTGCTTGTTGATATTTCCATAAAAAGATCATTTGGAATCGCATTAACTAAAATTTCAAATTTGGACTGGTGCACAGCAGAACTAGTTAATCTGCCGGTTGTAACTTGATTGTCCTGCCTATTAAACCCGTATGTGTTATTTTATAGAAAGTTCTCTTGAACAGTACAAATCCTGGACCGCCAGGGGTTAGGGTTATCCATGGAAATTGTAAACAAGTTTTAGCAACTTGTGACAGTTTTTTTCTTCTTTTGGAAGGCAATCTCTTACTCTTTTATTTTAATACAGTTAGCTTTCAAAAAAAAACGGTACAAATCCTATTTCCCATATAGGTGTATCTCTAAAATTGGTACAAGTTCAATATAATAAAAATTGACAATAATAATTTCAATAGTGACAAAAACTGTAGGCATGTCATGGAGGTTCACCAATTGGTAGTTGGAACAACTTGCCCACTAAAATGGCAGAATCCAGTCTGAGTTAGAGTACACTGTTTAAAAGTAGTCCATACGGCAACTTTTTTGGAATTCTAACTCATAACAACCTCCACAATGAGATTTTTAAGTATGTATGTTTGCCCTCATGAAAAAGATGTGGATAGTAATTACCTGTTCAAAACTACAGCCTTTGTACGATCAGTAAAGGACTGTATGAATTTATCTACATTTAAACTCCAGTAGGGAGGATCCAGTGCAACATATACCTACATCATGTTCATGTTAAATCTCAATATTAGCCACAATATACAAAGTCGTCAAACAAAATCTCACTATGCAAATGAACCCATTTCACTCATCAAGGTTGGTACAATTTCAAATGAAAGTAAAAAAGGTATGCTTCAACTCCGCTGTTTCAGTCCAAGTAAGAAAAATCATCAACTCAGTTGAGGCCTCAGATATGGGTATAATTGATACTCATAACCTTTGTCTTATAGAAATTAGAAGGATGGAAAGTACAAGAAGTTTAAATGATTTACTCATGAGTTTGTACATGTGAGGGTCATGAGGTCATGGTTTAACACCGAATGTTGTTGTTATGGATCCTACATGGATGGAGCAGACTCCCACGGAAAATTGTGGACAAACTCATTCTGTTTTTTTATACCATCTACTGAAAAAAAAAAATCTTCTTCTTTTTAATGTGTGTGTATATATATATATTATGGATCAAACAGGGCTCTCCATTGGGAAGATATTAAGGAAAAACATAACCATGTTGCACCAGATCAGAATGACAGTTAAATCACCAAACCATAAGAAGAATATAGTTCCACATAATTGAGCCATGGTTCCACAAGAAGAACATTGTTAAGAATGACAGACAAGAGAATTGACTTACTGGAGTTCCTCCAGCAATAGTAATACATGTTTCATATGTTTCATATGCAGGATCAAACAACAAAACTTCATCACCCTGATTGATTGCTGTTTACATAAAAAATTTACATAAAACTCTTAAGTTCTACAAGATAGAAATGAGGAGCAATGACATCCAAGCTTCTGTATCGGTAAAAAGGGAAACATACTTGCAAATACTGCTGCAGCAAAAGCCTCTGTCTGGCCACAGCAGATAGCAATATCTGTAAGAGGATCTACATCCAGATCATAATTTTGTTTCATTGATTTTGCCAAACAGTCACAAATGCCTTGTACATGCCTAGAATAAAGACACTTGTACATAAGATAATGCACAGAAAAATCTTACATAACTTGTTACACAATGAATTTTTTCATGTTCATGCCATGAGGAAATACAAATCATCAGCAACAAGTATTCTAAGGCCTTTATAATTTGCATGTACTCCAGAACTTTTATTTGATGATCCCATTTTAGTGGTAACATAAAGAACTGAATATCCAAGTTCTCCAAACTTAGGCACTTCCTTTCAATTTTGTGTCTATCTCTTTTATCTGAACAATCTTATACGAGGACTACTAATTGAAGGGTCTGGGTGTAACACCAATTAAATTAAGAGATCACTGGGCCATCACTCATTAATTGGTTGCACAATCAAATCAACCACCTAAATTGAGCCACCAATAAAGCACAGTGACAATACATGTCCTTGTGCATGACTTCTTATCATCATAACATTAATCAGTTTACAATGAGAATTCAATTCTTCAATTTTCCTGGCTGCATGTTTTAATTCTGATGCAGCATTATGATTCTCTAGAACAGTATGACATCAACACTTAATCATGATCCTATTTAATCTGTATGCAAATCAGGATCCCAAGTAGATGAACTTTTACACAAATAGGGCATGTTACATGCATGTGACACATACTAACCCCACCAACAACTAAAAGGTGAGTCAATGCCAATCAACCAAATCCCCAAAGTAAACCATCTAAAGCTTCCCAACTATTTAATCCAAGGCCTTAAGATGGACATTCTTCCACTGCCTTTAGGCTTTAAAGTAGCTGCTCATATCACAGTCTCATGTTAGCAGACTAGAAACATCATATAGTTGACTTTGGTAGACGGCTAACTTAAGAGAAATCTCTTTTCATTTAATGGGTTTAGTGTGTCATATACACATGCTTCATTTCCTATTTCAGAGGAGTCACGGGAAAAGCCTTATCATCATACATGTAACACCTGTTCAAGTACCTCAATTTAAACTATCATGGGCCCCATGAAGAATGGAGAATGAAAAGATCATAGTACAGAGCAGACGGATGAGACCAAATGATGGTGCCAGCAGCCAACAAATGATCAAAATAAAAAAGAATAATTGATGGGTCCATTGGTCGATGGTCAGAAACATCCTATCCATTTGAAATTTGGGGTGTACCCCACCTAAGAAGCAGATGACAACTTGGACAGATAGGATTATGCCCAAGCATGCCACATGTGTTGTTCTAGAGGTCGAGTAAGGAGTCAAACTCACCTAGTGGGCTCGAACAACGTGTCCACTGAGTAAGTGCTTTTATTGATCATACAATGGCAAAGATTACCTTACTTTGACCATAATAACCCTTTCATGGGAAGCCTTTAAATGGACAAATATTCAATCCAACCGTTTAAATGACTTGTTTTTTATTCAATGGTGATGAACATAAAACCAAATCCTAATTTATATCATATATAAATATACAATATATGATTTGTAGCTGACCATCCAATTTGCATCTAAGCAAGTAAGGGCCCCACAAGGAGGCTCCGGTTGAGCTACAACTACAGTCGGTACTCGGAACCGGTTGAACTTATTAGTTGATTATGTTCACAAAATCAAATCGAAATTTATGCCATACTTAAATATACAATATATGATTCGTAGCCGACCATCCAATTTGCATCTAAGCCACTAAATGGGCCCCACAAGGTGGCTCCGGTTGAGCTACAGTCGGAAGCGGCTGGACTAAGACTTGATTTTTTTAATTTTGAGCAGTTGAACCACGTCTTTCCCCTTTGTTTTTCAAAAGGAGTCCAGAACATGTTAAGATCCAACTCAATCAAATTCAAGAATAACATCTCAAGATTAGTGGCAAAAAGAGAAATAACAACTTTAGAATAGAAAAGAGAATTGAATCATTGAGAATACATGAGAGAAAAGGAAGAAATTGGTGACTACACGAGAGCAAAACCTGTATTGATTGAAGTCGGAATTAATGGCAGAGATGGCGGCATCTTTGATGGGAGAAGGAGCGGGAAAGTCTGGAAATCCTTCGGCCAGGTTGATGGCACCACATCTCTGGGCAAGATGCGACAATTCCTGGATGGGAGACGGTTTCAATGACTGAGCTACCTTCGACAGCTTCCCTTCCATACTCTCTCTCTCGTGTAGCATGGAAACCATCCGTTTAAAACTACAATATACATTATCCTATGCCGGGTGAGCCCGTGATAGACTAAAATGCTATTATTTTGAAACATATGGCTTCTAATTTTAAAGTTATTTATTAGTTTCTTATTATATATATTATGAAATTATTAAATGCACTATTTAATCGATCAAATGAAAATAATTTTATTGAAAATTTTATAATATTTATCCAAAGGTGATTCCAATAGTCTCAAAAAATCTAAAAAGATAAATATTTACATTTTTATATTTAAAAATTAATGCAAATTTTAAATTTTTTTAAAAATATAAATAATATCATTTGACGTTATTATTATTATTATTGAAATGACAATATAAAATTTATATATTTAGATTTGATCCAGCGTAGTTGGCACTGTATTGACTATTGAGAGATTTTTCTCTTTCATAAACTGAGTGCTTGTTTATGGATTAAATGTCTTTAATACACACTGTAAAGTTAAATTCAAGTTTTAAAGCAAGAGTATGTCCCTTTCAGAAGAAGGAAAAATGGTGATTTATGATATAAGAAAGAAATTATTGAGTTTTAACAAAACAAAGAATGTACTATGTTAAAGCAATGGATGAGTTCCTACAAATCATGGACCTAAAACTCTAAAAGAAGGGGGATATTGAGTTCGATTACGCTTAACTTTAATGGGTCACTCTCTAAAGTTGTTTATCCGGTGTAAACGAAATTAGGAAGTCTTCACATACTCTAAGAATTAATCAAGTAAAGCCTTCTTCGAGTGAGATGCTTAAACATCTTATCCTAAAAAAAAAAAGATACACGATAATCATGATTTCAATTTGTGAACTAAGACGAGAACATTTTTTTGTAATTGGCAGCAAATCAGGAGGATTGTCCTCCATCCGTAGGTGAAGGAGCTTCCAGACTGAAACATAGAAGGAAAAACTTACTTGAAAAATCTAAACGATGCGAGGAGTACGACAGTGCAGAACTTCTTAAGGTTCTGGTTTATCAATCCTCACGGGCTTTGTCAAGAAAGCACTTATACGCGGTTTTCAAGCAATAGTTTCAACCTGATCATGTTAAAATAATAATGCTTGTTGTCTAATAGAATCATTTGCTAGTCAACTATACGTATTTAGTAGATTCTTGGCAGCAGGATGTCAAACAAATGTTGGCGAAAACTAATGAACATGTTAAGATTTGTGATTTGGTATTGTATCATAATTGGGAGCTAAATGCTGGGCTTCTTTTAAATTCTGATTTTGAGATCCTTGGATCATTTACTGGCTCATATGGTGCACTTTTTCAGCCCCTTGATGACCTATATTATATCAGGTAAGCATTTTGGTTTAAGCGGATGTGTTATATATGGAGAAATAATGTATGATATACTATACATTCATATATATATATAAGAGGTTGAGTGATGGCAGGAACCCGTCTTTAGAAGAAGGAGTCTTAAATTTGATACTTCATCTCAAAGGGTCACTCCTTATAGAGTTATCCAGTGTGTGTGAGTAGAGAAACTTGCATATGTCTTAAAGATTAGTCGGGTGCTCTAAGAGACCTAGATACCTTGGTCTAAAAAAATTGTATTACTGTATAAAATTTAGTAAATAAATAATACAATTTAAGAGAAGGTATTCACGTGATTAAATAATACACTAGAGCCATTTTAACAGTACATAAATACTATTACAAGGATTGCAAAATTTTAATTTTTTGAATTAATTGATATATTTGATGTATATTCTTTTCTTTTTTTTAATGTCTGTTGATAGGAGTTTCACGGCCGATAATTGAATGACCTTCAATTTAGCAGGATTTGGTCAAAGATTTTAAGCAACACGCAAAAACAAAGATTGTATTGTCAAGTTAGAGGAGAAGAGAGTGAGCGACGACCCTCCGACGTCGTCCGCCAGTCGGGTCTCCTTTCCAGGAGTAAACCTAGGATAAAGCAATCCCAACTTGTTATATGCTCAGCACAGGGGAACTAAATTGATGGTATAGTTGCTTGCCTTCTTCCTCACTTAGCTTGAATGTAAACTGAAAATAAATTTTTCTTGCAGATGGGCAAGCAGAACAACTAGATCTCAAGCACCATGGCAGCTAAGGAAAACTCCTATGACTCCTCTGCTTTCTCAGCATCTTGGAAACATTCTGTGGAAAGTTTGAAAAGGAATGGTAGTCTGGAACATGTGCATGCTCATCCATCTCACCCACAGAATCAATTCCAACTAGGGGAATATCTTCAAGAACCAAGCGTTGGGTATGAGGATAATTGTGTCTCAAGTGTGTCAACGACATCCACTGTTAAGTGATTATTTAGTGCCCAACTTTTAGTTTCCAATGCTGAATCAATCAGGTAAAAATGGGATGGATTGTACAATTCAACAATCTACGACTATTTTGTGGTAGGGCACATTGCCACACAAGGGAATCTGGATTAGACTTCTATTAAAAATGAACTTTTTTCTTGGATAACATGAATATCCCCACCTCACATTAGAGATGAGATTAATCCCACCACGAAACCACCTGCAAGCCTCATGTATCAAATAAGTTCGGGAGGAGTCAAACCCAAGACCTTTTTAATCTAATCCTAGAAGTTTAGACCAACTGAACTACCCATGCCAGTTAAAGTCAGCTTATTTGACTGAGGTAGCCATATAACTTAAATCAATGAAGTAAACAAACACTGGTAAATTGCTCAAAATTGCTTTCTTGAATTAGATGGCCAGTGAGGATTAATGGGACATCATTCACAGAAGCCTAAGACACAACATTCCCTGATAAGGCCAGTTATCTAATGTTCTGCCATAGTTAGACTTCTCAAATTGTAAGACTTTTATGGCCTTCAAAAATATTAATTGATCCAATAAAAATGAGTTCAGTAGACCCCATTCATGCATAAAAATGAGACCATTGCTATAGGTAAAAGTAGATAGTGGTGCGCATAATATCACCTTTGCCCTTGTGACTGGGAATGCGCTCATAGCACTAACTTTTCTCTAGAATCTACAAAGAATTTGGTTCTCCCAACCATAACACCTTCTGACAGTCTCTTGTTCTAATATCACTCATGTCCTTCGCTGCAGATAAACTGCATAATCCCTATTTGTTTTGAGTCGTGGAGATGTGACTTGAAATCTATATTTTAACTTCTTACAAACAATGATCCATATGTGATATAGTGACTTGAGTCACCTGAGTTGCAAATTAAGTTGAATAGAGTTAGATTTGAAGGCAGTATAGGTTAAGATTAGAGTCGAACATTGAAATAAATCCAATCCAACTCTACTGAACCTTACATACAGGACATCCAAATGACACTGTAAGGCATCATTGTTGCTAGCCCACCAAAGAAGGCCCAATCAATAGGTGGGCGTTGGCAATACCTCACTGAAGCAAAAACGATAAAAGGAATGAACAAAACCAGATCACATTCTGGTTACAAGGAAAAGCAGTACAGGCCATCCACTGACTCGTCATTTAGGCATAAGTTCTCAAAGTGAAATTTTAGAACTAGACTGAAAGATGAGCAGAATACAACACAACAGTATACCTTGACGTTATTCACAATACCTTTTCAGACAAGAGAGATGTTATTCACAATACTCCCCTCCCTGATAAAGATAGGACAATAGGAGTCTGAAAAGAAAAAAAAAAGTTTCAGATATACTACGATATAGAACAACATTCCTAGCTCATCTCCCACCATACTAAAAAACATCACAGCTCTTTCTATAAGGCCTTGTATAGTAAGATGACCATGGCTGCCAGAGGAAGTTTCCATGGTGTCAGGGTTCCTGGATAGTCGCTTTCAGCTGACAAATCAGTCATAATATGTCATCAAGAAAAGTAGACATCAAAAGCTCCTGTACAAATTCGCATCTTTGAGCCTTCTCCTTCTGGTCCTTGTCCGATATAGGTGGTTCAATGCTGAAACCAGATGAACTAAATGTCAAACTAGGAGAAATATGTTATTGAACCATTTCACAAATAAAATGTAACTAGCAAACAAAGTTTTCCACCAATGAGATCTTACATATTTAATAGGACAGAGAAATCATCATCATCATCATCATCATAAGCCAGTATCTCATCTATCTAGGGTCAGCTTTACGAGTTATTTTTCTCCAATTGATTCAATCATAACCCAAATTAACAGTCACTCTAAAATCTAACATGTCATTCTTTATCCCTTCCCTCCATATTTTTAGCGGTCGGCCTCCCCTCCTTGTGCCTACAATATATGGTTTTGAACTCTCCGCACTAGGGTTGTGTCTGGTCTTCTACCTAACATGACCAAACCACCTCAAGCAAGTTACTCTCAGTTTGTCATTTATAAGTTTTTTTAAAATTATTCCTAATGTGTTCGTTTCCAACTATATCATTAGAGTTAATTCACTCATCCAACATAGCATATGCATCTCTGCACTCCCAACTTTGTTTGTTTGTCTTTTTTTCATTGTTCAACACTCAGCTCCATATACCATTCTCAATCTAATAATTGTTTTATAAAATCATCTTTTTAGCAAAGACAGACTCTTTATCACACATAGCCTAACTAGCTTCTCTACATTTTTTCCATCTTGCTCTTATCCTATTAGTTATATCTAAGTCGAAGCATTTCTGGGAATAGAGTCCAAGTATCTAAACTTGTAGTGTGCAACTAAGACATTTTCAATTTGTATCGTATTGCTCTCACTATCATCAAACCCACTGAAGTTATATTTCATGTATTATGTTTTATTTCTAATTTCCAACCATCTCACTTCAACATTCTCCACCACGATTATAATATTGTGTTGACTTGTTGTTTTGTCTTACTAATTAATATTATACCATCTAGAAAAAGCATACACCATGGCACTTCATCTTGGTTTCCTGCTTAAGTCGTCCATGATTGGTGCAAAAAGGTAAGGGCTTAAAGCAGATCCTTAAGAGTCCTACTCCGATGGGGAATTCCATTGTCTCTCCACAACGGTTCTAATGTCAGTAATTGCACCATCATACATATTTTGAAATGTCCATATAATAAGGCAGTATATGGACAATCAGTAAATCTTCAAAGATGGGTTTTTTTTTCTTTTTTTTGAAATGGAAACATGGGAATTTCATGGTCCATTAAACTCCTTTTAAAAGTTAACACCCATACTAACCTTCATCCCACAAACAATACCGCCTCCTTAATGAGTTTATTTTTCTGATTGAACATTGAATATAACTTGGGAAATGAAAACAACAAAGCTTCATCAGCTAGCCATTTTCTTCCAAAACATGACTACCTCCATCACCCACCACAAAAACCAAATTATTTCTAATTGTGGAGCCAACCCTGTGCCCTTCCAATTTTAGAGATCTCCCTCTAAATTGGCACACCACCTTTTCATGAAACTTCTCCTGGGATGCAACCTCTCTCAGATTCGCCATATTTTAATTTAATGCTTCTCTCTCCTCAAGGCTTCTTTTTCTTCACCAAATCTTTGACAAGCCATGACCTTCTTTCCCTGATATTAATCAAGCCTAAGCCACCTTTCTCCAAATGCAAAGACACCTATTCCCACTTAATTAAATGAGTTTTTTTCTTATTTCATTATCCCGTCCCAAAGGAAATCCCACTTGATCTTTTCAAGAATCTCTGCAACCTTAGAAGGAGATTTAAAGAGGAGAAATGATAAATTAGAGATTGTTGGAACTGAAAAATGCATATTTCCATCCAAGATTAGACCAAAAAAATTCGGATTATATTTTGGATTTTGGGTGTGTGTGTATGACTGGTGAGAGTGAGAGACAAGAAACAAAGTAAATGGTAAGTTGGAATTGTCATATTAAGGCAACTTTGAACTGCCTAAGACCCACCTTTGATCAATAGAACTGAATAAAATCATTGACCATTCTGTCAAAAACCTCATTGGATCTTCGTTGGATGTCAATCGGTTAGGGTGAATCAACACTTACGTAGGTGCAGGTGTAAAATATGCTATCTTGAGGCATTTTAAGTGTCAACAATATATTGATGGTTAGGTTTACTAGACTTATGGGTTTTATTCTTTTTCATGGCCTGTTAAGCTTTTCCACAAGCTTTTTGTCCAATTGTTCAAGTGTTCCATCACTGGGGCAAAAAATCTATTAGGTGTTTTGTGGCCATGTTCTTTTCTCCATCAATCTGGTAACCTTTTCAAAAATAAAAAATAAAAAATAAAAAAGGATGAACCAGCTAAGTGGAAGGGACAGTGCTTCATACCTTTCTACAATTTTCTTTTCTGAGCTTTTACCACTAGTGCTTCCTTCATCCAAAGGATGATGCTGAACACTTTTCGACACATCAGCAAGAGGCGCATTGTAAATAAATGAAGACAACAGAGGATCAGGCATTGTGTTAGTCGAAGAAACTACACAAGAAGAATCACCAAAAAGAGATTGTAGATGCCCCTCCCGCAGCTCCTTTCTCAACAAAGAAAGTGTTGATTGAGATCCCACAGAACCTTTACGGTATCTCCTCCTTCGCTGCATGTGAGCTATTGTCAAGGAATACGAAGCACAATTCCATATCTTCAGCATAGAATTTAGATAAATAATAGAACACCCATGTCAAAAGGAACACGTTCCCAGAATAGCATAGCAGGTTGACGATCATTTTTTAAAATAACACATCTAAGCTCCAACTAGTAACTAAAAGCTTCCAACATCAAAGAATGACTAAAATCATTCAAAAATCTAAAAAAAAAAATACCCAAGGACAACTTTTAACTAATACAAACAAAAAGGATATCTTAAAGAAATAACCATGCTGCATAGTTATGTGTCCAACCATGTCCATCTCCACTCTTGCTGCACAAACAGGGCATACCTTCAAAGATAAAAATAAGCTAATTGTGAGTGGAAACTCTCCACTGACCATTTCCATAATCCAAAAAAATATCCTTACCAAAAGAAATTTCCAACATAATGAAAAGAGGCTGTAGCATAGTTGGCAAGTGGTTATTGTTGCAAAAAAAAAAAAATTGTTGCAGGTTTGAGTCACTTTACAATCCAAAAAGATCCAAGCAATATGGATATAGGCTATCACAGCATAACAATATCATCCAACAGTCCAGACAGTTTAATATAAACAAAATTAAATCCTGGTAAACTTAAAACAACCACTACAGTTGACATCAAGCAGCCCAAGCATGAAATGACTACCACAACTTGTCACAAGAGCCCTCCTCAGGCCATACAGGTTCCCCCTCCAAAGCACATATCATGTCAGGTCAGGATTCTCTCACTGGTCCAACCTTACCATAACCTGACAGTTAATATAGTAATATACATGTATTATGTGACTTACATGTGTTTATGTATGCATCTATCCTTGATAGGCAAATATAAATACATAACAATAGAAACTTTTGGTCTTTGGGACATCAGTGAGCACAGTCCAACGTATCAGAAGTCAGGATAATTTCCACTGAATGTATATAGGCTGTCCAGAAAAGCTCGTCAGATTCTAAATAAGAAGAAAATAGATTGGAAGGTATTTATGTTTGGGCTGACCCAATTTTACACCAACTCGAATAAACACAGGCTAAGATTTTAAGTAAGGACTTGGTTACAGATGGACAGTGTGGACTCGGTCATGGCCACACTAAGGGTGGCAGGCCAAAAATGGCTAAACAGAATTAAATTCAATGTTTCATTATAGTATAGAGGACCTAGTAGCTGATCCATTCCAAATTCCTAACTTGACTCCAACCTGTAGCCTCTAATCTATAGTTGCAAAAACGACAACGTGCCAACTGTGCTTATGGTCCTTACTGAAAATGCATTACAGTATTCTTATTAGGCCTTTAATGGACACAAACTTGTTTGACAAAAGGGACACCATATTTATTAAATGACAAAATTCCCCTTCAGTTTAAATTTAAATGACACTTGGACCTTTTTAGGTATCAAAAATTGTAGGGCAGCACCACTATCATTATCATTATCATTATCATCAATAATACTATTACAGCAAGTTACTACTTCCACTATCACTATGAAGTATGAACCACCACCAACAACAAGAACACCACTACTACTATTATGACAATCTTAAAGTAATGTATCCACTAAAGTGGCATCTCTACATTTTTTTCATGGACCAATGTTCAATTCAAGCAAATGTAACTGAGATATGCAAAGATTCTGGAGTGACGTCCATTAAAAGAAACCAATAAGTTGTCTTCGATCCATGGAAGTCATTTGAAATGTTTTAACAAAATACTTAGAAGATCAAATCATTCTCCATACAAAGAACCAAACTACCAAACGTCACGAGTAGAATGTACTAGTTTATGAGAAGACCGTAAATTGTTTAGTGCTAGAGAGCATTTTTTACAGGATTTAATGGAACAGTGAAACTCAAAAAGCCTATCGCTGGCCCCAGATGATGATAATGGTTTCAACTATGATAATGACAATTGTTATCTTATTCAAACCATAAGTAGTATTAGAGTCAGAGATCCAATAGCTCTGGATATCAATCCAAACATGATCAAAAGCAAGTGCTTAGACATGATCCCAAACATCATGTAGCCTGTTGAGTCCAGAACTTGACTAATTTAACCTTTCATAAGAAAATAACTGGACAAATTTACATCACTAACCATCAATTAAAAGAAACGGAGTATGGAAGTACACTGCTACCTTAACTTTAACCAACAATCCAAAAACTCAATCAATGGCTTAAAACTCAAGCAAGTTGACTGTATCCAACCAGGCTTAATGCAGCCAGCAATCAGCTTGTAATTGACTTTTTCTTTTTCACATACAAGTTCTCCTTGTTCCACCTGACCACATGTACTCCGTAGTCAAGAGATCCAGCAACCATAACTCAAAAGGCTGCCTTTTAATTTGAACCAAGTTTCTGAAGGTGATTTAAGATGCTGCCCGAGTGCACAAAACGCTTTTTCTCACAAGTTGATTATTCTAAAGCTTAAAATAATATCCAATGAATTGAGGGATTAATTAAGAGCAGAAAGTGTAGGAGCAAGGCAATTACATAACTTGCTTCTCATTCTAACATTGCCATATGACAGATGGCTATTGCTCTCCAAAAATATCTGTCCACCCATAATGATGTTATCATAACTTTTTCTTTTCCTTTTAATTGGGTAGGGTGGGTATGGTATAGGCACACCTTTTCTTTTATGATTAGGAACACATCTTGTCTACCACTCCGCAGTTCAATCATGTTACAAAGGCAATGTGTCAACCAATTATTAAAAGCAAAAAGCAGGAAGGCCTATATCCAGAGGCTTATGGTTTAGGTTCCTTATATCCAAATTTCCAAACTCAAGTAACAAAACCTCATCCATAGAACTTTGCCTCCTGTTTCTTACTTGTCAACACAAATTGGTAAAGCAGCGAATCTTTTCGCACTCATGAGCAATACTGATAAATAAATTTGGATCTTTTTGCACTGACAAGCAAACCTAATGAATATAATTGAACTTCGGAATCACATACAACATTATGGTGATTCTCTTGATGAAATTTACAGAATTAATGTAAAATAGGAATAATCCAACTTTTATAATCAATCATGTAATTAGAAAAAAATTAACTAGCCTTCATGCCAAAGAAGATAGAAGGAAGAAAAGCTTAATTCATACCCCATTTTTCCCCTCAGCAGGATGCTCATCATCGATGTGGCAGCACAAACCAACAATGTCAAAATCTTCTGAACAGAATGGGCAAGGGAATTCCGCCCTGCAATCATCCTCACTGTCAAACTCTTCAAATCCAATGTACAGGTCTGCATCACAGGTATTGATTGTAAATGCACAATCAAAACCTACTCCACAAACTAAAAAGTCCTAAACTGTTCTAGAAAATTAATTGAAACAGGACAGATGGATTTTCCTGGAAACACGTATGAGCTGTTTGATCATCTGATGCACTTTGCAGTAAAAATCACTGTTTTGTTGTTTAAATGTCCTGAAGTTATGCATCGACATGATCTATCTCTAATAACCCTGGAAATTTAACATTCCTAGAACCTGCGAACTAGGAGACTCGTTTTGCACAAAACAGAAAAGTAGAATCTCCTGGACTGGCGATTTTCGTAGGCTCTTTTGGGGTGCAGGAGAAGGAAAGTACTTTCCAGAAAGGCAACCATTTTTACCAAAAAAATGTCAAAAACCATTTCGATTCTCACTAGAAAAGGTTACTTTCCAAGAAGGTATTTTCCTTCGAATGCATTCAACGGGAGCCAAAGCCCTACGAAGCACAATTTAAACAGATTCCAGAAAAACCCAAAATCCAGGGAAGTTCTCATTTTTCACCAAAAATGATTCAGTATCTCTTATCCAGATAGAAAAATGCATTCCAAGAACGTAGTCCTTTCATCCATCCAAAGGGAGCCAACGCCCCTCCAGACACAATCCAAATAAATTCCACCTGACATCCAACATCCAAGAAAGAGTAACCATTTTTCACCAAAAGTGTCGAAACCCATTTCCCCTTTCAGTTAAAAAAGGTTACTCTCCAAGGAAGCACTACCATTTCGTGCATCTAAAGAGAGCCGAAACCCTTCCATACACAGTTCAAATAGATTACCATTGAAATCAGAAATCCAGATTTAAAAACCATGTGCTCGAACAAGCACTAGATACAAGATAAATAGATTCAAGACAGACCAGAACGAGGTTGTAGAGCGGATTGAAAGCGTTTGGAGGAGAATATTTCGGACCAGGAATCGGATTCCATCGAGTCGGGGAAAGAATTTCTGCAGCTCTCTTGGAAGACCTAATGCAGAACTGGGCAAAACACTAGACAAAAGAGAAAGAAGAAGGCGTGGAAAGGAATTTTCTGAGAAAGTCCCCAAAAGGGTGTGGAAGAAAAAAAATAAAGTACAGAGCAGAGAGACGGTACAGACGACCGACTTCGTGTCTGCTTTTGAGTCTCTCTCTCTCTTTAGGAAGAAGGTAGTTGGAAACCAGCCTTGCTTTTCCGGTAAATTATCAGAAATGACCTCAACTACCACAAACATTGACTACTCTTTAGCTGTAGACCCGGGCCACCCGGCAATTAGACGGGTCGGGTCGAGTTGGTATTCGAATTAATCAACCTATATTTGTTAAACTAAAGCTCGTTATGACCTGTTTAGAGTCAATTGACTTCGAATTCCAACTAATCAATTTATTAACTTATATTTATCAGGTTAGTGTATAGATTAATCTTTTAATTAATACCTCCTTAAAAATAAATTGTAAATCAACTCATTCTAGAAATATAATCATTTATTAAATAATTAATTTGTCCACCTAAATTCAATTTAACCCTATGTAGTCATCTTCTGTTATTTATATCATTTTTTCAAAATTAATTAAATATATAGATTTTTAAAATCTTATATATGACTTTTCACCAAATATTGTACTAATGAGATGACCCTATTTTAAATCAAGATCTTTAAAAATTAAGAGATAGAAAAAGAGGTTATCATTATTATCATTTTTTATTAAAATTTTATTTATTTGAGGTCAATTTTTTTAAATTCTACTTCTTTATTTGATTTTATTATAAATTATAAAACCATCACTTCATTATTTGTCGTAATTTTTTCTTCTATCCATGTTTTCTATAGTCTCTCTCCTCAACATGTCTCTCATTCGTATCCTCTCAACTTTAAGTATTAGATTTTTTTTGGGTCTTTACTTATATAGTCCAACCATTCTAAAAAAGATAGTGATTTTTGCACCACCACTTTATTTTTATTTTTATTTTTCTAGTACACCATCTTTTAAATGAAATTCAATTCATCTTTTCCAAAAATAAGGACAAAGCTGAATTTTCATTAAAGGCTGTCCACCATGAAAAAAAAATCTCTCATTTTATCATCTATTAAATCTATTTTTTTAATTATCCTTAATATTTGTATTTCTAACTATATATTTTAAAATTAATCGACTCATTACATCACCTTTAACTTTAACTATTTGGTTTTCTATTATCTAGTACGGCCACGTAGAGTACTGCAGATTTGATAATTTTTTATAAATTTGTTTTTTTGGTAAGTGACGTGAGGCTCTTCGCTCTCACAATACGTCACTAGTCAATTAGTCATTTTATATTTTGTCTGTCTTATTCTAAATCTATTAATCATCGGTAGCGATCCTTCCACAAATTTTTTTTATAATCAACATAGATAAAGGAATTAGTGGATTTTCGATTTTACCTTTTGTATGAAAAGTAAAATTGGCTCACTAACCCTTCGCATGAATAGTAAATCAGTTTTCCAAAAAATTGTATGAACAGTAAATCGGCTAATCGAAATTTTACGGTTTATATGAAATATCTGATTTTACCGTTCATTCGAAAAGTAAAATTGAAAATCCAGTAATTCCTGTGTCTGATTACACAAACTTCTTTTGGGAGGATCCATACTCATTAATTAGATCTAAGTTTCATCCTTCATGTGGATCTACCTTGAAGACCAAGTATATAAAGTTATAAATCATTTCCTGATTTAATGAGTTCATCGTCCTATTTTATTCCATTAAAGTCATACTCCATATATTATATTTTTAAATTACTAATTTTTAAATCATTTGACTTAAAAACTTGAGTGTGAAAAAGCTAAAAAAAGGGTCAATGCATAATAGGAGAAAAGATATTTATCACCGGGAGTTCAATTTACAAAGTTGGAGAGGATAAAGATTAAAGAAGCAAATATTTTAAAGTAGAAAATTAAGATTTTTATTTTTTTATTAACTTAGTCACACACCATTATATATGTAAATTAGTTTTATGCATATTATTGTATTTAACTATTAAAATATCAAATAAACGAGATGGTGGGTGCACGAGTCTATCAGAACCTAATATTAAATGGACCACAATCCTAAATGGGTTAAAGGTGTAAGACAAAATAGTTGGGTTTGGGTCAAACTATTGTCTCCAACTCTTACAAGACCTAAGGTGCAAATATCAGCCGATACATATTGATTTTTTCAAACCGAAAAATATCGGCCGATACGATAAGTATCGGCCGTACAGTAGGAATATCAGCCGATATAGACGATAAAGGGTCCCCAATATCGAATATCGGCCAATATTTGTAACTATCGGTTTATTACATTTATTTTTGATTTTTTTTTAAAAAAAAATATCGGCCGATACGGGCGATATATCGGTCCGTATATCGGATACAATATCGCCCGATAAGCTATTTATCGGTCTGGAAAGCCTGATTTTTTTTTAAAAAAAAAAACGTTATCGGTAGTAGGACCCACTGGATATCGGCGATATTCGGTACAAATATCGGGCGATATTTGGACCGTTTATCGGTCCAGAATATCGACACGTATATCGGTCCGTAACGTTACAGATAATATTAATTAAAACTTAATATTTTTAACGATTATCGGACGATATATCGCGCGCTATATCGCCCAGGAATTCTGCACATATCCCATCCAACAGGTTGTGGGATTCTTTCTGTTTCCCACGCCTGGATTTCTTAATATTATTTCTGAAACCCGTGATCTGAACCGACCGAACTCTTCCACTATATGAGTACCCCATACATCTCTTCATTCAGCCACAAATTCATTCCGAAACTCACTCATCCAACAGTGGTATTTTCTAACTCCTATCCCCATCTTACAAACGGTCATCCGGCTAGATTGGAAATCCTTATGTATTATTGGCTTATCTTAGAAGATCATTCCATTCAAAGTACTGGAAATAGATTGATCTTCATTTTCATGTAAGTTTTTATTCCATTTTTATTTTTTAGCCTTCTGACTTAAATATTTTATGGTTTTAATGTATAGTTTAATATTTAATGTATTTTTTGTAATATGGATTATTAATTATTGATAGTGATTTATTTATGCTTAAAGCCTTAAACATTTAGCATAGAAGTTATTATGAATGTATGATATTTTTTTTCATGCAGATTAGGTTTTTTTTCATTTTCTTTTATTTTCTAAAGTGAAAATGTACTACAAAATATTATAAGAATTAAGAAATAGTAATTATTGGGAAAAGTTGCTGATTTTTTTTATAAAACACCCCTCTGATTTAGAAAGAAGGTTCTGTGAAAAAATATAAATTTCATGCAACGTAATTATTAATTTAAAATGTTTAAACAAAAACCTCGATTTCATGTGATAAATTGCGAAAAAATATGTAAATGTACCGAAAACGTATGAATATTTTTTAAACCAACACTCTCAGTGAGTAGTATTTGTGTACTATAAAAAAAATTCAGTTTCAAGGTAGATGAGGCTTTTTTTTTTAATTTTATCATTTAATCCCCTATTTTCATGTGATAAATTACGAAAAAATATGTAAATGTACCCAAAACGTATGAATATTTCTTAACCCAACCCTCTCAGTGAGTAGTGTTTGTGTACTGTAAAAAAAATCAGTTTGAAAGTAGATGAGGCTTTTTTTTTTAATTTTATCATTTAATCCCCCATTTTCATGTGATAAATTACGAAAAAATATGTAAATGCACCCAAAACGTATGAATATTTTTTAAACCAACCCTCTCAGTGAGTAGTATCTGTGTAATGTAAAAAAATTCAGTTTCAAAGTAGATGAGGCTTTTTTTTTTAATTTTATCATTTAATCCCCCATTTTCATGTGATAAATTATGAAAAAAAATGTAAATGTACCCAAAACGTATGAATATTTTTTAACCCAACCCACTCAGTGATTAGTGTTTGTACACTGTAAAAAAAGTAGTATTTGAAAGTAGATGAGGTTTTTTTTTAATTTTATCATTTAATCCCCCATTTTCATATGATAAATTGTGAAAAAATGTGTAAATGTATCAAAAAAATCAGATTCTTTTTTTAAATGAAGCCTCTGAGTTTGTAGTGTGTTATTACTGTAAAAAGTTTCTGGTTCACAGCAGATGAATTTTTATTACCACTTCTTGAAAATTTTAAAAACATGATTTGAATTTTAAAATACTATTCAATAAATTAAAAATTATAATAAGTGACACTAATCTCATTAAAAATTATGCTAAGATTGATTAATTATATAATAGGATCTACTTCTAGATGAGACTTGAGAGGATTGATGGGACATTTTCATGTTTTTATAAGTTAACATCATATATTGTTAATTTTAATATTAAAAATAGATGAAACTTAAATAAATAATTTGAATATGTATATGACCGATATTTAATGAAAAAATTACATTTTCAAGAAGCTCCAAATTTTCCGACAATACCCAAAAAAATCGGACAAAGATTAAAAAAAAAAAAACCAGATGAGAGAGAAACTTACCGGCCGATATATCGGCCGGCCCGGTATTTAAATCCCTGTACAAGACAACAGAACTCCCCATATCTTTGCTGTGTAATGAGACGGTTTTAGTCAGGGTTTTAAAAAATGGTCTCGACCATTGTAACCATCAATATCAATCGATATCACCGATATACATATCGAGATATTTAATTCCTTGAGATATGCACAACCCTCATTATCTACATACTGAATAATTTTTAAGAAAATGATCTTTTAAAATAGAATGAGAATCAAATTTAAAATTTCCACGGTCCCATTTTCTTAGACGGACACAGACTTTTGTAAGATGAGTGGAGAACTTCACTGTAGAAAAGAAAAATTCGAGTGAGACTATTCGAGACTTCGAATCATCTAAGTAAACCTGTATATAAAAAAAAAATCTATATTTTATAATAACTATGAGTAAAACCGATTGGAGTAATCACTTAACCAAAAGTCAGGACAAGTGACAGTACTGTATTAAATGATGATTCATGCACCTTGCACAGCGCCATTGAAATGATACATCATTCAATTAAATTAATCACTTTATTAGGAATGATGGTTTTCAATCCCCATTTGTTACAAGTTCACACGAGTTATTCATATAGTGTAGTTGCATGTTCGAGTTCCTGTAATTTAATTTTGGTGTGTCTTAATGACAGTAGACTCACCCGTGGAGATTTATTTTGAATATCTCACAGTTTCTACACATAAATTCAAAATAAATACATAAACTAGTTGTAATTGAACTTTTAGACCTGATTGGTTAAAAGTTTGAGACTGAGAGAAAAGTGGTTTGATCAGGGATACAACTAGGTTAAATTGGGTTGGATGTTAGATCTATTTGGGCTTAGTTTCTAAATACTTGAACTCAAGTTTAGATTTGAATTAATCAAATTTAAGTCCAATTCAAATTATGTTTTTAAGATCTGAGTTTGATTTTAAATTCAAAATGTATATGTGAATTTATTCAATCTTAAAATTTTAAGTTAAAAAAAAAAATTGTGTTACTTTTATAAGATAAAAATTATATGCATAAATATAGCTCAAATTTGAGTTTCCAAACTAAGTTCAAACTAGGCCTAGGCCCAACCTCATTTTTAATTCATGTCTGATGTCTTGGGCTAAAAAATGAGCTCGACTTGAGCCCAGATCAGCCTGAACCCGGTTTTTTCATGTGGGCTATTATTAGGTTAAGCCTGGACTAAGTTACACCTCGAATTTTGATAATTTTAAAAGGAACCCAATCTAGTACTTATTGATTTAACATAAATAATTTTTACCATTTCTATAGATGCCTTCCATGAATTATAAATTAGGATTTGGTGCGCCATGTGATGCAGTAGTATTTCATTACATTACATCATGTGACATAAGTTTCTGGAGAGGTCCTTGGATTAGGAACATTCAGAACTGGCTTCACTTAAGGCCAAATCGGCAGCCGTTTAGGGTTCCCATACTTTCCCTAGAGGCTGGGCCTAGACCCCTGAAATTTCAGAGTCAATCCCGAGAACATTTCGGTCATCGCCTAATTTATGCATTGGGTCTGGGAAGCAAAACTCTGGGCTGAAAACAAAACATCTTCTGCTCAAGCTTGGCCCACAGGTTGATCCTCTATGCACTCTCTGCAAAATGCTTCTGAAACCAACGACCATCTCCTAAATTGCAGCACTGTTCTATGTATCTGGGGCCTTACCAAGTGCAAATTTCGATACCAAAGCTCAAGTGTTCACATTCTGGATGACTCCTTGGCCTTCGTCCACTCCAGGAGTAATCGCACTGAACATCTTGTTGCTCTTTTTGCTGTACCTGCTCTGGTTTGTCACGCTTGGCATGAGAGAAATAACCGAACTTTCAACAACTCCTCCAGGTCTGATTCACTGATTTGCAATGCAATATTAACTGATATCAGATGTTCTTTTCACTGCATCCTATCACAGCAGTTCTCCACTTCTCCTTCTTGTTCGGGTTTCATCACTACTACTTTCCATCTGCCTGCTACTAGGGACAGTTACCTTCTTCATTGCCAAAAGATCATCAGTTTCATCGGTTCATAAGGTATGTTGATCTCCAATCTGGAATGTGTAAATTCTGATATCTTCAAGCAACTTAGTTCTGCTGTTCGCCATTGGGTAATTCGTATCCATATCAAAGCAATTTTGTTGTGCCTGCATAATGGTAATACTACTACATGTTTTGCTTCTGATCTTCAGATCTGCTTAAAAAAATACTACCAGCAGATACGGTCTGTTTAACGATTTCTTGGGTGATGAGTGACTCGGGGTGTGGGTTTTTCTCTCCCCGTCAATCTGATTGGTTGTAATCCTCTGTTTTGCCCGTGCTTTGGGCTTTTTATCTCTCTCTTTGGGGCCTCTCCTCTAATTTTTAGATGATTTTTTCCTAGATAAATACTTACCCAACCTTCAAAAAAAAAAAAAGGTACGCTAGTTCATTCAATTTCAAACTAAATGCTTATTCATCTAATGCTTTTAACTACTTGATTGATTGGGACTATAAAAAAAATAATGAAAAAAATAATTTCTTAACCACATTCTTTTATAAGAGACATAATAAAAAGACTCTATATAATTAACTCTAGTATATAGTTAATTTATGAAATGTCTCCTTTTTATTTTGAAGAGCTATTATATTTCATATACATACGAATTTCTTAATTGTAAAATGCCACGTGGTTGCTACAAAAACATTTACACTGTTTTTAGTGGAGAGTGATAGTCCATTATTATTATCACTAACAACACACTTGTTTAATTAAGTTAAATTTTCTCCTTATTAAAGCATCCAAAACTGGCAGTGGTGGTGTCCGCTTCTCTTACAAGTTACGACATTTTACTATATGCCACGTGTAATGCAATGACCGCTCCGATTACTTCGTAACAAATGCTTCCAGGGCCAAGTTAGCGCAGAATAAGCTACTTCGCGGTAGGCGCATTTTAGTCGTCAATCTTGTCTGCAGGAGAGGGGTCGAAGAACACTGAGTCTAATTTTTCCCCTTTTTCAGATTTTGCCGTGTTTCTCTTTCTTTCTCTGTTGTTGTATTTTTTTTCCCTCTCATCTTTCTTGGAAATAAGATATAACTTTCCTGGAATTAATTTTCTTTTTCCAGATCTGTAGAGAGGACCATTTTATTTTCCTCCCCCTTCTCTCTGTCTGTCTTTGGTTTCTGTTTCCATGGCGGCGAGGAATCGGACACTTGTATTCAGGAAATATAGAGATGCGTTGCGGGACGTACGAACGCCGGCGACCTCCGCCCCGTCGACCTCTGGTGGGCCGGTGATCGAACTAGCGAATGTTTCTCTTCTGCACCAGAATCGCTCTTACGCTCCCCTCAGCACCGAAGATCCCGGTAACTCCAGGTGTTCTTTCTCTCAAATCTCAACTCTGTTTGGATGCGTGGAAAGGAAAGTGCTTTCTTCGAAAATAGTCATTAAAAGTATTTTTGACTGAATACGGTTAAAAATGTTCTTTTGGTTAATTTTCCTTTTTTTTTTTTTTTGTTTTTCTTCTTGTTGTCATTGTAAAGAATTGGTTATTTTCCAAGACATGTTTCCTTCCATGCATCCAAACAGAGAATTTTGGTTAAAAAATGCTCATTTTCAAAGGAAGTGTTTGCCTTTCCTTTAATACAAATGGAACCATTTAGTTTCTTTAAAATGCAGAAACCCTAGTTCTGGATTTCCAACATGTCTCCTTATTCATGTTGAATACCTTGGGGGGATTGGATGTTTCAAATGTCCACATTGTGGTTATTTTCAACTTAAGATTTCATTTGGGGGACTTAATTCTGAGAATTAAAGGAATTGCAGGGTTTTCTGAAATTCCCATTTGTTATCATTGTGAGTGATTATTGATTTTGAGGAAGAACTCATCTTGTTATTGGATGAATTGTCGGCAACACAACATACTTTTTGTTGAACGTTTCCTGGTTTCCATTGACTTTTTGCATTGGAAGTGATTTTTAAGACCAGAGGATAGCAGTGACACAACTCATACACTGGTCTCAGAAATTCCTCTTCTGGTGGTGGTGGTTGCCTTAGATCTCTTCAAGTCCAGACTTTGGTAGAAAATCTGCCACCTTGTTAGCAGTTCTTCTGGCGTGCTTGAACCAAACATCCTTCCCAAGTCAAAGTCTTCAAATTATGTAAAGATTGGAATCAGCATCCAAGGAGGTTTCTTCCTAGCCTTCCATGTTAATTATTGGTAGAGTCTCTCTCAACATGAGCTTGCCTTCCCATCGATATTCCACAACTTTAATGCTTTCCTACTACCTAATAACTTTGCTTCAACTGAATCCATAACACCTAATGGGGCTGAGAAAAACATTTTGATCACCTTCCCCATCATGAAGCACTCCCCTTATGCCCAGTGGCTCTGGTTTTCCCCTTGATGCTCCATGCACATTAAGTTTATATGTTACCACTGATGGAGAAAACCATCTTTCTCTAACCCTCTCCTTTCTGCCTCCCCTAGGTAGACATTTCCTTCATCCTTTCCAAAAATTCGAGAAAGAGGTGACCTTATGATCCTCATTTTCATGACTTGAAAAACCTCATTGAGCATACTCGTTACCCCACAGATATCCTAGCAGTCCTTTCCCTCCACATTGACCACAATATAGTTGTAGGGTTAGAAAGCCATGCTATCCTTCCTTGCCCTTGAAGGGGCCTCCATTCCAACTTACCTTCACTAATGTATCTTGACTTAATTAGGTACAACCCGTCGTGGATACCTCTTGATACCACAATTTCTTGACAAATTCACATTTTTGAAACAAATGGTCCACACTTTCCTCCTCATTGACACAATACACAAGAAAGACCTATTTCCATTGACGCTAATGAGGAATCAATTAGGAATCTGCAGTGCTTAATCAACTTAATCAGGTGGTTTGAACTGCCCTCCTCCCTTCACATCAACTACCTAATTACTTAATTATTTAAAAGAATAAAAATATATATTCTTTTTTAATAGTAAAATTGTTAGACTCTTCTTAAAGCTTCCTTCTTGTGTGGCCCACTTTGTACAAGGATTACCTGTCCGGTCTTCTAATGGACGGTGGTGATCACTTGTAAAGTTGGAAGTGGACATGATGATTTGTCCACAAAATTAAAAGAAAACTATGATTAAGACAATCATGCAGCTGAGATTTTGCATCAGACGTATGATAGAGGCCACCACTGAATTCACAAGAGTCCAATTTTAATTTATATAAGTATAAATATAAACTCTCCTTTTCATAATTGACTCTCAAGCCATGTAAGTTTCTGTCACATGCATAATATAATATTAGTTTTTTAAAATACAATCAAAACTATTTATTTTAAGGCAAAAAACACATTTACTTTCCATAATTGGAAAACGAAAAAAAATAAGCGGAAGTCTTTTTATTTTAAAAATTGCAAGCTGTAGAATTAAGTGGTTTGATATATATGCAGAGTTTGAATAATTTTATGGGAATTTTGTGCAAAAATATTTAAAAATTGCAATTTTGTGTCAATATGTTTTTAAATTTTTTTATTGAGTACGAGTGTCTCGTACACTCAGTTAGCAATTTTTTTTGTCCAAATTGGCTTATGTGAGAAAGGACAATTATTACCTTTTTAAAATCACAAATATAACCGTGCAGATAACAGTTGCAACTGCCCTATTAAGAATATGATCATACATAGAATAATGTGTGCTAATTTTGATTCTGAAAATGTAGCTGCTTTTTTTTTGTCACATGGGGTAATTTGGGCTAAAAAATGATTGACTGAACATACGAGACATTCTTACGTAATAATTTTTTTTTGAAAGTATACGGACACAATTGCAACATTAGAGGTATTTCCGTATTTTATTAAGTCATACAATTACAAATTTTGCATGTTGGTTGATTACTATTATATTTATTATGTTAACAATGTTTTATTAACCAATTATTTTTTATCTTTCAAAAAAAAAAAAACCTTCATTCATTTTCCCCTTTAGAAAAGAAACTACAATCCACACTCAATCTCTCAATAAAAAATCAATGGCGAAAACTCATTTGTAATGATAGTCTTATATTTTAGTCACTGTATTAGGTCATGGGTTCTTGTGTTTTTCAGTTCCATCTTTCTAACCCGAATTGGGTTCTGTAGTTCGGATTTTCGTTGGTGGGAATTAAGGACAATGGCTATATTTTCAAATCAAAATTAGCACACGTTGTTCTATGTATGATTATATTCTTAAAAGGGCAGTCTCAATTGTTATCTACGTGGTTATATTTGTGATTTTAAAAAGGTAATAATTTTCCTTTCTTGCATAAGGGAATTTGGACAAAAAAAAAAATCAAAATCGCAAATATTTGAAATATTTGTGTACAAAATTCCCATAAAAGTATTCAAACTCTGCATATATATCAAACCACTTAACTCTACAACTTACAATTTTTAAAATAAAAAAACTTCGGCTGTTTTTTTTTTTTTTTCATTTTCCAATTATGGAAAGCAAATTGTTTTTGACTTAAAATAAATGGTTTTGATTGTATTTTAAAAAACTAATATTATATTATGAATGTGACGGCAACTTACATGGCTTGAGAGACAGTTATGAAAAGGAGAGTTTATAACTTTATATTTATATTTATATAAATTAAAGTTGGACTCTTGTGAGTTCAGTGGTGGCCTCTATCATGCCTCTGAATATACGTTTGATGCAAAATCTCAGCTACATGATTATCTGAATCATAGTTTTCTTTTAATTCTGTGGACAAATCATACATGTCCACTTCCAACTTTACAAGTGATCACTACCGTCCATTAGAATACCGGACATGTAATCCTTGTACAAGTGGACCACACAAGAAGGAAGCTTTAAGAAGAGTCTAACAATTTTACTATTAAAAAAGAATATATTTTTATGTTCTTTTAAGTAATTAAGGATGCTGATGTCAATGACTTGAAACATCAAGTTAGAGTGGTTGGATGATGGGACCCTATTGAGAAAGCATTCGATTTTATGGCCTCAAAAATTGAACGGTGCAGGTCCTTCCTCGAGAGAGATGGTCATCAAAAGGTGGGGCCACTGAATGAACGGTGGAAGATGGTTGAAAAACTTTCCTCAATAGTCATCAAAGGATTTAACCGAAAGGATTGTTTGGAATAGTAGGAGTGATTGCCACCCATAGATGAGCTCAACTTAGTCTTCCAAAGCTCTACCACGGGCTATTAGTTTCTTTTGGACTACGAGATTGGAGAAAGTTCTTTCCCAAGACAATCTGCACAAGAGAGGAAGAGTGATGATCTAATGCTTGCCCCTTATGCCTCGTGCCTTTGATTATATGGATCATCTCCTTACCCATTGTCTTTTCTCCCCAGCTGTTTGGAACTCAGTTCTGGAGCGGTTTGGTGTTCAGTGGACCATGCATTCCTCGGTTGCTCAACTTTCCTTTGCTTGGGAGATTGTTAATCCCCCACCAACACACACACCCCACTACCACCACACACACACCAAGTGTTCTTCCTTGTGGCGTCTTGTTCTTTCTGCCACATGTTGGAGTCTATGGTGGGAATGTAACAACTTAGTCTTTAGAAACATCGAAGAATTGCCTCAAGCCCTGAGCAGTTGTTTCTTCGCTAAATGTGCTTCTTGGGCCTCCTCATTGGTTGACTTCCAGAATATTTCCATGTTTGAAATCCTCCGAGCTTGGAAAGAGTGTGTTGGATTGTCTTAGAGTTCAAATGTGTCTTTTCTTTTTCTTTCTTGTTGTTCGGAGCTTTTTGTGGGTGTACTGGCTTGTAAGGATGTTTTTTTTTTCCTTCTTTATATGTGTCTTTGTATTTGTGCCCCTAGTACCTTTTTCTCTTTTAATATAGTAACCATTTTTTCTAAATACACAAGAAAGATCCACTCTTTTTGGGATAACTCTTCTACTTCTAAGAATACTTGGTATGAATTTTGCCTCTAATTGTGCACCAGCAAAACACTTCAATCCTAGGAGGTGCGTTTGTTTGCAAGTCCACACAGAAATGGGTGTTCAGCATTCATCTTCTCCAACATTCTTTAATCCAAGATTTGGCTTTAAACCAACTGAGGCATCCCTCACCCAAACCCTGCTATCTTCTCATCTTTACAAATATCATCATAATACAAAACCTCTAGTAGATTCTCAAACTCCTCAATCCCATGATCCCTCAACGCCCTTTTGAACAGTACTGTCGAAGCTACTCTTCCTCTGAATACCTCATAACACTCGTCAGCATGGGCTGACCTGCATCTAGCTATCCTAAACAAGAAACACCTTTTTGAGGTTCCTATCCCTCACCCACAAAACATGCCAAACAGAAACCCTATCATGAGCCTTAGCTTATCCATGAAGATCCTCTCTACTTTAACTTGACTTGCCTCAATCCTTAAAAGCCCTAACCACCCCCAAAGCTTCCTTCTCCACTCTCTCTCAAAAACCACCTTCAAATCCCTTCCACACCAATCTTGCTACTAAAACCTTTCACCACTAAGAGTTTGTCTGTTGACCAAATCTCCATATTTTTCTTAGTGGTAAAAGAGTTTGATGCAAAAGAGCATAGAAGTGCACCAAAATAGGGGGTTACAAAGTAGGAAGGCGCCAAGCCAAAACCGAACCTCCAGATTCCTGATCTAGAAGCTAACCAGACCAAGTTCTCCTTCTCTAGATTTCCTAACCTCCCTCGCACTGAACCAACTGAATTTTCTTCCTATCTTCAGACCCTCCTAAAGGATGTACGTTTGAAGCTTCTCCAACCTTTTGGCCACCCCCACTTGAATTTGAGAATGCAACTTGAAGTAAATAGATAAATCTGCCAATGTTGCTGTAATCAAATTGAGTCGTCTCCCCAATGAGAATGGATACGGAGAAAGCTCACAATCATGTGGGCTAGGACTTTGTGGATTTCTCATTTGAAATGATGGAATTGAGGAAAAGTGTCCGTAGGTGGATGAAGGCCTCTGTTAGGGGGACTTCTTATTCAGTGCTAGTCAATGGATCACCTACCCCACCGATTCCAGCTTTGAGAGGTTTGAGACAAGATGATCCTTTGTCCCCTTTCATTGTTACATTGGTGGCAGAATGTTTTAGCAGATTGCTGAGAAAAGCTATGGACAGTGGGATGATCAAAGGTTTTCAGGTGGACAGTAGCAATCCAGTTGCATCCCACTACAACACATTGCTATTTTTTGAGGTACCGAGAGGGAACCCTTGATTTGCATATATTATAGGCTGGACTAGTGGATATTTACACTATGAATTTTGTTAACTGAAAGACAAGACATGAAAAGTATTTGAATTGAGTTCCATCAATATGGTGAATTTTAAAATAGAAATGGTGATAACCCCAAGGGTTGGCCTGTCAGTTAAGGCGCTTGCCTCATGAAACAAGAACTTGGGTTCGATTCCCGCTCAACCCCAATGAAGGGCCACTTCCCGTAGACTTACCCAGTGTATGTAGATTGGGAGGTTTTCACATGCCCCGAAGAACTAGTCAGTTGAGACGCCTGGACACCTTCGGTCATAAAAAGAAGAAGAAGAAATGGTGATATAAGTACTACACACATTTCTTGCACTTTTTCTTTTTACCCTCCCTCTATGAGTTGGGGGGAGAGAAGGGAAGGGGAGAGGGGGGAGGGGGGGGGGGGGGGGGGGGGGGGGGGTTGGGTGGTGGTGTTTAGGGTTCCAGATGAGAAATTACAACTACACACTGTTCATGGCAGTTTCCACTCCACTTCTTTCAAACACACTGCAAGATTCCCACAACTTTGCATTATATGTGATCAAATATGGCAGCATTTCAGTCGTTTTTTGTTATCATCAACTCATGACACTTTTGTAATTCGATACTCTCATAGCCTACTAAGATTTTTCCTTATGCAGTAGGGGTGCTCTTACTGTGGGTCTACCTCCGGCTTGGGTCGATGTTTCAGAAGAAATAGCTGCAAATATGCAACGTGCACGGACAAAAATGGCAGAGTTGGTCAGGGCTCATGCCAAGGCTTTAATGCCCTCTTTTGGAGATGTCAAGGATGACCAACACGCAGCTGAGATTCTTACTCAAGAAATAACAGATTTGCTGAAGAGGTCTGAGAAGAGATTACAAATGCTTTCTGCAAGTGGCCTTTCTGAAGATTCAAACGTCCGAAAGAATGTACAGGTTGGTGATGCTGATCATTACAGTTCGGTTCATGCAGAGCTCTTTAAGACACATTTTTATATAGGTTGCTTCTAACACAGTCATCAGTATAGATCATGGCCACAGCTGATGGATTTGGTCCTAACATATTGGAGTATAGGACTCTACACATGAGCCATCATGCCAAAGAAAAATTTAAAAAAATGGATTATCATCCCCCTCCTTTCTCAAATCTTTCTCATAAAAGGAAATTCCAAATACAAAATCCCCTCTCACGGTACTACAGGACTACACCTCTTTATGAAGACTCCAAGCAAATGACGAAACTTAGGAAACTATGTTTATACCCAATTTATTGCTGATATTGTTGTTAATATTGGAGGAAAAAAATGGAAGAAAAAGAGAATTGTGTGTAGATCCTCTAGGTTGATCTCTCCTTTTATAAGATATCAAGGACATCTGTTAAAACTGATAAGTCTAATAAGATTAGCTTAAATGAATTCCTACTTAGTACTCTTCTAATCTCATCTTCATAAACAATACAATGGTACTCCTCAAGTGTATACACACTTATCACAACATTATTCCTTACAATTGCCAACTCTATGAGATGAACTCTTGACTTAGTAACAATAGTAGATTTCCTGAAATAATTTTAAAATAAAATATGCTTGCTATGACTTGATGAGCTAGTACATGGGCCAGACTCTGTCCTCAAGCTATGTTCCTGGAGCTTAAGTTTTCATGGATTTGGGCCTAGTCTAATGGACCTGGATCCTTTTCTAAGCTTCTTAGAAACTATCCATCGTCCCATCTATCTGGGGTTGGCACTCATAATTAGATTTGGAAATTGTTTTCCATGGCTTGACTTCCTGTTTGATGCCCATATGATTCAAACTCGGAACCTTTGTGGTTGCAACAATGAGCAGTTACAATTATTTGTGCCACAGGTTCTTGTCAGTAAGGGAACTTTAAATTTGTGATTGGAGAATTCATGCTTTATCTTAGAAACGTTTTAGTTACTTTTTTCATCACAAGTTTCTGGTGGATTTCTTAAGTCTTCCATCTGAATGGTCTTCCTTTGGTCTTGCTTGTCTTAAATGAAGCTTGGTCATGTGGGTTTGCCGTACTTTAAGCAATTATTTTTTCAAGTGGAGCAATTCTTGTATAACAGGTTGCAGCTTGTCTTATCAGTCTGCATCCTTTATTAATGGATATTGATTTCCTATGAATGCTTGCCCTACAGCGGTCCCTTGCAACTGACCTTCAAAGTCTTTCAATGGAGCTTAGGAAAAAACAATCTACTTATTTGAAGCGCCTGCAGCAGCAAAAAGAGGTCTGGTTGGATTTTTTGTTTTAGGATGATCCTTCTGTATACTACATACTAAGCTTTTGAAATTTTGCTTTATTGTCATTATTTTGCTTTTTTTTAGGGACAAGATGACTTGGAGATGAATTTAAATGGAAAAATATCCAGACAAGAAGATGACGACTTCAGTGACATGGTATTCTGTTTTTTTATTCTTTTCAGGTTTTAATTCAGTTGCATCCTTAAGTTTAGAAGATTGTCCATAGTAATAATTCAGGAGCATTTTTTTTTAATAGTGGTGAGAAGTGCATTCTTTGCTTGAGTAATATCGATAAAAATTGGTACTAGATAATTCTTCACCATTTCACAAATTTTTACACAATTTTTTTAGTGCACTAACGTAAGAAATTATGGGTAAAACCTTCAAACTCACCAAATTTAATCATAAAATCCTTTTTTTTTAAAAAAGAAGAAGAAGTCTGCATGAATTTTCTCAAATTTTTAGATAATAACAATATAAGGTTGGACCAAATCCTTCCAACTTAACTCACCAAAACCCAAATTTAAAATATCTTTTCCTATTTTTGGTATTTTTTATACAAATTTATCTATTTTTTTTCTAATACTAATAGGATAAGAGTTGGTCAAAATTTTCAAATTCACCAAATCAAATCTTAATTTTTATTATTTGTAGCTATTTTTTTGATGGATTTTTCCTTTTGAAGCATATCATAAACTTTTAATAAATAATGGTTAAGATTCATTAATGGTAGTTTAAACTGTCTCTTTGTATAGATGAAGTGATTCCTCGCATAGGCACCACAACCATTTCACAAAATGGTGAATTTTGACTTCCCACTAAAGAACATCCGTGGACCCGCATGGGTAGCTCACTTGGTCTAAAGCTTCTAGAATTAAACTAGAGGTGTTGAGTTCGATTCCTCCCCTGAAACGAAAGGCTTGTGGGTGGTTTCATGTTTCCGTGGCATTAGTCTCACCTCGAATGTGGAGTAGAGATACCAATGTTATATATATATAAGGAACATCCATGAACCAATCAGCTGATCAATTGATTATGGCATTTCCACTCTCCCTGGAATAATTAGTCAGAAAACCCACACTTCTATGGTGAAATCGCATTGAATAAGGAAATGGTCAACACTGTCAACAGAAGATATGTGGATTTTCTGTTTAGATAAACTGGCTCCAAAAAATAACATGAGCCGGGCCTGACGGGTTTTAAATTATTTTCGAACTCATTTGTTAAGGTCAGGTTTAGGCGGGTCATGGGTCAGGTTTAGGCTGAAGAACACCCTAACTTGGCTTTCTTGTCAACACTAGGGATATGAAAAATTGAGGCAATAGACTAAGATATTTGTAACTTAGTGGAGTACATGGTCTAAACTTATTAAGTAAAGTAAATAAAATTATTTAAATATTAATTTTAATTCAAGTCAGGTTGGGTTTGGATTTCAGACCTCTCTTTCCAATCCACCCTGAATTTATTTTGGGTCGGATCAATTTAAGATTTTTAAGAAATGCATGACTCAAAACCCAGTTTTTTTAGGGTTGGGGTAAAAAATTGCCATCCTAAGCATTGGAAACTATTAACATAAGTTCTTGCAACCCATTTCATCCTGCATGCGATTTTTATAAGTGCATGCAGGCATGTGCTTTGTTTGCCAATTGAGGATCAGATTGCTTGTTGTAAATCTTGTATGTTATTAGGCTCCATCATTGAATATTTAAGCAAAAATGCACAACTTCAAGGTTGTCCATTACCATCCTCTCTTTTAACAAATTCTTATAATTGATTACAAGAATATATGTAACTGCTTGAGAAAAATCTATTGGATACTTGATTTCTTCAGGGATTTGATGATTACCAAACGGTTAAATTCAAAAGGAATGAGGCATTCACGGTAGAAAGGGAGAGAGAGATTGCCCAGGTAGTGCATGCTTCTAGTATTGGTTTTTGCTTTATCTGAAGTTATGGACAAACCACATGTCCTCTGACTAACTTGCTCCTGTATCTTAGGTTGTGGAATCAGTAAATGACCTTGCCCAAATCATGAAGGATCTATCAGTTCTTGTCATAGATCAGGTTATATAAACCAGACATCTAGTTAATAGTATTACATGTTTTTGCAATCTCCGGAGTAATAATTATCCCCATTTCAACAAACAGGGAACAATTGTTGATCGAATTGACTACAATGTTCAAAATGTTGCAGTATCAGTGGAAGATGGATTGAAACAATTGCAGAAGGTTCTCTCTCTCTCTCTCTCTCTCTCTCTCATTACTTGAGTCTTGACACTTGCATGTTTGCAGGCAGAGAGAACACAAAGGAAGGGGGGAATGGTGAAGTGTGCCACAGTGCTTGTTATCTTGTGTTTGATCATGTTGGTGCTTCTAATTCTCAAGTCAATATTGTTGTGATTAATCAGCTCTCAGACAGCTGCTAGTCCTCCTTAAAAGGGTTTTAGGAAGGTTGGATGGAAGGATCTTGACAGGGTTGTGTTAAAGCAAGCCTGGTTGCAAGAAATGTGGGAGGTAGGGTAGTACATAGTGATCAACCAACCCATTCATGGAAAGTGCGGTTTGTTACAAGGGCGGCGGGCATTTGATTAGAGGCTTCTCACCCGAAGATTAGCATTTTACACCTTTCACATTACAGGGCATCTCCTGTTGTAGCAATTCTTTTTTCGGGATTTTATGAAAAAGTTGATATAGTTTCTCTCTCTCTCTCTCTCTCTCTCTCTCTCTCTCTTTTAATTTTTTTTAAAATACCGAAAATAAGAAAAAAAAATGAAAAATCTTATGAGCATATTTTTGTTCAAAATGAGGGTCATTTTTTATGGAGTATAGACATTTGAAAGTTGAAATTTCAATACGAAATATTATATGTTTTAAAATTTTAAAAAATGTTTAAAAGTTTTAGAATAGAAAATCTGCGAGGAAAGATTTAATATGAAATTCATGTTATCTAGAACATTTTATGTTTTTATTATAATTCATAAATATAATAGAATATTAGAAAAATTACTTAAGTATTTTAAAAATTCTATCAATCACATTGCATTCTTTATTCCATTTTAAAAATAATTATATATTATTTTATTATTTTTTCACGAAAAATTTGAAAATTTAAAATATCTTACAAAATCTAGCTTTCATTAATTTTTCAAAAAAAGTATACATCTTACAAATTACATTAAGAGATTTTCATTGATTTTATAAATACTGAATGTTATTTTATTAAATTATTTTTATAAAAATCATTAATTTGAGATTCTTTTAGAATTGAAATTCAAAAAAATTGAAGAAAATAATAGTTCAATTTTAAGTAAAAAGTATTTGGAATTAACAAATATCTTTTACTTTGAAGAACTTGTTTTTAGACTTTCTTAAAAATTTGAGCCGTATGGTCTAAATATTTTTTAAGAAAAAATTAAAAATTATAGTGGCTGATGCTAATAAATATGAGGAAAAAATTGTGAAGGACATTGAGAGTTGAAATTTTGAGAGAATTAAAGTATGTTTTAATTTTTTTTTAAATGTAGTTGAAATTGAAGATGATTAAATTTTAAAAAGTAGGACAGAGGATGTTTAGCGTGAATCTTGCACTCTTTGTACTCTAGTTTCCAGCCCCTTGGAAGGAGTTTCTATTTAGAGATAGACATTTCAAATCAGAGCAATATGCCGGTCTCAATGGGTACTCCCATGGCAGTGGCCCTTAGGGCTGATTCTCATACTTTTAGATTGGGTTGATCAAAGAATGCTAGAGCTTGGTAGAAAACTTTGATTGATCTTTAATGATAAAAAAAGTCTCCTCCTCTCCTACCTTGCTATAATTAAGGACTTGGGATCCACTTCTTCGAAGACTAGAATAAAAGATATAACATCTAAAGAATTAACATGTTTGAGCTCCTCTATCAATTACTCTGAGTATCTTACACAAACAGAATGTAATGCACTGGAACATTTACGAGGTGATTAGTTAAATCCTTTTTGTTGATTCTCTCTTGGACTATGAGGAATATTGATGACCGGTATTATGATCGTCAATTTCGAGCTTTATTGTTATAATCAACTAGTCTTTTGTCTTTATTTTTATAAATGATGCTTCTTTTTTTTTTTTCGTTTAGTTTTTCTGCACATCTAGTCCAAGTGTTTATGTATTTATTATTTTTTCTATTTATTTGTGCTCTTTGTATTTGTATCTTCGGTGCTTTTTCTCTATTGATATAGTTACCATTTCAAAAAAAAAAAAAAACACTATCATCATTAAAGCTATAATTCCATCTATCTAAGGTCGAATTTCGAGTTTTTCTTCTCCAATTAGTTCTATCATAAATCATGCACACTTCAAATTTTTTTCTTTTAACATGGGAATCTCACCCCACATTGGAGGTACAATCTTTTACTAACATGTCTTAATAATATCAAACAAGTTTTTTTTTTCAATTTCTCATCTATTGGGGTAATTTTTAAGCTATCTGTAAAATGATCATTCTTAACACTATTCTTTAGCGTTATTCAACTATCTAATGTAACAAAGCATCTTTGACATCTCAACTTTTTTTTTCCATTCCCTAACACTCTTTTTTATAGAGCATAGTGTGTCTGATAGTTATTTTTATAAAACTGCCCTTTTGAAATTCTTTTATCACATAAAACTCTGCTATTTTATTTACATTGTCTCCACCTTCCTTCCATTTTGTTAATTATATCTGCGATCTTCCGGAGATTCTACTTTAGAATCTCAATATTGGAATTTATTACAATATATTACCGAGTCATCTTCAATTTTAATTAGATTCCTTTCTCTATCTCCTCTTCACTAAATTTGTATTTTATATCTTCTATTATAATTTTATTAATTTTCACACTATTTATTTCAAAAATTCTCTTCTAAGATTTTCAATTTATAATTAAACTATCATTTTATTGATTAGTACTATATCATCGATAAAAATCGTACCCATGATACGAAAAACATCAATTTCTCGAGTTTGAAGTTTGAGATGATGGCCCCCACATCCTTGTGTTTGTCGACTCATCAGCCAACCCATTCGGCACTTTCAGATGCACACGTGTGCACTTTCTTGTCATGAATCACCATTAGCCACGTCGTTGTCTCTGTCTCTGTCGCCATTTCATTCCATGCCTACTTGTGTTGATTTGGATTTTGACTCCGAACCTTTTTGGGGCTTGGGCTGAGTTGGAGGTCCCCACTCCCAAATTCAGCAGAAAGAAAAATTGACAAAAATACCTTCAATGTTATGTACTAACCCTTTTTCTTTCTCTTATTTTTTCTTTAAAATAAAAATTAGATTTTTCTAAAAAACCTAAAAGAAGTGTTTATTTTTTATTTAATTTTAAAAGTCTCAAATCTTTTATTAAAATTAAAAAAAGATTATCTAAGTAAACTTCTTTTTAAAAACTATTTGTGTTGTTAAATAATAATTCACACTATTTAATTTATCTTATGAAATTTAGATAAAGTTTTATAACCTATCTTTTACTATATTACTCCACTTTGTGCAGTTGAAACTGAATTAATTTCATTCGAAAAATTCATTTTTGAAGAGTTAGACACCTTCATTTGTTATTTCATTAATTTTTTAATCACTAAGGTGTTTAAGTTTTATAGAGTATCTGCGAATCTTTAAAGCATGTGTAAACTTTTCTACTCACACACATCATGTACATATATGAAAAGTAAAAATTGTAAGATAAAATGGTAATCAAACTCAGGACTTCATTTTCTGAGATGGATTTCTAAAGATTACTCTAATTCATTCAGATTATTTGGCATTTCATTAATAATGTCATTTGTTGTATTAAATTTGTTTGATCAAAACTTTAGAACGAGATTAGTTGAAGGTGTTATGTAAGCTACTCATGCTATTCCAATTTAGGGTTAAAATTTGGGTTCAATCAGATTGGATTTCAAAAAATTCAATTCAACTCATGTCAAAAATATTGAAACCGATTCAACTCGACGTAACTCAAGTTTTATACGAGTTCTTTTTTTTCTCAATTCAAGATATACAAAAATATAACTCAAATCCATTAATTTTTCAGATAGATTAAAATCCGACCAAAATTTTACCCCTACTCAAATTCAAACTCTTCTTTTGGCCAAATCCTCAATACTAAATTCAAGCCTTTTATATTTTATCTTCCTCTTTTTCAAAATTGCTCTTCAATCTGCCAAGATATTTTATCGAGACGTTTTCCATAACTTTTACATTCTGGCCCAAATGGAGAGATTTAATGACACATGGCATGTGAACTAACCCACATTAGAAAACGTAGGATGAGATGCAATCGCTGGAAGCACCTTCCACATTAGGAATGTGACACGTGTCATATCCCTAAAAGAGGGTGTCCTAGACAATTTAAATAGTCACGCGTGAAATAACGTCCGCAGTTACAAATATTCTTTGCCCTTAAAAGCATTCTCATTTTCCCAAGTTCACTAATAAAGCTCTCATCTTATCTTATTTAAAATTACAAAATAATCGCCCATTTTTTCTATTTAATAAAAATGCAGGCTTGATGACGGAACACCACTAGACGTTAGTGTTTGCTCCAATGTTATCAGAACCGGACTGAACCGCGGTTGAACCAGCTGTGACTGTAGTTCGGTCTTGATAGAAAACTGTTTCTTGGTCAAACCGCAGAAAACAGGTCAAAACTGCAATTTTCTGTGGTTTTGATCTAGAAACTGTGAGCCGCGAACCGCGACTCCTAAAATATGATTATTTATTTATTTTTTATTTTAAATTTTCCACTTAAAAATATTAAAAAATGTGTATATTTGAAATATAATTTTTTATTATTATTTCTATCACATATCTTTCAATGTTTTGGTATATTACTCAGAGTTTGAATGCTATTTTTAATATTTATATCAATGTTATTGGTAAAAGGTGTCTTACTTAATGTTATATGTAATATTTATATTATATATTGATACTTGACCGGCTTTCATCGGCTTTGACCGCGGCTGAACCTGGTTGAACCAAAAATGCCTCGAAGACGGTTCGTTAGACGGTCCGGTTCTAATAGCATTGGTTTGCTCTTGAAAAAAAATAAAATTGAGTTAGGATAAAAATATTTAAAAATTAAGAGATAAAATGCTTAGATGAATGTCACACTTTATGTATAGTTTACTTGTATAGTCTTTTTTACATATATAATGTGTCTTATTAAATTATCTATTTAAAACGTCTTGATAAATAAAATCTCTATAAATTTTTTTATTAAAATTATAATTTAGATTTTAATATCGATCGATACGTATTGTATCGCAGATATCCCCTAATATTAGTGGTTTTAATACAAAAATAAAAAAGAAGAGAGATAGATTTCGCTGCTGAGAATGAGATTTCAACCCTGATTCTGGTTGTTTTGAAACTGTGTGAATTTCATAAAAAAAAAGGCTTATTACTTTTTTATCTCGTATATCCAAATTCATCAAATTATCTATTTTGACATGCACTCACTAAATCAAGATTAGCCTAAATTTGTATGTAATAATTAAATAGGATAAATAATTAAGTACAAATGAGCTAACTATAACAAAATTAGTCATTAAATCTTTATTATTTGTTCTTAAAATCTCTATATTTTGTTTACTTAGTCAACGTTTAAGTTTTTGTGACTTTAAACTATTTATGAGTTTTGGAAGTAATTAAATTCACGATAAAAAATTTCAGATAGAGAATTTATGCTTTAATATAAGGTTTATTGAAATCACCCCAAATAAATGCACTTTTAAACCCTCAAATTTTAATTATTTTAAATTACTTTTATTCTTCAATATTAAAGGCCTTTTGAAAGACTGGGGTTATAGAAAATTATCTTGACTAAAAAGGCATATTTTTATGTATAAGTTTATGAAAATTACACTGATTTGATTAATCAATCAACATTTTTTCGAAACCCCAAAAATGATCACTTTTAAAAAATTTAACACCTAAGAGCTTAAAACTATATTTCAACTTTTATCTATAAAATTAAGATTATTTATGTATAGTAAAAAATATTTTGAAATATATTGTAGTTTTCAGTTAGCAATTATAAAAAAAAAAAAAAATTATGTAAGTCTTCAATATTGTCAAATAATAAGATATCAAATTACCTTTTTATAATATGTAGCTTGTTATTTAGTTGATGTTTGATTTTAGTAACTATTATTATGTCATTGGTGAGAAGAAAATGTCACTTTTATACTTAAGTTATTTAGAGTTTAAAATTTGACAAGTGACAAATACATACTAATATGTTTACTAAATAATGAAAATATGGAGGTTAATATTTATTGATAATTATTTTAAAAAATAAATGAGCTTGTTTTGTAAAGATGATCTTGAGTGCTGGGGGTTAGTTTCTTTTAAATTATGTAATTGGATATAGGATATTAAAATTAAAAATAATTTCAAATCATAAAATTTAATAATAAGTGAAATGATTATGATACATTGGTGTGCAGCATATTAGCTCGCAGAATTAAATAAAGATCCCATCAAATGGAGTGATGAGTCTATTAAAATGTTTTTTAATATATAATTTATTAATGATTTAATCAATTAAAACATTTTAAAAAGGGAAAATTTAAATATTAAAAATAATAAAGACTTAAATCTGTGACTTAATTGATTCAATATAAATAATTTATGATAGATAATATATTAAAAACATATTTTAATAAATTTA
The DNA here is from genome assembly GCA_022113865.1 of Chimonanthus praecox. Taxonomy (NCBI): domain Eukaryota; kingdom Viridiplantae; phylum Streptophyta; class Magnoliopsida; order Laurales; family Calycanthaceae; genus Chimonanthus; species Chimonanthus praecox. Next base: position 11,561,067 of record CM039086.1, on the reverse strand, counting down.
TTATTTTTATAAGATGCATGATAACAGTTACACACTGATAGTCCTCATCTTTAAAATTCATGTGACAATAAAATTGATTAACTTTTCTAAAATTAATTAAAATACAAATCAAATAATTTATCATATCATAAAAATATAAGAATTATACCTTAAAAATAAATTTAATTTTCATAATATAATTATCCAACTTCATGCCCTGGACACAAATGCAAACCTCATAAAAATATCTCGTCGAGTTCTCAACGAACTTAAAACTCTACCAAGGATTTAGAGGGACGGACATGATCCCACGTGTAAAGGTTACTTTGTTAGCGTACACCGAGACAAAGAATATACCCGAGAAATTTCGTTTAGGAGCGCTCTCTGGAGATGGTGACGTGTCAGTGACAAGTGTCAAGTGTGGGTATAGGGAGCAGACGGAGGGGGTACGAGTTTGACGGAACTGGACGGTAAGTGGTTTTCCGTCACCTGCGTGAAAAGAAGAGAAAAGAAATCTTTGAAGGATACCGTCAGTTCCGTCTGTTGGGGGGCGGGGCGCGTCACGGGAATCGGTAAGGCCTGTTTTAACTTTTGAGACTATTGAGGAAAGTTCTTCAACCATCTCCACCGTTCATTCAGTGGGCCCCACCTTTTGATGAGCATATCTCTTGAGGAACGACCTGCACCGTTCATTTTCGCGGCCAAACCCTTTTCTCAAAAGGGTCCCATCATCCAACTACTCTAACTTGATGTTTCAAGTCATTCACATCAGCATCATTAATTACTTGATAATTTAAAAGAACATAAAAATATTTATTTTCCTTTTTAATAGTAAATTTTTTCGACTCTTCTTAAAGCTTCCCTTCTTGAATGGCCCATCTTGTACAAGGATTACCTGTACAGTCTTGTAATGGACGGTGGTGATCATTTGTAAAGTTGAAAGTGGACATGATGATTTTTCCACGGAATTAAAAGAAAACTATGATTCACACAATCATTCAGCTGAGATTTTGCGTCAGACGTATATTCAGAAGTATGATAGAGACCACCATTGAATTCACAAGCGTCCAACTTTAATTTATATAAGTATAAATATAAAGTTATAAACTCTCCTTTCGATAACTGACTCTCAAGCCAAGTAAATTAGGGTCACATGCATAATATAATACTAGTCTTTAAAAATACAATCAAAACTATTTATTTTAAAGCAAAAAACACATTTTACTAAAACCTTGATGTGCATAGTAGTTGATTCACTCGTGCGAGTTTTACACTGGGTATTCCATAATTTTTTACACATAAATTAAAAAAAAACAAAAACAAATAAGAGACAGAATTAAGACTCTGTTATTCTAATTCACTTTACGGTGGGTATCTCGCAATTAAAAATTGTTTTATAGAAATTTTATACAAAAGATATTTCAAATATTTGTGATTTTATGTAAGTGTGTCTTCAAATTTTTTATTAAGTAAGAATGTCATTGAGTTAATTACCTTTTTAGAATCACAAATATAACCACGCAGATAACGGTTACGAGTGCCTTTTTAAAAGTACAATCATACAACACTCTTATCTAATAAATTTTATTTGATGGCGTACTTACACAAAATTACAACATTAAAGATATTTTTGTATTTTAGAGAATTAAGTCATACAATTACAAATTTTAGATGTTGGTGGATTATTATTATATTTATTATGTTAACAATGTTTTATTAACCAATTAAATTAATTTTGGATGATGTTTATCAAAGATGCATAAATTTTTGCACTAATTTTTTTAGCTCTATTTTTTAAAATCAAATAATATTATTAAAAAAATTACTATTTATGTTATAGTGATAATGAGTTAAATTTAAATTCAGATTAGAGTCGTTTAAAATTTGAACCACCATGAAATTCAAACTTAAATTTGATTTTTCAATCAACTATAAATAAATATATATGTAGACCTTAGTTATCTGATTGTACAATTAATAAGAGAGTTTGGAATTCATGCTTAAAAAGAGCTGGCAAAATTTAGATTAGTAAATCTTGTAAAAACAAAACCTTTATTAATTTAAATTATGATTATCTTAATTTGAAACTAACCTATTTATTATAAGATTGATTAAATCTTATCCTTACTGCATTATCAAATAGGTCAAAAATATTAAAATCAGAATTTTTAAAAATTGGAGTTTCATTTATAAGACAAGTTAAGCTAAGTACATAACTACATATTAATTTAATTCATACTTTTGCAATACTCAACTTAAACTAATGGACTTATTAAACAAATTAAATAAACTTATTTAAAAATCTAATAAATTAAAATATTACCCCAACTTCTGAGTGGAAAATGGTTTGTTAGGTTGTTAGCTGTAATCCTTCTTTATCGAGATAAAGAAGAAAAAGTACTCACTGAACTGCAGAAATTAAGAGAAAGAGAGACAGTTCTCTGTTCAATAAAAAAAAAAAAAAATTTACCTTCATTCGTTTTGCCCTTTAGAAACGAAACTACAATCCACACTCAGTCTCTCAATTAAAAATCAATGGCGAAAACGCATTTGTAATGATAGTCTTATATTTCAATCACTGTATTCGGTCATGGGTTCTTGAGTTTTCTCAGTTTCATTTTTCTAACCGGAATTGGGTTCTGTAGTTTGGATTTTCGTCGGGGGTAATTAATTCTTCAAAGCTGCTGTCATGGATTACGGAGGAGGATTTGGAGAGGCGCTGTCGACGGCGAGTTCGACCGCAAGCCGGAAGGCTTGTGAAGGGGCTTACGATCAGTTTCCGGCTGGTCTCCGAGTCCTTGTCGTCGATGACGATCCGATATGTTTAATGATCTTGGAGAAAATGCTCCGAAACTGTCTTTACGAAGGTAATCTAGACCCAAATTGAATTGGGTTCTCTTATCCCCCGATTTCGGTGCGATATTGTGAATTTGTGATGACTTTTGATTTCACTTACAAGTAACGCCATCGGTGGCAACAACAATCTGATTCACCCGTGAACACCAGAATTCGCATGTTATAAAACATTCAAAGACTCAAAAATCAAATCAAGATAAATAGAAGAAAAGAAAGAAAGATTGGTTCTTGGGGTGTAAAATGAGACTTTTAGACGTCTGGGAGTTGGGTTTGAAAATAATTTGTGTTTTTCTTGCTGTGGTTTGAAATATTTGCTTCTTTGGACTCTGAATGGAAGTTGACCAATTCGGTATTGATATGGTTTTAAATTCAGCTGAAATATTGATATTTACATGTTCTTCTGGCCATGAAGGATACCCTTAAAACGATTTTAGCCTGAAATCTAAAATGTATTAGAACCTCAACCTTTACTCTTTTATATATATATATATATTATAGTTTACTGTTTTATCTGCATTTAACACAAAATAGAAGCCATTTAGAGTGAATCATATATTTTTTTTAAAAAAATTCCTTTAAGATGTATTTCTAATAAAATATTTTAGATAAAATTGAAATGAACCGAAAGTTTGGTCGATGACCAATACGGTCGCTGATGCTTAAAGGTTTTGGCCCTGGCCATTATCAGAACCAAAACCAAGTTCTAAAAGGATCCTTGAGACAAGTAGAAAGTTATATCAGAAGCTAGTTCATTGTTTGTTGGCTCTTGACGACTCTTTCATCTTCTAGAGATTGGTATCCAATTGTAATCCTAATGAATTGATTGTGTTGGAAACTGTACAGTTACAACATGTCCCCGGGCAGTAGTTGCGTTATCAATGCTTCGGGAAAGAAGGGGTGGGTTCGATCTTGTTATAAGTGATGTTTACATGCCCGACATGGATGGATTTAAGCTGCTTGAGCACATTGGGCTGGAGATGGATCTGCCTGTTATCAGTGAGTATACATGTTTATAGGTGGATTTTGAATCATTTGATTACTCTGACATGTGCTTACTCCAGTAAACATCTTTTCCCTATTATATAGTGATGTCGGCAGATGATGGCAAGGACGTTGTTATGAAAGGTGTAACTCATGGAGCTTGTGATTACCTTATAAAGCCAGTCAGGATCGAGGCGATTAAGAACATATGGCAGCATGTGGTTAGAAAGAAGAGGAATGAGTTGAAAGATTTGGAGCAGTCAGTTAGTGTGGAAGACAGTGATGCGCATAGGAAACTGTCGGAAGATGCTGATTATGCTTCTTCAGTAAATGAAGGGAGTTGGAAAAATTCAAAGAAAAGGAAAGATGAAAGGGATGAAGAAGATGAGGGTGAAGATCGAGAGGATTCATCTACATTGAAGAAACCACGGGTAGTGTGGTCCCCTGAGCTCCATCAGCAGTTTGTTGCTGCAGTGAATCAATTAACCATTGACAGTAAGGATCCTTTCTTGCTCTTTATTTATCTGCTTGTTACTCGGTGTCTCCTGACTATGACTTTGACACTTGGCCTGGACAGCCATGCTGGTAATACAGTACTGATAACTTTGTAATAAACCACCCTTTGACTACCTGCTGCTGGATCGTCGGAACAGAAATCCCTGTCATGGGTAGGATAGTGCAGAGCCCCAAAATCTTCCACTCTCTCCTGTTGAAGTTGGAGTGCAACACCATTTGATACCACCTATTCAATCTCAGCCACTGACCAATTTTCCTTTTCAATTTTCTGCTTTAGTGATTGTTCTTATCAATTAACTTCTCTGATTTCTAATGCATTGCAGAGGCTGTTCCAAAGAAGATTCTTGACTTGATGAATGTTCCAGGGCTCACCAGGGAAAATGTTGCTAGTCACCTGCAGGTATGATAGCAGCTTACTCAAAAAAAAAGACGCATCTTATTGCTTCTGCAGTTTTTCTAGAGTTTTTATATATCCATTAAATTTGAAGTGCTCATATGCTTTGTGGTTGCAGTTCTTCTCTGAAGCAAATAGAAAGCTCCAGGCTGAAGTTAGCCTCTTTAAAATTTGCCTGTTCTTTTTGTTTTCATAATAACTTAGTTGGGGCATGCATGTGGCATACAGTTTTTTCCCATTTATTTTTGTGTATGGATGCTCTGTTTCATTTGAATGTGTCCCAAGTTTTTAGGCAATGTACACAACATTATCCAATTTTAAATAATCCCTCGATTGTTTTAATTAAAATGAAAAGTTCAAGTAGATAATGGGAGACCTAACACCAAATGCTGCCTTAATTGCAAAAAAATGACAATTCATTCCACTAATTGTGCCATGGCCTGGTTAAATTGTCTAGTTTTAGAGATCATGGATGCAAGTTGACCTTTTAGCAAGTGATGTTACATGGATGAAGCGTAAAATGGATTTACTGTGGTTGATTGATGCTCAAAATTTACTGTCCAAGTTTCTTGTATGACCTCCTCCTCACTTTTTTAAAGCTCTCCCTTCTTCTCAACCCCACCCCACCTTTTCCTATGTTTCTGTAAACAGCTATAATGATGATTACAGAATAGCATCAGTTTTAGTTTTCATCATGGGGAAATGTGCACTTTTACCAATTCCCAAAAACTAGAGATTCAACCTTGTGATGATTCCAGGGTCCTCTCCAAGTGGTCTCACATGTTGTATTAGTTTGTTTGGTTAAATTGGTGATGCTATAGCTAATCACAGAACTTGTGGTGGTTGAGCCTAAATCTGCATGATGTGGAAAAAGGTTTCTTTTATTTGTATTTTAATCATTTATTCAAATATAGGTTTCCTTGTCAATGTTAGAAAATGCTTTTGCATGCTTTTCCCTTGAATATCACTGCAACAAAAAAACAACAAATTAAACAGCTCCTTTTTCATTCAACCTTTTATAATATGTAGGTTTCTTTTACATCTGAACCAAGCTAGAATTAATTAAGAGAATATGTTTGTCATCAATAGTAATTGCCAACATCCAATTCAAATTGCAAAATGCTGCAAATGTTAGAAAAGAACCAACTCTCAGTAAAATGCAATCACTCCTAGCTGTATCCATGTTTAGGAATGTTGGCTATGACCAAAACCCAAAGTTTGGGCAGTGGAAAATAGAGAGAATTTTAATGTCAATTCTTCATGTGCCTACATCATCAAATGTGATCTGACCTCTCAATAAAATGGTATCTCACTTATAGTAGAGAATATTTCTTTTCAAAATCCCCGAGAAAGAAGAAAGATTATTGCAGATTTACTATTCTTGGAAAATTAAGTAGCTGATCAAATAACCTGCAATTGCCAACGCTACAGGACCAATTGCTTTACATGGATGATAGATCATGTCCTTGAATTCACTAAAAGGGGCATCATTCCATATGGGGCTTATCAATCCATGAGCTAAAGAGAAGTTGAATCATGCTATGACCTTATGACAGCCCACTTATTGACATATGTGTTTTGTTGTACCCTAATCATAACTGGTATAGCATAATGAATGTTATTTGTTCTATCATTCTATTCTGCCTCCTTGGTGTTTGTGGAAGCAGGAAAATGGTAAAGCAGAAACTTCTTTTCACAACTTTTTTCCTACATAAATCAGTGTTTGCATTAAGTGCTGATTTCAATTTTATCATGGAAAAAAATTCATCTAGCTTTATACCTGATTTCCATATCATTCCAGAAGTGTATGCAACATCATCTTTTATCATGTGAAAATATTAAAATGCTTTCAAGTTGGAGTATGACCAAGCATATCCTAGTGTCTCACTATGTAATTGATTCAAAATGAATCTTTCTGGTGCATTCTTGTAACAGTTGTTGAAGACTTGAAGTGAGATATTTCTACTAGTTGTTAAATTCCATACTAACCGTCATTAACAATGGGGCTAATAAAATATTAAAAGGGTGAAAATTAGGTATCTGTAGTTTTGTACTGTCAAAATGTGGAACCTTGGAATATGTTTGGATTAGATTCCTGAGAGATTTGAAAAATTTCTCTCTTATTGAGAGGTTCCATCCATCTGCCATCTCTCAGTGCATTTTGTCTTATAAAGACTCCATTTTCGACCCTTTCTTGATAGTAAATATTTCTCAGAACATATGAGGTATGATCACACTAGCATCATTCTTTTGGTTCTCTAAAATTGTAAAGACCGTGGAACTTGGTTTCTTGTGCAATGGTATTATTATTCGTTTTCTTGGTTTTCTAATTTCTAATTAAAGAATGATAGTACCTATTACATGTTGCAGAAATACCGCTCATATCTGAGAAGGCTGAGTGGAGTACGACAGCATCAAGGTGGAGTCAGTACATCTTTTGGGGGAACTCCAGAAGCAAATTGTTCTATTTCTTCACTTGATAGACTTGATCTCCATAAATCATTTGTTGCCTCTGGTCAAATTCCACCGCAGAAAATTGCAACACTCCAAGGAGGATTTGGAAGAACAACTACAAGCACTGAAATGGGCATCTTTCTTTCTGATCAAGTAAATCATTTTGCTAATATTTCAAAGTTGAAGTTTGGATCTGGGGAACAGTTAAACCAGGAACAAATGAACTTACTTCATGGTCTCTCGACTTCCATGGAACCAAGGCAGCTAAATGATCTACACCAGTCCTTTAAGTCATTTGGGAATCTGAATTTGCAAGTAAGTGAAGGGACGTCGGGTTTATTATGCTTACCAACGTCACTAACAAGTTCATCATCTCATGGAGACATTGTTCGCGGTCATCAAAGCAGTTCTCTGATGATGCAAATGGCTCAGCAGCAACAGCACCCAAACGCTCAGAACCAGAGTCAAATTCAATCGGATATATCACGGGAGTTGCAACTGCAGGGACAATTAATGAAAGACAATGCTGGTAGGCATGATTTGAAGCTTCCATCGTCCATTAGACAGCAAATACTTTCAAATGAAATTGTGGATCAGGTTTTCAGGAGAAATGAGACTCTGATGAATGGCAGAGGCATGCCATTAGGGGGCTCTTGTTTAAATAATTCTTCATATATTGCTCTTTCCCAAGCTTCATCTGTTGATTTTCCATTCAGTCATAGTATTGAGCTACCTGGGAGTGGCTTTTCTCTTGCAAGTACGGACAGATTATCCAGTTCCACATCGATGGGGATGTATCGAGAAGCCATCCCTACAACAGGAGGCCTGGAAGGGCTGGATAGTAATACCAGCCTAAAAGGGTCAATAGGCTTTGTTCCAAGTTACAATCACCCAAATGAACTCCATCACATCCAAGGTTGGGAGTTGGAGAATTCAAATCTTGCTCAGAATGCAACTCGACTTGTAAACTCCCAAGTGAGCAATCCTGATTTCAGTCTTTCAGTTTTGGGCCATCAAAGTTTCATTGCTAGCCAAAATAATGGGCTCAATGGGGGTTCCCAGAGTAGCGGCAATGAGATTGTCACTCTAAGAGCAGAACATGAATGTGGAAACCCAAAGAGCATTGCTCAATGTCATAACAATCTTCTTCTTGATAGTTCTTTCAAAGTTAGGGCTGAAAGTGTGCCCCACATGAGGTGTAAGAACTTGCTACTTACCAAAAACTTTGCCCAGGATGATCTCATGAATGAACTTTTCAAACAGGTCAGCTTTCTTATTCATTTTTTTTTGTGTGAAATGATTATATGTCGTCAGCCTCATGGTATTACCTTGAGGATGAATGAATCCGCCATCCATTTAGCTTTGAATAGTCTTTCACCAATGGTTGGATTTGTTTGCTTCAAAATGGATGGTGGATACATTCATCCTCATGGTAACATCATTTGATCATTACTCTTTTTAATTGCCTATTTCCTTGGTACCCAATATGTAATCATACTGCAGCAAGCATACCGAAAAGAATCTGTTCTCAATTTCCTTCATGGATAATACTCAATGCAGAGGGCGTTTTGAAGAAACTTTAGTGGCGCTGCATGTCTAACTACTCAGCTTTGGGCTAGAGTATGGACATGTGCTAGTGTCTGCTGTAACATGCTGAACTGCTGAAGTGGATGGACATATATGTCCATATAGACACAGAAACAGTAGACTTAAAGAACTAGAAGTGGATGGACATATTTGTCTATATCACATGGATATGCTGACACAATATTTCGGAAAATGGATTGTCCTTTTATGTAGTTTGGTATAATCCTTAATTGCCAAATCACAACGGGTTACAAGATTTCAATACTAAATGCAACATAATTAAAAAAAAAATTATATATATATATATCATCATTAGTTTAAGTGACGACCATAATAGCTGGTATACTTGTATTTATTTAATTTACTTGTCAAGGTATGGGCCTATTTTCAGATTTTATGGGAAAAGTGGACCAGTAGTTATTCCAAGAGCAACATTACTTGGTTTATACTGGCTTAGCAGAAATTGCATATCGATCTGGAAGTGGGCCTCATATAATAGCCGTATCTTTCCAGACTAGGCATGGTTGTGCTGGCTTGACACAGAAGCAACTTGAACGAGGTTGTTGTAACTCCAGGTGTGAGTTTTAAATGTGAGACCATTCCCCTTGCTCTTACAGTGTTGGATATACAGTTGTACATGGCTAGTCCATGTTTTGAAGAACGACCCAGTGGAACACCCTAAACTTTCAACTGATGGCCTGGCTGGCTGCTGATAATCTTTGGTAATGTAGTACAGAGTGGCCTACATCCATTTCACTTAAGAAGGTCAAAGCATAGTATGGCTGTAAAATGCAATTCATTTTATTGTTGGGCATGATAATATTTAAGTGGAAGATCAAAAGTTAGGTTTGCCAAATCATGGTTCCTACAAATACGAGCTTGAGGCCCAAGAACATGTGCATATTTTACCCTTTAGTTGTGGATTATTTAAATCATATTCTATTTTATATGTGTTGATATAATTATCAGCTCATATTTGGTGTATCTGCTGCAGCGTGACAATGTTGAACAGGGTGAAGCTGAGGTTAATTTTGATGGGTATTCCATGGATAACATTCCAGTGTAGCTGTTGCCAGATTCTCTCCAATGCATGTTCATGGTCCCTCTTCAGTGTCTATGAAGGGCCTGCTTGGTGTTTGAAAGGAGATTTCTGCAGGAGATACATCTTACTGGCAATGCCTTACAGCGGTCCTGTTCCCATGAGATGCTTCTCAAATGGCTTGGATTTGGGCTCAGAATGGTTTGATTTGATGTATTTAAGAAAAGTAATTGTTCGGGTCAATAAACGCCATTATTGGGAGAGATGCTACTCTGAAAACTGTCCTTCTAAACACCAAATGAGCCGATATCATTTCCAACTCCTGCTGGGATTCCAATGCATGTCCTTTGGACTTCGATTGTCATTTTAGAGAAGGCACTCAAAGAGCTGAAGCCACAGATTCAAGATTAAATCCAAAATCTTGGTATAATGAAGAAGCTATGTATGGTAGTTATACACTGCACAAAGGCGTACATGCAAAAGTTTGATTGCTTTAAAGCTGAAGCAACATGAAGGATCAAATCTAAGAAAGTTGGTTTAGAAGAGGTCTTTCATGATAGGTAGTTCTAGGAATGCGGGAAATAGGTTTCTAAGGTCACAATAAATGCTGAGGTCTTGGGGGCTGCATGCATCCGAAGTTTTATCTAATATCTCGTACTCAGAGAGAGGTGAAGGTCTTGGGTTTCTTCATCATAAAAAATGCTAAGGTCTTTCTTGACGGGTAGTTTTAGAAATGTGGGAAATAGGTTTCCAAGGTCACAATAAATGCTGAGGTCTTTCTAAATAACTTACTGATCTGTACAGATTTCAGTTTGATTGTTGAAGATAATATGGGCACTTGTTGGTTTATTTGGATTATCTGCCAGTATGAAAGATCTCATGGCATTGTAGGTTTTGCTGAAAATTTTTAGATACCAGTTTTGTGATTATATTTTGTTGGATGAAATCAGTGGATTTGATGATGAATGATGATAATGGCATTCTATTATTTATTATTTCAATCATGCATTGCAATAGTTTTACCAATTTTTGTTGCTCAGATGGTGTGACCACTTATTCCTTGAAGATTTGTAGACCTATGCCGACGCCCACAATCACGTATAGTTCATATGGTCCAAAATGCCAAAGGCCCATGACTTGATTTTGTTGTGCCTGAAATTCAGGCCCTGATTTAATGCAAGTTAGGCCTGTATACATAGGTCTCTCTCTCTACGGGTACATAGTTCAGTAAATGGGCTTCTCCCTGAATTAAGGTCTCTTTCTCTCTGCACGTGTATATTGCTGGACCATTATAGGGTTCTCTTTCTCTCTGCACGTGTATATTGCTGGACCATTATAGGGTTTTTAGGACTTTACGGGATTCCATTTTAGGTCATTCTTTCTCTTCATGTCTGTTGCTGGACTATTATAGGGCTTTTAGAACTTCCTTTCTCTCCATGTCTGTTGCTGGACCATTATAGGGTTTTAGAACTTCACGAGATTTCTTGAATCTAATGCAGCAAAGTAACTCTAATAGCAGCAATCCCTTTGACTTGATGATTCTAGACTGTCCCAAGTTCTTTTAATTTGAATGAGTTAAGAAGTTTCATGAATCCAAAATAGCCCCAATAGGTTTGCTTGGTTTAATGACAACAATTCAGTCATCGGTTTTCTTTAATTGGAGACAATGATAGAAATTCATTAAAATACGATTATAAGTACAAAGGAGCCAGCCTATGATCTGTATAAGAGAGTTATATAAACTATATCAAAAGAAAAGGACAATCAATAATGAAATTTTACAACACAATAAAAAGTCAAAAAAAAAACCCAAGCCTCAACCTCCTATGACATGATCTCTCCCCATGTATTAGAATGAAAAAACTCTACTATCAGTGCCAACTTATGGACTCTAACCTTTGCCAAAAAATTGACAACACTATTGGCCAAATGCCTTGACTCTATTCCTTATTAAATGCCTAATTTCCTTCACAACATCAACTAGTCTTCACGAGACTTTTTCCCTATCAGTGTCCACACGACAACATTCATAGTCACATTCAACTATAAGATTGCTATTCTCACACGTTGACCAAAGATAGATCGCTCTCCTAATAACTAATAACTAATAACTCTGCTTTGTTAGATTCTAAAATCATTCTCCCCTTATCGACATGTACTAGCCCCCCATATTTGTTAGACTAAGTTTACCCCTAGCCACCTATCGATGTTAAACTTGTAGAACCTTACTTCTGGCTTCACCCAGCTAATTTTTGGTTTATCCTTCATCTTATCTCCTCTCAAACATGCCTCCCAAGAGAGATAAAAATCCTTTAGAGAACAATTGTAAACTCCTTAACACACTGGAAAGCCAACCTATGAGGCCCCATTTTGCCTTCTCATAGACTTTCTTAATCGCTAGAGACTTACTTACAAATATTCTATTGTTCTTCTTCTCCCTCCATACAAATCAGAATATGACAGCTGTGATTAATCTCCACACCGCCCTCTTTTTTCCTTCAAACGAAGCTCTCTACCACTCAATTATTACTCTCCACATCCTTGTTAATCACCCACAAAGGGTCCCATAGAGTTTCAAAACTCTTATCCCAAATGGATCTGGAGAACCAACACTTACACATTAGATTGTCTACAGATTCCTCTTCTAACTCACTAATACGTAAACCTCAGATGTGTTTTCTAGTAAAAAACCCTCACCCTAAGGTTACCCTTCATCGATATCTTGCCTTTAATCGTTGCCCAGATGAACACTTAAATCTCAGGACGGAGTCTTATTGTTCCAGCTCGATTACATGTCATTACCTGACTTTGGTTGAAGTATATTGCTTTTAAAAGGGTCTTCACCGAAAATTCCCTGAGGATTCACAAGTGCAAATCCACCCATCCTCCTCTACAACGATTAGGTCCCTGCTCCCTCTCTCTCTCTCTCACTCATCTGGTCTAGATGTATTATTAGACTAGATTTTAATATTTGGCAGAATGGATTAAAATATACGGCATGCCTCTACTTTTCTTCTTCAAAAATCAAACTAGTTAATTCTGCTTTACGGTGGAAAAGTCACAAAATGTTGGGCATTAAGCATTTGTGTTCTGCTTCAAATTCATGACAAATAATAAATCATCCGTTTTGCAAAATATTTGGATGAACAACAGTTTCTTGACTTGAATCATTTTCCAATATATTTGAAATGATTACTACAGGTCTCCAAGTCTGCAGCTTAAAGGATAACAAACAAGGATAGCAAATATCTATGAAAATGAAGGACAATCTTAGATTGATGTGTACAATAGCTTTCTATTGAACCTAACCTACCTAGAGTCCAATTTTCTAATTTAACAGGCACTGTAAAAAGCAGGACTCATTACATTGATTCTTTGTAGCTTGATGAGGGATAAGCAGCAAAACAAGTTTTTGGATTTCCTTGAACCAGTGAGACATACTTCCACATTTCCATGATTGGCATTTACTTATCGCAACTGTTCAGTCTAATTGGTTTTCTCAAGAAGAACAAAGACTGCTGGATAGTGAAACACGCTTAGAAGTTAAATTTTACTAATGATTACATAGTTGATATAGATAGGAGAGGGAGCAGAACAAACAATAGACACCCAAGTATCCATTCATCATGATCACATCACAATCCTCACATCTAGCTCATTCATTCATTTTACACACTGGGTTGCTCATAAGACTGCAGAGGCTCAACTTTGCACAGATACATCAAAACCAGTCACCCAAAGAATCAAAGAATCAGCAATGAGAAGAAGCATCCATGTCTCTCAAAACCGAGTGTTATTGCTCTAACGAAAGAACAACAGCAGCTAGAAGAATCAAAGTGACAAAGATGCTACCTGGCCCAGTTCTGTATGCGTGTGCTGTAGGAATTATCGATGGAAGCGAACACTCTTCTCCATTAAAGAACACCTTGCTTGGAAACCCATCTCCTCCAGCTATATTAATTCCTGGCGTCAATTTCTTGGTAAATGATATCACTGTCTGCTGACTTCCAGGCACCCGAGGATCTCCTGATGGGTTGGCACCATCTGTCTCAGCTGGAAGATAATTCAATCCAGGGAAGCCTTGCATGAATACAGTGTTGTTCACACCAGGCAGTGTGCTTCCATTGAAAGAGTACATTCTTTCATAGCCTGCAAATGCCGTGTCCAATTGAACCGCAGCAAACCAATCCCCAAATCTGGTGTCCTCCCAATTAAAGAGAGTGATTCTTGCACTCCAACCACGGTTGAAGTCTGTGGCAACATGCCAGTTGAGACTCACGCCACAGTAGTCACCACAGGGCAATGGGTTTGGCACCCTGAAGTTTTTTAGATTGGCCCATGCAAGAGTTTCGACTGTCCTGTTGGCGAAAGGGACGAGAAGAGTTTTGGGACGAAGAAGAAGTGCAGGTGCAGTTGTACTACAAGTGGGATTAACATTAGACGGGCAGCCACAAGCACAAGTACTACAGGGGATGACGGATTCATTGTAAAATGCAGAGAATGAAACACAGCATTTTGGCTTTGAACCCTTTGGTTGTGTGATGTTACAGACAACTTGCCAACTGGCAATTGCTGATGTCGTTGATTCTAATCCACTTGTGTCTGGGAATTGTGTCGGGCTAACACGAACTGGAGGCCCACATTGGAAATCTGGGTTGTGGTTGCCACTGATCTTCCAGTTCTGTGGTGGGTAAAGTTGTGTCCTGTTGAGATCCGGGGGCATTTTAAATACTTGGAGTTGGAAGGCTGAAGTAGACTTGCTTGGATCCATAGATGGAGGTAACAGAGTCCCATTCCTGCAACAGAATGGAATCAATCCAACGGCTGTGTCGTTGGCCTTGCTGAGGGGAAGGTCCAAGATTGTCGGCGTTCTCTGGCAACTCAAGACTTTGCTGAAATCAAAGTCCCGGTAATATGCACCTTGCTCACCATAGATGCAATCCGTTGGATCGACGACCGACGTATAGGCACCCTTCATGCTGAAGATGAATTCACCTCTCATCCATTCCCAATTCAGATTCCAATTATCAAGACGGCCAAGCTGGTTGTGGTTGGAAATTGTTACCTGAGACAAGTAACTTGATCCATATGATTGAAGCACATCATAAGCTATTGTAAGATCACCAGTTTGACGGAGCTCAAACTGTTCTGCAGTGATGTTCTTTCTGAAATTAGCATCCTTGGTGCAACATACATGCATGAAATTCCCACCTACAGGTTAAATTCAGGACAAATAATCAATCAAAGCTCGGGCCGATGAGATTTAAAGGAAAATCAAAGTGAGAACTACAGTGTTAAATTTCTCATTCATGTTAAATTATAAAAACCCTTAACCCAAAATATAAATGGTCCTTGAACCTTATACTGCATCCTACATGACTTCCATGAGTGCAATGGTCGCTCATTTTCTTAATTTGGAGGTGCCTCAAATAAGATTAGGGCTGCATTTGTTTCACACGTAATGGAGGGTAACAGGGGTAACTCTCGTTTACCTGGTAACCAAAGATAAAAATTCTAGATTTTACCTAGGAGTGAAACTCGGGTCAGGTTTTGGCCCGAACCCTCATGACCCGACCCGAAAATGATGCGGGTAAGTTTATGAAAATCGTGTCAGTAGGTCGGATCGGGTTGGGTTGAGAAATTTTTAGTTAATCCGACCCGACTCGGTAAAAAGTAGGTTAAAGTAGGTTCAAAATACAGGTTTGAGGTTGAGTTGGATTATAACTCGGGTCGGATCGGGTCAAGACGTCCAGGTTGGGTCGGGTTAAGTTCCATATCTCGATTTCAACTCTAATTTTATCCCTCCAATCTGACATTTGAAAACTCTTTTAAAACAAAAGGTATTCATAATTGGTTAACCACCCTTTCAATATTTGCTCTTCATCCAAACGCAGCCGTAGGAGACTTTTAAGAAGTGATCATCCAAAACCAGACCCATCATGTTAATAGTTTGAACCACAAGCTAGAAGTTTGCAAGTCAAGTTCACCTCAACAGGCAAGGAGTTGAGTGAACTTCATGATTCGAAGTGTCTAACTTTTCTTTGAATTGTTCAAAATTAAAAGAAAATTGGAAAAAAAAAAATTAAGCTGAGGTTGAATACATAAAATATAATTTTAAGGAAATTGTGATTTGGAATTGAATTACATAAAATTTAATTTCATGTAACTTAGTGTCTGAATTTTACTGTCAAACGTAACCAAAGTAGTGAATCCTTATGAGCAAAACTCTATTCTAATTCAAGAAAAGATGAAAGAGAATACATAAAAGAATCAAACCTTAGCGAAAACTCTGTAAATTGATGCCGGTCTTAACTGATAATTATCTACGGTACTCAGAGATGTAAAGAATATGCTCCACTATTCACCTAAGCTATTTGAGTGAAGTGGCATAAATTTCAATGGTATGTTGACCTCATCTTGGATTAAGACTATTTAATAAATAATTTTTTTTGAAAGGTAACTATTTAATAAATAATTCATCTGAAACTGGTTTATTTTGATAATTAATTTTAGACTCTTGAAAATTATACATTCAAATTCAATGAACTTGATTTTTTTTTATAAGCACTACTATTCGTATAAATCTTATTTAATGTTTTCAAATTCAATGGTCATGATTTTTTATAAGATACTTATCCAATACATTTATACTCATGCATTAGAGCCCATCCATGTGGGCCCAACTCCCATAGGTTAGGCAAAAGAGGTTCAACTAATATTGAATGCAATCAAATTGGATTCACAGTTTTTATTTATGGTCAAGAAGTACATGCCTCTAAGAGCACGGGACTAATTTACATACCGGACAATTTTACGGAGAGTGAGTGAATTAGAAATCGAACTCAAAAATTTTACTTTTTTAAGAGGACCCGAACCCCTTATGGGGATTCACATTTTGATAATTTAAAAGTTATCTTTTTCTCAAATATGGACACAATCACCATTCAACGGCCCTCCCCTGCCAAGTGACATCCAAAGAGATCATAAAAATCCGTAAGAGGACTGAAGATGAACTTGTTTGATGAACTTGTTTGGATATGACTTCAGTTTTGCCTGGACTGCAGTAGCTACTTCAAATCCAATTAAATCGATTTCTAATTCCATTGAATTTTTCACTCATTTATGGACATAAAACCATGAATCAAATCCCTACTAAGTTCTAAAAAAACAGAAGTCCAAATGGGTCCTTAAAAATCAGATAAAGGAAATGGATTTTCATTTTGAATATCGCTTAATTTTCGTTCAGACCACAAGAGTAACTGAACCCGATATTGAAACTGAAGACCAGTGAATGCAAGAAGTTTACCTTCAATAGTGGGCTGAGGGCAGGTATAGCCGTCATTGGCCAGACTAATGTTTGCAGGCATAGGAACAGCGGTATCAGGGACACCAAACTGGGTGCCAACCAATTTAATCTGGACTTGAATCTTACTCGGATCTCCGGCAGTCTCAATTGCTGTTTTGAGATCAGTGTTGGGAAATCCAGAGAAAAAAGTCCCATTGCCGACACTCACAGGAAAGGACGACCCATCAGAGAGGACAGCTGGATCAGAAGAGACTAGAATTTCATCGTGCTGGAATCCAATGAAGAGCTTCCAGGATTTGAGCTCTTCAGCACCAGAGTTGAGAATGGTGGCGGTGGACTGAAAGGAGTAGGGCTGGAGAGATGGGTCAGAGAGGTACGGGTGGATGCGGGTGCGGTGATTGAAGGTGTAGGAAAGGAAGATGCCATTGCAGGCATCTGCTGCAGGCGCAGGAGCTTGGGAGACGGCAAAAGGGAGGATAAATGAAGATAAGAGAATATAGACTGACAGGAGCTTCCAAAACATGGTCTTTGTCTTGAAATGGGCATGTACGGAGAAGTAGAGCATTGGGTATTTTTAGAGGGTGGAAGAGGAGACGTCTGGGAATATGGGTAGACGCAGTGCCAAGTGAGATGGGCTTCTCTTCCCTGTGGAGAAGAAAGAGAGAGAAAGGGGACGCAATATATAAGTGGAGAGAGAGAAAGATTGGCTATTCTATTTTAGATGGACAAAAACAAGAGATTTTGGGGAGTTTGGAGAGAGATGCTGCGAGATTTAAGATGGGTTTTTCTTCCTTCTCTAGGAGAGAGAGAGAGAGAGAGAGAGAGAGGTTCTTCTCTCTCTTTGGGAAGAAAGAAAGAAGAATGGGACAGGGGGGAAGTGTGTATGAAATGCATGCAATATTGTTAGGTTCTTCTTTCTCTTTGGGAAGAAAGAAAGAAGAATGGGACAGTGGGGGGGAAGTATGTATGAAATGCATGCAATATTGTTATGGTCTTTTAAGGTAAGAACTAAGAAAGGAAGAGAGACGGAAGCGAAGGAAAGGCGGTGAGAGAGCGGCTCTTCTTCCTTTTTCTGAAAGTTGTCATTTGTTTTCTTATTTTTTTAATCTTCTTATTATCTTAATTTTAATCTTAGTCTTATGGTGCTTGGACTGAGGCCGGCTTCAGAAGGAAGAAGAGAGAAATGGTAAAATGGGTTAGTTGGTTTGGTCTACAGAGAGAAGAAGCTAAACCACAAGAACAAATAGAAGAAGAACCAGTAAAACGAGAAGAGGAGAAGAAGCCAAACAGAGAAAAGAAAAGGACTCCTTTTCCTTTCCCTTGTCTTCTTTCCATTTCCAATGAATTGATGGATTTTTTATTGCTTCAAAGTTCAAACTTGATGTCATCTTCGATGCCGTCTCCAGTTCTCCCAAGTCCCAGCACCTAATAAATAGATGCCACATGTCTACTTAGACATTGTGACCGGAGAGTTTAGACAGGAACTTTAAGGGCAGTGGGTTTATGTGTAGGAATTTGGTATTCCATAATTTTTACACAAATTTTAAAAAAAAAATTACACTGAATTTCAATTAATTAATATAAGACTAAAGAATTTGGATATTTGAGATTTTTTTTATTAGAATTTCTATGGTATTTGATCAATAATTCATCTTTGGCCTTCGGGGTGAATGCACAACTGGAAAAAGTTGAAGGAGAGAATTTGCCCTTATGAACAAACCTTTTTCAAAGTTTGATTGTGTGTATGATAATACACTGACTCGAATAATTTTTTTTAAAAGTACTCTGCCATTAAATTGTATTTTTCAAAGTATTTTTGTCAAAAATCCATTTAATAAAACTCATTTTTTATTATAATAACTCTATGAAGAAGAAATTATGGTTTTTCTATTTCCTTTCTTTAGTTTTTTTTCTCTCCTTATATATTTTCATTTTTAATTTTCAAAGAGAATATAGGAGAATCCCTCAAATAGATAATCTCTTACTCAAGAAAATTTTGTATCTAGGAAGAATTTTTTTTTTTTTCTCATCTAAATCTGACAAAAAATTATGTTAGAATTCTATTCATATTATTGTATTCAGGCATTCAGTTGTGAAAATTCGACGTTATTTAATTACAATTTTTATAATTTGAAGAGTGTCAAACCCTGAATGAATGAGTTAATTTAATTATAATCCACTTAATAATTGAATAAATTTGAGTTTATTATCAAAAGAAATGAATCAGTAATATGAACTTAAATCTGATTGACTTGACAATTCATCAACAAGCTTAATAATTCAAACCAAACCGGATTTTTATAAAACAAAATTTAAATTGAAGATGGAAAATTTTATTTAAATACACTAAGAGATGAATTTATATAGAACAAAATGGCCAATTGCATCCATTCCACCCACAACCTTTCACCTGATTCTAGAACATGATCTCACTTGCATAGACTTGGTCTTTCTGCTTTCACCAAAACCCTTTCACCCAATAATTTAAACCCTAAACCCTTTCACCACTGTCGTGCCGCGCACAAGCTTTTAAAAATCTCTTTCCAAAGTTTTAATATTAATAATAAATTAAAACTGGAGACGACAGGCATTAACATGCAAACATATCCTGATGGACCTGAGAACATGTCAAATTGTATCTTTCTGTTGAATTAAAATATGAAAAGGCTTAATTATATAAAATGCAATTTGTTTATTCAAATTGAATCCTTCTTCTCGTTTGGATTATAGGTTAGCAACCGTCTATTTGGCTTTAAGCCAAGGCCCACCCTGCTAACAAATGGTATAGAATCATAAATATGATATATGTGGAGTGTCTCCACTAAAAATAGAAAGAGCATTGTTCCCAATGGTACCCGTCGAGTTATTCATTACTTAAAAAGATCTGGTCAGCAGCCCATTTTCGACCATCTCGGTTTACATGCTTGAACTCGAGCTGGCCCAGCCTAGGTGGCTCATTGGGTCAACCTGGGTTCCAACCCAATTTATGCTTTTATAGGGTTTGGATTTAGGATGGTTAAAAAATTACAGTATTACACCCTTTTTATCCTCTTTATCAAATGTTGAAGATTATAATCAGACATTACTAGTCCAAGGGCATGCTTCACATATGATATTAAAATAAATCTTATTTGAATTATTTATAATTTTTCTATTTTAAGTAAGAACCAGCAAACACCTCCCTCTCTTTGCCCCCACTCCGCCCGGCCGCTCACCCACTCCATTTTGAATGGAAAGCAAATTTAGTAGACAAATTTGTTTAGGTGGACCTTTTCTCCCAGAGTTCATTATCGGTGATAGTCAATGTGAGATTTAAAGAAGCGAGAATGTGAGATCCAATTCATTATTTGAATTAAGTGAAAAATAGAATTATTATTTTTGAAGAAGTAAGCTCAACTGGTAATTTTTCACTTCAAAAAGCGACAGGTGTCAGGTTTGAGCTCCTATGGCCTCATCTGGTGTGCTCTAAAGACAATGGGTTTCCCACAATTTTCTACACATAAATTCAAAAAAAAAAAAATAGTAAAGAAAACTTATCCAATGAAATTTTGAAATAATGTGTGAGAAAAATATTAATTCTACTAATTCAATTGTAAAGTAGATAGTACATTTTTAAATCGGAGAACATGATGAAGAATACGGTTTTAGAATGAACAGTAGAGTGTGATATCTACCTTTTAAAATACATGAAAGAGAGGAATTTGGAGCAGATAATGCAGTTTTGGAGAAGAGGACATGGTAGTTTCTGGTAAAGGGTAAAGGATTTGTTAGAGACACGTGGCAATTATATAGGCTGGTAGAGATTATATAGGACTATAATCAATATTATAAAATATGTATTTTTTTATGACCAAGGTGTACAGGGGTCTCACTTGTATTTGAATATAGACTATTTTAACTTGATTAGTATTCGAGACATGTGCAAGCCTCCCAATCCCACATATTGAATAAACAACTACAAAGAGTAGCAAGTGTTTAGCGTAAATCGAACTCAAAATTTCCCTTTATGAGAAGAGCTTCTTGACCATCAGGCTAACTTCCTCTTGAATTAAAAACATGATTGGTCCTTCAGACATGTGCAAGCCTCTCAATTTCACACATATCAAGTAAGCAACTATAGAGAGTAGTTCAGTGTTAAGCATAAATCGAACTCACCAAGAATATATAACCATTTCTCCCTACCATAACATAAAATTTACTTTAATATGAAATAAAATTGACATTTCTGAAAGGTTAAATCAAACTGAGTTGAAAATGGCTTTTTGACCTGTTCACTTCAGGCCTTAAAAGAAGACGGCATGAGCCAATTTTATTTTGATTCTTTCATTAAAGCTAAAGTTGGCTTAGGTTCAAGTTAGGTTGGGCCTAATTATTTCAGGCCAAGTCGTGGGCTTAAGTTGGAAGCAATCCAAGTTTCATCCCTATGCATATGAATTATGAAATGACAAATTGGGTGAACATTGAGCCACACTAGATCCCCAAGACCAAGTGCATGCACCCACATTCTAAATAAAGGCCCATACCCAAAAGCCAAAAAGCCAGATACCGGAATAATATGGCCTGGGTATGGCACATGGCCTGCCCATGGATAGCATTTAGATTGCTGAAGCAAAAGCCCACTTTTATGGAGTAACTCCGAGTTACTGACATTATTAATTATGCATGTTCATTTTGGATTTGGATCCTTGATCCATGCCAACTTTTGATGGGTCAAATAGGTCAAGGAGTCAAAAGTCAACGGCCATTTGAATCAGAGATGCAAAAAATGTCCGGACTATAATTCAGTCGATATGATTCTCTCTCCTTTTTTTTTAAAAAAAATATTAGTATTATTTTTTTAATTAAAAATATAAAAAAATAAAAAAAAACTATTTTTTTTAATTTAAAAATATAAATATCAACTGATATTTTGACTCAGACTCATCACTATTTTGATTTTTTTTCTTAAAATACCGATATATATCATCTCAGCTGATATCTGATCAATATAACAACTGAGAAATAGAATATACGAGTTGATAAAATACATATCAATTAATATTACATGAATTAAAATTGATATATAGGGGCCGATAGGTTTGTATCAGCCGATCTAAATCTTAATTTGAATCAAGCGCGCTGAGTTTGGTCAAACAGTGAAAGCGAGGTAGGCATTAAATGAAAAGTTGAGTTAAAGTTATAAGCATTAAATGAGCTTGGCCATTAATGGACAAGTGGAGTACACGGCATAAATGAAAAGTGAGTCACGGGAAATTGAAAAAAAGAAGAGAAATTTTTTCCACTTTGTCATTTTTTTTAATAAAATTGTTCTCTAAATAATTAGAGGATTTTACAATTCGATTTAAAGACAAAATAGTTAATAAAGTAAAATTTATATTGAATTACACAAAATATGAGAAAATTGCTATCCAAAATTTATATGTGAAAAATTGAAGGAAATTGAGTGTAAAATTACCCATTCTATTTACATAATTTTAAAATTTTATAAAAATATAACTAAATAATAGATCGTAGTACCATTCTCTTTACATAATTTTAAAAATTTATAAAAGTATAATTAAATATAACTAAATAATAGATCGTACAAAATACCACCGTTTTCTCTTTTGATCAAGATAAGATTTATCACATGTGAACCCTATTTTCTCCTTGAAAAAGGAAAGTATATAAGAAGAGAAATTTTCTCACTTCTTATCATTCAATCGGAGCTAAAGAAACTACGTATATATTTCAATTCTAAATTCATAAAATAAAAGACACAAACACTCCTTTTCAAAATTTTATATGAAAATTATCATTTTGCCTCTTAAACGAAATTGAGGGGCAAATAATAATTTTGCATAAAAATTTGAAATGAAATATTTCTTAAAAGAAAAGTTAAGTATCTAAATACCTACCCTAAAATAAATGATATTAAGAACGTTGATAATCCAGTAAGATATTTGGACTCTAGATTATCTAAATCGGCAGTTAATCATAGGTTAAGCTCACTGTTGAAAAAATAACTCAGGTTTTTTTTTCAAATATGACTAAAATGATTTTACATATTTCTCCTCTTAAAACATATTTAAAATATTAATAAATTAATATGTTTTTATTGTAATAGAAAGTGAGACTAATCCCACGAAAACTAAAATTAAAACATCATTTTTATTTAGCAGTTTTACACTTTTTTTCATTTAAAATGAATATGACTATAAATTCATTTAAATGTGATATTTTTATTTTTAGTCTCAGACCCCATGCAGTATCAATCTCTTAAACCTTAAAAAAAGAATCTTTTTAATGTAAATAGGATCTTGTGATCTGTGCTTACTGAAATTTACAAATCAGGAGGCTCACCTTCAAGATTGCAGGAACCATCAGTCTAATTTTCCAGCATCATCCCCAATGCCCCTTTTTGCTCACAACTATATATTATTGAGAACATTGTGACTCAATTAATCTTTAATAATATATTATTAATTCATTAAAGAATAATATTACTAAATATTTTTTTAATTTACCGTCCTACTAAAACTCTCACAAGTGATACCTTTAACCCTATAAGATACACCAAGATAAGTCTATAAGAGCTCGAACGATACACCTCCTACTTCCTAAAGCGAGAAATTACCATTCAAACTAATCTAAGGAGATTAAAATTTGAACTATTTCTTAATTTGTGCTTGTCATCTTTGCGCAGAGTTCAGGTTAATCTTCTCCTTATTATTCTCAGTTTATCAAATTATTAATATTATAAACATAAAATAAGTTTTTATTTGAAATATTTATTTATTTAATTTAAATGAATAAAATTTGATAGTCCAAAAAATGGTTAGCAAATTGGAGTATTGGACTATCTACCCAAAGCATCAGGGATCTTACAATAGTCAAGACATCTTAGATGCCTGGTCGCCTCCAATTTTTTAAGATTCTGATTGAAGATGATTTAGACAAACTAAAAGTCCCAATGTACCTTTCATCCAATCATTCAACTGTTGAATATTTTAAAATAAATTTCAACATTAATTTTATGGGCATGCCAATTTCGATGTTGGTAAAATACACAGAAAAAGACATCACTCTTGTATATAATATATATAATACAACTATTATTTATTTATTGTCACCATCACACATTAACGACCCACAAAAAAAACAACAAAAAGGAAAAAAAAAAAAAACAGAGAGAAGAAAATAAAACTAAGCACGCATGCAGACAAAGAGGAGTGCCCTACCGGTGGCGGACGATATCGGCGGCGTTGGCAGGTGGTGGTCTAACACCCATGAACTGCTGCTGGAGCACCAGAGACTTGTAGATCTGGACGAGCACCTTCTCGTCGTACTCCTTCAATGGAGGCCTATTGAATCCCATGCTTTGCTCCTCAGAACCACCGTAAGTGAAGCCACCGGTGAAAACGGGGGAGTGGGCGAAGGACAGCATCATTTTAACGTAGGCATCCCTCATTCTTGCCAACAATTTCTTGGGATAGACAAGACGAAATACACGGAGCTTGGGTGTAATCTTCATCCGCCAAAACCGCCTCCTGCATGTCCGACCCAAGGTGGCCAGCTCGACCCGGTTTTTCTTGAGCCGCAGCCCCGACCCATCCAGTCTATGGTACTGCTTTCGCCTCCAATACCCTCTCAACCCTTCCATTTTTCTCTCCTTTCTTTCTTCTTTTCTTGTCGTCGTATTCTTCAGCTTCTCTTCTCTTCCCTGTTTCTTAATTCGAGGGAGAGAGCAGATAAAATGACTGAAGCCAGGAACAGGGATTGGATTGGATTGGATTCATGGGGGGAGAGAGAGAGAGAGAGAGAGAGAGAGAGAGAAAGGAAGAAGAGGATCATTTGACATTTAAGAAGGAGAGATTAAATAGAAACAGAGATACTTCTATCCGTCGACTGACTATAAACAGCTGTTAATCCACGTGGGTGGGGGAGATTATTACATTGAGACAAGGTTTGACAGATAAGATGCCATTAAGACAAAAATGTTGATTCTATGTGCTCAAGTGATTCAGATCCAATTAATCTAACTTAGATTAGAGGCTTTAAATTATAGAATTTACACTAACTTTTAATGTAGGATATTGTTACTTTATTATGAAAATAATATATTAAATAATATTTTTTGAATTTATGGTAAAAAATTATAGGTAACCCAACGTAAAACTTTTACTGCTGATATTTATTGTATTTAGGGCATATCAGGTAAGATCAATAAAAGTTGATTAAATGTTTGCTCAGTTATTCGTTTAGGTGTGGCCCAAGTTGGCCCTACTTAAAATATAGAATTAATAGAAATAATAGTGTATTTTTACGTCAAATTAAAAAAAAAAAACCGATATTGTCCGCAGTTACGGACACGGTGTCGAGCCCCTACCAACTTTTCACAGGATGTCTCACGTGGCAGGTGCATTGATTGGGCCATTGAAGTTTGGCACCTTAGCCCTTAAACCACCGTCTGCAGCCCCTACAACGGTAGTTCATCACCACGTGTAGTGCACCTCTGTCTATATATTATTTTGGGTTTGACAACTCTAAATAATTGAATAAAAAAATAATTTGAGTATTTTTTTAATTGATGTGCAGTAAATTGTGGATACTCAGTATAAAATCTTTACGAATGAACTCACTACGTTTAGAGTACATTAAGATTAAACTATAAACAGTAAATTGATTACATTGAAACAAGAATTTCTCTCCTTT
Source organism: Chimonanthus praecox (assembly GCA_022113865.1). Classification (NCBI taxonomy): domain Eukaryota; kingdom Viridiplantae; phylum Streptophyta; class Magnoliopsida; order Laurales; family Calycanthaceae; genus Chimonanthus; species Chimonanthus praecox. Next base: position 11,535,261 of record CM039086.1, on the reverse strand, counting down.
TTTTATTGTTTTAAAATTTTACATGAAAATAAGAGAAGAAAAAAAATCTAAGATAGAGCATATTTTTTTAAATAAAGGCCATTTTAGGTAGTTAAAATTTTGAAAATTATTTTAAAATTTTAGAAAATGTTTTAAAAAATTATAAAGAAGGAAACCAATACGGAAAAACACCTAATATGACTTTCATCTTCTCAAGTATTTTTTAGTGACATGTATATTCTCTTATAATTCATAATTTTTTTACAAAATTTTTTGAGTTTCATACAAATGTCAAAATATTAAAAAATTAGACTGAATCTTAAAGAATATCAGTCTTGTTAATGACTCTTCATTTAATTGTAAAAATATTCATATATCATTTCATTCATTTTTTTAAAAGAAACTCAAAAATAAAAAGTATTTCAAAAATCACAATTTTTATTAAATTTTCAAAAAAATCTTAGAAGATCATAGAGACACCTTACAAACTATGTGAAGGACATGTCTCCACTAAATTTCATAAACACTGTATATTATTTCATTAAGTTATTTTTACAAAAAAAAACTCAAAATTTGAGATTATCTTAGATCCAAAACTCAAAAAATTTAAGGAAATGATTAAAAATTGTAGAAATTGATGAAAATAACTCAAAAATTGAATAATTTGCTTTTATACCTTTTTAAATTTGAATTTTTTCATAAAAATAATTCAAAAATCGGTCAAAATTAAAATTCTTTTTGAAGAAACTTTAGCATGTGAATATATATATATATATATATATATATAACTCAACTGGTTGCCTTCCACCTCAGGAAGCGGGATGTTAGAGGTTCGAGCCTCCATGGCCTAATCTTGGTGTGCCCTAGGATAGTGGGCTCACCTATAGGAGTTTTATATTGGGTATTCTGCGATTTACTACTCTTAAATTCAAAAGAAAAAAATAATTTAAAAAAAAAAAACTAGCATCAATCGAAGTTGTTATAATCAGCCTCTAAGCCAATATGTATCGGCCGTTTTTTAGACCTTTTATGAAATAAGGGTTGACTATGTATGGAGGACAACTTAGTGTTTCACAGTAAATTTGATCTCATCTGCACAAATCACATCCAATCTTTTTTCTTGACAATAATTAAATACTGAAATTTTCTAAATCTTAATTGCACAATCTGCACATTCTAAATCCCTTGACTGTCAAAGGCATGTACTTGAGAAAGATAGGAGGAAGTACATGTTGACAACGTGGGTTTCTCATCTCCACCCACAAAAATAATATAAACACAATCAATATAAATCAATATGAACATGGGTTTCTCATCTCCACCCACAAAATTAACATAAACTCAACCAATATAATCAAATTCGATTTTAAAATGAACCTTGGGTTAAAATTTGATCTACTTGTATTTAATGAAGTCTAATATTATTCTCTATGGTTTTATCGTAGACAGAAATCCAAAAATTTAAATAGTAGAGTAGAAGGGCTAGTGCCAAAATGTTCGCTCTAGCCAGCCTTGCTGAAACAGCCCAGAAACATGGTACTGAATTTTCATGTCATTCAGTTCCATTTTTTTGTCGAAACAAGAACATTCCAGCCCGAATGAAATATAATTAATTAATAAAAAAAATCCCCTAATTTTATTGTATTCTTAGAGTAGTATTTTTTATTTTACATGATAAAATGCATTAACTAATAGTCCAGAGCGGTTTGAAAGATTTTCAAGAAAACTCAAAGGTTCTTTTAAAATTTTCAAAAATACAATACTTTTTAGAATTACAAAGTTGAGGAGTTTTTTTAGAATTTTCTATTTTTTTTCATATCTTCCAAGTCACCTTTGAATACCCACCTCGAAAAAATTTAGAGATTTTTTTAGGAAAAATACCTCAAGAACTGCAATTTTAGGTGGCGTCAAAACATTTATTTGAGTCAAAGTGCCTCGTATGTATGGTAATGACATTTTTTTTTAATGAAAATGCCCCTCGTACACTACACAAGCTCATAAGTACCACATTCGATTTCATGTGCGAGCGATTGGATATGTGCGCCAGGGGTTAAAATACCGCCCGGGCCGATATATCGGCCGATATTGTTATCTCTCTTTCCGATATCGACATTTTCTCTCTCCTCCCATATCGGAACCGTGAAAAAACTGTGACGAACCGTTACGAACCTCGAAAAATAATGAAAACCCGCAAAAAACTGTGAAAGTCGTATCCTGACGAACCGTTACGAACCGTGACGAACCGCAAAAAACCGTCAAAAACCGTGAAAGCCGTATCCTGACGAACCGTGACGGACCGTGTCGAACCGCAAAAAACCGTTAAAAACCGCAAAAAACCAATATTTATGAATATCGGCTGATATTGGGACCGATATTTCGGTCCGAATATCGGCCATATCAGCCGATATTACTACTGTACGGCCGATACATATCGTATCGGCCGATATTTACACCTTAGACGTGCGCTACCACATGTATATGTTGGTTGGCGCATGAACCAGTACTAGTGCATATTTTCTTTTATATATACATTTAATAGTCTAATAAGATATAAAAATCATTGTAGTCTTGTCGTAAAGATAATTATTTGTCGTGTAGATGACTTAGGTTCAATTCCTATCAATGATGATTTTTCTCCTATTTATGATTGTAACTTTTTTATTTTTCTGAAAAGCTGAGGAATACCATTAGGATGTTCATTTATTCGAGTCCCACTTAAATAAACGAGTATGACAAAGTCCAAGCTTGGCCTATTAGACTCAAGCTTAACTATGCTCGGGCTTAAAAAACAAACAGTCTTTAAGTAAAAGCTTGAGCTCAGTTTGTCGGATAAAAATCTTTGTCCAAATTCATTTATTTAGGTTAGGATTGAGCTCGGACTTTTACTTAAAACCTGTCGAGCTCATATTTAAATGTGATTGGGTTTAAAAGGCCGAGCCCAATCCGTCGAATGAAAACCTTTGTCCGAACTTATTTATTTAGGTCAAGATCGTTACTTGAAGTCTGTCTATTTAAATTGAGCATTGACAAATGAACACTCATTTTTTTTTCATTTTTCAATAAAAATGAAAAAAAATATACCAAGCATAAAATAAGAGAAAGGGTTACTATTGATTGAATCAATATCATTAATATAAGAAACAAATATCTTTATCACTAAACTATAATGACTTCTATATTTTATTAGACTAAAAAATAATATATGTAAAAGAAAGAAAAAATGCGCTATGCACACTGCATGAGGGATATTTTCATTAAAAAAAAATCTAATTAGGTTTACGAGACACTTTGCTCAAATATATTTTTTGGGAGCAAGGTCAGGTATTTTGACTATTTTAGCTAAATTCTTTTAAAAAGACCAAAAAAAAAAATTAAAAAATTAAAAAACGGAGGATGGTGCGTAAAAGCACCTTAGAAATTTACGTTTTCTGGAAGAGAGAATAATTCAACTTTTAAATAAGGCAGCGAATGGTCCCATTCCCACCGAAGGATTCGTGAACAAGCAGAACAAAAGTCCGAACGCCATAAAAGCCGACCAACCTCGACAAAATTCCCTATAGAAAAGTACAGCGACCAACCATTCGATGAAATTCCACAGAGAGAGAGATAGAGACAGAGACAGAGAGGGCTTACTGCATTTCCTAATTCCAGGGCAGTGGAATAGTTCTCTTGTTGCCTCCAGTGGCCTCGGATCTCCGGCCTTAAACGCTCGATAGATCTCCGACATGCTGGCCACCACCACCGCACAATTCGCCTGCCTCTTCATGTATTTGGACGACTCAAACCAAGACAACCCCGCCCTTTCTCCCCTCCAACCTTCCTCGCTTCCCCTCATTCCTGACGGTGGTGGACTCCATCCTCCATCCACTCCCACACGTCATTTAAACTCTCACTCATTCGATCATATTCCACACCTCTCGAATCAAACACACAGAACCCAGTTCTCGTCGACCTCCGCACATTGTGCTCTTCAAGGTACATTGTTCTACAATCCGACGAATTCCCTGCAAAAACACACAACAATTCAATCGAAATCTCAGCTCCACCAAACGACCACCATAGAAAATCTCCTCTTAGAAACATGAAACTATTAAAACTACTCCTAATCCGTATGCAGGTCTATGAGACATATCCGCATTATCTCAAGAAAATCAAATTTTGAAGATAGATGGGCACATTTCTCGTTGGACCCAAAATTCCAAAAACACTCTGATTCACTTACTTGATGTTTGGGCGAATGGAATTAGACCAGAGCGGCAGAAAACACTGTACATGAGATGGGCGAGCGAGCTCTTCCCCGTCCCAACAATTCCCACCAACAGAATGGTGGGACCTGCATTTCTTCCTTGTTGATTCCTCCCGTCGGAAGGTAAAGATCCCCGGAGCGGCAGGCCATGATCTTGTGGCGCAAGTCTTCCATAGCTTCTGGGGAGAGTAGCGCCAGCCTCTCCATTTCTCTGAGCAGTCTGAGCCTGGGAGTGAGGCTGGAGATGTTTGGAGAGGTCGATCTTCAGCCGCCCATTTTCATGAAATTCTTCTGCAGAACGCCACCAATAAAAGGGAGGTCCGGATCCCTCATTAGCATCCCCCGAAGAGAGGGAGAGACAGTTGCTACGCATTTTCTTCTTCTGGTTTGAGAATTGAGATCTACGGTGAATGGTCATTCCACCGTCTATAGCAGAAGCAGCAAAAATTATAGTGAAGGACAGGAGAAGATAACAGTTTCAGAGAACACGTGAATGAAGCGGAATAATTCGAACGTCATTGTACGGTTTGTCTCCTATTTCCACAAACTCTAATCTCACGTAATTATTCTCAAGTTTCGGTAGCTCAATTTTGATTTCAACAGTATTTATCATTAATTCAGCACAATAACCTTATAAAATTAAATTAACGATTGCTTGTAAGTAAAGTAAATAGTTGCAAGAGAGCTCCAATTTTTTTATCTATCTTATTTAATTTAAATTAAGATATAGATTTTTTTTCTACTGCACCCTGAATTTATTAGATTATGCGTCTAAGCAAAGCTCTAATTGCATGCATCAGGCTCGGCTCTAGCCTTAGGCGAACTAGGTACGCCCCCAAGTCACGTTCAAGCTCCCACACCTTATTTTATATTATAAATATATTTTAATGTTTATCTTACCAGTAACTTGATCTGTGGCGCATCAGTAGTTCATTCGACTTTCAACTTAAAGTTGGTGCGTTCAAATTTTTATAATTTTAGACATAATTTTTACTTTAATTAAAATAACTCTACTTTTTGTCATTTCTTATAAATTTAGACATAATTTATAATTTTTCTTTAAGTAAAATAATTTTACTTTTTGTCGTTTCTTATAAATTTAGACATAATTTTTCTTTAAATAAAATAACTTGAAGAGTATCCATGTTGTTAAACTTTTTGCAATTTCTTATAAATTTAGACATAATTTTTCTTTAAGTAAAATAACTTGAAGAGTATTTAAAGTTGACTTGAAAAAACTTGACAAGACTCGTTCTCTCGCTTGACTCAAATTCATATCAAGTTTAATCTAACTCAGATTGATTTGGCCTTTTTTTTTAAATTTTAAATCTATGATTCTAATAAAATGAATTAAACACCATGATAAAACAACATTTATCCTTTAGTTTTATTTTTCTTTTAAAAATTAAAAATTAAGATGATTAATTGAATCTATTACAAAATTAAAATGATTATATAAATGTTAAATTTTAACTAATCATTATTCTTATTATTTTTTCAGAAATTTTAATAAAAGTATGACCTAAAGAAGTTCCTAAATGAGAAAACTTAGTGTTCACTATAATATAGATGGCTGAATGAAAAGAAAATAAGTTTAAATTTGAATGACAATTTTGTACTTTATAGTTTATAATTGAGTGATAATTTTTTAATATAATTTTACTTTATAAATTATTTTAAATGCATTATATAATTTAACATGTCAACTACTCTTTTTAAATATAATAAAATAATAAAAAAAAAATAAAAAATCAACATGCATACACAAGTGAAAATTAAATTTGTCAAAAAAAAAATTGAATAAATTAACTATCTTATCTATTGAATGTTAAAAAATCTTAAATATAATAATTTAATTAATAATTTTACATCTCAAAATCGAAGAATAAATTTTAAATAATATTTTATTATAAATTTGATTATGATATTTTATTTAGATGTTTCACACTTTATAAAAAAGAAAGTATGATTTTATTTTTTCTAAGTGTATAAAAAGTCCATGTTAAGGATTCGCCTAGACTCCTAAAATCTCAAGGCCCGCGATTCTATAAAGCCACAATGGCAAATGTCAAGTGACCCTCGACAAATCAATACTCATTGCTAACAAGCATTCCCATTGCAAACATGAGATACTCAACTAAGGGATGAAAATGAGCATTTAATTTGAATTTGACAAATTGTTTTTTTATGGGCCAACGCCTGCGTGACATTCTAACACGGACATGAATCCACAACCTTTAAAGTGTAACAATGAACCCGTACCCGTCATGCTACAGGTTCTTGTAAAATGAAGTCCATATCAACCACTCAAATACCAATCAAGACCACTTCAGAAGTTCTATGCATTTTCATAGGCAACCAGCTACAAATAAAACAAGCCAACAATCATCTGAAATCGGAGGCAAAACAAACAAAAAAATGACCAATTTACTCATACAGTTACAAAAGCAAGATGACATAGACATTGAAGCATACCAACTTCAACATAAATAACAACTGAATTTGCTGCAAGATTACTACAAAACTATAAGCAATACAATCCAGAAACCTTTTTTTATTGCCTTCGAGAAAAAACACAACACAGAGACTATATCCTCTTCTTTCAACCACCATCTCTGCAGTAGAGATGACAGACATTTGATAGGATTCTTAGCCAACAAAAAAAAAAAAAAAGGTGCTTCCTGTAAACTCCAACCGCACCCTTCTATTTTAGAACCTTTCCAGGAAGACCTCTTTCAACCACACTTCTTGTGACTGGACCAAACAACATGATGAGACTCCCCAACCGACCAAATGCACTGCACATTACAGCTGCGCAGACTATCGCCTCTGCAAGTATATAGGTTAAAGAATCTTTCATGAGAAAACTTTATCCGAGCAACCAAAAGCCACGTGTAACAATAGAATGAATAGACCATAAACATCTTACAGTAATGCAGCTACCTTCATTTGAAATTGAATCCACCAGGTGGAGCAAGAGGCTCATTGCCCCCAAAACGGAATCCAATTTGTGCAGCATCTGCAGGAGGCAATGGCTCATCTTCCTCATCTAACCAGTAGGTTTCAAGGATCTTCACAGACTTCTCATAGATCTCAGTGTTGTCATGACTTTGGAGATTTTCAATCTTCTCTAACCCCTCGGCCTCATCAATCAATTGTGCATAGAGGTTCACATCTCCAGTGTTACCCAAGTTCTTCTCAGCTTCCCCAACCTTCAGTATATTCTCAAGCCCTTCCAAACAGACTGTCACTATTCTTGGATCGGGGCAAACAAGGAGGTCACACAGAGGTTTGATACATCCTTGGGCCACAAAGAACCTTTCACCAAAAGTTAAATCAAGCATGTGAACTAAACGTACTATGCATATCATCCATAAAATTAACAAGTGAGGACAAATACATACTTGATTTGATCGTGAGTACCACCAGAAGTCGCATTTGAGATGGCCCATGCAGCCTCTTTCTTAATCTCGAACTCCGCATTTTGAAGTAAATTGACTAAAGGACCAATTATACCAGCCTCAATCACAGCCTGGTGTATTTTCCAAATTACATGTACTTGTTATACATCAATTAGAAACTAATTATGAGAAATTGAAGCATCAGAAGACTTCTGAAAAGATAAAATCCCAAAATACTTCCAATGCTAAATAACAGAAAGGCATCATCAAATAATTCAGCCAACCAGCTTTAAAAGGGTAATTTTTTCTATTTTTGTCAACAAACTACATAAATTCAAAGGCCATGATGAAAACATAAGAAATTCAAGGGTTAAAGAGCACCAACAGAAGCATGACATAGCACTATTAGAGAAAATGAAAAATAAAAGCATCATGACAAAGATTTCGAGATATCATGAAAGGGGGACAAATGCCATGCATATCAATACCTGTATCTGATCCTTATTTCCAGCTGTGATGTTTGACGTGGTCCAACAAGCTTCCTTCTTGATGCTTTTTTTATGATTGTTCGTCAAAAGGCTCAGAAGGCAGGGAAGTGCATTATGGTTGATGATAAACTGGAGAAGGGAAAGATAACACATCGCTGTAAGCATATTATCTATAAAGAGAAAATACCAATATTATCCACATTAGAAAGTCCAAATATCTGATCTGGGTTTTGTTCTTTTATTTTGTTTTGTTTTTCCTTTTTGAGAGAGACAGTAATCTGGAATTTGTGACTTAGCACATGACTGCATGGGGCCAGGATGCAGTAAGCAGCACAAAGAACGACTGATGTTTTTCACAATTTGAGAGCAAGAATCGCATTCAATGTCCTTCCAATAACCCCATATATGTCAAAATAACTTGACCAACATTGACCCAATTCTCTTTATATAGTTTTTTCTTTTTCTTTTAAAGAAAAATTCTCTTTCATATAGTATTATAGATAATCTCAGTAATTACATATGAGGCCCATTCCTGTAATACCCTGTCCCAAAAAGTCTCACATTGCTAATGGCATTGAAAATTCCCTTGTATATAAGTAGTAGCCTTCCTCCTTCTAGCACAAGGCCTTTTGGGAGCAACAGTGGGTTGGCTCGCCAAAGCAAAGCCATGCGGGTCCGTGTGTAGGCCCAAAGCGGACAATTTTGTGCTAGCAGAACGGATCGTTACAAATGGTATCAGAGATGGTTCAACTCTCTGTCTGAGGGTGTGGGCTTGGTTGTTGTGTGTGTAGAGTCGGGGACGGCTATGGCTTTAAGGGGGGTAGATTGTAATACCCTGCCCCCAAAAAGTCCCACATTGCTAGTGGCATTGAAAATTCCCTTGTATATAAGTAGTAGCCTTCCTCCTTCTAGCACAAGGCCTTTTGAAATCAACAGTGGGTTGACTCGCCAAAGCAAAGTCGTGCGGGTCCGTGTGTAGGCCCAAAGTGGACAATATTTTACTGGTGGGACGGGTCGTTACAATTCCAACTAATGGAATTCACAAATTCACATGAAAACTCAAGGATTATTTTTTTTTGAGCGGTAACGAAGAAAAATTCAAGGATTATTGATTTGATATTTCACCATCAAACTTCAAAGGGGGCATTTGTTGATGAATTCAAACCATTGGAATTGTAAAATCACCCCTCCCTTATATGACTAAACGGATTGGATGGACCAAACTATTGATGTAGGCCTCCAAACTCCTATGAATAGACAACTAAAAAAAGGTAAAGACCGGGGTGGGGGGGGGGGGGGGGGGGGGGGGGGGGGGTGGGGGGTGGGGGGCACTCAATGGGGTTGGCATTCATATTCAACCCTCTCCACTCTTAAACTATGCATATTCCCCTAAGGGTGAGGAGCGGGGATTTTTTTTTAGTCATTCTCTTGCAAGCACTTAAAGAACATTGAATTCTTATGTTAGTGCTTTCTTCTCCACCAAAGTTTAACCTAGAGAAAAAAGTGTAGTTAGAGATTTCTAATCTTTTTCACACGAAAGAACTTGGTGCAGTTAGGAGGTTCTAGTTCCATTCATTTCTCATCTTTCACAAAGTAGTTTTGAACTTCTAGTTTCATTTACGCCTAATCAACTATGTTGTTTGGATTTTTCAAATCCATTAACACTTAACCTTACTTGGTTTGGGGATTCAAGTCTTCACCAACCATTAACAAAATTATCCTCCTTTCGCATTCACTTGTGTTGATCGAGACTCTCCACACCAAGTGAGAACAAGTCTTCTAACCCTCACCTATGCCATTCGTGGATTAAGTCTAGAAGATCCAATCAAGGCCTGTTAGAGCTAGATTTAATTTTGTGTATCACATGCTCGAATTTGCAATTGTAGAATAATTTTTCATCTTACATTTTTTTATAGAACTACTAAAATAATATTATAGACTCTCCAGGTTGCATCTAAATAAATTCACTAGCTGACACATTAATTAAAAAATGCTTTCATGTGCAACCTTCATGCAACTTGTACTGTATTGATTCACCCTACGATTCCATGAGTTGCATGGGTAATATGTTGCAACTCCTATTGTATATGTTGCATGATAACCATCTGATGCAAGCATTGCATAATTAACTAATATAGAGTTATTAGCATGCTTGGTTGATTCAAATGTTGCATGTATTATGTTGTTTCTCTTCGCTGGGCTACTCAAGATCATTCCCTTACGATTTTAGGAACTCTACCTGAGGAAGGTTTAGAGGAACCTCCGATGTTGGTTTAGGGATATGGGTGCCCCTGTGTTTCCCTTTAGACGGGAATTATTGCTTTTTATTAGAGAAACTTTAACAAGGGCAGTTATTTGAATCCCTATTTGACTTTGATTTGTAATAATAATATCCTCTATGCTTCCACAAATTGTTAACCGCTGATTATGTAGGGATGGCAAAATTGAACTTTGAGATGGGAGTATGTTGATAGGATTACGAAACAATCAAAACTTAAAGGATTGTCATTTGATTCTCTTCTTGGTATGGATGTTTACCGGGACATATAACATGACTTTTGGTATGGGATATGTAGAAACATGTTAGGTTCCCATATGTATGTGGGACCCCCTTCTGTGAAGAATCTATAGGCCAAAAAAAAAAAAGTCACACCTTGTGGGCCGTGGGCCGGGGTGCAACAATAATCCACTTAGTTAATGGTGGAATTGTCTAAGATCAAACCACGTCTGTTACCCAGCTAGTAAGTGCTCACCATCACAGCGATAAAGGTTGTGGGTTTGAAACACATTACAATTAATAGAGAGCAGAAATGAAATAAAAATAAAAGATCAACCATGCTTAAATAAAATATGGGGGGATAGCAAAAGCAATGAATACCTGAGTCTGCATGTCATCCCCAGTGACAATGTTCCCGACTGTACGAAGAGCTGGAATAAGCACTGAAGGAGATGGATGACTTAAACATGCAAAAGAACAATATTTCAATATTTGTAATCCAAAAAATATAAAAGAAGCAAAATGAACTCCTATAAATGGAAAAATCACCATGGAAAATTCACTTACAGAAGCAGCTCCACAAGCCGAGGGCAGACTCCTGCTTCGATAACAGCTTGGATTTTGTCATTTGTACCATCAGAGAGATATGACAGTGCCCAACAGGCATCTGTCAGGACTTCCTCGTCAGTTGAATGAATAAGACGCTCAAGTGCTGGAAGTGCAGGCTTTGTCTAATCCACAAAATTAAAGAATTTTTTACCAGTTAAGGGAGGCAAAAACTATTTTCTTCTTTCAATGAGGGAAAAAATAATTGATGGCTAGTAGTGCAAAATTAAAATGAACATAGAAACAAAACCTGTTCAAAAGGTGGTTGTGGCTTGCCCCTGCAGAAATTTGACAGAGTCCAAGTGGCATTTCTTAGCATAGAAAGTTTGGCATGCTCATTTAACTGAGCCAACAGTGGAAGCAATGCCCCATGGCTGAGGACAAGATCACGGCATCTTGGAGAATCACCAGCGACATTTCCCAAAGCCCACACAGCCTAAATTTAGAAGGCAAATATAAAAATCAAAATTCTGTTCAGAACATGAGTATTGAAGGTATAGTGGTTGTCCCAAGAAAAGTAAGTAGGTTGAATGCTCCATCCCTGAATTCTCTCATTTTAAGGTCTATGACATTACTTTTGGTGATGCAAGGGGGAAAAATATAAAAAAGCATCCACCCTTTACCCCCGACACCCAAGTAGAGGCAGAAAAGCTTCCCACAAATAGAAGCACAATAGCCACCATTTTGTGCTAGAGAAGAATAGATACATTTAAATTTTAAGCATACAAAATCAAATGATATTTGAATGAACCAGAGGTCTCAGGTTCGACTCTCCTTTGAGTTACCCGATACACGAGGCTTCTATGCAGTTTCGTGTATCCATGAGATTAGTCTCACGTCCATTGTGAGGTAGGGATACCCAAGATAGTAAATAATAATAATAATAAATGATATTCTATTTTGCATTCAAAATCTTTAAATAAAAAAATCATCCTCCATAAATGTGAAAAATTCTCATGATGACAACCACAAAGGCTATCTGATGTAGGACACATACATGACCTCACGTGGACCAGCTGTGGACCCAACTCTTATTTTATTTTACTTTATTTTCGTTTATTTGATTTCCTTTTATGAGTCGGACACTATATGAGTCAGTGTTCTAATTTTAGTCGAAGTCAATGTTTTAGTCTAGTTGGGACACCAAAGTCGGTGATCCATGCCCATATCAGTTATGAGTCCATGTATTAATAGTTAGGTTTATTTTATACTTATAAATATAAGACGTAATGGGTGGAAAAGAGGAACACACCTAATTTTCGAAACATACAGAATCCATTTTGAACAGGATATTATCTCTATTCTCGTTTTTTTCCCTTGTTGCAGACGTTCTTTTCTGGCTAAGTTCCAGCCTTTGGTCTTCATCAGATCTTGGGCATTATCCCAGGACTACTACAATCAGCCTTGTGCCTTCGCCGGAGCTTGGGCTTTATCCCAAGCGTATTCCGTCACTGCTACAAGCCACCCCGACGTCTGCATCTGTACAGTTCAGCCGCCGGTGTGCCTTCTCTGTTGTCTCCTTCGTTCAACTTAGGTACAACTGAAACCCAACACTCTTCCTCTTCTCTGTCCCATCTTCTAATCCCTTGCCTATCAATCCCTGCATCTGCCGTTTTCTCCACCCTCCATAACCCACATATGCTTCAAATCCCTTTGAAACTCCCAACGTCCCTATTCCTCCTTCCATCTTTCAAACCCACGTGAAATCATCACCTTTCCCAACATCTTTATCTCCCTCCATTTAAGAGCATTAAATGCCTTGTCCCCTTACTTCCCCTGCTTCATTCACGTCTTCAAAGTTCAATCTCCTGTGCAATCTCTATCCGATGAATGACAACAATCTCCTGATTTCTCTCTTCGAACAGAAGGAATTGGAACCATTTTCCAGCTGCCAACAGCTTCACCCAAAAGTTTTGATCCTTTTCATTCAGACCCCTTAGACCTAAATGTTTCAGAGGGCTCCCATACATGAGTTGCCCGTCACATGAGGGTTCATCTCATGAATCTCCAGTTGGCTTCAAGTCGCCCACATGTGACTTGGCACCTGGCACGTGTTTGGTTTCCTTTTCAATGACCTCTTGCCAGCTCTACTATTGGGCTTTTAGGCAGTCGGCCTGGGACACCACCTTTCTTTCTTGCCCTTATATCTCCTCCTGTGATTCTGTTCAACTCCATGGTTCTCATTGTTACTCCTCCATCAAGATCAGCTATTGGAACTTCCTTGCCCAAAGAAATAGATTGTGGATCTGGTGCAGCTCATCCATCCAGCACCTTGTTGTTTGGATTCTGCAATGCTATCTGTGAAAGTTTCAATTAAAACTTCTGCTCCTCTTCATACTTCTTCATGCTACTCTAACCCTATTTCTTTATAGCATTTGGTCCATTACGCCAAGAACAAAGATGCTCCACCTGACAACTTTAGGGTCCCCCTTCATCCCATTCTCCCACTGACGACTTCCCTTCCAGGCTTCCAGCATTTTGGACACAGTACCTTTAAAATCTAAGCTGGAGGACAAATAGAATGTAGATTGTACGCAATCATATGGTTGTTGTGTTGGTTTTTCTGTTACTGGGAGGAAATCATTTTTGAATTTCATTCATGATTATCTCCATTTCCTTTGGGAGGCTACTGCAGATGGAGATTTGTTAACTAAAGGGGAGGGCAATGAGCGCTTCTCTCATTATGGCTGTTGCCGCCAATAGGTGTTTGGCTCAGCATTTTTCGCAGCTTTTGCCAAGCTGTTGTCATACTATATTTGTTGTTTCCTTAATACGACCTACTATCACCATTCAAATAATATATATATATATATATACACACACCAGAGACTAGAAATCTCAACTGATTTATCACTGACAAAACAAGAAAGATCTCGCTCAGTCACTGTTATCTGTCTTTAAAAGAATATTTTTAAAATAAAAAAATGTTCACAAAAAGATATTCTGAAAACCCAAATTAATAATTTTTCAACAAACAAAGTTGCATCTGGATGTTTCAAATGTTTCAGGAGTCAGTTCAGTACTAGAATAAATACTCCTCAGCCCAAACCAATCACTTGCATGTTTCAGGTCAGCACTAAAATAAAATGATCCTAAAAAGTTATAAATAAATTCATAACATAAAAGACAAATGAACATGTGCCCACAAAATTGAGCTCATGATTTTTGCATGGCCCCAATGCACCAAGAGAAACTGATAACCATCAGTTTCACCACAAACTGTTAAAAATACTAGCAATTTGGAATTTGTGATATACACAAACCAGTGACAAACAAATCACAAATTTGCATAAAAGATATACCTGTTCTCGGACATCATCACTGGGAGAACCAAGAAGCTTCACAAAGATTGGAACTGCCCCATGATCGATTACAACCTTCGTGTGCTCAGACGTTCCAGAAGCGATGTTCGTAAGAGCCCAAGCAGCCTCAAACTACTCATAAGTTCAAAACACATACATTGCAAACTCAATTCCACATACCATAAGTTCAAACTGTCACACGTAAACCCAAAAATAAACAATGGTAAGCAGACCTGAAGCTGTGGAAAATCCTCTCTCACAAGAAATTCAACAAAACGAGGAACAACACCGGATGAAATAACTTCTTCAATTGGTGGACTCCGTTCTAATTACAATTAAAAATAATTTTATCAATCCACTGAAAATAAATACAAGAGTGAAAAAGGATGGAATCAAATCTAAACCTATTGAAAGCAGTTTCCGGAATTGTGTAGTGGCTTCAAGCTGCAAAGCACTGTCTTCAGAATAAACACCTGCCACCATTGCTGGAAGACTCTCCAACTAAAACAAAAGAAATGATAACCACCAAAAATAAATTACAAATAGAAAATCAATAAATTATGCCCAGATCTATTTTCAGCCCTCATTCAGTTATCAACTGTTATATATAGAACAAGTTGTTTCTCCATATTTTTTTTTCAAATGTCACCATGGGCTTGTTTGGTAGGAAATTACAGAAGAATCTATAATTCCCCTAATTCTAAAACCATCAAATTCTACTAATTTTGGGATTGCCTCTTTATGCTTGGAAGGCTTGGAATTATTAGCTAGAATGTAGAAATTCCACAATCTAAGAGATTCTGGTTTTGGAGTTCCAAAATAACAGTTGCAGATGAGAATCCATAAATGCCTTGGAATTGGAATTATATGAGATTTCATAATTTCCATTTTTTTGAAAGGTTTCATAGTTTCCATTTTATAATTCTAATTTCACCAAACATGAAATTTTAAGAGATTTTGTAAATTCCACGAAATTTCAGCTCCACCTATTAATTCCAAGCTACTCTAGAGCCTGTTTAAACATTAGAATTTAGCAGAACTTACGGTTCCCAAATTTTGGAACTAGCAAATTATGAAATTTGGGGAACTACTGCAGTTGTTTTTTTTTTTTGTGTATGTATTTGTGTTTTTGTGTTTGTGTTTAGTAGGATGAGAATTATTAGCTGGTAGCTTAGAATTCCTTAATTTAAGTGCTTATTGGTGACTAGAAATCCATAGTGAAAGCAGAATCTGTTAGAGCCCCGGTTTATCCATGTCTCCATATTATCAATTCCGTGACTGAGACGAACCTTGCAATTGGAAGTCAGAAGATAATGCATGAAGATTGTTGAAGAGTAGAAAAAACGAAATGTGGAAGGTTGAGCTCTAAGAAGGTTTCTCTGGGTGTTTGGCAACCAAGCAGGTAAATTGGACTACCCAAGGTAAAATGGACCTCTCTTGACCCCAAAACAAAACACTAGGCCTAACTGTTGTATCTCATGTGTGTAAAATGAACCAAAATTAAATCCAAGAAAAAAAAATGCCTAGTTACATTTTTTTGGCACTTTCGGGTTCGATCGGTTGAACACCTACTCGACCCTTCGAGCAGCTCGCAGCATTTTTCTGGAAAAAATGGCCTTCTCAGGTTCGACCGATTGAAATTCCCGGTCGACCCATCGAGCAGCTTTGTGTATTGGTTATAAGAAATTTGGCCTTCTCGGGTTCGTTCCATCGAGCTTGTCCTTCGATTGGTCAAAATAAATCCGTTGGTGCTTAGCTGTATTTAAGGATGGTTTCGACCCTTTGAGACCTAATTTTGTCTTGTCGAAGACTAGCCCTTGGCCCAGTTAATTATATATATGCGGCTTGTCTCGTTAATGAGGGATTAAGAGATTAAGCAAGAGTTAATTGAGAGAGAGAACCCCTAATCATTGAGACCTTCAGAGAATGTCTCTCTATGGAAAAGCTGATAAAACCTCTGTAGACCCTCTCTAATCATTGAATAAACCGTTGAAGATAAAGCTTGTTTAAGCTTTCAATGAAGATGTTTAAGAGAGAATTTTCTAGGAAACCATGTAGCATCCCAATCTTAGATCTGGTCTATCCTTTGGTTGTGCAACACTGGAGTTGTTCGATTTTTGAAGACTGAAGCACAGAGGCTTCACTATTCAGATAGGCGCTCAAGGCCAAGGCAAGTGTTCTTGTTTTTATTTTTTAAATGCATTGTTCGATGGATCAGATTTTTGTGATCGAACTACCATAAAAAATAAGAGTCAAGGATTAGACCTTGGTGGTCGAACCTCTCAAAATCTAGGTGTGTAATATTAGGTTGATTTGATGGATTGTTTATTGTTATCTGCACACACATTTGTTAAAGGTCTCCCCCCCCCCCCCCCCCCCCCCACCCCCGGCTCTGACCGTGCATCGTTCTAGCCCGGGACATACAGAATCTGTATAAGAAGATTTTCACAACTGTCTTTGCCCAGAATTCCAGTGAATTCGAGTTCCATTAAGGAATTCCAAGCCACCAAGCAGTGCCACAGGTGATTTGGACTTCAGAATTAAAAAATAAAAAATAACTTACAAATGGGAATTTATAAATACCTGAAAGTAGAATTTTGTGGGGTTTCATAATTCACTATATAGAATTCCAATTACACATAACATGGAATTCTTAGAGGATTTTGTGAACTCCACAAAATCAAGTCCACCAAAGCATTACAGGCTACTCTTAGAGGTTAACTGGACGCATGGAAAAGAAAGTAATTTAATGGATACTTAGAATGTTTTGACCAAATTACGTTGAAAACATTCTTATCTTCTATCTTAATTCTAAAGTAATGTAACACAAATATTTAGTATTACCTCAGAGAGAAAAGTCCCTGACAAAAATTCTTTCTAATTTCAATAGGAGATTCTCTCCGTTTAGGTGTTCAAATTTTGCAAAGCCCTATTGAAAATGGATTCAGTCGAAAATGAGATAAGTGGAGAAGATCTTTTTTCCATTACTCTCAGTGCTAATGAAGCAAATTGGGAAGCAAGACGTGTAATCCTATTGGATGCACAGAAAGGAAACTATTTTCTGCGAAAATAAGCACTTTAAAAAAATAAATAGTTAAAACACATTTCTTTTCTTTTTTTACTTAAAATTATCATGTTTTAAGAAAGTGTTTTCCTTCCCATCCATCCAAAAGTGAACTATGTATACATATCCTAGATTCCTATATCTTCAAAATGACAAATAACATTACTGCCCAAAAGATGTTAAAAATCTTTAACCTATCAATTGATTGCAACCCACAAACCCAAATTGGGCGGCAATAACAAACCTCTAATCCTCGATCAATTTCCAACCGATGGCTGAGCGATCAAATTGGATCAAGTATTTCATACCTTCCTTTCGACGCCGGATGTGTTCACGGTGATGGGAAGTTGCTGGGCCTGCATGCCCTCTTTACGCTTCTTCTGCAAGCTTTCCTCCCGCCGGTTCTTCCTTATCTCGACCATGTTGTCCTCACGCCTTCTCCGGCCTTCTTCGGCATCAACCGCTACCTTGTATCTGTTGCGACGGACCTCCGTCCTTGAATTCGGCCTGAGAGACATGGTGGCGTCTGATACTGCTGCGACTGAAAAATATCCAAAGCAGCTTTGGATAGATCAAAAGAATTGGGGGAGATTGTTTTGTTGAGAAACGACAGAAATCGCTAGGAATTGAAAAAGCATTAGTAAGAGAAGTGAATTTTGAAACAGAGAGGAGTGTTTGGGAGGAGGGATTTGAGAACGAGTGCGATCCGTACGGCGTCTTTGTGCGCAGATTTTTTTAATAAAAAATTATTTCCCTATTAAAATTATTTTTCATTGATCTAGTCTAACCTCTTTTTTAAAAAATATTTTTTATAATTTGATAATTTTATAAAAACTGGAAAATAAGTTATAAAAAAGTATTATTACACTTACATTTCAAGATGTATGACCTAATATATGAACTAAATATAACCCTAAGGTGCTCCTCCACGTGTGAGACAAAAAAAAATTAAGGATATCACTCCGTGTTTAACTCCTATGGATGAATTGAATAATTTTCACATACTTCGAGAGACTAGTCAAATGCAACGTCTCAACCCCTTCCAACCTCAAAAATATATAAACTAAATACTTTCCGATTTAACTCATGATTCAAGATCTAAGTCAGTTATACTCTAACTTGTGACCCAATCAATTTAATCATTGCTTAATTTATGATCCAACCAACTCAACTCATATAACATATAAATGTATAATCAACCAAATCTAACCTATAATTAACTTAATTAAGTGACTTATAACCTATAGTCCTATATAATCAAACATAATATTATAATGGAAAAAGTTTTATGTACATTTTTTTTATCAATATGTAGTTATGCTGGTTTAATTTGAAAAGGAACAAAAACGATTCCAATGGCATAGCAACGTTTGTCGTATGTTAACTCTGAGTTGCACTGACTAAATGATATAATTAAATAATTGGATCTACTTTAGATACTAAGGTTTGAATTTGGATTCAAATTATGTTAGATTTTAGATGTAAGATCTAAATCTGCACTCACTTTATATTTTGAATTTAAGTTTGAATTTAAATATTTATACAAAACTAAAAATATCAACATTCTCCTCCTTAAAAAAATAAATTAGATTAATCAATAGCCAAATTTTAAGACAAAAATAATCAAATTTTGTGAAACATATGATTAGTGAAAATAAAATAATTTCAAAAAACTATTCAATTGACCATATGAGAAAAAATAAAAAATAAAAAATATTGCAAAAGGAAACACCAAAATTATTAAAATAGATAATAAAAATATATCATTCAAATGGTAGAATAAAAGTATACATCTATGTTTTTAATCATTTTTATAAGGTTTTTTTAGATAATACCATGTTAAATCCTTTCACCTTACCAAATCTAAAATCTCATTTTCTATTTTTAATCTATTTATTGAAATTCTTATTTCTAACATTAATATGATAAGAATACATAAAATTCTTATTTTTTAATCCTCTTTGTTGTTGTTCAGGGTACTAATTACCAGCAGAGAAGCACTATGATTACTTTGAACTTTAGAACGTCTCTGTAACATTATGTTAGGAGAAAATCACCTTCTCAATCATAAAAAGAAAAAATCATCAAAGAGAAACAAATCACAATAAAAAGATTTACACAATTCTCTTTCAATAGGTTCGTACTATGTTCAAAGTTAAAACCAAAAGATGAATATCAATAGATGTATGCTCTCTCTATTATAAAACGGCCATAGATACTATTTTAATTAGGATTTAGATACTACTCTATATTTAGAGTCCCCAAAATTTTCTTAGGCTCGGATTAAATGGGACAACAACTTCACCATATTTAGGGCAATCCGCAAGCTAGATGAATATGCCAGTAGCATCCACACACTGGCAATCAACATCACCATTTCTTTTAAACTAGAAATTGGTAGCAAATGCTAGAAAAGTAGCGGAAAGGAGTTTCAAGAGACTAAAGAAGTGAGACACCTCTAGTCTAGAGAGCCCCTTTTATACAAGTTTCTACCTCGCCTATTTATATGGATAGTTATTTTTGCACCGCCATTTTCTCTTATGGTGTATTTTTAAAAGAAAATTTTAATTTTCGTTTTTAGTTTTAGAAACAAAGGAAAAAAAGGAGATGAGAGAAGTAAAAACAAAATTAAAATTTTCTTTTAAAGAGGTGTACCATAAAAAAAAAAAATATGGTGGTGCAAAAATCACTACTTGTTTATGTAAGCATTTTTCTTATAGAGCTATGTGTAGAAACTTTATGCAAGATGTCCATAGTGAGAATGGAGAAATATGAGTACAAGAAATGTGAGAACGGGTAGACATGTAACTGAAGAAGTTTATTTATCTATTGCATTATCAGGAAATGAGTCCTTTATTATACCGAATAAAACTATAGATGAAAATAATTTACTTAGTCAACTCATAACAATTATTTTACTTCTTTTCTAAAATAATTTTATAAAATAATATAAAAGGTTTATAGATTGAATGGAGATGCCTTGGTGTGACCCATGTAATCTGAACGGTGTTTATGCTTTCCAATCACTTACATAAAATGGTTCGGTAAGTCGATTCGAAAGCCAAAATAGATAACAATGTAAAACTCGGATTATACAAAATGTTCGTGAGAGGATAGCTATCCAATTTCTTTTATCAAAATCTGTCTTTTCTGCCCCTGGCTCAAAGACGACTCAGCCTTGCACACTTATCATATAATGATATAAATGGAACCAGTGATGAGTCATGAACAAATTGAATCAACTCACGAGCCTTGTACCACGACTCACTATAGACAAGGCTGAGTTAAGTTCAAAAGTCCATTTCTTTTTAAACATAAAATGTGGGCCGTTATTTTTAATTTCATAACTTAATTAAGCAAACAAACGTGTGGCCCCATGCCTGTATCAAATATAAATGGGAGTGGCAGGGGTTATGAGAAAATCAAGCAAGCTTGGTTCAAATTAAAAAAAATAATCAATCTATTGAGTTCAAATTAAAATAAATTCAAATTAGGTTAGAGTGATTTCAAATTTGAGTTTGATCTTATCGGAATTAAAAATATTATTTTAGCACTCTATTTTTTTTTTATTGGTTTTAACCCATGTATTCCATAGGCAGAATCCAATTTAAAAAATTTGATTCATTGCTGCCATATTCCAAACTCATTGAATGAAAGAAAAGTTATTTTATCTTTTATTTTTTTATTAAAATATTTTTTATGTCATCTCTAATTTTTCACGTTCTTAGAGAAATTCAGATAAGTTGAGTTGAATAATATGAAATTGAGTCATATTATTAATCAAAAGAATTTGAATCAGATCAAATTAGGTCAAATAAAAATTATGTTACTCAATTAACCCATAATTATCATTCTATTACAAATGAAAGTAATTTATTTACATTTTGTATTCAAGGTACTGCAGTCGAACAGGAACCGCGGTAACTGCGGTTTAGTTCTGGTTGAGAACCGGCTGTGGATCAAAACTGTAGAAAACCGGTCAGAGCTGCGGTTTTCTACGATTTTTACCCACAAACCATGATCCGCGGACCGAGGCTCACAAATTTTGAATTTTATTTTTTATTTTTAAAAAAAAATCATTTCAAAATAATATTAGAAAATGTATATATTTGAAATATAAATGTTTATTACCATTTCTATCCCATATCTTTCACTGTTTTGATATATTATTTAGAGTTTAAATGTTATTTTTAATATTTATATTTTAATGTTATTGGTAAAAAATAGCTTACTTAATTTACATGTAATATTTATATTGTATTGTTACTTGACCGGCTTTTACAGGTTTTGACCGCGGTTAAACCTGGTTGAACCCAAAATGCCTCGAAGATGGTTCGTTAGAATGTCCAATTTTGATAACATTGATTTTATCTACATAGTTGATGTGTGAATCTTCAGCTCTTAAAAAATATTTCAACTCTGTAAGTTTAATCTTTATATTTTAATGAATATTATTATTTATTGATTTTGTTGAAATTTAAAAATGATGAAGATGATGATAGGGTTTGATTTTCTATCTACATATTTATATAATAATAATAATAAACATGTTAATGGCAGTAGGAGAATCGACTCTGGTAAAGATGAAAATGAAAAAGAAAATGGAGTTATCTTTACTTCCTTCTTGTTGAGAAATGCTAACTGATTCCTTCCTTATCTCTCTCACTCTATCTTTAAATTCGAATTTCATTTCGCCAACAGAAAACAATGGTAATCCTCAGAAAGCCCTTTGATTTTTTCTGATTTTTCTCTCTTCTTTTCAAGTAAATTTTCTCCCACTCTGCTCTTTGCTTTTTCTCCTCATAAATAATAGGAACAAGAAGCCAAGCTCTGACTGATCAAATGCCGTCACTGCGCAGCTATTTCAAAGAGAGAGATGAAGGAGATGTACCCAGAAAGTTGAAAGACTGGTTTTCTCTTTCAATGACCAAATCCAGCGTCATCAAGCCCAAATATGAGTCAATGATCAAGCCTTTGAACAGAACAGTCCAAGAAACCAAAGCCATATTTCTTAGGAACATGGAGAAACCGGTTAAAGTAAGAAAGCTCTTGTTTAAAGCATTGAGAAAAACCAAGGCCAGTTCTGCTTCTAATATAAATGGGAAAACAGAGCAATTCTCAAGAGGAGGATCTGTAAAAGAGAATATGGAAATACTTGGGAAGCTGGGAGAGCTGGACGCCGATGACCTGATCAGAAGCAACAGCCTGAGGTTGGTCGAGGGAAGGTTGAATACCTGCATAGCTTTCAAGATATCATCCAAAGCGGCATGGTCTGCATTCAATCTCTTCTGTAAAAAGAAGCTCGTGAATTTCACTAATGATAGAAGAATCTCCCTCGACAATTCTTATGCTGCTGCTGCTGCTGGTGGTGGTGGGTCAGAGAATGAAAAAGCAAGGCGAAGCTCGGCGTCCCGGATTCCGCCGAGGTCGATGGTTTTGACGAATACTTCGGTGAGAAATGGGCGAACGGCAGCGAAAAAGATGAAGGAGGCGGCCGGTGGAAGGACTGAAGAGGAAGATGAGGGTGAGTTGTGGAAGAAGAACATTTTAATTGGAGCTCGTTGCAGACTAGACGACTTCAATGGAGCTCTGCACTACAACGAGAGTGGTAATCAATTGACAGTGAAGGAGACCCATTTGTCTACAGAGACTCTAGACCTGGGCTTTCATTTGTGGGAGGAAGACACAGATATTCCTCCCAGGAAATATCCATCTCAAAACCTTTTCCTATGATTTTGAAGCAGACCAACATAGAATAAAATAGGAACAGGGAATCTGTCTCTCTCAGGAAATAAAATCCATCTCAAAACCTTTGCCTATTCAATGAATGGCAGGCCAACCATCTTTTATTTTATTTTATTTTTGTTTTCATTTTTTTACCATCGAAGGTGTCTAAGTGTCTTGTCTTACTTAGTCTTTCGAAGTACGTACTCACCTCCCTACACCCATGCACAATGCGAAGGGTAGAACTTTTACTCTGTACAATGCGAAGGGTAGAGAATGACCCTTTATTGAAATTATCCGGAATTAAATCCAAATCGTCAATTCTAAAGTTGCATGTCTTTCATTTGGTTTGTTGGATTGAAGACACTCACTCAATAAATGCTATGCGACTATATTTCAAAACCTTTATTTGATCAAAGTTTAGGCTCCAGAAAACTTAACCATATTCAGACACTCATTAAACTGAATAAAGGACATAATTTGGATACATTTAAGTGGTTGCATACAAGTTGCATTGGAGGTACTTGCCCCACCATAAGTGTTCATACGTGGTAAATATTTCGAAAGTTAAAAAAAAAAAAATCTACTTAATCAATATCATTTGCTGAATTACGAAAATGATCATGAATTTTTAATGTTTTAATGATTATATCTTTTTCATTACTTTAGAATTTAGATAGAGGTCTGAATGGTTGATCTTATCATCAAATGGATTTCAACTATTTTTTATTTCTATAAAATAAAAATGGAAAACATTGTCAATCAAGTCATCAAGTATATAGTTTGATATCCAAATTTGGACACTTTATTAATTAAATACAATTTCTTTTCTTTTGTTTATCGTAAACTTAAATTTAATTGAAAAATGTAAGACGTTGTATGGATGGATGGGTGTCATGGATTCAATTCTATTTGGTATCCGATTTCATCAAGTCTGATTTTCAATAGGATATATTTCTTCTGTCTAATTTTAAACATTTGTATTTTTTAAGGAATTTGAATTTGACTTTAAACCACCATAGCTGAGAGGTGATTCTCATCCATTTGAACACAATTTATGTTACTCCAATATAAACGAGACAACTATTTTGAGACAAT
Source organism: Chimonanthus praecox (assembly GCA_022113865.1). NCBI lineage: Eukaryota > Viridiplantae > Streptophyta > Magnoliopsida > Laurales > Calycanthaceae > Chimonanthus > Chimonanthus praecox. The sequence continues at coordinate 11,510,856 of CM039086.1, read as the reverse complement.
TTCAAAATCCATATGACACAACTAAATTGAAACAGAGGGAGTATAAAATACTCCAATATGTCAATCTCATTTACAACGAGTATATCAATTGGAAATACAATATACTAACAAAGATGATCAATAAGACATTTAGATTAGTTGGAAATGTAATACATTGACAAAGATGTCACTCACACATTAGGTATAAGCCCACCAAATGAGGTAGTGATTAGTTCATTAAACAGGTCTTTTCACAAATATGTAGTTCACCAAAACTCACTCTCATTGCATATTTAAATATGTAGATAACTGTAAAATACATGAGTAGAACTCACTCTTAGAAACAGGCTATTAAGGAGAGGGAGAGTGCTCATGTGCTTATAAACCTCACATTTTAAAGGTCCACTGGTGATGTGGGACAGGCGTAGTGACACTTGGCTCACTCCCTCCATAAAAGGTTGGAGACATGACGAGGACCCATCTCTGTGGTACTCACACTCTAATACCATGCAAAACACTTAAGTTGAAATATTGACTAAATTTGACATCATTTTTTTTTATTCAAGAGCTGTGATTCGAAGTTAGACATTTTTTTATTTTACGTGTGGAAAACCACGGGTTACCCAATGTAAAACTCCCACGGATGAACTCATTACCCCTAGAACACACCAAGTTTCGAGCCCATTTTTGCCATATCAAAATGGATAATTTCAATACAATCATCACAATTCAACCAAATAAACAATGCATTGAACTAAGACCATCCTGGAAAGAAAGCGAATGGGATATATGGACCCATTGAGGTGAATTTGTTTAATAACTGGATTTGGATTCTAATATGTAGACTTGAACTTCAGCAGCAACTGAGCTAGATGTGGATCCATTGTTATATGAACCAGTTTCTCCAATATGGATCCATAGTTCAAGTATGATTCAGTTCTATCAGTAAAACATATGATTAAAAATCGATTATAAAAGTTAAATACACCAAAAAGTGAGAAGTGAACATATAAAGAGTATGATAGTCTTATTTGAAAAATTCAAAGAAAAAAATTCAAGTACAATATTGCATAAATTTAGTATATTATACATTTTTCTAATTTTAAAATAATGTCCAACAGAAATGAAGACTTAAAGCTACATTTCAAACTCATTTTTGTTTCAAAATTTTGAAAAGAACCCTAGCTTTCAAAACCTATTTTTTAAAAATCGAAACATTTTTCATACTGTATGTTAGATATAGAATGCACAATGAAATATTTAAGAATTTCTTCATCTCTTCATCTTTTCAAACATTTGACCTTAAGAAGTCTACTACTTACAATGAGAAAATTGTTTAAAATATATATTTATATAACAAAAAAAGAAAATAGATAAGAGCAAAAGCTGTTGAATAATTGATGAATTATATATACTCCCATGTATTTATTTATATTAAATGTACATGGATAATCAAACTATTAAATTATCTTTGAAAAAAGTACTCAAAGATGGCATTTTTTTAATAGTATATGTAATATGTAGTATAACATCAGTATTAAATAAATAATTGCTAACTATAAACTAGACTAAGGTCCATGTATGAACAATTTTCAAATGTTATCTCAAATTGAAAAATTATTGATGAAAAAGAGCAAGTCCTACATTTTTATCATTAATTGGTGAAATTAGCAAATTTAAAATATAGATTTTTTTTTAAGTTATTGGTCAATATGGGTGAATCATATCATTGTATTATCTGAAAAAAAAAGGAAGTTTATAAAAAAATACTAAAAAATAAAAATATTTTATGATTAAATTTGAAAGATTTGATGTTAATCTTATCATATTATTGTTTAGGACAAGTACGAGTGCGGTATCAATACTCCCTGTATGAATTGCAATTCATGCTGATCTGAAGCTATCAGTGATAATTCAAGTCAAAGGTGTGTCTTGTGATCCACTGGTCTCTCTAATAAAGATTTTATTTTCAGTTTTTTTAATGATTCAAGTCATCAGACCTCTTAGAATGCCCGACTAATCTTCAAAACACATACAAACCTCCCTACTCACACACTGAATAACTCTATGAGGAATGACCCTTTGAAGTAGAGTGAAAATTGATCACTTGTATATAATAATAATAATAATAATAATAATAGCATACGGTCATTCCACATCATCCAGGGAGTGAAAATCGATCATTTGTATATAAAATAATAATAAAAATAATAATAATAGGATACGGTCATTCCACATCATCCAGGTTCAAAATTGTTTGGATTTGAAGGGTTCAATTCTGAACCCAAATACAACTCGAACTTGATCCTGTCCAACAAGACAGAATTATGGACCGTGAACCTGGTTTGCTTGAAAGATGCGTTATGAAGAGGAAAGTAATAGAAAATCCATTTACTATTGTCAACTCATTCTTCATTAGAATATCATCCTACTCATTCACAGTTCATCGGAGTCTACTAAAATTTGTATGAACCACCTAAAAAGTTTCTAGCTAATTAAACCAAATAAACAGTTCAAAAAGAGAACGGAGTCAAAACCCTAAACTGCATTGCCGATGCAATTGTAGGTTTGAACTTTGAACAAAACCAAGATTTACTTGTCAAAAGAAAAAAGAAAACCAGACTCCAAGAGGAACAAAATAACTTTTATAACCTTCTCTTTTTAGAGAGAGAGAGAGAGGGTAGCTACTTTTCTTCCTTCTTTTCCCGAAAGATTAATGCAGCTTCTATTAATATGTCCAAGTGCTTGCTTACAAAGATATGCTTGCTTTACCTCATGCCACAGACAGCAGTTAAGCTACAAACTGTTTGATTTAAATGCAAAACAGCTAAACATCAACAGTGAAGCACCCACCTCTCTCTCATGGCCTCAAGGGTTTCAACCCTAAAGATGCTCGAAGTCTGTTCTGTTCAGCAATCTCTGGATCTGGGTGGTCTGTCCCATCATCCTTCTTCTCCTTCTTCTGCTTCTTCTTCACAATACCATCCTCTGATGCATCAGCTCGCCTTCGAGGGCTGGTACTGCTGCGGCCATGCCTCTTGCGATGATCACCTTCACGATCCCGATCCTTGCGGTCCCTACTCCTGCTCCTTGAGCGGCTCCTACGCCTCCCGCGATCCCTATCTCGCCTCTCGCGATCCCTACCCTCTCTCTCGCGATCATGGTCCCTCTCCCGGCCATAGTCCTTTTCATCTCGAAGCCGATAGCGATCCCTCTCCCTCTCCCTGTCTCTATCCCTCTCTCTTTCACGCCCCCTTCCTCGTTCTCGGTCATAGTCCCTGTCCCTGCCAGCAATAAATTTCGCCATTACACACCCCAATTAAAGAGACATTTTAGAGTTACTCCATGTTCCATGCAAAAACATTCTCGTACGGAAAAACTTCAAAAAAGAAATGAATCATCAAGATAATATCAGAAGAACATGACAGGATTCATCTATTTAGAAAAAAAAATATCAAAAACAGAAGACAATATAAAGACTTGTTTCCAGGACCTCTACAAGAATAGACATTGGCAGTCATTTAACACCTTGAGGGTACAACTATCCAAAGCCAACTGTGACGTATGTGTTCCCATCAGATGCATGTTCAATGCAGGTAACAAAATCAAACAGGATGTATGGAAAATCACCCCCCTTAAACCCCTAGCCTTGTGATAAAATAGAACAGTTTGCAATTTGCAACAGCTTAAATGAGCAGTTGGAATGTAATTCTCAACAACATTAATTACTTGTAAATTCTTCTAATGTTTTCAATAAAATACAGTTGCCATGCACGCGAAAGAGAAATAGAGACAGAAATCCAACTGCAAGTTAGTTGCAATTTTCAAAGGTCCTGAATAAGGAATAAGGAATCTTTTTCATGCTCACACGTCACACTCCCCTATATATCTTACCCAACTAGAGGACACTCGTAACATATAATGCATCTTATAGCTAGGTGCTTTTTAATCGATTATGTGCATTTGCATATATCACAAATTGTTACCTTTGTATTGGTCCAGCTGCAGGTTCGTGCCTATTTCATTGTCTTCACACTTATTCACCAATTAGGCAGTTTTGTATTACAGCTTCTGCTTCTACTCAAGCTCCGTCAAATTAGTTTTAAAACACAAGTTGCAAATGCAGATACAAAATTTTGTGACATCAAAAGAAATTTACCATGGATTTTAGAACTGCTATTTCGATTTTTTCGTGAATAATTGATGTTTTGAAGTTATAAGAAAATATTGATTGGAAATAACGAAGAAACTGATTCTGCAACAGGACAAGCATCTAACTTGACCCACAAAACAACCTACCTGATCCATGCAACTGCATCACAATTAAGTTGTGTGACCCATCATACTTCTCAACTGCACACTACCAGTGCAGAGAAACCTGGCAGAGTCATCACTTTTTAGTTGGAAGCTTTATACACTACAATGGCATAACAAGCCATGATAGTAATAATAGAACTCTTGCAAAAAATACTGACAAGATATCAACTTCCGATGTGCATAAATGCTATTAAGAAAAGAGGGGGGAGGTGGGTTGTTTGTGGATGCGTCTCCCAGTACAACTGGTTAGAGTAACCTAAATCTTTAAAGTCCCAAGAAAAAAAACATGAACCTTAAATTGTTCTTACCTAAGGAATAGTTTTAATAAAACCTTCGCACTCATCATAAACTGATCTGTTGACAGGCAACCCAAGAGAGAGAAAATATCTGTGGCAAATCGGTTCATTGTGAACCAAGTAATTACTTTTTGAAAGAGCCTATAATTACGTTGTTTCTCTCTCATACTCATTATTTTTTCTGAAAGGTAATTTCATTAATCACAAAAGGATACAAAGAGGAAGGTCACGGAAAACCCTCTAAAAGAACAAACCGCCAAAAATTACATCAATCTGTTTACAATTTCCACATCTAAAGACAACTCATATCTAACCAAAGAATCAGCAGCTGAGTTAGCTGACCGCGGGGCCTAAACAATCTTAAAATCAAAGGAAGCAATAGCATGACGAATCCTCTCCTCTCATACTCATTATTATCCAATGAATTGGATTAAAAACAAATTTGGACCCATCTTGAGACAATGACCATAAGATTAAGCTCGTATGGACTGTTGAAATTTTTTAGCCTTCAATAATGATTGTTTAAAGTTGATTTTTCACACTTGCTTTTTCAAACCAGCTCATTCTCATCATCCAAAGTAAATCCTATAAGAAGCTGAGTAGGAATGATTTTTCAAAGTTGATTTTTGACACACTTCCTATGAAAGTTTTTCCTTCAAATCAACTCATCATCCAAAGTAAATCCTATAAAAAAATGAATAATGACAGCAATCTATTCAAAGAACCAGCGGAAATACAGCAAAAAAGGCCAAAAGCAGCACAAAACAGGAGCACACAGATCAACAAAAAAGCCCACAAAAGGCCAAAATTGAAACGCACCTTCCTCTCCCTCTCTCAACAAGCTATCAAAGTCCATTAGCCACGACTCTCTCTCTCTCTCTCTCTCTCTCTCTCTCTCAACACTAAATCTCATAAGAATTGAAATCTCAATCTCTAGAAAATCAAAGATTTCAATCTAAGAATTTGGTAGGCAATAAATTAGGACCAAATATATGTAAAACAAATTAGAGAACATGAGCTAGAAGGTGACCATGTGTAAGGAGACCTCATTTTCCTCAGACTAAGTATTCATTGGAAACCCCTTTTCATCTCCACATACATCCACTCCAACATCAGCCAATCTACCCTTCAGTGATAACCAAATTAGCAATACTTCATTCTCTCCAATCATTGCAAGCCTAGAATCTCCACACTCAAATCTTCCAATTACCAAAATCACCCTCAACACTAAATTGGGGGGTGGGGTGGGTGGGTGGGTTGGGGGAATACCAAGGGCCACTCACCATCCCTACCATATCCAGTATTAAGTTAGGATAGTAGTAATTCTACTTCCTCTTAATTTTTCATGAGAACCTCATCACCATCACAAGCACTAGAGCCATTTATCCATCTATCTTGATATGGTGCTCATAATTGGATTTGACAATTTCTTTTTCTATAAGCCAACTACCTTTCTAACGCCCATTGGACTTAAATCCAAAACCTTGAGGTTGCAACATTAAGAACTTATTAACGGTGCTATAAGCAACTTCTAAAGTAGCACAGTTAGGTTGTCATGAAAAATAAGAGCCTCTACCACAATTGCTGAGTGTTATAATTGCAACCCTTAGGTTGATGGCTTGAATCACATCACCATCAAAAACAATTTTAATTTCAACCCTTCCCTATGGAGACTACCACCATGAATACATGTACCAATTAGCAAACAAAAAAAGAGAATATCCTAAGGCAACTCTGAAAAAGATAAAAGAAAGAAAACATCCTAAAGTACATAAAACATAGACAAGGTGAAGTGGGGAAGGAAAGAGTAAAATTATAACAAAAACTCTAGAGAACTATACAACATACCAAATATGACAATCATTCAAAAACAAATGCCAAAATGCCACAACCATAATAATAATGAATGCAAATTCAAACTAATTGGAACAAGCAAAGAATAAAAAATATAATAGGAAAAGGCAATACCTGTGCCTGTGACTGTCACGTTTTCTATCTCTATCCCTTTCCCTTCCAGGACTACGACCACGATAATAATCCTTTTCATGAGCCCCAGAATCTAATCCAACGAGAGTTGGATCATCTTCTTCTTTTTCTTCTTCCTCTTCAAAATCATCTTCCAAGGCACTTCTTCTTGGTTCCAACTTCCCAGTTGATTCAAGAAGCCATCTTTTCTGGACACGTGGGAGAGCAACGTCGCAAGAATAATCTTTAGTCAAGAGATCGTCGATGACCTCATCCACATGGGTCAAAGAAAAGCGTCCATCAGGCAATTTGCACCGGAGCTTGCGATAATCATTATAGAGGGGTTCTAGATATTGGTAAACATCGGTTACAGTACCAGTAAGACGCAAGTAGAAGGCTCCAAGCACGCGGACATATCTGCACCAATTGGAATTCAAAATGAAATAGTTTTTTTTATTAAAACCTGTGAATTTTTCCCCTTTTTTCGATTTTATCCTTCCGCAATGACAGTTTCTCGTGAGAACATGATTGCTAGGGAATGACTGTGGAAGGGTAAATCGGAAAAAATAAGAAAAAAATCCATTTTTTTGCATGCTAGTTTCCAGTGTTAATAAAAAACTGGTGCCCAAATCAATACTCATAGAATTCACATAGGGTAATAATGTTCAATAGTAATAATAATACAATAATAAGAGGAAAAAAATGTAGAGAGAAGAGAACTTACTTGTAGTCGTCATTCTTGATGAATTCGACAACAATTTCTTTCTCAGGTTGGATCTGGAGCATCTTCATGACGAGGCACATGAAGGGGGTGGGCTTGCGGTTTCCGCCGAAGGTGCCACCGATGTGGTCAAGCTCCATGGCCTTATCCACAAGAGTCTCAGCGGTGAGGCCAAAGCACTGCTCCTTCCAGTACGTGTTCTGATAAATCTTCGACCTCACTATCTTCTCCACCAGGTTTTGAGGGTTCGTCCCATGTATGCTTTTCGCCGTCGGGTCCGTACGGTTCGCCATCCCAACCAACCTTACCTGAACCCTAGATCTGAAGCTGAATAGAGTAGACCAAAAAAAATATATATAGAAAAACCTTACACCAAAAATCGTAAAACCCCAGCCGTAATCAGAAATTGAAGCAATGAACCGAAACCCCAGCAGCGGCAGATATGAAAGAGAGACGAACCCCAGCAGCGGCAGATAAAAGAGGGGAAACGCTGCTTAGAGAAATTGCTGGGACGCCGGTGTTTCGACGTGAAATTACCAGAAGAAAACATTCTGAACCGGTTCACAATAGATTGGTTTCAAGTTTTAATTATGTCTCTGAATTAATAAAATATTTACTTCAAAATTTACACCAATTTTTTAATCATTTCACAATAAATTTGTGAACTTTTTAAATAATTTGTTTGTTTATGATGAAGATGAACACGACTTTTACAGTATTTGATTAATCTCTGAGGTATTTAAAGGTCTCCTTTAATTTATATAAAGTGGTCTTTTAGAATAAAAGTAAGAATTTCACACCAAATTAATGTGAACTTTTATATAATTTGTTTTTCATGAGTAAAATGTCGAAACATTTTATCATAACCAACTAATGTGAGAGATGTGCAAGCCTCCCTATCTGCATATCGACTTTTTATGATAAAGTAAAAATCGAATTCAATACTCTCAATTACTAAAATAAGTTCGTGATGATCCCTCTAACCCCTTTAAATTCTGCTTTCAATAAACAAAAGACGTCAGATTTTAATTTTCTTCATCTTTTTTCAATTAATGAAATCAATTAAATTGTATTTTTATAGGCAATAAAGTTTAAAAAATTAAAAGTGATTAAAATTTATGATTCTTAAAAACACACTCAAAACTTTAACATAATTTTTTTAAAAAAAAGAGCCATATAGACACTTGAAAAATCTTTCTTTACCCACCTATTTTCTAAAAGTTGATAGAAATTATCCTTTGCCCTTCAACTTAAAAACGCCCCATCCACTGAACCAAAAAATCATTTGGAGGATGTGATCCTCCGAATAAAAAAATTCATTCGAATGAATTATTCTTTTTGCCCTTCAACTTAAAAACTCCCCATCCCCCGAACCCAAAAATAATTTGGAGGATGTGATCCACCGAATAAAAAAATTCATTCGAATGACTTATTCCTTTTACCCTTCAACTTAAAAACTCCCCATCCACCAAACCCAAAAATCATTTGGAGGATGTGATCCATCAAATGAAAAAATTAGCTCGAATGAATTCAATAATTCGTTCAAACGAAGTGGGCTGTGAAGGAAGTGAGATTTTCAAAAGAAGTCGATTTTCGACCGATTTCTACAAGCAAGGTATCAAAATTCATCTACTCTGAATTTTATGACTCCGAGACTGATTTTAAGTGAAAATGGTATAGTTTTGAGCTTCAAAAATCGTATCCAAAGAATTAAGGAACTTTCCTCTTAATTCGTTGGGTACGATTTTTTAAGTCCAAAATTATACCCTTTTCACTTAAATCAGTTCCAAAGTTCATAAAATTCAAAGTAGATGAATTTTGATACCTCGTAAAAATTGATCGAGAAACTGCCTCATTTGAAATTTTCACTCCACAACCCACTTCTTTCGAACGAATTCCTTCGAATGAAATGGGAATTGTGGGCTCGGGAGTGGGATTTTCAAACGAGGTCGTTTCTCTACCGATTTCTATAAAGAATGTATCAAAATTCATCTACTTTGAATTTTATGAACTCAAGAACTGATTTGAAGTGAAAAGGGTATAGTTTTGGGCTTCAAAAATCGTATACAAATAGTATCCTTAATTGTCTACTCTGAATTTTATGAACTCAAGAACTGGTTTGAAGTGAAAAGGGTATAGTTTTGGGCTTCAAAAATCATATACAAATAGTATCCTTAATCGTATCATTAATTCTTTGGGTAAGATTTTTTAAGTCCAAAATTATACCATTTTCACTTAAAATCAATCTCAAGTTCATAAAATTGAGAGTAAATGAATTTTGACACCTTGTTTGTAGAAATTGGTCGAGAAACGACTTCATTTGAAAATCTCACTTCACAGCCCACTTCATTCGAACGAACGAATTTTTTCATTCGGTCGATCACATCCTCCGAACAATATTTTGGTTCGGTAGATGAGGCATTTTTAAGTGGAAGGGCAAAAAGGTAATTTCCATCGATGGTGTGTAGAGAAAGATTTTCCGGATGCCTATATGAGCTCCCAATTTAAAATTATCAAAATTTATAGTGTTTGAAAACATAACTCGATCAATTCCAATGCATCAAATCATAGGGTATAAAAATGGTTGATACATATCGGCCTAGAAGCTGTCAATATGTATTGAATTGACCGGACAAATATAGTATCGGCTGATACGCCCACTTTATCGGTCTAGTTTTTTTAATTTAAAATTTTGATTTCAATTATTTTCAAGTTACTTTTACCGATTTTCTCAAATTTAAAAACAAACTATTCAATTTTTGAGTTATTTGACTTATTTCATTAATTTTTGCCATTTTGAATTATGACACATATTTTCATCTTTAGAATTCATTGAGAGATTTTTCATTACTTATCTACTAGGTGCCACAGAGCTTGCTGGAGACTCTTGGACTTGACTCGCTCCAATGGATTGTGCCCAAAGCTATGGGATTAACTTCGGATAAGCAAGTGATTAAGGAGTTAATCCCTTTTTGCATGAGACGACCTGCCCAGAATGCCCAACTCTCTGAGATAGGTTAGGTTTTTAAACCAAGATAAGTGTTATGATTTATGACAGATTAGTAGAAATAGGAATGGAACAAAATAAGAAAAAGATTTTGAACTAACTATTAAAAATTAACTTTATAAATTATCATCAATGTTAGATGTAATCGTGTGTTGCTCACAAATTCTATAGTGTTTGATTTCAATGATTAGCAATGATAGCATTAGATCAAATAATTATAATTTCTATGAAGCTGGTTTCTTTTTAACTATGAACAATCAACTTTTATCGTGTGGATAAATCAGTAGCTTATCAATAATTTAGATATATAAATGAACATCCGACACCCTAATTACTCGAGATATTGTGCCCTAAATTGAAGTGTTTAAGGAAAATTTTCAATAATCAAGTCTTAGAGATGTTGCAAGTGCATTTTGGAGTAGAGTGACAATTTGTGACCAACTAATGAGGCATATCAAAGGTAATGGTAATGACGATAGGTTCATTTAAAAGCTCTATACCCAGATATGTATGCGCTTCACTAGTTAAACTAGGGTTTTAAAATCAGATATGTATGAATGCTGAAATATGAAATGTTTCGAAGTTGCTAATTTGAAGTGCCTTGCACTTGTCTAAAGAGAAAAGGAAGACCCACCCTAGTTAGAGGGATGCCGCTGGTTCAACTTCAGCAATCATCCATCTAAACCAAGGTTCTAAACATCGGAATCATTCTCGAACTCGGTACGGACTACGTTTGAGTCATATTGACAGAGGCAGACTCAGAATTGGTGAAGTCCTAACTGAAATAGGGTCAAAATGATAAGAATTGGCCCAAGTTGTAGAAGGGAAAAAGGTGATAAGAGATTCACAATTTGAAAAGAAACCCACCCAAGTTTCTTAGATTTTTGGTAATCTATAGCCTCTTATAGTTTGTGCAGCAACATCAGGAGAGTGGATGCCAAACTGGAATTCCAGGCAAACCCTTACGAGATTTATTGAATATAATGGGTCAGTTAGAAAGTCAAAGAGCAACAATCAGAAGGCATATAAAGACAACAATGATCAAAGGTGCAGGCTTCAAAGAACTGATTATCAAAGAATAGATATTTAAAATGGTCTAAATAACATTAAATAACACCCCTCATAGGGAATATTTTTCTGTGCTTAGAATTCAGGCACATAAAAAGGAAAAAGACCTACTATTGTACATGGGATGAAATACAGATTGAGGGAAAAAGTTAAAGAAAGTTACATAAATGGAAGCATCATCTTTGGAGCTGATCTGAACCTGGATTGCTGTTGTTTGATGAAGCTGTTGTCCTACCATTTGGTACCACATTGTCAACAGGCACTGCCATTCCCCATTTCCCATCAGACTCAGCGGGCTCTACCACTTTAACTGTTCCATCTGTCAACCCAATAGCCAACTGGTTTGGTTCATGGGGGTGGGCAGCAATGACAAGTGGATAAACTGGTTGGCTGCTATAAGACAGAAATTAGTCTATAGTCAAGATCAAATTTAACAAAATAAATACAGGGTGATATATTGGCATTTGGCAAGAATTAACAGAAATGAATATAAATGGAGCATGCAATCCAGGAAACAGAATGGTTCATCACAACCAGTCATGAGAAGGACGGAGAAACATCCCAGAATTATAAATAAATGAACAAATAATCAAAGAAGGACCAGAATGCTCGCTCTGAAAAGACATTAGCAGGGCAGTCGAGGACACACCTAGGGATCCCACTGATACATCCCAGAAAGATATTAGATATATTAATCACATACACACTTTCTTTTTTCTTGAAATTTAAAGTCACATGCGGACACTTAGATATCAAAGGTATATTAATCACATACAGCCACTCTACTAGAAACTCATAAAATTCCCCTAGGATACTCAACAGTTGTATATGCTCAACATATAGTGTTACAATTGTTCTGTGTTGCATACCCCAGTAAGTATAGGATGCTTAGTAACAATATGCTTTAAAAAATTATCATACTTCAGACATAAGACGTACAAAAGTAGGATATAAAAATCTTAGATTTAATTAAATTAAAATAAAGAATAGCAAGGGTAAAATATCTTAAGTAAACAAACCATAAAACTAATGCAAAAACATCTTTCGAAGAGGAAAAGCATAGCCCTATCCAGGCCCTGTATTTTGGAAAAATGGAGTGTAGTATCCAATTCCTGCATCTGTCTTCACCCTTAATCTAAGTTAGTGAACCATTGCAAGCCCACACAACAATAGCAGTTTTAACAGAGAGCACCTGCCACTGAACTATGGTAAAGAAAACCATTTAAATGACAATTAGACAAGTCAAATAGTGTGTTCTATTAAAAGAGCCAAATAAAAATAGAAATAAAGAAAAAAGTTTAACATGAGCAAATATTTACAGTTTCTTGATTTTACAAATTCAGGCTAAATTCAAATTACAGGATCATATCATTATTGTCATCCAACCATGATACATCAATGGTGTGTCCTATATGTCACTTCAACTAACCTGTTTGTCACAGCTGAAGACAGGTATGCTGAAGGGGCAATGCGGCATCTTAGCCTTAAGCTATCAGCATCAAATACGCCAATGTTACCATCACAGAAAGCAGCATAAACTAGCTGGCTATTGCAGGAGTATATTGCATAAGATATTGGAGCAGACAGGACATCTTGTGGCACCCACTGCAATAAAAGTGCAAATGAACAACTGTTTGGCCATGATCATGACAAGGGATGCTCAAATAGTAAAAGTTTCTACCTGTCGAATTCTTTCCATCTTAGAGGCATCATACATTGCAAGCTGTGATTCATGGACCACCAACAACCGAGTTTGATCATAGTGGAACTGGACCCGAGTATCACCAACTTGTGCCTTCCCGGCAGGCAGTTGAATGGGAATTGCTCTCCTTTTTTCCCATGTATCAGTGTTCCAAATACAGAGCTGCAGAAGAGAACTATTACATAAAATGATAATTTAAAAAAAAAAATTATCTTGAGTAGTTGCAAATAATTTAGATAGCAAATACATATCATATTGAGCAATACTCTAAATAGGTTCAGACGTTCAATATTCAATCCCCACCCTCTCGGAGGTGGAAGAGGGACGGTGAGTGTGGAGTGGGGAGAAAAATCACTAGAAGCACCTGCGATAAAGTAATTTCTTATCTACAGCTCAAAAATTCAGATGAACTTTGATAAAAAGTTTGTTAGTTACAACAGTTTCCACTTTAAAGAGGTAGATTAACTAAAATTTTGCCAAGATAATTTCTATCCTTAAAGAGGTATAATAATTAAAAGCTCGTAAATTAAGGAAGCAAAGGACATAATAAATCATGTATTGAATCCTCATCGTCAATGGGATAATTCTATTAATAGACAACTAAATTTGGTACATCTATTATTATGCCAATTAGCAAATTAGAACGTCTATCACTTAGAATAATACCGATTTTGATGATAAATTCTATTAATAGAATGGATTATTAATCACATAAATGGCAAAAGGAATTGCTCAAACTATTCTGGAAGTAGGATTCTTCGTGATTTTGTAATCTAGGTGTTACTTATTAGACTCTCAAACATGGTCATTAGCTACACCGATGAATCAAGAAATGGAATCTGCACTGTCATACCGACTTAAGGTGATTAAGGTGATTATCAAGCCCCCACAAGCTTGACTGATGGGATGAGACTCCGGAGATGGGCCATCAAGTCCCTGAGATGTGCTTGCTCAAATTTGAAAGCATCACATGCTATTTCACTTTCTACTTTTTCTGTTTACAAGTCTTAGTTCGTGAATTATGCTATACAAAGTCATAATCACTTAATAGGCCAAATTATCTGGTTGAATATGTCTTGTTGGGCTCTAAACTCTTATGTTTATGGCCTGCAGATATGTTTTTGTAAGAGGTGAACAATTCCTTTAAACAGCAATTAACTATACACAAATTAATACCTTCCCAACTGTCAATAATTACTGGAAAAGAGATACAAGACACAGTCATTAGAGCCCATAAACTCGTAATGAATACAAATTTTTGTTGTCTTCATTTTTTCTATTTTCCTGGCATTTAATTTAGTCCATTTGTTTAATTTTTTCTGGTATTGCACCCATGTCGGCCAATAGACTATACTGTGTGGCATATCAGCCAAACATCTGCATTCTGGCAAATCCAATAAGGGTGCTGACATTTAAAACAATAACGTCACCTTAAGTAAATTAGCTAACCCACTTCCTTTCAATTTGGGAAAAATATAACTAGTAGAAGGTGAAGTTAAGCACAAAGGTAACTTAAAATCAAGGATAAGAGACAAATAACTGCTATCAGAGAAAAATACAACTTACTACAAATGGCTCTTAAGGGAATATAGGATTATGGTAAGGTTTTGGCAGTAGACCAACAATTGAAGACAAGATAGTCATGGCTAAATCATCATAGTATGTAATGTATAGGCAGGGTAAACAACTATGACACACCTGAGCATCAGCACCAGAAGAAACAAGGATGTTAAGGTTGTTAGAGAAAGCTAGACCAGTTATGCGCTTCTGGTGACCTTTCAATTTTGTTTTCACCTAGCAATAAAGACCAAAATAGTCACTTCCCATTGAGAAAACTATGATGCTCAGAACAATGATTAAAAAATGTTACAGATGCAAGAGTATACCTCATCCACTCTAACATTATAGATGTGGATGGTTGAATCCTCCATTCCAATCGCTATAATATTATTATCTTGTGGATGAAAAGCTAAGAATGTAGAAGCAGGTGGAGGTGGCATAAATGTCGTCATTTTCTACAGAACAAAACAATCAAATACACAATTTTACAGACTGAAAACAAAAACAACTTGCAATCCACTACACAAACACCCGTTTACCTTGAAAGTCATCATGTTAAACAGTGAAACCTTCCCACCACAAGCAGACATTACATAGGAGTCATTCTTCGAGAGTGCTATGCACGGCACTGCTTCTTCAGGGTTGGCATCTGAGACATCATTAGTCATAAGAAGACCACTATTTGGTTGCCAATGCTGTGGAACAACACTGGCAGTGGCCTTTAACCCTCAACAGTTTCAGAAATCTCTCTCAACAAATCAGTCCAATTAGGAAATTAACAAGAAAAGAAGAAAGCAAAGATAATTTCATTTCAGAAATGTAAATAAAGAGAAAACAAGGAAACCATCTAAATCATTACCTTGCCAGTTGGATTTTGTTCAGTGCGGCTCCACTTCCATAGCTTTTGAATGGCATTAGATCCAAGTGCCAATAAGCCAACCCCAGAGTTTGTGTATAGAAGTCTCACAACCTGGCTATGAATGAGGTTATTAAACAAATGTAACTTTGTAAAGTAGATAGTGGCATATCAGCACGAGATATGAAAACCTAAAATGGAAGCATACCTTACTGGGAGGATCTGTGTTGTCTGGCATGGTAACCATGCGACACTGAACAGGATCCGCAATTTCGGCCAACTCCCAGGGCTTATTTTTGTCTGATGCATCATCCATAACTCTTGGCTTCTCCATACTTCTAGAGGTAGGATCAACCCCATTCTACAAAAGATCATCAGTAGTTTTAAATTCAAAAGTCAGTTCGTCTTTGCAAGTGGTTTAGAACACCATCTCAAACAACTACAAGGATGATGATGATGCCATGGCACTAAAAGTACCATAACAATCCATGTGATGATAGACAGGTGACAACTTTTTACACAACCTGGCTGGAAGAAATCCAGATCCAGGTCAGTTCTTGAAAGATAATTAGAACTTCCGGTTGATTTATCTGGGTCAGGATCAGGTTGTGGACCGATTTGTAGTGACCCAGCCCGAAGTCCACACATTTGTGGAAATTCAATCTTCCATGATAGTTTCTAGACATAAATACTCTCTATGTGGAAATTCAATCATCCATGATAGTTTCTAGACATAAATACTCTATGCAAGTTACAATACTCTCTATGTGGAAATTCAATCGTCCATGATAGTTTCTAGACATAAATACTCTATGCAAGTTACAATACTCTCATGCAGAATCGAAGGATATTTCCTAGTAGGATTTACATGATTCTCAACCTACGTCCCCATTGCATCTCAGCATCTTGTTTCTTGATTGTGAATATGGCCACATGGAGGTCCATCATTTATTGATCAAGAATTCACAGCCACTGATCTGGTGCCTCATGCGGTGAATATATATAGTTCTCCTATGATCTTGGGCACCATTACAGCTTGCAATTCTAAGCCGCCTGAAAGTGCTTCCTACAAATTCTCCCCCTCCACCATTGCTTCTGGTTAGACTCACCATTTCCCACTTCTTTGCTTCTATATGTTGTGGTCTATGCATTTTTTGGTCGATATATACAATATCTACATTGTTTTATGAGATAAGATTGTTGTTTGTTCCTCTCTCTCTCTCTCTCCAATTTCTACATTTGGGTATCATTCATTAAGACCAAATTTTTGTAACTTTCATTGGTTTTTTGAGGAAAATCAATTGAGACAAGTAAAATTAAATATAGTTCAAATCGAATCAAAGACACTGCAGAAAAATTTGGGTCAAGTTGGGTTAGAGCAAGTAAAATGTTCGTTGACCCTCATAGCCAACCTGATCTAACCCATTGCCAATCCCATATAGCATAATAAAACAGATGACAAAACGTTTTAGACTAAGGAGTCAATGAGATACTCCACTAAAAGATATGAAGCCTGGACAAGTGCAATGATAATATTCCAAAAAAAAGCCTCAGCAGACTGTCTGTGCAAACATGTAATATTTTAAAGAGATAAGAACTCTCACTTCACATACAAGAATAGAAGGTTTTGCAGGGGAACTTCTGTCTAAGCGGTCAACTCTGGCAATAGATGTACTGATGCTTGGAACTGCAGCAGCAACAGAAACCTAATAAACAGAGAATCCAACATCAAGAGAGGGTCTTTATGACTTCATACTTCATTTAAAATCCACTAACCTTTATCAGGGAAGGTTCAACAGGTGCTCTCAGTGCTTCAAAAGACCGGCTTTCGATTTCCCTAAGAGATCTAAGCCCATCCGCATTTGCAAGGATCTTGAAACCGTTATCCGCTGTAGTAACAGCAAGGAGATTCCCTTCCTTGTTAAACCTCAAGCGTGGAAGACTCTGAGGAAGTTACAATGTTGTGGTCATGGAACGGATCAATTGTTAACTGATCAACCAAACTGGGAAATTATAACTTAAACTGCAACAGATGTTATGAACCCCCTTTTTTGCAAAAATTAATAGATGTTATGAACCATCTAAAAAATTACTTAAAGGAGAAAAAAAAAACACAAATGTTACTAACTGGGAGTCCTCCCTCTGCATCAATGCTTGTGAGAAGGTTGACATTGTCCATATCCCAAAACTTTATTTGGTTGTCTTCACCTGCTGCCAAAAAGTGATTTTGTGTTGTATCAAACTGCACAACACCTGCTGACTTCTTTCGAAACCCAACATATGTCCTCCTGATTGCTCCTTCACTTTCATTCCACTCAACCAGGAAAGAGTCCCCCTCCTTACTTGTACCACACGAAAACAATCTGTGCAATAAAATTGAAGGCATTTACTTTTATAAAAGGAAAAAGAACTGAAACTTCAAAAGTAATAGAAAAATAAAACAGGTTCCTCAAATCAGATATGAACATCTTAGCATCATTATTTTGCAATATTTTCTTACCGACTTCCATCGGCACTGTAAAGCATTGTAGTACACCAGTTTCCAGGAGCATCATAGTCAACTCTTGATCCCATATTGTCATACAACCATGCCTTAATCTTTCCATCAAGAGCAGTTGAGAACACAAACTGCAATTATATTATGTATCAAATCAAAATGTCAACTCAGACGTAACCAATGAATAAGATCTACATATATACACACTGAAACAGCAAATATAACACCTCCAGAATTTATATTACATTTTCATCATCAAAGTCATGAACACAGTTGGAATTAATAATGATCCTAATATTTATCCTAATTGCCAGATACCAATATAAAGCTTCTGTACAGGTAAGTGAAACATGCCTTGCATTTAACAACACAAACTCATGTACCTGAATACTCTCCTTGTGATGAGGGCATATAGAGTAGACGGGTGCCTCATGTCCTTCAAAGTTGTAAAGTTTCCTTCCATTCAAATCCCATACCTAAAATGCATATGAACTTTCTTAGAAAAGATGAAAATGATATAAAATGGTTAAGCAAAGGCAAGTATAAAGCTCCATCTCCTATTTGCACCTTTATCAGTTTATCATCTCCACACGTCACAACACACAGTTGCTTGTTCGGATGAGAAAATGCTAAATCATTTACTCCACCAGCATGAGCATCAATCTGCCAAACATATAAGCTAGAACTTTAGCAATGTTCTTTTTTTTTACTCATGATGAACAAGAGGCAAAACAAACAACCCTACCTCTAAATGTTGGCGTAGATCATTAGGTCCATGAAAAGCATATAAGTGAATCAAGTGTTTCGTAAATGCAGCCCCTACATTAAGAAATCAAACAAATGAGTATTAAGAAATACCAGAATCATCCTTCTAAAAGTGACAAAGGATGCATACCCATCAAACTTCCATCTGGATTCCAAGTTACTTTACTAATGGATATAGATGAATCTTTGGCTATGGCAGGCTGCAAAATTCAACAAGCAATTTTTTCATACAAAACCAAAAAATAGAAATCAATAAATTGAATAGACTTTTTTTCCTTGAGAAACTAAGGGTCCTTTTCGTATGAAAAAAGAAATATTAGTTTCTCTAGCCATTACATTGTCAACATAGTATCAACCATTGTCACAAATATCATGATCAGGATATTACTGTCCAAAGATAACATCAAGATTTTTTTATCATATCTTGATATAATTGGGATGATATTGCCAAATAGTAATAATTTAAAAAAATACAAGTAATAAAGCAAATAAATGTGCAAATGATTTAAAGTTCTCACTAACTTCTTTCTAATGAGAACTTCTTGTTTTTAGATGCATATGATTCTTGAACTTCAAAGTTCTATATACTTGCCAACAAAAAAATAATCCTAAGTTATAAAAGCAATTTTTGCTTGCAGAAATAAATTAACAATAGAACATGTCAACTTCAAAATCTGTATATAAGTCTTATCCAAGCAAAATCCATGTGAATGCAATGTGATCCGAAAAGGGGAAGAGTCTGCAGCAACTACTACAAAGTTAAGAAAGAATTATTATAGGCTAAGCAGCAAGTTTGTGAGCACAAGAAACAAGAGACAACACACTATACACCATACAAATTCCTCAAGGAACCTATCTTGTATATTAATTTACATGGATACAGGGGTATGGAAAATTGCTCAACATGCTCAAAGATACCTTAAAACTAAGCA
The DNA here is from genome assembly GCA_022113865.1 of Chimonanthus praecox. NCBI lineage: Eukaryota > Viridiplantae > Streptophyta > Magnoliopsida > Laurales > Calycanthaceae > Chimonanthus > Chimonanthus praecox. Next base: position 11,491,191 of record CM039086.1, on the reverse strand, counting down.
TTTTAAAGTAATTTAAAATTTTAAAATAAAAAAGGCCTACTTTTAAACAGTTGCAAACTCCTCAAAATTTATCAAAGCATGAGAATTCTCACCTTATATGGGGCCCACCCTGGGCCCCATTTGCCCCCCTTCCCCACCCTACCTGTGAATTGGATCTCTATTCAATTGGATCTCACATCCAAGTTGCACCCACCACTATTAGAACTTGACAAAATTGCACCCCTATCCACTGTTGATTTTTGAAGCCTTTAAAACCACACCTAGAGTCGTTTGATCAAGTTCATTTTTGGTAGGCACCATACCAAAGCATAAAGCTTTCCAACAAAGCCACCCATATGATCATAGTTGCACCCTACATGAAACTCTCACCACAATAATCCCTCATGGGGTGTGCAACTAAACACTATACAAACACCCCATATCAAAGTGTATGGCTTTCCCCCAAAGCCACCCGTACGATCATAGTTGCGCCCCACATGAAACTCTCACCATGAGAAGCCCTCAAGGGGTGTGCAACTAAACACTACAGTGGCGCCCCACATGAAACCCTCAACATGAGAATCCCTCATTGGGTGTGCAAGTAAACACCACACACACACAAAGAGATATGGTGGTATACTTGTTATATTGTAGGTACTCTATTATTGTGCAAGTTCAAACCCATGGGAAGTGACCTTGTAACAAATATGAACTCTATGGTCACAGCTTAGAATTCGTAGCTAAATTCATCTTCTCTATAAGGTTGATTGACACACACACACACACACAGATATATATGGTTGTATACTTCTTATAGGTATCTATTCTTTTATTTTGCATGTTCAAACCCATGGGAAGTGTCCTTGCAACAAATATGACCGCCAAACCATAGAATTCTTAAGCTAAATTCATCTTCTCTAACAGGTGGGATTGCCAAGGCCAAAACCAGTGAGTACCTTCTGTTTTTGAGATTCCAATTCTTAAATCAGGCATTCCATAAAGAGGGAGAAAAGTAGCACTAAAAAAAATGTAAAATAAAATATACACAATTCACTAATAAACCTGCATATTAAATACACTAAATTCAAAGATGAGTTAGAACCTGAAATGGCAACGAACGTGCAGCCATGTCCCATATCTTGAATGGCTTTGAGGCCAACCTTTCTCGTAAAGCAACGTCCCAAAGTGTGACTTCACCATTGCCCGAACCAACTATTCAAGATAGGAAACAAGTGAGCACTAACTACCATGACAAGTGGGAGCTCCCTACTCCTTCAATGGAATATGCACCCTCCCCCACTCTCCTGAAAGAGGTTAATAATAATAGATAACAAATAAACAACCAAAACAACAACGATCCTCCCATGGAAAGTCAAAGCTTGTATTGGTGCTCTTCCCTTTCACCAAATTTTGGAACAGCCCCATTAAAAAGCTAAAAGTTATATATTGATGAAAGTTTTGAATTAAAATGGCTGCCTGAAATGCCAAATATCCGTACAACAACCAACCCAACCCCACCCCCTCCCCTCCTCCTCTCCAAAACCACATCCTAGTGATACAAGCAGCAGGTTTTCATACCAAGAAGTAGAGTCTGATGAGAAGGATGGAAATCCATGCTTATGACATTGGATCCCTGATTCATGGTACAAGCTAGAGTTCTTGGCAAGTCATCTGGTGACCATGAACCTTGAGGAAGAGGAGTTGGATACGTAACCTGAATATGATAGGAAAAAAAAAAATTTAAACAAAAACAAATTGCAAGCAATATCAAGAGTTGAACATTACCGCTCAAAAAGATATATCAAGAGTTGAACATTAACAATAAAAGATAAATCATCAGTCATCAGTATGTAACCATAAAAACAAGAAGACACATTTCGGCACATTCAACATGTAGTTCTGAAACTAGTTAGGGTTACCTCATCAACTGTTTGCGTCACTGATCTCAGACGTTTCATTAGTTGCTCAGAATCAGCAGTTTGGTAATCAACCATACCCATGGCATTTGGAGTTCTTGGACGTTTCAAAATGGAAACTGTAAAAAAGGAAGCGACAGCAGATAAAGGGTGATGATACTTTCAACATAAAAATATCCTATTTAATTAGAACAGTGTAATCCACACAGTACCATCTATTTTGTAGTTGATATTGACTGCCTGATCTCTTTTTCTTTCTTAAAAAAAAAAGGAAAAAAATATAATGTCTCCATTGAGGGATGTAAACACTGCAACTTGGAGCATCAAACTGAGGTAAAGTTTTTTGACAACTAAGAGAGGTAAAGTTTGATGAGGACTCTTGTTTGCCTATTTTGCAACTATGGTTTTAAATCAGACAAAACATAAAATGCTATGAAGACATGCACCTTGATTTGGTGGAACAGGTATGGATGAAGCAGCAACAACAGCTGACTGAACAGACGAGGATGCAGCTGCATTTGCCATCCATCCTGCTAAAGCATTGTTGGCACTCGCTGCAGTGGGTGGGAAAGGCTACAACAAATAAAACCAAAAAAGAAATTTCACAGTAAGCATTTTAAAGCTGAATAGCCATTATCCAAACAAATCAGAATGTCCAGAATGTGTAGCATCATACTCCATGTGCTCCAAGGGGTGTGTAAGTAGCAGGTTTGGCAACTGCTGCAAGTGGAACAGGAACGGGTGTAGGTGCACGAGTTCCATTTGACGATGAACATGTATGGTCCATGAATAAGGTCTTTATGTCTGGGTTGGGCCTTGGATTCTTACAGAGTTGGTGCTGCCAATTCAAACTGCAAAAACCATCAAACTTAATTACACTAGTTTTGATTATAAACAATATGGAAGTTACCCAACACTAAAGAATGCCTTCCCAAATAATAATTTAAAAAAAAAAATATGAACATTTCTATTTGCAGAACTTAAAAAATAAAAAACTCATGATGCACAATTCAAAGTCCTTTTAAATTGCAAAACAAAGACTCTTTTACCTTTGGTTGATTAAAGTTCGTAATCTTGATGCTTTTAGAGTGGGAAACACCAATTTGTCCGGAAACAAAGGATTTGCTTCTATAAGTTTCTTGAGTTCTATAAGCATGATGCTTCGAGCTGATTTTGTGTCACCATACTTGGATAGCTGCTCATTTTCCCTACACTCAAAGAAACAAAAACACCATATAATTTCAACAATTAAATAATTTTGAATGGTTACGGAATTTTATTAAAATAAAATAAAACAAGAACAAAGAAAAGAAAAAGAAACTATATAAACCCTCCCATATTGGATAAAAACCTAAACCTATGAATCCAGACTCTAAATAGTGCCCACCTAAAAAGAAATCATACTCCTACCTCCCTTTTACAACTCCTTTTTAGACCCACACCCTAATAAAACCTGTGATATTCCTGCCCCAAGATTCCTCCAAACCAGATAGAACTTAGCGCCTCATTCTTTGGCTCTCCGATGAATAAAATCTCTACTTTTTATACAGAAGAGCCCCTTTCCTACTAGAAATGAAGCCCCATCAAATCCAAATGAAAATTTTCTTTAAACCCTTATGATCCCCTTACCTACTCCCCGACCTCTTATTCCGACTGCACTAAATCTTAAGAAATCTGCCTCTCCCATCAACATTATAGGAGCAAAGCCTCTTCTAGATAAGCGAGATGAGAATGAAGGGGACCTATCCCTTTCTTCGACCCATCTGAGTGCCTTCTCAGCTTCTCCTTCATCCTTAAAATGGATCCCCAAAGCTTTCCCTATCCTTAGAAGCTCCTCACCATCTTCCTTTGAATAACCTCTATTCAACAGAGTTTGCATGCCTTCCAAAAGAGAAGAGTCATCGTCTTCCTGCTTACCGCCAGTCTCTGGTTTGGCCAAGTCTCCATCCGTTCTCGGACACTGAAACTCTTTTATCTTCTCCCCAAGTTCCTCGGTTGAGCCAACTGGGTATTTCACCTCTCCTCTCCAAACGGAATCATCTTCATTATTTTCCTCGGTCTTCTCCTCAATTTCCACTCCAGGTACCTCGTCGCCTGCCCTCTGAGACTGGGCTTACAGATTCCTCCCCAGGTTCCCTCCTCTCAGACCTTGGTTGGGCTGCCCCAGATAGCCCCTTGACTCGTTCATTTTTGGGTTGCACTGAGATTGGGACTAATATGAGATTGGGCTAGCAGATTTAAATCATGGCCCATCGAGCTTCCCTCTAATTTTTACCCATGCCCGACTGTCAAGCCCATTTTTTCCTCCCCTATTCTCAATTCAAATTCAAAATTTTGCTCCTTCCAAAGCACCGTCTGCCCTTTCCCCCTCTTCCACCACCTCCACTCTCCAATCCTCCTTTGCCACCTCAGCATCCCCTAGACTAGCCATTGACAATCCAAGTCTGGCTCGATTGGTCGACTGCTCCAACTGTTGGGATGTCGCTTTCCCCACCCTTCCATGTTCCAGCGGCAATAGAGCTCGGCTTTCAACTAAGAATTCCGACCGTGAGCTTCCCTGTGGAACATCCTCCTGCAAGTGTCGCTCCTTGATTGTAACTTCATAAGAGTTACCATTTAGAGAAAACAGAACCGACGTTGAAATCATCTGCTTGTGGACGTCCATTTCCACCAGAATTTTCAAAACGGAACAGTCTTCCCTTCTCAGATTTTGATGGTCCCGATTTCCACCAGATTTCCGATCTTATTTCTGAAGGCTCTAATCATATTCTCCGTCCACCCATGAATTGGGTAGCCATAACAGTATAGTGAGGCCCTTCTCGTGTGGACATACAAGTTTTAACGCCACCTTCCGTGTGGACATACAAGTTTTAACGCCACCTTCCGAAAATCTAGAGACTGTTGATAGTCTTGGATGCCTTTGCATGCTTCTCCGCCTCCTCCAAGGTCTCCATGGCTGCTAGAAAGCGATTATCTCTAACTATGCACATCTATGGGTAGGACAAGCCCTCTTTGATCAGTTTTTTAGAGATCTCTTCCTGAGAGAGGCGTCCAACAAGGCTAACCATGACAACTCTAGAGAGCCACACTGTAATCCCATTTCCCTCCTCCTGCTCCATCATTAGAACGATTTTTGCCCTACCGATTCCAGGGTCAGTTGTCTTTGGAGCAATTCTCCTTTCACCCATTGCAAATGTCTCCCCTACTACCTCAGTCCACCTTCTATCTCCGGACTGTTTTTCGTTCCTTTTGTCTCAAGGAGATGTTTAGAATTGTTTTCTTCTCCACCTCTATTTTTTAGAGAGGGGAGTTGCTCCTTCCCCCCGAACTAGTCGGATTAACTTGTAGATGTTTTCCTTCAACTATTGTCCCATTGAGGCCGATTGTGGCTTTCTCGACCAGCCAACCATTCTCCATCCTTATGAAACCGAAAACTCTGCTCGTTGAGTCCTTCTTCGGAATGTATGCATCCCTCACCCAACCCCCCACTGCTTAAACAGTCCTTGTATCCAGCTCCGGGTGGTAAACTCCGGTAGGTTTGCCACGAAGATGGTGATTGAATTGCCTCCGGTCATCGTTCAATGCTTTCTTCCCATTACCTGTGTCAATCCATCTCCACCACTTTTTTCCCTGGCCACTTGCCGGTCCCTATGTTGGTTTCCTTTGTCACCATCGACCCTTCCTGGCCGAAGATTCGTCATTCCTCCTTCCTTTGCCACCCTTCGTGACGCCCAATGGGTGGACTCCCCTTCTTTTTTAAAAACAAAAAATGGAGACTAATAAAGATCTATAACAAAGCATAGAACCATAGAAGCATATTTTTAAGGTTCATAAGACTGCAAGAGTAGCTTTCTTCCTACAGGTGCAAAACCTTTTAAAATGAAGGAATAAATAAGAAATGAACAGTTTCTCCACAGCACTTAAACTTCATGCTTCCCTCATAGTTTTACTATTGCACTCTATAGAACCAATTACAACTATCATTTTAGGTGTCCATTCTTCTATGTCAATAGATTTCCTAGCCACAACTCATAGTCACCTGCCATTTTCTGCATCTATGTAGTATGAGCTTTTTGAGTTCTACATTTCCTAGTCATCACTAGACAAGAGAATGACGGTAAGAGGAATGAAATAGAAAGCCAAAAAATGCTCCAAAATGCAGCAGCGTATTCTACCATATATTTAAGATTAATGTAATCAAGTCAAGCTTTAAATAAGAAAAACATTTGCAAGCACACAAATATGCTATCTCTTCCCTGCATTTTTTTCCAAAAATAGTTTGTTTGAAATTTTATCCACAAACTCTTGTAACCCGTATCATACTTTCCGTAGCTGTGGCCACGTCATCTTATGATCAACTTTCCATTTTTCTATCAATAAAATCCTCTACCAATTCATCAGCAGACTTCAAACCAAAATGAATCAGAGACTGGCATGTTCAGATTATTTCTGGAAGCATTCCAAGTGAGGAGTTATTTATACAGTTTTGTTGAGTCGATGGTTACTCTTCCACTATGGGAAGCAAGGAAATCAGAATCCAATTAGGTTAGGAACTGTTCTTCCACTTTTTGTCCTAACTCAGTTAAACACCGGTTCTTATTGGGATAGACAAACGTCTATTCCACCAAGATATAAAAGCCACTTTCAATTTGCTATGCATTCAAACACACCCTTTCACAACGGAGCATTCAAATAAAACCATACTAAATTGGTTTCCCACAGTTGAAATTGGAATTCCTTGAATTAGCAAACATCTCGTGCATGGCCAAATTAATCAACTCTTGAAAACACATTCAAATAGACAACTCAATAGTGCCAACACTTATCTCATTTGGCAATTTTGAATTTTTGAATTCCAAGCATGAATGCAAGGGAAACAACACGGACCCTATGGCTGCAATCAGATGCATAATTTTTAATGAATTGTGAATCAAATCCTCTAAAGTAAGAAATGAAGAAACGGTAGCAACATTTCCTTGGTGTTCATAATGAATAATCAGCATTGAACTCGTAGTTTTATAAGTCTATTTGAACTCTATCCCTGAAAGGCAACATCATTGAAGCAAGTATAGTATTGAAAATTGCAATTCCCAACTCAACACAGTATCCAATTATGGGTAAACTACCTAAAGTTTTCAAGCGTCAAAAGTTGTGTGATTTCTTTGTAGAGTTCTTCATTGAAGGTAGAAAACACTTTCAAATCGTTCACCAATATCTCGACTGCCTTTGCCCTATCATGTCTGCATATCCAAAACAATTAAATTAAATATTCTATTTCAGTAAACAAAAGATAAAACTCAAAGTAACTACCTGATCGAGGAAAAGGAAGAGAAAATAGTATGCAAACCTGTCAAGTGCTTCAAGATATTTCTGCTTCCTGATTTCAAAGAAGATCTTCATGGAGTACCTATTGTCATCCACCTTCGTGAATCCAGAAAGGTATTTCTCAACTTCATCCCACTCTCCAGCCTGAGCTTTCTCTTCAAAGTATTTCATATTGAAGAAAAATCCCGATTCCTGTTCCAGCCTGTAGCCTCGAGCATCCAAACACCACAAAATCACAAAACCAAAGTAATGCAAGAGGAAAATTTTCAATTCTCCATTTGAATGATGGAGAAGAAACTACTTTCCTCAAAAATAACTAGTTAAAACTTAAAACCAAAGTGTGGTCAATTATAATTTTTTTAGTTAAAAGTAGTCATTTAATAGTAAAATACTTTCCTTTCTTTGCATCCAACCGGAGCATTAAAGGATACATGAAGCATCCAAACGTGTCACAAAATCACAAAAATGGTACCAGTGAGTTGGGAAAAATTTTAACTTCCCATCTGGATGCAGCTATGCAGGGAATGGAAAGTACTTTTTTTCCAGAAGATAACCATTTAACCACAAAAAAAAAAAATTTAAAATTAAACACATTTTTATCATTCCATAGCTCAAACTAAATATTATCCAGGAATTAAAGGAAATACAAAACATACAAACCATCAGAAAATCGCAAAATCAAAGTAGTGAAAAATTATTTCTCTGTTTGGCTGCATAGAAAGGAAATTACTTTCCTAGAAAATGACCAGTTGACCACGTGTAGCTAAAAATGGCTAAATTCTTTTTTAACCGAAACAAGTTATTTTCTGGGGAAGTGCTTCCCTCTCCAATGCAACCAAACGTAACATTAAATCAATGAGGAAAAACTCTAATTTTCCGCTTGGATGCATGGAGCAAAGAGCTTTCCCGGTAAATAACTATTTTCTAAAACAAAAACGAACTACGTCTAGTAAAATTAATTACTTTTGCGAGGAAGTACTTTCATTCCACTGACTCAGTTAGGTGCCAGGCAACGAAGTATTTGCAAAGGAAATAGCGACTTTAACCGAATATATTAGCTTAAAAACAAAATGATCTATTTTTAGAAATATCATTTTTTTAATAAATTGCAAGCATGGAAAGGAAGGCGGTTTCCTGGAAAACAATGATACTTAACCAGGCAAAGTTAAATCCATTTCCACTTTTATTTTAAAAATAAATGGCTGAACAATAATTCCTATTCTTATTTTTAAAGTTACTTTCCAGGAATGTTCTCTTCCCATACCTGCATCCAAACGGGAGAATTAAATGAAACAGAGAGAAATCGGAATAGGAAACTGAAAGGGAGACTCACTTGTGTACGGACTCCTTAAATTTCTCTTCGTCGAGGAATTGAAGGATGAGAAAAACCAGTTCTCTACTCAAAGACGACATTTTTCCCCCGTTCTAGACGCCAAAATGCGCCGGGTGCGTACGTAACCTTAGTCAGGGCTCCGGGATCTGAGGTAACAGAGAACAGAAGAAAATAGTTGCTTCAGATGAGGCGAGATGGGAAAACAGGGCTCCGAGTGGAGACCGAAAATGAGGAGAAAAGAGAGGGATTTGGAGGCAAAAGCAGGTGGAGAAAACAGGGATAAGAGGAGAAATATGGAGAAGGGAAGGAAAGAAGAGAAAAGGGAGAGAGAAGATGTCTTCTTCGATGCGTTCTGCAGAGGTCTTCTCTCTCTACTTTCCACTGACTTATCACTGATAAGTAAGTACATTTATCAGATAAGTCGAATGGCCCACGAGTTCACGGATTCGAAGCGCCAACTCAAATCCAACGAATATCCCTTTTAACGTCCACCACATTTGTCACGACGTCGGGGCTAGCGAGATGACTTGTCAATTTATCGTATCCAAAGTGAAGCAATATATATCGTTCTTGAGAAATTCAAATGCTAGTACTCTTACGTAACCACGAGATGAGATTGCTAAGGAGAAAATGATTGATCATATCTCGTTTTGCAATAAAAAGAAAAAAGGGACAATTAGGCTTTCTCGGTCGAGATGACATAAAGAACTTCGATTGTGACGTAATAGGATCTCCCCATCTTTTAAATTTTTAAATTTAATAATATAATTATTAACTTAAACTTGGTTGAAAAAAATTACATATGCTTTTATAAATTAGTCATTTAACATACTAATTATATAAAATTCATATTCCAATAATGGTGAGTCTTATTAAGCTCTCGCTAGTCTAACCGTGTTAATTAAATATGTTTTGATATGATAGAAAATAAAATTTAGTTGATAAAATTTAAAAAAAAAAAAATTAGGATAGGAATTGCATCTCACACTACAATTTTATGTAAGATATTTTAAATGATAAATCTAAAACTAACCCTTCCATATACATATATATATAAAATAAAAATAAAAAAATAAAATCATAAGCAATGTAACAAATATCTTAGATATTTTCAAATTTACCATGTTTATATCGACAAAATATGTAATACCCCATCCCAATTTAAGAATTAATTATGATTAATTATGATTAATTAAATAATTTTTTTATCCGTTAATTATGAATTATTTTCCTCTAATCGTAAAGAGTATCAAATAAGTTCTTCAACGGATCTGAGTTGACTCGATCCGAATCCGATAACTCTTTTAATTAAATTCCAAAGGTATATGGTGAGTTATGAATATAATAATAATATTATTTTAGACTTAAACCTTAGCTGCTGTATAAACTCAGTCATTTGACTTAGTTTGAACTTCAAATTTTAGATTATGCATTATTTTTAAATTCCGGACCTAATGACATGCCAATCTTGTTATAATTTCTCTAATTTATTTTACCCCTAAGTTTTAAAGTGGTAAAACCCCAATTTGACAGGGTAGAGGAAGTCCTAAAAATATAAGGAGAGAGTCAGTACTCAATCCATATTATAACTAAACTGTTTATTTTTTTACACTCTAAAATAGTTAGTTTTTGATATTTATTTTAAGCAATGAAATATGTGCCGTTGAATATTCTTTCACTTAGAAAATGTGGTTTTTGACTTTAAAACCCTTTGAAACTTTAGAATGTTTTTATCAGACAAATTTACTCTATCAAACTATAAGGTTGGATACTTTCAAAAAGAATCTTGAAGATTAGGAGATTTTGTTAAAACGGTGATTTTTAGCGAAAACACTGGGTTTTTGAAATAGATTTCACTTCAAATTTTAATACCATGCTCAGTTTTTAATACCTGACCTACTGAACCAATTGTATCAATTTAGTGAGACCCTGAAATACTCCAATAAAAGAAAGGACATAGATGTAAATAGTAAAAAGAATAAACTAATATTATATTATAAAATAATATCAGAAACCAAATGAATGATAAGTTTCAAAGCTACGGATGTAGCTTGTAGTCGTGCTGGAAGATTACAACACTGCCAATTGCCTATGCGGTTGGTGGCAGTTGTAATAATAATATTAAAATATGTAATTATAAATACACAAGTTATCAAAATCCTAAAGCTAACGAATAGCTTAGGCAACCTGTATGATTAAAAAAATACATACGGTTGCCTATAAATAGGAGTAATCGGCGAGGAAGCCAGAACTTAAAGAAAAAAAGTTCCTCTGCCGTTTTGCTCTCTCTCCCTCTTTAAAAAATAGCAAGCTCTCTCTCTCTTATTCTTTCTCTTGCTTTGGCCATACCAGCAGCAGCCGAACGTTTGGATTTCCCGTATTCTTTTAAGGATTTTCAAATTTAGTCAATGTTAGACAGAATTTTGCACCTAAGGTATCGAAATAATTCTATTTTTATTTTTATTAACTCCATAGCAAATTAGGAGTAAAATAGCTTAATATTAGGGTTCAAAAAAATGAGATTTTTTTTAAATAGAGGAAAAATAGATTTCCTCTTAAAATTTAAATTTTACCCTCAAGATTTGTATTATTTTACGTTCAAAATATAATTTTTGACCATAAGTAAAATCGGGGAAAAGATTAACCCCAGCTGACTATTGTGTGTTTATTTTTTCGCCTTGTATGTTTAAATTCTTTTACTGTACCCTCTGGGCCATATTCTCAATACGTCTCCATGGTCCTTCTTCCAGAAGACAATACGAGAGAAGGCACTGAGTACTTGTAATGTTTTGGATGACTGACAACTAACTTTCTGACATAAGTTAAAGGAGTAGAAAGAACCTACGTGACTCATTACACATATCATGTTTTCTGGAAAAATAGTACGGGGTTTGGGAAATTATTATGTGTATATACTGACAAATAGAAAATTTATACATTTTACTCTATCTTACAGATTTTTTGTGAAAAACTCAACCGGAGAAGGTGAGGAGACTCGAACCAACACTTGTATTATGTTATATGTTAAACCCACTAATACCAGACTGAAATGGGACCCATGGTCAATTAAAGATGGAAAATGCTATATAGGTCCAGAATACGAGACCTGACACTGCCTATATGTAAGGGATGTAAATGTTCTAACTTTTTAGAACGTAGGCGTTAAAATGGTGTCGAGGACTTGTAGTTTCTAACGCAGTATGAACCCATGGAGTGTTTGGAAATTGTCGGGTAAAAACTGGGTGAAGGCATTCGTGTTATTAAATCCAGTTTTATTTTGTTGTGTGATATTGATTATTTTATTGATTTCTTGTACTGGTATTTGATACACCAAATGGTAAGGCTGAAATATGGTGGTTCTCTCATAATAAGTCCCTATGTAAGGAGGGTACTGGAAATCATGCATTATCATGCATTTGACATTTGCATGTGATAATTATATTTATAAGTTAAATCTGTGGAAGATAATAACTTTGTAAAGTTTGATATTTGCCGTTGGGCTATAATTGCTGAGATTAGCCGAACACCGTTTGCGAACCGCTGGGTTGGACGTGTTAGTAGGCTGTGGTCGACCGCCATCAGCCGTTGGTGCTGGATGGTTAGTAGACCGGGTCGTGGAGACCTTATGCACTTAAAAGTTGCTATATTACTTCCGTGGAAGAATTAATATTAGTTCTGGTTGGAACTCTAAATGGGGGCTGACTCCGGTGTTGTAACATGGCTGGGGACCGACTCCGGTGTTAATAATACAATCTGAATAAAAACCTTAGAAGGCGATCCTAAGGTGAAAATGAGATATGCTAATAACATGCCTTTCTATGACATGCATTACTTATGCATTGTTGCATTACAATCATTGGATTTTATGGTGAGTTCTCCCCACTGGGCTGTTGCTCACGTCCCTTATAATGCAGGATCTGAACCAAAGGAGGGATTGGAGGGACCAGTGGTGCCTCGTTGAAAGTCGGAACTTAGAAGTTCCTAAGGTTTTCCGCACGTGGAAACCATTTGCTTGCTTAAATATGTTTGAGTATTGGTAATAAATATGGCTCATGTGGCATAAGAAACTTATGTCTGTAAGTTTTAATGTCGTATACATTATATCACTATGCTTTCGTGCGTAACGCTGATGAGATAAATGAAAATATTCGTTGTGTGATATGGGTTGTATATGGGGATATATGGTATATGTTTGAGTCCATGTGTGAAAAGCACGTGTGACATTTTTTAGGATCGGATTTTGGTAAACTTGAAGATCTAACTCAGTTATGACGTTGGGTGATAAGAGTTTATTGTTTAAAAAAAAAAAATAGTTTCGTTTCGGGCCCACATCTGGGTTCGGAGTGTGACAAAATACCAATCATCGTTAATATCCTGAGATTTATCGATACTCTGGTAAATCCCTGATAAAATCGTACTAAGTGATAATATCCCTATAAACGTCTGATTAATTCTCAGTAAAATATTGATAAATTCCTTATTAATATTTTATTTGATTAATATTTATATTTATTTTTTATTTAATTTTTTAAATATTATTTTTTTCTGTGAAATTTTCTATTAATCTTTTAGTAAAAATCTGATAATTTAAAGTTATTCCAATATTATTGATTGCCGTTGAATGATATTTGTAATAATAATTGTAAGTATCAAAGGACTATCCCTTTTTAAAGAGACAGCCTGAATAAAAGCCATGCTCATTGACAAACAAAGACTCATACAAACTTAGGAAGTAAGTCTTTAAATCCACCGTCAGTGGTGGACCCCACAAATCAACGGTATGGATCATTAAGCCAGTGAACCACGGTCTCTGGGATGCAAAACTTGGAGGGACAGCATATGTGATAAGGATCTATATAAAGGTCTTTTTTAGGAAGTAGGATACATTTAAAGTACTAGACAACTTCAAGGGTTAAAAAAAGACCAGTACTGCATGGGTTTATGCAGCTGTATCCACAATCCAATAGGGTTATCTTTTTCATTTTTTTTTTTTATATTTCTAAATTATAAAAAATAAAGAGAAATAGAAGATTTAGTGTAAGTATATCTTGATATAAAAATGGTCATTTTCATAGAATATTAGATTTTCAAGGGTTGAAATTTTTATATGAATAAAGTAGGTCTTAAATAATTAAAAAATCTTCAATTAAAAAACAATATAAAAAAACACTTAGTGTGAAATTTTTATTCTCTAGTGTCTGATAGTAACACGTATCTTCTATTATTATTTATTATTATTTTTTGTAAAAAAAGATGAATTTTATAAGAATATTGAAATATTAAAAAAATCACACAAATATTTTAAAAGCTACATCAATTGCATTATGGCATTTTCATTTAGTTCTATAAACACAGTTCTATAAACACTAAAAATCATTTCACTAAATTATTTAAACAAAAACTCTAAAATTGAGATTATTTTAGAAAAAAAATTTGAAAAACAGTTCACAATAACTTAATATGGAAAAATATAAATGGAAAAAAAAAAAAAAGGTGGAGTAGACCAATACATTTTACACTTGAAAAAACTTACTTCTAAACCTGTCTGAAATCATCCTCAATACAACATGAAAACCAAAAAATAATCAAAATGATTTTTTTCATGAAAAATGAAAACGCTTATTTTCTTATAGCAGTTAATATTAGCCTATACAATATGGCCGAGTTACACCCATTTTACATGGTGTACAACTAATATTATACATATCATCCAATACTCATCAATCGAGTTTTCTTTCTTGATTTTTGATATTTAAATTCAAGTGTTTTCATGTGAGGCCGAATTTACAATGAATCTAAGCTATTAATATTAGTATTTTTTCTTAAACTTAAATTCAATCTATTTATAATAATTATTGATGCATTATCACTATTAAATTGATCAAGATATTAAAAAAAATCTAAATTATAAAAGTTAAAAGGTTAAATGTCTTGAATAATCTTAAAATTTTGATAATTACAATATTTCGTAATCCGACATGGCAGGTCTGTGATCAGCTTCCTGTCGACCGGGGATGGATATGGCTGGGATTCTCGTGAAGCAGGAAGAATATATCGCGGTATAATAAATATAAGGAGAACATGTTGCGGTATATAAAAATCACGAGAACATGTTCAAACTTCGCGCTTTCAAGTTTCAATATTCAAAAAAAAGATGGCGAGATGACAGTTACATTTATATCGTTTCTTATAAAACGCGAGAAATTCGACCGTTATCGTAATCAGTGGTGTCCTACTTTAGGAAACTGGTGAGAAGGTTCGCCGGAATGAAATCGTTTTCAAATTTCCAAATCCAAATGAGGAAATCCACGTCAGTCAGAGAAACAAATTACAAAGTCATTAAACTTTAGAAATTATTGGTCATCTTTCAGTCTTTCACTCTCTAGTTGATCATTTAACTTAATTAAGATAGTGATAAATTTATGAAAGAATCTATATTATATTAATATTAGTATACGGTTTATAAAAAATACATTAATTTAATTAACTAAATCAATTTATCTGTAAAAATTGTCGAATTAAAATACTTAATATTCTTTAAATTGTTCAAGTTTTATAATATGATTTAATAATTAAATCAAATGTTTTTATAACTTCATAGAATTATGTTTGATAGATAATCTAGTTAAATTAATTTTTATATATCATCATTTATTAAAAAATAATAAGCTGTGAAATGTTCTAAGTACAAGACCCACTATCTATATATAAGGGTCACTTCCCCTAATTTTATTTGATGTATGTAGTTATGTAAATATGAAGGTTTACATCAGAAGTAATAATCTCACATTATATATATGTAGTGTGGTATCAGCTGCTTTAGACTAAGATATATGTAATATATGTAGTTTTTTTCTTAAAAACTATAAATATCGACAAATATCAACAATATATCGAATATCATATCGGTAAAAATTATTATGGCTGCTTCATAGAAATATATATATATATATATATATATGTATATATTTCCTTACAAAATCTAATAGACGAGAAAATGGTATTTGGTGAGATGAGTTATTAGTTTTTACACCTGGCGAAATAAAATTGATTGGGGAATTTGGTACGAATATGATATATATTCATGCAAGACGATATGAGATAATGAGACGATTAATTGATTAAATGTGTCATCAGTTTGCCCTCATTTGTCTTCCTTCGCACTTTAAATATGGGGACGGGCGACTTTGAATGCAAGATTCATAACTGTGACAACTTCCATCCGTGAAACACTAATTGATTTCAAGTTTTTTAGGTCAGACTCTTTATTAAAAAATATAAATAATTTATATATCTTTAGTTAAATTACATAAAATAATAAAGACAAAAGTTGGATAAAATTTAATCTATATTTTGCAGATTGTAATTTTTTTATTTCTAACTTTAATTTTTGTATTTTTATAAACAATTGAAATTTACTAATATTATTTTAAATTATATGGTATATAAAATAATTGCCAATTCCTTACAATTGTGTAGAGTTATAAATACTTTAAAAAAAAAAAAATATATATATATATATATATTTTTTTTTAGAGTCACTTAATGTACTTTACAGTTCATTTCACATGGGTAGAGAAGAACCACTGACGTGGAGAGATTTATTTTAAAATAAATTATTTTTATATATATTTTTTAAAATTGAGAACCTTTTCAATGTTCACTCACACATTAAGTCATACAGTATACCACAGGGTCCACAAAATAGAGTATCCATTATGTTGTGTAAAAAATCATCATAATTTGATTGATCGAGTTTATTTTAAAAGCTTTCAAAATTTTATTATTTTAAAGAAACTTTATATCCTTTAAAAATATAATTTAGTTAATCTGATTATAGTGGTTTTTGGATAGGCAATTTATTGAAATAAAGATCATTTTAATGAGTTTATCACAATCTTTGATAAATTGTACAATCATCTAATTAAATAACCTCTATAATATAATATGGCTGTATATATTATATTATAAAGGTTATTTAATTAGAGGGTCTAACAAATTGACGTTTCGTATTTCTTAAAAAAAAAAAAAAAAATTCACTCACTGTAAAAAACATTTTTAGTTAAAATCAATTTATCTTCTCCTCTTTTGACTCCATCCCTGATCCCCCGTTCATATTTGAAAGTCAAACTGTCGCCTTGTCGTCACTTGATCCTATCCATATGCAACCTTCATGACCACCGAGAAATCCTATCATTTTGATCAGATTTGAAAACAAATCATTTTAGATCGTTTTTTAGAGTGTTCATGAGGTCTTTGATAGTTCTTTCAATAATTTTATATTTTAAATATTTCTTTACAAAATAGTTAAGATAATACATTTTTTATTCTAAATAAAATGAGTAGAGTCAAAGAGATTTATTACATTTTTTTCATGAGATTATCAATATTTTTACAGAAATGTTATAACTTCTTATATAGTAATACTTCATACGTTTAGTATCTTTAATATATGTAAAAGGGAGCACTTACACACGCGCGGAAATTCTGCCTCTATACACTCGAAATCAGATTTTCAGATGAAATTATGATTTTACTCCTGCGTTTCCATTGTATTTTCAATTCATTCGAAAGAATGGATTGAACAGTGACACGGAATACTACTCAACCCCATTCATTTGAATGAATGGATGATGAATAGTAATAAAATGACACAGTTTCCATTTATTCATTCGAATGAACCGACCATTCATTCGAATGAATGTTCAGAACGATCTGTTCATTCGTTTATTCGAATGAACATGAATGAACGTTCTCATTCGAATGATTCATCACGAATCATTCGAATGATTCATGACTTACAGTATCAGTATACAGTTATTTAAATTCTTTTAAAATTTTAAACTTATTTTTTAAGCACTGTGTATTTTCAAAAAAATTCAAATTAAATATCTAAAATAATTAAAATAACCTGATTAAAATACTTTAAGACTTCAAGGTCTTTTGACACTCTTAAATATTTAAAACACAGTATTTTACAAATAAGGGTATTCCTAGGCTGTGTCAAAAACACATTTAGGACTGTCAAAAGACCTTAAAGTTTTAAAGTATTTTTATCAGATTATCGTAATTAGTCTGGATATTTAATTTGAGAAATTTTAGAAATACACAGTGCTTAAAAAATAATGGTCTATATTTTAAAATATAGACAGTTATTTTTAAGCACTGTGTATTTCCAAAAATTTTTAAATTGAATATCTAAACTAATTAAAATAACTTGATCAAAATACTTTAACACTTAAAGGTCTTTTGACACCCCTAAATGTATTTTTGAGACAGCCTAGAGATGCCCTTATTTGTAAAATACTGTGTTTTAAATATTTAGAAGCGTCAAAAAACCTTAAAGTGTTAAAGTATTTTGATCAGGTTATTTTAATTAGTTTAGATATTCAATTTGAAAAATTTTGAAAATACACAGTGCTTAAAAATAATTGTCTATATTTTAAAACATAGACCATTATTTTTTAAGCACTGTGTATTTCTAAAATTTTTCAAATTGAATATCCGGACTAATTACGATAATATGATAAAAATACTTTAAAACTTAAAGGTCTTTTGACACTCCTAAATGTATTTTTGACACAGCCTAGGGATACCCTTATTTGTAAAATAATGTGTTTTAAATATTTAGGAGTGTCAAAAGACCTTAAAGTCTTAAAGTATTTTGATCAGGTTATTTTAATTAGTTTAGATATTCAATTTGATTTTTTTTGAAAATACACAGTGTTTAAAAAATAAATTTTAAATTTTAAAATAATTTAAATAACTGTATACTGTAAGTCATGAATCATTCGAATGATTCGTGATGAATCATTCGAATGATTGGTGATGAATGAGAATGTTCATTCGCGAATGAACGGATTGTTCTGAACATTCATTCGATCGGTTCATTCAAATGAATGGATGAAAACTGTATCATTTTATTACTATTCATTTGAATGAATTATCCATTCATTCGAATGAATAGGGCTGAGCAATATTCTGTATTACTCTTCAGCCCATTATTTCAAATGAATTGAAAATACATTTAAAAATTCATTCGAACGAATGCCAAAATGAACTAAAGAATTCATTCGAATGAATGCCAAAATGAATTAGATATTTATTCAAATGAATGAAAATGTAAGGTAAAATCATAATTTTATCAAAAAATTCGATTTAAATAGGTAGAGGCAGGATTTTCGAGTTTGCAAGTGGTCCCTGTGTAAAAATATCCCGTATAAAAAATGATATGATTTTCTTTTAACTCGTAAAAAGTGCGAGGCCTATCTGGATTCACGTTTCTCTGGTCAATTTGGTCAATTCTGAGTTGAATTTTGCGAGACTCAACCCACTCACTAACTCATTTAACTCACTGCGGTTGGACAACAGGCAATTAAACGGGTTGTGACAATCTACCCGAATCATATTTTCGAGGGCCTTAACGGACGTATAAACCTCCTCGCTCAGTTGCTCGCCGCTGCAAAACCCTGAAAAGTGGAAACCCTGAGGTAAGGGGAGAGAGTTTCTTACAGCAATGGCGGCAAAGGATCAGAAGAACCAGAGCAAGAAAAGGAAGAGAGCTCCACCAATAGCTCCCAAAGCTAAAGTAGATGGAAAACAACCCAGTTCCAATAAGAAGACAAAACACATCCAAATGAAATCCTCCATGACTCCTGCGAACAAAGGTTTGAAAATCCATCCAAATACCTCCAAACACCAGAAGTTCAAACCCCCTTTCCAGAAACCTTCTTCCGAGGGACAGAAAAAGGAAGTCCCGTCCAAAAAAGATCGCCGTTTAGCCGCCAAGGTTTTTTTTCTTCTCTCTCTCTCTCTCTCTCTCTTTAATTTCAATTGAGTTTTGATGTATCCATTTTAGTATCTGTAAAGCATTATGTTTCGAAATGGGACCCTTTTGATATTTTTTTTTTTTAATTTAAAGATTCATCCGACATGAAAAATGTAAGGAGCTTCCATTAAGCTCCGTTTCGTTGCATGGAAAAGAAAGTGTTTTCTTGCGAAATGGCCATTTTTTTTTTTATTAATAATAGAATGGGTTTCACTAAAAACTGCCATGTTCCGGGAAAGTACTTTCCTTTTCAGAAAGGGAAGTACTCTTCTGTCAAGTGGTAAATTTTAGTTCTATGTCAAAAAGTAATAAGTTTCAACTAAAAATGGTTAACGGTTATTTTGCAGCAAAGTTCTTTCTCTGCCATGTACCTTATATGACTCAGCTTGATCCATGGAAAGGAAACCACTCTCATGGAAAACAGCCATTTTTGTAACCAAAGTAATATTTCCTAACCATCGTAGTAAAAAATGGTTATTTTCCAGGAAAGTACCATCCTTTCCATGCAACGATTCAATTTTCCCCTCATGCATCCAAATGGAGTTCTGTAATCAAATAATTCACATTCTAATGCAAAATTCTGCTGGAGGAAATCTGAATTCATAAAACTTCAATTTTTTATGGGTTGTCAAATTTGTTGTAGGAATTGGCAGAGACAAGGAAGAAAAAGAGGAAGCCACATTACAGTCTTCAACAAGTAAGCATGTCTTTCACTTACGCATAATGATATATATGGTTTGACCACTAAGGAAGATGTATAGATTTTTTGAATTTCTATTATTTTTCCTCCTATTATTATTATTATTGTTGTTGTTACAAACTATATATTATTGCCATAAAAAAAAAATTCAAGTTTCAGTAGCTCATGACTTTCAACTTTAAAGATATGATACATGGATACTAGAAAATAGACAACGTTTTCCAATTTCAAAAACAAAAAGACAAAGTTCTTACATATCATGTTGTGTTTGATACTTCATCTCTATGCATAGAATCTGTGCTCTTATCATATATGGTATGTTCTTTCTGTATTTGGGATTTGTAGCTTTCATCTGATAAAAGATTAAAACTATAAGAATGGACATCATCATTCACTTTTAAACAATTTGGCTATGTTTGGATGTGAGATGGCTGTTTTCCACAGTGAAAACTGAAAAAGACTAATTTATGTTTATTAGTTGCTAATTTCTTGGAGCAAAGTGAAGTCAACTTGAATAAATTTTGTTATATGCCGTGACAATCAAGTGCCCTCTAAGTAGTGAAATCACTATTTCCCCATAACTGAACCAAAAAGAAGGAAAAAGAAAAAAGGAGTACAGTGTTTCACCACTCGTATGGCTGCAATCTTCAATCGCCTATATGGATATCAAACAAAGATGAAGCTGCAAGTGAAGTTTTACTATTTTTATGTTTTTCTCCTCCAACAAATAGAAGATCTCCATTGTAACTTCCTTACATGCAAACACAACTTTACCATTTATCTTGGTTAGTACAGTGGAAAACTTAATGGTGCTTCTGTGATGCCTGGATGCGGCATGGATATGACAAGGACATACAATCAATGCGGTAGAAATCTAGGTTTTGCACATAAAAATGGAGTGTTGGACATGGACATGTTGCTTACATTTAACTGTCAATGTGTTCCTATCTTGAAGCCTGGGGCGGTGCCTCTTCTGATTCTTTCTTTGTCATCAATGCCACTGGGTTCATTGAATAGTGCCTCAGAGTATTTGAAGCTACTGAAGAGCTGATCGGGAGGTATTAATTGTTTGAGATCATTTCTGTAAACAATGAACACATCCATCCTGATTCATTTCCCTGCAAATTTGATGTCCTGCAACCATACTGTTTCTAGGACTATAATATTCTGTATATGTGGTTGTTCCATTTGATTTTCAAACTCAGAGTGTTGTTTTGTGTCATCTTCCATTTATCTGTCGTGAATCATGCCTGTGGATGCAGTAGAATCTTTCACATGATCGCTGCATCATACTTTTGAAGTTTGCATCATTTGTTCCCATTATTATCATTATTATTATTTGACATCTAAGTATTCCATAATGTTCTTCGTCGAAACTTTATTTGCAAGAGAGTGCCCGAACCTAAAGGTCTTGGCAGTCTCTAGTTGCCATCTTTTACTTCAGTGTTTAAAATGTTTTTCATAGTCCTCAGACCTTTGAATGTTGAATCTTTTTAAGTTTATCACTTGTAATTTTCTTCAAGAGAATGGGTTGTTCTTTTCGGTTTGACCTTCATAAACTCTGTTCATGTAATTAGGAGCTTGCATCATTATGGGAAAAAATGAGACGTCGAAATGTTGCCAAAGATGAGAGATCCAAGTAAGTAATTTTTTCTTTTGGAAAGATAGATCAATATAAGATTTTTTTTTTTTTTTATAAAATTTATAGGGCTATTACACATCAAGTTTTTTTTTTTGATTGATTACACATGAAGTTCTTTATTTTATGAGTATGACAAAATCAACATTTGTGAAGGTTGATAAGCGAAGCGTTGCAGAAGATGAAGGGTAAAATTCCTGAAATTGCTAGTTCTCATGTTTCTTCTCGTGTTCTACAGGTATGTTTGAGCTTGAAGTCTTCAAGCTCTTATTTTTAGGCCTTTCTTTTTTAATTCAAAATATATCATTGATGTAAGGGCATGCTTGCATGTATTCGGAATCACATGATGTATTGTACCTGGGTTTACACAAATTCAGAATCCTTAGGGTTCTATCACTTATTTCTTATTAATGGTGCACTAGCAAAGGTTGTGGTTTGAGTCACACTACTTACTGCCCAAAAAAATGCCTTTAATTTTGGATAAATCATTGGTTTCAGGTCCCATCTCTCTCTTTTTTTCTTAACTTAGTGGACCCACAAAAGGTTGTGGGTTTGAGTCACCCTACTTAATGTTGAAAAATGCCACAATTTTTGTACTGTCTTTGGTTTAATATTTCTCTACTCTTACCCTAAACGTTAAATGGAGTGATATATTATACATAAGATTTCCTTGCACGGTCTCTGTTTGCATATGCATGTCTGTTTGTGTGGTGCATGCTTGCTTGCTTTTGTTCTGCAACTTAGATGGGCCAAGCTGGGTTCTGGGCCTACTCAGGGTTGGACCCAATTTCAAACTAAAGGTCCCAAGCCTAGGCTTGGGCCCTGGGTTTGTCAAATTTTCTCAAACTTGAGCTTGGATCATTTGTATATCTAAGGCTTGAGTTCTATTTTAGACTTGAATTGCATATGGCGGGTTGTTCAGTTCATACTTCAATGATTACTTTATTGTTGAAGTTTGCCTTGATACCTTAAAAGCATCTGCCATCACCATAACTATGCTTCATTCGGCTCTCTTTGCCCAATCGGTCCTGAGGAGAGAGCTTGAATGCCTCCTTGATCATTGTGCAACACATGTTAAAAATTTACTCTAGGTTGTTATTGTTGTAATTGAATTTTGACATGCCTTTTGTTGCTTCACAGACATGTGTAAAATACTGTTCAGAAGAAGAAAGGAATAGTGTATTCGAGGAGCTCAAGCCGAATCTTCTTACTCTTGCATGCAATGCTTATGCAGTTCATCTTGTGAAGAAAATGTTAGACAATGGTATGGTCTGACAGTAAAGTAGTGGTTGAAGGACACTATTTTATGGTTCATGGTTTATGTTGTTCACAAGCACATGATATTTGTAAAGAGATACAGAACAAAGATCATTTGAGTGTTTTTCATTTTTTTCCCTTAAGAATCATTGTAATTTATTGTTTTAATGGGGGTATTTGGCAGCAAGCAAGGAACAGTTGGAATGGTTCATCTCTTTTCTCCATGGGCATGTTGCTTCTCTTCTTCGACACACAGTTGGATCTGTGGGTATGTTTTAATTATAGTGGAATATTTTTTGATGGACTCCCTTTAGTAAGATGTTATCTTCCAAAGTCTTTATCAAAATCTCAATTAACTCCTATATATATGGTAGTCATCTCATTTCTATATGTTTTAGGGATTTTATCATTCAATGCTGTTTCTAAATGTCTCTCCATTAGGCAGTAGCTAATTATTTATGTTAGGTGGAATATGTGACCAAGTAAAGGTTGTAGCTGGTACATTGTCCAGAGGTTTGTAGACTTGTAGGCCACATTAAGTCTTTGATATTTTGGAACAAGAAAACCTTTTGACTCTCCTTCTTGGTCTTTCTTCCTCACATTCAATTTTGACATATATTAAAGAATTAAAGTGTTTGATATTTTTTGCCAATAAGCTTTGTAAACTACACAATATCTCATATATATAGATAAATAAATATAAAGAAAACCTGTTGTCTTTACATGTCAGGGTGCACAAGCTTTGGTCTATGATTTGGGTTTATCCCAAACAACTAATTCTAGCCTACTAGTCCCTGATAAGGTGTCAATTTAGTGAATCACGACTAAAATATGATTATTTTTTTTGAAATCTAGGGAGGGAATTCTAGGGTGTTTTTTCCCCTCTGTTATGTTTTTTCCTGCTTCATTATAGTAGTTGGTTTTTATGATTTTTGTTTGTCTATGACAAATTCATGGGCTTAATTTTCCCTGGAAATTTGGGTTCAGTTTATCAGATATAGGTTTTATGGGGTGTGATTTGTTTGAACTATGATTAGAGGGCCACATATCGATACATGAATATCATGTATTTGGTCAACAAAGCCTTCACCTTTCAGCCCTCAAATATAGTAATGCATGTACTCTTCTGTTGCCATGAATCCAAGTGTTGATTGTGAATCTGCAGTGTTCAGTTGAAATATATGGTTTGCAACACCCGCACGGGTAGCTCAGTTGGTCTAGTCTTTTAGGATTAGACTAGAGGTCTTGGGTTCAACTCCTCCCAGGCTTACCTGATATTTGAGGCTTGCGGGTGGTTTCGTGTATCCGTGTGATTAGTCTCACCTCCAATATGGGGTGGGGATACCCATGTTATCTAAAAAAATTTGTTTGCGACAATGCTTCTCCCATCTGTTTTCTCCTCTTATTTGCTGTACGGATACATACTATGGCTGTAAAGTTGCATTTTTTAAAGTACTACTTACTTATTTTGGTTTCTTCTTTGGGTTATCTGGGTGTTTTGCTTTAATTTTTTACAGTTCTTTTTCTATCTTTCAGTTGTTGAACATGCCTTTCAGTTGGGAAATGGGTCTCAAAGAAGAGCGCTTTTGTTGGAACTATATTCTACTGAGCTTCAATTGTTTAAGGACTTGACAACAACAAACGAGGACAGGTAAATAAATCAACAACACAACCTTTTCGTGTGTGATACTTGTTTTGGGAAGACATAGTTAAACTGTTCATATTGGCTTTACTGAAACACCATTATCATACTATGGTGCTCTTTTTGTTTTTCATCCAATGAAATTAATGCTTTTTCTGTTTTTGGAAATTGGACTTTGATAATATTTTTGATGATTTGGTTGACATTCCTTTTTTTTCTCTAATGAATAAATTTTCTTCTGTTAAAGAAATGTTTCTAATTTGCACTGGTCTATGAACTCTCCAGTGATATTTCCAATGTACTTCGTGGGGTGGGATATTTTAGGAATCTTGTAGATAGGAGGGTGGCTAAATATCATCAGTGTTTTTCATTTTGATGCTGTCAAAAACTTCAACTCAAAGATTTAAGTTTCTAATGCAAAAACCCCTCTCAAAAAGAACCAAAACCAGCCACAAACACGAAGAATCAAGAAAACCACAAAAAGTATGTTTGAAATCCTACCTTAAAATTGATCTTATGTATGAGAGAGATGAGTGTCTCAATCTCTCTTCCCAAGTTTCAAGCTACACAAAATTCACTGGAAACTAAACACTCCTTTCCCTAGGGTTTTTGTTCATACTTATAATGTTTCATACAAAATAAAACCCTAAATTCAATCTCAACCGTTAAACTAGTATAATATTGTTTTAATCTTGACCCTTTAATCATACAAAAAATAAATGATTAAAATGTCCTAAATTTGTGACCATAGTGATCCCAGACAAAGTTGGTCACAACTTCATCACTTGGTGTCAAAATTGCACACATTTGGATACCTTGGATGACTTGTTCAACTACCTATCTAAAGAGTCCAAGTTTGTGGAATTTCTGACACGATTGATGAAGTTATGAACAATTTTGTAATATGGCTCACTATTGTCATAAATTTAGGATATTTTAGACATTTTTAATTTTTATATGATTAAAGGGTCAAGATTAGAAGGAATTATATTAGTTTAAGGGTTGAGATTGTATTTAGGGTTTTACTTTGTGTTGCCCAGAAATTGACCCGAGAGGGGGGGAGGGGGAGGGGGAATTGGGTCAATGTAAACTTTTGGGTTTCTTTGGTTTGTTATCATCAAAATTAACCATATACCCCTGGGTTGAAACCTTGGGGCTAAAACTTTGTATGAAACATTATAAGTATAAATGAAAGCCCCAGGGCAAGGGAGTTTCTGGTTTTTGGTGAATTTTGTATGTAGCTTGGCAGCTTTGGAAGAGAGATTAGACACTCATCTCCTTCATGTGAGATTTAAGGTAGGTTTTTACAGACACTTCCTCTGTTTTCTAATTCTTCATGTTTGTGGCTGGTTTTGTTTCTTTAGAAAGGTTTTTGCATTAGAAACCCTTGATCTTTGGGTTGTAGTTTTGGGGGAGACCCTATACTACATCACATTTAATCTTTAATTAGAAGACACGAAAGAGTAACATGCTTGCAACAAACATTTTCGTAGGTGTTTCAATCCAATGGTGATGCATGAGTGTCAGTCAGATTGAGATGCATGAAGATGCAACTTGTTTTGTTGAGTTGTGGGAAAAGAGAGAAGAATAGGGGACAACTATGGAAACTCTAGATCTTGCAGTTGTAATTTTGGGCGAAACCCTAGACTGCATCACATTTAATCTTTAATGAGAGGACACGAAAGAGTCATGGGCTTGCTACACATTTTTCTTCTTAGGCGTTTCAATGGTTATGCATCAGTGTCTATCAGATAGAGATGCAAACCGATGGAACCTGTTTTGTTGAGTTGTGGGAAAAGAGAGAAGAATGAGGAACAACTGTGGTGGGGTTTTTTTGGGAAGGAAGGGGGGTTGTCATCTTGGAGGTGCGATATTGCACAAAATTAGGTCCCATATCTAGGGGTTATGTGCAAAAATCTAACCATCTCTTTCCTCATTTCAAAAGCTACGCAATGGCTTCAACAATTGTAAAATTTACGTCTTGTCAATGATAAGCTCCACCCTATTAGCATCCTAAAATTTGAAAATGTCCTTCAATTTTTAAAGAGCTATGCTAGCAAAATACTTCTAATGACGGTAACCTTCAAAGACATCCTACCGAAAGTACAAAACTACACAAACTCACACAGTTACATGAAATACATAGAGGTGGGAAGCATTTTTCTCCTACTCAATCATTCTATCCTCATGAGATGGGTCCTTGAAATATGCATGGCTTACTGAAGTCAAATTTCCAAGGATTAAAATCATAGAATTTATATGATTGGATACATGTGAAATATCACCTACCCCCTATACCATGCAGTCCTCAACAATGTCACCTGGCCATGCTTATTTTGGACATTTGACATCTTGAGAAGGGGGTGTTTCCAGTTAAGATAAAAGATATTGGTACATTTTGCAATTATTTAAACCAAAGGGGTAGCTTTTGCAATTGAGACAAAAGAGGGGGTTCTTTGCAAATTATGCCCATGTATAGTTTCTGGCTCATGGTTATAAAGTAGACCCAGGCATTTTCCATTATTATCCTGCATTATGATTTTTATGTTTATTTTATGGTTAGTTTCGATATCTTACTTGTTTCCCTTTTTCATGCCTATATTTATCAGGATAGTGGATTTGATTTCTAAACTTGGGCTTCAGAAATCGTCGGTCATACAACACATGACTGAGGTAATTCAACCACTTCTGGAGAAAGGAATTGTGGATCATTCTATTATACATAGTGCGCTAATGGAATATTTCAGCATAGCTGACAAGGTAATCCGAACTATTTTTTAAAAAGATTATTTTTTTTCCATGCATTTTGTATTGTTTTGTTTTATCTGATCAGAGTTTGTTAAAAGTCCTCTGCCACATATGTCATCCAAGAGTTGTCGGGCTCGCTGCTTGTTCGGATGATCCATACAAGAAATGGTTCAAAGGTTGGGATGATCTGTGTCAAGCATGGAAACGCTAAGGTTGGTTGTGTTTAGTTCAAATCTTCTTTTACAGTTTATAGGTTTTTAGTGAAATGATGGTAAAAACAGTTCTGAACTTTTGCTTTGATAGTGATTTATTTTTTTGAACCAGTTTTGGTTACATACACCAGTTGCCTGGACTTTTGACATTACGCTAGAATAGCTTCTCCAATTAGTAGTTTGCAAACAAAACAACACTTAAAAACGATTTTCATTTCATGAAGCTTTTGGTGTCTGAACCATATTGACTTCAATACCTATAGGTTGGCTATTTTAATTATCAAATGTTATTTACTGCTGTAGTGTTGGTTCTCTCTCCAATTCCAAAGTGCTCTAAATTCGTTTATTTCAGGAAAGAAAGAAAATTATCAAAGGCATGAAGGGGCATGTAAGCAAGATAGCACATGATCTATATGGGAGCATGGTAAGACCACTTATGACTGCATTTCTTTTTTGGACATACACAGACAGAGACACACACAACACGCACACACACACAGACAGAGACACACACAGTAATAATTAAGAGAGAAAGTGGATTGGGATGGGCAGCTGGAAAAAAGTAATAAAAATGCAAAGAGGGCAGTGGCTGAGAAGAATGGAGAGAGATTGGCAATGCAAAGAGAGGATCAGAACTGACAGTTAGATGGATATTATGGTTTCTTTAGAAAAAGATGAAAGGAAGTTGGAAGCTGAAAATGGTACATGGATTTAGGGTGTTAGCACTTAGAGACAATTTCTACACTGGAAGACCTTGCTACGTGACTTTGTTTTCATCTATTATTTTGATAGATAATATTTGAGTGACTCTGGGTGTGCGTGCCTGTGTGAATGTGTTTTACATATTTTCTCTTAGAATAAAATTCAGTTTTATAACCTTTAAAAAAATCAGTTTTATAAATAAAGAATCTACCGAGTTGCCGATTTCTTATTATTGCTGGAAAGTTACTGGTGTCCTTGCTTATTCTATCAATGCTTACTTTTGAAAAGCATCATTTCCTTCCTTTCACCACTGAACATGAGCTTCTTATATGATTCCAACTCAAAAAAATTCTTTTAGCATTCATTACATATTTTTGTCATTATTTTTATTATTTCCTTTTCATTCATGAAATTGATGATATTCTCATACTGTTTATTTTCCAGGTGCTTGTCTGCATTCTTTCTGTTGTTGATGATACAAAACTTGTAACAAAGGTTAGTTTTAGGGGGCACAGTCCAACAATTTATATCCTCTGCTCAAAATAGAACTAGCAATGGTTTTCAAGTGAAATACTTCCTGTCATCAGGTGATTATCCGTGAGTTACAAGCAATCCTCAAGGAGCTCATAATTGATAAGGTAAGCACTCTTCAGAACGATGAGTCGCAGAGGACCTATCTGAAGCTTGGAAGTTGGTAATCTATTATAGTTTCATTTGCATTTACTTGTTGTATATATTGATCAGCTTGTTTTCTGTTTGGACCAATCAGAATGGAAGGCGCCCATTGTTGCAGCTACTTCATCCAAATTGTCCACGCTATTTTGCTCCAGATGATCTGGCTTCTCTCAATTTTTCGGTTCCTTCTCTCTGTACCAAGGCAATTTCAAAGCCAATGTCTTGTATATATATTATTGTAAATGCTTAAAACAGTAACTTACAAAACTTTATACATGAACTATTTTATAATCCTAGTTGAGAGAAATGGGTTGGCTGCTTCTTTTAAACAGTTTTTTTTTTTTCTCTTTTAATGGGGTATTAGAATTGGGACTGACCTTTCTGTAACGTAAACTATTCCGTTGGTGTGCAGTAAGGGATGGTCATACTCTTAATATCTTTCATTTTTTATGATCCTAGCAATCTAGTTTGTGGAAATAAATTTTGATGGTTGCACCCAGTGGTCCAAAATAATCATAAATGATATTGGGCAGTATCTGTATCATCTGAATCACATGACTTTTGATTTGAATCTCATAATTTGAATAACATGTTACAGGAAACAATTTAAAATTTATGTTCATACTAATTTTTACTTACAATCTCTCTCTCTCTCTCTCTCTCTCTCTAATTGTGTTGTAGGTCTGAAGTTGAGACAAAGTAACAGTTTGACTTTTTAATATTATGCACAATTTGTGATGATTAAAGACCATCTTATTGTACCATATTTTGTAACTTCTATATAAATTCATAAGCATCATCATCAAAGTCTTGATTTCATATTAAAAATAAATATCACACCATGTATTACAACCCAAACTTGTGGCTTATGATATCAATTTCCTTATAAAAAACATTACAATTTGATTAGACTTCCAGAGATTGATTAAGAAATTTGGGATTTCTTCCAGAGCACTGCTTTGGATATTTTCATTTTAATGTTATTCAAAAAATAAAATGCAAAGGAAAAAAAAAGGTACTTACAGCAGAAGTGGTAAACATAAACTGAAATGGTGAAATCAATTCTGTATTTTAGGTTGAAGAGTCGGAAGTTGCAGTGGGTGCAGACTCAGAGAAGAAAATGAAGTCTTCCAAACTTGATGGTCAGAAGGGTGCTGAGGATGAAAAGGATAATTTGCTATTAGTAGATGGAAGTAAAAAGGATCCCTCCTTACGAAGATTTGAACTCTTGGTTGATAGTGGGCTTGCTGAGGTTTGTCATTCTATTGCAGTGCCATGTTTTGAATGTTTTCTGTGGTATTCACTATACCATGGTCATTTCTGCGTATTAAGGTTGTAAATGTGGCTTATGGCAGTGTCAATTTTGAGATTGGATCCAGTCACAGATTAATTAATTTACGCAGTTATATTGTTTTTTTTTTTCTTTACGTGGTGGTGGAATTTATCATTGGCAAACCTATGATGCACTGTTACTGAACATGGATATGGAATTGGGGACATGATGCCCCTCATTCCTTAATCCAGGACATGGATATGGATACTGTTATCCTGTTCAAGATATACTTTGTTTGAGTTCTATGATCTTTTATTTGAAAGATTTTACCCCTGCTATCATTTCCTTTAATTTTGTTAAATAAGTTGTCCTTTCAAGCATGCTAAATGCCACACAAATTCCTATTTATAAAGCTATTTATAGGAAATTCATTATCGCATTTCTTTTTGTGTATGTCTAATGACAAGTATAATAAAATCTTTAAATGTAACTTACAAAGTATCCTACAAGTATTGAGTATTTGAGAGAGGTAGCTGTCTGACACTGCATTGAGCAATTATGTCCGGTCCTCTTAGAGCAAACCTTACCAGTGTGTTGTTACATGAAAAATTAGTTGTGATCATTTAAGAAAATGTAAATGGTATGGTTATTGTATCAGTTAATTAGCATTTTACCACACCCTTATATTACCATTGCACCATTGTATAGCATACTTTGTAAATTGTGAGTTGTATTCATAAAATTAGTTTCACCTTACCTGAATGTAATAT
Organism: Chimonanthus praecox; assembly: GCA_022113865.1. NCBI lineage: Eukaryota > Viridiplantae > Streptophyta > Magnoliopsida > Laurales > Calycanthaceae > Chimonanthus > Chimonanthus praecox. The sequence continues at coordinate 11,460,192 of CM039086.1, read as the reverse complement.
TCTGCTTGTCTAAATTGGACACTGAGAATATTATTGTGTATACACGTGCAATTGTTGTTAGCTTGCTTCATTTTTTCTGCTACTGGTGTTTATTTATTGTTGCCATGCTTCCAAAGTTCCTCAGTCACTAAACATGCAAATAACTAAACTAAAAAAAAAGAAGTATTAAGAGGCAAAGTAGCTTTATTAACCCCCTATCTCCTACTGTGTCTTTGCCTTTGCTTGTTATTTTGATTTTGTCACATTTATGCGAAGTGGGTTGTGGTTTGAGGAGTTTTAGTATTCTTATGCAGATTTAGTATTTAATATATATAGTGAGAAATGATCAAGTGTAGACCTGATCATAAAATGTTTTAAGTCTTGCATCCACCATCCATTTTTAATAATCTTATATTTCAAAATTATCCTTCAAAAAAAATCCTATATTTCAAAAGTTGAAATTTTAGCATTGGATGGTGGAGATGTAGGGCCTAACTTATTATGGTCGATCTCTTGCACTTGATCATTTCTCATATATAACATGCGCCCACACAGACATACACATAGACACACCCACACACACACACACGTGCACACACACACACGCGCATATATATAATGAGAAATGATCAGGTTATCTCTATGGGCAGGAGCTTGTCTTAGTATTTGTGATCTGCCGGTGTGTGTATCAGTATTGGTATCAGCCCAAGCACACTTGTGCAGAAGTGCAGACCTGTTCTTTGGGCCCAGTAAGGATATATGTAGTCCATGGGGGTGGATGGTATTGGTTGCCCTTGGGGATATTGGGCTCCTAACCCTTGATTTTAGATTATTAGTTTTAATGGGTTTATAAGATGTTTTTTTTTTTTTTGCTTTTCATTTCAATTTGGGTATTGGCTGACTTATTATGGTTAGGATATGGTTGTTTGGGGTTCAGATTAATTGCAACTCATGACTGTTTATGAAAACCCTCTCTCGAGTGCATTTGCAGGGAAAAAAATGCTTTTAATGTCAATAGTTTTTAAAATCTTAAAAATCTTACAATTTATGATTTGAATCAGTTTTTAAAAACTTACTCAACTTGATTGTTCAATGGGTCAAGTCAAATTGAAGACTCAATTGAGTTTCGACCAATTCATAAACTCAAAACTTTATTGAATTTATTAAAATATTATGGACTTAATTAAAATTGAACAAACAAGTAAATCTTTAAAAAATTATGGTATTATTATATATATATATGTATGTATGTTAAAACCAATATTATCAAACCTGGCCCAGCCCGCGGGTCAACCGTGACCCGGCTGAAACACGGGTTGGGTTATTTAAAAACCCTTCTGGATTAAAAACCCTCTGCGACTCGCAGGTCAACCTGGTTTATCTAATAAAACCGTGACCCTTAAAAACCTTTGGTTTCTTTAAATGAAGAAAATGAAGATGAAGATGTCGGTTCTTTTGGGAATGTGATTTTTTTATTATTAATTTTTGGTATTTATAATTGTGTTTGTGAGAGAGAGAATATATTTTTATGAAATATAACATTAGTTAATAATTTAATATTATTTATAATAGCATGGGTTTGACCATGTTTGACTATGGGTCAATCCAGTTGAACCTTATTTAACCCACCCTTCCTCCAAGATGGGTCACTCCACGTACCAGGTTTTAAATTATTGGTTAAAACTATAAAAAATAAAAATACTAAATAAAAAAAAAAATTAAAATATAAAAGGGAAAAGGAAAAGAAATTGGAAAAAATCCTGAAGAAATTGAAAGGGAAAGAAAAACAAAGAACAAAAAAATAGTATAAGAATCAAAAATAGAAAAAAAGAAAAGAAAATAAGAGAATACAATAAAATTTGAAAACTAAAAAATGGAAAATAAAGAAGATAAAAATATAAAAAATGGCAAAAAAATGTAAGAATAAAAATAGATAAAGAGGAAGAAAGTAAGAAGAATAGGAAAAAATGGAAAACAAAGAACAAAAACGAAAAAAATGGCAAAAAAGGAAGATAAAAGAAAAAACTTAAAAAAAGAAAATGAATAGAAGTAAGAATAAAGGGGCAAAAAGAACCTGGAAAGAGGTAATGTCTCCTTTTCACTTCCTCCATTTCTTGTCACACTCAACCTCTCCTATCAACCCTCTCGGACTCTCTTTTCCATGTGACTTCCATGTCCCTATACATGGAGACACTTAAAACAACACTTATGACTTGATTGATTCAAGTTGAGATACTTGACTTGTCTGAGTTTTCAGCTTGAATTGGCAAGTCAATGGAGTTGGTCAAGAACTCAAAAGTTCCTAAGGTTTTGCTCGAGTTTCTCGATTTTTTTATTGAGTCAAGTTGGCCTAGTAAAGATTTGAGTTTTTAAACCATGATCTGAATTTACAATTTGACAAGTCTTGTTCTTGAATTCCATTTTCTAAAAACCCTAAAAATTTTGGTTACATTTTCAATGTATTTATGAGTTTTGAATTCTCTTTTCTTTTAGAATTTGTCCAATTTTATTGTTGAAAAATTGGTATTATGTGCTTAACGTTACCAGAAGTGCCAACTCGTTAGTTGCTGAATTGGCTAAAGTTGGAAGGAGCCTTCCCATCAACTTGTCTTGTTTTTCTTTGTTGTGCTTTTGTCTTTCCTTGTTTAGGGGTTCAGCTTGTTTTTGTCTTTTCTCTTTAGCCATGTTTTTTTTTCCCATTTTTTTTTATAATCCTGAACGTTATTGACATATGATAATCAATTTTTATATATGATTAGTTGGTTCTTCTGTCCGCTTATAGGAAAGGGGAAGGTGGCTTGGATTGCATGCCCAATGGCCATTCTTTGGTCTATTTGGAAAGAAAGAACTGCAAGAATATCGAAAATAAGGCTTGCACCTTGGATGAGATTTTTGAAACCATCCGGTCACAGCTCTGTAGGAGTGTGGTTCATAACCATTTAGGAGAGTTGTTATTCTATTTTTTGATCCACTGAGCATTAAGCATTCAGACGAAGCTGAACTTTTAGGAATCAAAAGAGCACTTCTTTGGGTTAGACACAGGATTGGGAGCGTAATTATTGAGGGGGATTCGGTTCATGCTATCAAATGGGCTCATGTGAGGAAGAAACCTCTTGGGAGGTTGATCCCAGTGGTTAGGGAGATTTGGGGCTTATGTTCCTCGATCGATGTGGCCTTTCATCATGTCAAGAGATCCATGTCAATACGAGTGATACTTTGGTTGATTTATTTGATTATTGGGGTTTTTGGGTGGTTTTTCAGAATGACTTTGTATGTAATTTTGGTGTGCATTGGTATAACCCTCTTATACCTATCAACAATTTTTTTTCTCTTCTATTCCCATCAATGAATTTTGTTACCGTCTCAATTTTTTTATATATGATATTTTTTTTTTGAGATGTTTTTGTCATTTGTTTCATGACTTGAATGTAAAATGCATAGATTGAGAAAATATCTTTTTATTTTAAATTTTTAAAATATTTTTCTTTTTTGAGAAAATCATAAAAATCTTACAGTTCATAATTTGATCTCTGATTTGGTACAAATTGATGCCCGAAGTGGTTGACAATATGATTTTTATTTTTCAGAACATTGCTGGGTGTATTCTAATGCATCAGCTCACATGAGAAGTGGTCAAGCTAGTCATAATAGGATTTTTATTCTGGTCTATGCATTTTAGAGAGGGACTTATTCGTAGAATGCTGCTGAAATTTTCTCTAGATTTTGGTCTTTTCCTTTGTGGAATTAGTTCTGTAGTGTGATATTTTCATTTAATCAAGATGTGGCAAGGCTTTTGAAGAAGAGCAAAACTTAGACCTGTCTGCAGTTCTAGGAAGTCTGTTAAATAAGATGTATTTGCAGAACATTCTAAGTGTCCTGCAATTTTTTGTGCAGAGTCTCATTGACACATGTATTGAGAATGCTGGTGAGTTGCTTAGATCAAATTTTGGCCGAGAAATCATATATGAGGTAATATTTTAACCTTTAGAATGTGCGCCTTTTTCCCCTTTGTTTTGTTGTTTCTTCTGACTAGAGGCTTGAGTTTTATTATTGAACGCTTGCTTACCATAGTGTTAGACATTTTGTTTATTAAAATTCCTGCACCAAGCTCATATCTGCTGAAGCAGCTAAAATTCATTTGGTTTGACTTTGTTTATTTTTTTTTAACCTCATTTTGCTCAATGTCATTATGTAATTCATGCCATCTTGTTAGAAACATCCCCGGTGGTTGATAGCGGATGGTAATTAAGACAACACTGCTAGAGAATGTTAATTTGTGATATCATCTGCCATTCTAATGGGGTAAAAAAAAGGTAAAAATAAAAAGCTAGTTTAAGCATCTGCATGGTACCGTATGAATTGGTCCACCAGGAGCACTGGAATCTATCTGTTTACCAATCACTATAGTTGTTGCAACATGATAATTTTTAAAGAAAACGATTTGGATTTTATGATAAAATACAATTCTTTTTTAACTTTACAGTTTTTGTCATTTAAATGTTAGTTTTATCAAAATATGATTCCTCATTACAATTGAAGTCAATCAAACATTAGCCTTATAACCTATCCATGATCTCATGCAATTAGCAAGTCATGTACATGACTTTCTTTTTTGTAATAACAATGTTTAACATATATAAGAATCAAGTTTTATATATGATACTATCATCATTTATTTGTCATATTACCAATAATATTTTTGAATACCAAATGCATAAAATAAGAAAAACTTTTTCTTTACTTTTAAAATTTTGAAAGAGATGTTTACAGTTTTGAGAGAATCATAGAAAATCTTGTGACTTACAATACGATTTGTGCTTTGATACTGTTTGACGACCAGAATGATGATTTTCAAAACATTGCCTACCACCAAACCTTTTCATTTGTAACCAGGTTGCTACTGGGGGAGCTGGCAGTATTCTTCGACAGACGCTAGCAGACAAAGTGGATACCTTGCATGAAGCCATATCAGCTCTTGCTGCTCTTCCCAAGACGAAGGATTCAGAAGAGCATCTATTCAGTAACTTCTATTCCAGCAGGACCATCAAAAAATTGGTTCTCGACTGCCCCAGCTTTGCCACAACCCTGTGGAAGTCGGCATTACAAGGAAAATGTCAAACGTGGGCTCAGGGTCACAGGTTAGTGACTGCATCAGTTTTCTTATTTTTTGAGCAGGCACATACTGGATCAACATATAGTGTATTACATCTTATAGTCCATTTGTTCTTTTTACTGTTTCAGTGGTAAGGTGGTCTTGGCATTTTTGGAATCATCTGATTCCATGGTGAGAAATTTGGCAAGACTCGAGCTGCAGCCCCTGATAGATCGTGATATTCTTAAAGTTCCAGTGACCAACCAAGCAGAAAAAGAAGGCTGAGTCACAAGAATCATATCAATGAGAACCAACTTTCTGAATGTATTTTTTTGATGATTTTGGCATTGTAGACGGTAGGGATAAATAGTATTACCAAAGATATCCACTCGAAGAAATGAGCAATTTTTTCTTACATGCTCTTATCATGTATTTGTTATTTACGGGATAGAGAACCCAAAACCATGGAAGATGAATGCTAAACCCAATTCAAGGACCCCACGTTCTTGAAACAATTTCATTGTCATGAGAGATGGAGAAGTTGAATGCTTAACCCAATTTAAATAATTTGACTTGATTATCTTAGAAGATATAGATGTCTGATTCATGGATCCTTATTTCATTCTTCTGGAATCTCCTAAAAAATCATTTCATTTAATGAACCTAAACATCAGTTTAATTGCTTCCACATGGAGTGCTCATCATGTATATGTTCTATCTGCCTCTCTCTCTCTCTGCGCCTTTTGGGCCTAATGAATCGACTCCACAGGTGACACGAATATTTGCAGAAGCCCAAAGGTGATCCTGATTAATTTATATTTATTGGGAGAGAGTGCATACTAATTTAAAAATTTAGTCCAGCTCTTGGAGACAAATTTATGTGCTTTTGGTTATTATGCCTCCATATCTGACTTACAGATGTTTTTGGTTGAAAAGATATATTGTGGAATATGAAATCTAAAAGTCTTTTATAACACAAGAGGGGTTGGCCTGACAATTAAGAATCACCTTTTATGAAAGGAGGTCTTGACTTCGATTCATGCTCAACACCTTGAACATCCCTCTGGGCTATTTTCTATAGTTGTTTATCCGTTGTGTGTGGGATTGAGAGGTTTGTACAATGCCCTAAGGACTTGTCAAGTTAAAATGTCTAAATACAGGTGAGACCTTTAGATACCTTGGTCATAATCTAAGTTTATAAAATTTAGATGTTTGTGGTTGAAAAGATTTATCATTGTATATGAAATCTAAAAATCACTTCGAATCAATCAAGTTTATAAAATTTAGAACGCTTGAAATTAATTTCCTATAAAATTTATGACCTTATGAAATCATGGTTTGTCTGATAATCAAAACAATTTTGGACAAGGATTCATATTCAAACATAAAACTTTTGCAAGTAACATCAGTCTAGCACCATTGGTAGGAGTTGCTCATTTTTATTTGACTTTATAAAATTTTGAGTTACTAAATTTAGACCAAAAGTTCTAAAAAACATTCTAGAAGTCAGAGCATTATTATTTTTTATTTGATTTAAAATTTTCATTCAAATTATTTGACGCTATGATATTTGAATTGTAGAACTAGAAAACATGCGCTATTCAAATCCCATGGCGGCTTTGACTGAAACACAGGAAAGTTGAAAACACCGGTGGTCCGAGAACCACCCAAATCCACTACTTTGTGAAATAAACATTTTTTCTTTTAATTTACGTGTGGGAAATCACGGGATACCGAGCGTAAAACTTTCACGGGTGGACCCTTACCTCTAAGGCACACCAAAGTTAGATTATGGAAACTCGAACCTGTGATCTCTGCTCTCTGAGTGGGGAATAAAACAGCTGCTACACCCTTGTGAAATAAAAGTTGTAGTTGTTTTAGGAAAAAATGACTAATAATTATTGATTTATTTAGGAAAATAATATATTAATGAATAATAATTAGTTAAGAGTTCATCTATATTTTAAATAATAATTATTTTTAATATTAACATGAAATACATTATATAAGAAATCAACAATTTATTTGTAAAGTTCTAAATCAAGGAGAATTAATCACTCTATCAAGTTGAAGAGGAGTGCAAAAGCAAAATGTTAAGATTTGACCGAAGAATCTGAAGAAAACTTATTTTTAATTAATATTAGTTAAATTCTTCTAATTCATCACATCTAATTTTAAAACCATTTTTATTTTAGTCAATTCTCATAAATTATATATTTTAATTTTTGACATGATAAACATGTAAACAATCAATTCAGCGCACCAAATCTAGTTTTGAAATCTTTATTTCTATTTTCATCCAATTTTTTTTTGCATTTTTCCTATTTTTAACTTTCCATAGAATTATTTCAACTATAAATTAAAATGACAATCTAAATTTAATTGACGATGACCAAAAACTATCTATTTTGTATTAAACAAGGTAAAAAAAATATACATAAAATGACATGCTTAGATGTTTAGAATGAGATTTTAGGTTTCTTTTAAGCTCCCTATGGATTGTTGAGACGAGGGTTCTATCTTAGTAGAATCAGTCATATTCTCACAATTTTTTAATGTTGGACAATAAAGAAAAGACAAATAAATAAAGTCAGAATAATATAGACGTATACGCTATGATGGATTAGTGGTTTGACCCTCAATGGTTGAGTTAAATGGATGTAATTTAAAGATAAATTTGATAGACAGTGAGTAGGAGACAAAGCACAACGCAATGCGTACAATAGATGAATATTTAAAATACCAAAAAATGGAAATTCAGAGAAAATGTGGATTTTAAGACTTAAACACAAAAATACAAAACATATAATCAAATATAGAGGAACATCATTGAGCCAACACACAGACCCAACCTAATCAACCCAACAAAAAAAAGGGTTCAGGTTATGTATGTATGTTTTAGAAAAAAAATTAATTCAACCTAAAGTTCGGTAGACGAGCCTTGGTGCTGACCTGACCTAACCTGATTAAAGATATTTATATTGATACCATATTAACTTTAGTAAAATGATTTTAATAACCATGTATCTCAGATCTTAAACTTCCCTTCATTTCTTGAACAACAATGCCCCAAAACCACAAAGCCTTCCACTTTCATTTTATATTGTTATTTTTCTAATTTCCATATATTTAAAAAAAAATTAGATTCGATGATGATAAGCAAAATGAAATTATGATTAAGTCAGGTAAAACTTAAAAAGTTCAGTTAAGAAGAAACTATTATTATATTTTAACTGATTCAACTCAAACTCAGCTTAATTTGACTCGTTGTAATTATCACTTCAGTGATTGTCCAAAGACTGCATCATTGTTTTTTCAAAAATTCTGAAAAGAATATAGAACATCAAGAAAATCCTGAGTTTCATATATAAAAATTTAATATAAATATATTTTCTTGTTATTAACTGTAACTGAATATTGAATCTGAATAAAAAAATATTTTTAATATCTAAATATGCTTAGATGTCACCTATTTATTAGATGAATGGGTGCTTACGATCGGATCCCTGAATTTCGGGAGGCCTGTGGCTTCTCTCTTCTCTCCGACCTCTCTCTTCTCCAAGTTTCCCTGTCTCTCCGGCGGCGGTCAAGCGTCTTAACTCCCAGTAAATATCGACGATTCGCGCGTCAGATTCCGGCCGTGAGTTCTGTAAACTTTTCCTCTACTTTTCTTCTTTATACGGGTTACTTGGATCTTCCTCAAATCACTTTTGGTGGGAAAGAAAGGGAAATTCTTTTCATGACATTGTCTTCCCTTACGTTTATAAAAAAATCAAGCTTACTTTCATCCATTCTGCTTATTCCACTGTCATAATAACTTTTTACCATTTTGGTGTCATCCAAACGCACTCTACATCACTCCATTTTTTGTTGTAATCAGGTGTGTGTGTTCGTATATAGGTGTTTGTTATTTAATGAAGGATACCACCCTTCTGTTCGTGGTTTGATAAAGAAGTTGTTTGGATCGCCACATATTTATCCTCCAACAGATGGGAAAGTGGGGTTTTGATGTTGGTTTGTTGACTGTCCTTTTTTCTCCCTTCTTCATTGCAGGATCGAAGATGGCAATGTTTTCTGCCTCACGCCGCATCTTATATTCATCACCCATGTTGCGTTCCACTTATGTTCGGTTGATGTCAACATCGTTTAGGGAGGAGAGAGATACATTTGGCCCCATACTGGTTCCATCTGACAAGTTTGTACTCTCTCTTGTATACAGGGATTAAAATCTCGGTATCGGCCGAGAAATTTCTCTCTCCTTTTTTTTAATTTAAACCACCAGTATCAGGTGATATATAAAGGTTTTAAAAACCGATATATATCGGCCACGTATCGGCCGATATTTAAATCCCTGCCTGCATATATGTTAATTCTTCAATGATAATTTGAAATGCTTGTAGATTTCTCAGTTTTTTTTATTTATGATGAGGAATTTGTTTGTTATGCACTCATCAGGCTCTTTTATCAATTGTCTTTTGTTTATGAAGTACATTTGTTGCAAGCAATTTTCTGATAATTGGATTGCATTGCAAGATTTTTTTACATCTTGAATTGAAAATCGTGAATCGTAAATCATAGCATTGTACAATTCTCAAGTTCCCCCAAGCAATATATAAATATATGAAATATCATAAAAAATATCCAAAAAGTAATAATATGAGAAAACTTCTACTTTTCATTCAGTGATAAGTGAAGATGCATATAATATTGCAATATTCCAATGTATAACTATTGGATTGAAACTTAAAAAAAAAACCAGTACATTGAAGTTCAGATTTCAATGTTCCAACTCCAAGCCACTTTACCAATATTCTCCAATTATTGTTGTAAAAGAGCCAACAATAAGCTAAAAACCCTTAAAAATCCATAGACCTGGGCTCTCATAAAACAAGCCAAAAAAGAAAAAAAAGAAAAAAACCCATCAAAGCCAAAAATGGCATACCTCAAATTCCAAATAGCTACAAATTTTCATCCATGGGTATTGTACACTTTCTAGACTGATATGAATTGTTCCTTTTATGATATTGTATGAATTTGCAGGATTTGCTTTGCATATTGTAAAATTTTAATAACGTTAGTTTTCAAGTTGGTCAAATTGCCATTTTTGCATCTATGCTTTATTTATTTATTTAGTTCATCACGTGGTATATGAGTAAGTCTCTCTCATGATATACATGGATATATTGAAAGCACATGAAGTTTAGGTTGCTTTCAGATATGTTTAATTTTCTAGGGTTTTGGAATGCTTTTCTTCTATAAATATAAATAAGAAAATTACATATTGAGAAACATGATTTGGAGTAGCAAAGGATTAGACCTCACAATACGTATACATTGTCCATACTGTTCCTAACATATTTTTTTGAGAGGTCGCATTGCTTCAAAATATGATAGTCAGATACAAGCAACAAAGTATCCAAGTTAGATATTACGATAGGTGCATCATCATTGTCATCAACAACCGTTTATCCCATTTATTTAGTGTTGCCACTCAAATTGTGATTTGTCAAAATTTTCTTATAGGTCGATTGCCCACTTGATGCCCGTAGGTATAAAAACGTAAACTATCCCCCCTCCACTAATCCTTGAACTTTAGGTATCTCTTTAGTTTTAACTTTGTTCCACTAGTTATTTGGAATTTTGTGTAGACAATACCTATAGAGATATCTGTGAATATTACCTAAATTTAATAATCCAATTTCTTTATTTGATGTACATCCACTATCTTTTACCCTCTTGTAAAGTTTGGTTGAAACCAAATTTTTGGCCTTGGAGAACTGAAGAAAGTTGGCCGGTATTTCGGTCATATCAGCTATATAAGTCAAAATTTGTAAATAGGTGAATCACTGAATTTCTGAAATTTGCGAAAATTTTGGTCAAAATTTGACAAATTCAGCTGATACAGTTTTTCCAAAAAAAAAACTGTGTGTTTTGGTTCATGACTAGGCTGAAAAGTTTGGGATGTCAGCTGAAATTTGTTACTGAGGTTTTACGTCATGTTTGACATCCTTACGATAAATTTTATGTTTGTGGTCTGTGATGAGTTATATTGTGGTCGAGCCACCTTCAAGCAGCAATTCTTTTAGGCTTTTATCTATGGAATCTCTTACTTTTAGCTGATTCCATATGGTTACAGTAAGCATCTAACGATTAATAAAATCTTAACAAACTTGTAAAAGAGTTCCCATCCTGCCAGTTCTGTTTTCACGTGGCATTTAACCCACTTGTTTCATTGTTTTTGAAAGTAACCCACTTGTTTCATTGTTGTTGTTCAGATTGTGGGGGGCTCAGACTCAAAGGTCATTGCAGAACTTCGACATTGGAGGAGAGCCTGAGAAGATGCCTGAACCAATAATCCGTGCCTTTGGCATCCTTAAGAAATGTGCTGCCAAGGTTTCTTTCAGTTTTAATTTCCAAAATGCGATATTTACACTTTCCAAGATGCTATATTTCATGTTACTTTTATTTCCCCCTTTTTCATGTCACTAAATGTCAAACTTCTTGTTATTTGATAATGGCCAACAAATCACTCCATCCTCTTGCTACACACACACACCCACCCCATCCAAACCCAACCATCTACAGTAAAAAAAATTTTAGGATCAGAGAGAATGATTTGTTAGCTCATTATCTAAAATTGTCTTTTATTGCTGATCTGTCATAAATGTATAAAATAGTCTTGATTTGTTGGGGGGCAATATCTTTTCTTTAATGGAAACTTGTTGGTAGTCCAACTCATTCCACATCACTACTCATGAACTGTGTGATATCCTTGCATGTGATTGTTCCCTCTCCTTTCAATCTCAATTGATGTAAATCCCTAAAGGCTTTTAAATATTCAGTACATGTATATTTGGCGCATTTGGATTCAGAGAAGGTTTTTAGGGCTTCTTCCAAGTGGGGGATCGATCCTCATTGTGGTTCTCTTGTCCATATAATAGGGGCTGGAAAGTAGCAGAGCATGTATTCTAGGGTAAAGAGGGGAGGAGCGTGGTTAGAATTCGCTGGTTCAAGAAGTAAGGGAATCAATGTGTGATTCATCTACTGGAATTTCTAGCCAAAAAATCACCTAATCATGTGCTTGCAGTTCACCTCCTTTTCTCTATATTCTTCCCAATCCATACAGACTGATAATATTTTCTGTCATTCTACTAACTGTTTTATGGCCTAGTAGTTGCACTCCATGCAGCTTTGTTTTAGGTTTATATTGGCTTTCGTTGTTCTTTGTTTCTTGAATGGTAAATATAATAGAAGTGTCTTCAGTCTTGTTCTTTGCTTCATGTACGATTTTCCTTAGTGAAATGTCTTTGGTTGCTTATTTAAAAAGTAATATAGTAGGTTTTTTGCATAGTAGCCAAAGTGCAAGGTGCAATTAAGGTGCCAAGAGCTTTCAAAGCTTAAGGCACAAGTGTAATTTTTCTAGGCGCATTTATATAGATACTTCAAGCAATATCTGTGGGTTCACTAATTTGTATCCTTGTTTCTTCAATGTCAGCAAAATAAAGTCACTCATCCAAAGGGCCAAAGTATATTGTCAATAAACTGTATGTGTTTGCATTATATGCATGCACAAGTAATATTATATATTAACTATTAAGTGGAGTTTTCAATCAAGTGATACTAGTAATTATTTCATGTTGACCATAATATTTACCAGCTATAAAAAAAACTAATAAAATAGTTTTATTATTGAAAAAGTTTCTAAAAAAACTATGGTTAATTAAGGTGAGCTTGCCTGAAATCTAGGTGAGGTGCTTAATTGTCTAGGTGCAGACTTAGGCTCGACCAAGGCGCACCTTTGATTGCCATGGCTGTTTGCACTAGGAATGGAAATGGGCAGGGCCTCTACTTTGCTGAGCTTGGGCACTATTTTCATAAGGGAATGATGAGAAGCTCATAATCTCTCTCTCTCTCTCTGTCATTCTAAAGACCCACTAGTACCAGATCTGTTCAAAAGAAGAGCAAAGATGTTCTGATTTCCAGATTTTCTTAATGAGGATCAAATATATATGAGCAATGAATGTATTTAGATTAATAAGAGACAAGACATATGTAGTGAGCATCAAATCCTCAACATCTTTGTTGTCAAATCTTGTGCCTACACACCCTCTCCTCCCTTTTTTGCCTTTGATTCCTCAAAATCCATCTTTTCCCCACATCCACTTTTTTCCTTTTATTGCCTTTGATTCCTCAAATCCAGGAGAGATGTTGCTGGTAGTGAAGGGATGAGGATGGATGGGGAAATGAATCCTTTCAGGAGAGGAAGGACGACAATGGGACTTGGGAATTGAGATTTTTACGTTTTAGCTCCAGTTAATTGTCCTCTATACATAGACATACTGCACAGGCTTCAAGGTTCTGAGCTTGGCACTATATAAGCCTGAGCCTGGCTTTATAGTCTATCAAGCTTGAGCCTGAGCTCGGAGATCAATTGGGTGGTGAACACTCCTATTACAGTATGATTATCAAATGCACTCCTCAGCGTTAGCCCCTGTCACTTGTCGTGTCATTTCATATTCTTCTTTTCTCTTCTTGTGACAAAGGATAATATGGTATAGTGTAGTTCTTAAAACCACTATTAGGGCTGTCAACAAGCCAAGCTGGCTTGTGAAGCAGCTCAGTTGACTGACGCTTGAACTTCAGCTTGGCTCATGGGTTATCTAAGCAAATTGACCTTCACTTGATTAGATTTTGAACTGAGCTCATGCTAAAGTATGTTCAGATCAGCTTGTAACATTTTATTATTATTTAAATAAAGATTAATACACACATAGGTTTGAATTGTATGTCTTTCCCCATAAGTCGTAATTTGCTTATCAACAACCTTCATATGTTGGCTGTGGGACCATGAGTAGGTTAAAATCTTTTCATGTTAACCTCATGCATACTTGAGCTCAGATTGATTTCTACTCGAGCTTGAGGACGTTGCTTGAGGCTTGTTATGTTGAGCTTGAGCTTAAGCTAGCTCAGCTTGTTTACAATGCATCGCTCTATCTATTTCATTGTTTGAGGTTGTATATGGGTATATTGCAGTCCTTCGTACTGTTCTGTGGTAGACACTTTCTTTTTATCGTAATTATGGAGATAAGCACCTCTTCTTTAGGAATTGATTAGGGATCCTGGCAGATCTTAATTTATTTAGGTAGGATCATATTTACATATGGGTTGATGATCTATAGGATATATAAGTTCTATTCAGGATTTTCCTTTGATTCTTCTCCTCCTAACTCATATTTCCTTTTTAATCCAAGGTTTAAGACTCTAAGGAACTCTTCTTGTTCTTCATGCTGTCCTTAAGGTACATGTAATTTTTTACGTTGCAGGTAAATATGGAGTATGGTCTTGATCCGTCTATTGGTAAGGCAATAATGCAAGCTGCCCAAGAAGTTTCTGAAGGAGAGTTGAATGAACATTTCCCACTGGTCATATGGCAGACTGGCAGTGGGACGCAAAGCAATATGAATGCAAATGAGGTCAGTGCCCTAAAAAAGTCACGCTTCTTGAAGCTCTGTCAGATGCTAAGGATATGGGACTATGTTACATGCTCTATTTATTTAAACTATTATATTTGGTATAGCATGTGTTTTATGTTCATGCAATTTTGATGTTTTCCAAACAATCTTTTGCCTCTTTTCTGCTAATGTCATATTTACGTTGGTCATTGCTGATTTATCCTGATAGCACAACTATGTTGTTTTACTGAATAATTTTCATGGGTGACATCCAATAATGTTATTCAATAGAGAACTATGAGAAGACAAAGTATGTTTGGCTTAGATGCATATGCTAGGATAGACATGAGGTGTGACAAAAAAAAGGAATAAGTATAGGATGTGGTCTATGGGTGGCTGCTAAAGAGGAGAGAAAAAGAAGAAGGAATGGTGTTCGAGATGATCATTTGTGTTGAAGAATTATAGGTAGTCCCTTTCTAAGAATTGAGTGTAAGTGCCCCGGTTCGTCCGAGTCACCCTTATTGTCAATTACGTGACTCAGTTGGAGTTGCCTTGGAAGTATGTGAAGATCTATTATGCAATTGAAGAATCTACACCGAATACGTTATTGGCACACAGATAGGTGAACCTTAGGAGACCTTACGCTAAGTCAAAAACCTTAGAAGTCAATTGGTCATAAACTGGAAAATAAGAATTTAATTGACTTTTAGCCTCGAGGCCTTGTGCAGTTTGTCGAGGCCTCGCAGCCAGTCTTGTGCTGAGTTGTATTTTGGACAACTATAACTCAGCTGACCCTGTGTCTTGCTGACTGAGTCTCTTACAGATTTAGAAAATTAAATTTGTAGTCCTTTAATTAGGAGTTTATTATGATAATAAGATATATATCCATATGTTGAAATGTTAACTGCCACCGCACATGTTTTTGAATACATAACCGTTGGGAGCTGGCTGTTCTTGATATAAATGGAAAGGCTCCTCCATGAGATGTAAGATGATTTACAATCATCAATCTCATCCTTGATTGATGACTGAGATAAATTAACTGTCAATTATGCACGGTGGCATCTTAGTTGGCTGGATATTAACTGTTTGAAAGACAGAATAACTTATGCAGATTTCTGAGCTGTCTTTCCATGTTTACCGCCACGAGGCCTCATTTGAATCCTCAAGGCCTCGTGGGCGTGATTGGCTACAAAAATGCAGACAGTCTTATGTATAACAGTAAGCTGCATGAAATGACCACCGATTCACACAGAGAACAAATTGGAAAAATATAACAGTGTGACAAGAGCAATTAACCTCCTCCCTTTACATCCTTCTTCATTATCTTCTTTCATAGATGTTTGGGTAATCAATACCCCAGTTCTGATGAAGCTTAAGATGTTCACATAGGATTTTAAAACTAGTCATATTCAAGTCCTATACTACTATGCCGATAATCACTCTGATGGAGCTAATCTAATGGAAGGAGCACACAGATCAAGTAAAAAAGAAAGCACTTAAAGGAAAACAAATAAGGCACAAGGCAAGTATTTCTTCTTCATTTTATTTCAAATATTGTAAAGTAGATTAGAACAGTGTATTCGAACCACTCTAAAAAATATTTGTAGAGGATTAGACCGATTGAGTTGAACCTCTATAAAAAACTAGGTTGTACTATTTGGATGTGGGACCCATACATAGTATATTTTAGTCGACCCTAGAGTTGAGAAGTCTGACAATGGACGTAGGTTTGTTGAAACCGAACCACTATAAAATATCTGTGTTTATATGTGGCTGATTCTTTGAATAGATTGCTTGGATTGAATACTATTTCACAGGCACACACTTATATTGATCGGTCAGTTTTATTAAGCAGTTATTCATTTCACGGTGAAAGGGTCTCATTGAATAATTCATACACTTAGATTAAAATTCAGTTGAGAAATTTTAAAAGGGAATTAAAATTGAAAACCGACCTATTCACCCTCCTCTAAGTCGTGAATTACTCTAGTAACGGAATTTCATTGAGGACTGACTATCTGCTGTCATAAGGTACTAGGAGAACTAGAGAAGTCGAAGGTTAACTTGAACATGAATTGTAGTTACATGTGATGTGTTGAGCTTCAGAATGACAGAGATTTGTCCATAAGCATTGCACTAAAACATGTGTATGAACTCAAAAAGCAGATACTCCAATGCTCATCTTATGGGTTTTTTTCTCTTCAAAACGCTAATTATGGAGAAATCCTATTTATACATTACTGGATTGATCATGGGCAGACCAAGTCCAGTTGGATCCTGCAGGTCACTTGGTTATCCGATGACACTTGGGGGTTTTCCTTCCTTTTCTTATATTCTTCATTAAATGGTTGTTTTACTTTTAGTTTGACCTTTCTAGGATACTAATTCATCATTATTATGTGTGTGTGTATATATATATATATGCGCATTACTTTCTGATCTTTACAGGTCATTGCAAATAGGGCATCCGAGCTTCTTGGCCACAAACGTGGTGAAAAGTCTGTGCATCCAAATGATCATGTTAACAGATCCCAGTCTTCAAATGATACATTCCCAACTGTAAGCATGTTTCATTTTATTTTTATTTTTGGTAAAGCAATAGAAACATTTTATTGCTTAAAAAGCATTACAAAGTCAGTATGTAAGAATACTTTGGTGCAACTAAGATCAGAGAGTTTTTAAAATTTTAAGAACAGGAAAAAAGAAACAAGCAAGGCATAACTTTAGAAGCCTAACAACTCCAACGGGTTATCCCAATTGGTTTGGGAGCAAGATCTCTAGAGGGAGGTCTTGGGTTCAAACTATGGAAGCTCCAATGAAGGACCACTTCCCATGGGAATATGTATAGAGTAAGGTCCCATCGATTTACCCAGTGTGTGCGGATAGGGGGTTTTCACACACTCCGGAGGTCTAGTTGGGTGCGACACCTGGACACCTCCGGACCTTAAAAAAAAAAACTTTAGAAGCCTAACTGAAATAGTGAACTTTTAGTTCACTCCTGTTTTTGCTAAAGAATCCGTGTTCCCATCAGCATCTCAACTCACTTTTCCTGTAGTTTCATTAAGAATATTCTTCAGCTTATTTCTGATGCTATAGGAACCATCTTAAGATTCATCTTTCCCTTTAGAAGCCTAACTGAATGCATTACTTGAGCCGCCTTCTTTGATTACTCTTTTTTTTTCTGAAGTAGTAACAAAATATTAACAACCAACTCACTCTATGATGACTTGTCCTTCAAAAGATTCCTTGAAAATCTTTAATACTGCTTTAATAGTTTTGTTTCATTAAAGTTCCCTATCCCCGCTGGTCCTAGAAAGACTAGAGAGTGTTAGCTTTGTGGTTGCTACGACGCACAACAGCAGGACCAGGTTTCCTCTGGGTGTTCTGCGGCACCATCCACATTCAATTTTAAGCAGCCAAATGGTGGCAGAAAAGAAAAGAGTGTGAATCACATTCTAGTGCGCTGTTGAGCACTGTGTCGTGTTCTTTATATGTTCTAACATATGTAAGTTGGTTGCAAGAGTGTTTGTCAGGGGCCAATTCATATCTGTTCTTTTGATAGACTTTGATGAAATGTTTTATAAAGTTTGGGATGTCTGAGTAATAAAAACCTATGAGAAAGTTAATCCAAAGTTTTCTTTGAGAACCATGTTGACATTATTTAATTTGTGTCTAGAATGGCTTTTTGTTGGATTGTGGCGTCCTTCCTGCACGTGCTTATTTTTTTTATTTGTACTATAAAATGGCTTTTGTTCTAGGTTATGCACATTGCTGCAGCAGTTGAAATAAACAGAAGGTTCATACCAAGCTTGAAACAGTTACACTCTTCACTGCATGCCAAGGTTATTGTATTTATTTTCTCTCTAGCTCATTGTAATTAAATGTTTGTCTACTTCACATTATGCAAATGCTGGTTACGGCTGAAATACCCCATTCCTTTGAATTTGCTTGACATGGGTCTCGCACAATTGCTAGCTGAACTGTTTGTAAGCTGTGGAATGGTTGAACCAGCACAGATGTCAACAAAATGATTACTTTCTTTCTTTAGACTCATTTTCTGTATTTTACCAATTTTTTCACTACATTGAAGTATCAATTGGATACCAGATCGGAATGTGTCCTTAGTTTCTAGAAATGTAACTCTGTTTGCTAAACATTTCAATATTAGTATTCATATCTGGATCATTCGCTGTTCCTATTTTGTTCAGATCATCTCTTTCTCCCTCACCAAGCCATGGCAACGGAGTTTCTGTAAATTTACTGGCATCTACTATTGTGTTCTTGCTTTTGCATTTATCATAATTTTCCTTTACAAATATGTAGTATGATCTTCATTACCTTATGCTTCAGATTTTTTTTCTCTTTACCAGTCTGTTGAGTTCAAAGACATTATCAAGATTGGACGTACACATACTCAAGATGCAACACCTTTAACCCTTGGGCAAGAGTTTAGCGGCTATTCTACACAAGTAAGTTTTTCTGTTAGCTTCAGTTGTTAGATGGCCCATATTTCGCAAGATGTAGAAATCCACAGTTCTAACTTATGTGCACACAGAAGAGGGGAAAATTATGATGGAATGCATACTCATGAAAGGACTCTTTGCAGGTGAAATATGGAATTGATCGTGTCAATGGTACTCTTCCACGCATGTATCAGGCATGGAACTCAGTTATTTTCATTTAATTGTGCATTGACGTGTCTTTTATGGTTCTTACATTCAAAATTATTTTTTGAGCAGCTTGCACAAGGTGGAACTGCTGTAGGAACTGGGTTGAATTCAAAAAAAGGGTATGCATTTATATGGCATTTAAATTGTAATCTTTCTGTTTAACGGGTTGAACAGAACATATGATTTTGGTTGGGTGTTTAGGTTTTGCTTTGATGTCTACGGATGTCTCACTGCATATGTTTCCCTTTACAATGTGCTCGTCATTGCCATATAGCATTTTTTGTGTTATTTATTTATCGTTGCTCTATTTTATTCATTTTTTACCACCAATGCTGCTTGCTTATATTTGAGTAAAAGGGGGATACACTTGCACTAAAGTAATCGACATTGTTCCTTTTTATTTTTAAGAAGTTGAATTTTTCAGGTTCTTTTTTCTTTGCCATCACAATCTGTTTATGTTGGTCAATAGATTATCTATTTGGTATAGACTGCTAGAGAGAGATTGATTATCTACTGGTGAAGTTTGCCAGTTAGAGTTTTTGGTTGGTTGGTGGGTGGGGGTGGGGGTGGTCTTGGTCTCACTACAAATAAATGACCAAGTGCAGGTCTTGGTCTTGTAATACAAGCCTGAGATCTGATGGTATGGTGTACTGACAGGAATGCAACAGAAAGGGAGAGATGGTCAAGTCCCTGGATAACTTTTCTCTTACGTTATTCCTAACAAACCTCCCATATATCCTGCTTCTTTGTTTTTTTTTTTTTAAATAAGTTTCAAATAACAAAAATAGAAACGTACAGTACCAAAATTCTAGTAAATCAGATATCTAATTTTCTTGTTAAGATTTATCTTTGAAAAAAGGAGAGGCAAACTCCTGCTTTCTTTGGACCCTCAATAATAAATCCAATTATTTCTTTGAATAATATAGAAAATGGCATAATGGAGTTCCCAAATCAAGATGGGTGAACAAATGGGTCACAATGTGATTTCAGGTCTCAGTATACGGGCTTTGTTCTGCACACTTATGGGCTGGATCTAATGGACATGGGTCTTCTTTTAGGATTTATACAACCAGTCCCTGCCTGTATCAGTATTGTTATTACCTGGGTTTTTCATGCTTTATATTCAATTATTTGAATTTCGTGGCAGGTTTGATGTTAAAGTTGCTGCAGCAGTAGCTGAAGAAACTAACCTACCATTCATCACAGCTGAAAACAAGTTCGAAGCCTTGGTTAATTTCTAAACTGCTAAATATTTCTCACTTGTTTGGCTTACAGTAAAAAGCTTATGTGCCGGTTTGATTATATCTATTGGTATATAGCTCTTCTTACACAATGGTGTTTATCTTTTGAATACTTGATCTTTCTTTACTCATTTTATAACAGGCAGCACATGATGCCTTCGTTGAAACTAGCGGATCCCTGAACACTATATCAGCTTCTCTTATGAAGATTGCAAATGATATACGGCTGTTGGGAAGGTATCTGTCTTTTGTTTCGGCAATGTTAGTATCATTTGGCTATTTTGGTGAAGTGACAACATTTGGTGAAAGTAGGCTCTGTCCTTTCTTTGTCTTATTCCTGGTGTTCGTTCTATCTATGGTACCATGTCTATGTTTGGCTAAGTAGCCTTGGGCATTTTCTGGACCCCTTGTATTTTTTTAGCATTTTGGCAATTTTGGCTGTATTCTGTCTTTCTAATAAAATTATGTATTCTTGTTGTTGGGAAATGACTTTTTGGGAATTGACAATGTTTTTGTAATCCAGTGG
Source organism: Chimonanthus praecox (assembly GCA_022113865.1). Lineage (NCBI taxonomy): Eukaryota > Viridiplantae > Streptophyta > Magnoliopsida > Laurales > Calycanthaceae > Chimonanthus > Chimonanthus praecox. The sequence goes on along the minus strand of CM039086.1, from coordinate 11,439,229 downwards.
TCCTAGGTGTGGCCTTGGGGAACTTATTTTACCTGAAAATGAACCAGGAAGCAGTATCATGCCTGTAAGCTCTTTGAATCAACTGCGTTTGTTCAAGTGATATTTGAAAATATATACTATTGATATGATATGGTATACCAAATTAAGTAATAATCTGTTTGTGTATAACTTCAGGCAGTTGCCCTTTTGCTTTCTTTGTATTCCAAATTTGACTTAGATTTTTTGTTTTGATTAGCTTTCTTTGTTTTGACTTGGGTTTATTCTCTCTCAGGGGAAGGTTAATCCTACTCAGTGTGAGGCCCTTACTATGGTTTGTGCTCAGGTGATGCTGCCACTCTTTTGTTATTGGGTGTTACGACACTATGAACAAATGCACAAATCAATACCCAGTATTTGTTTAATTCTTGAATGACCCAATAATGCTTTTCAAATTATAAAATAGAGTTTTCAGCCCAAAAAAAATGATCAAAAGAGTTGTTACCTTTGATAAAATGGGCGTCACATTTGTTAATGGGAAATAGTCCTGATATGAAAATTACGAGGCTTACGAGTTGAAGGTACAAGGTGGAGGGGGAGGCCACTAAAAACTTGGGAAGGGATATATAGGGGCTAAATATGGAGTGGCGGAGGTTATGGTTTATGAACTATTAGATTAGAAGACGTACATCTCGAAGTCCAACCCCATATAGATGGAAAAATGTTGTTTGATGATGATGATAGATGATCTTTGATAAAATGGGAAAGAAGAAATGACACAAAATTGTTCATTTAGTTTGGTTCAACTACAATTATAATTTACACTTTTGAAGATTTCTTTTCTTTTCTTTTCTTTCTTCTTCTTTTGAAAAGGATCTTTTGACGAAATATGAGGGAGAATTTCTAATGTCTGTTGTTTTGGACTTCAGGAAGTTTCCTCGGTATAGGGTCTCTTCATACATTTTGACTAATGAGAATGTGTAACTTCACTTCTGTGTTGAGAAGGGACCTCATTTCTCTTGAGCCATTTTGCTGGAATGTATTGATGCATTCTTCTTTTGGCAGATGGAGGGGATGTCTTGAATTTCTAACTGCAACTGTTGTTATCATAGGAAGCTCGGATCTGGGAATGTCGTCCTGATACATACCTTTTGTCCTGGGAAGTTGGTGCCTATTTTAAAATGTTTCATGCATTCTGTGCATTTTTCTGTTAGATTTGGTGGAATTGCCTAGGCCTTTTGGTATATGGCAAAGTTTATAGAGGATACTTGCATTTTATTGATTTCTTGATATTGAATGGATCATAGGATTTTCAGGATCATGTAGTTTAAGTGGAAATTGTTGGAACAATGGCAATCATGCTATGGTTGTTATATCCTTCTATCTACTATCTTTCTTCTTGTAAAACATTTATTTAACTTTTATGTTGAATGAATTCCTTGTCTCCTCATCTTGAAATGAAATTGATGATTTCCATGTCTTCTGTAGGTCATGGGCAACCATGTGGGAATTACAATTGGTGGATCAAATGGCCATTTTGAGCTCAATGTGTACAAGCCACTGATTGCTAGCGGGCTTCTACGTGTATGTTCCTTTTTTTTTTTTTTAAAAGTAGCTCTATGAGTTATCTCTATTTGGGAAAAATCAGTATTAGTGGATACTTGGAAATCAACATTTGTTTTAGCCATTGGCTTTTGATAATATTGCTAGTAAATGTATAAGTAGCAAATAAGTTGATTTTTATGGACAGTCACTTAGGTTACTTGGGGACGCATCTGCTTCCTTTGAAAAGAACTGTGTAAGAGGAATTAAAGCCAACCACGAGAGGATTTCGAAGCTGTTGCATGAGGTAATACACGTGTTAAACTAGTTTTGCAGCATGCAGTGACAAATTATTGAAGTTACTGATGAAATGTGTCCTCTGGATTTCATCCAAATTTTTGGATTTGCAGTCCCTGATGCTTGTTACATGTTTAAACCCTGTAAGTTGATAGATTTTTCATTGTATATGATTTTTTTTTTGTATTCGAGTCATCTCTAGTGTGGTATGATAAGTTACTCTTTAACACATGGAATTCTCTTCCAGAAAATTGGTTATGACAATGCTGCAGCAGTTGCCAAGAAAGCACACAAAGAGGGGACTACTCTGAAGGTGATGATGAATCATGATACAGCATGCATGCACACATGTTTGGTTTGCTACTGGGCGGGTAACCCATAACCTTCTTTGACCAGCCTCATTCAACCTAGCTCAGGATAAGTATTTTTCCTATGATTTTAGCCTGGGCCTGAGCTTTGGTTCCAAGAATTGAATCCCAGGGTGGGGCCTTTTATCTGCTTAAGACTAGCTCTTTTAAGTCCTATTGGTCTGTGCATTTTACTAGTGATCATGGCTGGGCCTGTGTTGGTAAGATGGTTTGGAGATGCCTCAGCTCAGTCTAGTTGCAATTCTACTTGATGCTTTCTGCATTTGTAAGAATGAAATTGGTTTGTTCCTGCTGATTCAATTAGAAACTTTTTGAGTTTTTTAAAAGGATAATGATAAATTCTATTAAGCAAAATAAAATGTTTGCATTTCAGCTGTCCATAAAGACAATCTAATGACCAGCCAAAACAACAACAAAAACACCTAAAATGGCTGTGCTTGCACACTAACATAGGTGCCCTTACAGATCCTTCTTCTTTCTCCCATCTTTTATAACACCTCTCTGTATTTGCTGTATTGGTCTGAGACTAAGATTTCATTTAATTCATTTGCTATAGTTCTGAATCTGGTAACCAATGATACAAACTTTATGGTGATGCTTTATTTGGTACTTTATCTTGAAAAATCCTTTAATTTCTTCGTTTCCATACCTCACACAGTGGAAAGCAATACTATTCGCCATAAATTCTGTCCCCATGCAAAAGTTGTCATGACTTGGTTATTGGTTCAGAAAGGTTAACGAATAATCATCATTTATTATTAACAGGAAATGAAAAACACTAAAGCAAGTTAAAAAGATAAAAAAGTCTACTAATATAAATTACAAGTGACAAAAAAGAGGAGAATAATTGTGGATCATTATGTTGGAATTTCATGCATGGGAGTTGCCCCTTTCTTGATGCCCTTGATTTTCACTTCTTCGATGACATGATGGAAAGTGACGCTGGCTTCTGTGGCGAAGGTTCTTTTGCTTCGTTGCTTGCACAATAGGTTGCATTCCTTGAGTCCCTCTCTCCCAAAGGCCAAACTGAGTCCCTGGTCAAAATTCTGTCGTTGTTGCCTACAACTTCAAATCTATTTAAGCCTCCTACAGTGAAATGTAGGCATCAATGAAAGGGGTAACTCCCATGAAAATGTCATGATTCTGCATGATTGCCATCAGTCCTGGTGATATGCCATGTTGCAAAGAATCTTCAATGAGGAATTTATTGATAGTATCTATATGAATTTCATGTATAAACTTACTAGTAAGTTCTGAATTTGACCCATTTCAATATAAATGTTTCATAGGGCAAAAATATGGCTTGATATTTTTTAGGACTCATTTTTACTCTTGGTATGATTGTCATTTTAAATCGATAATCTCATGTAATTTTTTTTTTTAGAGCTTATAAAGCTATGCTATTGAACCAAGGAAACTTATGTCTTGTGCTTTCCCAACGTTCAATACTGGTATTGGAGTTTGGCACTTCTATTTTATGAAGTTGACACATGCGTGTAAAATGAATCTTGAGATGTATTGTTCCTTTTGCAAGTTTATTTACACCCTGACTGAATTACCTACCAAGTATGTCTACATGCTACTCTCATAAAATGATATTTCCATTTTTCATGATTAATAGGCATCCAAAATCTGAACGATGATTGTATGTTTTCATGGGGATACCATTTACAAGTGTTTTCATTTCTATTGGATTGTTGAAGTTTGACATGCTGATATTTACTACCCTGCCATGTTTTTTTAATGTCATTATCTGCAATGTTTCACAGGAAGCTGCATTGAGTCTTGGAGTACTGGAGCCTCACGAATTTGATGAACTAGTTGTACCTGAGAAGATGATCGCGCCTTCTGATTGATTAAGATGACATTGGAACTCATGTGAATGATCGGTTGATTACCTCAAAGGAGGATTAATTTTTGAACTATTAATTTTTGCCCTTGCAAGTGGTCGGCAATTTGAAGTGCTGAGAGCTGTTAAAGGTGGGTGATTCTATTATATGATGTCTCCATTGATTACTGAGGTGCATTTGCAAGCGATTTTTTCTACCATGCGGAACAGTTGGTCATTACTGTTGGTCGATTGTAATAAGGACGCATCTCTCTTGTGACAAACAAAATCTCAAATGATTAGTATCAAGAGTAGATGAGTTTATTGTCTTTGATTTTATTATAATTGAAATGCTTCGCTTTCTTTCCCCTCTTAACCGGACAATCGTTTGGAGCCATTTTCCAACCCATTATACTATTTGGGTTGGCAGATCAAGCCTTCCACATATTCCATGACAAACATTTTCTTGATGGAGGAGAGGATAGAGGATGGAGTATAGACAATTGGTCACTTTTCCCATCCGAGACACTACTTTAAATCCATTTTTCTTTGTTTGTGGGGAAACACGCACCCTTTTTTAAATAATTTTTCCATTAGTGCGAGGAAAAATCAAAAGCAAAGAGGTGATGATATCATTTTGGTATCACCATTCCAAAATGTAAAGGGTGCTTGCTATTTCTTTATTTTCTATGATTTTGTGTTTAGATTGAAATCGGCAAAAGCACTGTAGAGAGAAAATTGGATCGTTGCCAACATAGTGGTGGTGAGTGCATATTGCCTTTTTGAATTTAGAATGTGGGTTTCAGTTGTTTAACTTTGAGAAATTATCCATTGTGAACTAGATACAATATATTGGTATGACCTTTCAATCACAATCTTCAGATGAACAGAAGGCTAACAATTCAGACGAAAGGTTGTAATTAAAAAGCTCACATCAATTTCGGATCATTTTCCGTTGACCACTTGAACCCCATCTTTGAAAAAAGATTTGATCGTTCAACCAGACAAAGAAGCAGCTCTCCAATGAAATCAAAGAGATCTGTAATTTGATAGATTGGAGAAATTGATGTGTTCATTCGTATGTGCCTTTGATTTCTGGTAGGAAACTAGCCCCACTTAAATTTTGTCTATGGGCTAGAGTTTGAGGATATCTTGATTTAGTTGAGGCAGTTTGTTGACATGTTACACAAGTGAGCTGCTCTGGTTGAAACCCGGTTGGGATCTAAAATGTGGTTAAAGTCGACCCAACTTGATCCATTGCAATGCCCAATCGGGTGATGCTTATTGATTTTACTCCTTTTAGATTTGTATTTGAGTCATCTCTAGTGTGGTATGATAAATTACTCTTTAACACATGGGATTTGTGATGCCTCCACTTCTGTTTGGATGAGTATGAGAATGCACAATTAGACAAGTGATTGGACCCATGTTCTGAGTGAAATTTTATACTTTGAATGCAAAATTCATAAATTATTCAACTATCTTATTAGCTTTTGTCTATTCTCTTCTTTTTATATTTGTATAAATTCATAGTCTGAATACTTTTCTCAAAGGTAATTGATGTGCTTTGAAGCATTGAATATTTAGAAAAAGATAAAAGAAGTAAATATTTATAAATATTTTATAGTCCTTTTTTTTACCTAGTATAACATAAATAAACTTTTTTTTTAAGAAAATATTAAGTTTTTTGAGGACACAGTGGCTGGGGATGTTTCCTTTGTTTTGCTTGTATGTTATTTGCAACATCTTTCTTGTTGAGTTTGAATTTCTTAATGTTTAATTCAAGAAGGAAAGAAGTACCACATTCTATAATGCATAATTTTATTTTCTCCTATTTTCAAGTGAAAGCGATTCATTTTCGTAACTCGAGAGTAGCCAAAAGAATACTTGGAGCTAATTCAAAAAGGTACAGTTATCAGTTTTTCTAAGCAGCCATATATGAAAATAGAAAAATGAAAAACCATCTTTTTTTTTCCTCCCTCTCTCTCTTTCTCTCTCGTGCATTTGCTATTGCTACTTTCTTATACATACAAGCAGGGTCCACGTATCGGCCGATTTCAAAACCGTATCATATCAGCCGATATTGTGATATCGGCTGATATCGGACTTTTTCTTTTAAAAAAAAAAGGGAGAAAAAAATATCAAATTTTGAACCCCTGCATACAAGCATTCCCTCTGAATCCTCTAGTGCTGCCGCATCAAACAATCAATGGTTCTACTAATCACCAATTGCCATGCACACCAACTCAAAAGTGAATTGATCATTTCAATCACGTAGAAAGTTACTGTTTTAATGATGATACCTAGGATTGTCCTTATGGCGTCCATACAAATATGGAGGTCTCGATTGGGTTTGGTGGCCAATGTGAGACTGGAATTGGGTCCTAGGATTTTTTTGAAAAAGACGAAAATTGAAGTGCAAGAGAAGAACAGAGAAGGGAGATTGTACTCTGCGTCACACGAGGTTCATTGAATTCACAATAAAGATTTAGAAGTCACACAAACTGTGCAACAAGAGAAACTCAAAATCGCTTAATTAATTAATCAGATAAATATCTAAGAAGGCTAAGCCATATAAAACATAAAATCTCTCTATAGCCTTTTAATCACATCAAATTAAATTCGGAAGGAAACTAAATGGCCCTATTAGCAAATCAATGTATAAACCCACTCAAATTAACAGAGGGCTAGATCTAGCTGGAATAAGGTTGTGGACCTTATTTAAACATTGAAATTTTAAACATACAGAAGTAGTTTTCATTCAGATTTCATATTTTCCTACATTACATTCTTAGATCTAGAATCTTTAATGTCATAATCTCATCTTAGGATGCATTTTACTTCTGTCCTGCATCATGTTAAAGCTTACTTTCATTGAAAGTGAAATCTTCCAAGTCAGGGAGAGTTGATAAGGACATTGAAGAGCACTAGTGAAGAAGCAAGTGTCAAAATCTATTTCTCACCTCAATATGTCTAGACAATGATCTTTTATTACCTTTCTAATATATCCCATTATGGGCATTGGCAAAACCAACCATGAATAGCCTAGATTGCACATTGATCTAGCAACGACTTCAAGGATTTAATGTAATCTAGCCATTTACATCATTTGAGTTGTCTACTCGTGGATTGGACTAATTTGACTATTGATTCAATGCCATTTAAACATTTGTTTCTTTCACGTAATATTTATATTATATTATTTCAAGATTGTTTGGACATATATCTGTTAGTTATTGTTTTAGTCCTGTAAATATGTGCTTCAAGTTACATGTCTAGGGTTTACAATTTTTGAATCTTATACTTATAAATACTGATGTAAAAACATTCAAGAGATACATGATACATATATTAAAGTTTCTAAGAATCTTTGTTGCAAGCTTAGTATGATTCGTCTACTTTCTCTTGATGTGACATCAAAGATCCTGTATTTTTCTTTTCTTTTCCTCTTTTCTTCTTTATTTCCTTTTTCTCTCCTTTCTTTAAGGAGTCCTCACTATTTTTTTTTCCATTTTTCTTGTCTTTTTCTCCTTTTATTTACTCTTTTCCTCTTTTAATAAAATTCTTTTGTTACCTCTCAAAAAAAATCTTTCTCCTTTTTCCTTCACACCTTCGAATCTCCAATACCTAATTAACCCAAGATCCTAAGGCCTTAATGGCGACGCCAACAACCTTAAAACCCAACCACCCTAAAACCCAACTATTCATACAGATGTCATGTAAGTCGTGTATAACCATATTAACGGCCTTTTCATACCCCTTTTTGACCCTATTTTCCTCCTCTCCAATAGTGTCATATTATTTTCCTTAGCAACAGCAACTTTATCTATTATTTAGGACCTATTTGAAACAATTTTTGGCACCTAGATCAAAAAACTCATTGCTGAAAATGCTCTTGTCAACTCATTGGTGGCTAATCCCGAGGGGTTGTCTCAGTGGTTGAGACACAATACTTCAGAATTGAGGTCTTGAATTCAATCCCTGGTAACTTTAATGAAAGACCACTCTCCGTGGGATATGTAAAGAATAAGGTCCCACTGCTTGAACCCAACATGTGCGTGTAGGGAGACGTGCATATGCCCCGAAGGACTAGTCGGGTAGTCGGGCGAGACACCTAAACACCTTCTATCATAAAAAAAAAAAAAAAAAAACTCATTGGCAGCTGATTTATAGATTTGATGGCTTGGGTTTGTTTTTCCTAGGTTTTAAATACCGGTTTTAAAAGCCCTACGTTGAGACATCAAGAGATCATTTAAAGTTTATATGTGACACCAAACTTCATCTCTATGGCTTGTTGACTCCATGTAAGTGAAACTCTTTGAATCAATTGTTATATTCATTGTTTAATAGTAGTTCTATTTTCTAGTTTTAGCACATAAATCATAGACAATGAGGTGTATATCATAATTATGTCACTTATGCACTTTAATCCTTGTTTGCACACCCATATATTATTACTACCTTTCATACAAAATGATTCAGTCTTGCTATAAAAAAAAATACACTTTACTTTGTGATTCCTACTCCACAGTTTCGATTTCATAAAGCATAGGATTATATAAATTTCAGAAATTCGATTCCACCTAAGAATTTCAGCCTCAAACAAAGGTCTTAAGACTATTGATACCACGAGATGGAGGAACATTGGAAGGGGATTCTAAGATGATTCTGAACTGGGCAGCGGGTTCAAGCTGTTAATGGAAATTCCTGGTTAAAGTTGACAGGAATGTCAGTCAATCTTATCTAATGGTTTTAATGCCTTGGGGGTCCCTAGAGTTGCAAACTCTGCAACTGATGATCTGGCTAAACCGGGTCTTATAATGTCGTGATAAGTTGTAAACACATCTTTGTAATCTTTTTGGGTGAAGGGCGACAGGCTTGGTTTAGCCCAGTTTTGTGGCTATCTTTTTGTAAAATTCTCTTTCTTTTGTGAATAAAATAGTCAACTTTCAAAAAAAAAAACAAAAAAGGACTACGGATCCCACCTTTGAGAAATCAAGACAGCTCAGCAACAATCAATTTATGAACAAAAAGATAGAAAAGAAATAACCACAGCACCGGAATTCAATTGAATTTCCAAGACATGCAGCATAGAAAACTATATATAATAAGATATAAATACATTTTAAAAGTAATTATGGAACAAATATCCCAAATCGGGGCAATGAATTTTAGACGAAATTATCCCAAATTAGGGCACATAAGGTAGCGATGTCAGCAAACGGATTGAACGAGTCGCATTGGGACCTTCTCCCGGGAGAGATCGGCAATGATGCGAACGACCCTCTTGAAAGAGAAGTGCAGGCAATGAAAGAGAACGATCCAGCAGAGTACCTGGTAGACGAAATCAAAGGCAGGGTCGGAATAAGAAGGTGAATCCCCCCAATTCGATTCCCCTCTGTTCCGATCGAAATTCCATCCACCGCCACCGCCACTGCCACTGCCACCAAACGGTCCATCGTCCCCACCGCTTCCGTCGATGAAGTCGTAGTCTCCATCGTCATCGGGTTCATGGGTCAGCGATCTCCGTCTGGTGCGCTGGTGCATCCTCCGAGAAAGCGTCCGAGGGGCCGAGACGCAATGATTGGATCGGACGGTGGGCGGAGAGAGGGAACCGGTGGAATGGGCAGCAGCGGAGATTGTGAGATTTCGAGCGGTGGGCTGAAGAAATTTGGCGAAGCCGAGGCCGCTCAGTGACGTGGCCACATATATGGCATCGGCAGTCAAGGAGAAGTCCATCACCGGAGAACAGAACGAGACGAAACGGAGGACTTGGAGAAGGAAGAGGAGACGGGAAGAGAAGAAAGGGAACGTTGTTAAAACGTAGAGAAGCAAATGACCAAAGGAGGAGACTTGCCAAATTCAATTCGACTCGGGAGAGGAGAGACAGGAGAGTTGCCAAATTCAATTTGACTCGGGAGAGTAAAAACAGGAGAGTTGCCAAATTCAATTTGGCTCGGGAGAGTAAAGACAGGAGAGTTGCCAAATTCAATTTGACTCGGGTAGATTATCCATTTACGTTTTGTCGTGGGCCCACGCTTTCTTCATTGTTTTTTCGCGTGAAGCTTCTAAAAATACAATTAGAGTATTGAGTTAATCCATCACGGCCGACTATGGATGAGCGGTAAGTTTTGATAGAGTTATTTTTGAACAGTAGCTACTCTTATACAGGTATTATGTTTGATAATTATGATAGGAAAAATTAGAATTTACTTTAAAGAAAAAAATCTTATTTTGGTAATTATAACTAGGAAAAATCTGATGAATTTTATGAAAATCAATGATCTTTAGTGAATTCATATAATATAAAATTAATATTAATATTTTATAAAATATATTAGTAAATAATATCTTTAAAAAAAACTAACAATATATATATCCTATAGTAATATTATATACTTTTCTATGAATCCTTTCCCATAATTATTATTTAAAATAAAGTTCTATCACTTGCATTCCAACTTCAAGAATTCTAATATATTTTCTATATATATATATATATATAATTCTAATAAATGAATTAAAAAATGCAACATATCTCTCAATAAAAATTCATAATTTGGCCATTGGTGATGTGAAATACATAATATAATAAGCTATTATAGTAGTTTATAAAAAGAAAATCAAGTTAATAAGTGTCATCTTTACCAAAATTAATATTAAGAACCACCTTTCAAAAGAAAAAAATATATTAAGAACCCATAATTACAAATCAAAATGAAAATAATAAGAGCAATATTTTAAAACAAATGGCTAATCTTTTCTGAAAAATTAATATTTCGATTAGCCAATATTTCTAGCGAAATGCATGTTTTAGTCCACCTTTATAATAAAATGTTTAGTTGAAAATCAATGAAAATGATGAAAAATTAGAATAGTATAACTATTAAATAATATCTATCAAATAAAAATAATAATATATTGTGTGAAGGAGAGATAAGATGATGAGAGGGGGTATGAAGTGGTAAAGAAATTGAAAGGTAAGATCATTACCACTTAAGATGAAAGGTTTTTCGTTTTCTCACTTGAAGAAGTAAACCATAGATTGTTTACCCCTAGAATATCATTACCGAAGTAACCAATATCATAAAGATCATTGATATTTTTAAATTTATCACGTTATTATCGGTAAAATACTATTATTGCATGGATAATGTGTAATTATCAGCATTACGGTAAATTCTCGATGAATTTCTGATATAATTGCGTTAAAAGCACAATAAAGGTAATATCACGTTAAATTCTCGATGAATTCCAATTAAATTTATTATTAAGATTTTATTTTATTATTTTAAAATATTATATTTTCTACGAGATTTTCCCGTTAATTTCTCGGTAAAAACTCAAGAATTTGAAAGTATTTTGATATCACCAATCGCCTTTAATATCCTAAGAACGATATTTGTGACAATGCCCATAACCATAGTTTCTCACTAGAGAGTCTAAATATTCATATTATTAAAAAAAATATTACTTTTATTATATTTAATTAAGTGAATTGGATAATTATATTTATAAAATAAAAAATTAGCACATAGCCGATAAAATGCCGGCACTGGAAAATCTAGCGCACACGCTTATAATACCAGTGTGGGCAGTCACAACTATCATCTCATGTAACCCTTTATGAAAATGGAGTCAATTTGATAAAAAAAAAAAAAAAATCTGCCTAGACATACCTGGCACCTTAGTCCAATTTCAAATTTTGAAGATATATTGACCCAAATTCACATGCATTTCCCGCATAAAAAAATCCACCTTTAATGGTGCTAACTCTAAGGTTATCTGTATGTAGACTCATTAGTAGTGATATTAAACTATTCATTGGTTTGATTATAAAGATTATCAAAATTTGTCTTAATTGAATTAATTAAATCATAACTCTTAAGTCTTTTAATTTGAATCATTTCATATTTATTTTTACTATCTAAACTTTTGAAGCTTTAAAAATAAGCTAATAGCAAAGAAATTATAAACTTTAAAAAATACTAAATCTATCTTTCGGTCTACATGACACCATCTAAGAATTAAAAAATATATTGATAATTTTTTTATATCTAACAATTTTCAATTGTAGAGATTAAAATTTACATTCTTCAAAACATCAGAGACGTCAAAATCCTCAATTTCTATATCGACTAACCTTAAAATAATAACATAAATTTAATTAAAACACTTTAATATATTATTTGTTAAAATAATTGATACATTTTCAATAAAGAAGAAAAGAAAAGAAATTGTTCCCTTAAATGTGGAGTGACTGCATACCGACAAGAGACCACAGCAGGAGGGAATAGAATGCAATTGGGAAAAGAAAGTACCGAAAAATCAAGACTAATGGGACAAGAAATGGGTGGGTGGGCCCACCATATTTTAAGTTGTGTGACGATTGAGCAATTGCTTCCGTTCCATCACGGCCATGCTCTCGGTGTTGGTTCCGTTTTGGTCCTCTCTCGTAGCCCATGGTTTTATCCGGTATATTATATTAGAACGCCAATTGTTCTCCGCACATCATTCTAATAAAAAAATTCGGATGAAATTATATGTTGGTTGTGGAATAAATTTTTAAATAAGGTCGTTTTTCGATCAATTCCTACTAAGAAGATATCAAAATTTATTTACTTTGAATTTTATGAATTTTCGGACTGATTTTAAGTGAAAATGGTATAATTCTGGACTTAAAAAATTATACATAAAAAATTAAAGAAAAATGCATTCCCTTTTAATTATTTGGATACTATTTTTTAAGTCTAAAATTATATCATTTTCATTTAAAATCAATGTCGGAATTTATAAAATTCAGAATAGATGAATTTTAATACATTGTTTGTACAAATAGATTGAGAAACTGTCTCTTTGCTAATTGTAACATTTGCGCGTTTGGCTCGGATTTACAAAAGAGGCAGTTTCTTGACTTATTTTTAGACAAATACAGATCTGCTGCCGTTAGATCTTCTTCTCAGCCTTAGATCAGTTGATCAAAAAATTTCTGCCGGCGGGACTCCACTATACCCCTTCCATTTTTTTTATAGTCTATCCATGTGTACCATCAGATCTATGATCTGACTCGAGTGGAATCCTCCTCTGGCCAGTTTCTTCTACTGCTGCTTGGGGCGACATAAATCCAGTTTTGTGGGTTTTTTTCTTAGATCCAAGTGGATCTTGCACTTCTGCACTTAGGATTAACACCACCGTGGTCTCCCCTGGCCCACATCTCTACGCGTAAGGATGACCTTGGGTTTCGATCAATGGTGGGGCCCTTTGACCCATTTTTTCCCTCTCTGCAAGTCGTTGTCGATGCCCACATCTTCCGAAAGAAAAAATGCAAATGTTTCGTTCGGTGGATGCGGCAATTTTAAGTGGAAGAACAAAAAGGTAATTTCACTCGAATTTTTTAAACCGGTTGTATAGAGAAAGAAAACTCGAGTGTTTATATGGTTGGCCTTTCTGTATACTACTAAATGTGTTAAAAACTCAACAAATTGATGAAACAATAGTGTGGCATGTTTGAACCTGGACCAACATTAAGAGGTAGAAGTATCACTTGTGGGGATTTTAGTAGGACTCTATCAAATTTCTCACATGTAAATAAAAAATAAATAAAAATAGTGTGGCATCTTTAGTTAATATTTAAGTCATTTCATTAGAAGAATATAAGATTTTTCATCAATACAAGGTATGCAATAGATAAATAAAATTCACTATACAAAAAATTACTTCAATAAATATTTAATTAAAAAATAAGAGTAATAGTATAAGACAAGAGAATACCAATTAATACCAAATGGGGAGAAAGCTATCGTGAGTCTCGTGAGACTGACATTCTCATTATCTTTTGGAAAATCTTTAGCAAATGCTGACGCATTTGATGGCATTTTTCACTTGCTAGCTTTCCACCATAAATGAGTGAGGATCGTGTATGACTGATGTAGTTAAGTTAGTACATTTATCTTATAATAATTTCAAAGAAAGTATGTAATCTGTTTGTGGAAAATACTGATCCACTTAAATAATAATTTTATTTAATTTTTTTTATAAAAAAATAAAATTTTATAATTTCACTAGTTTCAATAATCAAATCTTAAACATAAAATCAATGGCTAATATTTACTTGTTTATACCTTTTTGCTCTATTTTTAGATTAAATGGCTAATAACTCTAAATAATTTGAACTCTATGATGAGTCCCATTTCACTCTTCACAGTGAAATTCTCTTTTATTTATGTAAATCAAAATGTTCTATATGCAATTTTTTTATTTTTTATTAAAAATAATAGTTTAATCAAAATATTTTTAAATCAATTTCTAAAATAATTGAATGATCTTTTAAATTGCCAATGGATTAAGATCTTAAAATTTAGAACATTTCTAACCGGTCCCATATTAAAAAATATATGTGCCACCTTGTTTTCTAACATGGGTCTAACCAATGTATGGTAGGTGGCTATGAAATATGAACAAAATTTACAAGTGCACTAAATGCGGTGCAGAGAGGATACGTCGCTTTCCTGTCCTTGAAAGCCTTATTCTTCTCTACTATCCTATTTATTTTAATAACTCGGGCAGCAGCCAGATTTTTATATTTTAGACGGCGCAGCGTGCAATCGAGGAAAAATTGACCTTACGATTTCCATCACTCTTCCCTGTTTTTTTCTTTCTGAATTTCATTGGGGAAAACGATTTCTCTTCTTCCTTCTCTGATTCTGAAATTCACCGGAAAAAATGGTGCTTCCACTGTTTCCGTCGTAATCAGGTCTCTCTCTCTCTCTCTCTGAGCTGTAATATTCTTCTTCTGTGAAGACATCTTTTTTTTTGTTGGGTTTCTTTGTCAACTTTTCTTGTTCTTCAATCATTACTTTTTTTTCTTCTTTTATATAGATAGATAGAATCATCAATATTTGTGAGGGAGAATGGGGTTTAGGGTTTGATGGAAATTTATTTCAAGACTTAAGTAAGAGTTTGTATGATGTTATGTTGATTTGGTGGAGAAGCTTCTCATTTCTGGAATTTATAATTTGGTTTATAAGATGTGCATTTGCAAGTATGTGTATTTCTGAGCTGTACATTTTTCTTTCAATTTTTTATCTTTTTCTTATTGGCACTTCTTGTTTCAAAATCACGTGCTTTATTATGTTTGTAGAAAGCAATGGATCAGCATTTTCTTTGAAGAGGAAGTATAAAATGTGTTGATTGCATAAATGCAAATGCAGATCATCTTCTATAGAGTAGAGTTGAAGCTTAGAATGCAAAACGCCGACCAAGATAGATCGGAAAAAATGGCTTTGTTGATGATGATTATGATGATAACTTGCAAATGGGGAATGTGAGATCTACTTGCAAATGCAGAATGCGTTGGTTGATATGGGTGGAAAGTTGATAGATCTCTTAACTCTAACATAATATCTTAGAAGATAATTCAAAATACAGCTCATGCTAGATCTAGGAATCAACTCTGGAGTAGTTGCCCACGAAACAAGCATTTATCTTCTCTCAGTTGGGTTCATATTGGCTCATGACCACGCAGACTTCTGTGATCTTTTACACTCTGTGTACTTATTTCAAACTGAACTGCAGTTCTGCTAAGGAATTGAGGATGCCAAGCAGGCCCTTAAATTCTTAATGCTTTGTAAGGTACATGAGGTACCTGTTTTGAAAGTCTTTCCTCAGTATTATGGTACCAATAGTTGGTGTTGGATTGCCAGCAGTTTTCACATAAAGCCGTTGCTTCCTGCTGATGAAAGGTAGAGATCGTCATTGGGAGTGAAAGCCCCTTATCTATTACTTCCATAGAAGGGTGAAGTCCCTGAAAGAAAGGATAGACCTACTGAAGGTTAAAATAGATGGACGGAAGGTTAAAAGAGAAAAAAGAAATGGAGAACCCATGAAGGTCAGATTTATCATTTGGTTCCTTGGAATGAGTCAGTACTTCTGATGTTATCTTTGTGGCTTGAATTAAACCCCTGTCTCCTTTCAGTCATTTGGTCTGACTAGAATCTTCAAATAGAACAAATTGGCATACTAACTTCTACTGCTTGTGTTACCTGATTTCATGTATCTAACGGATTGTGTTGTTGTTCCCACATTTATTGTTCCTTCTGTGCACTAAAATCTTCTCCAGCTGTTTATGTTTCATGCCTTAAGAAACGAATATTCAAAGCTCCAAAAAAGTAAGAAATGTTCAAGAAGTTTAGGTTCATTTTCTGTCGTAAGAGTTTACCAAGTTATGCATTCAGTAAATCTTCAATTGATGAATGGAAGCCAAATACCCAATTTCTCCTTAAATTTCAAGACTAATAACTAGCATGAGCACTGGAGAACAGTAGATAGCATTATTTTTCTGTTAGATTTTTTCTCATCCAGTAGTTTGATTATGTCAATGTAGAAAATATTTGGTACTGATTGCTTTGATTATTGGGCCCTTTTCCAGGAATGTAGATAAAAGTTACTGGTTGATGTAGGTGGCAGATGATGGAGGCTTGTGACTGTATTGAGCCTCAATGGTCTTCTGAGGAGCTTCTAGTGAAATATCAATATCTATCAGATTTCTTTATTGCTCTTGCTTATTTCTCTATTCCACTTGAG
This sequence comes from Chimonanthus praecox, assembly GCA_022113865.1. NCBI lineage: Eukaryota > Viridiplantae > Streptophyta > Magnoliopsida > Laurales > Calycanthaceae > Chimonanthus > Chimonanthus praecox. Next base: position 11,422,636 of record CM039086.1, on the reverse strand, counting down.
CTTGTCTATTTTGTACACAAATCATCATTTTTCCCATACAGATGGGTGCTAATGCAGTTTGGAGCATTTATTGTTCTCTGTGGAGCAACCCACTTTATAAACTTGTGGACGTTCACCGTGCATTCGAAAACTGTTGTATTGGTAATGACCATTGCAAAGGTCTCCACAGCTGTTGTATCATGTGCAACGGCTCTAATGCTTGTGCATATTATACCTGATTTACTAAGTGTGAAAACAAGGGAGCTGTTTTTGAAGAATAAGGCTGAAGAACTTGATAGGGAGATGGGCCTTATACGTACGCAGGAAGAAACTGGCAGGCATGTCAGAATGCTAACCCATGAAATTAGAAGCACTCTCGACAGACATACCATATTAAAAACTACTCTGGTGGAGCTTGGTCGGACATTGGGTTTGGAGGAGTGTGCTCTATGGATGCCATCACATTCTGGTTCAAGCCTTCAGCTTTCCCACACCCTAAGCCACCAGATACCAGTTGGTTCTACTGTGTCTAGTCAACTTCCTGTTGTCAACAAAGTCTTCAGTAGTAGCCGTGCAGTAATTATCCCTTACTCATGCCCGTTGGCAAGGATTCGACCTCTTTCAGGTAGATATGCCCCACCAGAGGTAGCTGCTGTGCGAGTTCCACTTCTAAATCTTTCAAGTTTCCAAGCTACTGATTGGCCTGAGCTGTCTGCAAGAGGCTATGCTGTGATGGTTTTGATGCTCCCTGCCGACACTGCAAGAAAATGGCATGTCCATGAATTGGAACTAGTGGAAGTGGTTGCTGACCAGGTCAATATGAGCACTCAACTTTTGTTCATTATCCCCTTGGATATGCCCTTATTAGTTTTAGCTTTTGTTTGTTTTTTATGGGTTCCAATCCTTTGATCAAAATGGAAGTTATAACACAAATATGCATTTCTTTCTTATTGGACTTCGCTGCATTGGGTTCATTTTCTTTTCTTCATTGCATCATTTTTGGATTACTTGATTATTTGTTTGCCTGCTCCAGAGTTAAAGTAATGTGCATGCATGACACTTGGAACTTTTTCAGTCCGTTCTTTAAATATTGTGCAAATTAGACATCAAGTTTACAGTTGTTACCAGTGCTCTTTCTTTTTGTAATTGTAACAGTCAAAGCCAAAGGGTCCATAGGCGTGTGTGGCATGTGCCCATTGACCACATTAAATGTGGGGCGTTAGACCCTCTCCAATGATGGGATTGTATGACTCAAGCTTTGGCATAGATAAAAGGCCCTCTAGACTTCAAAAAGAAGATGGGCTAGACATTCATTGCATGGGCGTGTGCTTGGTGTGTCATCCAAGCCTATGTGGAGCAAGCTCATTGGTTGATGACGATTTTAAGGCTTGGTTGGAAGCCTTATCATTGGATGCATGGGATTCTCTTTTCCACATCATACTCCTAGGTGGCATGAACCATAGTGTGAATGCACTTGGAATTGGTATCTATCCTTGTGTGAACACTCATGGACTAGAATCTAGGTTCACTTAACTGGAGCTTGGGCAACAACCACCTTATCCATGTGTAAGTTTCTCATTTGTTGAATTTTTAGTTTTCTAAAATCTCATTGGTTGGCTAATGTGGCAATGGATAATCCTTGACCAACGATGCACAATCCACGCCAACCATAGTTAGCCAACCATGAGTTTATGTGTAATTTGTTTGACCTTTTTAACCTATAAATAGAGGTCGAATTTGGGTCTTTAGGGATCAAGCTTTTCGGATTTCTTTTGTATACTCAAGTGGAGTGAAGACCTTTAAGGATTTCCAAGTTGTTGGATTTTCTCTTTGTAATTTTCTATTACTAATTCAAGTTCTTGATTGAGTTAAATAATTGTGTGCAATTTCTTCCATCTAATTTCTTTAGTTTCCACCTTGCAAGCCAATTTGATTGTTTAAATTGCTTCTTTCAATTTTAATTCAATTTAAACTTGAAACTAGTTTCATTAGAAACTAGCTACCGTAAGACGCGGCCCTAAGCTTACCTTTGGTTCGGCACCACATCAAAGAGATGTTTGATTGGTCTCATTTATTGGAGGTTGATACTCTCTCTTCCTTCGACATTTATATGATTTTAGGTTCAATACTATCTTGGTTTTTATCAAAAGCTTAGAAAGCCGGCTTCGAATAGGTGTAAGCTTAGTGATGACGACAACGAGGACTTTGAAAGAACAATAAATATTAGATGGATGGAGTATAGACAGACATAGCACGAAAAAAAGGAGCTAAAAAAATCCTATTCAAGCAAATCACTTGACAATTATTTATCCACATTACTCATTCACAAAAGTTTTGAACAATTTCATTAGCTTATGTATCAAGTACTATATATGTTCTCTATCAACAGATTGCCAAAGCTCGTAATTTATTAGTCAATATTGGATGTGAAATTCTCTATTAGGTGCATTTGGCTTGTCCTTGATTAACTTTGTTTGTAGAGGCCATGCTTCTCCATTGTGATCGGCTCTGGTTGATTGGATGTGGCGAAAGCTAGTAATTTGCCTGCCCTCCCCCATTTGGTGATGCAGTTTGGATGAGAGAAGTAGGTCCTACAAGATGGAGTGTCCACCTCAAGTCTCCTACGAAGGTCTAGCAGTAGATGAAGGGGAAAGAACATAGTTGTTAGATCCGTTCCGGTACCCCGTTCCATTTTTTACTCCTAAGTGGAACATTTCAGCTTTCTGGCTGTTCCGGGAAAGACTACATGAAAAAGTAAAAAAATTAAAAATAGTGGAAATCAAAAGTATTATGTAAATTAACTATTTTCATCATTTATTACTAATCAACACAAAAAAATGACTAAACTTGTTATCAAATGGCCACATCATGATTGTAACCTAAATCCGTAATAATATGATCCACATACCAATTCCATCCATCCATCCATTGTTAAAATTTACCAGTCAAAAGTCAAAGAAATAAATAAATAAATCGTCATTTGTAAGAACTCAACAAGTAAACAACTAAATCAAGCAGAAAAGCCTAGAAACTAGTTGTTTCTTGCTCATCCCTGGCTCCAGCTCCAAAATTCCTCACACTACCTTTGACATCCCTATGACCACCTTCCAGATCTCCATCATTATTTCCCCCATCAAGGTCAATGTCAGGCTTTTGATCATCATCCCTTGTTGGAGCTGCTTGTTCAACAACTTGCCATGCATGAACATCTTCTTTTGCCAACAAAGTTGATTCTTCGACAATTCACTCGTTCCAGAACATCAATATCATCCAAGCTTATTGGATCAGTGGATGCCATCTTCTTAAGTATATGCTTGTGGATGAATGATAAACAAGTATCAATGTTTCTTATTTTGGAGTTTTGAGTAGTATAGATTATGTTCGTCTCTAAATAAGTAAAAATAAAATGCAGAACATAGACTTAAGCCAACTTAAATAGTAATACTTGTTCGCTGAAAAGTTCTCCCAATCTAAACACACTGGTGAGGAAGCTTTTGCTGGTACTGTTGACACTTACGGATTCCTGAGAAAGCTTGCCTAAGGTGTTCAACATGGATATCAGCAAATTGGGAAAAAAAATGTATAAATATTCATTTAATACAAAAATGCATATTTTCCTCTTTGCAAAAAAATTCAGGTTTTTGTCATGTTGTCTTTTAGTAAATAAAGGAGTTCATATCAGTGTGAAATATAAAAGATCCACTTTTTGGAATAAATTAGCATATTATATGGACCATGAACTGTATCTAAAGATGCATTGTGAGCCGGCAAGTGAAAGACTTCAATTCTGCCAGATGGTTGTTTTGAAATGTGTATGACTTGGGTCTTAATAAGGAGCAGTTAAAAAATGAAAATGAAGTTAAATAATGACATTATAAATGTCTGGGTATGAGTGGTTGTTTTCAGGTTTCTCACCCTCTTAAGTTATGTTGCTACACATAGGATATCCATCCGCGTAAGATGAGATGACCATCTCTAATTCTGTATTTTATATTACTTCTGTTTACACTTGTAGCATGCCTTTATTGGTTCACTGTTTTGTATATTTTTACTGCTAAACGATTGTTACTAAATTACTAGGAACGATTTGATGTCCTGAAATTTTAAATCTAGCAAATATGCCATATTTGCACATCAGTTTGAAGTTTTATCATTATGTTCATTTGTTCAATGTAAGAAATTGATTTCCAGATTTCGTGTATCTTTAGCAGTTCCTTTTACCTTGTTACATGCAGTTTTGAGTTGCATATTTTTTTTCCTGTTGATTTTTGTCATGTGGATATAATTGTTCTTGTTGCCATCATCGTCGTCATCATCATCATTGAAGCCTTATCCCACTTATCTAGGGTTAGTTTTGTCGATTATTTTTCTCAGGCTAATATTTGTGATATGCATATCTCCATATATGGTGTTATAATTTTTTTTCTTGGAGGGAAGTGACATGATTTTTATATAGGTTTGTGGCCTATCAGATGGGAACAAACTTTTTGCTTCAACAGTTGCAGTTTGCTGATGTAGAGATTGACTTTAATGCTATGGAAAGTGCTGTCTCATTGTTCATTTAGAACGGCTGAATGGTTCTTTTACAATACTCGACATGGGTTTAGGAAACCTTAAAAAGGAGAATGGATGTTTGGAACTTAGATATGGGGGTGAACTTTATTTAGGAAGGTTCTAGAGGATTATACATTTTTATTATTAATGTAAATGATGAGGAAGCTGAAGCTTATTAAACAAAATGAGTCACGTGACTGAGGCTTTATGTAACTACATGCGTAGCAGCTGAAGAGAGCAGAGCTTGTTTATTTTATTGGGTGGTTAACAAGTTATAGCAGTGATGGAGTGCTCATCAGAGCCATTTTTCCAGAGATCTTAGGGTTCATAAACAGTGGCAGTCTTTTTTGTCGTGCATTTTGATTGCGATTGCAATTTGTACTTGCACTTTGCAGGTTTCCATCTCATTTCAATTTTGGTAGGTTTGTGAATGGGTTGTTGAATTTTTGCTATCAATTTGCTTTCTTAGACTCTGTTTCAAAAAGTTGCTTTCTTAGACTCGATTCTTTTAATTTCTGTTACCAGACACCTGTTCAATCTTATCAGGAGTAGTTGATTAGATGATTGTTTCTTAAGCTAAGCTACAATATACAAGACATCATGCTTAAGAATATGGAGGCATATTTCATCAGCTATTACTGTTGTCATGGAAAACTGTATTATTTGTGAAGTGGCAGGGTCAGTAAGTCTTGATAAGTATGCATTGAGAAATTCAAGAAAACACCTCTTTGAGTCCTCTATTCCATAATTTTCCATTATCCCACATTATGCATTCCAATATCTGGGCCACAACTTACCATCCTGAGAGTGAAGTTTATGTTGAATCTGCAATCATTCAATTTGGATGTCACCTTTTGAATGAAATATTTTTGCTTTCCAAATAACCTGTAGCACGGTTGGTAAGTGCTTATTCTTGCAATCACATGGCTGCGTGTTTTAAGTCCTGTGGGTGTTAAATATGTGATCAGTCTATAAAAAAATTGCCAAATTCAATAATGAATGCCAACCTAGATACATTAGAGAAATGACTGATGATGATTTTGCTATCTGTAGTTGTAGTCTGTCGCCATGTTAATTGAAACTGCTTGAGATACTTCCTCTGATATGTTATGTTTTATCATCAGCAGGATATGTAACGAGCATTTCATTCTATTGATGTATCTCTTCTTGGTCCAGGTTGCTGTTGCTCTTTCACATGCTTCAATTCTAGAAGATTCCATGCGGGCACGTGATCTACTGATGGAGCAGAATGTTGCCTTAGATCGAGCTCGGCAAGAGGCAGAAATGGCCATCTGTGCCCGGAATGACTTTCTTGCGGTTATGAACCATGAAATGCGCACTCCAATGCATGCAATTATTGCTTTGTCCTCCCTACTTCTTGAAACTCAATTAACTCCAGAACAACGCATGATGGTAGAGACTGTGTTAAAGAGTAGCAACCTTCTAGAGACTCTTATTGATGATGTTTTAGATCTTTCAAGGCTTGAAGATGGAAGCCTTGAACTAGATATCGGAACATTGAATCTTCATGCTGTCTTTAGAGAGGTAATAAATCCTATCATTTTACTTATTTCCAACTAGAGACGAGTTGGTGATGGTACTGACCCATATAATCTATTTTTTTATCTGATAGAATCATTCTTTGCTTTACATTTTAGGTGATTGATTTGATAAAGCCTGTTGCAGCTATCAAGAAGTTATCATTGTCACTTTTTTTAGCACCAGATGTTCCAGTACTCGTTGTTGGCGACAAGAAACGGCTTATGCAGGCAACTCTAAATGTTGCTGGTAATGCTGTGAAGTTCACAAAGGAGGGCCATATTTCAGTTATGGTGTGCGTTGAGAAGCCAGAATTGCTGAGAGATCCACGAGCCCCAGAATTCCATCCAGTGCCAAGTGATGGTCATTTTTACTTACGAGTGCAGGTCAATAAATGATATTTATTTCGTTTAGGAAGATATAATGCATGGCTTCACTTCAGCATGAAACTAGATTCAATACATCCATTATTTGTACCTGGATAGTTCTATCTGTGAAGGTAGTCATACAGCAGTTATATGTCCGTTCATTCAAATGAAGGACATTGCTGGTGGCTATGGCTGGCTATGCTGCAACCTTTGTGAAATTGAAATCATCATATTGTTGTTTGGTGAGATAGACATGCTATATCCTTGCTCTGCGTGTGCAAAATGGTCACTTGGATTGAGTTTGTACTAAATGCTTGTAATGCTAGGCTGGTTATTGATAGCCACTTGGACTGTGGTTCTAATTATTGACACGCTACAGATTAAAGATTCTGGTTGCGGTGTTAGTCGTCAAGATCTTCCACATCTTTTTACCAAATTTACTCAGTCAAGGGATGGAATCAATAGAAGTCAAGGTGGAACAGGACTTGGACTAGCTATTTGTAAGAGGTACATTTTGAGCCAAAACCTTTATCTTTGTGTAGTGATAATGAGACCTAGTAAAATGGAGAGTATAACATGTGGCTGTGGATGGGGTCCACGGGTCCTGCCAGACACAAGTATGGGTTGTGGATAAGCTATACAACAGAAACCAATCGGGAGGTAATTTTTAGCCATGTAAAGAAATGAAATGACTGGTTTTAATGATTTTTTCCAACTATTCATTTCATAGGCTTTGATAAAGCTGATTATGCTGTATTGCCCACAACCCTACTTGCTTGATGGGATTGGTAGACCCATAATAGGGGCTCTTGTTTCTAATCTCAAAAGGTAAAAATGTTGACTATTTTCGCAGAGCTTTCCTTCATTTATTTTTGTGTGCTCCCATGTTGTATTTACTATGGTTTGCGTGTAGACTTCAGCTCTGTTTTACTCGTTTTTTCACTCTTATGATAACTAGACTAACTATTGTTGTAGTCATATCTGCAATTCATTCGTGTGTTTATAAAGACCGTCTCAGCTTTGTCATGTGAAAGATGTGTTCAACTTGAATTGATGAGAGCTGGACAGTGTTGAGAGAGAGAGAGAGAGAGAGAGAGAGAGTTTGTCATGCTCGTGTTTAAGTCTTCTAAATGGTGGCCCATTCTGTTCTCCTCAACACCTCACTGTGATTGAGTTCTAGGTCTTCCCATGTTTGGATTGTAATGCTTTGGTGTTCATTAATACCTTCTCACATTATGAAATTAATGATGCAATCAGGTTTGTAAATCTCATGGAAGGTCATATTTGGCTTGAAAGCGAGGGCTTAGGCAAGGGCTGCACTGCGACGTTTATTGTAAAGCTTGGGATCATAAGCAATTCAAATGAGTCCACCCAAGGGGTGCCGAGGTCTCATCAATTTCGTGATGTTGATAACCTTTCTGTACAGAATCTTCCTTTTAAAGGCCAAAATGCGGTAATTCCTTCTAGAACAAGATACCAAAAGAGTGTCTAGATCTGATGGTAATTTGCAAGCATTTTGAATAGAAAACTTATTTATTCTGCAATCAAATTGGCTGGCATGAAAAAGTGGATGAACTTGTCAAGTGGAGTTTATCAGGTTGATGTATTTTTATTTGAAGTGCCTTTCATTTTTCATTGATGAACCAGAAAGAAAACCCAAGTCCTTATTTGTATAGCATGAAACATTTCCGGACCATCTTCATTTGAATTATAAGATATTATATTGTTCCAAATTTTGAAGCAACATTAATTTTATAACATGATGTAGGAGAACTGTGATACCAAAGCTGATGTAAAACAGGTTAAAGTATTGAAAACCCTAAATCTAAATGATAGATTGATGTCTTTATGAGAATACAAACTGTGTGATGAATTCTAAAATAACATGTAACCTATATTCACGATTTAGGTAAGATACTAGAGAAGAAAAATGATATCTACACATAAAGTTCTTAAGGTTGTATTGTTAGCTTGTAATACACAATTCTTCAAAGACTAATTTAATCACACAAAATCATGTCCTTAAGTCTTCTAGATTTAAAAATGAATCACCCAAGGGATGAACTGAGACTTAGGGCAATGGGATCGCCTAGGGTTTTATTTAAGGAATTACAAATTTTTTCTTTTTCCATTTTCAAGCAAAATAAGGTTCAAATAGGTTCATTATATAGGATAAGATTAAATTTATAGGTCTAAGGTAGGGATCCAGATGTTAGGAGTGCAAATAGGGCAAAACACAGCCAAAAGGGGTATGTCCTTATGGTCATATGGACATGTATGTACATCCGTATGAACCGGTTATTCTAGGTGGCATTTTGGTGGTTGATGGTGGGGTTTGATCGTGATTTACCTATGGTTAGGGTTTGGATGATAAATGGACAAAAATAAAGTGCAGTGGAGCAAAAGAGGAGGAAGAAAGAGAAGGAAAAAAAAGAGGATTTGTACCTTTGTTCATATTAGGTTTGATTTCACACTGTGGCAGGGGTATAAAAAATGTGGGGCTATATGTTTGTATCGGTGAGTATGGTTTCTCTCTTCAATTTTTCTTTTTTTAAACATAAAAATTGGGAAAGATGATGAAAAATGGAAAATCTAGTGTGAATATGTTTTTATTAAAAATAACAGAAATTTTTATAGAGTATTAAACTCTTCAGACTCGAAATTTCAATGTGAATAAAGTATGTCTCAAAATTTTAAAAATATTTTAAAAAATTAGAAAATAGAAACTTATATGAGGAAACGCATAATATTAAATTCGTGTTCTCAAGTATTATACACTAACATATATCTTCTATCATAATTCATAAATTTTTTATCTTAAAAAATATTTAAATTCATAAAAATGTTGGAATAGTAGAAAAATTACAAGAAATACTCTAAAACTATATCAATATATTAAGTGCTATTTATTTAATTCTAAAAGCATTTATATATCATTTCATTATTTTTTCAAAAGAAATTCAAAAGTGAGTAGTATCTTAAAAAGCTCAGTTTTTTTTTCAAAAAGGATTGGAAAATCACATAGATACCTTACCAATTATATGATCATATTAAGACATTTTTATGGACTTTATAAGCATTGAATATTCTTTCATTAAACTTGCTTCTAAACTTTCTTGAAACACACCTAATGTAAATTCAACAACTTTTGGCTTTTTGCACTAGTGATCTAGCCATTTGTGTTAGTGACCAAGCTAGTTGCAATAACACATATTGTTCAAATTGCATTTAATAATTCCAACAACCCTGATTTTTAGGTTTTATTAAGTACACATTTGAAATGACATTTCTTTCCTTCACAAGAGTGATCGACTTCTTTTATCTGACTTATTTTCTTTTCCACTTTATCACATTTGTGTAAAATATCTTTGAAAAGTCTTAAAGATTTAACAAATTTTAACCATTTTTTTCAACTTTTGTGTAAATTTAATGGTGACATAAGAACTTTTCTACAAGTCTTTTCTATCCCATCAATGACATTTTATCATTAGTTGTTTCCTTCTATCATTTTGATTGAGTGTATGCCTTGGTGATCAAGTTAATGATCGTGTGCATGTGAGCAAATACGCTAACAATTGAGTGTATGTGCTAGCACATCGGAGGAATCCCTTCCGTCCCCTCTGCTCTTCCCCAACCCAACCAGCTTTTCGGCCTTGCGTGATGATATATCTCACTTAAATATCAACTTAGCCGAGATTTTTTCTCTTTCCAAATTTTATTTTTTTTGAAAAACTCAATGGCTTTTTCTTTAAAGAAATCTAAAAAAAAAAAAAATTGCTGTTCTTTTTTTAAATAAAAAATATAAATATCAGACGAGATATTGATTGAGTCACAACTATTATATTTTTTTAAAATAAATAAATAAATAGGCTCTAAAATTCTTTTAGCGGCTGTTGATACTTACCATATCACCCGAGATATCTCAAACAACAAAACCCGAGATATCTATCCTATCGACTGAACTTTATACCCCTGATATAAGATTAACACTATGATCTCATTTATTTTCAACACAATGTGTATCTAATCTAAAATAAATGAGATCTAAACCTACTGTTCTGATTTTTTTTTGCCAATATTCAAAATATCGACCAATATTTATGTTTTTAACTTTTAAAAAAAATCCAATTTCCTTTTGAATTTTTTTTTTTTTAATTAAAAAAAATAAAATATTAAAAAATACCGATATTAAAAAAAAAAAAAGCAAGAGGAAAGAGAAACTTAAACTTATTAGCCAATATAAATATTAGAATTTTAAAATATCAAATTTAATGATAATTAAAATATAGGATTTAAAAATAATATTATTGATTAATGTATAAGACAAAGTATTTATTCCTTTTATGTTAATTATTAATTATTAATTAAATAATATTAAATATACATTTTGCATTGTATGTTTTTACTATCATAAAAACAAGGTATGCCACATTTAATCAAATCTTCAAGTGAAAAAAGATTTAATTAAAAGTTTTAAAGCCAACAAGTACCAATAAGGACAATTTTATGATAAATTTAATATTTTAAATTATAAGTATTTAAAATCAAATAAAATAGTAAATTTTAAAAATCCTAAAATGGTGCTCCCGTCGAATTTTTTGCCAACCTCAAAAAGGGCAAACCCTAGTTATCATTTTATGAGGAGAAGAGAAGACACTTCCTCTAATTATTGCATAAAAGATATCATTTTTCTTTCTTTAAAATTTCTTTTTTCTTCCTTGATTTTAGATTACAGTTGGCAAGTCACAATTTGATTTGAATGACCCAATCGAACCAGTGAGAACAGGAATTTAGGGTTTTCCATCAGACAGTTTTATCTCACTCGAACCCTACATCATCTCACAGTCCGATTTTTATAACATTGGATTCAAAATAGCTTTTATAAATAATAAATTATATAAAACATAATAAATCAATCCATCTAATATATTTAATAATAAAATATCTATTTATTTTTATTTTATTTCTCTACACACTTATCTAATTTTATGTGTAACAGTGTCTAAATAGGTGTCTAGTTGTTTCAGATACTTAAATCTTGATAAGTTAGAAAGGATAAAAAAGAGCTGAACTTGTGAAATCCGAAAATATAAAAAAATCCAGATCGTACTTCGTCCAACGCTCGAAATTCTAAATAATTTTAAAATCCAGGATTCGAAATGGAAATACGTGCAGTCCGGAAATCAGTCAAAAACTCAAAATCAGTAAGTGTTAAGTAAAAAGATTGCATTTAATCCCGATAGGAATAAAAAAAAATCGAGAATACTTTTCATCATGCCCACCAGCATTAAACAAGATGAAGATTTGGAATGGAAGAAAGAATCTGCAAAAGGGAAAAGAGAAAAAAAACATACGAGAATCTATTTAAAATGGTATATTTAAGGGTTCCTCTCAGACAAATGCCTCAATTTACATCAAGGGTTTAAAGAATGGATTTATCTCAGACTCGTCATCTTTTTTCACATCACTGAGAAACCCTTCTCTCTTCTAAACAAAGCATCCCAAAGGCGAAAAACAAAGAAAATCAAAGAAGTTGGATACAAAAATTAAAAAAAAAACAGAGCTGCAAAAGAACGTAAAAATAGATTAAATAAAAAGAAAAACAAAAACAATGACAACAAGGAGCCGGAGAAGAAAGAGATCTCAAACTTTCAGATCGAGCGGCCAAAAGGGTAAAACGGAGGCATGAGCTCCTCCATCTCTAATACGGTGAGTACTGATTTTGGAGGCCATTTATAGATGAGAATTAGGGTTTTGGGGAACCCTATGCACGTGAGCGTGCAGCCGAGTGGCCCTATTTGGTGCGTATGAGATCTCGGCCGTTCAAATTATACAATTCGCAGCATGTACAGTGTTTGAATATGGGATTCACTAAGTATTGAGTTATTTAATTAATCAATATATATTTTGCAAATTTTTGAATCTTAATTAGTTTAAATTGTTTTTAAAGTTGATGAGAGTTATCATCCCCATCATTTGCCAATATTTTATGGGTAGCGATCTTCCCATTGGTATTTTGTGCAATTAGACACATGATTTGAAGTATTGCCTATTTTATTCTTCCACTGGTATATGAAAATATTTTAAAAAAAAATCAGTGCATCAGTGATCTAATTTGTTGTTTTGTATGAAAAAATAATCTCACTTAAATAAATTTCAGTCAACCGGCCAATGATCTAATTTGTTGTTATGTATGAAAAAACAGTCTCATTTAGATAAATTTCAGTGAGCCGGTCAGTGATCTGACGAGCCGGTCAGTGAGCCGATTCATACCGCAGTAGAAGAGTCATTATTCGACGAGCCGATTTGAAGGGCAAAATGGGCAATACAGTAAAACCCGTGTCAAGTTACACAAAATGTCGGTAGGAGGATCGCTACCCTATTTTATTTATATAAATATTGATTTTTGAAATTTACTTTCATTTGATCTCAGAGAAGTGATTGAGACATTGGTATTCCTAACATTTTCTATATAAATAATGTCATTCATTTTATTATGGGAGCACTTACACACACCCGGAAATCCTGTCTCTACACACCCGAAATCGGATTTTCAGGTGAAATTACGATTTTGTCCCCACGTTTCCATTCATTCGAATTAATACCCAGTTCATTTTGGCATTCATTCGAATGAATCCTCAAGTGTATTTTCAATTCATTCGAATGAATGGGCTGAACAGTAACACGGAATACTGCTCAGCCTCATTCATTCGAATGAATAGTAATAAAATGACCTTCATTTTATCCATTCATTCGAATGAACCGATCGTTCATTCGAATGAATATTCAGAATGATCGGTTTCATTCATTCATTCGAATGAACATGGAATGAATACGAATGAATGAGAGAATCTTCTCATTCGAATGATTCATCACGAATGAGATGAATCATTCGAATGATTCATCGGCTACAGTTTACAGTATACATTACATTTATTTAAATCCTTTTAAAATTTTAAACTCATTTTTTAAGCACTGTGTATTTCCAAAAAAATTTAAATTGAATATCTAAACTAATTAAAATAACCTGATAAAAATACTCTAAGACTTCAAGGTCTTTTGACACTCCTAAATATTTAAAACACAGTGTTTTACAAATAAGGGTATCCTTAGGCTGTGTCGAAAACATATTTAGGAGTGTCAAAAGACCTTGAAGTCTTAAAATATTTTTATCAGGTTATTTTAATTAGTTTAGATATTCAATTTGAAATTTTTTGGAAATACACAGTGCTTAAAAAATAAGTTTAAAATTTTAAAAGGATTTAAATAAATGTAATGTATACTGTAAACTGTAACTGATGAATCATTCGTATTCATTCCGTGTTCATTCGAATGAACAAATGAAACCGATCATTCTGAACATTCATTCAAATGAACGGTCGGTTCATTCGAATGAATGGATAGAATGAAGGTCATTTTATTACTATTCATTCGAATGAATGGAGCTGAGCAGTATTCCGTGTTACTGTTCAGCCTATTCATTCGAATGAATTGAAAATACACTTGAGGATTCATTCGAATGAAGTGGGCATTCATTCGAATGAATGGAAACGCGGGGGTAAAATCGTAATTTCACCCGAAAATTCGATTTCGGGTGTGAAGAGGCAGGATTTCCGGGTGTGTGTAAGTGCTCCCTTGATATGCTATATTTTATTTATCTTTTTTTAATATTTTAAAAATTGATATGTAGATCAATCTCTAAGTTAAATATGGTTTAATCGAAATTTAATTATTATCAAAATCGGCCAAACATGTGATATCAATATGATGTTATAAATAATACTAATTAATTAATTATTAATATTAATAAGTTAAATATAATAATATATAATAATTTAAGTGAAAAATATCGAGTAGAAAATATAAAAAATTAATAATCACATTTTTATAAAAAAAAATCTTGTTTACTCTTACTACAATTAGAAATAATAAACAATCTAACAATTTAGTATAATAAGCTTAAATCTTTAACATATTATCATGAATCAAATATCTTTTTAAACTAACGATTATTAGAGGTTTTTACTAGTTTGAACTTTGAAAAATATACTTTTACTAAATTAATATTAATAAAGTAAAAATAAATATAGTATGTGATAAGTCAAGACCAAAAAAAAAATAAAAATCCTATTATAAAAATCCTCAATATTTTTATACTTTTAATAAAGTTTAAAAAATTGAACATATTATAAAGTTTGACTACATTGGATTTGAATTATTTCTAAAATGGCTATTTTTTAAACTATATTTTTTTGTTTGTTCGAAGAACTACTATAATTCTTATTTTTTTTACTCTGGTCATTTTATTTAAAATTGTAAATACCACAGTTGAACTGATTGATCCACGTAAATCTAATTATATCAATGATAAAAAATCGTACAATTATTTTTTTATTTTTAAAACATTTTGGCCGCGAGCAGATGCAAGAAATACCCTCGTCACTCTCTCATCAGCTAAAGGGAAGACCACGTTTCTTACCTACATCCAATCCTTATTTGAGACCCTATCGATTTTCCTCTCTCTCTGCACCAGACAAACCAAGGTCGCTATTCGTCTAGAGGATTTTTTTTTTTTTTTAAATTTTCATTCTTATTCTTTCAATGATTTTAGCGGCAAAAATCTTGATTAGAAGCTCTTTTGTTTCTTTCGATTGTCTTTTTAAAATTTGAAAATCTGATTTGAATCCGGCTCAAACAATTTTCTCTTCATGACATAATTTAAGTGGAAGTGAATTTAGAGCAATCCTTGTATTCCTTTGTAGTTTATAGTTAAATCGTTTGCACCGTGCAATGAAAAAGAGCAGAATCCAATTGACTCTATTCTCTATTTCACTATTGCAGTCATTGCAATGGCCATGGCTTTGGAACTGAATCATGCAATGCCCCACACTTCCTTATCTTCCTGTTTTGGCCGCTCTTTCTCTTTGCCCGTCGGTGCTTCTGCATTGCCTTTTGGAGTAAGAAGATGCAGTGATAGACAAATGCTGTTTGGGATTAGTTCCTTGACGCTGTGTGATCATTCGTCTCTGGTACCGGCCTTGACGAGGCGGGTGTTCATACCATCAGTTTCTGGCATTTGGGATGCCTTGACTGGGGGTAGCTCTGCTCGTGAGGCACTGATTGCCGTCCGAAGAGGAATGCAGCTCTTTAGACAGGTATTATCGATCTGTTTGTAGATAATTCCAGAAGAATTTCAATTCCCCAAATTTTGTATCAAGCGAGGGAATTGTGTTTCAGGCACCCTTATCTTTTATTGAATACTTGAATGTGGCATCGGCCTCATCCTTCACAACTTTCACCATTCTTACTTCTTAGAACCAATAAGTAAAGGGGGTTACTTATTTTATAATAAACGTCGGGTCATGAATAGCTGGAATCGAACTATCAGTAAGCTCTGTTGATTTTGGAATTTGGGTAATAACTAGAATTGCCTTTTTGCATTCTGTAAGATTGCAATTATTAGCTCAAACTTGAGAGGCCATTTGGTAGCGTGATTTTGTTGGAAAGAAAAGGTGAAATGAGAAAATAACTTCCATTACCATTTCAAAAAACATGTTTGATAGACTTTGATTGCCAATGTGCTTCATTTTCTCTCACTTTTTCATTCTCCCGGGAAGCAGGTATTTTCAATTGCTTTTCCTGGATAGACAAGAATGGCAAGGTGGCAGAACTCCTCCCTTTCTATAATAGCTGCAAAACTGGCCCTACCAGTTTCATAATCTAATTGATGCTGGACTGCTGGTTTGAAGTTCCAGAATAGCTCTTTTAAATCGGAATTTGTAGATCCTTTGAAAATGGAACTGTGTAGACTATCATGTCTCACTCTAGAACTCTAATTTCTCCATAACATAAGATTTTTGATAAAATTCTACAGAATTCCATTCCACCTAAGAATTCTAGGCTACGATCCAATCTATTCCCCACTCTGAGGAAAATGATGCCGGGTCTTTTCACCACAGGAAATGTATAAGTTAGCCATGGCTTGCTGATCTTTATTGATAAGAGGGACTGCCGTGGACTGTTGATGCTTCAAAAGAACCTAATATATGATGACCTAATGCCTCTTTGGAAGCTCAGAATTCCTTTGCAGAATAGGAGAACTGTTGATTGATTTTTGTAACTATGTACAGCTTGGAAGTCCACAGAATTTTAATTCTGATAAAAAATTCCAGGTCAGGTAACAAGGACTAACTCTTCAATTGGTTGCCTACAAATGGTTGGTCAAGAGTAGAATGAAGTGCTACAGCAGAAAGGTTAAAAAGAAAAATTGTGATATTATCCTCTTTGGTTTTCTTGGATCAACAGTCTGGATGATCAGAGAATGTAGCCACGTGCAGATTGAGAATATCAGTCAAGAAACTGCAATTCCTGCTTTCATTATTATGCTTGAAGAATTACTTGCTTAGTTCAGTATCTTGATTTGTATGAAGGGTGATGTGGCTGGGTCATTAGCAGAGTTTGATAATGCGATCAAGTTAGATCCTCTCCAGAAGGCATGTATGTTGCCATAATCATTAGTGTGCATTTGCAGCATCGGATCCTTCCTTTTATTTTATTTTTTTAAAGTTTTCTGTGCTGAAATTTTTTTGTTCTATTATAATTGATACCAGATCTTTGGCAAAGGGGGCTTTCATTGTATTATCTGGATAGGTAGTTTCTATTTGATTTTCCTTCCACAGATGTCATTCATGCTTGTGCAAATTGAAGAATGTAATCGTGTAAATATGTTGTTGTTGGTCTTACAGATTTGAAGAAGGGGCAGAGCAATTTCGGCTAGATGTTGCTGCAAATCCAAATGATACAGAGGAGTCAATATGGTGTTTCTTGTGTGAAGCTCAATTATATGGAGTAGATAAAGCAAGGAGCCAATTTCTTGAGGCAAGTCTGTAGTTATTGGGTATTGCATTATCTTCCTCTTCTTCTGCATATATAGAGTTGATGTTATTGATGTTGATCCACTCTTCATCTTATCTTTGCCGTTGTTTCTTGAATGCTTACACACGATTATCTGAAAATTTTCCTCTAGAGAGTTTTCCATGTTTGATCAGCAACTCTTAAGAGTTTCTCAAAAGGATAAGATTTCTTGGTTGGTGCAATTCAGATATTTTTCCAAAATATTAAAATTCCTTCCAGAAAGGAAATTTCAAGGTGACTAAAAGTTCCAAGCTGTGATGAAGCAAGAATTTTGAATGAGACCAGAATTTTGAATATGATGAAGCAAGAATTTTGAAATTGAACAAAGTTACCAAAAATGGTTCGCTGGTTATTAGACATGCATATTTCTTGTACATCTTAGTGAATATGCTTATAATTAGAAGTTCCTTATAATTGTAATGAGCAATTAATTGCAGGTTGGTCGAGATCCACGACCTGTCATGCGTGAAACCTATAATATGTTTAAAGATGGTGGCGACCCAGACAAGGTGTGGTCTGATGCTCTCTGTTTTATCAACTTTACATGGTCTTCTTTAGATAGTCTTCAATTGTGAATGAGACGCATTTTCCTGAAAGATAGTTTTACTTTAAGATGGGTAAATCCCAAACCCTAAATCCATTCACTACTGATAATTCGATATCAATAAAAATACTGGCATATTAATACAATGGTGGTGCCTGTAACTCCAAAAAGTCTTTTTAAGATGGGGTTGTGATTTTGTAATAGTATAGCCACTATTGCATGCTAGTAGCCCAATTTCGTAACAGCTGAGTACCACAAGCTGAGTAATTTTGCTTCATTTTTCTAGAATAATGCATGCATCTCATTTTTGATGCATGGAGCATTTTATAAATGACGAACCAGAACATTTTTATTTAGGTCTCTGTAAATGAAATTACATACTAGGATTCATCTGACTGAAATGTCTTGTTGGTTTTGTACAGTTTGTTTCTGCATTTATAAATGGTCGAGAGCATGAATATTTCTATGCTTCTCTGTATGCTGGGCTTTATTATGAAGCTGAGGTTTGTTATTGACAGTCTCCTTCATTCAATTTACGTCTTTGCTTGATGTTTTTAAATTTTAATTGCTGTACTTTGATACATAATGCTACTTGTTGGTTATGGTTTCCGCATATATGTTTGCTGGAGTGGTTAAGGAAGCATGGATTGGTGAAACATTTCATCTCAAGGGTGCTTGAAATAATTGTATTTAACTATTTATTCTTCAATACATGATCGAAATACGTCCAATTTTCAGTTTGCATTTAAGCTTTGATATACAAAACTAGGAATAGCAATGGGTCAGGTTCTGGTCATTGACCTGTTTAGATAAAACCCTCAACTCAAACCTACCATTTATTAAATGGGTCTGGTTGTGTTAATCTGTTTATAAATAGGTTCAATGGAACTCTACTAAAACCTAATTTTCTGGGTCAGGTTGGTGGAGTTGTTTGAAAAACAGGGTGTCGGCTTATTGACCCAATTTAATTGAATCCCCCAAGCCAAGCCTAGCCACATATTGAACATGTTCAGCTTGGAACAGCCCATTTATTAAACAGGTCAATTGGACTGAACCAAACTTGTCCCCAGGTTGGGTTCGAGTTGGTTGGTGGGTCAACCTAGAAATTGCCATGCCTATATGAAACTCAATATTTTCCCTGAAAGACTAATATAAAACTTAATACATAGAAAAGTAATTTATACTCGAAAAAATCACATGTAAAATGGATTAGTTAATAGCTGAGACATTGCTACAGTGTGTTCCTTTTCTTTCTTCTTCTTCTTTTTTTTTTTTTGAAAATCAGGGCTACTACATTTGGTTTATTTATTTTTTAATGATATTGACATACAAAGGCATAAATGCTAATCTCATGTAATTAGTATGTGATTTCATGAAAGAAAGTAAAATGGAAAATCTTGCTCCTCCTAGAGTGGATGTGCTTATATGGGAAGGCCTTGCTCATAGAGTGAGGCCTTTTGATTGTTGTCTTTAGTGTGTAAGATACTGACTAGAGACTTACAAGGAGAAAGGGCATCATCAGCTTATATTCAAAATTGTACAGTTGCCCCCTTCTAACAGAATAAAGGAGGCATTCAAATTGTGCCAACTAGAAGAATGTAATTTTATCCACTATTCCAATCAAAGCAGTAAATAATCAAAAGATTGAAGTTGTGTATATGTTGTTAATTAAAAGAAACAACATAGCTCTTTTCTGTAGAGAGAGAGAGTTGTTTCTTTCAGATGTTATGGATTGTGGTTTATGATCACAATATGCTTACTGTTTTTTCTTAAGGAATATTACATGTATTCTTAGTTTATCTTCAAATGATTTAAATATGTTATCTAGTACTTGCCCATATAGAAAGTGACAGTTGATCCTAACAATTTCTTTCCATTTGCGTAGAATAATCAAGATGATGCAAAACATCATATAGTTGCTGCATGTCAGTCTCCATATGGACAAAGGTCAATAGAAAAGATCTTGCTGTTAATTCTCTTACTGTTAGAACTTTAACCCAAAGCATGTTAATGGAATTATGCAACTTCCTTGTTTGTGCTCTTTGTTATAGGTCTGATGATTATATGGCCTCCCTTGCTAAAGTTCATTGTCTTTGTCGTAACTGGAATCCCAGATAAACCATTGAGGCCCGGCAAAACAATACGTGGAAGGATTTCAATCATATATAATGTTCTTTTGAGGTTTCTTGTTTTTTGTTTAAGCTTAAGTGAATAATGGTTTATTGTTGATTGAGTTCTACATTGTGATTATGATTTCTCGACCTTCTTTTATGTCAGTTTTTCTCACCTATGAGGAAACCATTAATGAATTCAATTGTAAGAAGACAAGCTTTTAATCACAACTTTACCTATATCTTGTGCTCATCATCATCATCACTACCATCATAAGAATCATTTAAAAAGAAGAGAGAGATATGAGTGAGGAAGGTGGATAGGAGCAAATGCGCTAGAAAGGAGTGAGATTTTCTAGGTATGTAAACGCATTTGTTTCTGTTCGTGGAAAATCTGCTGGAGAATGCAATGGTCAAGTGATTGAGGTCGGTGTCGGTTTGCATTGATCTGTTTGGGTTGCCATCATTCCTTGAAAAAGGCATCGGAAAGAGAGATTTGGTTTCATCAGGATGAGGAATGAAAGTATGAAACCCAGCCTAATGATGCCATCTCTGCTCTAAATGGTATGTTTAAAAGGAGCAGGAGATTGCAATTAAAGATCCCTCTTGAGAATTTTAAGCTGTTGTCGATCAAAGGTGGTGCTAACTAAATGAGTGGTCTAGATTTTTGTGAATGGTGGTTGCCTCTCAATATAATATTGGTGAAAATCCAAGCAAGCTTTAAAAATGTTAAAAAACCAGTGGGTCTGGAACCATAGTTTTGATTCCATGAAAGAGATCTATGCTTGTGTACGAGTTCTATAAAATATTAGTTTAATTGAATTAATTAATTTTGCTAGGTGACAAAGTGTTAGTTATACGACCAATATATCAAAAACTTCAAAGCTGATGAATTATAGAATATTTAGAACCTTAAGTTTATTCTATATTAGGTGGTCCAACTCGACGTTCATATCGCAGGTTAGGCTATATGGGGCACATAACACACCAATGCGCTTTTCGTATCGACTATTAGTAGCCCACTCTATAGTGAAACTAAATAATCTTTTCATAGGTTGTCCCCTCTAGAATTTGAATATGGGAGATAGTACCTACTATGATACCAAATGTTACGTATCTCCAAAACTAATGAATAAGGAGAATCAAATCAAATCTTTAAAATTATCCTATATTAGATTGGTCCAATCAATGCTCACATGCTAGGCCCCACCAGGCACACAACACTTTTGGAGATACTAGCTATCTCCATTTTTTTTTTTAAATTTCGTGCTCTGCTGCCTCAATCTCTTGCGTACTTGCCTAGCTAGGTAGTTGAGTGTTTGCTTAGCTGATGGTCTAATGACTACTGTGGGATAAGGCGATAAGCATTTGTCTAGCATATTCGTTCTTTTTTTCCTTTTCTTTGTCTTTGCTTGATTAGCCTTCTTTCAATTTGTTTATAACAGGAGACAATCCAATTTATTAAGATATATTTAGATGTTAAATATAGTAAACACAATATTAAATAAATGATAAATATATTTAACATCTAAATATATCTTAATACAATTCATATCCTTAAATGCCATGTTATCCTCTAGAAAACCAGCAAGTATATAAATTATAAATTTATAATGAAATTGACATAATGACAACATGTTTTGTTTCTTTATCATTCATTTCAAAAAATTTAAATTTAAAATTCATTGAAGGCCTGATTTTATTATGACCATTATTTTTTCACGAGTCACCAGATCATTTCTTGATATAAATATAAAGTTCTATTTTTTTTTAAACCAATTCTTAACTGCTAATTAATTCTTTGATTTCATCTCTTGACTCTTGTTGGTACACGTAAATGGCTGCTACATGGAAGTTACTTTTGTCGGTTTCAGACTCTTAAGAGGATGTTAATTTTGAATTTTGTAGTCTGTGTTTGAGTCTTTAGACCAGAACATTGTCTTAGAAGTCAATTTGTAAATCTTACCATCTGGTGACTCGAATAGAGTTTAATTAAAGTTTAACATCAGTATTATATTGTAAATAATTCTTTTATTTACATGGTCGTGCTAATGATTGACTAAGTAAATTAGATCCTTTTACGTTCTATGAGTAGTAATATATTATAAAATAAAAGAGAAAAAAATATAAATATAAATTTTCCATAATTCTGATAAAAAAATGTCTAATGTCTCCCTTTAATTTACTAAATAATGTGTTTTAAATGGTAGAGAAACTAAATGTTATCAGTTGTGTGTAGATATCAAAGTTTACGTATGTTCGAAGGATTAGTTAAGTGTTCTAAGAGGTCTAAATACTTTGATTTTAAAAATTAAAAATAATAAATTTATATCAAAATTATAAAATAAATTAATATAAATAATTAATTAAATGAGTCGAATCCATCTATCGGTCAAATTATATCAGATTTAGTGGCCAGTTTCTTGCTAGAGAAGGGACCCACAATTATTAAGACCTTTGGTCAAAAGAGGACAGCCTTATACGGCATAAAATGCAATTTTCTCGTAATAATAAATAAAAAACGTCATTAATGTTTGCCGTCTGATCTAGAAACATGAATAAAATAACAATAAAGAGTAGGAATAGATTTAAATAAAAATAAACAAAGGATCCCATCGACCCATCCCGGCCCACTCTATATACCGGCCTTGTGATACAACGACCTCCTCGTAGTAAAAAACAAGTCCATGCGGGAATCTGAGAATGAGCGCTTTTTCGACTTTGACGTAGTTGCCGTTTCCAATTTTCAAATCCCAAAATCCAATATCAAAACCAAATCCAAAACCATCTCGGAATAGACTTCGACAGGTTTTCCGGATCGAAAGAGAAGAAGAAAAAGGAGAAGAAACAACTTTTTTTTTTTCCATTAATCAAGTTCATTTATTAATGTCTAGGGAGAGATCAGAGTCGTTCACATCCAGGGTCGGATACGTGCAGATGCATTCAGAACCGTCGAGGCTGACATCGGTGTCATCATCGCATTCCATCCAGCAAGGAGGTTCAGAAGGGGAATGGATATTCGAGGAATTGCCCAAGGCCACGATTGCCTTCGTCTCGCGTCCTGACGTTGCAGATATCAGCCCCATGCTTCTCTCTTACACCATCCAATTCGAGTATAAGCAGGTCCCCAATCCTTTTTCTTCCTATCTCTCTCTGGAAACGAAACTATGGAATTTGAATTTGATCTCTGTTCTCTGAAGTACTACGATTCCATTGGGAATTTAGTCACAACCCGGATCAGATTATAGTTGGTCTTAATAATCCTAATTTGTTATTATTAATTTTACTATTATTGTCGCCATCATAGTATCGGTGTTATCATTGTTGTTCACTTTTGATGTGGAAAGCAAAAAACGCCGATGACCAATCTAGAGGAACCTATCCAATGGGACCAAGTAGAATTGAATTTGTTTATATAAATATTTGAACCGTGGTCATTTATTGCTCAATTGTCTGTGATGGAAATGTCAAAATATTTTATATCATCCTGAATCATTTTTTTCCTCTGATTTTGGGCGATCCTTATTTCCTTAGGGAACAGGACATAGGCATCTGTAATTGGTTTCGGTTCATCCGTTTTTGTAATTAGTTAAATGTGAAGTCGATGGGCAGGTCATTCGAATGACTAGGAATTCATTTTATGTGATAAACTCATTTTGGCAATGTGTTGAACGTTCTGTTGGTTTTGCATTAACAATTTGGTCTTAAGATTGTTCCTAAAGTTTCTATGGTTATAGATTGGCAATGGCTCAGTAGCTCGTCTTAAGTATCAAAATTGGTGACTTGAGAAATAAAAATGTTCAATAAGACACCTATCCTGTCGAATATAAACCAGACATAACGAGGGCCTATAGCAAAGTTGGCATGTGCTCACTATCTCAACTACTAAGCTTTCAGGTTTTTGTCACACTAACATTTCCAAAAAGAAATAAATATATACATAAAAATGGGCTTCTTCCGATGATAACTCATCTAGATCAAGGTTTCAAAGGAAAGTACTGCTTTTGTAGGTTTTGACATGTTGATGTTGGTGTTAAGAAACCACATGATATTAAACTGTCAATTTGACTGATGATACAGATCAGGCATGTTGGTTTCGACTCAGTAAGTCATCTTGGTGTCTGTCATGACCTACTAAATTATTGTATGAAGTTTTAAAACCATGGTTTACTATTTACTCTCCTTTATAGGCAATAGAGAACTACATTGAATGAAAAAGAAAAAAATATAGGCCAATCAAGGAAACTACAATGCCCCTTTTATCTCGGGTTAATACTGCAAAATGCTAACTCAATACCTGATTAATCAAATAAGGTACAACTGTAGGTGTTAAAGAAATGAGGGTTTTGTAGTGTTTCGAATAAACTTTGTACTGTTTTACTTTTAGTGAATAACTTACTGTTTACACCTTCTTCAGTTCAAATGGCGGTTATTGAAGAAAGCCTCACAAGTTTTCTATTTACATTTTGCATTGAAGAAACGTGCAATTATTGAGGAATTCCAGGAGAAACAAGAGCAGGTATGCTTATATCACCTTAATGTCAGTCTCCTTATAAGTTCGCCTTTTACTAGTTCTTGTTATGTTGACTTACTCCCTAATTTAAAATTTATCATATTGAGTAGGAAAGTAAATAGGTTGGATGACAGGTAAATCATCCTTTTGCGTCTGTGTTTGAAGGACCTTGATCAGCATCCACACTGCAGGTTAGATGTGTGATCTGCATCTACTTTCACAATGGGAAATGGAATTCACAATCGCCTTTTGTGTTAAGACAGGTGGATTCAGACAAGGGTTCACATTCCCTCAGAATTGTCTTATTCTATACAAAAGATTACATATAACATCTCTTCAATTTCAACCATATTCATACAGAAATATCTATGTTGCCGTATTAATTAATACATGACTAATGACAAAAATAAGATAACTTTTGTATTTGTACCTAGGGGATGTATGTACAAGTATATTTAAATGATCACTTGCACTCCTATTTAAACCACACTCTCTGTGAGCTTGCTATATGGGGTTCAATGATGGTGATATTGATAGGTTCATTGGAAAAGTATAAACTTGAAAGTAAAGTCTACAAAAATCACCTTGTAAGTCATGATTTTGAAGGCCATAAAAGTTTAGGGATTAAAAAAATGATCAAATTTGTGGGCTTAAAGATATGGCTTGATTGATTCAATCAAGATGATTTTTTCACTTGTTTTCAATACTTCTTTTATGTATTGATATGACAAGGGTTGGTCAATTTTTTTCCAACTAATCAAATCTGATCCTAAAATTCTGGTTTCCTACATTTTTTATTTTTGATTGAATTTATCCTATATTTTAGGTTCCATAAAATTATCTAAATTGTAGGTATATTGATGGTGAATATTCATTTGATGGACATAGATAGAAGTCTCCCTTTATATATACTACTTGTGGTACAAACTTGGCGTGTAATATAGAGTCATTTATTACCTTTCAAAAAAAATATATATATATAGTCATTTATTATTTATTTAATAACCAAAATAGTTTCGATGAACAAATTTCTAGTTAAGAATCCAATCATATTCTAATCAATTAAAACTTTTAATATTAATGTGAAATACATAATATATTGAATCAACAATATATCTATAAAAAGCACTACACGAGCTAGCTCAACTGGTAGATATACTCTGGCTAAAAAACTAGAGGTCCCAAGTTTGAGTCCCGTAGTAAACTAATGCCCGTGGCTTACGGGAGTCTGTGTGCATTCTGAATTTTACCCAACGCTCTCATACTCAGGGAGAGGTGGGGTTAATATATATATATATATCAAAATTAAAGAAAAAAATCATAAAGCAAAAGATCAAGTTTTGATAAGAGCAATATCAACAAACCTTATTTTTTAGGTCAAAATCATTTAAATCCTTGCTAGTCACTAAATTCAATCTTAATTTTTTTTCCCCCTATTTGTAGCAAAATTTTCTCAAATTTTACTTATATTTTAATTATTGACATACCAAAAGTGTGATAAATCAATTCAACTCACCAAATCTAATATTAAAATTCCTGTTTCTATTTTTAACCAACTTTTGCATGAGTTTTCTCCATTTTTAAGTGTCCATAGAATTATTTTAATCATAGATTAAATGAATTTCAATATTCATATGACAGTTACCTAGAACTCTCTTTTATATTAAACAAAGTTAAAGGATGTAAGATGAAAGGATGGGGACTGACTTGATGAGTGGAGCAATGATATTTTTTATTTTTTTCATTGCTACATTGAGTTACCCACCTAATGCACAACATGGAATGGGTACATGCACTAGGAAACTTCTTTAAATGAATATTTGCTCACCCAATGATGTTTTGGTTTCACTTATTTCATATTTAGGAAGGTGTTCTGGTCTGATGTACTTAATCTTGGCACATGGTATTGAAGGTTTGGGAATGGCTACAAAACCTAGGAATAGGCGAGCACACAGCTGTTGCACAAGATGATGATGAAGCTGATGATGATCCAATTCCTTTACATCATGAAGAAAGCTATTCATCTAAAAACAGGTGGCTCCAAATGTTGTGTCCTCTTATTTAAAAGATTATTGAGCCTTTCAACTGGATGACAATGAATACAACATTTTCTCTATAAGACTTGTTTTTATTTGTGTATTTGTTCTTTATGTAGAGACGTTCCTTCTAGTGCTGCTTTACCTATCATTAGACCAGCACTGGGAAGACAACATTCTATTTCAGACAGAGCAAAAGTGGCAATGCAAGCATATTTGAATCATTTTCTGGGAAACATGGACATTGCAAATTCTCCAGAGGTATGACTATCTTTCACTATGAGGATAGGCAAACCTTTTATTTTTGGCAGCAAATTATTCTTTTCAGTTCATTGAAGACACTACTTATTCTGTCTTGGTCAATGGTTCTCCAACTCCACCTATTAAGGCTAACATGAGCTTGAGGCAGGGAAACCCTTTGTCTCCTTTTATTTTTACTCTTGTAGGAGAAATTTTAAACAAACTGGTGGAACATGCAAATGCTTTAGGAGTTGTCACTGGATTTCGAGCATCAGCAAATGGGTCACTCATTTATAGTTTGCCGATGATACGATATTTTTTTGTGAACCAACAAGGAAAGAAATCTTGGGGCATAAAGCGATTCTTAGATGTTTTGAGTTGGTTTCAGGTCTCAAAATTAACCTTGGAAAGAGCACTATAATTGGAATTGATATGGAGGGGGAACATCTCAAGGAGTTTGTGAATGAAATAGGGTGTGGCACTGGGAAAATTCCCTTCACTTATCTAGGGCTGCTTGTGGGAGGGAATCCAAGATGTAAAGCTTTCTGGACTCCAGTGATAGAGAAGGTGGAAAGGAGATTATTTGGTTGGGGTAGGAAATATCTCTCTCTAGGACGAAGTGTTACTCTTAGTCTTGATGTGCCTCCTAATTTATTTCTTAACGCTCTTTGAAATGCCATAAGGGATAGTGGGAAAGCTAGACCAGATTCTTAGAAAAACTTTATGGGGTGAAAAGGATTCGAAAAGGAAGGTTCATTTGGTAGCTTAGTCGGAGGTTCTAAAACCTAAATCCAAAGGGGGGTTGGGAATAGTTCCACTTCAATTAAGGAACCAAGCTTTGTTGTGCAAGTGGGGTTGGCGATTTGGGAGAGAGAGGGAGGTCCTATGGGAGTAATGCCTGCTAGGTATGGTTTGGCGGATGCTAGTGCCTGGAATTTAGGGGACAAAATGGACACATGTGGTTCTGCGGTAGTTAAGGCTTGGTGGAAGTTGAGTCAAGGTATAGGAGTGTGGGTAGCATGTATAATGGAAACATTGGATTCTTGGTGGGGAAAGGTGACAGAATGAGGTTTTGGTCAGATCCGTGGTTAGGAGAGAGGCCTTTGAAGGAGATATGTCCAAGGCTATATAGGATTTCAAGGAACAAGGAAGCATCAATAAAGGATTGTTACAAAATGGAGGGTAATGAGATCTCATGGAACTTGGATTTTCGAAGAAAACTTCACTCTTTTGAAATAGGAAGTAGGGTTGATCAGCTAGCTCACCTACGGGAATTTCCTTTGTCTCTTGAGGACGTGGATGAACTTATTTGGACATTTGACTCATCAGGATCTTACTCCGTCAAATCAATGGTGGATTTGGTGTTTAAACATCAATTTAATGATGAAACCTCCACCAGTAAGGCTTGGAAGGGGGCTGATCCTCCAAGGGTACACATCTTTCAATGGTGTGTATTAAAAGGGTGGGTGTTGACTAGAATTGAATTGAAGAAGAGAGGATTGCTAGGAGCTGAAGATGATCTCTATTTGTAGATCATCTATTTGTTAATTATCCAGTTGCTTAGAGTCTGCGGATGAATTTTACCAAACTTTTAGATGTACTGTGGGTTATGGATAAAACTTGTGTCGCGTGTGTAGACTCATGGCTTTTGTGGGGGTTTACATCCTAGGATGAAATTGGCTTGGAAGACGATCCTAGGAGTCATTGTGGTCACTCTGGGAAGAAAGAAACTCTAGAATCTTTGAGGGAAAAAAATTGGATGTTAGTGATCTTTTTCAGGTTGCAAAATGGAGACTTTGTGTTTGGCTTATTTCTAGTACGGAGTTTAAGGGTCTTCAATCTTTGGATCTTCTGCTGTCTTGGGAGGGGTGTATGATTAGTTATAGTTGGAAAGGGAGATCAGAGGAGAGTTGGGTCCCTCCGGATAGGGACATTGTGAAGTTTAATGTCGATGGGGCCCGGGGGGGGGAAACCGTGACTGGTGGGAATAGGAGGAGTACTGAGGAATCATATGGGCCGTACAATAATCATGTTTAATGAGTCAGTGTGAGTTAGAGATTCTAACGAGGCGGAAATTCTTAGCATTAGGAGAGCTTGGTCATATGGAAACTCCATGGGTAAGGTAAACTTGTGATTGAAGGGGATGGACAAATGCAATTAAATGGGCCAAGGGACAAAGGCGCCCCCTTGGAGATTAATTACTACAGTTAGGGCGATTAGAGCCTTGGTGACATGGCTTGATGTGATGTGTCCTTTGTTCATATTAGCCGTACAACGAATGGGGTGGCTGGCTACTTTGCTAAGCTAGGAGTTGATAACTGCTTCTCAGAAGTCTTCTTCCTTTGACATCAGTGGATTTCCATTTGGTTTCAGAGGTTATTTTTTGTTTCTCATGGATGTACTCTATTTTTGTGTTTTTTTTCTCTTTGTTTCTTTTTAAGGTCTGTCACTTCTAGACCTTTCTTTTTGTGTCATTCTTGTACTTTTTCTAATATGAATGGATCACTTTTGTTACCGCTCAAAAAAAAATTTATTCTTTTCAGTTCATGTGCAGTATCCATTACCATAGTGTAGTTTATGCTTATGACTAATGTTTTGAGTGTTTTTGTACATCTTTACCATAGGTCTGCAAGTTTTTGGAGGTTTCAAAGTTATCATTTTTGCCAGAGTATGGGCCTAAGCTGAAAGAAGAGTATGTAATGGTGAGGCACTTGCCAAAAATTAAGAGGGACGATGATACAAAATGCTGTACTTGTCATTGGTTCAGTTGCTGTAATGACAACTGGCAGAAGGTAATGCTGTCTTGTCCACAAGAACAAATGTTTGGACTCGCTCAATTGCCATATGAATAGTTTGAAGGGAAATCCTGTGCTTTCTTCTCTATGTGAACAGCCTTTGCACTATATTTCTCATATTAATAGTTTGAAATCTTATTCATTAAAATTAAAAGGAACCGACAGTGTTTAGCTATATATTCTGAGCTTCAATTAATTGCAACTTGTGTAACTAGGATTAGGACGATTATTTCCTTGTTGGTCTTTAGCATGTCCTGGAAATCTTGATTCATCAAGATGTCCCATTTGTTTTTTTGTGGTTTATCAATAATATTGCAAGTGGAAAAGATTTGAAACATTCTATAAAAAGTCATTGTCATCATCACATCAGGGCCTTAACCCCTCTCCTTAGTTCTGCTTAGGTCTGAAACATAATCTTAAGATCTTGAAGTAAATTTTATTTGGCAGATTTTTTCCCTTTTGATTGCCAGTCTAACAAAAACTGTCCCTTACACAAGCTTGTATTGTGAATGTAAGAAAGTTTAAAAATGTATTTTAGCGCATATATTATATTAACTATAAATATATGAAGGAGACTAAAGATGTTCCCATTTGATATTTGAAGTACATGATATTCATAATTTTTCAAAGGTGTTTAAGGTACATGTTCCATGTTTTTCTTCACTGGAAAACAAGATTGCTTCTTTGAGGCACCGATTCTTTAAAATGTAGAAGGCATAAAGAAAATAATGCACCTTAGAGAGCCAGGTGTTTACATTTTACTTAATGAAAAGCTTGCCTGAAGGGCATGGAGCTTTCTTAAGCTAAAAGAACATGTATTTGAATGATAAACTAAAAGAACATGATGAAATCTTAATTTATGCCAATGAGCAATGGCAACAAAGTATTCGATAAAATTTTGCCTCAATATTTTCATGATCTCTTCATGATATGAGTAGCTGAACAAGATCTGTAAGTTTTAAGACTGGCAATATTATTATTATTTTTTGAATAACATGGGTATTCCTACCCACCTGGTGGGACTAATCCCACGATACACAAAACTGCCTGCAAGGCTCGTGTTTTGGGTTACTTCAAGAGGAGTCGAACATGAGACCTCTAGTCTATTCCTAGAAGCTCAAGCTAACTGAGCTACCGCTTGGGCTTAGAATGACAATAATACTCATTTACCATTTTGTAAAATTTTATTAACTCATCAAATTCCTCCTTATTGATGATTTGGATGGTTGTTACTCTTGAAATGAAGCACAAAATGGCTTATCAGATTTAGATGAAACATGATAGACAAAATTGAAATTCATGCAAAAATGGACTTGCTCAACCTGGTTCCTGTTGCCGGTGTGAGATTTTAGAGGCTTCCTGAAGTTCACAACCTAGAAATTGTTAAGATAACTGGCATGATTGTTAGATTTAAGTTGACTTTTCATGGATATTGTAGTGTGATGTGAGGAAACACCGATTCATATTTGCAGTTCTCATCCGTAAGGTTTTTTTTCCCCTGAAATGGTAACCAGAATTTTGTTAGAAGGAAAGCCTAAGAAGTACAAATATTGGAGAAAATAAGAACAAGAACATACAATCCCAAGCCAAACTATAACTGCACAGAGCACAATGTTTCCCCTTAATAGGATCCAAGCTTGAACTCTACTTCTGTAAAAAGTCCAATGGAAAGATTTACTAAATAAATGTCTATCATCATAAGCCTTGTTAACGAACATAGGAATGTTTGCGCTTGATCTCTTAGAATCAATCCCCATCATTTTGCCAATCCTCATGAATTTAATTGCCTCCCTTGTGGATAATTATCTTTATTTCTTTTTTAATTGCTTGTTGTCTCATTTCTCCCAAACCCCCAGGTTCATCCTCCCACTCAACTTCATCATCAAATGGGCTCCCTAATTTAACAGATTGATGGCTGGACAATGAATTGATGACTGGCTCCACCAAGACATCCATCTTTTGGCACGTCCCGTACCCATGAATACAAGCTAAGAGCATTGGGCCTGATCAGGCGCAGTGGTCACTGACTTAAGAGACCTTGACAATCCAAACCTGGTATCATAAATAACAGGTTGAGGGATATTTTCCGCACAACAGGGCACAAAACGTCCCTCACAATTCTTTTCGTTGCTTTCTTGGGAAGATGCGGATTCTCAATAACCATCCAAGCCATTTGTTTTTTTTTTTTAGCAGTAACAATGACTTTTTTTTCATTAAACTAAGAAAAGCGACAAGTACAAAGAAGCGGGTCCAAAAGACTTAGACCACAAAAACAAGAAAAACATCAAGAAAAGATAAAACAACAAAGCATGTCATAAGAATAAGACACCCGAGAAGTGATTGCCGACTCCCAACTTGGCAAAGTAGTCTGCCACTCCATTTGCTGAACTACTGATCTGAACAAAAGTTACATCCATCCCTTCAGCCAATTGTCTAACCTCCCTTACCAAATTGACCAATCTCCAAGGAGGACGCCTCAGACCCTTTGCCCACTTGAAAGTATTTGCTGAATCCCCCTCGATAACCAATTTACCTTACCCATGATCTTTCCAAATGGCCAAAGCTCTCCTAATATGAAGGTTTCCACCTCATATGGATCATTGGTTCCCATTGACTCGTTGAACATGATAGATGTTTCCCCCCTATAGTTCCTAAGCACACCACCTATCCTAACTGGTCCCGGTTTTCCCTTAGCTGTTCCGTCTACGTTAAATTTCATGACGCCATGTTCTGGTGGCACCCTTCCCAAGATAAGAGGAGATCGTTTATTTTGAGGCCCTTAAACTTAGTGTCAGCCAGTAGCCAAACGTTAAGTCTCCAATTGGCGATTCGGAAAAACTCATTTTCATCTAATGACTTACCCTCAAAGGTCCTAGAATTTCTTTTCATCCAAGCCATTTGCTTCATCACTCTTCTCGCTTTCTTGGAAAGATGCACAATCTTGTAAAGCTTCCCAAGGCTTTTCAGTTTCAGCCTCTATGAGACATGTTCTTGAAAACCTCATCCCTATTTCTACACCCATTGCAAGCAACCTCCTTCGCAGCGAAATCAATGCTTTCTACTCCCTCATCCTTGCAATCCCACCTCCCCATTTGACTTCTGAATTTGAATTTTGATTTGAGTTCCTGCCTTTCAGAGTTACCCTGCATGAGGATTGCACATGCAATGCTGCAGTCCTGGGCAAGCACATGTGCCAACAGTAATGCTGAGCATCATCAATCACTGAGGATTCTAATCTGATCTCCAACGCTGGTGAGAAGCTAGACTTCCTTCCTCCTGAAGTGGCGTCGCTTTTGCTCACTGTCACATCTTTTAGCTCTGATTGCCCTTCTTTACCCATGACCTGCACCTTACCACATCCTCACAATCCCCATTCTCCACTACTAACTTCGCTTCCCCTAACATTTTATGATTGATGAAGTCAAGAGCCTTCTACACATCATGCACTTGGAGGCCATCTCTCTGATTAAAACCTTGTAAATAATCTCATCTATTCTCAGCACTACCTCCTAGGAATCTGCTCATGGACTTCAACCTCAACCAAGATGCAAGTTGCGCTAATATCCTTTATGTTTTTGATGGACCTAGACCATTACCAATCTTCCCACCCTTTTCACCAAGCTGCCTAAAAATGCCCTAAATATCCATACAAACCTCCTAGGTTTTATGCATGCAGGCTTCCACGTCTCTGAAGAGAGGCAAACCTCTCTCCGTTTAATTTCATTCACCTTGATAACTTCTTTGGTGTCTGCAGAAGACTGAAATATGAGCAGAAAACAGTCACCTTCCAAGCTGCACACTTGCACATCCTTTGCCCCTAGAAGATGAAAGAAAGTCCTCAGTTGAGCCACAGAAAAGAAACCTTTGATGTGTCCCACCAGTGATCTGTTCAGCCGAAATCGGAAAAGGTAAGTACTCCCTCATCACGCCTGGACACCATCGGTCATAAAAAAAATCCCTCATCTTCGAATCCCGTGCCTCCTTATCCTCTCCTTCCCTACCATCCCTTGACTCCTTCATTCCCACAATAACATACCCTCTCCACTCCAAAATATGGCCGCCCTTTCCTTTCCGAATCCTTGTCCTCTTCACTAGAAACTAAAAGGTTCCATCTAGAGCTGATGAAACCTGTAACACAACTGGTCAACGCTCATTGTTACAGCCTAGAGGTTGTGGATTCGTCTCCTGGGCGTCAGATAGGACAGTCGGTGTATGAAAATAATTTGCCAAATCTAAATTAAAGACCAACCCCAGATTGATGGGATAATAACTTAGCTGATGAAGCCTGGTATGCCTGATTTGCATTCTCCATCTCTCAAAAACAAAAACTTTTCCTTTAATATCCTTCTTCCTTGGGATAACTACCCCTCTCACCACACCAAACCTCCCAAAATTGAGTCTCAGTGACCTGGATGTTGCATCGTCTGGTAAATTCTCCACATACAGTGTGGTGGAGTCAGCTGCATCCCTCACTCCTCTTATTTAATTTCATAATCCATTAGAACTTATCTTCATAAAGTTCTGCATATTGTCATCTTCGGTAATAGGGTAGAACTTTCCTCAAAGATTATGCAAGATATCAGTGAGTTGAATGTCTTTGGATGTATCAGCCTTTATATTGATCATATAGAACCTATAGTAAGCAATCATCATCATCATTATAACCATTTTCACATCCATTTGGGGTTTGCGGCCTATAACATGCAATGAAATGCCTCTTGTAGGCAGTATGAGCATATTATTCAAAAATAAAATAAATAGATGTAGTAGACTATAAATGTTTCGTGACATAAAAAATATAAGACTCAAAAAGGATCCTTAACTTTTATACACAAACAAGCTCTGGATGTAAAAAGAAAATAAGTTCATTTCTTCAAAGAGAGAGAAAAAGAAAAAAAATGATGGAATTATCTTCCTGTAGCATATTGATTGTAAGAGTGATGTCTAATTAACATATTGCAAGTAAAATAACTACTGAATAACAGTTACTACATTGTTGTTAGACTGAATATATTTTCTTAAACATACCAGAAACATGGTGCTTTATTGACATGCCCATCATGAGATGGAACTTGGAACTCATTCTGCATTTGAGTGTTTGTCACTGTATGTCATACTCCGTGTCAGTTCTTATGAATGTGACAGAGCTTATAAGTTAGATCATCTTTTATCCATATTTTTGCAATTGGTTTATTGAATTCTATGTTGTTCCATTGTACTTGAACTCATTAACTAACTAGACATTGTTTATAGGTGTGGGCTGTGTTGAAACCTGGTTTCTTCGCTTTGCTTGAAGATCCTTTCAATGCAAAACTTTTAGATATTATTGTTTTTGACGTGCTTCCACCTTCAGATGGAAATGGAGATGGTCGAGTTTCTCTAGCAAAAGAAACAAAGGAACGTAATCCTTTACGTTATGGATTTATGGTGAGCTGCTTCCCTTCTCTTTTAATTGTGAAAGCCAAAAGTTGATTGTTTTGTTTTTCCAATCAAGCCCTTCAAGCTTTTATGTCTTCACCTGATGATCATACGAAAGTTGTTATTTCTTTTTCTCTTTTTTATTTGAATGATGGTTGTCATTTCTTCTTTTATGACATGAATTTGACCATCTGGTTGATTTAAAAAGTGAATATCACATATCATGCTGGATTTATCTGGTGGCAATCAAGACATTCATACATTTGAATTTGAAGCAGAAGTTAGTTCAAACCATGCTCTAGGACAATGCTACTTCTCATATCATTCAAAAAAAAAAAGAAAAAAAAGGAAAAAGAAAAGAAAAGAAAACCGCTCTCTTGTAAAATACATGAACAAAAAATCATGGAAAAGAAATTGTCGGAACTAGTCATTTATGGGGAGCATTGTAAACTTGTGTTCTTGAACCTATGACAATTTTCCTGCCCTTTGAAAAGTTAGCCAAATTTCAATTGATTATAAAAAAAAGGGTACAATTAAGAGAGAGATACTAATTCTTGAGAACAAATAACAACAACTCGAGAATCATCACACAAAAACACTATAAAATCCCAACTCAAACAACAAGACTTTTCCTCGAAAAAAAAAAAAAAACACATTTAGGAATCTATGTAAATCAATTATAAGTATCAACAAGATCTCATCTCTATTTGCCCTAGATATAGGTGGGAAATTTACTACTACATTAGTTGATCTCCTCGTATGTCTAAGGGAAACATCGTGGTTCTTGCATAAATGGGTGATGGCCTTGATAGCAGAAAGGACCCTCCTTGGAGGCCTCTTCTTAACGAATACCCAATAAATGGCATTGGAAGAATCTTCTTCAATAATGAGTTTCAATTCCCCCCTTTCCCTCCCCAGAAAGATTGCTCTTCTAATTGCTAAAATTTCTACCTTATTGGAGTCCTTGGAACCTACAAGTTCAAAAAAGAATAACAAGAAATCACCAAACTGATGATGAAGAACCCCTTTAACCCTTGTTAGCCCCAGATTGACCCTAGCCGCACCGTCAACATTAAGCTTCACATAACCTTTTGGTGAAATGGACCAATGATGAGTAGGCTTGCTTTAAGACTTCTCCTCTGTAAATATTCTGACTAAGGTCTAATAAGTTCATTACCACCCAACACCTCCTTTTCTTTACAGCTTAAAAGTCAAACATCAAAAGAAACCTTGTTTCCTTGAAAATTTCTTGAATTGACTTAACCTTACTTAAAAAATTCTAACGTTCTTTCCTATTAAACTGCCAAAAAAAAAGAGAGGAATTGTTGGCCAAGCTAACTTTGATTTCCATTTGATAGAGATCCCTACCCTAAGTCCCAACACCTTCATAACTATATTTTCCATCGCCCATGAACAACCCATCAGATCTAAGAACCTATTCCAGATAACTTTTACAAAAGAGTATGAACAAAAAAGATGATCAGCATCCTCACTTCTTCACCACATAGAACACAAGGCAAATCTGCATCATTTGAAATACCTTACTCCAATGCAAATTTCATGTTGTGGAAACTTTCCATTTCAACACCCCAACAAATGGATTGAACCCCAGGTGGTGATTTACCTTTCTAGATTAACGCCATTTTTTTTTTGGAGTGGGTCGGGGGGGAAGGAGTAGTCTATCCTCTATACAATTAGCTTAGAGCTCCTTTGATTGTAAAAGTACTAGGTGGATCATTGACCAAATCCTTTTATCCTCATTTATGTTTGGCCTCACCTCATTAAGAGAATCCAAGAGTTGAAAGTAACTGTGGATCTCTAAGTCCGTAAGAGGTAATCTAATTGATTGAACAAATTTTCCACCAAAAATCTCATAGTTCTAGTTAACTTCAGAATTCTTATCTATGGCTCTTAGTGAAATTACTTTCTATTTTGATTCTCATAACAATGAGTCCTTCCAAAAAGAAACTCCATCACCTTTACCCACCAGAAACCTCAAGCTTCTCATAAAACCTTCTCCTACCCTGCCTTGACCACCCCCAACCTAGCCAGAGCTTTTACCATTGTAGACCCTTTTTGCCAACCTTCTCACCAAAATTTCAACATGTAATACCCTTGCCCCAAGAGGAGGGCTGTTATGAGAGGGGCATGTATGGGAGAGAAAAGGTCCCATACTATCCAAGAAGTTGAATGTGTTGTGGCTTATAAGAGGGAGCACCCCTCCCTTCTAGCACATGGCCTTTTGGGCCCAAAGGTGAGACTTGGATCCAAAGCAAAGCTGTGCGGGGTTTTCAGC
Source organism: Chimonanthus praecox (assembly GCA_022113865.1). NCBI lineage: Eukaryota > Viridiplantae > Streptophyta > Magnoliopsida > Laurales > Calycanthaceae > Chimonanthus > Chimonanthus praecox. The sequence continues at coordinate 11,385,329 of CM039086.1, read as the reverse complement.
CCAAAACGAACAATATTGTACTAGGGGGATGGGGGTCGTTACAAATGGTATCAGAGCCAGGTTCAACCCTCTGCCTGTGTGCCTGTGTTGTGACAGAGCTAGGGACAACTTTGCTCTTAAGGAGGGTGGATTGTAATAACCCTGCCCTAAGAGGGGGCTGTTATGAGAGGGGCATGTAGGGAAGAGAAAAGGTCACATACTGCCCAAGGAGTTTAATTTGTTGTGGCTTATAAGAGGGAGCACCCCTCCCTTCTAGCACAAGGCCTTTTGGGCTCAAAGGTGAGACTTGGGCCCAAAGCAAAGCCATGTGGATCTTTTGAGCCCAAAGCGAACAATATTATGCCTAATGGTCATCACCCAACCATATTGTACCAACGGCTTTGTGATGTCGCTTCCAAGATGTCTAATAGACCTAGTAGCCATCATGGATGTCCTCGTCCATCCTCTCCAGCTTGGAAGCACTGGCCTTAGGTGCAATAAAACTCTTGTCGCCCTCGAGCAAATCTGGGTTGAGCCACTGAAGTTCCTCCGTAGTGATCCACGTGCAATCCGAAGTTGGGTGGTTTCGTAAGAATTTAGTTAATCGGTCTACAGGTTCCAACTCTTTTGAGATAGTATAGGCTACCAACCTAGGAAACCTATAGAGCTCCCCTCTTTCACTTGCATCTAAGTCTTCTGAGTCAGCTGAGTCATTTGCTAGGCATATCCACGATTTACGTGTTGATATTAGATTTTTTTATTAGCAATGAATATTACAAATCTTCTGCAAATGAGAACCTTAGGTATCAATAGTTTCAGGAGGGAGATATGGTTATGGTACGCATTAGGCCTGAGCTTTTCCCAAGAGGGACCATAATAGAATTGCGTATCGAAGTGCAAGTGCTTTTAAAGAGCTTAAGAAGATCAATGCCTACACCTGTGTCTTTGACTTGCGTCAGATTAAGGAATCAACCACATCTTCAATGTTGAAGATTTAGTGCTTTACAAAGGACCACCTATTCCTATAAACACAAACACACATCCATCAATCTATCCTTCAAACTCATCTCCACTAAACCATATTTCTGTTACATCACTGTCACCTTTGCTGCACCCCTTGTGTACTACATTTTCCATTTGGATCTGCAGATTATGTCTATAAAAAATGGGGGATACCGGAAAATCCTCATAAAGTAGAGAGATCGACTCGAGGGCCAAGACATGATCGATTGTGTCTGAGAACCAAGGGCCTACGCATGATGCCCAAGCAATTATTTTTTTAATCATAATCATCATCGCCAAAATCCCATCTATCTAAGATCGACTTTTCGAGTTCTACTTCTCCATTTGGCCCCTATCATAAACCATAACGTTAGTCACTCCACAATCTGTCATGTCTTTCTTTATCCTTTCTCTCCATATTTTTAATAGTCATAAATACTTTTCACTGCAATGAAATGATAAATTGTCTTGTCCTATTCCTTAAGCCAGTGTGGAATTTTAACGGATCTTTGTCAAGCCAAGATAATATGGATCATGTTCACTTGCATTGCAATATTGGATCATCAATCCAAATTGACATATAATTAAGACAATATTTATAATTAGTCAACCTTATAAGTGGTGCCATATTGCAAATCTTTAGTGGATATATGGAATCTCCCTGATAGCAAACATAGGTCCAACTACAGTGACCTCATAAAATGCATGTATTAGATCCATGTTTCGCATGCAACCAATCCAATGATGACGATCACTATAATTGGAATGAAACCGCCAAGTTTTGGGCATAGGTTTGTAATAGCATACTCGACTCATGAATTCATTTAAGTAGCAAGTGATACTTTTTTTTTCATATATACTGACACATACATGATCTATAATGGAGAAATCAAAAGATATCTTGCATGCATTGTTAATGTAAACATACTATGGTATGAATTTTGATTAGCTAACTTTCCAGTTGCTGAATATATAAAAATTACGATAGTTACAAGAAATGCTAATTTGTATGGACAAGGTCTTTCCCATTCCTTTTTAACCCCTTTTGCCTTTTGTTTTGGTTTTCTACCTTGTTATGAACTGTGTTGTGCCAAAACCCCCAAATAGTTCCTTTCCTAGACCTATTTCAGGTGTTTTTTGGGGTTTGGATTCAAGTGGGACTCAATTATCCATAACGAAACTGTACTTTTCACTTGTGGTGAATTTTAGGACAACTTCGATATGATCTTAGGATATTTGGAGGCCCTCACTCAATTTGTGATTACTTCTAAAGTTTAATATGCTTGTATGCAATGTATCTCTTCAGTTCTTTTGATTTTGTGATGTTATTACCTAGTATCGTGTTTAATCATTGATTACAGAATGCTAGCTTTTTAAATCAGTGTTTTAATTGCATATTGTGAGCATATAGCAGTAGTTATCATTTTGATTTTGTGATGTTATTGCCTAGTATCGTGTTTAATCATTGATTACAGAATGCTAGCTTTTTAAATCAGTGTTTTAATTGCATATTGTGAGCATATAGCAGTAGTTATCATTTTGATTTTGTGATGTTATTGCCTAGTATCGTGTTTAATCATTGATTACAGAATGCTAGCTTTTTAAATCAGCGTTTTAATTGCATATTGTGAGCATATGGCAGTAGTTATCATTTGGATTTCTTATTTCCTTCATTACATTCTTGGATATAGGTTTTGAATGTCATACCCTCATTTTAGGACATACTTCACTTTCGTACTGCTTCAGTTACACTATAAATGCAACATTAACAGCTATTGAAACAGATCTAACAACTTTGGATCAAATTATAAGTGCCGACCCCAAATAGCTGGGATAAATATCTTTGATGACAATGATATAATATTGTAGGATTCTCTTTGTATGTATCAAGGTTATGATATTGCAGGCTCTGTGTCTAACCAACAATTGAACATCTCAAAAGGTGTCATGTGGGAGTCGGACCATAAAAGTAAGAGCTAGAAGCAGTGCCAGAGTTAAAGACTGGGTTGCTGCAATTAATGATGCTGGTTTGAGGCCTCCAGAAGGCTGGTGTCATCCTCATCGTTTTGGTTCTTTTGCTCCGCCAAGGGGTTTGACTGAAGATGGAAGTCAGGCTCAGTGGTTTGTTGATGGGAAAGCTGCATTTGAAGCAATTGCTTCATCAATTGAACAAGCAAAATCAGAGGTCTATTTTTTCCAATGCTGGAATTCTGAAACTCCATATGCTTTGGTAAAGAAAGATGTTAAGATGATTGATTTCATTGCAGATATTTATTACCGATTGGTGGCTGTGCCCAGAACTTTATCTTCGTCGTCCTTTTGTTGTTCATGGATCATCACGACTCGATGCTCTTCTGGAAGCAAAAGCCAAGCAAGGTGTTCAGGTACTTTCAGCTCAATTTACTTTTCTTTTATAGCAGTAACAAATAAATTATATTAAAAAGAATAACTGTACATGAAATGGCACCATTGGGTCTAAAAGGTATAGACCACAGGATGCCAAAAAGAAAAGAAAGGTACATCATATCACAAACACCTATGCATACATCAAAAAATCCTATGAAACACAACAATACCACTACTCCTGAGATCTGTTAAATGTACTCCAATCATTTTTAGCAAAAAGGTCAGCCACCCCATTTGCCGATCTTCGAACCGCGACGAAAGAGACCTCTCTTCCTGAGTGTCATGCTTTGAGCATTTTTGGCATCCTAGGGAAGGGATAGCAGCAGACTTATTGCGCAAAAATTCCAGACATTCTGTGGACTGTCAAATCTTGATTAGCTGACATATTTTCAATTTAACTTTGGGAGGTGAAGAATCATACTTGGGTTGTTTATGTGGATTAAACTCCAATCTATTTTGCTGGTCTATGGTTGTGAATTAGGCTCTAAATGATAGGAACAGATGTCCTTGCATGAAAAAGAATCTCTGTTGATTGCTTGAAACAAATTGTATCTTTTGGTTTAGCTTCATTAGAAAACTGTTGGTGCATGGTATCTCTGACTTCAAAATGTACTATTATCAACTTCTTGTCTCTCTATAGATCTTGTGTTGCTTAGATCTTACATGGCACATATATTTTTGGAGAAAAATTCTCTGCCATTATTTGTGTACTTTGATAGACTATGAATTTTGTATTTTTTTGTTCTCTCTTTCCCATCTATCTGGAGTCTACTTAATGAGTCCTATTTTTCCATTCTACCCTGTCATAAACCATATCCTTTTTCACTGCACAAACTATCATACCCTTTTTTATCGTTTCCCTCCATGTTTTAATAGCCTTGCTCTTGGACCTTGTGGCTTTGTCTATTTGTATTTGAAAGGTCTTCAATTTTTTTTACCATGATAGCATTAAACATCCTACCTAGTGTTTTAAAATCTAAACTAAACCATGCAGTTCAACCTGATTGGAATTGAACTAGTCTCTAAGGCGGTGTGGTTCTTAAGACAGTTTGGTTTTTCCAAAAAACTATTATGATTTTTATTTATTTTATTTTTTCTCTTTTTCTCTTTCTCTAAAAATGTAAATTTTTATTGTTTGCTATTATAGTATCATGGTTGCAATATGTTTTTCAATTTTTTTTTTTTATATTTTTTAGTAATTTATGTTTAATATAACATTGTATTATGTTATTATGATGTTATACTAACATCATGGTTGAAAAAGGTTCAATGCAGTTTGGCCTAGTAGTTGAACCTAATTCAACCAAACTGTGATAAAAAAAAAAAAAAACAGTTTAAATGACAGTTCAGTTTTTAAAGCATTGGTCCTACCTTTCCTGAAGTCAGACCAACCTGTGTTGGAAGTGTGCTTTTCTATTTGACACCATTTGATGAATTTTACAGATTTACATCCTCCTTTACAAAGAAGTTGCTCTTGCTTTGAAAATCAACAGTGTGTATAGTAAAAGGAAGCTTCTTAACATTCATGAGAATGTGAGAGTTCTACGTTATCCCGATCATTTCTCTACTGGAGTTTATTTATGGTATACTGTTCAACAATCAGTTTAAAGTTCCTCTGTACTGCCTTCTTGAAGTAGGAAGTCATAATTTTGTTGATGCTCATGAAGATGTTTTGATATTGTATAGGTCCCATCATGAAAAAATTGTGATTGTTGATTACCGAATTTGCTTTATTGGAGGCTTGGATTTATGTTTTGGCCGTTATGATACCTTTGAACACAAGATTGGTGACTATCCTCCATCGGTATGGCCTGGGAAGGACTATTACAATCCCAGGTAAGCTTCAAGTCGAGAACCTACAGTATACAATTATTAAGTTATGTAAAGAAACTGGTATGTTCTGCCTTGGAACTGGAATTTGTGATGCCTTTCTATTTCTTTTTATCAGGGAATCTGAACCGAATTCCTGGGAAGAAACAATGAAGGATGAATTGGACCGTGAAAAATATCCCCGCATGCCATGGCATGATGTCCATTGTGCTTTATGGGGTCCACCTTGCCGTGATGTAGCAAGGCATTTTGTTCAGCGGTGGAACTATGCAAAGGTGGGTCCACTATAACCTTTGTTTCAGTTTGTCTATTAAAGGCCATATGACTGAGGCATTGGACATGCGCTGCGTTGAATTCTGACATGAGAAATTACACATGTAGACCTTAGATAATCTACATGCTGTCATGTCCACATTCTTGGAATGTATGTATGTCTACCTATATATTCTTTTATACATGCACGTATAATGTACTGACACGAAAACCAACAAAATAAAGAAGCTCTTATTTTATAACGAAATATTTGTTGTTGGTGTCACCAACCAATAAGAAATGGTGATGTGTATGTGTTCACATTACCAAAAATTTAATTTTTACATTCTCTATATGCTAAAGCAAGACATCAATGAAAAAATTCCTCTTTGACCAGGATTTTCTTTCATTTGCTATTTACTATGGTTTTTAGTGGAAAATCCTGTAGGGACATTTTTTTAATTTTTATTTCTTTATTTATTTTGGGTGGGGGTGTTGGGGAGGTGGGGGGTGGTTAGGTTTCCCTCACTCTTTGTTTTCAAATTTTCTGTCAACACAACCAGCCTTTTGCCCCATCCATGCAGAATGAGAAAATGGATTGTGGGAGTGATAGAAAGTGCATGGACCTCATTCTCAATCTGTTTCCACAGTAAATGAGAGGAAGTTTGCAAACGAGCAATCGATAGACATCCCAATGGATTCTAATAGGTCAAGTGTGTGATATGATATTCTTTTTTGATGTTATTGTTACGTATGTTAAATTTTCCATTTTTTTTTGGAAAAGGAAAATTCTTTTGGGGTTATTGATCGTTATCATGCATAATTACAGAGAAACAAAGCTCCAAATGAGCAGGCAATACCCCTACTTATGCCTCAGCAACACATGGTTATTCCACATTACATGGGAAAGAACAATGAAATAGATGATGAAAGCAACAAACAGGAAGACAACCATGAAGGCATCAAACGGCAGGATTCCTTTTCTTCCAGGTCATCCTTGCAAGATATTCCATTGCTTTTACCTCAAGAGGCTGGTGGACCAGACATTACCAATTTAAACCAGAAATCAAATGGAGACAGTACTCCTGATCTCCTTGATCATCAGAACAAAATAACTCAGAGTCTTCCTTTTTCATTTAGAAGGTCCAAAGTTGGGCCTTCCATTCCAGATATGCAGATGAGAGGAGTTGTGGATGACCTTGATTATACTGATCTTCATTGCGAAGTGCCTATGGATGTCATGGCACAGCCAGGTTTGCAACATTTGGAAAAGGAATGGTGGGAAACACAAGAGCGGGGTGATCAGGTTATTTCTGCAGATGAAGCTGGACAAGTTGGTCCTTGCACCTCATGCCACTGTCAGGTTGGTTAGATCTTTTTGAATTTTATTAAAATACTTGAATTTTTTTCTGTGTTTCCAAGACATGAAGATGGATCTACTAAGGTTGTCTTTTTAATATTTATTATTGAATTAAATGGATGGATCTTGTTAATTTTGCTGAATTATTTCATGTCCTTTTTCTTTCTGTTGACCTGTTGAAGGATCCTCTTTTTTTTCTTCTTTTCCCGAAATGGTAACTAGAAGTTCCATTAAAAATGGAAACAAGATACATAGGAAGAGAAGGGGGAAATGTCTGAGGTGGACGCAACCCCAGAAAAACACAGGAACCAATCAAATCCATTATTGAGATTTAGATTCTTGTTTTATTGATGTTGCTTGCTTGAGCATGGCTAAGGGCAGGGCCTTGATCAACTAATTGCTAGGTCTCAAATGAGCAATCTGTTGTGAGTCAACATAATATTGCTGTTATGTGAATTTGCAATTTGGCATGAGGATCATTTGCTTTCAGTTTTTTTTTTTTGGAAAGGTATTCTAACAATGAATCTTTCTTTCTGTTTTTTTTATTATCTTATTTCCTAAATTACTTGTTCTATGTTATATGTCTATGGGCACCATGTAACTACATTTTGGTGACTTTGTATCGTAGGTTATTCGAAGTGTTGGCCAATGGTCCGCAGGAACAAGCCAAACAGAAGATAGCGTTCATAATGCTTATTGCTCTCTAATTGAGAAAGCAGAACACTTTATATACATTGAGGTGATGAGGCTATATAAACTTGAGCAATAGATTTGATTTATACTTCTTTTTTTTTTTATCTTTCATCAAAAAAAAAAAAAAAGCAATGAATACAAGATGATGCTTAAAATTCAGATTTGTATTGCTTTGAAGTCTTTTCTTCGAAGATTTTGGAAACATATTTGAATCAGGCAGAAACAAATAGAAAAGATTCCTAGCATAGGTTTAGTTTAAGGTTTTTTTTAGTAGTAAAAAGATACTTCATTCATAAGAAAAAGAGTACAAGAGCAAGAAAAGGTCTAAAGGTAATAGACCTAAAAGAAAACCAAAAAAGGAAAAGAGAAAAAAAGAACAAATAAAGAAACAAACAAAGACATACAAAAAAGAGTTCCAAATGCCCAAAGCTCTCCTAATGTTAAGAATTTCCACCTCATTTGAATCCCTAATACCAAACGACTCATTAAACATAATTGTTGTTTGACCTCATGATTCCTCAAAACTCCTATTCCTGCCGGCTCTGGTTTTTCCCTTGCAGCACCATCCACATTGAACTTCATAAAACCCTGATCCGGTGGAGGCCAGCTCTCCTCAGATCTCCCTTTCCACCTAGAATTACTCATACACCCTTTCAACGACAAAAGTAGATCCAATGGTTGTAGTCTTTAAACTCTGTGCTAGAAAGAAGCCACACACAAAGTCTCCACTTTGCAATATGAAAGAGATCATCAACATCCATTGATTTACTTCAAAATTCTATTGTTCCTCTCTTTCCAAAGTGACCACAACACTACACCGGGGATCGTATTCCATGCCAATTTCTTTCTAGGTTGTAACCCCAACAATAACCACGTGTCAACGCACCCCCTAAAGGTTTTATCCAGGACCTACGAAACATTTAGAACGTTGGCAAAGTTCATCCATAAACTCTGAGCCATTAGACACTTCACAAATAGGTGGTCTAGATCCTCCTCTTCTAATTCACACAAAGGACATAAGAGATCCTCATCATTCCTCGTCTCTTCAACTCCACTCTAGTCAACACCCTCCCTTTTAATACACCATTGGAAGATTTGAACCCTAGGAGGCGCAACCCCTTTCCATGCCATGTTGGTGGAAGATTCATCATTAACTTAAGACTTAAGCACTAGATCCATCATTGTTTTGACAACGTAGAAACTTGACGAATCATCTGTCCAAATTAGTTCGTCCTCATCCTCTAGTGATAACGGAAACTCCTGTAGCTGAGCTAAAGATCAACCCTACTCCCAATTTCAAACTATCAAAAGGTTTAGTTTAAGGTTTGAAAACTCAATAGGAAAGAATACTGTTCTACAAAATTGGTCAAAATTTTAGTGGACTCGTTTTTGGAATTAAGAAGTTGAATCATCCATTTGATTCTTTGTATAGCTTTGTTTATGTACGAGAATTGCTTCCAGTTTTTGTATGTTATATTTAAATATGCGTAATGTAATTAGTTCAGTAACATATCTACCTAATGCAGAAGTAGTATGGTAATCATTTCATTCCATAGTAAGTGAAAGCACAAAGTGCAATCAAGATGTCGTAAATTCTAAGGCGGCACATGTCTGGGTGTGAATCTAATATTGCTAGGTCCACTTTGATACTTCAAAAGATGTGCGCATAGACTTATTTCTGTCCTTACAGCATGTCTTAACAAAATTTTACATTTCTAGAGCACCATATTTTCTAGGGAATGGAACCTTCCTAAACATGCTCTATAAATATGAATTGTATACACAATTAGAGTTTCTATCAAGTATTACTAGCTATTAATTCACATTAACTAGAATATCAAATAGCTATCATAAATAACTTAATAGGCTTATTATGAGAAAGTGATTCTAAACAAACATGGCTTAATTGAGGTAAGCACGCCTAGAGCTATGTGAGGTGTAAAATAGGTTTTGGAGCTAGTTTGAGCCTTGATGCAATGAAGGTGAAACTTTGACCGATGGTTCTTACAAAACTTTTGCTTTTTGCCACAAAAAGGTTTACCTGAGTCTTGAGCTATTTAATTTTTAGTTATGAGCAAGTTACAACTGTAAACTATTGTGTTGTGTATTTGGCTTCAACTTATTGTGATGTTAGTAGTATTATTATTATATTTTGAAGCGGCAACAAATGCAAAAATATTATTAATGAAAAAAAGAAGGAATACAAATGTCAAAGTGGTATAAGAGACATACCAAACCATACAATCATTAACCCTACCCCACAAATCCTCTTAAAAAAGACGCACAACCATCAACTGAACTCCAAGAAGTCTACTAACTCCCTTTTCTCTGTCTACTCCTAATTTAGCCAAGAAATTAGCTACCATGTTAGCAAACTTTCTAATGTGCTTGAAGGTCACTGAACATCGAGAACACAAAACCCTAATCTCTCTCCCCAGATGCAATAACCTCCAAGGAGGTCTTTTGACTCCTTCGGCCCATGTAATGGCATTGATCGAATCCCCCTCTAAAACTAGTTCACCCTGTCCATGACACACCCTGCTTGCCCCATTTACATTAATCTTAATGCAACCCTGTAATGAGGGAGACCAAGACCTCTCTCATTGTCTTCCCAGACCTCTTCGCTAGATTCCCCTCCCAAGACAGGTAAAATCTCTCACTGATAAACCTCGAAATTCCTTACTGACTGACAACCACAAACTTAACTGCCATCTTGCCACCTCAAATATCTCATCAAACCTTTCTCTTTACCTTCAAATACCCTACTTTTATTTCCTTCCAAATAACCACAAGATGGTTAGCAGCATAGCTAACCATAGACCTGACAATGGGTTGGGTTAGATTGGTTTCAGGTCGGGTCTTATTCAGATTCGGGTCAACAATCTTCAATACATTACTTGGGTTTATTAAATGGGTAAGTCGGTTCGGGTCTATTTTGGGTTTGGGTCACAATTTTAAACCTGTACCCTTTTAAATTGCTCAGGTTCAATTCGGGTAATCAGGTCAGGTCAAATTCCAGGACAATGCTGGTCTTGATTGGCTTGATCTGGAATCAAAGACGAGAATCAGTGGTAACAATTCGTTGGATTTGAGTGCTAGCTTCTGCGACACTTTGTAGTTTTTCGTTTGTTTGTCTATCTCTAGCCTTCTTTTAAATCTTTTGTATTTTTTTTATTGTTAATAAAGTTACCTTTCCAAAAAATAAATAAACAATTCATTGGATTTGAGGGTGGAAAATAGCAAGGAGAGTAGGGATTCATTGGGGTGAGTTAAGATGGTGGTTGAATCTAAGGAACCAAGGGAAGTGGGCCTTCTAGCTCCGAAGAAAGGGGGTGTATGCCATTAAAATGATCAAATTAGGTAGGATGGTGGGTATTGAATTTAGGTATAAGGAGTGGATCAAGGCTGTCTCAAGTTGTTTGTTAAAGGTCTATCATAAGAATCAACATTTTGAGAAGTGGATCTTATAAGAAAGTTTAAAGAGGGTAAGAAAGTTGTATGCAATTAGAAATTGTAGCTGGGAGTGTGAATGGTGTTGTAATGGGGTAAAGTGGTAAACTCTGTAAGGGGGCTTTTGTTGTGATGTAAGGGGTTACTTTTGTATCTGCATCTTGTACTTGTTTTTTTATATTTAATTAAAAAAAATTCTTTTACTGTTTCAAAAGAAATTGTGAGCAAGTTTGACAATTATTTTACAGATCATGGTATCTAACCAATTGTTTTATATTTGTCATTGTTTCCCAGAATCAATTTTTTATATCAGGTCTTTCTGGAGATGAGATAATACGCAACCGTGTTTTAGAGGCATTATATGGGCGTATCATGCGAGCAGATAAAGAAAACAAGTGCTTCAGAGTTATCATTGTCATACCACTTTTACCTGGGTTCCAGGTACTAACTCTTGAACAATTACCCGTTAGTTTCACAGGGGAAAAGCATATTTTGAACTTTTTGAGTTCAACAGGGAGGTCTGGACGATGGTGGTGCAGCATCAGTGAGAGCCATACTGCACTGGCAGTATCGAACCATTTCTAGAGGACCAAATTCAATATTGCATAACCTTTATAATCTACTTGGTCCTAAAACTCATGATTATATTTCATTTTATGGCCTAAGATCATATGGAAGGCTTCGCGATGGCGGCCTTGTTGCTACCAACCAGGTGAGCTTTCTCACTGTTGCAGTCATCTCATTTGGTTTTAGTCTTTATGTTCATACAGTGTCATAGCTTTATGATATACACCAAATAAGTTTACTCCACTGTGTTTTGGAATTAAATTTTCAATGGCTGTAGTTCATACTCCTTTCTTCTGCAGCAATACATGTTTTCATCTATTTATGAGTTAAGATTTCTTTCGTGTTTCCTTTCCTTTTTATTTTATTTTGATAGGTATATGTGCACAGCAAACTCATGATAATTGATGACCGCATGGTCCTGATTGGGTCAGCTAACATAAATGATAGGAGTTTGCTAGGGTCAAGAGACTCTGAGGTATGCTTTTGTTTGTTGACGTTGTATAGTCTTTTCTGTATTATACCAGCTTCTCTAAATTGCTTACTCAGTGCTCGTAAGTCCAAGTTACACAAAATAAAAGTGACTGTGCTTTTGCTTTATCATGAGCTCTTGATTCATCAATTAAATTTTCCAGCAGTCGATGCTGTAACTCAGATTCGAGGTTTAAGATTCTTAATATATCTGGGTCAAAATATCCTTTTGTGCATGTGAGAGCTCAAATATCGTTGAGTGCATTATCTATTTATAAGGCCTACCCATTGTTATGAAAATTGACATCCGAGTGTAAACCAGAATGTCATGTTATCAAATTGGTTGATATCATAAATTAGGAGATGTTTTCATATTTTCGTAGATTATTCAAAAAATTAATTTGGAAATCATAAAGACAAGATACATTTGAAGTAAGATATAGTAATAACACCCTTTTTTGCCATTCATATCCTTAAAAAAATACTATGAACATTGTGTCATAAAAATTACAAATTCCAGCCACACAATTCAAGCTGGTTGACTCCTGAATTTGAGCCATACCTTTTAATTAAGAATTACTTAGGAAATATATTTATATGTGAACATCAATAATCATTGATGACATTATGACCATTAACTGTCTAACTATAAAAGGCATTGGCATTATGGGCATTGGAGGGCCATCTATTGGGCAAACTTATTGTGGAGGGAGATCCAACCAATGCCATGACTCTGGGATAAGGAAACCTCCTTGGAGGCTTCTAACTATTGCGAGGTATATCTTGTCTCCGTGCAGATACAAGTTCATGTCCTTCAGGCAGGTTAAGCAGTCAATAAATGATTTAGTGATTTCCTATCTAAAGGAGGGGTGGGGCACACCCGAATATTTTGTGGTTCATTTGTAATTTTGGGGGTTTGATATTCGTTACATTTTATACTGTTTCTTTGTTTTTTACTTTGGCTACGATTCTCACCTTTTTGTAGAGGATCAGTATAGCCCTCTTATACTGTATCTTTTCTTTCCCTAAATACAAATGTGAATTTTTTTTCTAAAAAAAAACATATAGAAGAATAGAAAGAACTAAATAAATGGTATCTAACGACGTTTGTTTGAAAAGGAAGTTAAAGATTGTAAAATCAAATATGCAAGTCTTATTTTGACAGACATCATGATTTCAATTTTGCGGACTTATTTGTAAACTTACAAAAAAAAAAAACTTATGGATCAAGTCATAAATCGTATGGTTTAATTACAGATGTTGGATACTGTTGAAAATTATCCAAGAGAAATCACTTATGTGGTATGATTTGACTTAAATCATTCACTTCAAATTGTAAATCATACAATTTTAACAATGGCACATTTTTGTTTCTTGGATTCATGGAATTCTCTTTTCAGTCAGAGGCTGCACATTGAGCTGATGAACAACAATATGGAAACTCCTTTTATTTGTGCACAGATTAGTACTGAATTTATGAAAGTAAAAGCAACTAATTTTATTCTTAGCCATATTATTGGCATCACTGCATAGATAGAATAATTGCTCCTTTTAAATATTTTCCTTTTGCTGTTTTGCTCATCATGTCACTCTAAATTATTTCTTCCGCTTGGCATTGTGTTCACATTTTTGTCATTAGTGGATTTCATGTATTTTGTTGATGCTCCCCGATTCAGATTGGTGTGGTAATTGAAGATAAAGATTTTGTTGACTCATTTATGAATGGAAGGGCATGGAAGGCTGGAAGATTTGCTTATAGTCTTCGCTTGTCTTTATGGTCTGAACACCTGGGCCTTCGTGCAGGAGAGGTTAGTAGATCTAAAGTTCTGATCAGATTGTATTCAGTGTCATTGGCTTTATGCATTGGTAGGAATTCAGGTGATTGGTTATGGTCATAGTTGTTAAAATCTTACGGTTTATGATTTAAGCCTTATGATACGATATGATTTATAAAGAAAAGGATTTAGATTTTATAATAAAATATTATTTTTTATCAACCTTGTAATTTTTGTTATTTAATGTTAGTTTTACCAAAATATGGTTTTCCTTTATGATTTAGATCGTATAATACAATATGACTTTCTTTTGTAATCTTAAACAACATTACAAAGATGACATTTATCGAGTTATATATACAATACTATCATCATCTTTTGTCATTTTACTTGTAATGTGTTGAATACCAAATGCATATGATATGGAAAAATTATTTTTTACTTTTTAAATCTTTTAGAAGATTTTTGAGAAAATCATAAAATTCTTACAATTTACAATTTGTGATTCAATGACTAGAACAATTTACAATATGATTTTGATTTTCAGAACATTCGTTATTTTTTTAGCAATAGCTAATGAGAAATATATTAATAGAAAGTGTCGACGTATAAGAAAGAAAATAGAAAATCAGAAAACGACAATACAATTTCTTTTAAATATAGTGATAAAGTCAAAAGAAACATTAAATCCTGAGATCCCAAGAAAGAGCCTTGCCATCCTATCTGTCTATTCCCCATTTGGCTAGAAAGTTAACAACTTTGTTTGCCGATCTTCTAACAAGTGAGAAAGAGACCTCTCTCCCGACACAAAGTACTACTCTCCCTGGCTACTGTTACAAGTTTGCAAGGTGGTTGTTTCAATCCCTTTGCCCACTTTATTGTATTCGGTGATTTCCTTCAATCATTAACTTACCATGACTGCATTCCGCCCATAGAATCAGGGCTGTCCTAATAGGTAACAACTCTGCTTCGTTGGAGTCCATCACCCCTCTAGGCTCTGAAAAAACTAGCAATGACGATTTATCCGAGTTCTTCAAAACTCCCACCTATCCCCACAGGTCTAGGTTTACCCCGTGGGGTCCCATCTACGTTGAACTTAAACATGCCACTAATCGGGGGAGACCATGCTTTGAGTTTAGTCTTTTTCCTTTGTGGTTTGGATAAACACCCATCCCAAGAAGTGTAGAAGTCTAGTAACCTTGTACCTTTAATTCTGAACTGGTAGCCAACCAAGTACATAACCTCCATTTCGCTATCTGGAATAAGTTCTCTTCCTTTGATCTTTTGTTCTAAAAAATTCTTTGATTCCTTTCTTTCTAGACTAACCAAAGGATAGCTGATGGGATATTGTTCCATGCCAATTTGAACTTGGGTCCCACTTTGGAAATTACCCAACTATCCACTATTGTCGAAAAGGGTTTATGGAGAACTCAAAATACTCCCATCAAGGAATCAAATTGCTTCCAGAGATTTCTCGATATTGGATAGCTTCCTAGCAAATGATCGGCATCTTCCTCCTGTTCTCCACAAAGAGGGCAGGAAATATCGTCGCTGGACACATCGATTCCCCTTTTATTGAGTTCTGCTTTGGACAATATATGTTTTTTAAGGGCACACTAAGTAAAAGCCTAAACTCTAGGTAGAGCCACTTTTGTACATATTGAAAGACTCGGGCAACCTCTATTGACGGGTTCTTTTTGAGCCAATTCCACTACGCACTGAACCAAATAAAATCCTGATGGCTCACTTGAGATTAGTTCATCTTCCATGCTCCAAAAAAAGGGTAATGCACTTGGCAAACCCTTACATTTCGATAGGCTCTCTTGCTCGAAGGCCCTAAGTTCTCTTCTAAAATCTATCTCAATGGAAGTTCCTCACTCCACAACCCACCTTTTCAGCCAAGCTATTTAATGTATCTTGATCAACTCCACTCCTATCATTGTACTTTTTCCCAGATTATTTCTAAGCCCCGATACTAATTAAAAGCACATTGAGACTGCTTTATATCCCTTAACTTCCTCTCTAGATGCTTCACAGAAGAACAAGGTGTCATCAGTGAATTGAAGATGCGTTATTGCGGACCTTCCTCTTTTACCTTAAACTCTCTGATTATGCCTAATTCCTTGGCCTTTTCCACCAACCTATTTAAATCTTTCAAACCAGGGTAAAGATGAAGGTGATAAAGGATAATCTTGCCTAAGTCCTCTCTCAGCTACTATGGGGTCAATTGGAAAGCCATTCACTAAGATTGTATAAAAGGTGTTTTCTACGCTGGCTTTCATCCATATTTTCCATTTTCTACCAAAACCCATTTTATAAAAAGAATTCAACAAAGCTCCAACCTACGAAATCATAGGCCTTTTCCATGTCTATCTTGAAGAGCAAGTTGGGTTTCTTATATTTTTCTTCATGTAAATTAGTTCATTAGACACCATTACCCCATCTAGAATTATCTATTTTCTACGAAAGTTCCCTTCTGAAAATTTATTCGATTTGGTGACACAAGGTAGATTCCCTTCTTAATCATTTTCCATTTGTCACAATGTAGAAATTGTTGCTAACAATTCCCTGCCATTGGATGGGATAATCACCTAGGTAACAGAATTGTTGTAATTTGCTCAAGAAAGAATTGTCTATGGGTAACAAAGTTCTCCTATTGCCATGTGGATACAATAGCTCATGAGAATATTTAAAAAAAAAATCAATTATTAGTGAATTGTATTTTCCATAAATAATGGCTTTAGAGTACACTAGTTTGAAAAGAGAAATAATACATTATCATAAAGTACAGGTCCCACTATGATAGGCCCAATTAAGAAATTAATTTGCTTGGATTATATAATAGGCCCAATAAGTTGGATCTATGAAAATTTCATTAAAAAAATATTAGTAAGTCATAAAAATGGTGTTTTTAATTTCATATACCTCACAACAATGTAATGTAAATCTCATTAATTTGTTTAAAATAACATGATATGCAAGGTAGGTCAATCATATATTAATATGTACATATTGCAAAGATACAATTTGTGTCGCAATGCCAAAATAAATTTGGAATGGAAGCAATTTCACATATTAATATGTTAATTATATATGTGATAATAGATTAGATTTACTATCACATATGTGGAACAAAAATATATTAAAAATTTATCATGTAGAAGTTACATTGATGGTATGAACCCATATGACATTGATCTTATTTTGCATCTCATAAATCATACCGCTATTAGAATGTTATTTATTGGGTTAAATTTGATGTCCACGAAAGTGAGATAGCTCTTGATAAAGATTTGTATATATAATGGCTGGATTTTAATAACTCTAAAATAAGAATGGTCAAGATTATTATCCATCTCGATTATATATGTAAAGCAAATTTTTTAAGTTAAAAAAATACAACAAAAAGATCTTATGTGTCGATGCAATGTACTTGCCAAATCTTAAAAGTGAAAAAATAAAATAAAACTGAAGTGATATATATGGTCCACGTAATGCAATCTATCAAAAGTAGCACCATGCATGGTGCATATGTGTGTCATATATTCATGTAAATTCAATGTAGATGGGGTAGCAAGGGGTAAGCCTAGTCCGACAGGTATAGGTGGTGTGTTACATGATGATAGAGGTAGGATGTTTGTTGTTTTTTCTGAACTAGTAGGGATAATGGAGTCAAACGTGTTGGAACTTGTGGCTCAATTCTACTGAAATTAGGAGTCTAGTTAAATGGGACTCCTAATTACATAGGACTCCTAATTACATTAGGAGACTGCTAAACATAGAACACTGCAATACTGCTATATATTAAGGACGTGGGTTTCATGGAAACCCTGCCGTTTGGCCGAGTGCCTTCCGAGGCCAAAAAGGGCCTCTTGCAGCAAAGGTGTGGTGAGGGAGATAGAGAGAGAGGGAAGATACCAAAAGAGATCTTGGGATCCAAATATTGTATCTGTATTCTTTTTATCTATAATGAAATCTACACTCTCCCGTGGACGTAGGCCAAGGTTGGGCCGAACCACGTATATCCTGTGTTCTCTGTGTTTATGTGTGATTGAGTCTGTATTTTCTGTATGTGGGTATTGGGTCTATTCCCTATCAGTGGTATCATGAGCGAAGGTTCGATTCGGGCCAGATAAATCACACGTCGGAATCGTCTGCAAAAGGAGAGCGGCAGAAGCAACAATGCAATACCGTTGCAGATATGATTTTTTCAGATCTGTGAGTGGTAGCTGGCAGAGGTGCGGCTGGAAACACAAAGCCCCATTGGTAGTGCGCAGGTAGATCCGTTCCACGTCGATTCTAAGAAAACCAGAGACAGGTTCGTCGGATCGGAAATCAGACCTGTAATTCGGGAAAAAAAAAAAAACAGCAGATTGGTGAGAATCTGCAGACGGTGGAGACTGCAAGGAAGGCGGCCAGATCTGGAAAACTGAGAAGGGGTTTCTCGGTTCAGATCTGAGATCTGAGGCAAGCAGAGGCGGCAGCAGCGCTGAGATCTGGGTTGAGATCTGAGGTGGAGCTGCAGGCGCAAGAAGGAGCAGCCGCACGGGACCCATCGTGCAGATCTGGAATTGCACTGCCGGAACAGAGAGGTGCGGCGGCGAGAGCCAGAGGAAAGCCGAGCAACATTGGCTTCTCTGATAGGAAGAGAAAGAAGCTCGGCAGATCTGAGGCTGCTGTGAGCAGTGACAGCAGCCGGCAGACAGAGGCCAGCAGTCGAAGGCGTTCAGATCTACAGCTGCAGCAGCCACGACGGTGGCCAGATTTGAGAGCGAGTAGTCTGCAGAGGGTTCTTCAGATCTGATTTGGCAGAAGGAAGTTTGCTGAAAAAAAAAAAAAAAAACATAAAAATAAAACCAGACAGATCTGGTTTTCCGGCGGCAGCAAACAGCAGGCAGTAGATCGACGGCCGGTGGAGCCGCAAGCAGCGGCAAGAGAGACCATAGCAGTGCAGCGGAAATCGCAGAAGAGGAAACCCAGATCTGATTTCTCAGATCGGGTTTTGAGCAACCAAACCAGAGGCGGAAGTAGCCAGCAGCGGCTGCAAAGGTCAACCAGATCCAAGGGTTTCCGACGGAACAAGATCGAGCGCCAGATCTGAGCAACATCGGAGGGCGCACCAAGGGGTAGCAGATCCGCACAACGGGGCAGCAGATCTCGAGCAGTGAGAGCTCTGGCAGCGGTGGCGATTTCAGATCTGAGGCGAAACACAAAAAAAAAAAAAAAGGAGACCCAGATCTGAGATCGGGAGGAGCAGAGAGATCGGCAGCAGCCAGATCCAAGGGGTAGCGCCATATCTGCCAGCAGCCTAAGGAAGGCCAGATCTGGGAGTAGATCGAGCGCCGGTGGTACGGGCAGCAGAGCTGAGATCGGCGATTGCAGCAGATCCATCAAACCGAAATCAAAGGGATTTCAGAAGGGGATTTCGGCACTCAGCAGGAGAACCGACTGCAAGAAGAGCAGGGGCTGCAGTGAACGGTGACCGGACTGCAACGACGCCGGAGGCGGCGAGCGCCAGAACAGGCTGGCGATTGGAAGGAGGCGGCAGCATGGATCGGGTCCACTCGGTTGTCGTAACCGAGTGGAGAGAAAAAAAAAAAAAGGAAAATTGGTGGTATGGAGGACCACCACTGCAGGTGCACCCGCGGGACCACCGTTTCTAGTGCACCCACGAGTCCACTCGGTTGTGAAGAACCACCGTTTTCGGTGCACCCGAGGGCTAAGCGAGTCCACTCGGTTGTAAAGAACCACCGTTTTTCGATGCACCCGATGGACTACAGGGGCAGTTCCGTTGGACTATTGTACTGCATGGTGGGTGATCCGCAGGTTTACAGTTTCAGATGATCCCGCAGGACCACAGATTCAAGTACTCCTTCAGCAGGGAAAAATCAACGGTCAGAATTGTTTTTCAATTTCTGGAGTCATCGGGACTCGGAATTGAGATCCGTCTTCGCTTATGTGATCGTAGCGAAGAAATCTACGCGGTGACCGGTGTGGATTTTGAAAAGGAGTAAAATTAAATTTTTGGAAGAATCGGGGAGTGGTCGACGGTGGTGCGTGGGATCACATCAAGGAAACACGGCAAGATGTAGCCGTGAGAGGGTTGCTGCATTGTGAAGGACCTTGGACTTTTTGACGGTACGCGTGGAGATGGCACATTCGCCATATGCGTAGAGAGGTCGAGGTGATTGCAGCTAACACATTAGTGTGTGCAGGAACACACTATGAAGGAAACGCAACCTCACATTCGTGAAGCACGTCGGGATGTGCTCGTAGAACATAGGAAGCGGAGTTGCAGATGCAACATAAGGTCTTGGACGGCCAAGATCGAGGTGGAGCCCGATTGGGCTATACAGTCTTACTCAAGACTGGTGGATCATCCTAAGGTATGGGATGCGCATCTCATATAGAGATGTAGAGGATTACAGTTGCAAGTGGAGCATGGCCGGAAGCAGTTAGTGTGCAAAGTGGAGGACGATGTCACAGTTGTCTTTGAAGGAGGATCAATGGATTTTCGCCAAGGTGGAGATTGTTGGAACTTGTGGCTCAATTCTACTGAAATTAGGAGTCTAGTTAAATGGGACTCCTAATTACATAGGACTCCTAATTACATTAGGAGACTGCTAAACATAGAACACTGCAATACTGCTATATATTAAGGACGTGGGTTTCATGGAAACCCTGCCGTTTGGCCGAGTGCCTTCCGAGGCCAAAAAGGGCCTCTTGCAGCAAAGGTGTGGTGAGGGAGATAGAGAGAGAGGGAAGATACCAAAAGAGATCTTGGGATCCAAATATTGTATCTGTATTCTTTTTATCTATAATGAAATCTACACTCTCCCGTGGACGTAGGCCAAGGTTGGGCCGAACCACGTATATCCTGTGTTGGAACTTGTGGCTCAATTCTACTGAAATTAGGAGTCTAGTTAAATGGGACTCCTAATTACATAGGACTCCTAATTACATTAGGAGACTGCTAAACATAGAACACTGCAATACTGCTATATATTAAGGACGTGGGTTTCATGGAAACCCTGCCGTTTGGCCGAGTGCCTTCCGAGGCCAAAAAGGGCCTCTTGCAGCAAAGGTGTGGTGAGGGAGATAGAGAGAGAGGGAAGATACCAAAAGAGATCTTGGGATCCAAATATTGTATCTGTATTCTTTTTATCTATAATGAAATCTACACTCTCCCGTGGACGTAGGCCAAGGTTGGGCCGAACCACGTATATCCTGTGTTCTCTGTGTTTATGTGTGATTGAGTCTGTATTTTCTGTATGTGGGTATTGGGTCTATTCCCTATCACTGGACACTGATGAGTTTACCTTCAAGGCGAAGGATGGGGCTCTGAGAGTTACTAAAGGAGCCATGATCGTCATGAAAGGGAAGAAGGAAAATAATCTGTACACACTGGAGGGAAGTACAGTAATCGACCGGCAGAGGGATCCTACTAGTCAGGCCGCAGGAAGGAGGAGAAGAAACAAAAAGTCAAGTGATAGGTATGACTTTAAAAATAAAGTTTCTTTTTCAGGTTGTGATGGGCCGTCCGAATTCCATGGTGCTAGCAGAGATGGAAAAGTGAAGGGGACGAAAAATCACATAGTGGCGGCAGGACCGACATCGTCGGTGGCGGGTCCAACAAATCCGGTGACGGGCGTCAAAGTTCAAGCGAGGCTTGGGCTTGGGCAATTCTTCTAATTAAAGAAGACAGGTGGAGCACCCCAGAGCGTGGGGGTGCGTGCATCTCACACAGAGATGCAGATGGGCTGCAGTTGCAGATCTGATACTGTCTGGAGGGCGTTGTCACAGTTATCTCTAGAGGATTGGTGAATTCTCGCCAAGGTGGAGTTTGTTGGGTTTATGGCTCGAATCCAATTTTGGATTTGGACAAGAACTCCTGATAAGGCAATTGCTAAATACATGGATACGTGTATGTAGTTTGTGAATGCTTGAGGATATTGTACTTTAATACATAAGCAATGATATCTTGTTTTTTTGGAAAACATGATCTCATGCTTGAAAGGCATGAGCTGGAAGGATTGAAACAACTAACATGGGCTTGCTATTGTCATGCAATACGTGTCAGCTTGTTGATCTGGGTTGGCAACTTTCTCAAGCATGCAAGGCAGAACTGAGAGCAATCAGGAGAGGGCTTCAGGTTTGGTCCAGGTTTAGGAGTGATAACCTCATTATCAAAGGTGATTCAACTAATGTTATCTCTTGGGCTAGTAATAGGAATTCCCCCCCACCCCTCCCCCCTCGTGGAGGTTGATATGTATTGTTAGGGACATTTGGAAGTTGTGCAGGATGGGAGGCATCACTTTCACTCATACACCCCGATCAACAAACAATGTAGCAGACTTCTTGGCGAAAGTTGGTGTTCATAAACAAAGACCAGCTTTAGAAATCTTTTCTTCTAACTACCCTTGGGAATTAGGGGAGATAGGGTCCTCTTAGGAGAGGATGTTTGTTTTGGTGTATTTTTCTTTTTTCCTTTCTTTTTGTCTCTTTGTTTCTTTTACTCCGTCTTGATCCGAGTATACCCCTCCTATACCTGGATCCTTCTCTTGTAATCTCCTCTTTTTTAATGGAATTAGTCGTTAATGTTTCATAATAAAAAACATGAATGGGCACTTCATAAAACTTAAATAGATTCCAAAATCGTATCCATGTGAAGTTTACCAAATCCTACTGCAATTAAGTGAGAAAGAAGAGAATGGAAAGAGAAGGAAAGGAGAGAAGAATGGGAGAGAATTCTTTGATATGATCTTTATTGAAGTATAGAAAAATATTTAAACTTGTGTACAACCGCAACCCTAATATAACGGATAACAAAGAACTTAAATTAAATATTCTAATAGTTGGAACTACCTAGCTACTATAAATAGAAACAAAAAAATTACATTAGGTAATTTGTAACAGTAAAAAGCTGCCAGAGTACCATACCTACAGGAGTACATGAATTGGTATTGGGTGTTCCTGAAACGGTACACTCTCAACATGACCTACCTGTTTTTTTTTTAAAGGTAACATGACCTACCTGTTTTCCTTAATGGTTAGGGTTTCTTTCATCTTTTGCATGTGGTTAAGTCACATTTTATCACACTCACTATGCTCTCATATAATGTCATTGATCCTTAGGTTGGAGACACTTGCTATGTTTTTTGACACTATTAAGTGTTGGACCCTTGATATGATTTTTTGAACTCAATATAAACTCAAGGCATATGGCTAGGCTGAAGAAAACCATGTCAACATTCTCGAGGTAGAACTCACTCTCAAGAGATAGCCATTGAGAGGAGGGTGCCTCAAATGTTGTATAGAGTCATTGGTTTTTCAGTCCAGGTGATGTGGGACTTTTTGTCAACTTCACACCCTCCCTCACATGCAGCTGCTGCACGTGGAGAGATACCTGCAGAACTTGCTCTAATATCATGAAGAAAACCATGTTAACATTCTTGAGGTAGATTTCACTCTCAAAAGCTAGCCATTGAGAAGAGGGTGCCTCAAGTGTTGTATACAGTCATTGGTTTTTCAGTGCAGGCGATGTGAGACTTTTTGTCACTTCACACAAACTACTGATCTAAAGATGATGATAAGTTGTGGAGCCTCCTTCTTAGTTCTTTATCTTACCATGTTTCTCTTTAAATCATTTCAGATCGGTCGAATTAGGGATCCTATTGATAATGCAACATACAAAGATATTTGGGAAGCTACTGCAAAGGTAAAAATGACATAGTCCCACATTAATGAGTAAAGCCTTCATGGTTTTCCACATGCTTTTCTGCATTGTTGTATTCACAAAGCTGCTTCTATCTTTATAGTTATCATGCATGAATTATAATAATAATGATCCTAGTTAGATTTGTATTGGTTGATGAATGTGAATGACATCTAAAAATGATTCATATTATAGGTGTTTAGATTTTGCTTTGAACTCTCTTTTTTTTGCTTTATAGTAGTAAAAAAGTTTCACTTGATAGTCATTTCTGGAATAAAAGGGATTCACTTGATACAACTAGCATCCTAATCCCCGTTGAAATATCTCCACAACCTTTCCTTCCCCGCTTCCTAGCAGCTCTACTACCTAATCTCCACCCCTCGAGGTCTCCTACGCTATATCTCGCTACTAGTACCTTCCTCCACAAGGCCTCTCTCTCTAAAGCCAATCTCCACAACCATTTACATAATAGGGAATGATTCCTATTTCTGATACTATAACTCCCCAACCCACCCTTCTCTCTCATATCTCTGGCCTCTTCCCATTTCACTAGGTGGATTTTCCTCGAATTCTATTTCCCTTCCCATAGGAAGCCTCTTTGAATTTTCTTTAACTTTTTTGCCACTCCCTTAGGTATTTCGTACAGAGAGAGAGAGTAGGTGAGAAGATTCACCAAGCATGATTTAATTAAATTCAGTCTTCCTTCCAGTGGTAGGTAAGATTTATTCCAGGCATTCAACTTTTTTTATACCTTTTCTAGGACATGTTCCCAAAAGAATTTGGATCTCGGATTTCCACCTACTCACAACCTAAGGTAAGTAAATAGGAGAGGTATACATGGCTATCGTGTGAAATATCAAGGATCTGAAAATACTATATGTACAGTACACCACATCGAACATAGATACAAATGGATTTCCCCAACTCCCTATACTCCCACAAGGAATCGTGATTAGAGCAGCTCCATTGCTAGTCTATGTTTTTGTACTCTCACCCTTACTAGAAAATTCACAATTTTGTTCACCGATCGAGGAGTGTGTGTGAAAATGATATTTCCCGACCTACACAACCTCTTAATGTCCCTAAAAATGGTAACTAGCTTCCATGGGAGAACTTCCTATTACTAGCCCTGGAGATGGCGTTAGTCACCTTCGACAATAAGTTTTTCATTCTCAAACCTAGACAAAATGTGAAGTGCTCTTCTAATTGCTCCCAATTTTGCCTCATTCGAGTCCATGATGCCTAAAGGTTTAGAAAATGCTGGTATCACCATTCATTGCATTGCTTTCTATTGCTTGGAGCCTCATTCCTGTCTATTTTGCCATCAGAGTTGCTCTTTTTGCATCTTGAATGAAATATGTCATGTTGTTTTCCTCAGAACTTTGTTAATTGATCCTATACTATCAAAAAAATGTTGTTATGGAAAGAACTGGTTACTGTTATTTTTAATTTAAGTTTCATATGATTTATTGGGCAGACAAATACCATGATCTACCAGGATGTCTTTGCATGCATTCCCAACGATCTTATTCATTCCAGGTACCAGTCAATATCAGTTTTTGTTGTTGTTTTTTGGGTGCTATCTTTCAACTGGAAGAATCTCACTTCATGTTTACAATGCCAATGCATGCAGAGCCACTATCAGACAAAGTACAGCCTATTGGAAAGAGAGACTTGAGCATACCACTATCGATCTAGGGATTGCTCCAACCAAGATTGAATCGTATCAGAATGGGGATATCAAAACAACAGATCCCATGGAGAGGTTGGAATCAGTGAAGGGGCATCTTGTTTCACTCCCTTTGGATTTCATGTGCCAAGAAGATCTGAGACCAATATTCAAGGAGAGTGAGTATTATGCATCTCCGCAGGTCTTCCACTAAGCTATCTTGTCAAGCAGTGTACATCTCTAGCATCGATTGCATTGCATCATCTAATCCACTCTGTTGGTACCTGTTGTATCTAGAAGTCATGCAGGAAATCAAAGCAATGAAAAGAGATGATTTCTCTGGCATTATGTACAATATATGGGTATTGTGATAGTATTCTTCTTTGCTATAGAACTAAAGTCGGCATGATTTGTATACAGTTCAAGAGCTTTAGCTTTGGCTGGGGGAAACCGTGTGCATCTTTCTAATATTAGGTGGCATGGATTCTCAGAGAAGCATCCATTATACTCTTGTTTCAAAATCTTCTTTCAAGTTGGCCCTGAAGCCACAATTTTACAGATTTGATTGAAAAACATTCATCCTTCTTGAGTTGAATCTGAGAGTCTGTTATGATGTTGTCGAAATTAGGTCTAAATGAGAGCTAAGTGGACAATCTGGTTTGAGCCTTGCTACAGCAAAGAGAGAGATTGAATTCTGACCATGCGAATAAGATGCACTCTCATTGATTAGTATATATATATATATATATTAAAAAAGAGGAGCTCAGAGCATGAATTAGAGAGAGTAATTCAATTCAGCTTGTGGACAATCTAGGTCATATCAACTGGGCTCATGCTAAGTGCATCAGGCAATATCAGCTGGTCACAGAAAATTGATAAGAAAAATGTCTAAATTTGTAAAATTGGAGAACCTATTTGGTGCAAATTCTAGAACATGCTTGTGGGTTTGGCATTTTGGGTCTCACCAAAGTTGAAAAACATATGAATGTAGAACATCTTTAAAAATAATAATAATAATAAGACATCCAAAAAATGTAAAAAATGGAAAGTCTATGAATAAATCATATGTATTCGGCCTGACCTAAACTAAATTAAATTAAAAACCACCTACATAAACAACTTATTCTATGGCTTAGGATTTCTAGCCCATGTACCCTAAAACACACACACATGCACTCACATAACAAAGAGTCCCAGTTCATTGCCCCATTGCCTAGGACCCTGGTGCAATTGCATAAAAGGAAAGCTTCATCGGTTTCATTTTCTATTAACAAATATTGTTTGATTTCATTTTTACAAATTTCTCTTTTATATAAAATTCAAGTTAAAAAATAAAAATTATTTTCTTTATCCAACCTATCTAAATCTGACTTGGCCTAACCCATTGTTATTTGCCAACAAAGATAAAAACATGTGCAAACTGCAAAATTGAGTTACACTAGAGAATTTTATGATTAAAAAAAAATAGTTCCTTGGTCATCTTGGCCAAAACTCGGTGTGGCAGTGCACGTACCGCCTCGGCCGGGTTCAAGTTTTCAAATTTTGATCGCCAGCTGCTTCTCGACGTCACCTATTTCACAAATGCTAATGTGAACTGTGACATTAGCCTATGGAGTATCACCTGATGGTTTGAGCATTGGATAACATATACGTTATCGTCTTTGTCTAAATTATTTATCTCATCAATTTAGAGTTGAATTTTAATTGCATTTAATAAATTATTTTCATAAATTGACTGTTTTATCTGACACCCATAGATTTGAACTTACAAGTTCGAGCATATAACAATGAACCTTGACTAGTTATAAATTTTACATTTATGTAATGGTCATAGAGTTAGATCAATGGACATTAAAACTTAAATTATTGTCAAATTTGATATGTGTGCAATTCACGGGAGGATATGTGGGTGTGATGTGATAAGATTCATTTGATCTACCCCATAATTCAAAGTTCATCCCCTGCAAACTAGTTCCCACTCAAGTCTACATGAATGGACAGATTTGAAAAGCCTCAACTTGTATATGTTGCCTATAAAGTTTTAACTTGATTGGATAAGAAAAGTTAGAAATGGATTTATTTGATCTACTATGGGCTCAGAATTTAAAATTTGCACAAAAATTCATGTAAAATAGTTTAGTGGTGAACATTGTTATATATTAATATAGATCCCCGTATATTAATTACACGAAATTTTGGTTCAAATGCCTTTATGATCCCAAAGAACAAACTTTGCTTTTCAGTTATCACCACATTGAGATCCAATATTCTCTATATTCATTTTCAGCTTGGGTCTTTGGACTTTGTATATCAATCTTGGTGCTTGGAATGTGGCCTCGCCATTGCATTCTACAGAGTTGCATCCGTGTAGGCCAACTAGGCTGCAACTTGACCCGCATGACCTGATCCGAGAAATCATGCAGGTCGTGTTGAGAATTTCAGGCCAGCGGGTCGGGTTGGGTTGGGTTGATAAGGCAAAAATCCGTATGAAATTCGGCTTGAAGATTTTACAAGTTAACCCGATCAGAGAATTTAGGAATGAAACATATACATTTTCAATTTTCTCAACTTGTACACAAATACATCACAAACCAGCCCACCCCCACCCAAAATAAAAATAAAATAGAAAACAAAGATCAAATCAAATAAAATCTTTCAACAGAAATGTTTCCACAAATTTGTTAGAATGAAATTGATTGCTAAACTAATGACCTAATGCCAAGATGTCATCTTTGTGAGGAAGCTCGCTACTGCTATCTCTGTCAGCAAAATGCAAGCAGATCCTTTCATAGAAACCCAAAGCTGGGCCCCAGAGAATCAGCAGTTCATTTGCACCATCACTTGTGGTGATTGGGGCTGATCTAGCAGTTATCCAGTGTGGGTTCTGGGTCAGGATGGTCTAAGTGGCAAACTTTACCGACCAGATAATAACCTAGTCCTCTGTTTACATCCCAAAAAAAGGGAAACAAAAAGAAATAAAACAGAGCCAAGTTATTGGCTCTCACTATGAAAGGGTCACCAACCACAGAGACTGCTGGATAGGGTGTGGAGAATGTTTGAAAGAGATAAGCAACTGAATCACTGCATAAACACTCTCCACGTGCATGGAATGAATCTTTTGTATGTAACAACCAATCGGGCCAAGCATGGAGAAACTTGTTTCACGGTGTCTGCAAAATCTCATTGAGCAAATCCATCAACAATAGATTAAGAAAGCTTTTGGGTTGGGCTGACACTTCCGCCACGGCTTATCATTAGTGCAGCTAATGCCTTCTCTATTTCCAAGGTCATGGCACTATCCACACTCCCTGAAGATATCTTCCTATGCGATTTCTGTACATGAAGCTTGACGGAACTGCTGCTGAGACCTGCATTCTTCCCACAGATTGGGCAAACCTTCATCAGCGGTTTCCTTTGTTGCCACTCAATTGAAGGCTTCCCATGCAGTTGTATATCAAGATCCAAAAGGGTCTTTGCAAACCCATCATTGGGCTGAGCTCGACGGTGAACCCTTTTCAGTGCATTCCATGCTTCCAATAGAGTGTAGTTCCTACAAAATAGGCAAACGCATATTAGTAGAATTTTGAGTGATTGAACCATAGGTTTTTACATGTGAACTTAGCTTGGCTTTAACACTGACTTTCTTGACATCAAGTAAGCAAGTACAACCGTAGCACTTCGACTCTTCCCCTCAAAACAATGGACTAGAACTTTTCTGCCTGAGCACTCAACAAGTTCAATAAAATCGAAAGCCTCTTCAAAGATATTGCTGATTTCTGTTTCATCATTATCTTGTATCTACAGGAAGGAGTATATTATGTTATCATTAGAAACCATATCCAAACAATAGCTTGTTGGGAAATTTTAAAAAAAAAAAAGTAACCAAAGAGATTTTTTATCAGTGTACAATCTATTGTAGTTTCTCAAATGACAAAATAGAACTTGAAAAGCCGACCCCAGATAAATGGGATTTTGGCTTTTTTTATGATTATGATGATGATGAATCTATTGTAGTTTTTCTATGTATTTCATTCTGAGTATCTATAGGTATAGGTCTTCTTTTTTGCAAAAACTCTTCGCAAAGAATGAAGTGTTAGTAAGTTTTAGAACTACGAAAAGGGGAAGGCCCATGAAGACATGAGAAGATAAATGATAGGTTAGATGTGGAGTGAGAAAATTTCTTTAAATAAGTTGTGGGAAAGTAGAAGTTAAAAAGCTGACGCAAATAAATGAGGTAAGCTTCAACGATGATGATATTTACTGAGGAACTATGGAATCACATTCAAGACGTCAATTTGTGTTCGCAATGCTTGGAGGCAATGACAATGTGGTTGGAAGCTCTACATAGATCTTAGGTTAGTCCATGGAGGAAGTTTCATCCTCATACCAAATGAAATGAGAATAAGAGGAATATTCCATCTTGAAGCATATATTAATTTTCCTTTCTAGCAGATTTTGCCTCACTATTTCCCAGAAAATACAAACAAATCTGGGAGATGCCCGACCTTTGACTTATATACAAATGGTTAAAGAACCAACCACCAATGGTTCAATTGTTCGATGAATGGGAGTTTCTAGTCTGGAATGTTTCAAGGCTTTGGAAATGGTAGGGTTCAACAGATCAGCAGTCTAGATCACTGAAGCAATATGCAAGCTCTGTGGTAGTTGGATTATGGACCCTATAGATCATCTTGTAGAAATGCAAGAGAGACCTTCCACTCCAAGAATACCTATTTTCTTTAGCCCCCTATATTTTAAACCTCTCTCCACCTCCTTTTATTATCTTTAGCCCTCTGAAGATTGCCCCCAATTTCCTCTCTCCTCTTAAAACCCTTTCCCCATTCCAAACATCAAGCCCCGCCTGTGCAAAACAGTCCATCAACCATCCTGCGGACCTGTTTTTGGAGCCAGGTAGTGATCCTTTAGTTGATGGGAGATTGGTCCCTCCAGTTCTCCTGTCTAGTCTATCCTCTGCTGCTAGTGGTGCTCTCCCTTTTGGGCTTGATGCCATTGCATCTCCTGGCCTTGAGCCGATTGCCTCCAAACCTATCGTTGATTCAGACAGTCCTCCCATGCTCTCTTTGCTACCACCGATGACTCCACAGGTCTCTTGCCCCTTGGATGAAGGTTCTCCTTCTGAAATTGATGCTCCCAATCATTACTGCATGCCAGTTACTCCTCTGCCTGAATCAACAACCCTTTTGGTTGATTCTCAACATCAAAGAATGCTTGAGGTCGGTCGGAAGCTTCATTTGTTCAGCAATGGCCAGGAAAGTTTCCTCCTATCTTACCTTGCTACGGTTAGGGACTTCGAATCCACTCCTGTGAAGACCAGAAGAAAAGATAGAACCGCCAGAGAATTAACTCAATTGAGTTCCTCTATCAATTACTCCAGCTGAAAAAAAAATGGTCCTGAAACTTCTAGACGCATTCGTGGTGATAAATAGGATTCTCATTTGTTTTACCATTTTGATTGGGAAGTTTTTTGGTGTTCCAATATGGTGATCTCCAAACTTGCGTTCCATGCCCTCAGTCGTCGTTGGAAGAGCTTTGTTTTGTTATTTCTTTTTCGCTTTCTTCCTTTGGTTGTTCTTGTTCTCTTTTTTGTTTATGCTCTTTGTATTTGCACCTCTGGTACCTTTTTTCTATTAATATATGAACCATTTTAAAAAAAATCTATTTTCTTTAACTTGGTTCAAATATTGAAAATAAGTTTGTCGCAACATCTGATATGGATGTCCATGAAAATAATAGAGTCCCAGAACTCAAATGCTCATTGAAAGCATGAGTTAACCATAAGCAGCATCAAGCAGAAACAAGACTTTATTGGCAGCAAATGACAGAGAGAGACAAGATCTTACTGAGAAATTCTTGTATTCAAAAAGGTCAGGAAACTGAGAGTCTGACTGTCCAATCTCATTTGAGCAAAGACAAAGGATATGTGTGATGCCCAAGTGCTGGAGAGTGTATACAGATCTTGCAGCAAGAGCTCCTCCTATAAATAGGTTGCCTGCAATCAAAGATGCTCTTTCTGTATTTGCAGCATCAGAGATCAAAGCCATCCTCTCAAGAATGTGTTCGAGTCTGACCTAAAAAATCCAAAGTATAATCTCAGATCTAGTAGATATCTGCAATCAAGCTCCAAAAGGAACTGAAGAATAGTGATGGCAAAGAAGATTGCATCATTACCTTCAACTCATAGGCATCAACAGCAATGTTGTTGTCACTGCCCTCAAAGAACCCTGTATTGAAGTTGTTTTCCTGGCAGAGTCTAATTGCATCTGTTCTAAGCATCTCATTCCATTGCTCCAGCTCTCTATTTAACTCAGCATCCACCTGAGATTTGTGTTAAGATCATTATTCAGGTAAGTAAAACACTGTCATCCCATGTAGAGTAGTAAAAGCGGAAAAATCTCCGATTGCCATAGTTAAATTAAATGGAAAAGTAAATCCTGATTAGTATTAGAATCTTGGAAGATTAAGTTATTGTTAGAACCATGTTACTTCATTTTGTCATAGCATCATATACTTGAGTCGCAAGTTACAACCATTTTAAACCATCCTATCCAAATCAGATACTACTAAGAGAATGACACAGCACTGAAACATATTAGTTGATACTACAACATACCTTGGATTAGTTCTACAACATCAAAACTTGAAAATATACGACATTAGAACTCGAAAATAATCTCTCTCGGGGAGAAATTCACACTCCCACTAAGACACCTTGAATGAGTAATTTGCTTTATGGAAATTAAAACACTCGATGAATAAACAAGAAAATTTGGAACACAATTCACAAGAATTCTCAAAGATAACTCACTCAAAGGAGTAGAAAAGAGTTAACAAACTCAAACCTGGGATTCTATGGGTGTCCTAGACCTTGTATTTATAAGAGAAAAGATGTCAAAATTCACAAAACAAGACAACCCACACACCATGGATGTCCTAGACCTTGTATTTATAAGAGAATAGTTGCCAAAATTCACAAAACAAGACAATCCACACACCATGGGCACCCAAGCCTCTAAGCCCTCTCTTGGTTGACATTTTGCCATGTCTTTGATCTATGTATACCCTTATTTTCCATTTACAACATGACACATCATCTTTGTTTATTCTCCTCCAATTAAAAAATAACACATGAGCATTATTAACTAGAAAGTATATAAGACAACAAGGATTATCTAAAAACAACTGCCAGATTCCTCTATCCTTGGGCACCCCTAGGTTGCCAATTCCATGCTTTGGAGAGAAAAAAAATATGAGAAATAGATTCTCCCCATGGTTGGCCGTACATCACCTTCCATCTTGGTTTGCTTAAAGACAAAGTCAAAGAAAAATCAAGATTCCTCAAGGAAATTTGTCATTCCTAGCACATCCTATGTTCCCACACTCAATTTTATGAAAAGTTCAAGTGGAGCTGTAGCCGAACAATCTAGGCCATTTTAAAAGCACATTTTACCATTGGATGCCCTTCGAATTGGTGAATTTTTTTTATGTATCCAATAGGTCCTAATAATTTAGGGCCATGGTCTTCAATTTCTTGGATATGCTTTGCATCAGAAGTTGAACAAAGTTTCTCATGTAGAGCACCCTATTGGGCATTTTCTTGTAAATGGGATTATGAGAAATTTAAGCTTTTTTTTTTTTTTGTTACTGATTTGAGATTGTATAGGAAATGATATTATAAAGAACCTGTAAGGGCACAACGGCAGTATGGTTCACCTGATCTGTGTGCGTGCACTTTTGTAAAAACTTCTCAAAATCATCCTCTTTCAACAAATATGGCTCATGGCCCCAAGTTAGCGGTGGTCTTGGACCAAATCACTTGCTCACCATTATGTGTGCACATTCATGCACACCCTCATTTGGGACAAGGTGGATTAAACCATTTTTAAGGACCAAATATTAAGATTATTTTAAGTATTTAATCCAACTTTGAGGGAGTTTCAGTTATTGAACTGTAATTAAAGTCAGACCGGACCGTTGACACTACGGTCCGATTGTGTAGAAAAATGACCGAGTTTTAAAACCACAAAAGACCGTGCTGACCTGCCGGTCAACACGATTTTTTTAAATAACCCATGAACCGTGACCCACAGTTTTCTTATTCAGCACAATGGGCCAGCCCAAAAAGGCTAGTCCAAAATTATCTAACCCTGAAAAGCCAGGATGGTGCTGTAGTGCTTTTCTTCCGTCGCACCTCACCAACTTTTATTGGCATGAACATGTGGGAAATGTTTTGGAGCTTTCGATGTGGGACAAAGTCGGGGAGTCAGACTTGTGAGGTGTTGAGTGTTGAATAATTTTTAATGAGATTATTTTCTTTTAAATTTTCACATCAAAAATTATTCTTTTAATTATATAGAGTCAATAAACCTATCCCATTATCAAATAACATGTAATTTAAATTTATTATATTATATCAGATTACCTATACAAATCATACTTTTCTTAAATTTTTTAGACCGTTGATTTTAACATTAATATTATTATTATATTTAGATATGGCAAAAATATATTTTAAAAAAAAAATTATTTAAACTCATCAAATAAATCTTAATTAATAATTTATTAATATTATTTATAATATTTATATTAATAATACTGATTTGACTCTGGTTGAACTTTATTTCATCCAACCTTCTATTTTGATGGTTTAGTGGAGAGTCCAATTTTAATAACATTGGTTCGATGGTCAGCACATATATGGGGTCATTCAACGACAATAAATTCATAAGGGGTAGAGGTGTGTGCATGGGAAAGGGTGTAAAAGGGGCTGAGTATTGCCCCAATTGGCATGGTGCTCACAGTGAGCACTAGTGCCTTGGATCCTTGGGTGTAAGAGTGTGTCTATATATTTTGAAGGAAAAAAGACGGACAATACCATGGGGTTGCCAAATAACCAAGTTTAGTTCCATCCTAAAGTTGGAGGGTAATTTATGGTTTTTCTCGTATGTCGCCAATAGGTGTTATTCCCTACAAGAGTATTTCATACCTTCGCAAATTTGTTCAAGTCACGGCGCTTCCTTGTCAGACGCAGGCAACGATGTGTCTCTCCACTCACTTTTGAGAATCTTCCTTGCCAACTCTCTCGTGAAATGGGTGAGTCCGTACTTTCTTTGTAGCCCAAAGATGATGACTTTAGTGGCATTTTTGGGAAATCATAATAATTTAAATCAGCTTGAGATTCCCCAACGCCTCGTTCCTTACTTGTAGGGGAAGGGCAGTTTAGGCCAAACCCTGGCACCAGCAGTTGTGACTCAGAAATCCCAAGATCCTCCTTGTCAAGATCTGTAGAGCTTTTATTGATTATCAACAAGAATGCACGTAAGAGACTGTCTAGCTTCTGATGAAGTGTCAGAAGGAATATATAGAAACCTTGCAGGTCCCTAAGTGCTGAACGAAATCCATCCCGGAACTCATGAACAACCGCAGCTGTATCAGATAAGCATGAATCTGTCTGTGATGCAGCCTCTTCTGACACAGGGGACCCCAACTTTCCTCCTGTTATTTCATGTAGCAAGTTTGAGGAGTACCCAGCACTGTTGAGTAGGAGCTCAACCAGCTTTGGGTATTGGGCTTGATCACTTGCACGTTTTCCTGTAGGAGGTCTACGAGGGACACCAGAGTCAATCACCACAATATGAAAATCACCAGACTTGCATTTGTCCGAGTCATGATTCTTCGTGGCCCTTTGGGTGGCTTTAGGCGAATCCATTGGATCAGATGCATCTAGGCTCTCAGATGTCAATTCAGGACTACAGGAACTCAAACTGCTATTTACAGAGATGCATCGTCTCTGGTTCTGAAGAGCTCTAACTACCCTTGGCGTGAATCTTCTCACCACAATATCAAAACCATCCTCCAAAGCATCCATGTTTGCAGCAGCCGCTTTATCCACAAATAACATATTTGCAGAATTGCCACGCCAACCCAGCTGACGACAAGGGAGTCTATCTTCATTCCTAATGACTAGGTCCAACATCAAGATCCTGCCGAGGGCTGCAGCAGTCTTTTCAGCAGCTTCTTGTGAATCAAAAGCATTAAGACTTTCTTGCAGAGGCGAACCATGAACATAACTGTAAAAATCAAATGAATTGTTTATAAAACAACAAGATCACACAATTATAGGATCCCCCAACCTTAGGCCACTAGTATGATTGCAATGCTTGCTTCCTTGGGCCTCGAGTATTTAAAATGGGGCCCATGATTTGGCGATCCAGATTACCAATCATTGATCTCATATTCCTTAATTTTCACCTTGACATAATGAGAGAAGCAATTCTAACCATTAGACCTACAAACCGAAACGGATATTTAAGAAAGGATTAAATGATGATCCAAATTCAACATAAGAAGGACCATGGATCATATGGAGTTTCCAATCTGGGTTGCTTTTGGAACATAAATTATTGATGATGAGCCCTATTAGATCAATGGATGTGGATCATCAAACCATATCATTACATGTACAAACTACAAGGCCCAAGGACAATGCATGCTCAGTTCATGATCATATTTCTCATGAAACATTCACTACAAAGTCAAGGTGTATTAGCACTTCATTAGAAGAAGGCATCGATTCATGTCAAGAGCTTCCAACAGATCTGAACACGTCATTGCACCAACTTCATCTCCCTCTGACACTGACACCTTTCCAGCATTTTCAGCAGCATCCTTGATCTGTTGCCATTCAGGGCTAGAATTGTGTACGACTCTACCCTGTAATATTCCGGTAGTGGTTTTAGCAAACAATTAGATCTGCACTCCAGAATATATATGAGCGAAGTCTGCCAAAGTTGGAAGGCACACACTTGTGGTGTTCGGACTCCTAGCCATTTTGCAAATTCAGAACCCAGGCGTTCAGATTGTGGGGCCATCCTTAAGGGAGAGATTTTTATTACTGCTGCTGCTTCCCTTTTCGAGACATCATCATTCTCAGGCTTGTTGAACAGCGCAAAGAAAACAACTCCACCTGAATTGACAGTCACCTTGATCCAAAAACAGAAAAGATGGCAACTCAAAAGAATAAGATGTGGAAACTTAAAAAAGGAAGCAGCCATAGATTCCAATGCAATTTCTTCTTCTTCTTTTTTAACTTATCAACTAATCGTAATTCATAGACATAAACCCTGTGAATGGTATTCAAGCTGGAAGAAACCATAGATTCCAGTGCAATTTCTTCTTTCTTCTTTTTTCAACTTATCAACTAATCATATTTCATAGATATAAACCCTGTGAATGGTATTCAAGCTAAATGTCCCATCATCAGCTATGACCTATCATAGATTGTATAAGTCAAAAGCTTAACTGTTAGCTATCTTAACCATTTGAATTAGCAATATTATATATAGAAAGAGAAAATTCTGACTTCGGGGGGGGGGGGGGGGGGGGGGGGGGGGGGGGGGAGGGGAGAGAGTCAACCAGAGCTTTAATGATTTAAGGGGCACTTGTAAATGTAGCTAAATGGTTACGATAGCGAGTTCGCATGCTGTCTGCACTCACAGCAGTATTCATGTTCTTGTACCAGTCCATTTCCCTTGGTAAGTTCGTATGATATTAAAATGCAAATGTCCTATGATGCTGGTATCCATTTGGATCCCCAAATACTTGTAGGTTACACTGCAAAATGCACTTCAAAACTTTTATAACACTTTTGTCATAAGACATATGAAAAAGATACTTGAGGGGTTTTTTTAAACCTGGCAACTAATTTTATTGAAAAATAATGAATAAAGAATACAGCAGATTTAGGCTACAAAAGATAATATACAAGATTTTCTATAACATATCTAATTACAATTTAAAAAAAAAAACTTTACAGAATACACTCATATGACATTTACGAGGCTTGAAAGATAATTTTAATTTTATAAAATTAAAATAAATAATAGCACGGATAGAATATTTGAAAGGAAAAAAAAATGATAGAAGTAATATAAAATAAGTTTTGAACAAGACACCCATATCCAATGTGTCCTGGATTTGGAAAAATTTGACTATTGTATCACCATCTCTAGTATCCATAACCATACCCATATGTGTCTTTGTGCATCATCAAATAGGTGCTAAGCAATGATATCTTCCTGTCCGTCAAAACAGGAATGATGCTCAATTATTCTAGAAAAACGACTACCTCGATGCTAACATAAGAGGTAAACTGAGCCTTATTGGTGAGGCCATCATCACCAGTTACATGCAGGAAATTAAGGGTGAATTTGAAAAAGAATCAAGCTTTTAATCGAAGCAATTCAGCAACTTACCCAACCCACAGTAAAACTTGGTGGCATAAATTGGGGCCCAAATTGCTCAATTAATTGGCTCATGGGCTTGGGCATTGGGCCAGGCCTTCAAATCCACTAAAATAGGCCCAATTCAACCCAAGGAAGTGGTCCATTTCCTGGCCATAAGAAAGAGTGACGAGAAAAGGAGACAAGAGAGGATAGAGCCCTACATCAACATGAGATGGCATCCTTATCTCCCGAAAACCAATTTAGAAGAAGAATCCTCTCCTTTCAACAACCTCTGGGCGTGCATGTCAGTATAGGAAAGTTATGACCAGTTTCGTAATCATGTGTTAGAGAATGACGAGAAAGATGTTAGATCTAACTTTTTTGTTGCTAGATCCACAATTTTCTCACCTTGGACCTCTAATAATATTGAGGTCTCGGTCGACTATTCATTGTAACAACCAGTTGAAGTTAATACAATTCAAGCAAAGCTTGCTTTGGGTGTCTCCTAGTGTGGTGAGTCTTGTTTATTTCTTTTGAATTTAACTTTGAGTTCATGTTGAGTTGATTGCATCTTGAATTGAGTGTTCAATTGTTTGCGTCCCATTTGCATAATTAAAATTGGATTATGTGATTCAATTTTAATTCAACTGAATTTTATCCTCTTGGAGAATTTCGCATGATAGTTGATTTTTCCTTTAGTGTTTTACCTTATTCATTTTTCCGATGAGAAATTGGAGTTTTGGTTTATTCAATTGAGGTTTCGTTTACCAATACAACGCAGGTGAATTGTCTTTGGTGTTGGAAAGGGAGAAGAGTCCAAGGAACCT
Source organism: Chimonanthus praecox (assembly GCA_022113865.1). Lineage (NCBI taxonomy): Eukaryota > Viridiplantae > Streptophyta > Magnoliopsida > Laurales > Calycanthaceae > Chimonanthus > Chimonanthus praecox. Next base: position 11,347,094 of record CM039086.1, on the reverse strand, counting down.
TTCAAGTGATTCAGGTTCTCTCAAGCACCTCATAACTTCAGCCGCATCCAAGTTTGCTATATTCTTTTTTTAATTAAAGACTTGGAAACGTTGCAAAACCAATTCCACCCTGCATCACCTATAAGCCAAACAGTCATAGATGTATACCATGAGGCACTTTTAGGAAGGTTGTTACTTCAAATGTGGTGACTAGAACAGCCCTAGGACCTAGATTTCATTTCTGAGGCATCATCCGCATAAAGGTGAAGTATGTTGCCTGGGCTTCTCTGCTTCTTGACTTCCAATCTTTATCTATCTTTGACATCTCTAGAGCTTGAAAGGAATGGATTGACCTGCAGTAGCTTTGCTATTTAGGAGTTTTTTTGTTTTGTTTTCCTGTTACTTTGAGGTGTCTTGTATTTTGATGTTTTTTGGTGGTGGTTGTCTTCTCCTCATCCTTGTATTTTGCAAGCTTGTCCTTCCTTTATATTTAATGCAGTTACCTTTGAAAAAACCCAATACTAAAGAATAATTCTAAATGATAAGTGTTGAAAAGGTAGGCAAGAATCCCAGTGTGAGATGTAGAATGGTTACATCTCTATCCTCTAACTTGACAACAATTTGGTTTTCTTTCGTTATGGGAAGAAGCATCTCCAATCAGGTAAGAGCTCAAATTTTGTGATCTCTAGGATTTGTCAACATTCATAGGCAAAGTGCCTTGTGACATTTCCATTTGATGAGAACCCATATAATATAGATAAATAAAGTTTATCTTGACAAGTACTATTCAATCCAATAGATAATACCTATATAAGAATGAAATGGTGATGATCTCTTCGAGCAAACTTTGAGGACCTCTAGGAGGCAATATGGAAACTTAGAGCTTGAGGTGATCCGTATTTACCAAATAAGAGAAAGGCGGTGGTCTAGAGCAAGAATCATCTTTCTCCAAAATCAATGAACTCTCGAATCCACAAGGAAAACTGTTGAACAAGAAAAAATCTCCAAATGACATGAATAAAAAGGCTAAATTATTCAAATTTTAATTTTTTTCAAAATATTTCAATTTTACAATTTATAACCACTATGAATCACCTCAAACCCTAATTACAACTTGTTTTCCAAATAGTAAATTTCTTTAAATAAGAAGTTCTCATAGAGAACAACTAATTAGGAGAATGAGATGAGGAAGACGAGAGAATTTGGACTAGAATTTCTTCAGGGGATTTCTCAGTTAAAGCAATGGTCAATTTAGCCCTACTTGATCCTAATATTGAGAATAGCCTCTCCTTCTTCACTTGGGCCGGGTTGGCCCCTCCGAGGGTCCAAACTTTTGTCTTGTGTGCCCTAAAAGGCAAAGTTCTCTCTAGGAGGGAACTCCTCATAAGGGATATATTGAATCCTAAAGAGGACCTCCATTGTGTGCTATGCGTAAACCAGGAGGAGAATATTGATCATTTGTTTGCACGTTGTTCAGTGGCGATGCATTTACGGAACACTTTTGCGGACCTGATGGAGGTCTCATGTTTTAGATAGATTATGTGGAGGAATTGTGGGGAGTGGGATGGCTTCGGGTTTTGGCTCAAGGATGAAGAAAGCATGGAACACTATTCTAGGGGTAATCCTATGGTCTAATTGGAAGGAGAGAAGTTTAAGGATTTTTAGAATAAAGCCTCTGAGGAGAGCGAGATTCTCTTGAAGGCTAAATGGAGGTTGTGTGCTTGGCTTTCAGTATGTAGGGTCTAAGGGATACAAAGTGTCAAATTTCTTTACCTCATGGGAGGGTTGTATGAGCGGTGAACCTAGAAGGATCTATACTACTGAGCCTTGGTCTCCTCCCTCGGTAGGAGTTTCTAAATTCAATGTCAATGGGACAACCAGGGAAAACTAGGACTAAGTGGGATAAGAGGAGACTCGCGTGATTCGGTTGGATCATCATCCATAGTTTTCTCGAAGTTGGTGGGCTTGAAAGATTCTAACGAGACCGCACTTTTAACTATTAGGAGAGCTTTGACTCAATGGACTTCCTTCGAACAGGGAAAATTAATCATTGAAGGGGACTCGGCAAATGCGATCAAATAGACCAAAGGGAAGAAAAGCCTCCTTGGAAACTCATTACAGTGGTTAGGGAGATTAATGAATTATATTTGGCCATGAGGTCTCCTTCGTGCTAATTAGACGATTGGTCAATAGAGTAGCGGACTTCTTTGCCAAGTCAAGAATTGACTCGACGATTGAGGGAGTCTTCTTCTTGTAGTTTTGGGGGAAGGGGTTGTACTGTGCACCATGGGGATTAAATTGTATTTTCTGTCAGGGTTTAGGTGATCGTATTTCACTTCTTTCTTATAACAGGTTTAAGCCTCTTAGACCCCTTTTATGAATATGTAACATTTTCTTCACTTTAATATATTCTTTATCTTGTTACCGCTCAAAAAAGAAAAACTAATTAGGAGAATTTTGGAAATTAGATTCTCTCAAGCTTCTATAACGACAATAAATCACCAATATTCAGAGCTTACTACAAGTAATAAGTTTGACCAAATTGGAGTTACGATCCATGAAATAATGTGAGCTTGTGAATCCAGTTAACCCCAAAGCAGTTTTTGCCTACTTTTCATTGTGTAGTGCTCATCATGACCATTCCAACAATATCTGTAATAGTGAATATGGCAGTTGAGAAGGAGTTATGGCTTTCCAAATTAAGGTTGTATATTGGCCCTGTAACCCTACTTCTTTTTGTCCTGATAGTCCATGTAGTGGTCCGCAACCATTCTCCATCAACCAAATAATAATTCTTTACTTCAACTTAATTTTTTTCATTATAGATTCCACAATCTTAACGCTTTAGCCAAGAACAGAAAAAGGGGAATTGGTTATGACTAAGATGTAGTGATCCATCCATCAAGCAAAAAAAAAAAACCAAACAACTTCTGACCTGTATTGCATCCAGTTCATAAAAGATACTTCATATACTATACTAATATCAATATGCAAAAGAGACTTATTTCACATACCCCAACAGCTTTGTGCATTTCATCTTCAGGATGCTCTGTGCTACAACTGTGTTCGGAATGGTGTAGAGATGAAAGTGAGGACCAAGAAAATTCACTTGATTCGATGTCCAACATTGCAGCTTTACCAAGTCTTTCCCACAAACTAATATCGGGAACTTGTTCGGAAGGTAGTGAATTGACTGGATCGAAAACTGGTTGTCCTGCACTGTACAAAGGAAATACAATGACAATAGAGAATATTGTGCAGAACCAAAATTGCGTGAAGTGTACACTATCTGTCTTAATTGTAACAGACGGAAAACAGAAAAAAAAAAAAACTCAAAAAGTATCTTTCGCAATATTAAGAAATAAATAATACAAACACACTTAAATTCATTGTTGTCTATAATCATAAGGGGGCTCCATGTAAACCAAATTTTGGCTTCAATAATTCAGCAAAAATTGATAGAACCTTTAAAATAAACGTTCTTATCATCAAAGCCACTAATTCCATCTATCTAGAGTTGTCTCTCACCCTACTCTACTGACAACCAAAGCCTATGTCACTCTACAAATATCATGCCATTCTTTAGCCCCTCAAGTCAAGTTTCACAGTCCTTCTCTTCTTGTACCTTCTACTTGAGGCCATTCAATCCTATGAAGTATGAACTAGGGGTGGTTCCAGCCTCCTAAAATCATGTCCAAACCACCTTAAGTGCATTGTTCAAAATACGAACTTGTTGATTATATCAGTTATCTGTCATACTGGTTTGTACCAGTGCAAAATTTCAAACCCCTCAAAATTCTGAAAAAAAAAATCCAAAAAATCAAGATTATTTGAAAATAATGGATTGTATAGTTTGTTTTCAATCTAACTCAACATGGTGATCCCCTCTAAGCCAAGTTTATCCTACATCATGATATGACCATAAGCATATTGTGTTTATAGTATTGATTTCTACTCATTCTAATATCCATTTTGCTCGAGATATGTGAATAGAAGTGGCCACTCATTATACTGGTTCACTATTCAGTTTTAAGCAACTAATTATTAAGTAGTACGTAGTCAAGCAATGGTAACTTGTAAGAGAAAGGTAGTAGTCCCAGCTCACCAAACGGTAAGTAAATAAGTTGATGAACATTTTGACAGCTTGAGATAGAGTGAAAATCATAGAGTATCATCAATCAAAAACATACCATAGATGTATATGGGCACACATCCGAAGATCCTATAGTCCTAACCCTAAATGGCTAAATCCTAGTAGGCCAAATGGGCAACAGGCTAATAGCTATCACAAATTTACTCTATTTGTTCTCGTATGATGCAGATGTAATTTAAGATAGAAATTAATATTATAATAATAATAATTATTATTATTATTATTATTGTTACTACTACTACTATTATTATTACTATTACATCATCATCATTAAAGTACATAAAAGGAAAAGAAAAGGCACAAATGGCATAGATCTATGCAATTTTCGCTTGCATATTACACATCTAGATTTAAAATATTAAATATAGGAGTTCTATTTTTTTATTTTTTTCAAATATATATATATATATATATGACAGAGAACCCCAACACCCCCACCTCTCTCCGAGTACGAGAGCATTGGGTAAAACTCTGGATGCACGCAGTCCCCTCCAAGCCAAGGGCATCGGGTGACTAAGGGACTTGAACTTAAAAATAAAAAAATGAATAGCAAGGAAAATATGGTCATTTGTGCATGCATGAACTTGGATGTTATAGACAAAAAGATTGTCTCAAAGGTAAAGAAAGGGGAGAAAGAATGAAAGAAATGAAAACAAAAGGAAAAAATAGTCATTTAATAAAAATGGGCTTCTAGTGATAATTTCATCCGATATTTGAAAATATTGATTGATACTTCGAAAAAAATCAACTGATAATTTAGGATAAAAACATTGGCTGATACAATGGTGGTAAATGGCTAATTTGTAATATTAATCTTTGGCTTGGAATTGGTACTAGTTTTGACGTATACCAGGTTCAGACCAGTTAAAACAATATGTACCAGCTTATAAGTTTTAACCATGCTTAAGCAGCATTCCCTTGTACTCTTTCCTATTGGTGTTACTTTAGAGGTTTCTCTAACTTCATCATTTATCTTTACAACAAGACAAACCCAATACGATGATGATGTTGATGATGAAACCCAATATCGATTAGATGTGAGCAAAAATTGGAACTTAAATTAGAAACCTTGCCAAATAACACAATTTACCTAGTTGGATTTAAACCCATTCCCTCAAAGTTTTGATTGATTGGAAAATGTCCACTGAAAGATTCCACTAACATTTCCTTTTGCATGGCCATGTTTCAATCCGATGTGTCTTTCCATTGTACAGATTACGCCTATGATAGAGTAGCCACCCTACCTCAATGCAAAGATATGGTAGTAGTCATGGCCAAAATGGAAATGATAGTAGTAAGTTCCACAACTTCTCAACCTTTTTGCTTCCAGCTGAAGTGCCACAAACTTCAACTTCATTGCAGAGTAATAAATATTTGTTTCTTAGATTCCATGATATTGTGGTACTCTTAACAGTGAAAATCCAACTCCATTTCAAAAACAGTGAAAATCCAACCACTTGCAGATTTGCTATGGACGGAATCCATATTCCAACTAATTAAAAAAAATTATGTCATATTGACATATTGATTTCGAATGCTCCAAAGCATCCCATTGAGAAAATTAAGCCAACCAAATCTTGATCACCCATTAGGTTGCAATCATTGAAATGAATTGTCCATGAAAATATCATTTTAAGATAGTTGGTGAAAACAAAGGGAATAAGAAAAGGAAAAGAGATGCTTCAAGGCATGTTTTGCTGTTGTTTCTTCAAGACAATCTTCACCACTCACTTGTGGTTAAACTAATTTAGCAATGACTTGCCAGCAAGCCATTCAATGTGTTGATTAAAACATTGGGTGGGTTGAATATCATCTCCGTGAAAGTGAAAGTACAATAAGCCAAGAAGCATCTCCTTTCCTTGTCCTATTTTTTCTTATTTCGCCAACAGAATATCACTACTCAGAAGTTCTTAACAAGCCAATTGTTCTTCTTTTTTACCTGAATGGTCACATGCCCCAAAACATGCAGAGCCATAGTTACAACAGTGAACACCTTCAAACTATGCTATAGGCTCTTGTCCTTAACTATGAAATTGACGTACCTCCAGAACGATTTTAGACAAGAATATTGACAAAATCAACCATGAATAGGACGAAAAAAGAATTAGAGTGATCAACAGAGGGATTGCTGAACATAGCTGACTACAGTTCAGACTGCTAGACTTGTGGCACTGTCCCACTTTTCAATTTTCAAAATGTGTCGATATGTTTCACAAATAAAAAATTGTGATGATGCACTGACCATCCACTTGGTTTTCCTACTGCAGAATAAAAATAAAAATAATATGGGAGAGAGAGAGAGTATGTGAACCTAACCAGCCAATCAGAAATTGTTTCCTCAAGAAAGGTCTGAGGCTGGAAGAGTCTGTTAAAAAGCACAATACAGATGGAATTGATCAGGCTGATAACTCATAAGAGCATATTGATCAATAACTACAGGAACAAGTTACTGCTGAAGACATCATATGTCAGTTAGGATCACTCCAGATGCATCCCAACTGAGTGCCCTAGGCTTGTGTATAGATAGCTCTTCCGCTGTATATTCGTTTTAAACACACACAGAATGGTCCTGTTTGATGATCGTCCAGATTGTGGCGCCTAGCCCTATTCACCACCCTATGGGGCATTTGGTGGGAGCACAATAAATGGGTATTCAGGAACCTTGCAGAAACCCCAAAGCGTGTTTCTGGCCGAATTGTGGCAAAATGTGCAGCATGAGCATCTTCTCCTAAGGACTTCCAGCATGTTTCTATGACTGACTTTCTGCGAGAATGGAAAGTGTGTATCGGTCTTCTTTAGTTTAATTCTTCTCTTTTCTGGATGCTTCGGCATATGGGTGTATGGGATTGAGGGGTTTCTTTCTCCTTTTTGTTGCGTTGTAGAGTTACATTTGCACCTACGGTGCTTCTATTTAATACTATATCAGTTACCAATTTAACAAAAATAAAAATAAATAAAATGGAACCTATATCACATGAATGCAATTTGATTTCTCTACATTGTCTTACATCTCAAAGTTCCATCCTAAATCAAATGCCAAATTCGAGAGTCCAAGGAAAAAATATCATCATTAGTCAAAATTCAAATCTGATAATAACAAGGATAAAAGAAGATTCCTTCTGTAAACAGAAGGAAACTCATACCGTTGTTTGTTGAAGGAAAGGAGTCTAAACGGCATACTTTCCTGCTTTGGAAATCTATTTGGGAATCCAGAAGAGCGATACTGCCCTCTGCGCTTACGCACAGACTCCAACCATTGAAGGAAGCGATCAGCAGGTCCTGCTCCAGCGTCTCCCAGCAGAAAAAATGCCTGCATCAGACATTCAAAAGAAACAAAAGAAATCCTGACACAAAATTTGGGGAACTAAATTTATGCATTCATTGAGTGACAGTTTGCATACATGGAATTGAATCAGGGATTTTATGTTTTTCCTGGAATTCCAACCCAAAGTGTTGGGATGGCTTTAAATATGGATTTTTGACATTCCAAGACCCTGGAATTTTCATAAATTTGCAGAGATTCTGACACGAGGAACTATATCCAGAAAAGCAAACAACAATAAATATGTTTTCAGAAAAATCTGCATTCCTGTTTCTGCTAAATTTCATTGAACGTCTATCCATGTAATGTTTGTTTGGTTACATAGATGCACATGACATGAAACGTAGGAGAAATAGGAATGTGGTTTTCGTCAAAATAGATTCCAAAAAACATAAGCATATCTCGTTTTGTTTGCTCATCCGGAAGTTTCCAAGAATCTCTGCAAATCAAAGGCGACCTGGAAATCTAAAATTGCTGGAATGTCAACAACCCAGACTCTAGGTCTACCCAAACCCTTTTCAAAGTCTGGAATTCCTTGAAATTTCAAATTTTCCAGAATGTGCATCCATCCCCAGGAATAAAAGAGAAACATGAACTTGGGATTTCCTAGAAACACATTTCTGAAAACAAATCTTCTTCGTTTTGGTACTCTGATGCAGTTCCCTAGTAAATGATCCTTTTGTTATTACAGTTTCTCACACTCTATCCAAATCAGAGGGGACCTCGTTCACGATTCCTGAAAAATCGAAGTTTCAGAATGTTGCCTATCCAGAATATAGGCCCACACCAACAGCTTTTTTAAGTTGGGATCTGAAGAAAAATTTTAAGTCCACGATTCAAAATCCATGCATCCAAAGGAACCAAATTCTAGAATCAGATAAGAGGGTACACGAGGAGGCGGGGGAGGCGGTCTGGGTATCACAGTCGCCGAAGTATCGTCTTTTTGGAATCCCTGCAATGCAATGTGAGTAAGGATTGAGAAGAAGGAGGGGTAGTTTTCGGGATTTTGGAAGGGTGTTTGGGGAAAATGACGGAATACCTGATGGGGAGAATGATGGGAGAGGGACTTTGGGCTTGGAGAGGGATTAGTTGGTGTAATGATTGCCGCTTCTTTAGGATCCCCCATTGCCATGGGCACGGTGTGTCTCTGTTTGGGACTACGGAGGCCTCTCTGTATTTTTTTCTTTGATTTTGCTTTTCCTCGGAAATGCCTTTTCAACTTTTTCTTTTTCTCCTCTCTCTTTTTCTTTTCATCGGAAAGATGTGCATGCGCATGTTAGCGCCAACGGATCGTTGCATTCAGTTATTGGATTGATTCTGGCGGGAAACTCCGCGCCAACGGGTCGTTGCATTCAGTTATTGGATGGATTATGTGTATGTGAAAACTAGTAAGGATCCACGCAAATCTCTCTATCGTGTCCACTTCTGAAGGATTAGGATTTAGATTTATAGATGGTTGGCCTAAATCGTTTAGATATTTATGGAGTTGTTAAAAAGAGACTCTATTTTATAATAAAAGAGTTAAAATTCACAAAATTTGAGTGTTGTATAAAAAATCTGCAAATTATGTCGATATTGTTTTTTAGATTATTAGAATTATTATTTAAATCATTTATCTCATCAATCAAAAGTTTAACTTTTATTTTTTGATTCAACATATTCTTTTAGGATTGATTGCCCATCTGTCACCTATAAATTCATTCAAATGAGTATCATGCAATAAATATATCAATTATTATGCTTTTAAGATAACCTTTTAAATATGCTCTTGTTTTTGCCTAATAAAAAGATGAATGTATATTGATTGATATGTCTATTATTTTTCATATTTATATAAATTACTGTAATAATTAGGGTTTAGGGTGACTTAGCTAACCTAATCAACCGTCCTAATACTAACTTTTGGTCACATCTCTGTCATCGAGGAGCTTCTAAATTGTCTTGGCCCTGACGGCTCAAAGATAGTTTGCTTTGAAAATGTCATATTTCATCAAATGTTTACCTCCCAACCTGTTGGATATGTAGGAATTTTCAACCTTGCGTCTTTTCATTTTTTATTGGACTGTTTTTTGTTTTCTCTGTTGATGTCTAATCTGAGTTCATTTTGTCTTTGGACCAATTGGTTTTTATTTTTTGCTTGGCTTATAAAAAAAATTATTAAGAGAATTTTTTGTGCATAGTCAAAAGTAAACTTTTAATGTGTACTTCTATTATTTGAATTTTATTAAGAGTCATCTAATTGACTCTCTTCGCCATTAATAACTTGAAAGAAGCTAAAAATTATAGTAAACCATAATATATTGATAAATACTAAACTTAAAAGAGAAATTATCTTTGTTTTCAGAATGATAAAGATAACTTTAAATGGTATTATTTTCGACATATTTGATCTACCTTTTAAAAATTTAAGTCATTCATTAATTTGTAAACTCCATGGTAATGTATCTTTTTAGATTTTGTATAATTATTTGACTCAATGTTGAATGAATCAAATGAGATGAGTGTAATAAATAATATAGATTTTCTAATAAAATACTTTTAACTTGATCCATCTAACAATGGATAGTTTCATAAAATTTAAAAACTACTTATATGTACCTTGGGATTTTAAAATTAATGAACAATGTAGGTTTTTTTTAAAAAATGAACTCTATATGTTCCACATGGCACAATTTAAAGTCATTCTAGCTATTAGGAAGACATCATCGGGCCATTCGTCTTTGGTAAAAAATATTAAATGGATACGGGTCAAAGTTAGATATAAATTTAAAGAAGAAATAAATATTTTAAAGATGGTTATCTTAACACAGAGGCACGAGTTTTAGTAAACTTTTTATTTTACTCTTCATTTATCTTCAAAAATTGGTTCACTTTTCAATGAATCGATTCAGTTATTGGTGCACCAACCGAATCACTTAGAAATTGGTGCACCGATTTCTTGAGAGTTCAAATTGGTGTACTCACCGGATTATTTTATACATAAATCGATTCACTTTTCAGTGAATCAGTTCACTGAAAAAGTGAGTCGGTTTCTGTGGATGGGGATAAAGTGAAAAATCTGAAAAACTCGTATCTACTAAAAGAGTATTTTCGTGTTAGGATGACCACCCTATTTTAAATAGTTTAATATTTGAAATGCTTTGATAATTTGTATTGGTTAGTAAAACACTTAAGTTGATAATTGTTGCTTTAAAAAATAAGAATGGAAGTTTATTACGATCTTTTTGGTCGAGGAGATTCATTTTTAAATACTAACATAAAAATCATAGGCCAAACTTTCGAACTCACCAAACATAATTATAACATTTCGTTTCTACTTTTAATCATCTTTATATAATTTTATTTTATTTTTAAATAATAATATAATAAAATTGTCCAAAGTCATCGCGTTAAATATTACAATTAATTTTTATTTTTTTATATAACTTTTTCAATATTAATATAAATAAGCATAAGTTCAAATATAATTATACTGAATTTACTAGTTATTAGTCAAAGTGATTAAATGACCGTAACAACAAAATAATTTGCTATCCAACTAGTCCAAAATCTAATTTCGCGAGTTTTCCTCTTCGACTCACCAAAAACCGTGTCCTCCCTCACAAAGCGAAATGAAACTACGTTCAGTTGAGCCAATTTTAAAGCTTATATTCTCGTGGGTACTTAACTAATATTTTAAATGCTGAATTTTAATTATATTCCACTGTTAAATTAAACCACTTTGAATAGTTTTATACTATAACATTAGTATAACTACTTATTATAATGTAAACATAAATTATTAAAATAATAAAAATAAAAATTATTTATAAACATGAGACTATAATAGTAAATAATAAAAAATGACATTTCTAATGAAAGAAAAATAAATATTTTTTTTAGTAATTTTAAGAAAAATCGAACTGTTTTAACTCTTAAAAAGTAGAGCACGTTAAAGATTGATTCAAGTTGAATCAAGTCAAATAGTATAATTTGATTTAATTTTTAAAACAATGCATTTAACTATAAAAAATTAATTAATCAATTTATTAAATCCTTATTGATCCAACTTTCATATTCAATTGATTTAACTCTGATTTTTCACCATCAAATAATATTTCTATGTAAAACACTAAAAATTTACTTTATTTTCATACTTGTTCTAAAATAATTTACTTCACATGGGGTACTTCAGGGTCCCAAGTTCAAGCCCCCTAGTCATTGTATCCTTAGCTTGTAAGAGACTCTATGTATCTAGAATTTTACTTAATACCCTAGAACTAGGGCTGCAACTCGGGTTGAGTTCTTTAAAATGCAACCTGACCGGAGTTGATAAATATGAAATCCAACCCGATCCGACCCGAATTTTAAACCCCAATTTCACAACCCGATCCGATCCAAATTCTAACCCAAATCAATCCGAATTCTGATCCGACCTGAATTTAATGCTAGTTTTTATATTTTCAATCCGACTTGACCCGTTGAACTGAAATTCTCAATCCAGTCCACATGATTTCTCGGGTCACATTATTGGCCCGACCCGAGTTGCAGCCCTACGGGCCAGTACTCATAGAAAGATAGGCGTGTTAGGTTTCTTTGAAAAAAAAAATTAAAAGTGAGTTAAAAATTGGGTGATATTATAATAAAGAACAATTACATTGAAAACAGGTGGGCTTTTCTATAATCTAGGTTCGATGACTTCGATCACTAAAAGTCTAAAACAGTAAAACTTAAGACCAACCCACTACAGTCCCTGCATTTATCTTTTTCCTATTATCCCTCTCTTCATCCCCAATTCAGTCCTCTTATTTATGTCCAGTTTGATTCTTTCTTTCGTCTTCTACCTCTTGAGAATTGAGATTTCCATCTTTTCCTTGCAGAAAAAGAAAGAAGATTGGTGACATGGAGGCTCTGAATATGTCCGGTAAACACCCTATTTTTCCCATGACGCCCCAACCCCACCATTTCAGCAGCTATGGTTTTCACCATGATATGACCAGCAAAGACCCCATTTTCCCAATGACACCCCAACCCCACCATTTCACTGACTATGGTTTTGATCACCCTCATTTCGACCACTTTCAGTTTCAGGTACAGTACCTTGCTCTGTTCATCCATTTATTCTTCTTCTTCTTCTTTTCAACTCTAATTTTGCTCCTCCTTCTCATCACAGGTCTTGGAAGGAACGAGAAAGAACAAGAGAGAAACAAGATGTGTCAACGCTCTGCATTTTAAGCAACAAAAGCCCATTTCAAAGGAAGAGTCGAAGAAGAACAGGAGGGGAAAATGGTGGAGGAATGCACTTCTGTTCTGGAAATGGAATAAGAGAAGTGAGGACCAACATCAGTCTCCCCCAAATAGTAGATCCATCGGACAAGTGTACTGGATAGAAGAAACAGGGTCAGACACCCCGAGTCGGAGCAGCCGGCCGAGTTCACGACCACTGGCTGGGACGTTAACGCCCAGACGGAAAGGGGATGCAGAGACTCGGTATCTGAGTCTGAATGTACCGAGTCTTGAACCCAAACCTTGGAATTCGACCTGTTCAATGCCTGTCTACTTTGTTACTTGAAAGCCATTCTTCTTCTTTTCGCGTTCTTCCGGTGTATGTTGTCTCCTCTTTTGCATTGACAAAGAAGAGTTGAATGAAGAAAAGAGAAGGAAGTGCAATTTGATATCTTCTTGTTACTTTAATATTTTTACAGTATTTGTTTGATATATATATATATATATATATATATATACTTTTAATAATTTATTTTTGTCATAGTAATTCCGTGTGGTTGGCCTGGTTGTCAATAATTTTCTCGTGGAAGGGAAGTATTGGATTCTATGGCACTCCAAACTTCCCTAGACCATTGTCCATGGGGTTACACCTCATTACCTGAAGCCTTGAACTCAAAAATAAGATGTTGAAATACTTATCGTCAAAAATAAAAAATAAAAGAACATACTTTAAAATATATTCCCATATAATCCACATCCTAAATGACTTTTCTTATGATACGGTAGTAAACAGAAATGATGTATTCTATTTACTAAAAACTTTGTTTTAAATTATTCATTTTAACTTTTATTACATGATTTTATCATATACTTATCTTAGCTCCAAAATATTTTATTTTGCACAAAATTTTCAATTTAACTCTGATAAAAGTTTTGTGATTTACAAATACTTTACTATTTTTCTAGTAATATTTTAAAATTAATGTTCATTATCAGTCCTTTACCTTCCATGTATCTATTACTAAAGGTATCAAAGGGAGAGGGAGACCGTAATAAAATAAGAGACGCCGGTAGAGATCTACCATCGTCAGCGGTGAACCACTGCCATTACTTCGAAATTTGGATATCTCACATGAGGCATGTGCCTCAGCCGCTCACTTTTGTGTAACTTGCTTTACCATGTTCATCTTCTGTATCTAATCGATCTATTGAACATGTAAAGTAGTAAATAGTAAATAGTAAATATTAGGGCTGTAACAGGTCGGATTTTAACATGATCGGAGAAATCACGGGGGTTGAATTGAGAATTTCGGGTCAGCGGGTGTGTCAAGTTGAGAATATAAATACCAACATGGAATTCGGGTCGGATTGAGTTGGGTTGAGGATTTTACAAGTTAACCTGATCCAACTCAACTGAAATTAGGCTAAATAGGTTCAGCATGCGGGTCGGGTCAGAATTCAGATTGATTCGAGTTAGATTTCGAGTCGAGTCAAGTTGTGAAGTTGGGTTGAGAATTCGGATCAAATCCGTTCGGATTTTATAAATATCATCTCGGGTTGAATTAGGCTTTAAGGAATTCGACCCACCCTACCCGAATTGCAGTCCCACTAAATAGTAAATACACCCTCCACTGTATATTCAATATTTCAATTGAAACAAAATAATTAAAAGAAAACAAAGATCTCCTTTCACAACCATTGTTTCGATCTAATATATGCTCTTTCTCTGTCCATTTTAGTATCCTATTTTAAAATTTTATATCTTTTAAAGATAGTTTCAAGGGTCAAAGTAGATAGATGGGGAGAAAATCCACATGTACTTGTAGTTTATAAATGTAAAATATCATACAATTATTTTGGGACTGTTTAAAAATACATATCATCCAACTAAATTATAATATAAGGAGTATATTTATCTTCAGGTTTTTTTTTTTTTTTTAAGAAATTTCTATATTAAATCTTTCGGTAGTGACCTACGAGCTCTTATTCTCGATACAAATAAACAATGTTTTTTTAATTTTTTTCATAGAGTGCCTCACGAATCAGATTACCTCACTTGCAATCTTAATAAAAATCTCACAAGAAATCCCAAGGGGTTATCCCAATTGATTTGGGAGCAAGATCTCTAGAAAGAGGTCTTAAGTTCAAACCATGTGAATTCCAATGAAGGACCACTTTCCATGAGAATATATATAGAGTAAGATTTCATCGATTTACCCGATATGTGTAGATAAGAGGATTTTAACATACCCCAAAGGACTAGTCGGATGCGATATCCGGACACCTCAAAGCCTAAAAAAAAAAATTAATAAAAATCTCACAAGAAAAATCTCTTTGATTACATAAATGGGTAATTCAAATTAAATTTAAATCAACTTAATTATTTAACAAAATCTGAAATAGATTCAAATTTAGTAAAAAAATAGTTCAAATAAAACTCGACCCAAGGCAACCCGTTCTCAGGTTGATATTATATTTTCACAGTAATTTATTATTTTAAATCATTTCATAATTCATATAATGGCTATTTTCAAATAATTTTTTATATATTAATTTGTGATGATGTTGACCTGTGTCATGATTTTTTATTGTGCTCTTAGACGGTCGGGATGAAGACACAAAGGAAGCACGGACCGCAGTTCCCTTTGCGAGCTTACACGTGTAAAGGCGGGGCTGTAGCAGCGAGCTACTACAAGTCTCCAGCAGCGTCTAGCAAGTGCCACGCATCTCCACATCTCTCTTTCAGTCTCTGCCTCATCCATTTCTTCGCTTTCTTCCTTTTAAAATGATCGCCTCCTCTCTTTGAGAGGCTCAATCAACATCTACTCAACAAAGAAAACAAGGTCTCGTTTCGTTTGGCAGAATGCAGTCGAGGGTGTTAGCCATCAGATCATCTTGGCTCCGCTCGCTTGCCCGTTCGCGACTCTTTCCAATCTCACGTCTAGCGAGCTCTACAGCTATAAGCAATGGTGCTGGAGACACCGCCATTCATTCAGAGGATCCTCAGGCATGTCTTCTTCTTCTTCTTCGTTTTGTCTAATTCATTAATTGGAAACCCAAATCACTAAAAGTGTAGTTTTCTTCATTAGAATAAATTCAAACTAAAAGATGAACTGAATACTCTGTTTTTATGTAGGGAGAAGAAGCAAACGAGGCGTCAAAGGCAGCCATGGCAGAGCAACGAAACGGCGACAGGAGCAAGGAGAAGAACAAAGAATCGTCGCCTACAGCAAATACCCAGTTCGTTTCTTCGCCGAAGCTCGAGAATTCAAGCATAAATTCGCGCGTAGACCCATCATTCCAACAGAAGCGAAGCTGCCACAGCGCGCCCGCCGCAAGAGCAGTTGAAGAAGTGAGCTGCGTTGGATGGGATGGAGCGCCAGTGGACGATGGGCGATGGGGGGAAGTACAGGCAGAGGAGGATGACAGGGATTACTACAAAGAACGCAGGCCTTCTCCTCTGTCTGAGATAGAGTTTGCGGATACGAGGGTTCCCATCAGGAGGGCTACGGATAATGAGGTGGTGGCTGATGAATATGGTGGTGGATCCGACATAAGGGTGTGGAGAGAAGAACAGCTGGATACTGCTGAGGACGCACTTCTGAGAGCAGAGGCCATGTTCATGGCGGCGCGTGAGAGAGGGGACCCGGACTCTCCCCAATCGAGGGTTCTAGCAAGACTCAAAGGCCAGTGTGTGTGATCACATTTTTCTCAAAGTTTTGTAAATATTTTCTTTGAAGAGGGTAAAGAGTGACGGATGGAAATATAAATTATATAAATATAATTTTCTGTATATCACTGACTAATCAATGTTCAAATTAAAATACTAAAATTATCGACATGAGATCTATCAAGTTGAGAACCATGGGTCTAAACGGTCAATAAGATTTTCAAAGCGTATTGTTAAGGGTATTGTTGAGTTTTAGTTAAAAAAAAAAAAAAGAAGAGAGTTGAATGATTATGGTCTAATCTAATTTCATCTATGATTTAAGATTCAATTTAAATATGATATTTGACTCAATCTGACCTATCTATTTCATAATTCAATTTATTATTTATAAGATTTATCTTATTTAACTCTAATTTATGGTTAGATTACTCTTATGACTTCTAAATTTAATTAAACATTACTCTTATGACTGCACTGTCAGTTCTTATTGATCGCCACAATTGGAGTCTTCCACCTGCTCCTTCCTCTGCTCTATCTTCTGTCTGGAGTTCCATCATTGATATGTCTTTACCTATCTACCATTGTAGGGATGAGTTATGTTGGACTACTAGTGTTAATGGGAGTTTCTCGATTGCCTCGGCAATGCTTATCTTTATTGCTGGTTTGGAGGATCCTCCTTGGGTGAATCACATCTGGTTTTCTAGTTGCCTGAACAGACATTCTACTTTGGCATGGTTTTTTTTCAACAATGCACTTAAGACTAAAGCTTTGCTGAATAGTTTGGGTCTGATCAGGGACACCAATTGTGTGCTTTGTTATTCTCATCTGGAATCACACAATCATCTCCTAAATTGCACTTACACTAGACGTGTCTGGCTTTTTATGATCAAGAAATTTCACTTCTCCTCTTCTAGTAATGATATTGTTGAGGAATCTTCTTCATTGTCTCAGAGCAGGAATAATCGTCTTGAAAAGTTAGCTGCTAACCTTGCACTTCCGGCTCTGATATGGCATATTTGGAATGAGAGGAATGCCAGGATTTTCAAAGATACGCTTTGTAATCATGATCTGGTTGGGTCCAAGATTATACAAGACATCAGGAGTCGCATTTTCTTCCGGTGTTCGAATGATGATCTCTTGAAAATTAGTGGTATTTTCTCTACTGAGTGGAACATGCCTCCCCCCATACAGGTCGCTCCGAAACCCCCTGATCATTGTCGTGTTATCATCTCCAATCATGGTTTCCTTCTGATTGCCTCTTTTGAAACAGTGGATGGCACAATTCTGGGTGCGCTCTATAACAATCAGGACTCAAATATTTTTGGTGCTAAGTTTATTACTACTTTGGGCCCTATCTCGACTTTGCAGGTTTTGATTCTCATTCAGAAATTTCTGATGCTCATTCAGCAGTTGGGCCACTCTCTTCGTCAGATGTTTCTCTGTGATGATTTGGTTTCTTTGATCAACAATTCCAAAGTTATGGACTGGTCTAACCACAACCATGTTTGTGCTATCAGGGCTCTCTTAAAATATTTTAGTCCTGATAACCTAAACATCGCTCGCTATGGGGATTCTCTTGTTCAACTATTCTTGGACCTTCATCACAATGGGGATACTGGAATTTTCTCTGAATTTTCTTTTTAATTTTGGGCCCTTTTGGGCTGTTACTTGCTATGTTTGTCTTTCTCTTTTTTGAAGTTTCATTCATTTTGTGGGGCCTATTCGGCTTGTTTGTTTCTTTGCCTATATTGTTGACCGCCTTTGCCTGGCCCAGGCTGTAAGTTTTCTATCTTGTCTTTGGACTTTTGCCTTGAATGAATTCTTACCCAACATTCAAAAAAAAAAACATGATCATTGTACTATCACTGAATTAACTTAATTCAATAGTCTAAATTAAAATGTAAACTAATTATAATCTTCATTATATAATATTCTTAAAGTATAAATTGAATTAATTATCTAATACTATTTTAATTATTACGATAGTCATGGAAAAGAATATTGTGTTCCACTCCACAGTCCACATGTCACGACGCCATGTCAGTCTTTAACAGGCAGTTTCGGATTCAAATGAAAACTCCCTTCTTCCATTTCCTTTGGCCTCTTAATCGCTCCCAACTCCTAATCTTCCCTCTCTCTTCAAATCTATTTAAGATAAACCCACTGAGCACATATATTTTCACTATTACCATTCTAAAGAGTCTCATCATCTCTCTACTCATTCCAGTAGAAAAATGCGAAGCTTCCTTCACTTGATTCTTTTCTTTCCACTTCTCGTTGCCTTTTCTTTCCCGCCGGCGTTTGCCCACGATAAAAAAACTGGAGACGACTTGATTCACGACGCTTGCATGAAGACCTCATTCGTTGATGTATGCATTTCTTCTCTGAAATCTGATGAAACCAGCGTTCAAGCCGATCTCAAGAAAGCGGTTTTGATCACACTGAAGTTGGCACACGCAAATGCGACGGCCACGGCGCAGCAAATTTCCAAGTTGCAGAAGAGCACCAAGGATGATTTCTCCGTCCAGTGTCTGAATGACTGCTCGGAGATGTACGAAGACGCCACAGAACACCTGGAGGACTCGATGCACGCACTGGAAACCGACGAATTCAACGACGTTAGTACCTGGGTGACTGCGGCCATGGCCGGCATCGACAATTGTGAAGGCGGATTCAAAGATGAACCAGGTCGTGAATCGCCCTTGTCCGTTCATAGTGGGGATTTCTTCAAGTTATGCAGTAACTCTTTATCTATCATGAGACTTCTGCCTAGAAACTAGTCTTGCACATTCTTGGGGTTTATTTTAAATGTCTTTTAGAGTCCATATTTTGTGCTGATGGTACAAGATTTGCATGGGCAGATGTAGTTGGATTGGTAGAATTTTAATGAATGAAATGATTTTTCAATAATGTGGTCAATCCAATTATGAGCCAATATGTCCATTTCAAATCATTTTTTTTACACTTCGATCAGTTTAATTATTTATATATTTTTTTAAAAAAACTTAACAATGATGACACTCTCTGAACTTGAAGAGAAAATTATATTTGAACTTAAACTAAAAAACTATTCAATTCAATTAATTAAGTTGTGTTTTTAAATATTATAAATTTTGGTTAAAATTCAATTAGGGTAATTTTTTATAAATTTTTTATTCATATTTTTTTTTTTTAGATTATCTTGGAATATGAAAGATTGATAATCGTAGAAGGTCAAGTCACTTAAAAATTATTAAGTATGTGATCATTAAAAAAAAGACTGATAATAAGAAGAGAAGAGTGACAAAAAAATGTTTGATTTTCCTTCAGAGAAATTATGTAATTTTTATGGTGTGTCATTTCACAACGGATACACTGTGCACTGTAAAAATCTGATATATAAATATGGCATATTCCAATAGACAATTATAATAGCCATCTATTTTGTCAAATTATTTAAATAATTTATATGTACTTTCGGTGTCGATTTTGAGATTTCAGGGAACTTAGGCAAACTTTTAAGATGGATTTTTTATACATTCACAAAAATAAAATCATACAATTTTTTGACAAAAGTGTGAAACATCCAAATAAAATATCATAATTAAATTTATAACAAAGTATTATTTAAAATTTATTCTTCTAAGATTTTGATATGCAAAATTACTAATTAAATTACTATATTCAAATTTTTTTAACATATATTTTTCAATAGATAAGATAGCTAATTCAATCAATCTTTTTTATGATAAATTTAATTTCCATTTGTGTCATGCAAGTTGAGTTTTTATTTTTTTTATTACTATTTTATTGTATTTAAAAAGAGTAGTTGACATGCTAAAGTATATAATGTATTTAAAACAACTTATAAAGTAAAATTATATTAAAAATTTATCATTCAATTATAAACTATAAACCACAAAATAGTCATTAAAATTTAAACTCATTTTCGTTCCATTCAACTATCTATATTACAGTGAACACTAAGTTTCCTCATTTAGGGATTTCTTTAGGTCACACTTTTATTAAAATTTCTGAAAAAATGATAAGAATAATGATTAGTTAAAATCTGACCTTTATATAATCATTTTAATCTTGTAATGGAGTCAATTAAGTATCTTAATTCTTAATTTTTAAAAGAAAAATAAAACTACAGGATAAATGCTTTTTATCATAATGTTTAATTCATTTTATTAAAATTATATATTTAAAATTTGAAAAAAAATTGGGCAAATCAATCTGAATTGACTAAACTCGATAGGAATTCGAGTCAAGCGAGATTTCAGCCGAATTTTCGTATCAGCTTAGATTTTTCTCTCTTCATTTTTTTCTTTTTTGGAAATCTCGATAGCTTTTTTTTTTATCGAAAAAATTCATTTGAAAAAATAAAAAAATATTGTTTTTTAATAAAAAATATATATAAATATCTGCCGATATCTAAGCTGATATTTGTCCGATATGGGTAAATATCGGTCGGGCCCACAACCGATATTCTTTTTTTTTTAAAAAGAAGAAGAAGAAATTGGCCAAATTTTTTTCTCTGGCCAATACGCACAGTATCAGCCGAGATTTATACCCCTAATCATGATAAAAGGACCGGCCCTTAAATTTTAGGGGCCCAGCCAGGGGTCGAAAACTTGGCCGAATTTTCGTATTGGCCAAGATCTCGGTTCGTCAGAGATTTTTTCTCTCTTCAATTTTTTTTTTTGGAAATCTCGGTGATTTTTTTTTTTAAAAAAAAGGCTCTTTTTAAACAAAATAAAAAATAAAAATATCGGTTGATATTCGTCCGATATGGGCAAATATCGACCGATATCTAGGCCGATACCCGTCCGATATGGCAAATATCGGCTGAGAAATTGGCCCGGCCCACAATCGATATTCTTTTTTTTTAAAAAAAAAAAAAGAAAAAGAAATCGACCAAGATCTCGGCCATATCGGCTGATTTTTTTTCTTTGGCCGATACGAGAGATTTATATCCCTAGGGCCAGCACACTGGCAGGGAGCCTAAACCCTAGGGAAAGTGCATGGTGGGGCCCTAGGCCATTGGTCAAATTGAGGGGCCCTAAGCCGATTTAGCCTTAAGCCCGGGCCGGTCCTGTGTACTTTGAGCCTTAACCTATTAATAATAAAAAAAATTGGACAAGTGAGAGTTGAGAGTTTGCGTTGAATTTAACCTACCGAGAACTTCATGTTTTATGGGTATAGTATAACATGCTTTTTGATGAAATTAATTCTTGACTTCATTTATTTTAACTTTTTATGATAATGAAAGAAATGATTTGTGATAAAATTTAAAACTAAAGATACTATAATCTATAGTCAAATTTTTTGGTGCAATAAATCATTGTAAAACATACGTTATTAATTTGCACACAAGTTTTGAATTGAGAGATAGTATTAGGAGCGCGATCCTCCCACGGCATTTTGTGTCCACGAATACGGGATTTGACTGTTACCGATTTTACCCTCTCCGTCCGTACCGTAATCACGAGAAAAGTTCCAACTCGGATCACCAAACCGGATCCCTTAATCTCCCTTGGCGAACCGAATTTACCGAATACTGGAATGTCCCAAAACGGATCACAGACCGAATCCCTTAATGGCCTTTGGCTAGCCGAATTCACCGAATGTAAAAAAACGGATCGCCGAGCAGATCCCTTAATGGAACTCGGAGAGCCGAATTCTGCGTTGTCCAAAAACGAATCACCAACCAAATCCCTTAGTGGAACTCGGCCAGCCGAATACAGGAATGTCCAAATACGGATTACCAACCGGATCCTTTAATGGTTATTTGGCGAGCCGAATTCGGCGGTTGAGATAGGAATGTCTAAAATCGGATCACCAACCGGATCACTTAGAAACATGTCAGCGAGTCGAATTTCTGTACACCACTTAAGACCGAGCACTTGAAAGTAGGTCTTTTCTTATGCATTTCAATCACACAGGCGTTCAAAATCACTTTTAATTCAAATATAGATATTTTCAAAACATTCATAGCCTTCAAATATAGATTATGACATGTGAAAGCAAATAACCTTAATGAGTTGGGCAATTTTTAGTGCTGTCTTTTTTTTTTTTGCCTCGTATCAAATGAGTTTTTTTAGTCATAATTTATCCATTATACAAACTAGAATTTTGTAGAAAGAGAGGCACTGAATCACTAGTTGGCATTCATTCATCTGAAAATTAAAGGGAACAATTTTTCAACGATGCACATCAAAATATCATAAAAAAAAAAAATTACTTTATATATAGAGGAATGCTTGTAAAATTAAAAATAAAAAATAAAAAGAAACTCTAGAGGATATCAGACGCCAGTCAATCTTGTTTTCACAGGAGCATCATGTGTTGCACGAGTTCCAGAGACGACTGTAGCAGCTGGTGTGGCAGGAGATGCAGAGGCAGTAACAAGTGTGGCAAGTGGTGCAGAGATAGCAGCGGGAGTGGGAGCAGGTCTAGTTGTTTTGCAGTGGAGTCTGGAGCATGAGTTAGAAATGCAGGTGGAGATGAAGTTGTAGCATCAGCTGGAGATACAGCAGCAGCAGCATCAGGAGATGCAGCAGCAACAGCGGGAGATGCATCGGACTCTGGAGCAGCAGAATCTGGAACAGCAGGTGGAGATGCAACCTGTGTGGTTGCATGTGCAGTTGGAATAACGATGCCCATGTGACTTGCTAAAGCATCCAATGTTCTATCCATCTAATTTAAGCGACTGATGACATACTCCTTGAATTCTCTGAAATAAGCTGGTTCAGATTCATTGGTGGCACTAGAAGTTGCAGAAGTAGAGGCAACATGTGTCAAATGACGGGTATGGGTAGATGGAAGTGGTTGAACATGTCCGGGTTCAAGCTGTTGGTATTCAATCTCTAGGACTTCAATTTATTCGGTTTGTCTTTTGGTGCCCTTTTCTTTCCGGACCCAAACACCGTCGACCAGTTTATAGCCAATAAATTTTATTGTGGTGTCATTTAGACTGTCCGAATGTTTGAGATCAATTCTATCCTCCGTGAGGAGATGGACTTTGAATTTCCTAAAAATTGAGGTTAGAATTACTGCATACTGAAGAAGGGCTTTATGCTTTTTATATGTAACTTGGATGTGTTTGAGAACAAATATCCAAGGTTGACATTCCTTTTATTAAGGAGGCACCACATCACAAACAGATCTAAATATGAAATTTCGTCTACATCTCCACCTCTTGGAAGAATGTTGTTAAGAATGATGAGGTGAAGAAGGTGCTATTATAGAGTGATTTGACTGGCAGAGACCTTAAAGAGAAGTGATATCAGTCTTATTACAGATCTCTTTTAAAATGTCTAGTGTACTGTAATCTTCCATAACAATCCAACTGTTTGTTTCATACCTTCGGACTCCTCCTTTGGGTATTTGAAACATCTCTTTCAATGATTTCACACTCAGTTCAATTTTTACGCTACGTACTGTGGTCACAATAACATTACCGGTAACTTTGATAATGTTACAGTAAAATTCCCTTAAAAGAGTGGGATAGTAGAAATTGTTTTCCTATTGAAGAAATTTTACCCACCGGACACCCTGAAATAACTTTTTCAAACGAAATGGATATGCATCATACACACTTAGGTTGATACTCTTACCAGGAATCACTTTCCTTTGGAATAATCCACTTTTGAAGCGTTTGAAAGCTTTATCCGACACGAACAGATGTGCCTTTCCGCGACATTTGGTCCGTCTCGGCTCAGTAGCCTCCTCGCCAAGGGTTCTCTGTTCAACTCTATCTTCAGTCGCAGTTTTTTACTCTGTTCTCTCCTGACCTCTTTCTTCATTAGCCGCCTCAGGTCTCTGCCTCTTTGTTGGTCTAGAGACGGCTGCTACTCTACGGTGTCATTGAGTGTAATAGGTGCGAAAGAATTAGGGAAAGAGAAGAGATTGAAATCCCGATGAGATTCGCCTGAGAGATTTGGAAAAATGGAGTCGATTTGAGGGAGGATCGGATCGCCAAGGTTTCGGGAGTTGGGGAAGAAAAAACAGGGATGGACTTAAACGTCTTAATTTGGGTTTTAATATAACCTTAAATCGACATTTCGGCAAGCCGAATTGACCTTTCGGCGATCCGAATTAGATATTCTGGGCAATCCGAATGTATTGAGAGGCCCACATGCTTAAGGTCGGCTCGCCAAGTAATTCTTGGCGAGCCAAATTGGAGAGAATAGGATTGCCAAGAATTGCTTGGCGAGCCAAATACAGGAAATCAACGGCTCCCCAAGAATGCTTGGTGATCCGATTTGGACGAGATTCCTCTGTATCCAGAGGAAAGAGATAATCGGCTTGCTAAGAAATTCTTGGATAGCCGAATACAGAAAACCATCGGCTCGCCAAGAATTCTCGGCGAATCGAATCATACTAAAGCAGAGGAAAGAGAGAATCGGCTTGCCAAGAAATTCTTGGCGATCCGAATTTTACTAAAGCAGAGCAAAGAGAGAATCTGGATCGTCAAAAATATTCCTACCGAGCCCAACACAGGAAACCATCGGCTTGCCAAGAATTCTTGGCAAACCGAATTGTACTAGAGCAGAGGAAAGAGAGAATCGGCTCGCCAAGAAATTCTTGTCTATCCGAATTTTACTAGAGCAAAGCAAAGAGAGAATCCGGATCGCCAAGAATTTCCTACCGAGCTGAATACAAAAACTATTGACACACCAAGAATTCTTGGCGAACCGAATTGTACTAGAGCTGAGAATCCAGATCGCCAAGAATTTCCTGGTAAGCCGAATACAGGAAATCATTGGCTCGCCAAGAATTCTTGGCGAACCGAATACAGGCACATATTTTGTTTGTCATTCTTTTCTGTTCAATTTTTACAACCTGATCTCAAAATGAAATCATCCCAATATGAAATGCATGTTACTTCATTTAACAAAATTCAAATACAATAACATTAGAAATAAGGCACTGTTGCGAAATCCAACAATATTATTTCATTGATTTTCCAAATAAGTACATATGATTATGAGAGGGGTAAAAGAAACATTATCAAAATGATTACAAAATATAAAAAAACAAGGCATAAAAAACTATCTAATCAGAGTCATCAGGAGTTGCTGGAGAAGGAGAAGGGTCGATACGTCGGTTAAGGTTGATGATATTTTCTTAATGCAGAGAATTCTTCATTGGCACTCTGGCTGAATTCTTCATTGGCACTCTGGCTGAATTCTTCCATGAATTTTTCTAGCCCATCCAGAATCGGCTCAATTTGAGACACACGTTCTTCGAATTTGCAAATAAATTGAATCAGACTTTGTCGAGGCTTAGGGTTAGTTGCATTTTCGCCATTCACGCCTGGCTCAGGGTCACCATTTTCGACATTCACGCCTGGCTGAGGGTCTGTATTTTCGACATTAATGCTTCCTTCTTCATCCGAGTTCTCGAGCAAGGAGATTACTTCTGCTACTTCTGCTTCGCTTCTGACGTTTTTTGTAGATTTAGACTTGAGAAAATACGGTCGAGTTCTCCTTGGAGCAGAGCCAGCACGGCTAGATTCAGCAACCTCTCTTTTCGACATGTTGCTTGAAGTTTCTAGGGCACGAGAGGAAAGGAGAAAGAAGAGGTTGGGGAAGTAAATAAGGAGGAAAGGAAAGGAGAAAAAAGAGGTTGGGGACGTAAATGAGGAGGAAAGCGTGGGAGAACAGAGGTTGGTAGTTGGCAATTGGTAGGTGTTAATTTAAAATCAAGGCGATGCATATTAAAAAACAGAGTCAAACGCAGAATTCGGCTCTCTGAGTTCCATTAAGGGATCTGGTCGGGGATCTGTTTTTTTATATTCGGTGAATTCGGCTCGCCAAAGGCCATTAAGGGACCCGGTCGGTGATTCGTTTTTTTACATTCCGTGAATTCGGCTTGCAAAAGGTCATCAAGGGATCCGGTCTGTGATCCGTTTTGGGACATTCCAGTATTTGGTGAATTCGGTTCACCAAGGGAGATTGAAGGATCCGGTTTGGTGATCCGAGTTGGAACTTTTCTCGTGATTACGGTATGGACAGAGAAGGTAAAATTGGTAACAGTCAAATGGACACAAAATGTCCATGGGAGAATCGCGCTTCATAGTATTATAAGTGAATATAGATCGCAAAGTAAAGAATGAAGAAAAGAGTAAAGAATAACCCATCCATCCATGACAACTTGCAGTCTTGCATCTAATGAAGAGAGAGAGAGAGAGAGAGGAATAAAAACACTAAATAATGCAGAAAGAGAAAAAAGGGTAAGTCTAGTAAAGTAACAACGAGATTCTCATTTTGTTCATTGCTCTCCTATCTCTGTCTACAGTTAGCCATTGTCAAATGCTTTGATAAAAAATAAAAAATAAAACCCTTTCAATTTTTCATGGGTTTCCCAAATGATAGAAAAGAATGAGCCCTTTCTGGCTGTTCTATCAGAGATGTGGATTTCCATGGACGAGTTTCTTTGAAGCTCATAATACAGTGGTTTCTCTTCTCTTGAACAAACAATGTCTAGTAAGGAAGTTGGTGCTGCTCGTCCAGTACAGTAGAGAGAAAGGAGCAATAAGAAATTAAGGCCAGTAAAGATGGCCGTCCCTTTATTATCTTGGCACCCATGGTCCTGGAAGCTCTTGGTCACATAACCTAAAATTTAAGATGAATGTAAACAACAACCATGGAAAATGTCTTCATGAATAATCCTACAAATTTTTCAAAGGCAACAGCCCTGGTGTGAAAGGCACTCCGCTCTTTATAATCCACGGGCTCCCCCTAATGAATTGTTCTACGGTGAACTTGTGCGCGCGCTCCACCGTCATGTTCTTCACACCCCGCCACTTCACTCTCTTTGCTAGAGATGATCCTGCACCTCTGTTTTCGAATTCTGAGTAGAAGCATGTATTCAGAGCAAAATCTCCATTCCATGGCAACCACCCTTCTGGCTGAATCAAATCATCAATCTGAGACTGGAAGATGAAGGTCCGAGAATATTCCTTCCATGGCCGTCCGAGGTATGAACGGAGCTTGTCCCTTAGGGGATAATAAGTAGGATCGGCAGATATGGTGCAATTATGAATGATGATTGCAGTTGGCTCCCGCCTATCCTTCCTGCCGTGGGCAGTCACAATGTTTTGTTGGTTGTCCATCGGCTTTCTCACTAGAATCTTGCAGTTTTGGAGGACCACCGCGGCATTGCCGAAGATGAAATCAATGGTGCCGGTGATGGTGCATTCACGGAAGAACTGGCGGTGGGTGTGGACATAGAGTGTATCTTGGTACCCGTCCATCTGGCATTTGTAAAAGACGGCTCTGTCCGACTGCACTCTGAGTGCCACAGCTTGATGCTTCTCAGGGCCTGCAGTGTTCTCAAATCCGATGTTCTTTGCAAGAAACCCTTCTCCCACCACAGCTGTGTAGTTCATTTCACAAATTAGAGTGATGAGAACACGGAATTGGTGTTGGAAAAATGTAAATAAATAGTCAATTTAGGATGAGATGTATTCTATGAACATGTGTAAACCTCTCAATTCACACATAATTTTTAGTCGACGAGGAGTGAATCGATCTCAAAACCTTTTTATTTGCCCTGTTTTGTTTTATTCAGGGGCTGTGGGCCTTATTTTGTTCACTCTTGGTCTGGGATGTGGGCTCTTTTCAGGAGTACAAAAATCATTTTTATCGAAATATCGGGTCTCGACCGATATCTCAGTATCTTGGATCTCGGCTAAGATCTCTCCTAATTTATTTATTTTTGGACAAATATCAGCCGTGTAGATGTGTATCGGATATACTGTGTGTATAAGATATTCAAAAAAAAAAAAAAGATATCTCGGCCACAAAAAATCTGAGATATCTCCAAGATTTATCCCCCTGGCTCTTCTATAGGATTAACTCAAGAATCAAGAGAGAGAATAGAATGATGATAGATAAAGAGTGGCTTACCGACGGTTGCCGTCTTGAAGGTGGGTGTTCCATCGATGAAGTTCTTTTTGCCGGTGATCTTTGTCTTATCTGCCCCATCGCCGATCATAACGACATTTTGCATGCTTTTCTCGACAAACACATGCTCTTTATATACTCCCTCCTTTATGTAGATGACAAAGGTAGTATTGCTCTTCTTGGGCACTTTGCGAAGGGCGGCTTTGATGGTGGAGAAATTCCCACTTCCGTCCTTGGCAACAACAACGTCAGGTTTCAGGTTTATAGTTTTCGTGGTGAGCAGTCTGCGATTCCCATCGGACACCCATTCAGGGAATTCTTCCTCCGAAAGAAGTCGGCGGTGGCTGAAGAAGGACAGATCCAAGGAGGAGATGAGAGAAGAGATCTCATTGACAATGGCAAGGGCGTTGCTCGCCATCTCTGAACCGCCTTGGATGGCTTTCCTCATCTTCGCCGCCGTGTCACCCTCTGCCCCTTCAAATCCGTCCAAGCACGTCTCTTGGTATGTCATGGAGGCGCTCAGCCACACTTTTATGTCCTCGATCAACCTCTCAATGTCCATCTTGTCAAACCTATTCAAGAATCAAATGAATAAATCAATTGCAATTCCGTAATTGGGAAACACCCAATTCCGTGATTTATCTTGATCTTTTTGTCCTCCTTTGTTGTAGAGTAGAAGGTTTTCCTCCATTTTTCTGGTTTGTTTATTTGTTTTTTCATCTCTGATGCCCTTATTTACTAATACATGAACCATTTAAAAAAAAAAATAGTACCTATCAAAATGTGCGACAGAGCTCTTGAGGTCTTCGATCGCGTAGTTCATGAGCTCCTTGCAACTCTCAAGAGCCTTGGACGTCCTCGGATCCTTGGTGGCATTCTTCAAAATCTCAGACTCTTTGAAAGCTTTCCGGACCTCGTTGATGGTGACCTCGAATGCAAGCTTGACAAGTTCTTTTGGATCGGTGGTGTGGTTTTTGGCGACGGACGAAATGCTCTTGACGCAGTTGTCCCTGTAGTCGGTGGCTTGGCACATTTCTTTGATTGCCTTCTTGGAAGTTTGCATCTCTTGGTGGTTGTGATTGTTAGGGTCTTCACTCCACGAGAAGTGACTTGAGACAGTGACGGCGACGACCATGGCTACCAATAGAAAAGCTGAAACGCCAATAATGGCAGTCTTCTTTCTTTCAGACCCCATACTTGCCTGGTTCCAAGATGGTGCAGCTTCTTTTTTTTTTTCCTTTTTTTCAAAAATCAAGCTGCAGGGTTTTAGAAATTGAAGCTTGTCTCGATCGCTCTCACTGGATTCCAACAGTCATGGTGGATGGAATCCCAAAGGAGAGAGCCTGGTCTTTAGCTTCTAAAATGCCCTGCCAGGCAAGGGAGGTGGTGTTGTATGAAAGGAGAAGAAGACAGCTATGCTCTCTTGGCTTTCGTCGTTTCCTTGGTTTTGGCCTTATGTTATAGACGAGAGGTCTCTGTTTTATTTCAGACCGAAGTGAAAGGAGAGCCATCACAAAATAGAGGTCGGTTTTGCCTCTTGGCCGCCCGACTAACTGCCACGCAACTAATTTTAGAACTGGGCGATGTTAGAGCATGGCGCACGTGCGACCCTTCTCTAGGTCGTTCAACATTTTCTCTTCCCAAGTGTGTACGGTACTCTCTTTTTTTAGAGGTGAAACTTGGGTCGGGTTTTAACTTGATCTGAATTGAGAAATTAAGTGAGTTAGGTTTTACATTTTTAAAATTGGAGTTGAATTGGATTGAAGAAAAAAAATCGAATTAAATTTAGATCGGGTTAGGTCAAGCTTTTCTTAAAATTGACCCGATCCAATTCACTCAAAAAATTTAATATAGCACTCGGGTCGAATCGGACCAGCAATTTGGGTCGGATTGAGAAATTTAGGTCGAGTTGGGTCGGATTCAATAATTTTATATATGAATTGAGTTGAATTTATTAAAACCTGTCTCAATTCACCTGAGTTTCGGTCCTATCTTTTATTAATTGCCCTTGCATTCCATAAATTAAGGCTATTTATCACTTTATTTTTAAATTTAAATCATCTATTATTCTTTTATTCTATCTTTAGAGAATTTATAATGTCATCAATTGCATAGTACTGCAACCTAACAAGTCAATTTAAAGATCATTGTTTAAAAACATGAGAGCTAGACCTTTAAAATAAAAGTCGTGAAGGGCATCAACTGGCTAGATCTTTTGGCTTCTAACCTATATGGGTGTAGCTCAACTGGTTGGCAGTGGGAGGTTGCGAATTCGAGTCCCCATGACCTAACCTTGGTGTGTTCTAGGGGTAGTGGTCAAGTTGCGGGTTCACCCCCATGTCCTAACCTTCTTATGTTTTAAGGATAGTGGACTTACTCGTGAGGATTTTACGTTAGGTATTGTGCGGTTTTCCATACATAAATTCAAATAAAAAAAAAGCATTTTGTCCTCCATAGTTAATTCGATAAAGTATTTTGTTGTATTCTCATCTCAAAGATCTTAGTGTACACGGAAGCTACGTTATAATGTTTTTTAAAAATGAAATTTGCATCATAGGAGAACTAATAAAATTGGTGTCTATTTAATTTATTAATTTATAAAAAGAACAATATTATATTGAACTTTTATGAATTAAAGGCTTAGATGTGGAACATGAAAGCGTTATGTGTGATTTCTTATGCCAAATTTACCATACTTACATGTATCCTCCTACCCTATCTTAGATTTTTAAGTGGTTTGAGGTGAATTAAGATTCACTAATTCTGATAATATTTTAAAATTAAGACATGTGGCATGTATGTGATTAAGCTGGTCACTTGCTTAATATATTTGGGCACCCAATTATCTAAGTTTTGCTGATTAGCAATCACTCTTTGGTCTACATTATGGCTATTCAGGGAATCGGATTCCCTCTATCTAAGCCCAACTCTTTGTATTATCAAGATCCAAGCCTACTTATAGCCCATCAGGCTTTAAACGCTAAAGCCCTAGTCCAGTAATTTGCATAAAATTATTAAACAAAAGCCTAAGCCCACCTGATTGAGCCTGTTATAAAGTAATATACGTGAAAAAAGTGAGTTTAAAGCCTCTTTAAGGCCCAAAAGTTTCATATTTAAAGCCAAACTTCAAATTTAAATGAGATGATTTTTTTTTAAATGAGAGAATATATATAGACCTTAGTAGAATGATATAATAATAATATACGTAATTATTATATTTTCATAAATAAATATATAATTAATTAATGAGTTAAAAACCTTGACATGCTTTCACAACGTTTACTTAAAAGCTCAAGCCTGTTATTTTATTAAATAGAAAAGATAAATGACATGATAATATAATGAATTAAATATTTTATGATCTTAAATTAAAAATTAAAAAATAAATTAAGCTTTTGAGTAATGGTACATTTATACCCCTTATTTCGCAGTTTTAAGATGCCATAACAAGAAATTGTTTGACTTTAGTATCTGAGCCGTCAGGCCTAAAACTCCTTAATTAATGCTTTCCTTCCTACTAGCCGTTAGGTCTGCCATTATTAAATAATCAGGGTTTGGTAAAACTGGTTCTAATCAGGTCCTAGATAGAGGTTTTGCAACTATCTAATCACATGAAGTGGGATTTCAACACCAAGTCTAAAACAATAATAAAAAGGATAGTTTGACTTCTTTTGGTACCAAGTTAGGCCCCAGGGGGATTAATTCAACAACAAGAAGAACAGGTGCCCAATCGGTGTCCCAAAACTTCAAACTCGAATTCTGATTGAAATCTTATAGAATTTAGAAATTTAGTTAAATTTTGATAAAAATAAAAAAGAATTCGATAAAACTTTGTTTGGAATGGGTATCTTACTCAAAAAGTTAACCCCCCATCATTCCCTCTTCAAATAAGGCTCTCCAACGTGCCAGCCATTCCATCTGTCTAGGGAATTCCTGAGTTACGTACCTTAACTTTGGGATATGTCTTAATACCATTTATTAACACCGGGTATGCAACTCAAAAGGTTAGTTTTTAGATAGAGTGATTTAAGTTTTTTATAAATCTCTAAATCTATCCATTTAGAACCAATATCGGACTCTTTGACTGCCTCAACAATTGTCCAGACTCCTTTTAACTCCGAGAATCTGCCGAGCTGAGTTGAATTTTAAAAAATAAATGGAATGAAAGAAAACAACTATAGATTGAAAGACCGTTCAAAATTAAAACATGCCAACCTCCTTTGAGGAAACATTAGAGGACAATAATTACGTTATTACCTAAGTTCTCAAACAGTAACAATTGAATGAGAAGAAGAAAAAAAAAAGATGGGTCACAGTAAGCCGCTGCTGAAAGGAACTCCAGTTGAAGATAACCAGATATCCCCTGATATGAAGTTGGAAACAGTGAAGTTGCTTGCATCTGCAGCGTTAATCACATGATACCCAGGCCAGGAAACTCTATTGCCGGTTCCGGATCCCGGTCCGGTATTGTTGTACTCGGCATAATACAGTGTACTCAGACCAAAATCGCCTGACCACGGCAACCAGCCCGACGGATCGACGAGGCCATCGATGAAGGATTGCATGTAGACGGTACGCGAATACTCCTTCCATGGCCTCCCAAGATAGGTTTTTGTCGAGCTGTTACTGGTTGCTAAATCTGCAGCTGCCGTAATTCTACAATTTTGAATGGAAGTGCCGGTGTTCTGGTTTGGGTCAGTTCGACCTTGGGCTGTGAACACATTGGTCTGGCCTTGCATTGGCAGTCTTGCGTAGAGATTACAGTTCTGGAAGACAACGGCTGCATTTCCAAATATGAAGTCAACTGTCCCATATATGTCACAGTCCCTGTAGAATTGCCTCAGTGAATGGGTGTACAACGTGTCTTGGTAACCTTCAAAGCTGCAGCTGTAGAATGCCGACAGATCGGCACCGTTTCTCACCGCCACCGCCTGATGCTTGACCGCACCCGCCGTGTTTTGGAAAGTTATATTCATGGCGACAAAGCCCTGTCCCACCACGGCTGCAGACAAAAGACAAACGTTTCAATTAATCACAATTGATATTTTACTGATAAAAACATGCTAAATTTAAAAATCGGTCGGAGATCTTTGTGAAATTTAGAAGAGGAGGAAAATAAGAGTAAAATTAAATTTTTTTTTTAAAAGAGTGGAGCATATGAGAAGATGATGGTGAAAAAAGTACTACCGTACAATTTAGACATGTTGCAATTTACTTACCAAATGTTGCAGAATTGAAAGTAGTCCAACCATCAACAACGCTGCGGTTTCCTGTGATCACTGTTTGATTGATTCCATCTCCAATCATCATGATGTTCTTCTTGTTTTTTGCAATTGAAACGTACTCTTGGTACACCCCGGCTTCAACATAAATCAGAAAATAACCATTGTTGGGGTTAGTGTTGTTTGGTGCAGCAGCCACTGCGTCGTTGATGGCGGTGAAATTACCACTGCCATTTTGGGCTACAACCACGATGTCGTTAACCAGGATACTATCCGGCGCCGTCTGAAGAAGTTTGCGCCTGATCTTCGACTCAAACAGACGGCGATTTTGGTCAGACATTGTAAGAGGCAATCTTCTATCATGGCCAATTTGCATTTCTGAAATCAAGAGCTTCCTTCCTGATCCCAATTTACTCTGTTTATGAGCCCAAGCATGTGTAAACAGGGCAAGAGAAACACTGAACGTCCTAGTTCCATTAGACAGAGGGGTGGAGAGGCCATTTCTGACACTCGAAGCCGACGGCGCCACCTCAAGGCCGTCCAACAGGTCTGCTGGTTGGTCAGGATGGCACTGAGTAAGGTTTGAACTTGGTCGCTCGGCACACTGGGTAGACTATTAGAGGAATTCAGTCTAGCTGAACAACTTGACAAGAAGTCCGTGTTGAGCTCCAGCAGAAGCTGGCAATCTTCAAGAGCCCGAACGGCGGTCGCCGACAAAGACGACCGCTGCTTGAGATACCCATTGACAAGAGCAGAAAACCCCCTTGAGATGGACAGAGACCGCCGAACGGAAAGTCGGCAATAGTCATAGAGGTTAGCTGAGCCAGTGGATGGGAGGACAGATCGGCAGTAGTAGGGGTCCGGCGTCGAGTTGCAAGCGGCGCCGGGGCTGACAGGGGTGGTTGGAGCCGTGTCTGCTAGACAATGAGAGAAGAAAAAGAGCAGAAGGAGAGCAGAGAAGCCCTTGGAAGCCATGGATTTAGATGGGTTGAAAGCTAAAAAGAAATTGATGGATGAATGAATGGATTGAATTCTAGTTCTTGAGCAGATACAAATATATATAGGGTTGGATGTTAAGTACTTTTCTGATTTCTTTGCTTGAATATCTTTGTAATGCATTAAATTTTTGTCTGCAAGTCTACTTGTTTGACATTGTGAAAGCGCGTCTATCTGCATTGAATCGTCGGCGTAAGGAAAAGAACAAAGATAGTCTGGTTTTTTATACCTTGTCAGGTAAGAAGGTCTTGTAAAAAATAGATTTGATCCAAAAGAAAGTATATGAAATAGACTTCCTCACATTTATTTTCCTTTGTTGGGTCCAATTAATTTGATCTTATTAGCTGTAAACGAATTTAATGAAAGAAAAGGAGGAAATTTTATTTTAAAAAACAATTTAGATTATCTCTTCCATTATTGATGACTCATGAGCTTAGAATTCTACTCAGATTTGTGTGGGGAAGGTTGTCAAACTGTCCGGCTTTCTTCGTGACACGAAGGAAGAATGGGGGACGGTTTGAACTTTCAACGTTCAACATATGAAAGTTAGGGCCATATGGGCCGACTTCAATCCAAAGTAAAGATGTTTTCTCAAAAATAGTAATGAGTTACAGTTGCTCTGTTATTTCTGCACATCCGATGAATATCGTACGATATATATATATATATATATATATATATATATTAAAAAAATAGTTTTTTATTTATTTTTAAATAATTTTTTTTCAAAAAAAAGCCACCAAGATTTCAAAAAAAAAAAATATTTTTGAAGAGAGAAAGAACTTGTCCGATACCAAAATTCGGCCGAATTTTCGACCCATTAATTTTAACTCGATCTATGAACATGGCCAATTTTCAATAGTCCAATAGTTCCAAGAAAAGTCTCTTTTATCCTTATTTTTTATTAAAAATAATATTTATTCTCATTTTTATACTTTTTTAACTTTTTATAGAAATTTAGGTTAGACAAATTCACATTGGATTCTTCTATTCTGAGTCAACTCTTGAGCACGAGAATTTTTACTGACATTTAATGTTGCCTTTTGCCCCTCTTTTCGGAGTTTTATTTTTTGCCTAGCTCGGGTTGTGGGCATTTTTGCTCTTGTTACGAGCCCAGTTTGTATATTTCTTCGAAATTTTTTTCCCTTTCAAATGACTCTTATCCATCGTTCAGAAAACATTAATTAATCAAATTAGACAAAAATCAGTTATTACAAAAACCGACCCGACCCATTGCCACCCCAACTATAGGCCTCACTAATGAATTAAATTTTATCTTTTAAGTAGTTTCTATAACTTTGATTATAAATTATTAAATTTTATAAAAAATGGGTGACAAATTTTAAATCCCTTTGCTTTTTGCAAGTCTAACATAAGCTGGCTATATTATATGATTTGACAATCATCATGGTAGGTGTCAATTGTCTAAATGGGAGTTCATTAAATCATTTTTCTCATTGATTATCTAAGATCAAAATGAAATAATTGATAAATATTCTTCTTTATATTATTCAATCCATCGATGAGAATGCATTGAATAGACATTAATCAAATTTGAATCTTAACCTAATGAAAAATAATATTTTTAATTAGTTAAACTTATCATTAATTAAGCTCTGCCCATACATACACTCAATTCGACAGCCCTCTTAGGTTGACTATAGTTTCATCTCTTTATTTTAATTTAAAAAACTTCTGTTCATGTTTAGCCATCTTGAGATGAATATAATCATATTTTAAAATAAAATTTGATATACAAATAGATAATTTAATATGATTAATGAGACCCAGTACTCATGACACGTGTCACTTTTTTGTGGAAATTCTATTCCCACACCCTAACCTGTGCACAGAATCCGGACTCATATGGGCCTAAGGGGATGGATTGGATCTTAATATCTTATCTCAATCATTTTTAGGAATTCTTTTCTTAAACTCTACTTATATCAAATTAACAACCACCACATATACGTGCATCCACAACCAGATATTATAATATGGAAATATTATTGTATTAAGTGCTAGGAGTTGACTCATTTTAAAACTATGAAAATGGATTAATTAATTTTTTTTTATACAAAATGGAATTTATCAAATTTTTATTAAAGTAATGAAGCCATAATTACTTATATTTTAATTTGAATCATTTAAAAACATATTTTAATTCAAAAAAAAAAAATATGGGTGTAGTTCAACTGATTAACCTCATGTCTCAAGAAGTGAGAGGTGTTAAGTTTGAACCTTCATGGCCTAACCTCGTATACTCTAAGGGCAGTGGGTATCACCCGTAGGGATTTTACACTGAGTTTCTCACATGTAAATTCAAAAAAAAAAGTGTTAATTGATTCAATAAAAATTTAGATAAACACATATATACTAATTATTTATAATATATTGATTTTAGTTGGGACTTGAATATGAAAGTTGCAGTCCTTCTCCATCACGCTCACGAAGCCCATTAATTGGATCCATTTAATATATTACAAGTTAAACTCTCACGGTGGAAAATAACCCATTATCAAAGATAGATCCCAGATAAAAATTTGCAGGAAATTTACCTTTTGCAAAACACATGAGGTAAATTTTGCAGGGATTTCTTTTATGTAAGAGTTTTTCTTAAAAAAAGAGTTTTTATTTTATCCTTTTTATTAATTACAGTGAAAATATATAAGAATAAAATACTTATCTTAAAGTAGAAATAAAATGACTACCTCTTAAAAGATTTTAAAATTTGTTCTGAAGAAAAAAAAATTCTTGCTTTTTTCATTCCTTATCAAACAAAAATGAAATGAGGGTTATCTTCGTTTTCCTTCTTCTTTTTTATTTTAAAAAAAAATTACATATGAAAAATTGTAGAATACCTAACCTAAAACCTGGTGAGACCACTACCCTGCAGCAGGGGTGCAAAAAACGTCTCTGCCGAATTATCGGCTGATATGATTCTCTCTCCTCTTTTTTTTTTAAATATCGGTATTATTTTATTATTTTATTTTTCTAAATTAAAAAATATAAAAAAATTGAAAAAGAATTTTTTATTTTTTTTAATTTGAAAATGTAAATATCGGCCGATATCTGGACCGATATTGGGCTGATATGGGTAGATATTTACATCTTGGGCTCATCACCGTTTTGATTTTTTTTTTTTTTAATTACCCATATTAATCATATCGGCCGATATCGGACCGATATGATTCGACGATATATCGACCGATATAAAGGTTATATGGCCGATATAATACATATCAGCTGTACTTATACATGTATTAAAAACCGAATGATATCGGCCGATACGTATCGACCTATATCTATACCCCTGCCTTTCAGTATTCCAAGCAGGGGTAAAAAAAACGGCCCGGCTGATATTTCGGCTGATATGCATATCGGTCACAATATCAGTCGATAAGTTTCTCTCTCCTCCAATATTTACATTTATCTCTCCTCCGATATTCAAAACCTCAAAAAACCGTAAAAAACTATGAAAATTTGTGAAAAAACCGTACTAATTTTTTTTTTAAATAAAATAAAATTTAAATACCGATATTTATGCATATCGGCCGATATGATGACCGATATTCAGGATCGAATATCGGCTATATTGACCGATAATCTTTTTCTACGGCTGATACATATCATATCGGCTAATATTGTTTAGTCTTCCAAAATGGATATATATCGGCCGATACAATATGTATCGACCAATATTTCGAACTCTGATTTCAAGATTAGTTCACTAAACTCATTTACTTGAAAGAAAAGGAGACGTGTGGGGGGGAGTTTTCTACGGTTCAATAGAATCCATTGCCAACCATTGAGGACATAATAAAAGGTAGAAATTTGAGTGTAAATCCAAAAGCACGTCCACTTGTCACTAGTCACTAGTCATTTATTAGTTGTGTCTTTTTCGATGAAGGAAAAACATGATTGGTGATTCCATGGGCGATTGATGATTTTCTTAGTTTTAGCGGTGGATTTGACTAAAGTAAGCCTGAATAAGTCAAGGGTCAGAGTTTAAAAACAAACCCAAGTTAGGGGTTGGATGGAACTGATACAACGTTTGGCAGAAAGAGAGAAACGTCTTTTATTTTTTTTTAAGAAATAAGGGGTAAACAAGGAAGAAGAATTCCTCTTAAAAAGCAATTCAAATTCAAATTCCAAAAACAATGGCCACCGACTGGTTGACCATGGTTACTATGACTATGAAGCTTCGTCGATCATCACCCAATAAACAATTAATTATTCGGAAGTCATATGCCTCAAATATCTGTTTGCTTGCCACGACTGAAGCAGAATCTGAGCAAGATTAAAAGAGAAAAAGAAAAAGAGATTAGTTCAGTTTGATCATACTAAGTTAAGGCAAGGGTGGTGCTTGGTGAGTTAAAGCTAAGGCGGCTGCACGATGAGGTAAGCTGTGGGCTTTGGCATGTGGGTCCTACTGCATTTCACCAATCAATCTCTGGCAGCCACCAGAAAGGCCGCCCCGAGATCCTCTAAAATCTTAAGGGTCTTAGACAAAGTGAGATTTTAGAAACCGTTTGTGACTAGTATATTAAAGAGTTTAAGTAGGAGAGCCTTTCTTTTTGGGGCCCTAGGCGACAGCTTACACTGTCTATGCCCATGACGGGCCCTGGCCACGAGATCAATCTCCTAAAGTCAGTTTCCTTTGCAACTTCGCAGCATTTGGAAGAGAAAAAATGAGGGTAATCATTGTTTACTTTCTTTTGATAAAAAAGAAAAGGGGCAAGAAAATCTCACATTTCCTTTCTTAGACATAAATCTGAAAATTTCTTGATTACAAGAGGTAATCACTTTATCTCACGTCTTCTTCAAGATAAGTTTTTTTTCCTCTTATACATTTTCACTTTAATTACCAAATAAGATAAAGAAAAATCCATGTTCAAATGTAATTTTCACACAAGAGGAGGAAACTCATGTTCAAAGAAACTCCTACCTAAGAAGAATTCCGGTAAAATTTACCTCTCATCTAAATATAATGGGTAAGGTTAAATATACACCTCACACGGGTGTTTTTTAGTACACAGTGTGACGTGGATGTAATAAAAATATTTTTAATGCATTATTCATTAACAGTTATTTTGATAAAATGAATTGAATCATATTTTTAAAGATTATAAAATTTTAAATACTTTAAATTGATTAAATTTTAAAAATATAAGTTAATTAATTTAATTAAAATAAATTTTGAGTAATAATGTATTTAAAGAAAGACTTTTCTAGATGAACTCAATGTATAAACATGTGGGTGATCATCCTTCATGTGGTAAAGTGTTAGGATATATTAGAGTTCTTATTTAGTTAAAATTCTGGCTTATATTAATCTTTGAATGAGAGATATATTTGATTCAAGATTAGATTTTGAATTTGAAGAAGATGTTGATTATAGTGTGACTGATGGTATGTTTATAATATGGTCAATTGGAGAAGAACAACTTAAAAGGCTGACCCCAAATGGAATATTGACTAATGATAACGATTATAAAAAGGGAAGTTTAGAGAGCATATCTAAGTATGAAATGTTTTTTAAAATAAAAGTAAAAATATTTTTTTGACTCATGTCTTTTACTAAAGAACACACTTTTTATAATATTATGGTATATCTCCATTCTATGTTAGTGTAAAACTAGTTCAATGGGTACATTAAATCACTTAAAAAACACTCTTATATGTGGTATAAAAAGAAATCCCATTCAAACTAATTCTAGTCTTTTTTCAACCCCTAAATCTAGTGTAGAGCATGGTTTGGTGCAATATCTTTTAATATATATATTTAAAATTCAGGAAGAAATTTGAATTTATTAAGGGTGAAGCAACAATTTAAAAAAAAAAAAAAAACTCTCATTGAAAAATGTTACTAAGGAGTAAAGAAGTTGGGAACAAAATTTAACTAAATAAAAGGGTT
This sequence comes from Chimonanthus praecox, assembly GCA_022113865.1. NCBI lineage: Eukaryota > Viridiplantae > Streptophyta > Magnoliopsida > Laurales > Calycanthaceae > Chimonanthus > Chimonanthus praecox. Next base: position 11,306,733 of record CM039086.1, on the reverse strand, counting down.
ATTTGGCTCTTGAGTGGTTAAGGCTATTTAGATTTATTTATTTTTAAAAAAGGGTTTAAAAGGGAAGTTAGATACAAAATTGACTTAAAGAAACGAGTTATGGAGGGCACTTGAGTCTTTTAAGGCAGTTTGGAAACTCAATTGGACCCCTTTGAACTCACACAGGCTTTTCTTTCTTTAATTTTTGCATTTAGATTGGGCTAAAGACAGAACCAAGAATTTTACATTGAGGGAGTCAGGGTAAATTTTTATAATTACTAATAGACTTTGACCAAAATTTCTAATTCAGTTACTTCAAAAATTTATATTTTAATAGCCCATTTTCCCAATCTTAAGGTAAATGCACAGAAAAAATTTAAAATACAAAAACATCATTAATTCATAAAATAATATTTACTAATATTAAGATGGCATTGACTTTGTTGCTCATCCATCATCATATATTGACGTAGTATTAATTTATCAAAAAAGATAATGATAATTTATTAAAAAGAAAATAAAAACTGACTTTGGACCTTATTTTCCCCTCACCATAGCCAACTCGTGTGAGGACTCTTTCATGAGATCACTGGGTTAAGAAACAAGAGAACAGTTAAATGGATATTGGAAAAGACTTGGAAAACTTAGATAGGTTCTCAAATACTTAGAAAGACTTAGAGAAGACGAGAGAAAGAGAGAAGTTTGTAGATTAAAAATAGAAAGAAGATAGTAAATAATAAAAGATTCTTAACTAAATGAATCACTAGTAAATCCCTCTTGTAGTTTGAGAGTCAATTTGCTTGTGCACACGTGACGCGTGTTGATCGTCTATTTCGCAGGTCTAATTCTCTATTTTCTAAATTTGACGCTTTATTTTTCTAGTTTATATATTATATTGATCAAAAAATTTAAATAGAGTAATTCAATTGACAGACAAAGTACCATATTTGATCTGCACAAATGCTTCTTAATACCTATACACTGTAATTAACAAGATATGTTTGGATATGCATGGAAAACACTAAGGACAGCCTACAAGTAACCAAACACTCCTTGTCCACTGATAAAAAGTAAAACTAATAAACAATTTTTAAATTATTTGATCAAGCCAACTGTGAAGGCAACGCCGGTAGCCGGTAACCATGATTGCCCGTCGATGAATCGGCCGACTGTAAAGAAATTCGCCTGCGAAGCATCCTGCAAGGCATGATAACCAGGCCACCTGACTCGCGTGGCCAACCCTGACCCAGGCCCATAATTCCTGTATTCACCAAAGTATAAGGTGTTCAATGCGAAATTACCGGCCCATGGAAGCCAGCCTTCTGGCCTGACTTGGTTATTTAGAAATGTTTGCATGAAAACTGTTCTTGAATACTGCTTCCACGGCCTCCCCAAGTATGTAGGATACATGGCAAACACATAGCTGCTTTGGATCGAGAACCCGGTGCTCTGATTTGGATCCTTTCGGCCCTGGGCTGTAATGGTGGTCTTCTGATTTGGAAGAGGCTTTCTGGTGATTATCTTGCAGTTTTGGAGTACAGCGGCACCGTTGCCGAATATGAAATCAATGGTGCCATAGATGTTGCATTCACGGTAGAATTGTCGGAGCGAGTGAGCATAAAGGGTGTCTTGGTAGCCTTCAATGCTGCAGCGGAAGAAGGCTGAGCGATCGGAGTCGACTCGGAGTGCGACGGCCTGATGGTTCAGGGGTCCAGCCGTGTTGCGAAATGTAATGTCCCTTGCTATGAATCCCATGCCAGAAACAGCTACAAAAGAAAGAAAAGAATGGGCTGGTGACATGCTGAAAACTCAAAAATAACGGCTACTTTTGCTTTAAGGATGTTACTCATGGAGTCGATTCCATAATTTAAGACAAGGGTTTGAAACCCATAAAAGACCAGACACTAGAATCAGAAAATTCCAACAAATTCCCTTAGATATTCATAATGAGAATCATAAAGAAAGACATAGTAGACAGTAGAATGACTGATTATATGATTTATGATAAGATTAAATAGAGAATTAAAACTCGAAAAGTAACAGTAGATAGATGGGATTTTAGCCAAAGATAATTATGACGATAGCATAGATCACAAATAGTTTAGCACAATGAATGAGGCCCACAATCAACTAAGTAAGATATCGCAGATGAGACCAACTTATTGTAGTTTTATAGTCATCAGACCTGATAAATGAGGGGTTTTCAGGATGTATGCAGTACATTCTTTGCATACCAAAATCATTCCTCTAAGGCCCTTGTAATGGTTCTTACTGTTTGAACTGGGCCTGTTCTAATTCTTGTCTGGGCGCAGCTAGAGAAGTAAGGGGATTGCTGTTGTCCTTCAAGACGAAGAAACCCAGATTTCTGATAAATCTGAAGCTTTCTTCACCGCTATTGTTGATGTATAAAATCTAATCCTTGAAGACGCAGGCCCATTTGAATGCCTGGTTCAAAATGGGCATCTCGAAATGATCATGTTGGGCCTTTGGCACAGATATTTCCAGGCCTAGCTTAATAATTGACTTGAAATTAGTACAAGGCACAACCGTGGACTGGTAAAATCTGGAATTTGGAAGAAAGTAGGATGGGCTGGATGCTTTCCAGCCCAGGCTATGCCAGTCTACGAGGAACCGACTTGAGAAGGTTCTACTTCTCTGTTCCATTCAAGGTTTAAATTCCCTATACTCAAACTTGACTCAAACTCTAATCGACTTTTTGACTTTTTCTACAAAATTAGTGATTTTCTCAGCTGGAATTCAAGTGGGCGGAATCGACTCAACTGAGTTTACTCTAATCCTAACAAGTTTTCAAACAATGGTTGCAGATGGTGACTGGTCCCTGCATAGTTCATGTTACTACAAAGTGAATGTTAGTATGAAAATCAAGGAATGTTGAAGGCACTCACCGAAAGTCGCAGTGCGGAATGTCGTCCACCCTTGCAGGAAATTCCTGTTCCCAGACACTATTGTGGCTCCAATTCCATCCCCTATTAACATGATATTCATCTTCTTCTTCTTCATCACCACATTCTCATGATACACACCCTTCTTCACATAGATGACATACCTCCTTGTACTATGGCTGGGAGCTTCATTGACTGCGTCCATGATCGATCGGTACCTTCCACTCCCATCCAGCGCCACAACTGCATCAACAGCCATGGCCTGAGGAGAGGAGTGTACCAGTTCTTGTTCATGTTCCAAAAACCATGATGGGAATTCGATCTGTGTCGTAGTTGTAGTACCATTTCTAAGTGGTTTTAATGGCACACTGTGAATGCTCCTAAACATGGCCAACACATTGCTAACAAGCTGTGTCACTTGATGTAAGCTCCCCTTGATGTAATTCATCATGCGACCATCGGTGCCTTCAAAGCCTTCCAAGCAAGTGTCTTGGTTGCTCAGCGCAGCACTTAGCCATGCTCTCATATCGCCTGTCCGGTGCACGCTTCTCGAACCCCGTCGAATCTTCTCCATTTCCACCATTGACATTCCAAGCTCGTCCATCGAGTAGTCGAGGAGCTCCTGACAGTCTTCTATTGCAATCTGTTCGCGAAAATTACTCGACAGAGTGGTGACCTGTGAAACCTTTTCGATGGCCCGTTGCACCTCATCCATTGTGGCCTTGACTGCAGTATGGATGATTGAAATGGGGCTTCGAATTCCCTTGCTTTTACATTCAGTTTGAAAATTCGAAAAGCATGAATCGGGGTCGGCAGTGTTGAAGCAAGCTTGCTTTAGTAAGGTTTCTATTGTCTGGACATCTTCTATGGAAGAAGTAGAAGCATCATTAGATAGAGCCTCTAGTGTCGTGGGTAGGAGGAAGAAAATAAAAAGGAAATTAGAAAATGTCATGGTTTGGCTATGCTAATGAAGAAAGGAAAGAAGATGTTGAGGGTCTTTTAAAATAAAGGAATGTGATCCATCATTTGAATATGTGTTTGTCTTGGAAGAGAAGGGATTCTGTCCCTTTTACTCTAAAGATAGAAAGTTTTGATCCCTTCCTTCACATGAATGAGATAATTAAGAACAGAGAAGTCCTCACACAGTGATATGAATTCAACCTTCTAATTGCTGGGAAAAGAATGCAGTGGGGTCCAATTCAGGGACTTTTCTGACATTGCAAGTAAGTAGAGGACTACAGAATAGAATAATAGAGAAGAGATTTGATGATCATACTCCAACCAAAGTGCAAGTTATCCTCTTGAATAGTGGGGCTGGATGTGCCATGCTTGCTCATCCTCTGTTATCTAGATTCGAGTAGGCTACATGGAGGGAAGGCTGAATCTGATCCCATGAAGATTTTGCAGGAAAAGAATCACCACTCCTTTGAGAAATGGTATAACAATGAAACCAAAGTCCATGGGGAATTAAGAGATTTGGGACAAAAGAAGATGAGAAGTTACCTATTTTGAACCGGTTCAGAAAGAATTAGTGTGAACTTTCAGCTCCCGTCTTTGAATTGGAATATTTACTGAATTTAAAATTACTGACAACTTTTTCCTCATCTAAAGATTGTGATTTGAAGTTCACACTAATTCATTATAAACTGTTTCACAACGGAGAATCTCCAAAAAAATGCTCCACATTTGGGCCCCTATAAGAATGGTATCATATCAATCACTCCGTAGACTACGAAGCCCTCATTTCTATTGATCTATGCTTTCAAAGGTCTCCTCGTGTCATTTATGTAGATGTCTAAACCATCTTAAATGACAGTCATTCATCTTTTCGTCGGTTAGAGATGCCTATATGAAACTTAAAATATAACCATTTTTATTTTATTTTTTGAAGTCCAAGGTATCCAAACCTCTTAGAGCACCTGACTAAGTCCTTCGGACATGTGTTAATCTCTCTATCCACACACACACCGGATAAAACTAGGAGGAGTGACTCTTATATGTTGAATAACCATTTCTATTCTATCTTTAAAGACTCCATGCATCTTAGTTTATAAACATTTATTAACATTAACTCACCCACTAAAGTAGTTCATTTTCTCACCCTTAGATCTTTCAAAATCGTATTACATATATTATGCTTTTATTTTCCTAACTTTCAAATATTCGCATCAAAAGTTTTCCTCTATTGTTGTGGTTTATTATTTAATTGATTTCTTATTTGATTAATTAATAATATATCAATCTCAACTAGCATACACCATAAATTCTCATATTACATTATAAGTAGTTGGGTTAGTACTAAGGACGCAAGTTGGATAAGATGAATCAAGCCTTGATTCCATTGGAGTTGGGGCCTGCCTTACAATAACACAAGTAAATATCCGGGGTTAAGTTGAATTTAGAGTTTGATGGTAGGATTTTGAAGTATTTAAATTTTGAACCACAATTTTTAATCAATGCATATCATAATTGTTTTATATATAATATAAAAATATATTTGAATAGAATGGAATTTTGGGTCTAAATCAAGCTCAGATCTAAATTATGCCTTTTTGGTAGGTTAGACCCTTAAAATGGACTGACTCGTGTTTAAATTGGGCCGAATTTGATCTGAGCCAGGCCCTAGTTGATCTGAATTTAATTTTTACAGATTGGACCAGTTCATTGTATGTTGGGTCGAACCCAAGTTCCACCTATATTTACTACCATGCTCAAAATGTCCAACCTTATTAAATGATTTAGGGAGAGTAGCAGACTGCGACCCCTGTTTTTCTTGATCAATCTATTAAGCCCAATGAGGGCCTGGGGGCCTTAAGGATAACTCAAATGAAGATTGTAGGCAATAACTCCTATTTGGTTCGAGCCAACTTCGATGCAATTCGGTCAGGACTCAGGACCATTTAAATCAGCATTTTAGCACAATATAGTTCTAGAGCAATCGAGCAAACTTTCCATGTGGCACTCCTTTTAACGTAACCTCAAGATTTTCATATAATCTACTGATTCTGAACTCGTTCTCAAGAATTGATGTGAACTTTCAATTATAATTTTGGATGTCCAAAGGGCTGTTAGATTTCACTTTTAAAATCAATCAATGATTCAATCCAAAAGTTGTTCATTGAGAACCGATGTGTTCCTAAAGAGAGAGAAGGATTTTACAAACTTTTAATCTTCTGTTCAGGTCCAATAGATTGTCCCACATCAATTTGGTCAATTTGGTTATGGACTGTCATTCAGCTTGTTCCGAACTTATCATCCAGGGCCTTTGTCTCTAGCATATTTACAAAAAGGTTTTGAATGATCAACAAAGAAGGAAAGTGATCCATGCACGATCACTTTTACCCCCTAAATACATTAAAATTAAGTGGAATATCCATTTTGCCCAAGCTTTTACCCTAGATGTACCAAAAGACAGGATTAAAGAAAGTTTGGACAAAATAGGTATTCTACTTAATTTTCGCACACTTAGAGTAAAAGTGTTGGTGCATGGATCACTTTGAGTAAAAGAGTTGAGGAAAACAACATTGTTTTGACTACCATTTTTAGTAATGGGAATGGGATGGGTTCAGACTGGGCTTAGACTGGGTCTATGCTGTACCAAGTTCGACCCAATTTAGACCATGGAAGCCCAATTCAAAGTACAACAGTGGTGCAACTCGTTGGAATTGATGAGTTGAGTTTAGCACTAAGCAAGCCATACAAACTGATTCGGCTCAGCTGCTCTGTTTTTTCACCCTTGTAATGAGACCAGACTTTACAACAAGACTTGACAAAATATTTGTTAAATAAATGATCAAAATCTCAACAATGAACAAATATAGAGGTTTTTTCTCTTTTTTAAAATCATTTCTATAGGAAAACTTACATTTGGGTTCAATCCACATCATTTGGTGGTGTTATAATATTCAGTCTTATATAGTTGTCATGAAAATTCAATGTTTTTATTTGCATCATAATATTTATTTATTTCCATAGAAAATGAACCAACACTATTGAAGATCATAGAGATATATTATTAGTTGATTAAATAGATTTGTAATTGAAGATCTTTGCCCCTAACCCTAAGACATAATAACAATGTTTCGAGTATCAACATATAATCAACACTAGGGTTGCATTTGGACGAAACGTAAATTTTACATGGGTTAACCCTCAGTAGGGGTCGAACAGGGTCACCTTTGAATAAGGGTTACCTAATCTTGTTTGGTAATTGCAGTGATAAAATAAAAACTTACCGTTAAGGTAAAAAATCTTATTTGAAAACATTAATTAAAAAATATTTTAAAATATTTTTGCTCTATAGATATAAGGAGGAGATAAAGAGAGGTAATATATTAACAACTTATTAGAATAAATAATTTTATTAAATTCATATAATATAAAAAGTAATAATATATAATTATTGAATAATATTATCAATTAAAAAATATTTTAAAATATTTTTACTCCAATAGGTAGAAAGAGGGGTAGAGAGGGGTAAAGAGAGGCAAGGGTTTCATGAAAACCCTATACCCCAAGGGATTTTCATAAAAGGAGGGGGAGAGGTAAAAATGCCATTATTAAACAAGGGTAAAGGGGGGTAACACCCCCACCCCCATCGAAACGCAGCCTAGATTTGTTATGTCTCAATGTCATAATTAGTATTTCTCAACACACATGATAAGAAAAATAAAATAGAGCAGAGTCGTGAGACTATCAACTAATATAACAAGAATGCCTTCTCCCACACAGACACATTCTACCATTTAAATCCCTCCCCTCCTAAGATTCAAATGAAGTTGCACAAACACAAAAAAGTTCAATTCACCATTCAAAAGTGCAGGTCACCTTACAATTGTTAAACTGTCTTCCTTAGATGTTCCTTCTTTAAAAGGAAAAACAGAGAGAGAGAGATAACAGAGTTCAACCAAATTCATCAGTAGAGAGAGAGAGAGAGAGATAACAGAGTTCAACCAAATTCATCAGTAGAACCAAATTCATCAGTAGTTGCCAACTTAGCTGTTCAACAGTCATGATTGCTGTCAAAATTTGCTGCATTCCCTTTGTTGTTCTCCTGCACTGTGCTCTTTCCATTTGGATCTGACAAATGCTGGTGATTGCCGTGGTCATTTGCATGGTGGTGTCGATGGTGGTGATGATGGCCATGTCGATGATGGCATCTCTTATGCTTTCTAGGTTTGACTGGTCCATCATGGTCATCATCTGATGACCTGCCCAGGGAACGACTCCTCCGTTTATGCTTATGATCATCTGAATCTGAGGATGATGAATCAACAGAACTTGATCTACGGCGGTGATGGTGTTTGTGATGCTTCACACGATTCTTCCTTGCAACTTCATCATCACTTGAGGAACCCAACATGCTAGAATCTGGTCTCGGAGAATGGCGACGCATCTGTCTCCTCCTGCAGGAGCGCTTTTTTCTTCTCTGGTCTTCCTCTGACCCACTGTCGTATTCATCACCACTAATCTCATCACTGGAGCTCAAACTCCTCTTTTTGGATCTCCGCATGGACTTCTTGTCATTGTCACCTGAGGAGTCAGAGTGCCCGTGCCTTCTATGTCGCCTGTGGTTCCTTTTTGTGGGCTTTCTAACACCATTGCTACTGTCACTATCATTACCATCATCAGAATCTGAGACAGATTTTCTCTTCTGCTTTGCAGCTTTCAGTCTTCTCTCTTTAGCTTCAGCATCAGCTTTTGCCTTTGCAGCAGCTTCAAGTTTCTGTTCCCATTTCAGGGGGGCCTCTTTCTTCTCCAGAACTCTCTTCTTCTTTTCCTCCACCAACTGCAAAAACTTCTTGCTATCCATGTGGCACTATAAATCAACCAAACACCTGCATTATGGTGAGATGATGCAAGGAAGTGCATCTCACAGAAAGAAGGAACAATGTTAGTTCTTCCATCACTCTCCATGTTGTGCTAGATGATAAATACTTTCAGAAATAAATGGCTATAATCACATCTACAATGCACCGCAGCAACTGATTTACATTATATAGAGACTGAGAGGCTGAAATAATAGAGCAAATTGCAGGTAACACAGTAGCTCAGTACTAGAATTGACAACAGCTGGATCCCATTCATGGTTTTTAGCACTTACAAATCTCATTGTTCTGTCCATTTTGTTTATGGATGAACATGTTTGTACAGTTTCTCTACCTTTTTAAACTTGCCTTCTCTCTCAAAAAAAAAATATATTTTCTAAACTACAGAAATATGACTAGAACAACTTATATTATGGAGTTAAAAGCAAGTTGATAGTATTTAGAACATTTCAATGGCGGGTCCATATACAATTCAATATTTCATGTGCCATAGTATTTACCAGCAAGTAGTATTGAAGAATAAGAAGATAAATTGATATCAATATAAACATTTGAAACAGAATTATTCCCTTTCGTCTGTCATGAAAGAGTTAAAACAACTTGAACCACAATCATTATCTAGAATTGATATCATTGTATGAGGAATCAATGAGTAAAATAGCACTTGAAAAATATTATCTGCATTCAGTATCTATCTACATAGTAAAAGAAATCTTAACAGATATTCATCCATTATCAGGGAGAGAGGGAGAGGGAGAGGGAGAGGGAGAGGGAGGGAGAGAGAGAGAGAGAGAGAGAGAGGGGGGGGGTGGGGATTAACTAGAATGAAGTAACACAAATACATTAACAGACTGAGACGTCCTTTCTTTTTTTATTTTCCTTTTTTTTAAGATAAGAATTTTGAATTAGTAAACATGATTTAATGACAAGGTTTTGATAATATTTTATATATATTAATACCAAAAATATGCATCATTATGCCATGTTGCACAGATTTTTTTTCAAAGGAACATACCAATTCCAACTTGCTGGCACTTAACATTACCCAATAATATTGTTTCTAGTGAAATTTCAATGTAAATGTCTCTCGGTGTGATTTAAAATGTTTGACTTGGATTTGAAGCCTTCAAGAAAGATTTTTGGATAAAAAATTCTCCTGATGGATCCCAAACTCAAACCCAAACATCCGTTTGTTTGTGTGCAGATATTGTATTTCTAAAGTGCACTATTTCTATCATTAATAAAAGTTAAAAATAACTCGTACTATCACCTTTAAAATAAATAACTCCCCATACTATTGTCTCCTCCCCAGCCTCCTCTTCAAACAGTATGTTCCATAAACAACTCTCTCTAATTCTTCATAATGTTCAACCACTTGCTACATTTTGTACCTAGGAGTGCAAGTCAGGGAAATCAGGTCAAGCCCTGAATCAAATCAGGCTAGGGCCTGTGTTGCAATTATAGGACCCAACTTAGATTGGACCTAAGCAGGTCCTCACTGTTTTAAATCAGGCTCGAGTCCTAAAAAAAAATAAGGGTTTTCAGGCCCTTTCTTAATTCGCCTTTTTCCTCTCTTGGTCTTTCCCATTACTATTCCAATATTGCTAATGGATCATTTTAAGATATGACAAATGCTTGTCTCCAAGTAAGCATATGTGTAATTCCAAGTTATTTTAGAGATGTGGATGGGGAGTAGTCAATTAGAGTGAATTTAAACAAGGGATTATGTTTAGAGTTGGATGGTTAGGATTTTAAAGTATATAGACTATACAATAGAATTTTTAATTAAAATATCATAATTGATTTCTTAATACAAATATATAACATAAAATTATAATTACATTTGACAGACCCTCAAGCTTGAGTCTAAATTCAGGTTTTCAAGCGAAGTCAACCCAACTCTAAGCAAGAGTTGGAGAAGCGAGAAGCATTTAAGCAAAACCATTAAATTGCAGACAATCCATATCCTCCTTGAGAGTGGGAATTCATAATTAAAAGGATCCGCTACCACCATTTCTACAAACTCACACAATGAAGAATTGTCGTTTCCGTTCATGGTTCACCTGTTAATAAAAACTTGATAGAATTCTCAATGAAGAGATTGCCACTGTTCCATCTCAAATCACTTTATCTAATTGATGTTTCAATTTCTGATGCTAAAATTAGTTAAATAAGACTTTTATGCTTACATTCCTCCTGATTTTTGTTCAAGTTCATCAAGTCATAACATTACAAAGAATATAAGCTCCATGCACCATATCAGACGTGGTAAAGCATTATACAAAGTAAATTGGTCCTGCTTCCTTACCTTATGCAAATATTGCTAGTGTTAAACCGGACCCGCCTCAAAGCCCAAATGAAATAATGCTTCTCCCTTTCTTCACTACGGGAACTAAACTTATTGCTGAAAAAAAATGAAAGAGAAAATATTAGGAAGAACAGCACAACAAAGGAACGTGAGGTCCAAGAAGAATCGAAGGGTGGCCAAACTATGCCTGAGAATGCACAATAGATACTCCGTGAGCAGGGATCATCTTTTTTTAATGGTAATATTTTATCAAAGCAAAGGAGGGCATAAGGAGTTCACAATACATGAACCTAAGAGAAAACCCAAACAAGGAAAAAAAAAAACAGGACAGCAACCAACAAAGCAAAGGCCCAACAGCTACCCAGCACCCAAAGTGGAAACAATTACTGATAAGGCAGATTTATACATTCCCTCCACGCTCCAAAGAGATCTGATCTAGAGAAACCCTAAACACACCTTAAGAAGAGAGACCTAACAAATTCAATACCCCTTGACTCCAGAAGGTAATAGCTCTAATGTTAATCATGCTAATTCAATTTCTTATTTCTAAATAATTTGCTAGATACGATTTCTTTAAAAGAGTCCATGATACGGTAGGAACTTGGTAATTTTAAAAAGTCTATCATCACTTAGGGGGCTGTTCACATGTTTCCACACATAAGAATGTTCAAGAGAGGAAACAACTTTCCTATCCCTCCCCCCAACTCCCCCCACCCCAGAAAAGTGGTTTCCTTGCAAATGGCCTTAACATAAAAACTCTACTTTTTCACAAATATATCATTGAATATACAATCATCAAGCAGATGTGGGGGGAATATTGAAGTTGAGAACCTACTTGCTTTTCGCAAAAGCTAACTAATTTTTGTGTAAATACCCATTTTCATTGACAATCCTATTACAAGTAAAAGCACAAACACGGCCTGAAATTCTAAGTAGAATAACTAGAACTCTCTTGACAAAAATATCCCTTTTAGTTAAAATCCATATGACACTACATTGGGAGCATTGTCAAACAAAACTGAAAGGGAAATAATAAAAGGGTTCTGAGAGTTTCTTTGTCTTGGGTGACAACCCATGGCACAGAGTAGAAACCCATAAATAGGACGTGTCATCTTTCTCTCTAATAATTGGATCTTATACACATTGCTCTGTTGTGAATTTTTTTCTTAGTAAATAAATTATTTTTAACGACCACCTACTTAATGTTTTTAGGCCAAAAACCTGTAGCAACCACCAAATCCTATGAACTTGATTTTACATCATTGATTACAAGCTTGTAATTGTTTTAACAGTGTAGTATAGTGCTGACATGAGAATATGGTAATGCAGAAGCATCCAAAAGCCCTTTTTTTGAAAGATAACTAAAAGCATATATTAAGGTCACTCCTTTTATCAGTTGGTTTTATCTCTTGTCATTGTTCACTAAAGAAACTAGTTTATTGAATTTGTCATTTCATTACTTCACCTCATCTGACATGTAAATAAAGAAGGATGTTGCATTTGTTGCAGAATGCTAAAAAAATCACATTGAACAATCTTTACATTACATGCTCAGGATTGTTTTATTGGTGGAGAATGGTGCAGGCTTGGGAGTTTTGTCATGTAGAAGCAATCAAAAGCATAAATAAGGACAGTCCGGTTAGTTGGTTTGATCTCTTACTATTGTGGCATTAAAGCAAGTCAGCAACTCATTTGGAGAAATACGACATATGAACTAAGAAACTTGTCATGTTTGTTGTGTGCTGCTGAAAAAATCCAGATTCAAGACCTTTAGACGTGTTAAAGTTGAGAATAGTTAATTGCACTGATAGATTGATATTATCTATTAATATTAAACATTTGTTCACTTCTTTTCATATTCAGGACTTCAGATCAATGTTTTTAAAAAGATTTGACTGGGTCGGCTAGTTTTGATCCATGTAATTTAGGTTCTTTGGACCCATTAAGAGCAGTCCTTTTCGTCTCTTTTTCCTTTGTTATTGTAGTAGTAGTAATAATAATAATAATTGTCAGCTGGTTTGATCTCTTAAATTCATTAAAGCGACTACACTAGAGAAGTCTGTTGGGTGGTTTTTCACCTTATCTGACGCATGAACCAAAAAATCTTATTGTTTCTGTTTTGCACTGCAAAATCCAGATCCAACATTTACTTTTCAGAGGGAAAAAAACAGATCCAGCATCTCTTACATTACATGCTTGGAATTGTTTTAATAGTATAAAATAGTGCTCGCATGGGAATATCGTTACACAGAAGTAAATGGAAGTATTATTTAAGGTCAGTCCTTTCATTAGTTGGTTTGACAGGTTATCGTGTCATTAAATCAACTGGATTGGAGAAATACAGCATGTGGCCATTTCATCTTCCTAAAAATGGTTTTACATCTTAGTGTTGTGCCATCAAAGCAACTAGATTAGAAAATACAGCATGTGGTCATTTCACCATATATTTAAGCAATAAACTTGTCACTAGTTGGTTTTGATATCTTAGTATTGTGTCATTAACGCAACAGGTTTGGAGAAATACAGCATGTAGCAATTTCACATTAATGTGAGCAAACAGACTTGTCATGTTTTGTTTGTTTTGAGCTGCTAAAGTTCGCACTAAGTGACCTATAGATGTGCCAAACTTGGGAGCGGTTAATTGAATTAGATGATTTAGTTTCTTATTAATATTAAACTCAGTTTCATGATTACTTTTTATTTATGAGTTCAGATCAATGTTTGTCAAAAAGACTAGTAATAGTGAACTAGAAGCAACTCATGCTATTTTAGGTTCTTTAGACCTCACTTGCTTCAAATTTCTAATAAAAGGAGGTACAAAAGGCTCTAGCATATGTAGAAAAATGGACATGACAGTATATAGAAATGGAGTTCATAGAAAACTCAATATCCATGTCTAAAAAATATATTGTCGCATGGAATTTTGCTCGCAAAAAAAATTTGTATTAGGTAAAAAAATCCATTCATTCTGCTTCCTAAAAAAGTTGAAGTGAGATAGGCAATTATTTGGGGCATAGACATGGCACAAACAAATACAGAAACATCACATTCTTGTTTTGTGGTGGCAGATAGCAATACCAGGTGAGTGAACTGAATGCACTGCAATGCCCTCAGTCAGCTAAGACATGGTATAATTCCAATCATGTGAAAATCAGCGATGAATGAAACCCTGATATCATAATCTACTAATGGATGGATGCTGCAGGTCAAAAAGATGTGTCTTTCATACCAGTTTCTGAAATATGGCACATGGGGGCACAATGGTAACCTCGTATTCTAGTGCCATCAGTGCTTCATATACAAGATTCATGGTGATATGAACTAAAATACCCTCCACTGGACACCACTGACAAGAGATAGTGATAACCCCAAATTGACCATATGTAGATAAAACGACGGAAGGAAAGAGACTGAAATCAATTCTGAAGAAAAAGTATTAAAAAGAATCTAAAGAAAGGAGAGGTTATCAAACACATGCTTCACAGATGAATTGCAAAGATAAAAATAAAAAAAAAATGTAAGCTGAAAAAAAAGGAACTTAAAAGCAAACCAGATGGTGACTATCACATTTCTGCCCCAATTCAACAGTCCCCAGAATCAGAACTTACATAAAATTCTGTCATCTACAACAGGGCATAAAACCCTCTCGATCATATCTAGGGGAATCCAAAGATAAGTTAACTAGAGAAATATGCAATCAGAAAAAACAGATCGATAGGGGAAAACCTAAAATCCTGCACATCCTTATAAAAACGGATTTCAACCCAAAAACTTCTTACTGCAAAATGAAAAGAAGTGATCATGTGAACCAGCATTTCTTTGAGGGAAAAAACGATTCGTAATATATAGGAAAGATCTTCAAAGAAACCAAAAAGATCTCGTAATAAAGAATACTTCAAACCCCAGATTCGTAAAAACCCTAGAAGCGAGTGAAATAGATAGATAGCATATCAAAACCCAAACTAGGCCAAAAACCATCGAGGATTCTGACAGAAATGAGAAGAGGCATAGGAAAATACCTGAGAAAGGGAGAGAGGAGGGATTGAGAGAGGCAGACCGGCCCTTGGACTCTTCGACGACTCGCAATTCGCCTCCGGATTGTCCACTCTTCCTTCTATATACATTATACAGCTAGCCGCCCGTCCAGTTTCGGAGAAAAAAGGTGGAATGGCCTAGAAAATTGTGGGCCTGACTCGGGCCCAAATGGGTCTAACCCAAGTCCAAGTTCATTTCTTCTATTTCGTAGGGTAAGTTTGAGGGCCGTAAAATTTGGTATCAATCCGTATTATTCTCTTCTTATATTTTTTTAAAAAAATAGCTGATATTAGTTGATATTGTGATATCGGCTGAGATATCGTATCGACCGATATTTTCACCCATGAGTATAACAATTTGGATCGACTCTGAAATAGAATAAAATAGGGCTAAAAATCTTTGGATTTTAGATCTAATCAGATTAAATTTAAAAGAATTGGGGCAAAATTAGGTCAATTGAATTTTTTAAATTTTTTGACTCAACTCAGATTGATTCAACTACTTAACTAGTGAGATCACTTAAAAAAGCATTTTAAATTGTAATTTAAGAGCACTAATCAAATGGGCTCGACATAGCCCTAGTCAGATTTTCTTCGCTCTCACACCTGCTTACTCTCTTATGTCCAATTTCACCTTTACTCAAGTTAAAAAATCTGTTGATCTAACACTGTGAATTTCTACCAATGAATAAAATTAAATCTTCAAAAACATAAAAATATGACCACTGAATAAATGTAAGATGAATTTTTATAAATAATTTATTCAAACAGAAAACTTTTCAATTGACTCATCTTCATTAGTCATGGTAACTCTACGAAAGGGCTTTTAAATTAATTTGAGAATGATTCTAAAGTAATTTTATTATAGTTAAATTTCAACACACAAACATTATTGTGGATGTTTCATGCTACGAATAAGAGAGATCCAATATCTTTAATGATACACACTCTCTTCATCTCCTCCCTGAATGGGACTCTTTGTGGCTCTAAAATGAAAAGTTCTAAGAAGACTTGAAAAGATGATAGCATCAGGTTTATATGTCTCCTTATTCAAAAAAAGTAAAATCTCGTATAATTCAGCTCGAATTCAATATAAATTTAAGAAAACTCGAACTTGAAGAATTTAGAGTCTAAAAAAAAATTCATATTAAATTCGACAAAATAATGTCACTCGATCATTCACTTATACAAGCAAACGAAATTTTGAATAGACAAATCAAAATCCTAACTTCTCACGAGAATGATGGAATAAAGTCAAACGCTCAAGTAAGAATCGACACCACCATGCAAAATTCTTATGAGAGGTGAAAATTCAATTAAATCAAAATTGATATGAAATCTTAATGTAGTTAGTTAAACACTTAAAATTCAAGATACAATTAAACACTTGCATAAATTGAAATTTAATTAACATAAACTCAAGTTTAACTTCAAAATAAATTATA
This sequence comes from Chimonanthus praecox, assembly GCA_022113865.1. NCBI lineage: Eukaryota > Viridiplantae > Streptophyta > Magnoliopsida > Laurales > Calycanthaceae > Chimonanthus > Chimonanthus praecox. Next base: position 11,290,236 of record CM039086.1, on the reverse strand, counting down.
ATAACACTTGCCACAAATGAGAGACTAAATTGTGTGGGTAATACGCCCATGGGTATTTATAGCCCATGGAGCAACTAAATTCTAAGAATAAAATATTTAAAATTTGCTAATCTGCACATGCCCACACGGCCAAGGAGTTTTTTAAATCCTTATTTGCTAACTTAGGCTTTCACCAGTGGTCTTGGGCCATGTGGAATTATTACATCACTTTAAGAAAATAAAAGATTACCTAATGACATCATAAATCCCTATCAATGAATCCTAGCCATCCATTTTATTAGTTGCTAAACTTAGAGCTTCCTAAATCTTCTCCAAAGGATAGCACACACCCAAACTTGAAGTACCTTCCTTTATGGTACTTTCCAAATCCATTGTGTGTCCAAAACAAAAACAAGCTCTATGCACCCACCTACTTCCTTATTTAGTATATTCCATGCCACGTGGCGGCTAAGTGGATGTCATGTAGGCGATGACGTGGATGTGATGATGTGTAATTTGTCCAAAAAGCTTCCATGCAGCAAATGAACTTCAATTAATGAGATTTTTAGGCCTACAAAAACATGAAAAAATAACTAGGTCCATATCTTGTGGGGCCTTCTCTTCTCTCCATTGGTTCATGCATGAAATTGGAGTATTAATTCTTCAATTAAGTCGATTTGATCCTTATATTTTTAAATGAATTTCAACTTTCAAGATGCATACATCAAGACTTCTCACGTATCTTTATTTAAAAGGTTGTTCTTTAACTATTAAAGTGGTGATATATTTATTAGATATTTAGACAACAACAAAGACACTAAATATGTAAAATTTTAACCTCATTTGATTATTTTAGTCTTATAATTTTAGACTTTAAATTATTGATTCTTAATTTCTTATAAATCATTGATTTTTTCATAAGCCATCTCATAATATTATGATAATTAGATTGAGATTTTTTTAATTATATCATTCATAAAATCTTCAATCTATCTCACCAAATAATGTGAGATTCAACTCTTAATAAATATATATCCCACTGAAAAGTGTGCCTTTGTCTTTTTAGAGTAAAAAACGGTTGTGAATTGCATCAGTCTCTCTAACTCACTTCTCTCTTTCCAACCCCATTTTTTGAGGTAGGGGTGGAAATTTTTTATTTGATTTGTGATAAAACTGAATTTGGATTTTACATTTCTTTTAAAAAAAAATCAATTGACTCAGTTTAACCTGGTCGGATTTAATAAATTTATTATTAAATTAATCTATTTATTGATTTCGACCCATATATCCTACTCAAGTTAAAAATATTAATTTACAATGAGCTCATAAGAAAAAAAATTCCTCTTATTTGTCATTTTCTATATAATATAGAAGGAAAGAATAAAAGAAAAGAAAAGAAAATAATCAAGGGTAGTGCAAACGGACGATTGTTGAGCACTGTTGATGGATCTAGGTTTCTCGAATCCGTGAGAAACCCAAAATCTAAGAAAGAAAGGAAAAAATAAGAGAAGATAAATAAAAAAGGAAATTAAATCAGAAAGCTTCCTATTTTGCTCATATCTTATCTTCATGTGCTTGGTTTTTTTTTTTTTATCTTTTCGTTCTTTATTAAATAGAAAATAATAAATAAAATATTTTCTTTTAATTTATATATGAAAAACTATAGAATACCCAATGTAAAACGTCCACAATAATTTACTACCCCTAAATACACTAAAATTAAACTATAGTTAAACTTATTACTTCCTGCCTTACAAATCGGAAGATCGCAGTCCTTCTTAGATTTGACCTCTTTGGAAACTTTGATCTTCATCCTTTTGACTTTTCAACCATTCCGTACTACTCTGTTATCCCCATCTTTCTTGATGCCCAAGGGACCCACCTTTTGTATGTCGTTAAAACTCTAGAAGTTAATCATAAATCAACATAAAATAATCAAAAGTTAAAGCCTTTGAAAATGGCTTGATTTATCTAAATATTTTCGATAGATAGTTATCTTTTTCCTACATTAATAAAAATTTAGAAACTTAAATACATGACTTAATTTCCAATTTAGATAACTTTTATTGACACTATCATCAAGCATAAATCTCTTTTGATCAAATTGATGTTTAATAATAAACTTAAAAACATTTATCTTATTAAATCTAATTATGTTTTTATATCTAGGTAAAATTCAATCGTCTCCTTCTTATTGTTGGGCGCGAACTCGCCACCACTGGAGAGGAGAGGGAATTTTTCCCACCATCAACCTCTCTTAGGTCTTTTTCATTAAAAAAATATTTAAATATTAAATGAAACAAGAACAAATTAAATAATCTCTTAATAAAGATACTAATGAGAGAGATAGGGGTGAAATTCAGGTGGGGTTTTGGCCCAAACCCACATGACCCGACCCAAAAATCATGCGGGTCGAGTCAAGTTGAAAAGTTAAAAATCCGTATTGAATTTAAGTTGGGTTTGATTGAGAGATTTTTAAGTTAACTTGACTCGACCCGATCAAATCCGACCCGACTCAATAAAAAGTAGGCTAAAGTAAATTCGAAATGAAGGTCGGGTCTAGTTTTGAGTTGAGTCGAATTATAATTTGGATTGAGTCAGATCAAGACGTTCAGATCAAAATTTTAGATCAAATCAAATCACGTTGCATATATTAGTAACTTGACCGAATTAGATTTAAAAAAAATCTTGGACCGAATTAGATTTAAAAAAAATCTGATTTGATCAGATTTCTAACTCTAGAGTGAGAGTACAGTGTGAAGTCCTTATCTTTCTCACCTCTCAACGATGAGACAGCAAATGTGATAAAAAATAAGGGTAATCATTTGCACCCGACTTTTCTATCAAAAGATATTTTTTTATTCAAGTGAAATTACTATTTTATTCTTTCTACGTGTTAAGAATTTTGCTTTTGAAAAATATCTCCTCAGGTAAAATAGACATTTCCAGAATTAATTAGACATTTTCAGAATTAATTGACTCACATGCTCAGACTTAAGACAAAGACCCACCCACCAAGAGGAAGCACCGCATCATGGAGGACCACCTATCTCGCTTGCATTGTATCAGATAAAGCTGCTTCCTTTCCCTCTCCCTTCCCGCCAATCAAAGAAAGAGGATGAGCGATAGTAAGAATGTACTCCACGTAGCCTGTTTCCCATGGCTGGCCTTCGGTCACATTGGGCCATTTCTAGAGTTGGCAAAGGCCTTAGCCGGAAGAGGCCACCGTATCACCTTCGTCTCCACCCCAAGAAACATCCAGAGACTGCCCAAAATTCCCCAACATGTGTCCCCTCGTATAGACTTTTTGAGCCTAAACCTGCCCTCCGGCCATGGCCTGCCGGAAGGTGCAGAGTCTACCATGGATATCCCAGCAGACAAGATGCAGTGCCTGAAGAAGGCTATGGACGAGCTGGAGGCTCCTTTGGCCGCCTTCATGGAGCGAGCAGCCCCTGACTGGATCATCCACGATGTAATCGCTCACTGGGTGCCAAAACTCGCAACCAAGTTTGGAATTCCATCCGCCTTCTTCAGCATCGTAACGCCGCCATTCATTGCCTTTGCGGGCCCACCGTCGGGTCTGATCAGTGGTAAGAGATTCGAGAATCCTAAAGAACTCACGGTTCCACCGCCGTGGATCCCGTTTCCAACCACTGTCACCTTTCGCCCACACGAGGCAGTCCCAATCTTTGAATTCATCAGACAGGATGCATCTGGGGTGAACGATTTGAATCGCATGGGCTTGACGCTCCAAGGTTGCAACATCATCGCCATTCGCAGTTGCAACGAAGTCCACTCGGATTGGTTGTCTCTCATCGAGGATCTCAACCAGAAACCAGTTCTTCCCGTCGGATTGCTTCCACCATCAATTCCATCGGCCACCGCCGACGAAGAATACACGTGGGTCGATAGCGATTGGCTCGACAAACAGGCACCTGGATCAACGGTGTATGTAGCATTTGGGAGCGAGGTTAGGCTGAGCAGAGAACAAGTGCATGATTTAGCCCTTGGGCTGGAGCAATCTCAGCTGCCCTTCATATGGGCACTCAGGACCGGGCCCGAAGAGCCCGATTTGTTGCCCAATGGGTTCGAGGACCGAATCAAGTGCCGCGGCATCATTCGCCGGGGATGGGTGCCCCAGCTGAGGATACTGGCCCACCCATCGGTGGGGGGATTCTTGACACATGCAGGTTGGAGTTCGATCATTGAGGGGCTTGCAGTGGGCAGGCCACTGATCTTGCTTCCCATGTTTTTGGATCAAGGTCTCAACGCCTGTGATGTTGGAGAGAAGAAGATGGGGTTGGAGGTGCCACGGGACGAAAACGACGGGTCTTTCACTGCGGATGCAGTAGCTAAGACGTTGAGGTTGGTTATGGTGGAAGCTGACGGCGACATCTACAGAGCCAAAGCAGAGAAGATGAAGGAGCTGTTCAGTAGCCACAAACTACAAGATGATTATATGGATGCATTTGCCTGTTACCTCTCCGACAACAGGCGGCGATTTCTTCCACACTCCGCCACCACCGAACCAGACATTCGGAGGATGTCGTAGTAGCAGTTGTACCCATGTACAAAGTAGGATTCCAGTCGCCGGTTTCGTTTCTCGTTTTGCAAGCAAAGTTATGGTTAATAATTTTTGTTTAATGTAAAATAAATAGTTTTAAGTAAAGGTTGATTGAATAAATGTCGACCATTTATTGAATTTAACTTTTTTTTCAAAAATCAGAGCCTCTATTTACTTTAATTATGTGGATCAATTCATAATTAAGTTGAAAAATTCAACCAAGCAGGCAATGTTTTTTTTATGCTGAGATACAATCCACATATGGATACTGCGAATTGCAGATCTTATGAAGGACGATGCTTAAGATCAAGAGAATGAGTAGGCCATCCGTGTTTTTAACGATGAGAAATTGTATTTATTTTTTATTCAATTCTTTTTATCTAAAATAATTAAATAATAAAAGGATATAATATTGTAATTCTCATAGAAACATAGATGATTCTATTTTTCTCTCAAAAATTTTCATTATTCTTTTTGATTAATGTGTGAGAAACTCACACAACCCTACTAAAAACTTCCAGATATGAGTCCACTGCTCTAAAGGACACTGAGGTTAGGTCATGACTTTCACTGTTAAAGACGAAATGAGGTTTGCGACGTCTTCTCTCCTTCTCTCTCTACATCTCTCTTCTCAGGTTTTTAAATCTTTCTGTAAATTTATTTTCCTTTCTTTTATTTTTTTTCCACATTTTGCTTTTACTTCAGTCGCTTTTGATTTTATTCCCTTTTTTATAAAAGTTTTTGTCTTTTTCTTCAGCTTCTATTTTTCACACCTTTGTTTCTTTATTCTTTTAATTTTTGTAATTTATTTTCATTTTGTTCTGGAATGTAAAAGATAAGAAAAATAAGTTAGTTTTGGGGGCTTGTTATATTATTTAAAAGAATCTTTTGAGATGTGCCTCACTAGATAGTGAGATATCTCTTAAAAATAGATTTTATGGTCTAAATTGTTGGATCTAATATAAAAAAGATCAAGTTTCACGTCAATTCGATTTTAAACTTGTAAAAATTAATGTCCATATTTATCAAAATTTAATAATTGAGATTATATATAATAACTTACATCTAATTTGTTATTTTCTCCATCTATTATCATGTCATTATCGTTATCATCAAAGCTATAATCTCATCTCTTTATTTATTGTCACCCAAATGAAGGTAAGTAAAGTAAAGTCGAGTCGAGTCAGGTCTGATTTGGAATGAGTTGACTATAGATCAGGGTCACGTATCGGCCGATATCAACCTTTTCTTTAAAAAAAAAGGAAAAGAGAAAAGTATCGGTCGATACCAAATTTTGGACCCCTGCTATAAATAATAATAGATTTTCTTATTTTATTTGATTTGGTCCGACCTAAATTTTTTAATTACTAACTGAACTTGACCAATCTGAAATTTATTTCATTAAATCTAAATTTAGCCCGCCTGACCCAAATTTCTATAAAATTTAAAGATAAAAAAATAAGAGTAATTTTTTTTTCATAGAAAATGAAAAATAAGAGGAGCTTCATTTCACGTGGGCAATCAGATTATAAAAATTGATACAATACACTAAGATTTTTTAATTTGAATGGGATACATGAACTAAAACAATATATAAATAAATAATTACTTAATTTCTGTTTTTTAAGTTTGAGTCTAACTCTCTACCAATCCAACGCGAGGTCAAGCAGGATCAATTTAAAATTTTTCCTGACATGCATGTCCATCATCCAAATCCAGCCCACTCTTTGGCCCCAGGTGCAACTAGAGCAGGTCCTGGCTCAGATTGTAAATATTGGGCCCATGCTTAAATTGGGCTGTGTGGGCCTAAATTATTTGAACTTTGAAGTCGGGTTGAGTTCTAAAAAAAAAATAAAGGTTTAGACAGGTCTTTACTCAATTTAATTTAAATCAATTATTATTATTAGTATTTTTTTTTAAATAATTACTATTGCTCTTTATTATTAATGGCTTCTCATTCTAATACGGGCAAAATTTGTTAGGAGACACGGGATAGAGTGAAATTCTCATTTATTTCTACCGGTGCACCCCTCATCAAGTATTGGTGTACCAATATGTAAAACATATACATATAGAACAGCGTGTTATTAGTATACTGATACTTGATGAGCGGTACACCAGTAGGAGTAAAATATGAATTTCACTTATCTCGTGTCTCATAATAAATTTTTCCCGTATGGATGACTGACCTTATTAATTAATAGTTATTTATTGTTTATTGTGCAATTTTTTTATAAAAAAAATCTTACAATTCAATTTTTTTTATAAGATTCAACTCAAATCCTACGGAGCTGAGAAACTCGATTTAATTTTAAAAAAGTTTAAAAATTTTAAAAATTTATTAACTTATCTGATTTGAAATTTTATCAAATTAAATTGACTTGAATCGACTTACACTGAATTTTTCCAAGTTTCAGCAAATTTTAGGTCAATCGTCGGTTAAAGGACTAAGCCGGTTCATAAGTCACATGTCAGCCCCATATCGGTTTTGCTAACTTGGGCATCATCACTTTGCTCTTGCTTATTAAAGAGTTGATTGGCTTGTAAACTAGGCGAAACCACGTCCCGCAATGCTTTCCTAGTTTCGTGTTTCTCCTCCCAATTCCCAAATCCAATCATCCTTCAATTCGTCGTTTCCACTAAAGCCCCTTCGTTTCTGCAATTCTGTATCACATGGAGAGAGGTTGCTTATCCATCTCTGGCTTTACTTTCACTCCCAGCAGTCTCCCTCCTCATGGGGCAGATTTTTCCCACCCAGCCCCCTATCTTTTTCCGAACAGATGCGGGAAGAAGGGCGTTTCACTGAGAGCCATGCAGACCAGATGCAGAAAGACCCTGTCTTCGGATTGGGACCTCTCTTCCTCCTTAGTTTCTTACTCTTCTTCTTATTCTGCTGCTGCTTCTGCTGGGCCTTGGATGCCCAGAATGGATGAGCTTGACACCACCAACATGCTCCTCAGACAAAGGATTGTTTTCCTGGGTTCTCAGGTTTCTTTATGTCCAATTTCATCTTTTTATTTCATCCGTACTTTTGTTCATATTCTTCCTTCTATATCTTAGATGGGTTTTGTTTGTTCATTCCTTTTTGAAGATGTACTTGTGACGACATGTCCTGTTTCTTCTAGCTTAAGTGTTGGAGGATGTTAACTATTTTAGGTGGCGTTGTGGAATTTGATGTCTTTCTACTCCTGTAAAGTTGTGATGCATTTTATCTATCTTTATCATTTGTAATAGTATTTTTTTTAATTGCTCTTGAGTTAGGAGTTCAGAGTTCATGATGGATTGGTTTATTTCTGATTTGTGGTTAGCTTAAAGATTGAAGCAGACCAAGTTTATTTTATTGTGCCTTTTTTGAATTGAAGTGGCACCATTAATATTTATTTATCTGTTATTCCAATCATGAATGCACTGAACTCGATGCTCACTAGCTTGTTCATTCACTTGTTCATGAACTCACTGCTTTGGAAAGAAGCCACTAGTTGCCTTCTTTCCTTTGTAGAAAGATGCTTAGCCAGAAGCAACAACGAGGGGAGCTGGGGAAGGCCGACGATTACATGAGGAGGCCCTCACATCCATGATCGACATCCCTATTGGGTCTGACCAATGGGCTGTCGTTGTCAAACTGCAAGAAGAACCCACTTATTGTGATGCAAGCCTAGGATCGAATTTGATAAAATCCGCCGTAGACTCGTAGTTTCAGAGTATGGTCTCTGAAAGAGCCGCACAACCAATCACGGTTTGTGAAAGGACTTTGCCTTGACTGGGGTTTTGCTAAGCAAATCCCAAATAAAAAAATAAGGGTCTAGAGAATCCAATTATGCCTTATGGAAATTAGATTAAGGTCTCCTTTAATTCAATTGATTAAATGATACGGAACTGAATAATTAAAAAAGATATGAAATTCAAAAATGGCATTTCTTAATCTAAAAACCATAAAACCATAATTGAATCATAAATCGCCAGTACTTACTTGCAAGAGGTTGGGTTTGCCTTCCCAAGGGTTGGCTCGCGCCAAAGGGCCGCAGCCCGGTGTGCGCTGCACTCAACTCCAAGAGTCTTCTTTTTCCAAAAATTGATAATTATGTGATGAATTCAAAAATTACAAGGTATTTATAGAGAAAATACTGTGAAAAGACCAAAAAGATGTAGTAGTGTTGTTTAAAATTGTTAGCACATATTTGGAAGGTTATATACAATTCCTGTATGAAAAACCAAAACGTTACAAGTGGAGGGCATTAGGAGAGGGAAGAGGCCATTAACGACTTGGATTTGAGGTGGTAAGCAAGGACATGCTGTCTAGTGATGGAGAATATAATTTTTTATGGGATGGAGTGCAAATGTAGAACTAAGAAAGGCAACCCCAAATAGATAGGAAATGATAGGATGATGATGTGTTAGAGATTTTTTTGAGATTTGAGTTTTTAATTGATGGGTAGGTTTTGACTGTGATATTATCCTCTAAATTATCAGTTTTTCTGTGACAATTCTTTTGTCATCCTTCTATTGCCAATCTGTCATCTCTAATTTACATGTTATGTTTGAAAGCATTTGATGACTCACTTTGTTATCTTTTAAAAAAAAAAACTGATTCACTCAAGTTCTGGATAGGCCTTGATTGTTGTTTCTCATCTTCTTCTGTTCTTGATTCTAGCCAATTTTAGAGATTTGGATTGAGTATTCAAGGTGGTTAAAAGATTGGATTTTTTATTAATGCAGGTGGATGACCTGACTGCTGATCTGATTATCAGCCAGATCCTATTTCTCGATGCAGAAGACCAGCAGAAAGACATAAAATTGTTTATAAATTCACCTGGAGGGTCTGTTACTGCTGGTATGTTTGCTAGTTCGCTCGATTCTATTGTTGGCTATTATGATTTTCCATTTAAACTTTACATTTATGCACGCATTGTCAATTAGTCAATTCAATTAATCTGAAATTCCACTTCCTCATCTCATTGTTAATTACTGTATTTGGTTGTAACTCCTTATCTGCATACCTTTGTTAAGAGAATTTATCATATCTTTTTATGTATCTTTCCATCCGTCCATTTCATTCTTCTAAATGTTTGTTTTTATACTGTGTTCACGTCTTATAAATTCAGATTCACCATAAATTTGAAGAGATTCCTGTCTAACCGAAAAGGTTCACCATAGATTGGTATATGTTTGTTTGTTGGCAAGGTGTTATTGAGTAGTGAGATCCTTCTTTTTTTTCCCAAAATGTAACCGAGTTAATATTGAAGGCCTTGGAGGTGCAAAATAGAACTGTACAAGGCAAAAGGAAAACAAAGGACCCCTGAACCCCTTACACCCAACAAGCCCCCAAAGAAGGAAAACAATTCAGCAACAGCCTAAAGAGCCCAATAAACAGGCACGCAAAATGTCAGTCATGGATATATGCTGGAAATCTGATAAGGAGGAAGTGCAAGCAGCACAAACTCAAATCTTTGGATATGGCTATGCTTTTGGGGTTTGGAAGTTGTCTCTTGCTGCCATTCTTTGGCACTATGGAGAGAGTGGAACAAACAAGTGAGCCTTTACAATAAGATGTCCACTCCCATTTAGGTGTCCTTTTTAGCTAGGCTCATGGTTATTTCCTAGGCTTTATCCTCTAGTGAGTTCTGCAGTCTCTCTAGGTTGGGTTTTCTTTGTAATTAGTGTTCCCGTTTGTTTTCTTCCTAAGATTTGAGCATTGCATCTTGTTGGGAACTGCCCGCTGATGAACTTTTGAAGCTCAATTTTGATGGTATTTTTTAGGGCTGAAATCGGGTTGGGTCGGGTTTCTTAAGACCCAATTCGACCCGAGTCAATATTTATGGAACCCGACACGACCCGAGCTATTGAACCGAAATTCTCGACCCGACCCGAAGTCTAACCCGACTCAACCCAAATTCTGATCCGACCTGCATTCTAAACCTAGTTTAGCCTAATTTTAGCCGGGTTAGGTTGGGTTGGGTTAACTTGAAAATTCTTCAACCCGACCCGATCCGAATTCTATGCGGGTTTTTGTTTTCTCAACCCGACTCGACCTAAATTCCATGCGGGTTTTTGTCTTCTCAACCCGACTAGACCTGCTGACCCGACTCGCATGATCCGACCCGAGTTTCACCCCTAGATTTTCCACTTTCCAAAGTTGTATAAAGGGAATGTAAGATAATGTAGAGGATACTTATGATGATATTATTTTACTTCGTTTGTGGAGTGGAGTATCATTTTACCCATACCTGCAAGGAATACCTATTGGCTTCCTTGCAGGTATCGATAAATGATACTTCACTCCACAACAGTAGTCTCCATAGGCAGGATTTTACGAAATATTTCTTCTTATGAAGAATCCTCTTTGGCCAATCACAAACAAGTTGTTTATTGATTATAATGGGTTGTTTCTTCTATCTTGTGATCAACAGTTCTATTGCTAGTTGAAAGTTTTACAAGTTAGTGAAGAAACTTCAATGCTTAATATGATATTCAAACATTGGTTTTAATTATTTATACATGTAGTTCCAGAGGAGAGCATGGCCAGGAGCTGACTTCTTGTGAGAAGTTTGAAAGTTGGGCACAATTGAACCTTCGGCCACGGATACATCAATGTAACCAATGTGTCCATGTTGAACACCCACATGTTCGTGCTAAACACTTCATTTTTTTGTATAAAATGTGTTCCTGCTGTATTGATGGTGTCCTTGCCATATCGAAGCTGTGTCTGGGCATCAATAGACTCAGGGCATACTTTGGTTTCCTTTGCTGGTCCTCTACAGAATGGGTCCGTTCTTGATGTAGAATTGTTTGCTATGTGGAGAGGTATTTTGGAGTTGGAAGAGCTTGGGGTCTATGGGAGCTATGTGGAAGGTGATTCCAAGGTAGTTATTGGATGGGTGTTGGGATCTCTCTGCCCCTGGTTGTATTTAGATAAAGTTGAGAGGATTCGTTATGCAATTTCAATCTTTGACTTTAAAATTGCTTGGGTGCTGCAGCCATCTAACTCAGTTGCAGATTCTTTGGCTAGACAAGATTTGTCTTTAGATGCAGAAATTGTTAACAGATTGATGTAATTTGTTTTTGTTTCCATTTGGAGGGTATTTTGTTCTTTCCTCTTTGTATCCTTTTTCAGTTCAATGAAGTTACCTTTCCAAAAAAAAAAAAAAATAGAGTCGAACTAATATTCTGAAGTGAATAGAGATATTAGTCTTTAATCTGTTTGGTTGTTTGGACAGCAACATAAACAAATGTAAAGACATACATATATGTAACATTTTTCTTTTGTCATTGAATCTGTATATTAAACCCATGGTCTGTCACCTTTGATGTTTGGACGGCAGGGACATGCCATCGATATGTCAGGGATATGAATTTTACACATAAAAGTGATGTATCCAACATGGGTTGGTTGGTTGTTGAAACTTTCTCAAAGATGCCTCATAACATCCTAGAGGAAAAATGTAGTCACTTTTAACAACTAACAGAATTAGAAATGATACTGACCAAATAGAAGAGAAGTTGAGGGATTGTTGTATATGATGATTTGGACACATACAGCAGATGATCAAGACTGACCCTAGTATGAAGAATGAAATGGTTGCAAGTAAAAGATATTAGGAGAAAGGGAGACCATTTAAGAGTTGGATTTATCTCATAGAAAAGGATACGATAGATTGTATACTGTTGGATTACATGATTTTCAATAGTCTTTCTCCCTCTCTCAAAAAGAAAAAAGGAAAAAAAAGAGGATGTTGGAGTTTTTTGGGAAAGAACTCGGAAAGCAGACCTCAAATGGATGGTGATTGATCATTCTGAGTGATGATAACAATAATAAAAAAAAGATTAAGATATGCCATTCGCATCTTATGACTATTAGGGATCTATATCTCATTGTCTCTGACAAAGTACACTAAACAAATACATTTATGAATGTTTCTTGGCCTTTACACTTTCTTTATCACGTTTGACGAGTTATTTTCCTGCTAATGTCTCGGTCCATGGTCCATAAATCATGATTAGTTGGAAAAGATGATATTTTCAGATTGTTTGTACACAGAAGATTGGCATTTATTCTTGTTGAACATTTTCTTTTGTGTATAATTTAACATTAGCGATATTGCTAATTATGCTTCCTGTGAAAGGTAAACTGGTATAACATGTGATATGATATGATATTCCATAATTTGTTATCTCTACCACATTGTTAAATGCACTTATCTTCAAAGGATTCCATCATTTTGTTTCTTATCTGGAATTGAGATAGTGACGCTCTTGTTATTTACTCGTGTTTGCAGGAATGGGGATATATGATGCTATGAAGTTGTGCAAAGCAGATGTGTCTACTGTTTGCTTGGGACTAGCAGCATCCATGGGTGCATTTCTGCTAGCTTCTGGAAGTAGAGGAAAAAGGTTTTGCATGCCAAATTCAAGAGTGATGATACATCAACCATTAGGAACTGCTGGAGGGAAAGTGAGTTTATTGTCAACATCATCATCTTCATCATATAAATGCTTCATCATCTTGTAGGAATTCATGGTTATGGGTATTTCTTTTTGATGAGACACTTTTATCACATACTCCTCGTTGAAGGTCTTCTTGCTCACACATTGCATCAGGCATGGTTTCATCTTCTTGTTGTGCATCCGTATTCAGTTTAGACTTGAATCATCACATATGGCATCATCAACATCAGAGCCATTTCTCCATCTATCTGGGGCTGGCTTCTTGAGTTTTTCATTTCATTCTACTCTATTAAAGATACATTCTCCATCCCTCTACAGTCTACCATATCCTTCTTGAGCTCTTCAACCCAACACTTTAAACCCCCCCTCCTCTTCTAGTGCCTTGCACTTGTGAAACTGTTCATTCTTTGTACTAAGGCTGTTTTTAGTTATCTACATACCAAAACCTCTTAAACAACATTCTCTCATCTATTAGGGTTACCTTTAAGGTTCCTCTAAGTTCTAATACAATCATTTCTAATTCTATCTTTTGATGTTATACCACTTATCCATACAAGCATAAACATCTATGTTAATCTATGTTACCTTTACCTTACCTCACTTATGTGTGTGTGTTTTTTTTTTCCGTTGCCCAACATTCAATTCCATACAACATAGTTGGTTCAATGGCCATCTTATAAAATCACTCCTTTAATTGACTTGACACTTAACTATCACATCCTACTGGTTTTATCTAAATCAGGTCCTTCCCTTGGTTCCATGGTTGCATCAAGTATATCTAGGTTTATCCTTAGTTGTCAATTCCCTTCCTTTCCGGCCAGAATGGTCCAGATCTGGCCGAAAAACGGAACAGGTTCAGTTCTGGTTCTGGGTACCTTTCCAACCCGTTCCTGTATGTTCCAACTGGAACAGGCCTGATCCAGGCAAAACGGGCTGGATATACATATAAAATCTAACCCTTCAACTAAAAACTGTTAATGAGCTGGGTTGACTGTTGGGTTTCTACGCTTTAGGTTGTCACTGGTCTAGCTTTGGCCACCGCATATGCCTTTGGCCATGCTGATTTTGATTTAAAAGCCTGATTAATAAATAGGCTGGCTGAGGTCCATGTTAGCATCTATACATTTGCTGATTGCTATTGAATTATGACCGTAGTTCTAATCAAACAATGGCCTCAGTTCATCGTTTGGACAACCCTAAATCTTATGCTTCTTTCATGCTTTCAATGTCTAACAAAGGATGCTTGCTTAGAGTAATTTTTTTTAATATCTGATTCATGTGATAAAAATCAAATGATATGTGTTGTCATTTATCTATAGTCACTGGTTAGTTGTTCATGCAAGCAGCTGGACATATTATTTGTTTTGCACAAGGCATTTTAGACACATGCTAGTATCTGTAGATTGCACAGCTAAATTCAGAACAGGTGTCTTGCTAAATATTAGCAATTAAGATGAGAATTACTACTGTACTTAAATTTGTTTGTTTTGTTCAAATTTAGGAAAATGCATATGCATCTGCTGCTGGTGTCCATTATACAATAGATTTTAGGCTTCATTCCATAGCTGAGAAAATTACCAATTGCCCATTCTAGGGTTATTAACTTGAGGATGTATTGGGTGGACAAAATTTGAGTTGTCCACGAGAATGGTGAGCTTTTGTGTGTCTTAAAAAAAAAAATTGAGTATGATTTTGCAATGGGGATGTAGCCGTCTATTACATTTGGAATTTGTCATCAGAATATTGCTTTGTGGTTTCTATTGTTCAATGAATCAGATGCTAAGTATTATATCATGATCAGTAAAGTGACATTATTTTCTCCAGTAAGCTTTCTTTCTTTAAATTTTCTTTTATATAACTGAAAAATTTGTAGACAGGTGACAAAAGTAAACAGCTCGACAGCACAGTGCCATATGTACAGGCGGGGGTCACGTTTCACTTGCCCAAGGCATTCATGTGTTAGGTCTATCAGTGTCTAACCTTGAACTGTTTTATTAGATGCCCTTGCTTCATGGTTGGTTGCCGCAGATAGATAGTAACTTGGATTATCACATTTAACAGATTAGAACATTTAGGGTCATCATCTAGAAAAGATTTTAGGATCACCAGACAGAGATCCCCCAAAAAGATAGCGTCCATTGGGTATATGGTTTAGGATCACCAGGAGTTGGTGCCAGGTGCATTTTGTAGGGTCAAGCAAATGGTGTGGTTGAAGAATATTTCCTCCAACAAGTGAACAATTTTTTTTTTTTTTTATCTATTTATTTGTTTATATCAAAAGGTGGATGTGCATTTGATATTATGCCTAGTGTTTTACTTTGGTGCATGATTGCAGACAACAGATATGGGTTTGCGGATTAGGGAAATGGCATACCATAAAGTCAAGATGAACAAAATATTCTCAAGAATTACTGGGAAGCCTGAGAAGCAGGTGTCCACTGAGTTACCATTTACATCTCTCTCTCTCTCTCTCTCAACATTTGGCAATTAGCATTAAAAGACAAGTTCTTATATTCATATATCTGTTGCCTTTGTTTCCATGCTTCCAGATTGAAGAGGACACTGACCGTGACTATTTTATGAACTCTTGGGAGGCAAGGGACTATGGTCTGATAGATGCAGTCATTGATGACGGTAAGCCGGGTTTGGTTGCGCCAGTTGTGGATGCGACAGCTCCACCAAAAACCCGTGTATGGGATCAGTGGAAAGTTGAAGGGAGTAGAAAAGCTAAGAAGAATCTTCCTTCAGAGCAAAAGATTTTGCAGAATGGGTTTGGAGGTGGCCAAGGAAGCAATGGGGAGAAAGGCACAGAGCACTCAAAGGAAGCAGCCACACCAGTATGATCACAAGCTTGACCTTACAATGAGGCCTTTTACAGTTGCTCAAAGTTGTGGAATGAAGAAATTGGGAAAAATCTATAAGGTTTGAGAAGCATGAGAGAAGCCCAAAGTAGAAAATCTTTGTCTAACAATGGAATCATTCCCATGTAATGTGCAAATACAAATTGATGTAGCACACAATTTATTTTAATTTTATGTTTGTTTATTTCCTTTTTTTTAACTCTCCATTTCCTAATGTAATTAGGTTTCTTAATTAGTTTCTTTGATTTTCTCTCTTTTAGTTTATAAGACTTGCATCAGATGTAATCAGAATTATTAATTTTCGGATAATAAGAAAACAGAGCAGAAGTCTCTTTCTTTCCTCTTCTTTCTTTCTTCTTCTTCCCCGTCTTGGTGACGACAAGGGACCCATTCTTTACGATCGATCTACCGGTGTGCATCGATCCTGCATCACAAATGGATAAAGATGAGTGAAAGGATTTTGTTAAATTCTTAGAGATAATACGAAATTATGAATATTTTTTGTGCATACAATCGTTCAATGTCTCAAGTTGTCAGGATCTGGACATTCCTCTGATGCCCAAATGAATGATAGTGATGAGAAGTTCTGGCATTCTGGATTCCGACTGGTGGGCCTTCTTAGCAAATGTGGTTTAAGTGTTCAACACAAAATAAAACATGCCTAGTAAATATGTACTTAATCTTGAAATGTGAGCCACAGTAAAAAAAAAAAAAAAAACAGTTGATTTTCCGCCTGGTTAAATTGTTTAGAGCAAGGTGAAAACCTATCCCAGCATTATTTATAAAAATACCATTTAAACATAGAACGTTGACACAGTAAGGGACTAATTGTGACCAGACCATTTAAGAAATAATATTTCATAAATTATCATAAGAGTAGAAGAGAGAAAGTTCTAAATGTTAAAAGAAAATGTTGATTAATAAAATAAACTTTATGTTAATTAAATTGAATTTTTTTATGTTGAGAAAGTTTTTCTAATAGAAGAAAGTGGTCGTCGTCATCATAAAAATCATTTTTTTATTATTTAAAATCAATTTTTTGAGTTCTTACTAGCCATTAACTACCCTCAATCTAAGTCTTTAAATGTCCATCTTTTAAATCTTAGATGTATGAGATCATAGATTATTGGAAGATGGAATGTAGACGATGAATTGTTAATTTTTAGTATTTATAATTGTTTTTGTGGTAATAAGAATATTTTTTATGAAAATATAATCTTGTCTTTATTATGTGTATTCTATTTTATATTTTATTTTTTATAGTTATTTTTATTTTATTATCTATTAATTTATTTCATACTTATTAATAGTTAATAGTTTAATATTATTTATAATATTATAGTAATGATACGGGTTTGACTATGAGTCAATCCAATTAAACCTTATTTAACCCACTCTTCTTATAAGATAGGTCGCTCCACAAGCTGAGTTTTAAATATTGGTTCAGCGTTCACCGTAGTGGGCTTTACCCGACTAAATCATTCAGGGCATGTGCACACCTTCCTACACTGGGTCCAAATGATGAGGAGTAACCCAATGAGAAGTGGCCCAGAGAGGTTTGAGGGTGAATCAAACTCAAGACCTCTCTTCATGAGAAAGCTTCTTAACCATGAGGCCAACCCCTCTGGGTTACTATATTTGCTTATTTATGAACATATCAGAACTATCTTAGTTTCATTCTCTCATCTTATCATCTATTGATGCTACATTCAATGCTTCGTTAGTTCGTTTCATTCTATGTAAAATTGCAATTCAGTCAATTTGTCACGGGCAAACAGAATTTCACTATCCTCAGAAGTTGCCAGTTTCTGCCTTTGCTGCTCTGTTATGTTACAAAAGCTTCTGAACAGGGGAACTCTTTCCATATGATTTGATAACTAAGCTAGCCTTTTCAGGCTTCCACATAACTTCAGTGTGATAGTTCTTAGAAGAACAGACTAAAAACACCACCTTCAAATAGAAAATTGCAAAATCGCATGGGTTTGTGCACAGCTCCATCAACGAATTTCATTAGGTAGAAATAAACATCACTGCAATATCGACTTCTATTACCCATCCAGTGGGGTTTTCCTCAATCTTTCTAGCTTTTCAGCAAAATTCAGGACCAAGTCTTTTTTACCTGCATCGAGAAGAGCTGCTTTTAAATTACCAAACAGCTGTCCTGGAGGCCGGATGCCCATATCCAACATCTCTTGGAAGTACTTGCAAGCTTCATCCAGCATATTTTCATCGCACAGTCCATTGATCAAAGCAGAGAACATGTGCATGCATGGAAGAACTCCCTTCTCATTCATTTGCTTCCACACGTTCATGGCCATGTCCACTCGTCCCTCTGCACAGAACATACTTATCATCATTGTATATGTATTCAGGTTAGGTTCACAACCAATCCCCCACTCATCTTCTGAAAAACTGCATATGCTTCCTTTGTTCTTAGTGCCTTTATAAGATGACGAATAATAACATCATAGGTCCGAGAATTAGGACCAACCCCACACTTTTTCATCTCATCCACTATTTTGTAAGCATTCTCAAACTGCAGTGCCCAACAGTAAGATCCCACAACAGCGTTATAAGTAGGTATTTCAGGGGTAAAACCACTTGCTTTTGATAACTCAAAAAATTTCAGTGCTTCATCCAATCTGTGAACTGAACCTAAACCATTGATAAGCGTACAATAGATATGTGGAGTTGGACAGCAGGTCTTTGCCACCATCTCACGGTACAAATTAACAGCTTCATCATATTTCTGAGCCTTACAGTAAGCATTCATAAGAATCCCATATGTCACAACATCAGGTTCTAAACCCTCATCCTTCATTTCCAGATAAACGTCCATCAACTTGAGCAGATTCCGTTCGTGACCCCACCCTTCCAAGAGAATTGTATATGTCTTGAGATCAGGTGAAAACCTTTTATTTTCATTTTGTCAAAGATCTCATGAGCTCTGCTCACATGTTTGGACTTGCTTAATGTATCAATCAGCCAATTAAAATCTGACAGTTTTGGTTCCAATCCATACTTTGGCATCGATTCAAATGCTTCAATTGCATCTTTGATCTTCCGAGCCCTTGCATATCTCCGGGTAATCAGTGTGAAAGTCTCTCTGGTCAAGAGACCAGCATGCTTCATGGTATCTACCAAATTCCATATCAGCCTAAATTGTTTGATCTTGCCTAATGCTTCTATAAGAGCATGGAAGCTTTCGGTGGTGTACTTGAACCCATCCCTCTTCTCTGCCCACCTAAAGAATAAAAGCGCAAGTATTCCAGCATTGCTGAGCTTCTTAAGAACTTCCTCAACGACCTGAGGTGAGACATGAATGGCCAAATCATTGAGCGAAGACTCGATGATGGAATTGGGATGATTAGAGAGTACACGACAGATTTTCTCCACGTCTTGAAATATTTGCTTGTTCTCGTCTGGAGTTTCAATGCAAAACTGGGTTTGGGTTTCCACCAGCCCATGAATCGATCTACAATGACCCAAGTGAAATCCAAGGAAAGTAGATAAGTTCTTCTGATTTCTGGGGATTGTCCACCTGACACTCTTGGGGTGGTTGTCAGCAATAAAGGTCGGATTTCGATCAAGGGCATGGAAACAAGCGGAAGAACCCACCTCACCATTATCAGGGGGAAGAAGAGATAGTAAAGAGGGATAAGGGATGGTTTTTGTGATTTCTTCAAATGAAATGGTGGGTTTTGGTTTTGGAAACCGATGGATGAACGGTTGGAAAAACACCATTTCGGATTGAAGAAGTTGGGATCAAAACGCGTTGGAAAGATGGAAGTTATTCATGTACCCAATATCCATGAATGTTAGAGTAAGGAGGATCTTGTTTTGTATCTGATATTCAACAAACTTCAGAATCAATCAATAACAGCTTACAAATGAGGAATCTGCTTGAAAAAGAGGAAAAAAAAAACCCGTTACAAAATAAAGAAAATAGAGTGGAAGAGAGAAGAAAGATATAGTACCTAGGGAAGGTGGTCTCGTTGCAGATGGGGCTCTGCTTGCAGGTTTTCCGTTTGTTTCTAGGGTTTGTTTGGTACCACCGTGCATCTTTTTTCAAAAATCAAACTATCGGAGAACCGGTTCACTTCTTCACTCTTCCTACATGATCGACTCATTATTGTAGGAATAAATTTGTGTTTTTTTTTTTAAGATTTAAACTAGAATAAAGTTTACTAAAATTAGTTGGAATAAAATCAATTTTAAGATGATAGTTTTATAATTTATTGGACTTGGATTTCATCTAAATGCAAAGTGTAACTCTGAATTTAAAATGAATATCGTAGCATGAGTTTTTAATAACTAGAAAACAATTTATTAAATTTATGATAAACTAATTTTGTTAATGTTGTTTTTATGATTTTAGTATTTAATTTTTATGATCAAAGTGTTTAGATTTCTTATAGCACCAAATTAATTCTAATTCTTGAAACATGTATAAACATTTCCATTCACACACACAAATAAATATATAAAGAGAGTAATGTATAAATTGATGATGTATTAACATGCCCAAAGATGCTAACCATGTAGTTAATTTATGGAATATGTTGAGGATCACAAAAATAGAATGTTAAAAAATTAACATTTAATTATTATAACTTTGTGTGATGTGTGATGAAAAATCATTATTTTGTAGTAGTCAACTTTTTATGTTTAAAATTACGAGACTACAATAATTAGAGAGAAGAAATTTTACCCACATACTATTCATATCGATTTATATTATCCAAATGCATGACTAGAATTTCTTATAAAAATGAACTTCAGTTATTCAGAGATTATTTGTCTATTTCTTTGACGAAATCATTTTTATAGAAAAAAAAATATGTTAGGATTCTATTTGTATTGTCTAATAAATGTTATGAAATCTTACCTCATGTCACATTTGTGAAAATCAGATACTTTGATTTTTTTATATTAAAATATTTATTTTTATTGAAAATAAGGGTTGCATTGTCTGGCGAAAGAGGAAATGTCTTTAATTTCTTGAATAATTTTTCTCTCTCTTCAAAAAGAAATAGATTCTCAGAAAAAAAGGAAAATGTCACATTTCTTATAGTCTTGATAAAGAGCTCTCATTCTATAGAAGAAGAAAGAAGAGTCTTACTCTCATTTTTCAAAGTTAAAAATTGACAAATAGCATTTTAGAGGACTAAATTGCAAATTCTTTAACTTGTAGGGTGCCTTTTTAAAAAATTGGAGGGTCATTTCTCCCTCCTCTGCTGACCGTATTTTGCCCACTCATGTATCCCATGCACCTCGCTAGTCTCTAACATTTACACCAAAGCAAGTACTATAATTATTATAAGATATTCTCATCTTATATTGGAGAAGATTAATCCTTACATACACACACACTACCTACAAACTCCATGTATCAAAGTGAGGTCTAGAAAAATTGAACTCTGACCTTTGGTTTAATCTCTAAACTTCAGTTTAATTGACGTACGTATGCAAGTTAGGAAACACAATCTTTATGAGTTAAGACATTGATAACATTACTAGGGTGGAGTTGGTCATGTCCTTGCAATGGTATAAAAAAAAAGAAAACAGAAAAGTTTGGCAAAAGAATTGAAAGTCTACACCTTTGCAATTTAGAAAATGAGAAAATAACTGGAGTAGTTCAAGTAGTAACTTCTCGTCTTAAGAAGTAAGAGGTTGCGAATTTGAGTTTCTATGGTATTAACCGATAGTTATCCTGTGTAGGTGCGGGACGTCATCCAAAATAGAGATTTTAGAAGAAGTAACCTAATTCTAAGAATTTTAAAGAGATTTTCTCCCTTTATATTAAAAAATTTGTGCAATTCCTTGATGTAGTAGTCAAACCACCCTTTAATATTGCTGTATTGAAAGCTACAGGGTAGTTGAGTGGCGTTTTCCAAATAATGTTTCCTCAAATCTGCGTCTGTATTAGGTTTGTTGAAACTTTCTTTCTATTTCAAAGGATCCCTTTGGAGCTATTATTACTTTTTAAATAATGAAGAGCATAAAAAATACAATTGTGTCTTCTTCTATGGGATAGGAAGGTTTTGTCAAAGAATAAACATTAAAAAAGATTTTTTATTCTTTCAAGAAATCTATTCTAGAAAATTTAACAAAGAAAAAAGAGATTTTTTTTTATTTGATAAAATATGGCGTTCATTTTCTATGGAAAAAAAAAATCTTAACCCAAGCAAAATAAATAAATATATATATATAACTTTTATAGGCCAACATGCCTTCAAATTTCTTTAATAACTTTCTTTGAAGAAATTGACAAATAACTTCTTAATTTCTTTGATTAAACCTTTTCCCATTCTTTGTCAACCACATTGCCATGGAAATGTATTCTCTTTGTTGTTGTTTCTAAATGATCGACTTGTTGATATGGTGGCTATGGTTTTACATTCAAACTCTTATCTCAATTGGCAACAATTTTTTCAAGCTACATTGTGAAGAAGGGGCCATCCCTTTTTCACAACTCAGTTCAAATGGGTATTGTCATTTTTATTGGAACCAAACGTCCCCTACTCAAGAAGATGCGGGCGGTTATGGAATTTAGTTGAATACCAAAAATCTCCATCTGCCATTGAAGATGTTGGCAATACCAATACCAGAGAATGGGCAGAGGAGGAGCTAAGAAAGACACTGACATAAAAGCTCACCACCATCACACATTTCCAAAGGAAAAAGATAAGATCAGCTATCAATGACACATGGTTGAGGACACTTGGCACTATTGAAAGGTGCCTAGATGAGAAAATAATCCTGTTTTCTTCCCTTTGATTGTGTGGCCATCCAAGTGTAATGTCACCGTCCAAAGATCCAAGGGCCCAAAATAGTTCAACATGCTCAAGTGGGAGAGACGACCGTTGGATGAAGACTGGCTTGAGAATGGAGAGGAAGAGGAAGAGAGAGCTGAGTTTTATTATATATAGAAAGTGTTGGTAGAAGCAGCTGTGCAGATTGCAGAAGAGATTGATTGGTTGTAGAAGAGAAGGGGAGAAATGGCATCTTCCATGATGGTTTCCACAGCAGCTGCGGCCACCACTGCTATTAACCGAGCCAGCCCGAGCCAATCGAGCATGGTCGCACCCTTCACTGGCCTCAAGTCAGCTGCTTCCTTCCCCATCACTCGCAAGCTCAACAATGATTTCTCCTCCCTTCCCAGCAATGGCGGAAGAGTTCAATGCATGCAGGTCATTCTTCATTCATCAATGCCATTCATCATATTTGATTTTAAGTTACACCTCTGTAATAATGAACACTCATTTTTCTGAGCGATTGGGTAAGATTCATTCAAAAAGAAAAAAACTATCTAAAAAATTAGAAAAGAATCTCGCTTAGAGAATGCAGAAAAAAAACAGAATTATATAGCCCACAGTCCAGCCAAGCAAACAAAAATACCAGCCAGCAAACCGGGCCGAACAAATTAGCCCACAAACAAAAATGAGCACTCGTTGATCATATATAGGCTGCATTTGGATGGAGGATAAATTTTCTGCATCAGACGGCGTGTGCGTCAAGGGTAAGGGTATTCAAAATGACTACTCTTTGCATAGAATGGGTATTCAAAAAGTGAAAATGAGGGTAAAGAGGGGTGTTATCTCTTTACCCCTAATTACTAAACAAGGGCACCCCCTTTACCCCAATCCAAACGCAGCTCATCGTTCATGTTTATAATGATGTCAATGACAGTTCAATTAATTTTGCTTAATTGTGTCAATGTATGCAGGTGTGGCCTCCAGAGGGGCTGAAGAAGTTCGAGACCTTGTCTTACCTCCCTGAGCTGTCCAGCGGAATTGGCCAAGGAAGTCGACTATCTTCTCCGCATGGGATGGGTTCCTTGCTTGGAATTCGACAAGGTGACTACTCCACTCTTTCTTCCATTGGTGGAATTTCTTGCAATGGACAAAATCCCACATATGATTTTTTTTTATTTATTTTAAGAATTGGTGTGTTTGGTACTTCTTATATGAAGTTTCACCTTCATATGATGATCTTATTCTTCGATTTTAATTTTTTTTAAATCAATGGCCCATATTCATGAAAAAAAGGGCATGTACATTCTTCTTACCTCCACACACACCGAATAACTCTATGGAGAATAGCCTTTTTGAGTGGAGTGGAGTGAAAATTGAACCCAGGACTTCTACTTCCTAACCATCACATTTCCTTTTGGGTTACTCCAAGTCATTGTATTAGCAAAGCTCAAATCCGCCCCAACCTATCAGACTTTATATTCAAATGTCTGAGTCCAATTATTTAGACAAATGAATGGTTCGAAGCTAGACCATTTGTAGACAATGAACATAAATGGGTTTTTTCTTTTAATGGTAACACAAATGGATTTTCATAGAATACATTAGGACTTGTGAGAGGGGAAGAAAATCAAGGATTGATATACTGAAAACAGGCTCAGAGACTACTACTTTCATGGCTTTCCCTTGAAGCTTGAGTCCATCCATTTGTTAAATGGGCTAAAAAATGAGCCCGAATTTGTTCTATCGGTTGTTTTCACATGTTAAACTCGTTGATTTTAGTTAGATTAAAGCTAATTTCGGTCAATTTTAAGCCCAAACTAACGTTAATGAAACGACCAACCAAAGAAATTGACAACTATATGTAAGAGTTCCACTCATGTCTCTTTTCACAATTACCATGTTACTTATCATGTTTATGACTGGTGAGAATTTTCATTGTTATGAAGTTGTTCCATTGAAAGTCATTAGATACAACTAGTGAGATTATAAATTGACGTCTCTATTATATATATATATAATGTATATATGTATATGAATACAGGTCGGTTTCGTGCACCGTGAGCACAACAGATCTCCTGGATACTACGACGGCCGCTACTGGACCATGTGGAAGCTGCCCATGTTTGGCTGCACAGATTCTAGCCAGGTTCTGAAGGAGGTTGAAGAGGCCAAGAAAGCCTATCCAGCTACTTCATTAGGATCATTGGCTTTGACAACAAGCGCCAAGTACAATGCATCAGTTTCATTGCCTACAAACCACCTTCCTCTTATTAGATCAACAACATTGCCTTAAGAACCCTAATTTCTTTGGTTTCAATGGTCAGTGGTTTGTGTTTTTTTGGAGTCTATTTCCTCTGTTTTTCTTTCACTCTCCAGTGGCTGAGAATGGACATCAGGTCATTGATGTTTTGTTGTCTGTAATAAACATTAAAGCCCCGGCTATGTATTGTCAGATGTTACTTTTCTTGTTGTATTATATGGTGAAGGCTTGGACCTTTGGGGAAAAATGGACTCTAGGACTAAGCCCTGACCTAACCTAACTTATCTTGAACCTAGCCAAAGGTTGGGATGGGTTGGGTTCACATCTTGAATTAGGTCAAGAGCACTAATGTCCAACCCAAGTTCGGTCCAAAATAAAATTTCAAGCCTGAGCCCAACCTTTGCCTGGCCAATCTCAACCTATCCTGGGCTACAGAGCAGTTGGGTTTAGTGCTAGTTGCACCTCTTCTAATAAACAAATGAAATTGGGTTTTTGTGTTGTTGTCGAGCAATATGGGAACTCTTTTCCTCTATGTGAAACACTTGAGAATTTCAAGAAATTTAAGGTATTTAAAAATGAAATATGCAAATCCACCTCAACCTATCACAAATAATGAAATGAAGAAAATAAAGAAAAGGCAATAAATAGATGTTAACACACCGGTTTATGTGGAAAATCCTCTCAAGTCAAGAGGAGAAAACCATGGGCTGCAATCAAAATCCAATATGCATAAAAAAGTTACAAGCATGCCTTCTCAAGAGTCAAGACACTAGTTTGAGGATCGCTGCTTTGTGAATACAAGAACTTCCTCCCCACACATACACACTGGCTACTTGTTTGGATGGAGGTAAATTTTGGAGGGGTTACCCCGACTTAATATGAAAACCTCTCCTTTAAAAAGGGTTTTCAAAAGTTGAGGGATCAACTCTCCCTTAATTACCAAACCCCCCATTCAAACTTAGCCTCTATTGATTATAAGAGTAGAAAAGAAAAAAATCTCACACTTTTTCTCTACAACAAGAAAAACTCACAGTCTAATTATTTTCTCTCGACTCTTGTTTTTCTAATTTGTGTTATGAACCTAGAGAACAAAGAATGGCATGTAAGTCACCCATATATGTAAATACACTCACATGTGTCAATTAACTCTAAACTTAAGGAGTCCATAACTTACTCTTTTTTTTGGATAACATGGATATTTCCCTCCCACATATGAGATGAAACTAATCTCATGACTATACAAAATTCTCCGTAAGTTTTATGTGCCAGATAAGGTTGGGAGGAGTCAAATTCAAGACTTCTAATTTAATATTAGAAGTTTAGATCAATTGAAATTTAAATCCCAACATCGAGATTATTTTAATGCAAAAATTCAAAAGAAAATTATGAAAACACCTCAAGAATTTGATTCTAAATTGTTTTAAAATCATATCGAGAGCAAGATTTAACCCGAAAAACTGCCAAAACAACATTTTTTTTTGAAAAATAAAAATATGAAAAAAGTCGATACTATACCTATCGATTGATAGGATATAACAGAATCATCGACTGTATCAACCAATACGATAACGGTATAGCCAATACAATACATATTAACCAATACCTTTTTCCTGCATCAAACTATCCACTGTTGATGAACGAAGAGTTTTGTCATTTGTGTATTATTTCTTTCTGACTAGAAAGGTTTCGACTAAATTCAACTTGAAATGCCCAAACAAGGCATTTGAACCACTATTGCATTATTTACATTGAACCGGTTCAATAGCTTCTCCAATGTACTTCTCTTGTTGCAAATATAGTTTTCTAGTTGCTCTATCTCTAAAGACTTGTATTCTCAAAGTATGCTTTACTAATCCAAGTGTTTCATTGTAAAATCCTTGATTAATTTTTTCTTCAGTAAGTCATTCACATGCTTGTCTTATCCTACGATCAATAATCATCTCTATAGAAGCATAAAATGATGAAATTATTGGGGATCTCCTTATGATTATGAAAAATAAGTTTCATTAAAAAATTATCCATTTAATTTAAGCAAATAAAGTTGACGAGTGATGAACAACTCCATTTCAACTTTTTTATTTTATTTAGTTTAAATCTTGTGCCTACAAATGCTTATGAGAATTAGCTTCTAATAAATTATTACACCAACAACTATTTCTTTAAATTTAATAAGGTCAATAAATCTTATCTCATTAAGAAATAAGTTATGTCAGACATAATATTGAACTTTTTAAACTTGAGAACTGATCTTTATCAAGTATAACATCTAAAAGGACCCCACAATCCCCTCCAACATCCTACTATAAATATATTTTTTGGAATCAGATACTACAAAAGATTGGTTGTATCTCGTATTTTTTTAATATCTAATATCTAATATATATGTTAATGTCAAGATAATTGAGATGATTAAAAGAGAGACAAGAACATCTCGGCACATTTTTTTTGTTTTGATTTTTCTAATGAAATGGAACACTTCCACTAAACAAAATGAGAATCATGGTATGAAGTATGAAATACCACAGTAATTGGGATGAATAATCACAATTCACGAAGAATAATGGAAAAGCAATTGAGAAGGCAACACTCTAAAATAAATTAAAAAAAAAAACAGATGAAATTGAAAAACAAACTAGAAAGTGGTGACTAGTTTGGGGATACACCGTCGGAGAAAGGATGCACATGTTATCTAAAAAATATACGAATGGAGAAAATGAACATGCAAAATAAAAGAAAATCCTCTAAATCCATTCCAATGGCATATCCTGAACAATACATAGAGAAACTTAAATATCATAGTGTTTCTAAAACATTTTTCATGAACATTTTGGAACATCCTACATGTTGAACTGGGGGTTTTAATATCGATCGATACGGTATCAAATTGACCGATATCGGGCGATCTATATATATATCATCCGATATCGGTAGTTTTAATTAAAAAATAATAAGAGAGATTTTGCGGCCGGTATATTGGCCTAATCCAATTTTTCAACCCCTGATATATTGTTTACGAGGAAAAATAAGCTCAAATTTTCACCCATCCGATGGCAAACTTACAGCTCCTTCCTCTCTCCCACAAGAGAACCAACTTTCTCCTGTCTTTATTGGCTGCAAGACCATATAATGAAAGCACAGTTTTTTTTGTCTTTCCAGACAAATATTGTGAACTTTTCACCAGGAAGCCATCGGTTTGGATGGTCACTTGCACTTCTAAATGAATGCCAGACAATTAAGATGATAGTGGATTGAAGTCATTGAACCCATTTATGATGAAACAAAGGGCTTATAAATATTTAGATACCAGAATTTTCAAACATGACAAGGAATCCAAAAAGGACAAGGCATTGAACCATCTCAAATGCCTTAACACAGGTAAAAGATTACATACCAGATCAGTATCTTGTAAAAACTAAACAAAACAGGAGGAGGAATTAAGACTTTGAAAATGGATTTTCTAGTAACGCCCAATACCCCAAACCCTAATGGCACCATCAGTATAACCACTGAAGAGAGTGCTTCCATCTGAGCTCCAGCTCAAGCTCGTGCAGTACAACATCTGCAAGCAAACTCAAGAAGACAAGAGTTGATAAAATTGAACTACAAATGATAACACATGAAAAACAAGAAATTATGCTGATTCTGATTCTGTATGCATCAGCAAATGAAACAAATTCGTTCGGGTTTGTCTCCACTTTCCTCCACAATGTAGCCACTAGCATGCAGAAAATAGCCTTCCTCATGGGGATAAATGGTTCGCCAATATCAGTTCAACAGATGAAAACATTCATAGCTGATGAATTAATCATACAATAGAACTCATTCCCAGCTATTATAGTATATGGCCAGAATCTTCATCATCATATCTTTAAAAAAAAAAGAATTGTTGTTGACACAAACACAGCCACTGATCCCACGTAATTGTCATTGGCTTTTAAAGTTCATCATCATCTCGAAGTCATTAATCCCATTAATCTAGGACTAGGCTGACTACTTATCTAATGCCTATACATCTTCAACCCACAACACCTTAAACGTTGCAATAATAAACACTTACGGTTTCTTTTTGGAAATGGTTGATGTAATAGATAATAAGAGAGCACCAGAGGTGCAAATAAAAAGAAAGAAAGCAAATAAACAAGTTACAAGGGGAACAAAAAAGGGTAACATAAACACTTACGGTTGTGCTAGAGGTTATTGTCATCAGCTTTCAAAATTCCCTTCCATGTATTCTATCAGAAAGCATATCTATTGTCATCTACAACCCATTGAATTCTTCTCCATCCACCTTGTCTTTAAAGGTCTCATGTCTCAGGTAAGTCTAATAGTAACACTATATGACGTAAGTCATTATTAACTTCAATCAATTCATCTTCCCTACTCCAGATGTGCAAAACTTACCCAAGATCATCTGGGCCACATCGCCCAATGGGCGACAAACCCATTGTGGGGATTACTTGGGCCCCACTCACACCCCCACAGCGCCTCACACCCAACCTTACCTCATGATTGGATCGCTACTCAATTTGAACCCATTCGGAGTTCATCGCACCATTAGACTGAAATCATTTAAAATTGCCCTCATTTTTACCGTTGAGTTTTTACCCTTAAAAATCATGCTTTTGAAATCCAATGCACCTATATTTTTATGAGAAGCAACATCCAATAAATACATTTCAAATGGATCCCAACACTGCCCCCCCCCATCCAAGTGGGCCCACAAGACCACCTGGGCACTGTCACACGTGCAACATCGCGAAGTGAACCTGTCTCATGAAGAACTTAATGTATAATCTACTTCCTAATGATCTTTAGATCATTTCCCTCTCAAAAACTTCCAACTTATTGTTTAGCTAATTTCTTATCTTGCTAAATAGTACTATATCACTTGCAAACAACAATTACCAAGGAACTTCATCTTAATTTTAGGATGTAATGTTGTACGTGATCAAAGTACATAACTAATGGCTCAAAGTCGGCCCTAGTTAACCCAGCTCCACCTAGGGAACTTTGACTTCATCCACAAAGCAATCTTACCCTTCAATTTTCCACTTTGTATCATAGTATTATCTTGACATATCCAATAAGGATGCATTTCCTTTTGAATGTTTGCTGAAGTAATTTCTTTAACGCCTTATTGTACACCATATTTAGATCAATAGAAACCACGTATACATTTTTCTTTATTCTCTAAACCGTGTATAGAAAATTGGCCTCAATCTTACATGAATAAACCAAAATTGGTTCTTTGAAATACTAATCTTGATGTAGGACATGAAGAATCCAATGGACCCACTTATATTTTTATTTATTTATTTTTAATTTTATTTTTCTACTTGGCAAGTTTGATTGGGATTACTCTTTTTAGTAGTTACCTATTTATTTAGTTCTCGTCAGAAATCCATAATAGAGTCCAACCATAATGAACAAATTTATTATCTTCATGCATAAGGATAATCCTAATGTAATTAAGTTTCCTAAGTAGGTTTGCCTTCTAAGTAGGTTCCTTCATTTTCTTTTTTCTTTTTAGCATATAAGCCTTCTCAAAGGCACAGATATGTAATACATGTTAGAATGGAATAAAAAAAAAACTTAGTTTTTTATCTCTCTCTCTCTCTCCTTCTTCTTGTTGTCGAAGCAGGCGTTTCTTCTTTCTACAAGTTTCAACGAAGCCTCGGGATCCCCAATTTTGTTGGATCGCTCTGCTAGTGAGTATCGATCCTGCATCAAATGGTTCAGAGCTTCATATCGATCCCTTCTCTCGCCTTGCAAATCTTACAAAATAGCCTTGCTTCCGCCGCCCACTGTCCAGGTCCCACCCTTTCACCTATTATTCACCCTTGCTTCTACCCATGACTACTACCTAATGCCTTTTGGACCCACCATAGCAACCCTGAAGCCTTCATTCTTCCTTCCGCAATAGTCCTTGACCGTCTTCTTTGTTCACCATCATACACCCCCTCTCCAACCAAATGACAGAAGAAAAAAGTCCCCAAGTGAACCCTTCCGACCCTGCCACTGTTCCTTTCATCCTTTCCATTCATTAAAAAAAAAAAACTTCGCCCCTAATCCAACCATCCTTCCTGCTAATGTCGCCTGCTCCACAACCTCAAGTTTGTTGCCTTCTCCACTATTTCCCGTCCCTAGCCTTATCTTTTTTTTCAAAAAACAAAAATAGAAACATAAACCAACCCCTCTCTCTTCCCTTTACCCATTGACATGTTGACCATTCACTCTCTTGTAACTAAGAACAGTACCCACAACCTCTTACTTCAAACTACCATTAAACGTGGCCCCCATCAGACCCACCTGAGCCCCATCTACCCCAGCTCCCACGGCCCCACTACCTTTCCTCATTCTCCAATCCTAACCCCCATTCACTTGTGGACTCCACTTTCCCTCGTTGACCAAACTGCGCCTTTCCCTGTCTTTTCCTTTGTGTTTGTTAATGTCTTACCCTAGGGTCCAAACATCACTACACCAATTGCTTATGCTTTAAATGCAGGCCTCACCTTGTCCATTACTCTCCAAATTTACCTCCATCTTTGACCGATCACCCCAATTACTATACCCAATTTTCCTTCAATCGACCTTACCCACGCAGCCATCCTTGGCCAACTCGAGAATCTCACCACGATTTGACCCGATTGATTTGATTAATCTTGCTCATATTGCTACGTCAGTGGAATCATTGGCACCAAACAAACAATGGTGATGACTCATTGGCACCAGATCTCAATTCAATGACTTTAAATCTGAGGTCAAAGAGTTTCTAATTGAGATAAGATCTACGCTTGAAAAGATGTTTGCCAAGCGTCGGGGGTCCATATTCCACTCCGGATACAATGCGCAAGACAAGAAGGTGAAAGGTACCTCTATGCACTCGTATCATATCACCTCGCCCCCCACCACCTCCACCTCCAATACCCCAGCAATCATCATCATCGATTACCCAATCCTCTCCCATACCCAAACTCGATCGTGATACAAATACCGATGATCTCTCCATGTTTATTCGTACATTATCATGCCCGCTATTGTCCTATCTTTGGTGCCTTGTCCCACGGACCATCAGGACCGTGTGATCACTCCAATGCAATTTGAAGACCCCTTCGCAGACATTTTGATTCATCCTCGCTTGAGCATGTGTGCGGTCCTTGGCTTCTTCGTCCCAAAGGAAGAAAGCTCTTGGCGTCCGTGCCTTGAAGGTTGTGCAGTTACTGAAATCACCGTTCGACTCTTCGAAGTTGGCCTCCACCTCTATTTGGTATCGTGCGACGCGTGTTATTGTTTTGTCGGTTTCAACTTGAAGATGAGTTCTTTTCAAGACCAGGGGATTGATGTAGGACACGAAGGATCTAATGGACCCCATTCCTATTTTTAGTATTCATTTTTAATTTTATTGGTCTACTTAGCAAGTTTGATTAGGATTACTTTTTTAGTAGTTTCTTATTTATTTAGTTTTCCTCATGTAATTAGGTTTCCTAAGTAGGCTTGCCTTCTATGTAGGTTCCTTAATTTTCTCTCATCTTTTTAGCGTATAAACCTTCTCAAAGGCATGGATATGTAATACATGTTAGAATGGAATGAAAAAAATAGAAACTTAGTTTTTTCTCTCTTTCTTCTTCTTCCTGCCAAAGCTGCAAGCGTTTCTTCCTTCTCCCAGTCACAACGAAGACTCAGGATCCCCGATTTTACTGGATCACTCTGCCAGTGAGCATCAATCCCACATCAAATCTTGTCCTAATTTGATTACTCTAGGCCAAGTTTCGAAGTATCACTCATAACTTTGACAGCTTAATAATTGGTGCAATTTTGAGTACCTCTTTTATTCTTGGAAAGGGGGCGACCCTACTGCTCGTCATTGAGATTTCATAAAATGGTCCAAGGAGTGGCAAGCAAACAGCGCTTTGTCAACTTGTACCAATCTAAATGTAAACTCAAAACAAAATCTTAATGTTGACAAGAAAGAAAGCAAATTGCATTACGCACAAACCATGCTATTTGGATTCTTAAAAATGGAAATTGCACCGATGTTCGGTACATCTCTGTGGTTAAAATTCTTTACAAATTCCTCTAGTACTAGTTGATAATTATTTTGCAACATAACAACATTATCCACATTTTCTTATTTTCACATCCAACTAAAATATTGAAATGTTTATCATTTAATGGTTAAGAGTAAAATCTATACACTAATTATTATTAATGCTAGTATTACATGCCATTTTCTTTTCTTTTTTAAAGGTAACTTGATTAATGAAAAGGAGAGAACAATGAAACAAAGAAAGCAAAACAAAAGAACTAAACCCCCTAAAATGGCATTTAGAGAAGCCACAAAGAAATAGCTCACTTCAAGAGATGCACAATAAAAAAGTGTTCAATTGTTTAAGAGAAGCACTAGTTTCGCCATCTTTTAACTATTTTGAACAAAATATAAACTTGTAATTTATTAGTGTGAGAATACATCTTCTGCCCCTTGATAAAGAAACTGAATTGACCATGATGGAAAGGAAAAGTGAGGTCAACAAACAAAGGATGCATGGCGAACTTCATACAACTATTAGAACAATAGTAGCAAGTGTTTCAAGTCCCCTACACAACCCCATACCGATTGAAATCAAAAGAAATTCATAAGAATAGAAAGTGAGGAATCATTCTCTTCAAGTGAGATTTCAGTGAAGGCATTATTGAAAGTAGTTTATGATAATCAAAACAAAATGTTACCTAGCAACTATGCTTGAAACAACAAAATACCTCCCAAGATTCAAGTATTCACTTGGGCAACAATCAAAATGAAGATATCGATGACGTGCAACCTAAAGGAAAGGAGTCTTCCACCAAAGGGCACATCAGAGACTTGCATCCTTTGTGGTGTCGATGAAGAATTAGTAGATTATCTTATGTGTAAATCTTAGTTTTCGATGTCCATTTGGGGTATATTTTTAAAAATGATGGGTTGTGATTGGGTGTTCAATAGAAACGTGGAAAATCTAATCTCCAAATGGTGGGGAGCCTTAATTCAAAGGAAGGAGGAAGGTTGCATGGAGATTAATTTCATGTTATGATCTTTTGGTCAATATGGAATGAACGGAAGAATATTTGAAGGAAAGTCATAAGAAGTTCAAGGGGATTTGAGAAGTCTAAGTAGAGTCTTGTTGGGTGGTAAACATTGAATAACGAATTTGTGGGTGTATCTATTAGGAGTTCTATCTTTCATGGAAAGGGTGCTCGAGGAGAGGTAGGAAAATGGATAGGGTGGAAGTTAGTTGGAGAAAAACGGAATCCGGATTCTATAAATTTAATATAGATGGTGCTACTAGAGGGAAACCGGGAATTTGTGGGTGTATCTATTGAGGAGTTCTATCTTTCATGGAAAGGGTGCCCGAGGAGAAGTAGGAAAAGGGATAGGGTTGAAGTTAGTTACACAAAACCGGAATCCGGATTCTATAAATTTAATATAGATGGTGATGCTAGAGAGAAACCGGGACCAGCTGGTATACAGGGTACTTCATAATGATAGAGGGGGGTTGATATTAGCCTTTTCCGAATACAATATGGAATCCAATGAAACAGAGTTACCAGCGATTAGGAGAGAGATCTTTCTTTAGTCGAGGTATGAGAATGGCAATTATTATTGAAGGTGGGCAAGTGTTGGT
Organism: Chimonanthus praecox; assembly: GCA_022113865.1. Taxonomy (NCBI): domain Eukaryota; kingdom Viridiplantae; phylum Streptophyta; class Magnoliopsida; order Laurales; family Calycanthaceae; genus Chimonanthus; species Chimonanthus praecox. The sequence continues at coordinate 11,255,713 of CM039086.1, read as the reverse complement.
AAGAAAACCCCGTAAAGGTTGATTAACATTGTGAGAGAGAAGAACTTGAGAAGGAACAAAGTTATCCACTGTATACATGTTAAAAGGTCTGCTAATTGTCGGGCCGACTTCTCAGAGAAGATTGGAGTAGATAAGATTGTACACGTGGTGGAAAGTTTTGTTTGATACTTTACTAGGAGGGTGAGGGTGTTTGGAATGTATGATTTCTTATATTGAGTTCTTGGGTCAGGTACTTCATCATTTATTTTTATTTCTTATTGTCTTCTTATGGTTTGTAAAATTCTCTTATACAAGCGATAGAATTTCTGCATTTATTTTACTTCAATGAATCTCAATCATGGTCTCTACTTAACAAAAACATTCATAACACCATAAAAAACATCACAATGTATTTCAGATAAACAGATGAAGCTTTGTAAGGGGAAAAACAGAGAGAGACAGAGGTAGGTACCTGATTCTTGCCAGTGGTTACATCAGGCTTGAGATCCTGCACAATGCTCTTGCTCTCGAGATCCCAGATCTTGATGCAATGCTCGGTGGCAGCACACAGCCAGTAGCGATTGGGGCTGAAGCAGAGAGCATGGATAATGCCGCCAGCATCCAAGGAGTAGAGGCGCTTGCCCTCAGCGAGATCCCAGAGGAGGGTGACCCCGTCTTTGCCACCACTGGCGCAGAGGGAGCCATCAGGGGAAACGGCAACAGTGTTGACATAGCCAGCATGGCCAGTGAGCGTACATTTGAGCTTACAGTTAGTGAGATTCCAGACCTTGACAGTGCGGTCCCAGGAGGCAGAGACGATAGTGGGTTGGTAGGTGCTTGGAGAGAAGCGGACGCAGCTGACCCAGTTGGTGTGGCTTTCGGCGTCCTGGATGGTGTACTTGCATTCGCCCAAGGTGTTCCAGAGCTTGATGGTGCGGTCTCGGGACGCAGAAACGATCTGACGGTTGTCGAGGGAAAAGGCAACAGAGAGAACGTCCTTGGTGTGACCGACGAAGCGACGAGTGGTGACGCCGGTGTTGAGGTCCCAGAGACGGAGCTCAGAATCCCAGGATCCAGAGAGAGCGAACTGTCCATCGGATGAGAGAACGACGTCCTGGACGAAGTGGGAGTGGCCGGTTAAGCGGCGACGTGGGACGCCGTAGGAGAGCTCGTCCTTGGTGAGGTGCCAAACGAGCACGGACTTGTCGCGGGAGGAAGAGACGATCATGTCCGAGTTGTCAATCGGAGTGGCGATGGCCGTCACCACGTCGCTGTGCCCCTTCATAGTGCCTCGGAGGACAAGACTCTGCCATTGATTCAATATGATGATGATGAGATAAAAAATGGATAGATGGACGGACGGATTGATTTTCTAAGCTCCTCTTGCGCCTCCGCTCTTGCAGACAGAGAAAGCAAGAAATGAGGGAGAACAGACGGCCTGTCGGCTTTGCGACGTTTTATACGAGAGAGAGACTCCGTCGGCCCTAGGGTTTGCATTCAGAGAAATTATCCGTCGTAAACCGGTTAATTGCGAACCGATTAATACTTTTTTGTTAAATTTATATTTATACCTTTCTTCCATATTTATTACTAATTAAATTTTATATAATTACAATTTACTTTGTGATATGTTTACTTAGTCTAAAAGTCTAAAACTATATTTATAATAATTTTTAATTAAACTTATTACATTCAAATGTAAATCTATTAAATTAATACATCATTTTGATATAAATTGCATAAAAAATTAATTATAGCTCGTGGCCAATTAGTTTATAATAATTTCTCTTAATTAAAGAAGTTCAAATAGATTTCATCGATTGCTTAAGATTAAAAAAGTTTTCATATGTTTATATTTTTCAATAAAAAAATTAAGTAAAAAAAAAAAAAAGATATTGACTACCCTTTTCATAAAAGTAAATCTCATTACATTTTAATTTAAATGATAAAATATTATTTTGATTGGACATTATTCATTTTAAAATAGTCATTTTTGTCATTTACTTAAAAAAAGTGGTGTATCTAATAAGAACATTAATTAGAATATATTGACCACTTTATAAGTTATGGTAAAATTAAGTAAATTTCATACCAGGCGTCAATTTTTCACGTAAAAGAAAACTATTAGACATTATTATCTCACCATGATGGATAATAGACTATAAAATTAATTACTCACAAGATAAAATTTTATTAAATTAAGATACACTATAGAGTCTTTTAGTCTATCATTGTGGTATATCTCAATTCAATAATAATTAGATTCTCAATAATAGTTGACATTGGAACCATTAATAATTATCAAGAGATTTTGAAATGTAATAATTTTCTTTAATTAAAAATAAACTCTTTTATAAAACTTATTCATCTTTCATATAACTTTTCATGTTGCCAATCTATTTAATCATTTTCTCATAAAATAAAAAAACATCTAGTCAATCTATTCAATAATTTTTTTTCATTTAGTGATTGTATTTTAATTATTAATGGCCTTCTCTAATATCAATAATATATAAAATATGAGAACGAAATTAAATGCAACATGATTTCATCAATAACATAATTTGTAGGTCTATTTTATAAAATTTAGGCTGGTTGATACAAGCCGTCAGTACAGCCGTACTTTTCTCTCCTCTCTCATATTTTTTCAATTTTTTCATTAAACTTTTACAGAAACTCAAGGAAATTTTGAGCTTCATATATATACAATTTTTTCATTAAGTAATGATCATTTACATGTTGAAATATTGTTTTAAGTTACAAAATCGAAAATTTTAAATATTTTTAAAAAATAATAGAAATTCTGTGAAATAAACTTTCACTGCTAGTAGGTTTTGTAAGAACTCGAACTTAAATGGTACGGATCATCGAACAAGAGGTGAATATCGTGTTTTTTAAAGATAAAATTCAAAGAAATTTAGCTGGTGAGAAAATATAGAGGAGAGATTGAGAAATAAAGATGAATTAGCTAATTCATCGGATCCATCAAACGTGATCGAGACTCAGTTGGACAAATTTGAGAAATCGAGTATCTAAATCTATCATTGGATCGACGGAGGAAAGTGGGGGCCACATACAAAGCCCAATACAGCAGCAGGATCGAATAACAGAGAAGGTTGAGGAGAGGTTGAGGAGATAAAGAAAGAAGGAAGAAAATAAGAGGAAGAAGAGAGATACGGCTAGAACGGTGTTGCATAACAGAGAAACAAAGAAGAAATAAGAAGGATAAGATTAGAAGAGAGCTGGGACCACCAGTATTCAGAACTTTATGATGGAGTAATTATCAAAGCATAGAGCTTTCTTTTATCTCTCAGGTTTGATGAGTTTTATTTTTCCTTTGAATTTAATTAATTTATAGTGTTGAATTGCTTTTAATTAGATTAAGTGAGATTATTTAATTGCATTTTGGATTTAAATTTTAATAGATGCATTTTTCTATTATTTTAATTAAAGTGAGAATTCCATAATTTAATTAAATCACATTAGAAGATTTTTCGATATTAGTCCAAATTCGAGTCGAATTAGAATATACAGTGTGTTAATTCTGCATTCTTTACTCTCAATTCCTCATTAGCATTAAGGCTCGAGAACGTTTATTTTCGATTTCAATTTCAAAATCCATGATTTGAATTAAAATTCTGTAACTAAAATCAAATACACATTTACACTACATCAGTTATATACCGTAAACATGGATAAAGATATCTAAGATTGATTACGTCAGTCTCCACAAGCTCTCCTTTTTCTTTTTTAAGTTTCTCTCTCGAGAAAACTCGATTGAAATTTAAAACTTATGAAAAGTATGTGTATCTAACCATAAAAATCTCATTTACATAAAAAAAATCAAATTTTCCAAAAAGTTGTGAAAAAAGATATTCTAAAATAACTCCATCATTCTTTTAGATAATATAGGTATTATCACTCTACATTATAAGTGAGAATAATCCTACGAAATGTGTAAGCCTCTCAATCTATACACATCAGCTACATTTTTTAACTTGTTAGACGGGTATCCATTTTGACATGTGCATTTTTTTTAGGAGGTATGAAATTTATTTTTTGTGCTAAATTCCCATGTTACCTCCTCACTTTTTAAAAAAATATAATTTTTTTATCGTCCAAATGTTATTCTAGACCAGTGTCCCCCGCTCGACTACTGTGAAAGGACCATTCGAACATTTATTTCAAGGTAAAAGACGACCATCAGAATTTAAAGGTAAAAGGCGACCATCTGAACTTTTTTATAAGTTAAATGGAAGCGTTCGAATGCTCTAAAAGATGAAGGCTACGGAAGCTTTGTAGAATTCGATGGATCGGACTCTGGTCAATACACCTACATGCCGCCACCTCCCATGGACGAGAAGGATGTCGTTGTGCTCACTGACCGGAATTTCAGTGACTTCTTGGAGAAGAATTGGTATGTGATGGTGGAATTCTATGCGCCCTGGTGCGGGCACTGCCAGTCATTTGCACCTGAGTATGCTGCTGTTGCAACTGAATTGAAGGATGAGGCTGTTCTCGCAAAGGTCGATGCAACACAGGAGAACGATTTGGCTCAGCAGTATGATGTGCAAGGGTTCTCGACTGTTCTTTTCTTCACTGATGGAGTTCATAAGCCTTACCTAGGGCAGAGAAACAAGGATGCTATTGTGACTTGGATTAAGAAGAAGATAATGCCTGATATCTACAACATCACCACGAAAGAGGATGCAGAGCGGATATTGTCTTTTGAGAATAAACTGTTTTTGGGTTTCAACGGTAAACAAGAGACACATTCTAAAATGATAAAAAGAAGAAGAGAGAAGCACAGAGCACTCGAGCGTTCTTGAGAAGAAAGGGAACAGAGAGCATTCAAACGCTTCTTTTTAACTTATAAAAAATGTTCGAATGGTTTTTTTTTTTTCTTTTTTAATGGTGGGTAAGATTTCATTCCAAAAGAGGGAGAATACAGGCAATCCTTGAGCAATCAAGGCTGAAAAGCTTGATGAGAGCCCTGATGGTGCAAACATGGCCATGGAGGGGCCAAAACTTAATAGTGGAATTGTTAATCAGAGAAGTCAATTCCTTACACAACAGCAAATAATGAAGAGTATAACCAGACTAAAGGAGAAGGAGCAAGATCTTTTGAATGAAGATGAGAGTATGCCGATTGGAGTCCAAGTCAGTAGCCAGAAGAAAGTAGGTCCACAGTATATGAGGAACACTGCAATTAATTATAAAGGGCACCCACCAAAGGACTAGCCAAGGTCTTAATCCAGGTGATAAGAAGATGGTTCTAAGAGGAGCTGGGTTTGTGGTGGGTCTGGGGCTTGGCTGGAGTAGGAGCAGGTGAAGGGAGATCCCAAGAAGCTGAAAAAGCACCTCCAATGTTCAAACGGTCCTCATTCGAGCAAAGGAAAAAAATGCGATTTCTAATGTCATGAGAGATGTTTATGCAGAGTTGACCAGGATTGCAGAAAGAGTTCTTGAAGATCCTATATTTAAAGAAACATTCGAAAGTTCATTTTACAAGCGTAACGGTCGTACAGACGAACAATGGTCTATAAACTAATGTTCGGACGGTCAAAAAAATTATATTTTAAAAAAAAATGAGAGGGCAACTTGGGAATTTTGCATGGAAATTTGAATCCCCTGTCTCCTAAAAGAAAGTGACCATGTCTAAATGAGCACCCTTGTATCCGGATATATAAATCCATTGAAAAATATTTTCTTTTTGTCTCCATAGCAGAGCTTTATTTTGTAAATTTTATGAGGAGGGACGAATGATAAGTGTGCCTATCATCCTTTGCAGACATATTGACCTTATAGTACCTTTTTATTTTCCTTTCCACCCCTGGATTTGAATTTGGTTAAGCATGGTTTTTTTTTTAATAACATGAGTATTTTCACTTTATATTAGAAGTAAAAGCTAATTTTATGAGTATATATAAACCTCCTAATCCACACACCAATTTAATCTATAAAAAGTGGTCCGTTGAAATTCAAAAAATGTATCATCATTGTGATTGTGATCATCATTTGTAGACAAATATTTTATCTTTAATTCCCTTTTATTTTCCTTTTCACCATGGATTCGAACTTGGTCAAGCATCAAAGCTTTACCTTCAGAGTACAGACCCACCATTCATCAAAGTGAAGCGCTGTCAGTTTGGAGATTTTAGACGGTTCAGGCATGGCTGGCTCCGAGATCCCCTAAAATCTTAGGTGGAGTGAGATTTCAGGGGCCCATGACGGGTATATTAAAGAGTTTTAGTGTGTGGGTTTTTTTTTGTCTGGAGACCCTAGGCTGTCGCCTACGCCATCTATATCCAAGATCAACCCTGAGTTCAGGGATCATCTGAGACCAAGTCAATAGCAGAAATCATCTTTATTTATTATATATTATTATTATTATACATGACAAAATCAACGGTGAACAAAATAAATAAATAATATAAATAAATCTGTAAATTACAACAAAATCTCTCGGAAAACCAGTCCTATCTCTCAAAAAACATCCAAGAAATATAAAATAAACACGCAAACTGTATCATACAGACCAAGAAATACAGTTAATCGGCTGCAGTAATGACAGGCTTCTTCAACCTTTTATGCTCACCTGTCACTCCTCGAGGGAAACAGAAAGAGAGGAAACCGACCATATAATCAATGCAAATGTATGAAAATCAGCCATATTGTCTATGACCCAAGATGGATTTCTTCACCTCTTTAGTATTCCTTGCTGCCTTACCTTCGTCAGCAATGGCAGAGGCGGCAGCAGCTGAGAATCCTTTTAATTCCTTCAAACTCGCACAACTCTTTCTCACCATACCTTTCTTCTCCCCCACACTGGCCGACTTAGTCCCTCCTGCCGCGCCCCTCCAACCACTCTTTGAGCTTCTCGACGGAGGCGGCGTTAACTCCGAAGAAGAATTGGGCTTCTTGTTCTCTTTTCTCAACGCTGCAGACAAGTCCGGCACCGACTGAGCCACTGACATTTCCCTGCGAGTCGTGGGAACACCGCCGCCGTCGAGGAATGACACTTTCTTCTTGGGTGGTGTTTTTACGTTGTTTTCGGCCACTTTTCTCAAGAGCTTCGATTCCCTCAGAGCGGTGTAGGCATCGTACATGTGTCCTCGTTGAAAGGCAAGGTTGGATGAGCGGAGATTTTTCCGGTTCCGGGATGATGCAGAAGGGCTGAGAGAGGCGAAAAGGGATTCAAGGTCTTGGAGCTGCTGGATCAGTTGATGGTTTGATTTGGGTCCTCTGACGCCGGCCATGGCTGGAGCAGACACTGCTTCCTCGGCTCCTCTTTGGGCCCTTTTGTCTGAGAATATTCAGATTTTTGAATAACAAAATGAACAGGAGTGGTTTATAATTCAAAAGAAGAGAACGTTTGGAAAGTGAAAGAAAGGTAAGAAACAGAGACGTGTGGGTGGGTGAGTTGGTCGGATTTCCCGTCCGTCCCATCTTTCCTTTTCAAAAATAGAGAGGCGGGTGGGGGCCATTTGGGCCCCATTGCCTGCCTAGTTCCTACTCCTTGCCTTTTACAAGCGTCTGTTTCCAACGGTCATATTACAGGATTTCTCCTTTTAATAATTTTCTATAGGGAAAAGGTCATTTCCACTTTTAATATTTGCGGCCGACTTGGTCGGCGTGCCGGTTATTCGACAGCCCTCCGTTTGGCTATAATACATCTCATCTCCTACTGTAAACATGCAATTTTCGAGTTTGCAATTGTTGTATTATCTTGTTTGATAATTTTGATATTATATACAAGTAAATATATATTAATGTTTCCACGTATAAAGTTGTATAAAGTTTAGTATAAATTTTAGAATCTATAATAAATTAAATAAATTTATTAGTTTTTCACACTAACTTACACGTGTGAATTGCACTTATATCAAAATTGTCACTAATTTGACTTTTAAATTTTATTTATCTAATCGAATGAATTCTACTCTTAAATAAATGTGAAAAATGATGGCGTTAAAAAATTATAGTTTATCTTATCTGATTAAGATAAGGGTAGCAATCCTCCTATAAGAAGTTTGTGTAACCAGATAAGGATTTTAGTATATTGTCAAATTTACCCTTCGCATTAACTGTAAAAACAGCTCACTACCCTTTGTATGAACAGTAAAATCAACTAACCGAAATTCACATCAACAGTAAATCGGTTCACCGAAATTCGTATGAACAGAAAATCGGCTCACCAAAATTTTACTGTTCATGCGAAGGATAAAATTAGCAATATACTAAAATCCGTGTCGGGTTACACAAAACACCCGTAGGAGGATAACTACCCTAAAGATAAAATTTTATAGATATTTTATATAAATATATAAGTTAAAGTCTTTCGAATTCATTGATCTACGAACAAAAGTAGAATCATCGAACTGTTTATAATAAAATTTAGTAAAAAATATTTTATAGAATATTGCTGCTAAATTTATATAATATAAAATAAACCTTAAATATTAAACATATTAAGGTATTGACTGATTAGCCGCATGTATCAGTTTCACTTTCACTTCCATCACTTCCAAAGCTATATATATTTTAGAGTCGTGATCAAAGTATTTTAAAACAAAATATTGATAAATTTAAGGTTGATATTTCTACATCAATCAATATAGCTCAAATTTTGATTGACCCCTTTCTTCGTGCCAAGAATAAGTGATAAATCGTGTGGATGAGATAATCTTAGTAGGGAACTTTCTTTTTTAATTAGACAATGAAGAGACCATTAAATTAATGATCTCTATTTCATCAATTTTGTTTACACAAGTTTGGCTCTTAAGTGGGGACTCAAGTTGGTTTATTTGAACATGAGTTTTTTTTTTTTAAAAAAAATAGATTTAACCTTGTTTAAGATAGTTAAAAAACTTTTTTTTTTAGAACCAAGTCAAATTGAGAAATTACCTAAGATCTCATAAATGGGAAAACTAAAATAAGAAGTCTCATAGGAATGAAAATTAAAAATATAGAGGTCTTGGTATGAAAAAAACAAAGATACTAATAAACAATAAAAAATATCTTAAATCTGGAAAAACAAATAGAAAGAAAGGATGGGAGAGATGACAGCATTTATAAAAAGTCTAATTATGTATTAAATTTTATATATAAAAAAAATTGATTCCGGTTTCAATTTTTTATCCAATCTGAGAAAATTTTCCATTTTTTAGCTTGAATTCATAGTTTTATACAAGTTTGATTTTTAACTTGACTTACACCTCTAATATTACGGAATTGATAGGACATTAGTGACTTTAACAACAAGGGAATAAATGTACTTTTTCACCACTGAAATGATAATTAGTTGATAAAATGACAAACGAAGTATTCTTTATTATAAAAAACATCGATATCTCTATTTTTTTTTTTTCAATTATCTCAACATAAGTCATGCCTCTATGAAAATGTAGAGTGGCAAATGTTTAAACAATGGCCATTGCCTCAAAGATTTGCATAAAGCTCTCTATTCCTTAGCTAAGGTGCCATTGCCTCAAAGATTTGCATAAAGCTCTCTATTCCTTAGCTAAGGTGTTAGTGGGTAGATTGAAAAAGGTATTTTTAAAAATTATAAGTCATTCATAGGTGAACCTTGGATGTTGTTCTCATTGCAAACGAGTTTGCACATTTGAAATGGAAGGACAAAAAATGGGATTTGCTTTTCAAAATCGATCTCAGACCAGGAGGCTAGTATTTTCAAGTTAGGAGGATGATGCATGGAGTAGCAGATTTATTTGCAAAGCTTAGAGTTAATTCAATGGTTAATGGCGTTAATCATTTATAGCTTATAAATACAAGGTTAGGGGTGTAATTTGGGGTTAGGTTTGTTGAGATCTTCTCGCCGTTTTTACCATTGGCGTGGACTTTTGCTTTTTAGGTATGTTCATTTCTTTTTATTTATGTACCTCCTATTTTATTTTTTTTATATATCTTTTAGTATAAAAAAAATAAAAAAAAGCTCTCCATCCACCTTGGTTATTCTATATAAGAAGGTTTCAATATATATATTTTTTCTTACATTAACAATTAGAAATATAATATTTATATAAATACTTTTAAGTTTTTTTATAAAAAAAAATCAAACTTTACTCCTGCGCCCCAATGGGAGTAAAAGATGGCAACGTTGCAACTCTCCTTTCTAATCACAATCCCATACTTCACATTAAAGTATCAGATTGACCATGAGACCATCCCCGATATTGTAATCTTGACCAAACGTTTACTGCTACCATTCATGTGTTTCCCAAGTAAAGCAAGCTTTTAAAATTTGATGTATCCACCATTGCTCTTGATCAATTTATTTAATATTAAAAAGAAATATATCAATATAATACATTCTAGCCAATTTTTTTATCTTCAAATATAAGAAAAATTATTTTTTAAGTAATTTATAAGTAAAACCATGAATCTTCATCACTTGAGAGTATGAATATTGAATTAAAACCATCTAATTTTTTTGAATTTATGTGTGGGAAACCGCGGGAAACCCAACGTAAAATCCCTACGGACGATACCCACTGCCTTTAAGGTACACCAAATTAGGCCACGGGGGCTCGAACTTTGCATCTCCCGATTCTTAAGACGAGAGGTTAACCAATTGAGCTACACCCATGTAGGCAAACCATCTAATTTTTAGAATGAAATTGAGTAGACTTCTTTCTAATATTCTAAATTTAGAAATTCTAAAATCACAATACACTTATTACCAAACACACCAATGTAAGACAAGTTTGATATGAAATTTTCCATCAAAATTAGTTGAGAACTAGTGCCCTTATAGAGGTTGGGGTAACACACTTCTTTTAGCTCAAATGTTTCCGCTGTCATATAAAGACTTAAAATTAAATATTTTTCTCTACATTTGATTCCTCTTTAAATTTAAAATATTTATTCTATGGTATTGGACTAGACAATTATTATTTTTATCTTGCCCCATTTTTATAATGAGACACTTCTTACCATTTTATCTAAAAAATTATTTGTTTGAAATAATAATCATCTCTTGTACTAATTTTTTTTTTTTACATTTTAATCAAATAACATAATAGCTTAAGTCTGCTGATTTGGAAAACTAGAAACCTCAAGGGCACATGTTTTAGTCATTTTTTTTTATTTGTTTTATGAAAAATTTAAAACTCAATAATTTAGAGAGAGAAACAATGAGAGAGAGGTAGACACTCTTGATCTTAAGCAGACAACCATAATTGTTTTGTGATAGACAGCAATAGTTGTCTAAGAGAGAGAGTGATCATCATCGCCATTCAAAAGAGAAAGTTAAGATTTTTTATTTTTTTTAAATATCTCAAATGAATTAAGAACTCATATAATAGAATGTATAATGTACTTATTATATTATTATATATATATTAACTTGAGCCCGCTGTTCACTATTTTAATTTACATTTCTTGTGTTGATTGAATTTAAAAAAATTAATGTAATTAATTCTCCACTTTGATAAATATTTGAAAAAATTGAAAAAAATCATAAACTATGATATATGAAAAAACATTCTAAGATAAATTCAAAGGGACATGCAAACTCAAAAGGCATTTTGGCCATTATCAATTTTTAAGACTTGAAGTTCACAATCACTTTAAATAAACAAGGCTTGATTGGGGCCGACCTAAGTTTGAAACTTCTAATTGCAACTTGGGCGTCAACCGGGGGTTGAAAATTCGACTGAAATATCGACTGAGATTTTTTTCTCTCCTCATTTTTTTTTTAAATCTCAGTGTTTTTTTTTGAAAAAATAAAAAAAGCTGTTTACTTTTTTTAAAAATATAAATATTGGCCAATATTTGCCTGTATTGAATGAATATCAATCGAGAAATCGACTGGGTCCATACTGATATTTTTTTAAATAAAAAATAAAAATTGACTGATATTTCGCGGATATCTCGATTGTGTTGGGCGAACTTTTTTCTCTGATAGTTATACTTATCGGCCTATCGACGTTCGAAAACTCGATAGAGGTCGGCCGATACGCAACTCTCGCTAAGGGCCCAACCGCGCCACTTACGGCTTATAGGGTCTGCCGTTTTTTTAAGAGAGAGAAACCGGTCCGAGAATCGGCCGATTCAAGGTTAAGCAAATCAAATTCCGTCGATTCGACGAGATTTCGAGTCATTCATCGTCTTCTTCCCTGCTGGATTCTCTGAGAGAGAGAGATTTCAACTCATTCATCGTTTTCTTCTCTGCTCCCTGGATTCTCTGAGAGAGAGAGAATGAGCGGAGGAAGACAATTATGTGGTGTGCTGGGGGAATTGGGATACGAACGACACGAGACGTTGGATCCAGATAGCTTCGAATGGCCGTTCCAGTACGAGGAAGCCCGACCTTTGCTCGATTGGATCTGCTCCAGTCTCCGCCCCGTCAATGTCCTCTCCCCTTCTGAGCGCTCCCAGTAAGTACTTCTTCGCACTCTTTCACTCCTTTTCATTTCATTTCGTCTCTGCCGTTCGTTCTCGTGTGTTCTTAAACTATATACCAATACTTTGTCTGCAATCTTTCATCATCCACTTTCTTTTGTTTTCTGTCATGATTTGTTTCTTATTTGGGACAATTATTTTCCACTGTTCATTTTGTACAAGATGGCTGGAATCAAGACCTACATCACCATTAAAAAAAGATGGTTAGAATTATCCGGAAATCAGAGCTGGATTGGAATTTGAAAGACAGAACCATGTGAGAATATGTTTCTTACGCTGGGGTACTGAATTTGGCAAAGTTCTTGTTACACTTGTTCGCAGAAGAAATGCATAGTGAGGTCCAGAGCCCAGTACTAAAGCATACCAAGCCATGGTGACCCTATGGGGCTCTGTCATTTTTCAGTTGATGGAAAATGAAGAGCATAGAAAATGAGACCATTCTCTCTTCTTTTATGGAACAAGGGCTCTTTGCCAAGAACACAAAAAAATTAGGTCCTTCCCTCTTCTTCTAAGGATTTTTATTTTGGGCGAGGGGCGGGGGATGATAAATTTAATGAGGAAAAGAAGTTCTTCAGTCGGAAATATAATACTTTGATCATTTTCATTGAAAATAAAGATTTTGATGCAAACAACAAATACATTAGGTTTTCATGGCTCTCCATGAGCTGAATTTCATAGTGTCCAGCACATGACATGGATTAAACCAAAACATAATTTTTTTCTTCTGCAAAATTGATTTCCTTGAGGAATTAAACTAACAACCTCTATGTAATAACTTGTCTCTTGCTAAAAAAACATCTATGTAATGAAAATTTAATCAAATCGTTTTCTTTATCTATGTAAGTGATGCGGACTTCTCCGGAGATAGAGAAAACTTAATTTTTGATCTAGGCGGGTGCATGAGTAGATTAGTTAGTTCGGGCTACGAGTCAAGAGGTTTGGGTTATTGGATCCTTAAATGGGCCCAAAGATTGAAGCCCAATGAGCTGCCTCAACAGTCAAAGATCCACATGTGCTCCACATGGGTCTCACATGTGTCAAAAACCATGTTCAAATTCAGAACATACAAAACCCAAATTCAATTACTCGTTTGAGGATTGAATTGAGTTCCACCGTTTGGAGTTTGAATGGGACCCAACATGAGAGATTTAAGAGTCCCAAAACAAAGTGGATACAAATGATGTCGGAGACTTGTAGCATCGAACCAACTAGTCTGCTCATGCACCTGCCTGGATAAAAAAATGAAGTTTTCTCTATCTCCAGAGATGTCCGCATCAACTCCACTAATACAACCCTCCCACGATGTCAAAAAATCCGTTGATTTGATCCCTTTAATATCTTTCCCTGCAAGGAGCCACATACATAGCCTGCACTTAGCCTTTTGGAAAAATTCATCAGCCTCACTTGACTTACCTAAAAAAATTCTCAAGTTTCTCTTTTTCCATAGGGTCCAAAGAACTGCAGTTGGAACCGTGTACTAAGCTGCCTTCAACCTTGGGCTAAGTTTGGACAACACCCACGACTCCACCACCCCTACACAGGTTGACCCTAGGACCCATGAGACTCCAAAGAGACTCACAAAATTTGACTAGAGGCTCCTTGCTGTAGGACAACTAACAAAGAGATGGTCAATATCCTCCTCTGGGTGACTGCACAAGCGGCAACTGAGATCTTCCCCATCCCTCAACAAGCCTCTCCTCTTAAGGTCCACTCTAGCGAGTATCTTCCCCTTCAGGGAGCACCACACGAAGGCTTGGACCCTAGGAGGAGCCAACCCAAGCTAGCATAGAAATGGAATCTGCATAGTGTTGTTTCCCTAGAAATAACTCCATCATCGACTTCACTGAGTATGAGCCCAAAGAATCTCCCGTCCAAACAAGTTCACCCTCTTCACCTAGGGATATAAGGAATTCCCCCAATTGGGTTAGGAGGTCCTCTCGGCTCCTTGTCTCGAATAATTTGAGTTCACATCTGAAGTCCAAATTCCAAGAGATGGTACGACCCTCAATCTGATATCAATCTTGTACTAGGGCATTTTTGTACCTCGAAATTCGGTAAAGCCTAGGAATCATCTCCTTTGGAGGCCTATCACCCAACCAAAGATCAGTCTAGAAAAATGTTCTATCTCCTCTCCTCACCAACCTCCTTATTTTGCCTTTATATAACAATCCTAACATTGACCTACCTTGACAGTCCCCACCAAACCTTGACGATCGGTGATCCAAACTTCTCAACGTTGTCGTTTAGAACCCATCCACTACTATCTTCCACCCCATATCTAGCAGTTAGTACCTGAGCCCACAGGGCTTCTCTCTCTTTACCAACCTCCAACCCCACTTGCACAGGTGATTTCCTTGTTTTTGTTGGCCGTGAATTAGAGTTGATATTGTTGGCAATTTTGACACTAGAAATTCTACAATTTGCAACTCAATAGGTGTGCCTTTTACATGGAAGTACCTCTTTCTCATAATCAGATGCAATATTGTGGTTATTTTTTATGTAACTACAATAAATTTGTTTGGCAGGTATGAGCAATTTCTACAAGAGGGGAAACTACTGGAGGTATCATCAATTTTCTTACTTTTTACATTTCAGTGTAAGGCATCTTTTGTATTTTAGCCCATCCCACTGTTTAGGTTTTTTATTTTTATGAACTTCACCTATTTTTGTCTTTTTTTTGAGTGGTAACAACGACTAAATATATAATAAAGAAAGAACTAGTACAAGTACATCAATGGAAAAGAGGGTCTATAAGATTTAAACCCTGAAAAGTAGCCAAAACATAAAAAACGGAAAAGCATAAAAATAAATGAATGCATCCATGTAGCTAAAACTAGGAACGACTGAACATCATCTTGCTAGAACTCCTCCTGTCTCAAGGTGGAAGACGGCTGTAACTGAGTGGTCCACTCCATTCTTGGCGAAGAAGTCTGCAACTCCATTAGCTGTGTGTTTGATTAGGGCAAAGGATATCTTGTGTCCCAAAGCAAGAGCCTTTATCTTCTTAACTGTGGTAATCAATCTCCAGGGGGTCGCTTCAACCCCTTAGCCCATTTGATTGCATTTGCCGAATCCCCTTCTATGCCTAGTTTTCCATGCCTAATTGCTACCGAAATGGTTAGAGCTCTCCTAATATTGAGAAGTTCCGCCTCATTCGAGTCCCTAAGTCCTACCGACTATGTTTGCTTTTGTCTTTTCCTAATTCAAATTTAATCCCAAGCAATATCCAAACCATTTAGACTAGTTGCTTCAAATTTAAGAAACTTTCCTATTGTTAAAGAATGACTTGGTACTGCACTTCATTGTGAAACTTTTACAAATTTCAACATTGAGAATGCCATCAAATTTTGATGCCAACAAAAAGGGCCATGTTGCTGTTGGAGAAGATCTCACTCACTTTTTACCCTTTATAATTGTTGCACTACACTCTCCACGTAATCCAAGTTTTACCCAAGTTTGCAAAATTACAATATTTTCTCTACAGGAGATTGAATCTTAGTTTTCTTTAAGTGCAAAACCCCCCTCCTCTCTTCTTTCATTTCAAATAGATGATAGGGTGTGTGATCTAAAACCATATTTTGGTCAATATTTTACATTTTCCTTGTTGATCCTTTTCTGTTATCTTGTGGTGTGATGTGTTGCATGAATAGGGGAGTATTTTGGGGTCTTGTTCAATCCAAAGCTCTTTCTATGGGTGCAAAATGGATCTAGGTGTGCTAATTGCTGTTCTGGGAGCATTAGTTTGTATTGAATCTGGTAATCTTAGAGGGATTTTTTTTTTTTTTTAATGACGAAGAACTTGAAGACCCCCACCTCTCTCTAAGTATGAGGGCATTAAGTAAACTCTATATGCATGTAACCCCCTGCAAACCACGTGCATGGGGTTGCAGTGGGATGAACCTGGGACATTTGGTTTCTGAGCCGGAGTGCCTGCCAGTTAAGCTACCCCGTGCAGGGATGGGATTTGCTTTCTTTGATTCAGATGACTTTGAAGTCAGCAATAAATAAGCAATCAAAGCCATTAAATGCTTGGATGAAAGGTTGGATCAGATCATGATTCCAGTGGATGATTTTGACGGTATATAAGGATTCAAAGACTGCAATGGTGAGTGGCCTCACTTGGAGATGTGGATGATTGAATCTCCAATTGTTAGAATATCCAGGGGAGATCAACTGACCATATGGTGGAAGATCCTATAGTAGAATATTATATTGAACTAGAATTACAGTAGTTTCAATAAGACCATGTGATTGGAAATCCCCTTTTCCTTGTGCTAGGGCTAGTTCCATAGGGATAACAAAGTAGGATCCAACTGATAAAGCAATTGATACATTTTTTTTTCTTCATTTGACAGGTGGGAGAGACTAATTAATGACTATCCAACTACTGGAATTCAAATAGAAATTAATCCTATGATTTTGTTTGATGTGATGCCAATTTTTTTTGTAACGTGGGTATCCCCACTCCACATGGGAGGCAAGACTAATCCCACGAGCATGTGTAAATTTTGGTCTGCCAACTGAGGCCATGATTTGAATTGGAGGTTGAACTAGGGTATCTGTCCACCTACTATTTACTGCGTAATAGATCTAGGATCAAAGTGACTTCAGATGACCATATCATTCAAATATGCCAGGATGTGTTATCGTTATCAACAAACTGATGGATTCTTCTTGAACACTTGGGATGGGGGTGGGCCAGGGTGGAGGATGGGAGGGGACTGATGCAAGCAAAAGGGTTCCACATCACTGTTGGAGTGGACAAAACCCATTTTTTCCTTTTAAGGCTGATGCATGAATCCACCCTCCACCTACTTCCTGAAGATGCACTTTTTTCTTATCCTTCTTTTTTTTTTAGCAGTAACATGAAATTTCATTAAAAAAGAACGAAGGTACAAAAGGAGATGATAAAAATGGGTTCAGGAGTAATGAACCCTATGAAAAGAAAGGAAAATACAAAGTCGTCACTTTTTTCTTATCCTTAATTTTGAAACTTCTTTTTCTCTGTTTTTTTGGTGAGGGAATATGATTTGTAGTATCTTATCCTTAATTTTGGAACTTAATTTTCTCTGTTTTTATGGTGAGGGAATATGATTTGTAGTAGCTTCTTTCTAGCGGATCACATACTCTAGACCATGGTGTTTTGGTATACCCCCTTACGTTTCTTACCTGAAATGGTGGAGCAGAAAATTATCCTCTTAAAGTAAGTTCTACTGATCATTCTTTGTCAGCAGCAGTGTATTAGAAAATCCAATTGTGTATATGACAGCATGAGACATTATGATGAAATTTTGCTTCTATAACAGTTCCTACCATCATCATCATCAAAGGTGAAATCCTATCTCTATACAACAGTTCCTACTGTTGTTTTTTTTATTGATCATGGGGATTGGTGATTACAATCTCATCTTTAGGCAAGACATGCATTTACTGTTTACAGCATAAGTGGGTAAGTGGTTGTGCATAATTGCTACATAATTCAACAAAATTAGGTGTGGTATGATATTTTATTTAGGCATTGCAAAGCAAGAATTGTTAACATTTCTGTTGAAACATCTCTCTCTCTCTCTTCAAGATCTGTTGACAACAGTATCTTGGGCATTCTTCATAACTTCTTTTTTAGTTGGTGTGCTTCTTGAATGCTTTATTTTTTGTTTTTAATAAATCCCAGCCATTTAAAAAAAATGGGTTGCAGCATTACAATGTCATGGAAATTATTCTCATTTCTTTGTTTTCTCATGTTGCTATTCTGGGGTCTCTCATGCTGCTGTTAGTATGTTTTAAATTAATCAAAATTGAAAAGATCATCCTGCATTCGAGGTGCTGTGCTGTTTCCATTAACACATGAATTGTATGCGTGCTATGAACCAAATTGTCAGGGGGAGGACTTGGACTTCGCTTATGACAGCATATCAACCTTCTCAAGCAGGAGAGATAATCAAGAGGCAGGTTTTGGAAATGAAGAAGGTCTAAATGATATCAGGTTGCAAATTTATCTTATTTCTAGTTTGTTTCTCTCCACCTAGCATGTACTTGCTTACAACTTGTTTATATATATTCTATAATTATTGTTTTGTTTTCTTCATTTATTTATTTTGGGATTTTTCTGGGGGGAAAGGGTGTTGCATGCCTACAACTTATTCCTTATGCAGTTATTATATCAAGGAAACTTAGGTCCTACATGAGACTTCATAAGTCAACCCTTCCGAGGCAAATTTTTATAACACTGAAAATCATGCTGTTCCATTCTAGGATACTTATAGTACATATTAGATAATCTTACCAGATTTTTTTTTGAAAGGTTAGATAATCTTACCAGATGATATTGCCATTCTGTTTGTGTGGTGAAAAGTGCTGCAATGCACTAGGAGAATTATTGCTGATAGTCACACATGATATGTTCTAATTCTCTAATGCTCTAGGTGCACTATGATTTGTATGACATGGTTTCATTGTTAACAATAGGGTTGAGCGGGAAAATTGAACTAAGAAAACCAATCTCAGTATAGGTGTTTCATTGATAATGCTGGAGAGAGAGATGCTCTAGGTGCACTATGATTTACAGTTAAATGGTTTCATTAGCATCAATAGGTGCATTATGATTTACAGTCAAATGGTTTCATTATTATCAATAGGGTTGTGTAAAGATGCTCTAGGTGCATTATGATTTATAGTTAAATGGTTTCCTTATTACCAATAGGTGCACTATGATTTACAGTCAAATGATTTCATTATTATCAATAGGATTGTGTAAAAATAAAACATAGTGCATCTAGAGCATGGATACTCTACGGCCCACAATAGGGTACAAGAAACAACTCAAACTAGAAAGTTTAGAAACAAATAAGCTCGAGAGATTCCTGGCTTTGCTAAGAAATCTACTATCTTTAATTTTGATGGAAGTTGTATGCGAGATATTGGTTTGTTAGGGTATGGAGGGATCATACTTAATAAGTCAGGGTCTATAATTCTTTCCTCTGCTGGTCCAAGTCCTAACGGTTATGTAATTGAGGTGGAATTGTTTGCTTTATGGCGAGGGATTTTGGAGTTGGAGGATTTAGGAGTTTATGTGAGTATTGTATAGGGTGATTCTCAAGTAGTTGTACGGTGAGCGTTGGGTTCCCAATGTCGGTGGATTTTCTTGGATAAAATTGAAAGGATTCGATATATTATTGCTTCCTTTGATTTTAAGGTTGCTTGGGCTCCTCGATCAGCTAATTCGGCTGTAGATGATATGGCTCGTTAGGGGTTGACTCTAGTTTCAGAAGTTGTAAATAAATTCTTGTAATTATGGGGAGGGATTGTGTTTTTCTGTTTTGGTAGGCTTTTTGTGGCCTGCTTTCTTGTATCTCTTGTTCGTCTCTTATGGGTTTTTTTCGCCTGCTTTCTTGTATCTCTTGTTCGTCTCTTATGGGTTTTTTTCTTTTGAAATGGTTCATATATTCATAGAAGAAGAGCACCAGAGGTGTAAATACATAGAGTGAAAACAAAAAACAACAAGCGAACCACTCGCATAGGGCCAACAGGATGGCACCCAAACTAAACAAAAAAAGGTCAAGTGAGGTCTGCGCATTCTTTCCAAGCACGCAAAATGTCTGACATAGAGATGTTCCTAGATTCTTGGAGGTAGGCAGCTCACGACGCACACTTGGTGAGGCTACTTCTTGCAACCACGGCACTAGATTCCGCTGTACCATTTGAACACCCTGTTATTACGTGCCCATCACAGGCTCCACATAGTTTTCCTTTGTCTTTTATTTATTTTTCTCTTTTTGTTTTTTCTTTTCTTTTTGTTTTGTAATTTTTTTTGTTTTTACCATTCAAATATATATAATAATTAAAATGACAATTTAATTATTTTATTTTATTTTAAAAAATAAAAATAATTTCATTTCATTTCATTTTGGATAATTTAATTATTTAATAGTTCCACAATAATCTATCTAATTATTCAGGCATTCGAAGTTCACCTTCTAATATAGCCCGTCATTACATCCAAAATTTTAGATTTTGCAACTTCTAAACTTTTCCTTCTCAAATTACCAAATATGAAATGAAATATCGTGGTCACATTACAAATTTTTGAAAAAATGTTAAACTTAAATAAAAATTGAATTTGGATTTAAATCTTCGATCTATGAAATGAAATATTTTTGTTGGATTAATATTGGAACATAAAAGTTGGATTATTAATTTTTGGTATTTATAATTGTTTTTGTGAGAACAAGAATATTCTTTTATGAAAATATAATCTTGTCTTTTATTATGTGTTTTATATTTATATATTTTTATAGTTATTTATATTTTATTATCTATTAATTTATTTCATAATTATTTAATAGTTAATTTGATATTATTTATAATATTATATTGATGGCACAGGTTTGACCAAATTCATGGACATTTTTATTTAACTTTGAATTTGCATAAAATGAAGAAGGTGCACCTTAGCTCTGAGACTTATATTATATTTGGGACAATATTTGAATAATGTGAGTCTGAGACTTATATTATATTTGGGACAATATTTGAATAATGTGGGTCTGAGACTTATATTATATTTGGGACAATATTTGAATAATGTGGGACTTATATTAAGTTATTATTATATAAGTGGTTGGGACTTGTAATAAGTTATATCATCATATAAGTCCTAGTCCCAGACATATTATTATATTTTTGATAAACTTCTTATTTTGACGGTATTATTGGAGGATGTATATTGGACTGTTGGATTAGATTGTGAGATCCTAGATTATGAGAGCCTTCTGTTGGAATGATATTGGAACATGGATGTTGGATTAGTAATTTTTTATATTTATAATTGTATTTGTGTGAACAAGATTTTTTTTTTTTTTAATGAAAAATATTTTTTATGAATATTTAATAATATTTATAATATTATATTGATGGGCATGGTTTTGACTGAGTTTGACCATGGTTGAACCTTATTTGACCTAAGGGTTTAGGGTCCTTCCTCGCAGATAGTTAGATTAGATAGTCTGGTTCTGATAACATTGCTTCATATTAAGTCACTCTTATACACCACGTATGTCTTTTGATAATTTGTTCATATTAAGATGCATTTCTTATTATCTATAGGAAGGCAACTATGGAATACAAAAAGGAAGCTTCAGAGTTACAAAAACAACTTAGACGTTTGCAATCTCAGTTTGATTTGCTTGCGGGCCAAGCTTCTGCTTTGATCCAAGGAAGGAAGGCACGGGGAGCAGCAACATCTACGATTAGTGATCAGCTTAGTTTAGTGGAGGAGAAGCTTTCTGAAAGGAATTTAGAGGTGCAGTAGTTCTTTGTTACTGAAGGATTTATTAATATATAGCCATTATTATAATGCATTTGTAAATTTAAGTAATGGTTGGATGTGAGCTTAGCCAAAAATATGTGCAATCAGCACATATGAGATCTGAATAGCTTGCAATAGGCAACTCCAAGCTATGAGGTTATCCTAATCTTTTATAATTTGATCTTTGTACTATCTAAATCCACGTTGTTGATTGAGGTATTACCCAATAAAGGTTGGAAGGTCTATTCTTTACTGTAAGTCCTTTGGTTGTGCTGGTTTGCTTTTAAATCCTTGCATCTGTTTTATTCCATTGTCCTATTTGACAGGTGGAAATCTTTAACCTCCATTGTTTTATTTTTATTAGGGATGAGAAGAGTGAAAGATGACTCCATTTAGTGAGGAATTTTACCATGAGCATAAACTCGTTGAAGAAGGCCAAAATATCAAACTTTCGAATCATCCCAAAATGCTTGAAGAAGGGGATATAACATTCATATCAATAAAATTGTTATCATTAAAAGAAAAATAAAAGAAAAGAAAGAGGAGATGGGAAATCCATTTTGCCTTGGGGATTTTCCCCAAACCTACTAAAGCCAACAACTTTAACTTCATCCTTTGTGAATGAGTCTCAAGAAGATTTGCATGAGTCCCCTCAATATGATTTAATTCGAAGTTCTCCAGAATAGGACACTGGTAGGAGGTTCCAAGAAAGAAAATGTGTGTAAAAGTTCAAGATCTCTTTTTGAATAGCACCCCTATTATCAGTGTTGTCCATTAAGAGTTAGTATTTTATATCTTTTCTATGTCCCACTTGTGATGAGATGATGAACAGTAGGGTTGGTTTTAACACCTTTCTATGCCTTCAACGTAGAAAATAAGAACTCCGCAAGATCTGACTTGAATTAAGTAGAAATTAAAACGAAAGGTCGCCACTTGATCACTCACCCCGGTTGTACAGGCAGACGGAGCTTCGAATGGATGAACCATAACTCCAAAATTCTCACCGGAATAATGGAATAAGGTCAAAAACTTCCTTTGGTGAAAATTAATTCCATGCAATAATCACCAAAGAAAATAAGCATTATAGAATTTTTAGAATTGAATTACTTGATTCAATTCAAAGAACTAGAATAAAATCCATCTAAGAACAAGAACTAGAATTCAACTAGAAGAGAACTGGAAGACTAAAGAAAAACACTCACCATAAAGGAGAGAACTCAATCTTGCACAAAGCAAGAAGAATTGAATTGAACTTGGGATGTCCTATGTGCATGCCCAAGGACTCTATTTATAAGAAAATTTTACAAAATAATTACAATAAATGCCATTCTTAGATGTATGACGTGTGCCACCTACTTAAATTCAAATGCATCTCATCCATTGATTACAAATAACCGTAACCTCACCTTCTAGATCATTTGTTCTTGGCTAGAACCCATTGGTATGACATAAGCATTTAGGATTTGTGATGCAGGCCCGGGACGAATTTCTACATTTTTCCTAAGTGTGCCAGGACAATGGATCCAATTGACGTTCCCATCAATGGATTCCACGCAGCCAATTGAATATTTACGAAAGGGTTCTACCTTGCCATGAGTTGATGAACGAAGCCCGTGACGACAAACGACCAGGGAATTAAGTGTGCTTATTGGAATTTAGATTAATGTCTCTTTTAATTGAATGCAATTAAAAGAGATTAAATAAAATTGAATTGAAATCCTTAATCTAAAAACCAATAAGACACCGCATTAATTAAAAAGGACACTACGTTAATTAAAAAATCCATGGTACGTACTTGTTTAGGTTGAAGTTCGGGGCCTTAGCTTGAAGAAGCCTTGCAAACTTTCACTCACCCTTGAGTCGAATTTGATCTCCAAAAATTAATATATTGAATTGCTTTAAATTCGAAAATACAAGGCTTTAAATAAGAAAACTAAGTCTAAAAACTTCCAATCCAATGCCTTGGTCGAGCACACCAAGTTGGAATGAAAATGGAGGTAGATACAAAAATAAAAAGGAATTCACAAGGATTGGATTCTCAATTGTAACAATCCTTGTGCTTACAATTCAACCAATAAAAATCCATCTAAATGCCAACATGGCTTATTTAATGGCTAGGATGTTAGAAAACCATGACTTTATAACATTCTTGAGGTAGAACTTACTCTCAAAAGCTGGTTGTTGAGAGAATAGTGCCTCAAGTGTTATATGGAATCATTGGTTTCTCAAATTAACCGATGTGGAACTTTTGTCACTTTCACACCCACCCTAATGTGCAGTTGCGCTCTGCGGCTGCACGTGGGAACTTCATGCCCACCCCCACGTGCATCTTGACCCTATAGCTGCACATGGAACCTACTTTGATGCCATGTTAGAAAACCATGACTTGATAACATTCTTGAGGTAGAACTCACTCTCAAAAGGTAGTTGTTGAGAGAATGGTGCCTCAATTGTTATATGGAGTCATTGGTTTATCAAATTAACCGATGTGGGACTATTGTCACTTTCACATAGGTTTAATTCTAAAGAAACACAGATTAAAAATAGAATGAAAATCAATCCCAAAAGCATGGACACACCCAAGGTGTCTAGGTCAACTTTCTAAAATGGCTCACACGACATTCCATGTCAGGGATTGTTTCTTTAGATAGTTTTGCACCTCTGGACGAGAAAAATCATAACTTGAGCTACGTAACTCGGATTTTGCCAATCTTGGGCTCGTTGGAAAGCTTTTTGAATAAGTTATGCACGTTTAAAATTTCATCCAATTCCGAGATCATTTGATACCCGAAAAGTGCTCTGCAAGTTAGTGTTGTTTCCAACCATCCGATTTTGAAGTGAGCTTGGATTTGGACGGTCCACAATGCTTTGAAGGAGAGGATTTAGGGTTGTGGGCGACTAGGAGAAAATTGGAGGAGTTTTCTTAAGGATTTTAGGCTTTGTCTTAGGTTGGGTAGGATGGGATTTAATTGGGTCCAACCTAAGCTTAATTGGGTCACTCAGGGATATTTGGGCCATTGGACTTGTGGTAGTCATTGGGACCGGGTTATTGGATGGAGTCCAATGGTGGTTACCACAATCAAATGGGCCATGAAAGCCAGAGCAATTTCCTTGACGTGATTGAGGTCCATTGATGAATCCACTGAATGTGAATCACAGGGCTTGGTGCCCTCATCAATTTGTCTTATTCTCTTTGCTTGGGCTTGATGCCTTTCTATGTCTTGTTCATTTAAGTCGACATCGTTTTCAGTATCTTCTTTCCTCATCTCATAAAAGTTACCATTTTTAAAAATAATGTGTTCAGTTGTGCTAGGATTAGGAAAATTTCTTCTGCCCAGTATATAGTATCCATATTTAAGAATTTGTAGCACAATTGGTAATGGCTCATTGTCACAACTTAGAATGTTGTGGGTTCAAGTCCCATGGATATCAGATAGGCAGTCTGCCCATGGAAACAATTTGTCAAACTCAAATGTAAAAGCCGATATTAGATTGATAGCATAAATGTCTTAGATGATGATGATGATTTACGTATATATTTATGTATGAATAGAAGCCCTAAGGCATAGTTCTTTGATGTTTATTGAGAAGAACTTCGTGTAAAACCCTTTAGAGTTTGTTTCTGATCAGTGTATAGGGTTCCGAAAGCTTTGGGGTTTTTGAATTTTCATATGCTGGGGATATGTGTTTTCAGCACCAGTGAATCTGATAACACGTTTTTATCCTCTTAAGCCTCTTTTCTCTTCTTTTTGGATTTAACCTTTAGAGAGGGTCCAAATAAGCCCAAATCAATCGAAAACCACGTCAATGATTGTGTGGAGAATGAGGGTGTTTGTTTCAACTAGTATATGCATTTCTGTACTAACCATATGATGATTCCATGTTTTCTTTGTTGAATTTCTTTTTTCTTTATCTGGAAGATAAAATGAAATTCTTTTATCCTTGTTTTTCCCCTCTCTTGGACATCAATGCAGTTGTTTGACTTGTTTCTCTGCATTTTAGATGAATGCAGTTCTGGGAAAAATTGCTTCAACTGCACAGGAGCTGGCTCACTATCACTCGGGGGATGGTATTTTTCCTTTTTATGTTATTTGTATAGCTGTGGCACCAAGTTCCAGCTTTTATTTGCATGAATACTTCAATAGCTTTAGCTTTCATAATCTTCCTCTTTTTTGTTGTAGTAGTTAATTTTTGGTATCTGACTGTTTTTCCTTTGAATTAAGAAGACTAATGTTACTTTTATGAAGCATTCTTCATCAAACTTTTGATGGCCTTCAATAAAACCTGGCTTTGCAGAGGATGGCATCTACTTAGCTTATTCTGACTTCCATTCATACTTGCTTGGAGATTCAGCTTGCACAAAAGAGATAAACCAGTGGTTCAAGAAGCAATTTGAAACGGTATTTTGTTACAGAAATTTTATTTTGAAAGTAATGGCAGAATTTTATTAAGAGAAACTGAAATGCAATTACAGAAAGAAAAAGAAAATAGTAGTGGCATTGATTTGATATATGTATTTCTATCGATATTCTTCTTTATTAATTTATTGGCCTCTTCATTAGCATTGTTTCCTATCTTGTTGAAAGATACCGATGATGAATTGACATTTTTCCTCATCTCTGAAGCGACATATGCTAGCTTTCTTGGTTCCTATTAGAAACCCTACTGATTGCATTTCCTGAATCCTCTTTCAACTATTCACTAGTATTTTGTGGCAGAGTTGCACCTTTGTGATATCTACTTCCTCTTAAAATGCAAATCATATTCTTCATCAATGTGGGAATGGCATAATATGACTTAATCTGTGGACAACTCTTGAGACTATTAGGATCTGTTTGCAGAGTAGTGGCTTTGTTCATTCTGTTGAAACAGAATGCTAGGGGTCTGGTTCACACTCCCAGGTTTGAATGGACTCTGTACCCTCTGCTTCTGGTGCAACTGAGGGTATTAACAGGGATGATCTTTGTGATCTTAGGTGTTTGTTCAACAGGCAAGGTGAGGAAGAGAAGAGGAAGAGCAGATAAGATGACTGATTAGCGATAAATGAGCTAAGCATGCATGGTGGGTGGTTTTCCTGATAGCTTGACATCTAATACTGAATGGATGCCAAATTCTGGTTCCCATGCTGAGGCTCTGAGAGGACAGATGAGCTCAGCAGGAAGGGAAATGAGCGATGGAGGATTTGATCCCTTCAATACATTGGTGCTTAATGGATCTGATCTGTGAAGAAATTATGAGTGACTGAAAAGTAGTGGGCACTCGGCAGTGAGAGATTAGTAGCTAAGATTAATCTTTGGTGGAGTCTTTTAGCTCTGGTGAGTTTCGCAAAAGGAGCTTGTGGAAGTTGGGAGGAGATTTTTTCTGCTTTTGACTTCTGGTCCTGTTGAGGAGGTCAATCACTTAGAGAAAGGGGAGATTTTCTACTGGAGTGATTGGTTCATCTCCTTGGGAAGATGGTGGCTGGTTGCCTATGTTAGTACAGTTTATCATCCTCATTGCTAAAATCCCATCTATTTGGGATCGGTGCCTATGTTAGTACAGTTGTAGACTATAATTTTAAGTATAGCTTAGGACCACTGTATTCTTTATTAGTTGACGTTCCCTTTTTGCAAATTATTGTACAAACCGTGTGTAGAACCTGTAGATGGAGGCTGCTGTTCTTTATGAGAATGACATACAAAGCAATACGGTCATTCTTTCTTCATTACTAATATTATTTCCCTTTCTTCTTTTTCCTTTACATCTTCATCTTCTGCATTCTATATCTCAACAAGACCATGGTCTCTAGAATGCAGAAGATGGAGATATAGAAAAGAGAGAAGACTGGAAAAATAATGGAAATGAAGAAAGAATGAAATGTATTGATTTGTACATAATATGCATACATGACAACAACCTTTATGCACAGGTTCTCCACATGTTTCATACACTGATTTGTAAAAAAGGGAAAGTCAACCAATAAGGTGAAATGTATCTCTTGGGCCACCACCCTCAAGGAGCTTCAGGGCCTCTCGAGATCTTACCTTTTCCAACCCTAGAAGTTGTGTTGGGCTGCCTAATTAGTGCTTTTTTCTCTCCTTTTTGTTTTTGTTTCTTCTGGTGTTTCTTGGCTCACTTGTATTGTTGGTTCCCTCCTTTCTTGGAGGTGTCTTTGTATCTTTCTGAGCACTTCTTGTACCCTTTAGTCTTCTAGTTACCATTTTAAAAAAGCTAATAAAGAATATGGTGGTCCTGGGAGGTTATTATCGGTTCTAGGCAATAGTACATTGCTATCGCTGAATACTGGCCCTTCTCTTCCCCCACTATTCACCCAGGGAACTGGATCTCAGGCAATAACTGATGGTGATTACCAAGAGTATCGAGAGCCTCACGAGGAGGAGGGGATAAAGGTGTTGCAGAGAAGGGGAATTGAGTGTAAGGAAGCTGTAAGATGCAAAAGCTAGCAACAATTATGGGTTTACAGTTTCAATACTAGGACAAGGCATGGGTGGCGTTGAAATGGCTGGAGGAATTTGGAGCCTATTCTCAAACAATCTTGGGAGAAGGGACAACAGGTTGCTAGCAATTTATGTCATTTTTTTAAATAGCTCCCCAGACTGAGGAGTTTAGGAGTTAAAAAAGGGGGATAAGAGGAGCATGGAGAAGAGGAAAAGAGGCATAAGAGAGAGGGGGTCAGCTGAAGGTAGGGGTTGGTGTGCATTTTGGGTGCTAATGAAGACTCTTTTGGGCTGCCTTTTCCCCCCTTGGTTCTAACTATTAGGGTGAAGTATTGTTCATTGAGGGCCCTCTTTTTTCCTTTTGGGGAAATTCTGATTTGCATGGGGAGCCAATTGAGGAATTTTGGGCATCCCTGATTGGGGGTGGGGAAGGATTATTTTGGGCTTCGTCCTTCTATACTGTACCTCATTTTTTATTTCTTTTAATACAAATTGTTTACTTCTGCCAAAAAAAAAAAAAAACCAATTTAGGCGAGTAATAAAATTGAGTAAAAGGATATCCTATCATCCATTTTCTATCAGCTTATGCATACAACTTGAAAAAAATAGTACTTTAGATGACAATCCCTAATAAATTCCTCAGTATGTGATTGATCACAACTCTCTATACTTTCGCCATTGTATGTTGGTTACTTGCAAGCTAGCTGTGTATACTGGAAATCAGATTATTTTGTGGAACTTATTTGGAATATTGCTGTACTTTTTTTTTTTGGTTTTATTTTCAAAAATATCAGTTGACTCATCCACTTCCCGATCTTGTTGTTTTGATGGTGTTCTGTTTGTAATTAGGGTCCTTTTCGGCTTGTTGCTGAGGAGGGTAAATCTAAATGTTCATGGGTGAGTCTTGACGACATCACAAATTGCTTTACAAGAGGTATTTCTTTCTTTGCTTGCACGTTTTCATCAGTCAGTCTTATTCTGCAGGCTCTTTAGAGGTTTCAAGTGAATGTACGTGTCTGTTTTGTGGGTTCAGCTGGAACACACACGCACACGTCTTCTGGCTAGATAAGCTTTGAGGAATCATTTATGCTAATTATTTTTTATAGCAACAACATTTAAAATCCTAATACTTAAAATGATAATACCTGGCCACATCGACAAGAGTAGCAAAGAGCTTCTTGTCGCAAACATAAAAGGTTTTAGGTTGTCTCAAGTTCGACTCCTCCCAGGGTAATCCAATACATGAGGCTTGCGGCGGATTCATGTATATTGGGATTAATCTCACCTCCATGTGGGACGGGATACCCATCTTATTAAAAAAAGGTTTTATTTTTGACTCATGTCACCGTCTCCACACACACACCCAAATACGAAAAAAATTGCGACCCCATCTTAAAAAATAGAACGAGAATTGCTGGCCTACAATCTAAGAAGGTTGATTTACTCATGAGATTAATTGAGTTCACATGCCTATCTCTTCTATTTCTTCCTTTCAACCATAGTAGTTTTTTGAAAATTTAAAATTACATATACTAATGTTTAGGAGGAAAGAGATTTATTGACGTAGTGTTTTACATTTCTTTTTTCACACAAATACAGGAGATTCAGAAAAGTCTCAACGTCATCGTATAACTGAGTTGCAGCGGCTTCGTTCTATGTAATTTTTTTTTCAACCATACACAATTTTGTCTTTTTATGTTCCTTTTTACTTGTTCATTATGCCATGTAGGTTGTACTATGGAATTTTTGTATTGGTTTATTCTTCATTTCTTTTAAAAAATAATGATTTGAACTTTTGTTGTGCGAAGTGAAACATGATAAATATTGCTGTGTAACTTTAATAAGTTAAAAATAGATAGAAACAAAGGAAGTAGAAATCAAGATAACATGCATTTCATCACAGTGGTTACTCCATCAGATTGAAGGCTTTTGTTTGGGAATTTAAGAATGCCTCTTTTTTTTTCAAAATAATGATTGCATAGTAATGAGTGTCTTCTCTTTCCTTTCTGGGTTTAGTTGCACCACTTTGTAAACTGGGCTCTTTCTACCAAACCATTAATTTGGGGACCCTCTTATACGTGTTTATTTTAGTGTAGTATAACATAGTGCAGTTAGTGTAGCGCATCCCACTATCGGATCCTTGGTGTGAGATCTACATACATCATTATCATGTTAGTCCTCATCCACTATGCCAAGCCTTCACTCAGTGCCCAGTGAATTTGGAACAGTCCAGTGTAAACTGAAAAGTGATGATACTTACCTCCGTAATGAAACAACAAAAGTGTGATATCTAAGTGGTCAACGTTTTCCACCTCTCTCAAGCAAAGACAGCAGCTGTAACTAAAAGTGAGCCCTACTTTGCAAGTGACCCATGGTCAGAACTTATCATGCTGGTCAACCAACTGAACTTGATAAATCTTGGAGGGGCTTTCAATTTCCATATCTTTGGGTCAACCTCTGGGAAGAGTTACACTAAGAAAGAAGGAACTGACAAATAACCACTCTTATCCAATGTTCTGAAAATTGAAATCGTATGTAAATTGTTTTAGTCATCAAACCATATTGAATCGCAAATTGTATTGTAAATCTAAGATTTTTTTATGATTTTCTCAAAAAGGGTAAAATCTTTTAAAAAGTAAAAAAATAAGTTCTTCACATTCTATGCACTTCTTATTCAAAACATTATTTGTAAAATGATGATAGTATTGTATATATAACTTTGTTGTCATTTATGTAAACATTGTTTAAGATTACGAAAATAAATTTATGTATGTGGCTTGCTAATTACATTTGATCATGGAGATTATAAGACTAATGTTTTAAACATTGACTTAAGTCCAAGTGGAAAAATCTTGTTTTGGAAAAACTAACATTTAAATAAGAGATGTAGTAAGGTTGTTAAAAAAATTGTATCGTATCACAAGATCCAAATAATAAATCATAAGATTTTAAGAACTATTCTCTTATCATGAATCCATATGCAGTAATCATCTCAATGACCTGGCACACACACTTCATATGGCACTTCCATTAGTTTTTTTGCCTCCATTATTTCACTGACAATATATATATATATTTTAGGCGGAACTAGCAAATGCCTTGGCATTTTTGGCGCTGGCACAAGGTTCCCATGTGGGACCTACTTAATATTAAATCCTATCTGTTAAAATTATTTTTTTCTTTTTTGAAACTTAGATCCAACCTTACCTATCAAAAAAAAAAAACTTAGATCCAACCTTTTATAATTTTCATTTGATGCATTTCACCGTTGGATTAAACATGATAGGTCAAAATATTTATCCAATGGTTCATTTTTAATCTTAATAGATCAAGGGCTAATATGATTCAATAGAGCCCATTTTTGACAGTATGATATCCCTCATGATAATCTATCCATCCATGTAAGTTTTGTGATCATCAGATTGGGCCCACTATCTGACACAACTTATTAGAACACCTGGGCTTTTCAACCTGGATGTCTGCCAGTCCTATATATATTTTCCCGCATTGCATCAGTCCTTGGAACTGACAGGCAATTGTTTTGAAAATAGGGGTTTTCAAATAAAACATGGTTTTACTTGTTCAGGAATACTGGTTTTAACAGGGATTGTAAGTTTTACTTTTAAAAAGGAGGGTGTTCCCTTTGTATTCAAGTAACTAATCACAGAGGTTAATTATTCAGAAATGAATAAATGATCAGGGAAATGAAAATAAGTCCATGGAAAGCTTCAAATTTGGAAGAAAATTTCTTCTCTTTGACATTCTATTCCCTTTCTTTTTTTGTCATGTTAAGGGAGGTGTTAATGTGATTGTGGATTCTTAACAAAATGGTTAGAGTGAGAATTTATTTATTTTGCATGGTTTGGATATGTGACATTTTTTTTCAAGAATTTTGAGATATACATGTAGATAGTACAATGAGTATAAATATCTTACACAGTGCAGACTTGCAGATTATCTTTGTAAATTTTTTCTCTTGGTTTAGAAAATATGAAATTTAATGTACATATTCTTTTCTTTTAAGGCAATGATGTTCTGTTTATGTACATGTTCTTGGATTTTTTTCTGTAATGTTTGAATATCTTGTAATGTGCTATGCATTCTTCAATGCTTGAACAGATTTGGAACAAGTGAGAGACAGTGGGTAGAAGCTCAAGTTGAGCATGCTAAGCAGCAAGCTATCCTCTCGGCACTTAAATCTCAAGTTTCATCTGATGAAGCTCACGTTCATCTTGATCTTCATTCTCTTAGGTATCTCTCTTCCTTCTTTTCATCCTCTTATTTATTAGCCTTTCAGAATGCCATATTCTTCGTTTATTGCAAGATAGTTTTTTTAATACTTTTAATTCTTTGAATTTTTTAAGGATCGTTAACATCTATATTTCCAGCAAAGTGAGTGGCCAAATCAATCTTCTCTAATCTCAATATGATATGTCCAATAGTGCTGTTCATACTGATTTGGCATTTGGTACTGCTCTGTTTACTGTGTGGCTTCATTGGTCTAATTCATAATTAAAGGAAAAAGTAATTACAACTGCTATAGTAGTTATCTGAAACCCCTTTTTTTGAAGTAGTCTTTGAACATTGTTATAATAAAACAATTATCGGTTGCCCTGTGTTCACAGGTGAAAATGAAATTGTGTACAAAAAGGCACTGGAAGATAAATTTGGTGCATGGAAAGCTAAAGTTTCTTGAATTGGATTCTTGTTAAACATTATCATTATCATCATCATAAGCTATAATCCAATCTTATCTGCGATCAGCTTTTCGAGTTTTATTTCTGCATTTGACCTTGTTGTAACATACCCAGTTAACTAATTAAATTCATTCAAACAAAAGACATGCATAAACAAAATACTAATATTCTTAATCCATAGTTACATTACTAATAGGTGTTTACTCTCTTTAATATGTTTGCTCAAGGTAGTTTCATGTCAATATGCTCAGCTTGCTGATGATCTGTTGTAACCCTCATCTTTTTCTTTTTTCTTTGAGAAGGTAATGAGAGTAAAATATTGTATTAATCACCAAAAGATTACCGTGGGATAGATATACATTGATTCTTATAGAATAAAAACTTATCGAGAATAGAAACAAAAGAAGATTACATCACAAGAAATCCAAGAAGGGGTTTGTCTTTCCACCCCTTCCTGTCGTTACTTGTAACCCATCCCATATTTTTTGAGTAAATATTAGCAAATTGGCCTTTCCACTTGATGTATGGTGTAGAGATGAGGCTTTGGTCATCATCATTGGCCCTTCCACTTGATGTATGGTGTAGAGATGAGGGTTCGGTCGTCTTCATCATCATTTAAGGTTTGATTTTGTGATATTGGAAAAATAGAAATGAACTCAAGAAGGGCCCTCACCTACAGAATGCCTGCCAAAAGCTATGCCAACTAACCACAGAAATGTCAACCACAAAAGCCATCTTTACAAACCTCCACCACCGGCATCAACACACACACACACCCCCCACACACACACACAAAAGAGGGGAAAAAAGGACCCTTACTTGACTGTTATCCATTTTCAACATTTACATCTACAAGCTTTCCTTCATTTTTGGCAAGCTTACTAGCCTCATTAGCTAAGGAAAGTATTTGATCATTCAGCAGGGCTCTTCAATCAATTTGACATAGGAATCTCCATGGGCTTGTAACTCATCACCTTCTTTCATTGGTTGGTGACATCAGCAATAATTGTTGCTGTCAAACAATAGCTTCTCTCGTTGGTTTAGTTTTGTGAGGGAGTACTCTATATGCCTGTATAGGAGAAAGGCTTATTTATATATACTAGAATATGGTCTTGCAAAAATCACCTTGATTGGATCGCTTGAGTAATGCTTTTTAAGCCTACAGAATTTTGATCACTTAAGTTTTTTTGTATGCCTTGAGCATTTGTGGCCTTTAAGATCAGGTTTGATTGATCCAATCAATGTGATTTTTGGTGAGCTATACATTTGGGCATGAACCCTTTTAGTGAACCCAGCACCGCCGTTGGCGGGCCCCACCTTCATAGTATGTGGAAGGGATAAGCCCATGCAAAGGTCAGCATTTGGTCACTCATTGTAGATGCTTGTGTTATGACATTGCTCAACATAATTTTTTATTGACATCTTCCATCTTATGCAATTATAACTTGTTTTTTAAGGATCGCAGTACCATTTTTATATAAACTTTTAACTTCTTTTAACAATTTTGCCATATACTTTGTATGAATGATACTGTTTTTAACTTTCATCACTTTTTCCATATACTTTATATGAATTGCACTGTAAAAATTGCCATCAAGCAGGAGGAAACACTCTGAATTTGCAGTGGAACTTTCAAATCTATACCGGAAAGAGCAGAGGTTGTTATCTGAGGTTTGTACTTATAAATTATTCTTTCTGCAATTGCAAGTTGCATTGAACTAATTTTAACTATGCTAACTACTACTAGTACTACTATTGAAGCAGTAAAACTTCTTTATTCGACAATAGTACATATATATTATAAGAGGACTAGACTATAAAATCATAGGATAATATCACCCACACAAATGGATGTCCATTAGAAGAAACCTATTAAAGTAACTTGTCCTTCTACTCCCACTTTTTCCCAGAACTCCGCTACACATTTGTTCCTTTCTTCTTTATGTATTTAAAATTCACTTCCAGTCTTCATGTAATTCATTTACATTCTGTGCCACTGGAATCAGTCTATAAGGTGCTTTTCACTTACTTTAAATTCCATGGACTGTTGAGCTCCATATTTGGATTATACGAATATCACTTAAGATCATTTATTATCTCTCTGATATGATTACCAAAGAAATGAAACTTTTGACCATGACAATTAAATATTATGTTATCTTCGCCATGTTTCCATATCTGTTTGTATGTATGTTGTATGTATATGTGTTTATTATGCATATGTATATGTATTAAGCAATACAAGTTTGGATATGAGGCTTTCTGACTTATGTCCAAATATCTACAACAAATCTATACACAACTACAGAAAGAAATCTGATATACAGATCTACACTTTAAATCCACAAACTGTCCAGAAATGGCAGAAGCTAGA
Organism: Chimonanthus praecox; assembly: GCA_022113865.1. NCBI lineage: Eukaryota > Viridiplantae > Streptophyta > Magnoliopsida > Laurales > Calycanthaceae > Chimonanthus > Chimonanthus praecox. Next base: position 11,220,496 of record CM039086.1, on the reverse strand, counting down.
AGATATCAAGTCAAAACTAACATAAAATCAAGCAACATCATGGAAGATCTATGAACGATGCTTTTGTGGTTCAAGCTACATATGTAACAGAAGATTCCAACTAGTGGATGAGTTTTCTACTGCAAAGGGAGAATGGCAAAAGACCTATTGCACCCAATAGATGAGGACCATGTTGTGTCGATGGCCTATCGACCCTTGAGAGGTCCAATTGACACAAGTATTGGAGTTTTTCTAATTGAATTCATGAGAATCGAAACCGTACTCAGGATTAGGGTCCTTGGGTTTTTTTCACTCAATTAGATATCGTCCTATTTCATTTTTCAAAAAAAAAAAAGGACATGGTCCTATTAGTTCTTTATCATCGTCATTTAAGTCATTTATCCCGTTGAATTTTATATTTTCCATGGGCTAAGCCTATCTGACACCCATCTGACTTGAGCCCACAATCTTTGGCCTATAACAACAAGCCCTTACCAATTGTGCTAGAGGTTTGTGTCACATGGTTCTATTAGTTATAGGAGCCAAAAACCTCCTTTTCAAAAATAAGGAGGTTTTTGGGTCCATAAAAAGGAGGTTTCTGAATCCATAGGCTTGAGTTTTGGGCCTTTTTCAATTTTATTGGATACCAATTGCGAATTTTTATTTATTTTTCCTTATTTTACTTTAATAAAGGGGTAGATGTAGATCATCTATTCGTCACTTGCCCTTTCGCAAGGTACCTGTGGTCAAATTTTGTGAAGCTATTTGACTTCCCCTGGGTCTTTGAGAGAACTTGTGTAATGGTGGTGGAATCGTGGTCTTTATCAAGACTTAGACCAAGGATGAAGGCACCTTGGAACACAGTTCCTGCTGCAGTTCTGTGGACTTTGTGGAAGGAGAGGAACTCTAGAATCTTTGAAGGAAAATCTTGTGAGGTCAAGTAACTCTTTTAGAGGGCGAAGTGGAGTTTATGTGTATGGCTTCTTTTGGGGAAGGAATTCAATGGGCTCAAACCTATTTAGTAGGGCGTTGAAGCCAAGTGTTGCCTGAGTTCCTCCTCAGGGAGGAGTTAAGAAATTCAAGTTGATGGTGCGCCTCGGGGAAAGTCGGGGCCAATAAGAATAGGTGAGGTGCTCAGGGACAACAGAGGTCGGACGTCAGTGGTCTTCACGAAATCGGTAAGGTTGAGAGACTCAAATGAGGTTGAACTCCTCAATATCAGGAGAGCATTGACCATCTGGAGAGTTTGTGGACAAGGTCCGCTAGTGATTGAGGGGTACCCGGCAAATGCAATCAAATGGGCCAAAGGACTAAAGTGTCCACCCTGGAAATTGATTTCCATAATCATGGAAATTAGGGATTTATCTTTAGGAATGGATGTCTCTTTTGTTCAAGTGGGTCGTACAACAAATGGGTTTGCTTATTTCTTTGCTAAACATGGAGTAAACAATCTACTATCAGGGGTGTTCTTTCTTTGAAACATGCAATGCTTGAACATAGATTGGACATATCTTTTAGTGCTTTCTATTTTGTAGTTGATTTGTTTTTCCTTTTTGGTCTAAACCTTTAGGCCATTATCATTTGATGTATTGACTCTTATTGTACTTGCTTTTCTCAATTAATGAAATTTTCTTTGTTATTGCTAAAAAAGGTAATTCTACTATTGCTTATGTTTCAGTAGCTAGGATTACATTTATTTATTGTTTGTGAGGGCCAGATGATGTGGAACCTATTTGGTTACCTCTAGGATGGTAAAGCCACTATTTGTTCATGTTTAATGAAGTGATTCAACAACCTTATTGTGGAAACATGAGATTTCAATCTACAGTTTTTGTTTTCTTAAGGCAAAACCTTTTTGGAGAATATCGTCTGAACTCTTCATATGGGTTTGAACATGGTTTCTCTCTTTAATCTTGTGTTTGTAGATCTAGGCCCTAGAATAGTCAATTTCATGTGCTTTTGTGGGTTCTTCTCCCTACCTTTTTTAGAGCAACAAATATTAATAATAAAAAGATACAAAGAGTGGTGTCAATGGGTCTAAGAGGCATAGAGCCGAATAGAGCTATAAATAAAAGGTCAAAATAAAAAACCAAATAAATCCCTCAATCAGAACAAAAGCACCATTTCCTAAGCAATCTCATAGACAAAGCACACCAGTAGTAATGGAACCCGTTTGCATATCTCCTGACTGCCACACAAGAAATCTCCCTTCCAGAACATAACGCTCTTATTTCTCTTACTGTTGTGATCAGTTTCCATGGGGATCTTTTTAATCCTGCTGCCCACTTAATTGCATTTGTAGAGTCCCATTCAATGATCAATTTTCTCCTTCCCATGAAAGACCAAATGGACAAAGCTTTCTCTTCTGGAGCTGGGACATTTCTGTTTGCGATCGTTCCTATAGCCGGGCAGTTCCTGAGCTTCTATATCCTCCCGAGCATGTTATCTAAGCTGGTAACAAATAAGTAAATAGGTAATAATGATAAGTTTTGCCTGTTTGAATCTCTCCATCCTATGGATTCAGAATAGACTACAGACGTCCTGCCATTCCAATTGTGTAGCACTCCCCCTATACCCGTCAGACCTGGTTTTCTTCTTGTTGCCCCATCAACATGGAATTTATATGTATCCTCTTCAGGGGGGATGCCATGAGATTTGTGCCCTGGATTTCCATGGCCCTCTACTAAGACAACCTTCCCAGGAAGTAAGGAGGTCACCTATTCTAAAACCTCTTAACTCTGCTCCGAACAAAAGCCATGTGTAAAGTCTCCACTTGACTTTCTGAACAAGATCTTTTGTTTCCTTCCATACCGTCCATTGAACAATTGCTGGAATGGTGTTCCAAGCCGCCTCCATCTTGAGATTTGTATGTCGCATATTCCATGAGTGGAAGATACCTTCATAGTTCGATCAAACATCCAAGACACCCCCATCATATCTATAAGGCTTGTCCACAATTTCCTAGCCACATGACATTCATCAAACAAGTGATTTATGTCCTCCATGTGGCCACAAAACTTTCAATGGAGGTCGTCGTCCATCCTAAGTAACCCCCTTCCGTGAAGTGCTGTCAGTACTTTGCCTTTCAGGACACACCACATGAAGGTTTGTACTCTTGGAGGGGCAAGACCTATCCAAGGTCCTCCTTGTTTTATTGATGTAGGGGTGCCTGGATTAGCGCCTTCACCTAGAACTGACCCGAGGAGTCTCCTACCGAAGGCAGATCGTCCTCTTCTTCAACTACCTAGGGAATTCCTTTAGCCTTTGTTGCAATTCCTCTCAACTCTCTTGTTCTAACTCCCTCAAATTTCTGCCAAAGTTCAACTGCCAAGAGATCGGGTTACTAAGCCGTTTATAGCAATCCTTGACTAAGGCTTGTCTATCCCTTGCAATCCTAAAGAGTCTAGGATAAATGTCCTTCAATTGTCTGTCCCCCATCCAACCAGAATTGGGTTCTATTCCCATTTCCCACCATCAGCCTGAGGTTGTCCTAAGCCTTTTTGAGATAATGGTAAAGTGCTATGGCCTTCCATGTTACTCCTTCGAATTTTGGTTAGAAAGGGATTATAGAGATTTTATTGATGCACTAATTGACAAAGTTACAAAGTCTTATGTTATGAGAAACCTACTGTGGTGTTGCTAAATGAAGTGATGGAATTGTAGTTCTTTGGCCAATTGAGATGTAGGGAGCAGCAACTCATGTTTCTCTCTATTGGAATGCCTTTTTTGTTTTCCTAAATATGTTTCATGTTTTTGTCTTCTCCTTTTATAGTGGTTCTCTCTCTTTTATAAGCATATGTGGGGGTGGATATTTCATCTATTCCCAGTTACAATAACTTTCACTTTATAAATAAAAAGGTGCTTGCTTTATGTGATTTTATTGCCATTTATTAATTTTTTTGTTTTCTTATTGTTGTGTTTAATTATTATTTCCTCTTGCTTTTTATTTCTATTTGCAGTGGGTTTTCTAATTTGTACTATTTATTTTGTAGACTATTCCTTCTCTTTGTTGGGAACTTGCCCAACTCCAAGACACATATATATTGCAAGGTATAGGGAGATATTAATAGCCTTTTTTGCTGAGCTAAAGGAAAGCAAGATTTCTATCGAAATTATATTGAATCAATTTCCATTCTTTGAATTTATAGGTGATTATGATTTAAAGGTTATGCGCCAGGAATATTATATTGGTCAACAAAAAACGGTATGTTTAGTTTGATTGTGATTCATCATTGGATTCAATGCATGTCTTACATCAAAATCTTTATTATTCTGTTTTCAGAAAAAATATTTTTTATTTGGAATTGTATAATCATGAGTGATATTTATCAAAAAGAAATAGAGGGAAAGGTTATATTCATGATCTTCTCAATAAACTAAAACATTCATATAAATACAGTACGCGATCAACCTCAAGTGAAAAAGACAACTCATTATCTATTTAATAGACTAAAACAATCATTCAACAAAAGACTTACTGTTGGCCAACATTTAATTTGTCACACAAGTCTTATATTTCATTATTTCACTATTTTGTTTTTTTCTTGCACATTTTACATGACACATTTCATAAATGTCAGTTCACAATATATCAGACATTTTACAGAATTTGTATAGTTCATTACCTCAATGAGTTAGAAAATTTTAGTATTATTGAACTGCAAATTGTTTAGTGTGCATGACAAGGTTTTCGTTTGTACTCCTTTATCTACATTGGGAACAATACATGGGCATGTGGGGTTATTTCTCTTGGAGATCTCTCGCTCGTGTGGTGTATCATTTTGACATTTTAGGAGATCTACTAATACCGTCAAGGATTTCCTAGCTAGGAGGGGAGTGGATGGGAGGGAAACTCTAGTTGATTTTTCGTTGGACTGATTCCTGTATATAGTTCAAGCACTTTTTCTTTTGTAGGGGTTGGCATGCGTCTCAAATGCCAGCCCAACAGTCAAAGATGTGCCTTAAATAAAGAAAATCTATCTTTGTTTCTCTTTTTAAAAGAAAAAAAATCACACCAATAACAAGGGTGGCTTGAGTTTTGTTTTTAAAGAGTTTCGCCTTCCCTCAGGAGATCACAATCCTCTCCTGCACTAAGAAGAAGGGAGGATTGTGAATCGGGGGATGAAGGCCATTTCTTTGTCTGTGATTGTTTTGACGGAGGTAGAGGTTGTGACGGTATTCAGAGACGGGATACAAACAAAGATTACTGCAGTGTCCTGTGGGATACCGGGAAGCTAGAAGGGAAGGCTGATTGCAATAGTGAGGGACATGAAGCCTCAACAAAGAACGAGAGAGGTAACACAAATGTTGTTTGCCGTGTTGGGGTCTCAATCCTGGCTGCAACATGGAGGATGTCAGAAAAATCTTGTTTGTAGGAAGCAGAATGGGGATAAAATTTTTGAATTTAAAATCAGATGAAGATGCGTTGCGGTGGATCGATGAACGTGATCGTTTACCGCTGGAATCGAGAAATTCAAAGAAATCGAATGAGGCTTAGGGACTAGAACTTCCAAATTCCTGAGTGTGTACAGTTCCAGGAGAAAGGAGACGAGGAGCAACAATAGGTATCCAAATGAAGATAATCTCTTGAAATGTAAGAGGTCTCAGCCTTAGATTAAAAAGTAGTGGTACACGTAGGATCTTTAGGAGATACAGGGCTGATATTGCATTCATTCAGGAGACTAACAGAGGGGATATTTCCAGCAGAGATATCAGAGAAATATGGGGAGCTAGATCAGCCAATTAGAGTTTCAAACCTTCAATTCAGGTGGATTACTCATCATCTGGAGACAGGAGGTGTATGATGGGTTGTTTCTAAACTTGATGGGTCGTTCTTAGGTTCTAGATTGTACTGTGGGGGAGCTATTTTTGGATTGGATTTGGGACCATTTGTAGCCAGACGGGGGGTGGCTTGGAAGCTAATCCCAGTGGTTGTCTTTTGGTCGATATGTAAGGAGAAGAACATGAGGATATTTGATAGGAAAGAGGGAGGGATTGGGGATGTAACGACCCGTCTCGCTAGCACAATATTGTCCGCTTTGGGCTTCACATGGACCCGCACGACTTTGCTTTGACGAACTAACCCACTGTTGCTCCCAAAAAGCCTTGTGCTAGAAGGAGGAATGCTACCACTTATATACCAGAGAATTTTCAATGCAACTAGCAATGTGGGACTTTGTGGGACGGGGTATTACAATCTACCCCCTTTAATGTCTGAGCCGTCCTTGGCTCTGCACACACGACAACCAAGCCCACACCCTCAGGTAGAGAGTTGAACCATGATCTGATAGCATTTGTAAAGATCTGTCCCGCTAGCACAATATTGTCCGCTTTGGGCCTACACACTAGCCTACACGGCTTTGCCACTGTTGCTCCCACAAGGCCCGTGCGGGCTCGTGTGTAGGCCCGTCCCACAAAGTCCCACATTGCTAATTGCATTGAAAATTCTCTGGTATATAAGTGGTAGCCTTCCTCCTTCTAGCATAAGGCCTTTTGGGAGCAACAGTGGGTTAGATCGCCAAAGCAAAATAGTGCGGGTCCGTGTGAGGCCCAAAGCGGACAATATTGTGCTAGCGGGACGGGTCGTTACAAGGGTGGTATTTGAAAGGGCTAAGTGGAATCTAGTGTATTGACTCTCTCTGTAAGGATTTCTCACGGTATGTTATGGAGGACTTTTATATGTCGTGGGAAGGGTGCATGAAAGGGGGTAGGAGAAGCAGAAAACAAAATGTGGATTGGAAAAAACCGGATTTAGGCTTTTGTAAGTTTAATGTCGATGGGCAAGTAGGGGTAAATGGGGCCTGGGTGGGATTGGAGGAGCGCTTCATGATGGTGTGGTAGGTTGTTGGTAGCTTTCTTAGAACCCGCATGGGTCATGGATTCAAATGAAGCACAATTGAGAGCAATTAGGAGAACTCTTCAAATTTGGTCAAGGTTTGGGAATGGTTATCTCATTTTTCAGGGTGACTCTAGAAATGTCATCTCCTGGGCTATGGCCAGGGAGGATCCACCTTGGAAACTGGTTCACTTGGTTAGGGACATTAGGAGATTTATTAGGGTTGGAGGAGTCACTTTCTCCCATATTGCCTCATCATCGAACAATGTTGCAGATTTCTGGTTAAGGTTGGACTGGAGTTGGGGCAGTCATCTTTGGAGTTCTTCTCATCCCGGGCTTGTGTTTAGGGTTGGGGTGTATGGTGTTAGGGGTTTCTATGTTTGTTTATGAGTTTTTCTTTCAGCTTGTATTATGGGTTCATTTTATTATGTACTGACCTTGTATAGCTCTTTTATACAAGGCGGTTACTGTTTTGTGTGGATGGCACATGTTAGGCCAATTAGATAGGGTATGGATGAAATTTCCTCCTCCATCATATGAGCAATGAAGAAATCAATGCCTTATAGGCTCTAGTAGTCAAATTTTCAAGGACCAAAAGTGAAAAGGCTAGTATGACCAAATGGAGGTGAAACATCACCCATCCACTATTCATGCGACTCTTAATCATCCCACCTAACAGCTTAGTCCTCTAATTAGCTTTTCAGGGTCATTCTCCTTGAGTTAGTCTCCCTAGAGTTTTTCCTTTAGGTTGTCTTTGGATGATGAGAACTTAAAAGAAGCAGTTCTCTAGAGAACTTGCAAACATGTCGTTCTTTTGTAAGCAGGGAACACCAAAAGTGGGTTCATGTTGCTTTAAGGCATCTTGTTTGGCAAACAAATGGAACTAAGGGTTTTATTTATTTATTTCTCAGGGGAGGGATAGACTTGGCAAAATCCGACCTGACCCGACCTAACCCTTTAATGAATGGGTAGACCTTACCTGTACCCGTTTACAAATGAGTAGACCTGACTGATCTAATTATTACCAGTTTACCACTTCTATATGTAACACATCCAACTATATAAGGTCTACACCCATTTAAGGAATAATCTTGATACAAGTCTCGCTAAAAAAGAGTCCTTGGTCTGGTAAATGGTAGCTCGACTTGAATCTAACCTAAATAATACATGAACTGACTCAACGCATTGAATAGGACTCAAAATATACCTGAACCCAAAAGAGACTTGAACTGGATAAGACTTTATCCGGTCCTGACCCGACATGACGTAGAGAGGGGAGAAGTAGATTATTCATCTATGTTCTCCACCCTTGTAGAGGTGAGTCCAATTGTAGAAGATAAAGCATTTGGACGTCTGTTCTACCCTCTCCTAGCCCCATCCATGTAGGATGAGTTGCTTTTCCCTGGGGAAGTTTGCCGTTCCCCTTCCAAGCCCCACTAATCTAAACATAGAGTATACCATCACCCTGTGAAATTATCAAGAATCAATACTACCATTACCGTATCATGGAATTGACAGTGTTCTTTTGGTTTACTTTGGTTTTCACTTATTTCTTGCTCATATCTCATTTCAGTATCATATGGATAAGATAAACAGATCTATATTGAGTAAATTGTGATGTGACTTGTTTGGAACTGATCTTTATACTTTGCAGTTCATAAACCATCTAATCAATCAGCTCTCCAGACATCAGTTTTTGAAGATAGCTTGCCAACTAGAGCGTAAGATCATGCTTGGTGCATATTCTCTGCTAAAAGTTATTGAATCTGAGTTGCAAGGTTATTTGTCAGCCACCAGCAGCCGTGTGGTATGCTTCTTCACATGCTTACTTTTTTGTTACATGATTTATTTTATTGGATTGATAATTCTAGCCTCATGTGGAGGTGTCTCATAAGGTGTGACTAATAGTTCTTCATTAGAGATTATTTTCCAACCATTGATTTTTCCTCACATGCCTGGATTCATTTTTGTAGGAAGAAGGTTGGAGTACCATTTCTTAAGAAAATATACCAGCCTCTTTTTAGAATATCACTCTCATCAACCTTAGCTCTATCTTGTCATTCTTGGGAAACCTTTTTTAACCCCTTGGAGAATGCAAAACATGCCCTATTTGATTTTGGTCATTCTCCTAAGAGGAAAATCCAACGTATCAATTTCTTGAGATCTTTCATCAACTCACAGTTTTTTGTGTGAGGACCATCTCAAAGTTTAATAAAGGGACATGAGGTTGGGTTTACTCATGCCTATATAGAGCATCAAGAGATGACTAAGATTAAACTCAACTGCTATAGTACCATGTGGTATATGTGGTACTGCTATAAAGCATGCGCTATAGTACTGCATGCACACAGTTCCATGTTGTAAAATTCCTTTTATTTGCTCTTGTTTGCATCTGATTAGATGAGAACTTGCATGAGGGCCATTTAAATAATTTCAGTCTATTTATCAGTGTGTGTGTGTGTGTGTGTGTGTGTGTGTTTAAACTCAACTGCTATAGTACCATGTGGTATATGTGGTACTGCTATAATAGCATGCGCTATAGTACTGCATGCACACAGTTCCATGTTGTAAAATTCCTTTTATTTGCTCTTGTTTGCATCTGATTAGATGAGAACTTGCATGAGGGCCATTTAAATAATTTCAGTTGTGTGTCTCTCTGTGTGTGTGTGTGTGTTAGTGTTACTTTAGAAGTCCAAGTTGCAAAAAAGTGAATTGTCATTGTCTAGAGTGAACATTTACTCTCCATGTGGTAAAGCATTGCTCTTTTGTAACCATTGCAGGGTCATTGCCTCTCATTGATTCAAGCTACATCTGAAGTACATGAACAAGGAGCAGTTGATGATCGTGATACTTTTCTCCATGGTGTTAGAGATCTTCTAAGTATTCATTCAAGTAAGCATGCAGTAGCAACCTCTGCATCCAAGATTTTACATATCCTGCATCTTTCATTCATTTATGTTTTCCCCCAGATGTTCAAGGTGGACTACCAACATATGTCTCAGCACCTGGCATTGTTCAGCAAATATCAGGCCTGCATTCTGCCTTGCTGTCTCTTCAGTCTGACCTTGAAAATTCACTACCAGAGGACAGAAACAGATGCATAAATGAACTGTGAGTTGTTATCCATTTAAAATATAAACTAGATGTCTTCAGTATACACCACTCACATTGTGAACTCTATATGCCATAGCTTCATCTTCTAAGTATATAATTCTGGATATGTGTGATAATGCATCACATTCAGTAGCATTAGGAATCAACATTTTCACATTCATGCATGGTGGAGTACCGATGGTTCATTAGATTGTTATACATTCCATTTTCAATTTTTTTTTTTTTGAGGTCTGGAGGTGTTCAGGCATCGCACCCGACTAGTCCCCTGGGGTGTGTGAAAACCCCCCAATCCGTACACACTGGATAAGTCTGCGGGGAGTGGCTCTTCATGTCACTAGGGATTGAACCCAAGAAGTCTTGTGTCTCAACCACTAGGCATTTTGACTTTGTGAGTTAAGACCATCTTCACCAATGAATTCTTCCTGATCTATATTTAAAAATTAAATGGACCTTAATGGTTCAATATGGATCAGTTCTTTCTTTACATTTACATCGATTAATATGCGAGTTAAATAGTGATCTGACTCTTTAGCTGAAAGATTGGAGAACCATTCTGTTTCCTGTTCTGGTTTGATTTTATGAAACATGTTACTTAAAATGATGATTGCTTTGTAGAGATTATGACGGCGTCATTAGCAACGATCTTGCTTGTCAATTCTACTGTAACTAATTATCTGTGTTTTTGTTATTGGGATTCAACATGCTGTCTAATTTTTTGTACTGTTGGCATTAGGTGCACACTCATTCAGAGTTTACAACAGTTGTTATTTGCATCATCAACGACTGCACAGCCAATATTAACACCTTGGGTAAACACTTTCTCTTTTCTGTTCTGACTATTTGGCCATTCCATTTTTTTGGCTATACTCGTGATTCAAAAAATCTATTTTAGGATCATGTGCTTCTTTATACACCGATTTTAGTACTAAAACAGTCACTTTGGGGTGCTTTTATCATGTTTATTAGAGTATTCCGATGCATCTGAAATGAATATCTTAAAAAAAAGGCATCTGAAATGAATATTCTAAAAGTAGTACGATAAGTGCTACTGAAATCAGAATTTAAGAACCTCAGTCATTTGCCTGCTTGCATCACTAGAATTTTAGGAGCAACTGGAAATAACCATTGAAGTTCCCACTGAGGTTGTTAATTATGCAATGGCAATACTCAACAAGTTTCAGCTCTGAGAATAAAGGTAGGAACTGAGAACCACCTCTTGTGATCCAATGATCTAGGCAACCCTGTACTCGAGTATTCTACTGATTATTGACATTTTTCACAAACACTCAGATCATTGTGGTGTCTTATACCTACTCTATGGTACATGATAGGAGTTGAGATGAATTCTCTGAACTATCATTCCTTAATTGTTTATTTGAGAGTTTCTGAGGAGAACCAACTTTATAAATTGGATGATTGAGTGCTTCATGGAGATGATCCTACTGGAATACTCTCATAATTATTAGATTGGAGGAGATACTTGAGATGTGTCTGAATTGTTTCTCATCCTTGCCACTGTATAAGTTATACTTGAGAAAAATTGAATTTTTGGACCTTAAAAAACATGGCTTTACTTATTCAGTCAAAGCGATTTTTTATAAACACCTTATATAAATTAAAACCAACCTACCAATTCACAGGGGCCACATCAGGGGCCCATGTGGCCCTCAAATGGAGGTACCTCAAATATAACACGTTAGGTTGATAGGTGACAATTTAGGATATAGACCAATTCATGGGGGTTAGGTAAACGTGAACAATTTGGATTGACCATTGGAGAGCCTCACATAGGAGGTCTCTACCTGATGTCTCTCTCAAATATTTTCCTATATATATAACAGCCATATTTCAGTATACCTATTATTTTAATATCTTTGGCCTTATTTATACTTTTTGATGTTGTGGTGTTCCTTTAATTATATGTTTCTTTTATGCTATGTATCTGATTTTGATTGCTTGTATACGCTAGCCGTTGATGAAAGAGCTGGCAGAAATGGAGAAGATAAATGCGCAACTCTCAGCTGCAGTTGAAGAAGTGACACGTGCACATCGTGAAAAAGCTGAGGTATTGTGGCTTTGGATTTATGTGCTTGTTGTATTTGGTGTGAGATCATTTTCTTTGTCACAAAAGAAATGGTTATACAATCTTCAATTTCTTGAACAATTTCCATATTCAAATCAGCACCTAATCACCTAAAGGGCCAACATGGTGCATGTTTTTAGTTTCCCAGCTGCTAGGACATCATAGTAGTTAAAGGCATGCCTTAGTTACTTCAGACTCATTTTGTGCATCGCCTATCTTTAAGGCATGCTCACTCACTTAAAAACCCTAATTTTTCTAGAGACCTTTTTTCCTTGTATAACTCCATTTTTAATTTTTTAAAGCTTTCTATAATAGCCAGTAAATATTATACTTAATGTGAAGTAATTATTAGTAATACTTAATCTTTCAAAAAAAAATTATTAGTAATACTTATTGACACTAATTATTAGATTAGTGTACTTTGCATACTAGCTTGGAAGCTTAGTTCTTTCTTTTTTATCTTTAGCAGTCATTTGTCGCATCAATTTGGTGTTGCCCTTTTTAATTTGGATTTGGCAAATTATGGCTTGGAACCTTAGTTGGTAATATATTTTGGTGCTATGGTTGAGTAATATTATATTTGTTCACATTGATAATTCAAGAACACAAATCCATTTTAGGATCGTGGAGGGGTGATATTGTCCGCTTTATTGATCTAAGTCAATGGGTCCCTTCACCTCCACAGGGTCTATTGGGCACACAGGGCTCACGTCTTTAAAACGCGTCACACTAGATGAGGGAGGCGACCCCTCATATAAGCACCCAGGTCTTACACCTCCTAGGCAATGTGGGACTTTTTCACCCATTCCCTATGGCCGCACAAGTGACCCTTTTTGTGAGGTTGTGGCAGTCAGTCCACTAGGGTGGTTAGTCCCTACGGGCCTAAGGGTAACATTGGCGGGGGTCCTCGCCACACCAGCGTTGGATTGCTGGCCCCGTAACCAACAATCCATGAATCTACACATTCTTGAAGTATCTATGCAAGTGTACCTAGCAAAATTAGGCTCATGCTTAGAAATACACCTTGTGCCTTAAGCTTCAGGTCCTCTTTGGGCCTTGATACTTTGTGGGAAGTAAACAATGTTATAGGTTAGAATATGACTCTTTCTTTATGGCCTTTCTCTGCTATTTTAGTTCATTGTTGCTGAATCAGTAAGTGCTCATTGTCGCAACCATATGGTTGCTGGTTTGAGTCGTGGCATGATATTAGGCAATCAGCCTATGGAAAATTGTGTGTGAACCCAGATGCATTGATAAATGGTTTTGATGATGACGACGACATGCTATTTTAGTTCATATAAGCTATCATGTTGGAAAATTCAGAAGGTAACATTTGTAATATTGATTCTAATATCAATGTCTGATGCAGATTGTAAAGCACCATCCCCACGAGGTGGGGCGAGAAAGGCAGGTGTTTGTTGATTTTTTCTGCAATCCTGATCGTCTAAGGAACCAAGTTAAAGAACTTAGTGCTCGAGTCAATGCTTTGCAAGTCTAGACATCTGCTATTTCCTTTGTATCTTTTGAGCAACTTGTTGAAGCAACCGGCTGGGCTATACAAATGCAAAACGGGCATCTGTTCCCGTTGGACAGTAATGTATATGGTTTGTTGGCGTAACTGTTGGATGGTGAGAGTTCCATAATCTGTGAGCAGATTAATCAGAGGTTCATAGCCTTAGGTTACCTCATTGTTGTGAATGTGTGTATTATAACCTTCTTATTAGTCTGATCAATCCCTTTGCAACCTTTTTGTGTTGCTGAGGCTTGTCTCATATTAACTCTGCTGGATGTTTTACCACTGTAAAGTCTCAATTCTTATACTCTGATCATGATCATAGCGTTGAGTAGGGGTGAAACTTGGGTTGGGCTTTAACTTGACCCGCATGACCCAACCGAAAAATTAGTGGGTTGGTTTATGTATTTGTAAATTTAGAGTCGGGCTGGGCTTAGTTTCTTAAAATTGACCTAGCCCAACTTGACCCAACCCGACTCACAGCAAAATAATAATATATAAGTCGAAAGAGCAATGCCCTAATCCCTTCGTCTCAAGCCGCTCTCCCTTCGTTCTCTCGAGCTGCTCACTCGAGTCTCCGCCTTTCCAACGTCCCTTGCCTTTTCAGTTTTCAGATCCATGGCTGTTCTCCTTTTTCTCCTTTCTCCTCTCTCCACCTTTTCACTCTAAAATCCCCAATGCCCTTCCGCCCTTTCACCTCTCCCTCTTTTCACCTTCCTTCTTTCCCCCACAAAACCCCATACCCTATTCATCCAGATCCATTCTCTAAAACCAGAAACGAATTGAAGCTTGAGAAGAATTAGAGGGAAACCTAAGAATTCTTCGATGAAGGGCTCAAGCTGCCTCTTCACGATTGACTCGTCAAAGATCATGGCCAGTATATCTTCTTCACCAACGGCCTTCTCAGTCTCAGGACCATCGCACCTCCTTCCTCCCCTTCCTGACAAGCGGATCGTCATACGTCTCTCTCTGATCTCCTCACTAGCATGACTTTGGAGAGTTTGCAACCTCTCAGTAACTCCTCTATTCTTGTGACATCTTTCAGTTTCACTCATTCCTTCCACTTAAAATTATAAAATTAATTCCTCAAAATAAGGTAATAAGCTGGCTCGAAGTAGAGGAGAAAAATACTTTTAAGAAGTAGATTGTAACAAGAGAATTTATAGGTGAGTAGCATAAAGCTTCGGATGAATAGATATAATTTAATAATTTATAAATATTAAGATTTTAATTACTTAAAATATATTTTAAATATCAAATATAAAATATAATATTATAAGTCTCCGAAGTATATTTTTACCCTAAGTATAAAATAGAAAACATATATTAAATATTATAAGTTCCAAATTTAAGTTGTGTTTTTAGGGTTGGTTGGGTCCTTAGAATGCAAGGCCCTAAACAAGTGGAGTCGGGCTCTTAAGGTCATGCTCGAATTGACACTACTTGATACCGACTCAAGTTGCACCCCTACTCTAACTGCAAATAGAGATCTAGTCTCTTTGTATCACTTTTTTAAATGTATTTATATTCATAGTGTCATTTTTAAACTCTTTATGCATAGTTTGGTAGTTAGTTATTTATAATCAAGTACACATGCTTTGTTATTCAAACTCGGTTTTGCTCTTGAAATCTAAGGATGGAAACCCAAGTCTAGTTAATCATTGGGTTAAAAGAAACTTGACCTTCTGAGTCTGAGTATGGATAATTCGGGCTATTGAGATTCAGGTGGATATCCATTAACCACCTTGCATATTGGGCTATGTCTGGCTTTGGTGCTAATAACTCTTATATTTGTGTTAAGACTCCTAGCCACCATGAATTGGTAATTAAGATTGAAAGTGAATAAATACTATTGGCATATTTGTATTAACTACACATATTGTAATGGCTTAATTTGTTCTCTTGTATATGTTGAATAAGCTGAAAAATATAATAGTTCTGATTAAATTCTTTATATTTTGAAGGTAATTTAGTATTTTCTATCATTAAAAATCTATAATCAAATTATAAATTTTAATTATATTTTACATGTAATGTTATTGATTAATTCTAAATATAATATATAATACTCTCTCTGTCCTAATTTAGTTATATGATATGGATTTTAAAATTATCCAAAAATAGTTGTTCCATTCATATTAGAGTAGTATAAAATTGATTGAAATAGATGATAATCACCAAATTCAAGTGTGATGGTAGTTTAAAGTTAAATTCAAATTCTTTAAAAAATACAAATATTTAAAATCAGAGAAATGGAATGGAAGGAGTATGATTTTAAACTGAAAAATATAACAATTATGATTAAATTCTATATAAGTTTAAGGTAGATTAGCATTTTCTATCATTAAAAATCATTAAATCAATCATCAAAAAATCTTTAAATCAATTTTTTTATTTTTTATTTTTAATTACATTTCACATGTGGTGCTATCCATTAATTCTAAAACCCTTTAAATGAGAGAGACGGAACCTTTTCTTTCCCAGAGAGAGACGGAACCCTTTCTTGATTTCTTCCCTGTAATGAGAGAGAGACGGAAGGTGTTTTAGTTTTTCTTTTAAAACCCTATAATCGAGAGAGAAAAATGGAGCGAACGAGAACGAGAAGAAGGACGAGAAGAAGATGGAATGCCTTGCTGAATCGAAGGACAAGATCGCTCCCTTCGTCGCTTACTTTCCTTCCGGTTTCGATCCCCAAAAGCGTCAAAAACCCATTAAAGAAGGTGGAGGAGAAGAAGAACAAGAAGGAGATACCAAGATTAGGGTTTTCAGGAACCGGCAGTTCCCAAACCGCCTGCAGCTCGTTGTCAGCCTGAAAGACTCCAAGACCGACTTTGTTGGTGCCAGTCATTCTGGGAAGCCACTGCCGCTCAGGTTTGTAACTACGCCGTAGGCATCTTGGACAAGGAAAAGCAGTCCCTGAAGATCTTCCCCGTTGCTGCAAACAAGGTAATTGAATCTCAATTCCTTGCACAATTTAAGGTTTTGCTATTTTCATTTCTCTTAATTGTTAATCTTGTTGGTTTAATCCGTATTTTCTTTGAAATTGGACTATCCAGACCAACTTTCTGGATTTTGCTTGTGGAACTTGAACCTGTAACACTTCAAAGATACATTCAGGGTTTAGGGTGATAAACCCTAAATCCTAAACCCTAAACCCTAACCCTAACTCTAACCCTAACCCTAACCCTAACCCTAACCCTAACCCCTAACCCTAACCCTAAACCCTGAAAATGGGCCCTCAACTTCCTCTCGTTTTACGCTGAATTTGTTTCCCAATGGGTGGTTGAAAATTTCGAGGCACAGAAAATATGGAAATTTTCTTCTACCTTGAGACACAGTTTCAGAAAGATTTTCCACTTAAAGCATTGGAAGAAACAGAAAATGCTGGAAAATTCTTGTCACAACATTTCGGTAATATCATGCTCGATAACTTCGGAATTTTGAAAGAAAGTTTTTTTATCTCCCAGTTTCTATTGGAAGTCTGCTGAGAGGAAACTTGTAATTGATCTGTTAGAACTTAGAAAACCAAGAAATTTATAAGAAAACAAACAACTTAGAAAACATTTTCCGAGGAAGCTGTTTGTTGATTTCATCAAGGAAATCAACTCAGAAAAATTATGTTTCAGTTTGATCCACCTCATCCAACGTCCTCCATGAAATATCAAATAATGTCGGGCTTTGGAAATCTGATGCTTTTGTTGTTTGCTCAGGACCTTTTTTTCTGTTGAAAATGAACAAAATATTGTCTCCACGAGTTAGGACAGCCCCCCTTTTTCCTTATAATGTTTTCTGATCTTCCCCTATGGGAAGTAGATTCCTTGGAAGAACTGGGGTGAGTCTCATTTTTTGTCGTGTTGGCAAAGAGCCCTTTTTCCATGGAAGAAGAGAGAAGGTCTGATTTTCCACTCTCTTCAACAGCCCCTAGGCAAAATTGTGTAAAACGGTACACTTGATGTTTGTAACAATTTGTCTGATCTGGATCCTTGATGGTTGAGTAAAGGAAATGATTCTCTCAATCATCATATGGTTCTGTTTAGTTTTAATATGGCCAGTAATATTGTTATAGTAGAGCTCTCTTTAGATACAAGATACCATTTGGCTAGTGGGTCTCATCATGGACCGCCCACTATACAAGGATTACACTGGTTAGAGAATCCTGCCATGCACCATGCCGTATAAAGGTCTTGCTTGATAATATGAATAGTTGTCATCCTTACTTGTCTTTCCTGGACATGATTGGCCAGTTCATTAGATAGTAGTTCCCACGTAATGAAGGTCTTATAGTATGGGGAATCCTGTTTACAGTGGAGTGCTGTGTGGCCTGTAATGTGGTAGAATCATTAGAGTTCACTGGTTGCCAGATTTCTGTTAGATTTTTTTTTAAATAAACTAGTATGATGCACGTTGTTCGCACGTATGAAACCATAAAGTTTGCTTCTGATGTTTAAATATTAGAACCTCATAGTTTTGTAAAAACATGTTCATGATTATAATTTATCACACGCAAATTGATAATCTTGGATTTGATATACAAAGGGAGAAACATAATTTCTTAAAGTCTACATTAACTTGATTAAGAACTTGAGAGACATACGAAACCCCAAAGAAGCAATGATAAGTTAGAAAATGAATCTCTCAACATGATTGTTGAATTAGAAACCGCCCATTGCAACTGAATTTATGCTCATTTGATTCAAATTATGCTTGCAATGTTTGACATTTAGTTCTTAATTAACGGTCAATATCAAATGTTTCAAAATGAATCGTTATTCGGCAATGGGTATCAATGGAGGGAGTCAAATTGGGATATGTGACAATTCACTAGGGATATGGTGTTTTGAGTGCTGGATTGGTTATAGTTTGGCCTAGTAATGAAATGATCAATTCTTAGAACCCTAAAATTGCTGAAAGTTCTGTTATGAGGAACCAACACCAACGATTGATTGACATTGCTGAAATATTCTGTGGCTAATGTTTATGTTGGATCCTTTTTTTTTTTTTTTTTTCAATTACCATCATTTTTTGTACTTGCTTTATTGTAAAATCAACCCATGCCACACAAAGAAAGATCCAATTGTCCTTGGTTGCATCAGCTCTCCATTCCTTTACAAAACAATCCTTTTTTAAATGTCAAAATCATTTATGGCAACACTTGCAACTACCTTTGATATTTTATGCAATGATCTCAACCATTTCTATCTTAGCATTGAAAATTATATTCTTGACTATCGAAAGCGACCAAAATGTTCTACGTTGTTGGTAAACGGGTTTAATTTCCTTATATATTGTCTTCAATTGAATCAAGAGGCCATTCGATGTGGTTGATTTTGTTAGTAGCACTAAAATGCCCATACCTTTTAGGTTTGTCACCATTTTCCACCATCTGAGGTATCCTCTCAAAGCTTCTCATCAGTTCCATGTCCTCACTTGAAAACTCATCAATTCGGTTGTAATGAACTGATCTACCAACCCATCATTTTCTGATACCAATTTTGCATTAACTTTAAGCAAATAATTTCTTTTAACCTCAAACTCTTCCAACCAATCGTTTTCTTTCTTTCTTTCCAGTTGTCTCATCTCCACTTTAGCTTGAGCCGCCCCAACTGCTACTTTGAATCAAACAACAACTTCTCTTTCGATTCCAATTTCTGTTTCAAATCATCTACTTCTTCATGTTCTGCAATATATAGGCATTGGTCATGAAACTCTAGCTTTGCTATTATCCAATATGTAGCAATCTTCTCCGAAGCCTTATATCAAAGCGAATTGGCCACTGACTGCTTAGCACATTCATTGTCAACAAGTGTTTTCTCCAGAGACCGAATACATTGTCGGTGATCATGTATCTCCCTTTCTTTCTCTGCTACAATTAACTGAAAGTCATTTTTCTGTTTATTGAAAAATTTCTCGGCTTCTTAGCAAAGATAACAACTTATTTTTCTCTTTTTATGGAATCTTTTTCTAGCTGCACCGTCTTTTTGTTGAGATCGTCAACTTTCTTGTCTCTCTTTTACAATTAGGAGGAGGCCGACTCTCTCTTTCTCAAAGATCTTCTGGGTCTCATTTTTCACTTGAATGGTGGCTTCTGTTTCTCGCTTTGCACATTCTTCTTTAAGCAAGACAATCTGCTGCTTGAGATTGTCAATTGTCTTGTCTTTTTCTTTTGAATATTGAGCAAAGCCTTTTTTTCTTCTTCAGCCTCCTTCGCAAGAACATAAGCTTCCCTTTCTCTTTCTTTCAGATTCTTCTAGTGAAGCAATCTGTCTACGGAGATCAACCACTAGTTTGTCCTTCTTGGACTCATTACAAAGTAGTACCTCTTTCTCTTTCTCAAAGGCTTCCTCACACTCCATCTTGGCAATAATTGTTGCTTCCATCTCTTTTCTTTAAGTCGTGGATGGGCGTAGTTAGGAGTTTTTGGTAACATAGTAGTTTCATTGCTTAATTTTGCTTAGGTTCATTTATTGGGGATGAGCATTTGAAACATTGATAATGTTTAAGTCGCGGATGGGTGTAGTAAGGAGTTTCTGGTAAGTAGAAGTTTCAATGCCCAATTTTACTTAGGTGCGTTGGTTGGGGTTGGGCATTTGAAGCACTAATGTTTTAAGTCGTGGATGGGCGTGGTAAGGAGTTTCTGGTAAAGTAGAAGTTTAAATCCCCAATTTTGTTTAGGTTCATTAGTTGGGTATCTGCATTTTAACATTGGGATATTTTAGTCGCGAATAGGTGTGGTATGGAGCTTCCTATAATATGGAAGTATCAATTTTCAAATTTTGTTTATGTTCATTCGTTGGAGAGGGGCATTTGAAACATTGGGCAGCATTCAAGTCTTAGATGGGCGTAATAAAGAGTTTCTGGTAATAGAGAAATTTCAATGCTGCAATTTTGTTTATGTTTTTTTGGTTTGGGATAGGTATTTGAAACATTGGCAATGTTTAAGTCGTGGATGAGCGTAGTAAGGAGTTTCCGATAATGTAGGAGTTTCAATATCCAATTTTGTTTAGGTTCATTGGTTGGGGGTGGACATTTGAAACATTGGCAACGTTTAAGTCATGGATCGACGTATTTAAGAGTTTCAGATATCAATGTCCATTTTTTTTAGGTTCATTAGTTGGGGATGTGCATTTGAGGCATTGACAATGTTTAAGTCACGGTGTTTGAGTCGCGGATATGCGTGGTATGGAGTTTCTGGTAACATAGAAGTTTCAATGCCCTATTTTGTTTAGGTTCATTGGTTGAGGATGGACATTTGAAACATTGAAATGTTTTAAGTCTAGGATGGGTGGTGGGAGGAGTTTCAGGTAGTATAGAAGTTTGGGCTGAGACGACGTTTGGGGTTCCTTTTTGGATTTGGAGGATCTCGAGCTTCTCGATTTAATGTAGGGAAGCTCGATTTGATGTAGGGAGTACGATGATTTATGCTTGGGCTTTCTCTTGAAGGGATGTTGTAATGAGATTTCTCGGTGTTTTGACGATGGTTTATATTGGGTTTCTTGAGTATTCATTCATTATTTTTCAAAGCTATTGGAAATGTGTTTGCTTGATGTATGTTATATCGTTTATTGTGATTTTGGACATTATGGACGACGGAGTTGTGGCCTTTTGATCAATACTGGTTCTAGAGTATTTTGTATGGCCCTAGGAACCTAGTTGATCCTGTCTAATCGGTTGAGTTCCCTTCACATGTGTTATATGGTGTTATTTGATTGAGATGTCATGCATGGATGTGATGTGCATGCCCTTGTTTATGGAATGCGGTTGTTTGGGGGTCCTTGTCTCATGGTGTAGCTGGTGACCGTTAGGCAAGTTATGCTCACTCCCTAACAATTTTCAAGTTATCTACTGAGGTGTGGCGGACCGAACTCTCAAAGTTGGCGGAGTGATGCCGAGTCATGGTTGCAAGTGAATCTCACTCCCATTAAAAGATTGGAATCATGTATATGGTGGGGGTTAGCTAATATGGCGCCAACTATTTTGATATGTTTCATTGGCTGGGCACGGGCATTCAAAGAATGGCATCATATATGTGGTGGAAGGCCGTATAGATAGTATGATTGATTTTATTCAAATCTATTTCAAGTATGGAAAGGCCATGATGTTGTCCTACTTTTGTTTAATGGTCTCTTGTTAGTGATGGGCATCTCAAGTATATGATTTGTACTTCAAAATTTTGTATGACAGGTGGTCATCAACTAAATACTCTACAAAGATGCCCCAATTTTAATATGTTTCATTAGTTGGGCAAGCTCATTCTAAGAAACGTATCGTGAATGTGGCGGAAGCTTGTGAAGAAAACTTTCGGTAAACTTGCAAAGGTTATTAGATATTGGGTGAATGCGGTGGCTATACTCAGTTTTCTTCATATTCATTTGTTAGAGATGGGCATGTTGAACAAAGGACTTGCCATTTGTTGTCAACAATTAAGTTTTGTGACTAGGTTCATATTTAACATTAGATATGATCGTACATATTTACATACATAATGTACACATACATATACATACATACATATATACATACATAATGTACAGACATACATACATACATACATACAGACATACATACATTATGTAATGTATGTATTTATGAATATGTTCAATGTTAAATATCAAGCTAGTCACACAAGTGTTAACAACAAATGGTTGGTCTTTTGTTCAAAATACCCACCTCCCACAAATGATCTAAATAAAACTGAGCATAGCCACCACATTCACCCTATACGTAGCCATTTGAAAGGATTTTGGAAAAGATTGAAATTCAATTCATTCTCTGAAAGCATGATGATCTTGTCTGGTTGGAAAGATGTTTGGACTCTTAATTTTTTTAGTGTGGAAGCCATTTGGTCTTGGGCATAATACATAAAGATGAAGGTTGTTTTTAAGTTGGATTGGACTTGCTCTCAGTTCTAGATTGGAGTCCGAAGCCAATAAGTTAATGCGTTCTGTATGACATTGAATCATTAATAATTTTTAAGTCGCAGATAAGCGTAATAAGTAAGGAGTTTCTGGTAATATAGAAGTTTGAATGGCCAATTTGATTGAAGTTCATTGGTTTGGGATAGGCATTTGAAACATTGGCATCGTTTAAGTCTCCGACAGACTTAGTTTGGAGTTTTCGGTAATATAGAAGTTTCAATGCCCGATTTTGTTTAGGTTCATTGGTTGGAGATGGGCATTTGAAACATGTTCAATATTTAAGTCTCGGATTGGCTAGTGTATGGTAAATTAAGTTTCAATGTCCAACTTTGTTTACGTTCATTAGTTGGGGATGGGCATTTGAAACATTTGCAATGTTTAAGTCGCCGACGAGTATAGTAAGGAGTTTCCGATAACATAGATGTTTCAATGCCCTATTTTTTGTTACTTTCAATTGTTGAGGATGGACATTGGAGACATTCACAATGTTTTAAGTCTTGGATGAGCGTAGGAAGGAATTTTCGGTAACGTTGAAGTTTCAATGCCTAATTTTATTTAGGGTCATTGGTTGGGAATGGCATTTGAGACAATTGCAAGGTTTGAGTCGCGGATGGGCGTAATTCGAAGTTTCCTGTTGCAAAGATGTTTCAGTGCCTAATTTTGTTAAGGTTAATTGGTTTGGGATGAGCATTTGAGACATTGAATATGTTTAAGTTGTCAATTTCTAAGTTTCCGGTGAAGTCGAAGTTTTAATGCCAAATTTCCTTGAGGTTCATTGGTTGGGGATGTGCATTTGGAGACATTGGCAATGCTTAAGTCGCAGATGGGCGTAATTAGAAGTTCTTTGTAGCATTGAAGTTTCAATGCCCAATTTTGTTTAAGTTCATTGGTTGGGGATGAACATTTGAGACATCGGCAATTTTTAAGTCGTAAGTCGGGCGTAATAATGAGTTTTCAGTAACACAGAGGTTTCAATGTCCAATTTTGTTTTGGTCCATTAGTTGCGGATAGGCATTTGAGACGTTGTGTATGAGATTGGATTATTGGCAATTTTTAAGTCTCGGACGGGCGTAGTAAGAAGTTTCTAATAATATATAAGTTTCAATGTCCAATTTTGTTTAAGTTCATTGGTTGCGGATGAGCATTTGAATCATTGTCATTTTTTAAGTCGCGGATGAGCGTGGTTTGGAGTTTTCGGTAATATAGAAGTTTTGATGCCCGATTTTGTTTAGGTTCATTGGTTGGAGATGGGCATTTGAAACATTTTCAATATTTAAGTCGGTGATGGGCTAGTTTCTGGTAAATTAAAGTTTCAATGTCTAATTTTGATTACGTTTGGTTAAGGATGGACATTTAAAACGTTGGCAATGTTTAAGTCGCCGACGGGTGTAGGAAGGAGTTTCCGGTAACATAGATGTTTCAATGCCCTATTTTTGTTTACTTTCCATTGGGAATGTTTAAGTCACAAATTATCATAATTAGAAATCTCTTATAGCATTGAAGTTTCAATACCCATTTTTGTTTAGGTTCATTGGTTGGGGATGGGCATTTGAGACGTTGGCAATTTTTAAGTCACAGTCGGGTGTAGTAATGAATTTCCAGTAATACAGAAGATTCAATGCCCAATTTTGTTTTGGTCTATTAGTTGGGGATAGGCATTTGAGACGTGTATGACATTCAATCGTTGGCACCTTTTAAGTCGCGGAGAGGCGTAATAAGGAGTTTCAGTTCACATGTAAGTTTTAATGCCCAATTTTGTTTAGGTTCATTGGTTGGAGATGGGCATTTGATTCATTGGCAATTTTTAAATCGCGGATGAGCGTAATTCGGAGTTTCTGGTAATATAGAAGTTTCAATGTCCAATTTTGTTTACGTTCATTGGTTGGGGATGGGCATTTGAAACATTCGCAATGTTTAAGTCGCCGATGAGCGTAGTAATAAGTTTCCAATAACATAGATGTTTCAATGCTCTATTTTTGTGTACTTTCAATTGCTGGGGATGGACATTGGAGACACTGACAATTTTAAGTCTCGGATGAGTGTAGTAAGGAGTCTTTGGTATAGTTGAAGTTTCAATGCCTAATTCCATTGAGGTTCATTGGTTGGGGATGGGCATTTGGAGACAGTGGCAATGTTTATGTCACAGATGGGCGTAATTAGAAGTTTCTTGTAGCATTGAAGTTTCAATGCCCAATTTTGTTTAGGTTAATTGGTTTGGGATGGGCATTTGAGACATCGGCAATTTTTAAGTCACAGTTGGGTGTAGTGATGAATTTCCACTAACACAGAAGATTCAATGCCCAATTTTGTTTTGGTCTATTAAGTGGGGATAGACAGTTGAGACGTTGTGTATGACATTCAATCGTTGGCACCTTTTAAGTCGCGAAGAGGTGTAGTATGGAGTTTCCGTTTACATATAAGTTTTAATACCCAATTTTTTTTTTAGCTTCATTGGTTGGGGATGGGCATTTGAATCATTGGCAATTTTTAAATCGCGGATGAGCGTAATTTGGAGTTTTCGGTAATATAGAAGTTTTAATGTCCAATTTTGTTTACGTTCATTGGTTGGGGATGAGCATTTGAAACATCCGCAATGTTTAAGCCGCCGACGAGCGTAGACGAGTGTAGTAATAAGTTTTCGATAACATAAATGTTTCAATGCCCTATCTTTGTTTACTTTCAATTGCTGGGGATGGACATTGGAGACACTAACAATTTTAAGTCTCGAATGAGCGTAGTAAGGAGTTTCTGGTATAGTTGAAGTTTCAATGCCTAATTTCGTTGAGGCTCATTGGTTGGCGATGGGCATTTGGAGAGATTGACAATGTTTATGTCGCAGATGGGCGTAATTAGAAGTTTCTTGTAGCATTGAAGTTTCAATGCCCAATTTTGTTTAGGTTAATTGGTCTGGGATGGGCATTTGAGACATTAAATATGTTTTAAGTTGTGAATTTCTATGATTCCGGAAAAGTCAAAGTTTCAATGCCTAATTTCGTTGAGGTTCATTAGTTAGAGATGGGCATTTGAAGACACTGGGAATGCTTAAGTCGCAGATTGTCATAATTAGAATTCTCTTGTAGCATTGAAGTTTCAATACCCATTTTTGTTTAGGTTCATTGGTTGGGGATGGGCATTTGAGACATCGGCAATTTTTAAGTCGCAGTCGGGCTTAGTAATGAGTTTCCAGTAACACAGAAGATTCATTGCCTAATTTTGTTTTGGTCCATTAGTTGGGGATAGGCATTTGAGACGTTGTGTATGACATTGAATCGTTGGCAATTTTTAAGTCGCGAACGGGCGTAGTAAGTTGTTTCCATTTATATATAAGTTTCAATGTCCATTTTATTTAGGTTCATTGGTTGGGGATGGCATTTAAATCATTGGCAATTTTTAAATCGCGGATGAACGTAATTTGGAGTTTCTGGTAATATAGAAGTTTCAATGCCCGATTTTGTTTATGTTCATTGGTTGGAGATGGGCATTTGGAGTTCAATATTTAAGTCGTGGATGGGCTAGTTTCTGGTAAATTAAAGTTTCAATGTCCAATTTTGTTTACGTTTATTGGTTGGGATGGGCATTTGAAACATTCGCAATGTTTAAGTCGCCGATGGGTGTAGTAAGAAGTTTCCGATAACATATATGTTTCAATGCCCTATTTTTGTTTACTTTTAATTGCTGGGGATGGACGTTAGAGACACTGACAATGTTTAAGTATCGGATGAGCGTAGTAAGGAGTTTCCGGTGAAATTGAAGTTTCAATGCCTAATTTTATTTAGGTTTATTGGTTGGGAATGGCATTTGAGACAATTGCAAGGTTTGGGTCGCGGATGGTGTAATTCGCAGTTTCTTGTTGCATTGAAGTTTCAATGCCCCATTTTGTTTAGGTTCATTGGTTGGGGATGAGCATTTTAGACATCGGCAATTTTTAATTCGCAGTTGACTGTAGTAATGAGTTTCCAGTAACACAGAAGATTTAATGTTCAATTTTGTTTTGGTACATTAGTTGGGGATAGGTATTTGAGACGTTGTTTATGACATTGAATCATTTGCAATTTTAAGTTGCGGATGGGCGTAGTAAGGAGTTTTTGTTAATATACAAGTTTCAATGCCCAATTTTGTTTAGGTTCATTGGTTGGGAATGTGCATTTGAATCATTGGAAATTTTTAATTTGGAGATGGTAATTTAGAAGTCTCAATGCCCGATTTTGTTTAGGTTCATTGGTTGGAGATGGACATTTGAAACATTTTCAATATTTAAGTCACGGATGGGCTAGTTTCTGGTAAATTAAAGTTTCATTGTCCAATTTTGTTTACGGTCATTTGTTGGGGATGGTCATTTGGAACATTCGCAATGTTTAAGTCGCCAACGGGTGTAGTAATAAGTTTTCGATAACATAGATGTTTCAATGTCCTATTTTTGGTTACTTTCAATTGTTGAGGATGGACATTGAATTAATTTCCAATTTTTAAGTCTCGGACGGTCGTAGTAAGGAGTTTTCGTTAATTTATAAGTTTTAATGCCCAATTTTGGTTAAGTTCATTGGTTGGGGAATGACATTTGAGACAATTGCAAGGTTTGAGTCGCGGATGGGCGTAATTTGAAGTTTCCTGTTGCAAAGATGTTTCAGTGCCTAATTTTGGTAAGGTTAATTGGTTTGGGATGGGCATTTGAGACATTGAATATGTTTAAGTTGTCAATTTCTAAGTTTCCGGTAAAGTCGAAGTTTCAATGCCTGATTTCTTTGAGGTTCATTGGTTAGGGATGTGCATTTGAAGACATTGGGAATGTTTAAGTCGTAGATTGTCGTAATTAGAATTCTCTTGTAACATTGAAGTTTCAAAACCCATTTTTGTTTAGGTTTATTGGTTCGGGATGGGCATTTGAGACATCTGCAATTTTTAAGTCGCAGTTGGGCGTTGTAATGAGTTTCCAGTAACACAGAAGATTCAATGGCCAATTTTGCTTTGGTCCATTAGTTGGGGAGTGGCATTTGGGACGTTGTGTATGACATTGAATCATTGGCAATTTTTAATGGGCGTTGTATGGAGTTTCCGTTCACATATAAGTTTCAATGCCCAATTTTGTTTAGGTTCATTGGTTGGGGATGAGCATTTGAATTATTGGCAATTTTAAAATCACGGATGAGTGTAATTTGGAGTTTCTCGTAATATAGAAGTTTCAATGCCTGATTTTGTTTTGGTTCATTGGTTGGAGATGTGCATTTGAAACATTTTCAATATTTAAGTAGTGGATTGGTTGGTTTCTGGTAAATTAATGTTTCAATGTCCAATTTTGCTTACGTTAATTGGTTGGGGATGGCATTTGAAACATTCGCAATGTTTAATTCGCCAACGGGCGTAGTAAGAAGTTTCCGATAACATAGTTTTTTCAATGCCCAATTTTTGTTTACTTTCAATTGCTGGGGATGGACATTGGAGACACTGACAATGTTTAAGTATCGGATGAGCGTAGTAAGGAGTTTCCGGTGAAATTGAAGTTTTAATGCCAATTTTGTTTAGGTTCATTGGCTGGGGATGGACATTTGAATCATTGGCAATTTTTAAATCGCGGATGAGCGTAATTTGGAGTTTCCGGTAATATAAAAGTTTCAATGTCCGATTTTGTTTAGGTTCATTGGTTGGTGATGGGCATTTGAAATATTTTCAATATTTAAGTCGCGGATGGGCTAGTTTCTGGTAAATTAAAGTTTCCATGTCCAATTTTGTTTACGGTCATTGGTTGGGATGGACATTTGAAACATTCGCAATGTTTAATTCGCCGACGGGCGTATTAAGAAGTTTCCAATAACATAGATGTTTCAATGCCCTATTTTTGTTTACTTTCAATTGTTGGTGACGGACATTGGAGACACTAACAATGTTTAAGTATCGGATGAGCATAGTAAGGAGTTTCCAGTGAAATTGAATTTTCAATGCTTGATTTTATTTAGGTTCATTGGGTGGGAATGACATTCGAGACAATTGCAAGGTTTGAGTCGTGGATGGGCGTAATTCGAAGTTTCCTGTTGCAAAGATGTTTCAATGCCTAATTTTGTTTAGGTTAATTGGTTTGGGATTGGCATTTGAGACATTGAATATGTTCAAGCTGTCTATTTCTAAGTTTCCGGTTAAGTCGAAGTTTAATGCCAAATTTCGTTGAGGTTCATTGGTTGGGGATGGGCATTTGGAGACATTGGCAATGTTTAAGTCGAGATGGGCGTAATTAGAAGTCTGTTGTTGCATTTGAATTTCGATGCCCAATTTTGTTTATGTTCATTGGTTGGGGATGAGCATTTGAGACATCGGCATTTTTTAAGTCGTAGTCGAACGTAGTAATGAGTTTCCAGTAACACAGAAGTTTCAATGCCCAATTTTGTTTTGGTCCATTTGTTGGAGATAGGCATTTGAGACGTTGTGTATGACATTGAATAATTGCCAATTTTTAAGTATCGGACGGTCGTAGTAATGAGTTTCCGTTGATATATAAGCTTTAATGTCCAATTTTGTTAAAGTTCATTGGTTGGGGATGAGCATTTGAATCATTGGCAATATTTAAGTCGCGGATGAGCGTAGTGTGGATTTTCTGGTAATATAGAAATATTAACGTCCAATTTTGTTTTGGTTCATTGGATTGAGATGGGCATTTGAAACATTTTCAATATTTAAGTCGCGAATGGGCGTGGTATTTAGTTTATGGTAAATTAAAGTTTCAATGTCCAATTTTGTTTACGTTTATTGGGTAGGGATGGACGTTTGAAACATTGGCAATGTTTAAGTCGTCGACGGGTGTAGGAAGGAGTTTCCGATAACATAGATGTTTCAATGCGCTATTTTTGTTTACTTTCAATTGTTGGGGATGGACATTGGAGACACTGACAATGTTTAAGTATCGGATGAGCGTAGTAAGGAGTTTTTGGTAAAGTTGAAGTTTCAATGCCTAATTTTGTTTAGGTTCATTGGTTGGTAATGACATTTGAGACAATTGCAAAGTTTGGATCGCGGATGGGCGTAATTCGAAGTTTCCTATTGCAAAGATGTTTCAGTGCTTAATTTTGTTTTGGTTAATTGGTTTGAGACATTGAATATGTTTATTTGAGACATTGAATATGTTTAAGTTGTCTATTTCTAAGTTTCCGGTAAAGTCGAAGTTTCAATGCCAAATTTTGTTGAGGTTTATTGGTTGGGGATCGGCATTTGGAGACATTGGTAATGTTTAAGTCAAAGATGGGTGTAATTAGAAGTCTTTTGTAGCATGGAAGTTTCAGTGTCCGATTTTGTTTAAGTTCATTGGTAAGGGATAGGCATTTGATACATTCGGCAATTTTTAAGTCGCAGTCGGGCGGAGTAACGATTTTCCAGTAATACAGAAGTTTCAATTCTTAATTTTGTTTTGGTCCATTAGTTGGTGATAGGCATTTGAGACGTTTATGACATTGAATTGTTGGCAATTTTTAAGTCGCGGACAGGCGTAGTAAAGAGTTTCCGTTAATATATAAGTTTCAATGCCCAATTTTGTTTAGGTTCATTGGTTCAGGATGGGCATGTGAATCATTGGCAATTTTTAAATCCCGGATGGGTTTTATTTGGAGTTTCCGGTAATATAGAAGTTTCAATGCCCGATTTTATTTAGTTTCATTGGTTGGAGATGGGCATTTGAAACATTTTCAATATTTAAGTCGCGGATGGGCTAGTTTCTGGTAAATTAAAGTTTCAATGTCCAATTTTGTTTATGTTCATTGATTGGGTATTGGCATTTGAAACATTCGCAATGTTTAAGTCGCCGACGGGCGTAGTGAGAAGTTTCCGATAACATAGTTGTTTCAATGCCCTATTTTTGTTTACTTTCAATTGCTGGGGATGGACATTGGAGACACTGACAATGTTTAAGTATCGGATGAGTGTATTATGGAGTTTCCTGTAAAGTTGAAGTTTCAGTGACTAATTAATCATTGGGTTAAAAGAAACTTGACCGGATTATTTAGGCTATTGACATTCAGGTGGATATCTATTAACCACCTTACATATTGGGCTATGTCTGGCTTTGGTGTTAGTAACTCTTTTATTTTTGTTAGACTCCTAGCCACCATGAATTGGTAATTAAGGTTGAAAGTGAGACTAATGGTATATGTATTAATTACACATATTGTAATGGCTTAATTTGTTCTCTTGTATATGTTGAATAAGCTGAAAAATATAATAGTTATGATTAAATTCTTTATAATTTTAAGGTAATTTAGTATTTTCTATCATTAAAAATCTATAAGCAAAATTTTAAATTTTAATTATGTTTCACATGTAATGGTATCGATAAATTCTAAATATAATATATAATATGATTTTAAGCTGAATAATATAACAATTATGATTAAATTCTCTATAATTTTAAAGTAGTTTAGCATTTTTTGGCATTAAAAGTCTTTAAATCAATTGTCAAAAGCATCTTTAAATCAAATTTTAATTTTAAATTATATTTCACATGTGATGCTATCCATTAATTCTAAAACCCTATACATCAGAGAGATAGACAGAAGCTTTTTCTTCCCTGTAATTAGAGAGAGAGAAACCCTATAAATCAGAGAGAGAGAGAGAGAGAGAGAGAGAGAGAGAGAGAGAGAGAAACCCTTAAATCAGAGAGTGAGACGGAAGCTTTTTCTTCCCTGTAATTAGAGAGAGAGACATAAGCTTTTTCTTTTGAAACCCTATAATCGAGAGAGGAAAATGGAGCGACAAAAAACAAGAACGGGAAGAAGGATAAGAAGAAGAAGAGAGAGCGATTGGATGTGGAAATGGAATGCATTGCTGAATCCAAGGACAAGATCCCTCCCTTCGTCGCTTACTTCCCTTCCGGTTTCGATCCCCAAAAGCGTCAAAAAACCCATTAAAGAAGGTTGAGGAGGAGAAGAACAAGAAGAAATACCAAGATTAGGGTTTTTAGGAACCGGCAGTTCCCAAACCGCCTGCAGCTCGTTGTCAGCCCGAAAGACTCCAAGGTCGACTTTGTTGGTGCCAGTCATTCTGGAGAAGCCCCTGCCGCTCAGGTTTGTAACTGCGCCGTAGGCATCTTGGACAAGGAAAAGCAGTTCCTGAAGATCTTCCCCATTACTGCAAACAAGGTAATTGAATCTCAATTTCTTGCACAATTTAAGGTTTTGCTATTTTCATTTGTCTTAATGTTTAATCTTGTTGGTTTAATCCGTATTTTCTTTGAAATTGGACTATCCAGACCAACTTTCTGGATTTTGATGGAACTTGTACCTGTAACACTTCAAAGATACATTCAGGGTTTAGGGTGAAAAACCTAAACTCTAAACTCTATATCCTAAACCCTGAAAATGGGTCCTCAACTTCCTCTCGTTTTACCTGAATTTGTTTCCCAATGGGTGGGTGGAAATTTCGAGGCACAGAAAATTTGGAAATTTTGATGTACCTTTAGACACTGTTTCAGAAATATTTTCCACTTAAAGCATTAGAAGAAACAGTAAATGCTGGAAAATTTTTGTCTCAAAGTAACATTTCAGTAATATGATGCTCGACAACTTCGGAATTTTGAAAGAAAGTTTTTTTATCTCCCAGTTTCTATTGCAAGTCTGCTGAGAGGAAACTTGTAATTGATCTGTTAGAACTTAGAAAACCAAGAAATTTTATAAGAAAACAAACTACTTTGAAAACATTTTCCGAGGAAGCTGTTTGTTGATTACAAATGGGAACTTCATTGGAGTATGACTGTTGCTGACTAATCTAATGAGAATTAGGTCTTGTGACTCATGAATTAATGTTTGTGGGATAATTTCATTACTTGTTGATATTTTGCCTTTATCCTAGTGTCTCACATCCTCATTTACTGGGAAAAAGATCTGATCTAATTCTTCTTTAATTCTTAAAAAAGGTGGGGGGGATACCTTCTAGATTTACCCTGTAGCATGTCTTTTCCATTTGTTAGATGAAATAGTCTTTCAAGCATCCTACTGAATTCACAGGTGTCCTTTATTAGTAAGATCTTTTTATACGGTCGAATGGAGAACTTGTGAAGCCGACCCCAGATAGATGGGATTCTAGCATGTGATGATTATTTTTATAGCTTTTCTTTGATGCCGGTTCTTATTACTGGAGCATTCTATGAACATAACGAGCTTAAATACGTCAAACCTAGGATACCATGTTAGTTGAAGGTTCTTGTGCGAAGTGTCCTTGAAAGTATTGGGATATCTAGTTTAGGAACTTGTGTCCTACACTATATGTTCTGTATGCAAGTGTCTAGCTTCTTAGCCTCCCATGGCCAAATTTAGGGGAGCCCTTGTCATCTCCTCCATCTTAGCCTGCAATATAGAAAGGCAAATTCACTTGTAACTCCATGAATTTGTGGATGTCCTTCAAAGTAAGGATTCTGATTCTAGCAAACACCATCCTCATTCCCCACTAATACTGGTCTCACCTCCAAAATGATCTTCAAGGTCTCCATAGCACCTAGTTGACGCTCTCAGATCATGCATGTAGGGCAAAATTTAGAAGATGTGCCCATTATGGGTGAATATTAGTTCCAAATTTCTCAGTCTAACAGCCATTTAGTGTGACAAGCTGTTGAAAACTCAGCCTCCTAATGACAAGATTCTCTTTTCCTGAGCCAACTCTGGGATATTCCACACTTGAATTCGTCCATTTTTTTTTTTATCGAATCTTGTAAGTCTTGCCTCCACCTTCCATTAATCTAGGTCATAATCCGCTCTCTGATGTTAAATTTGGTCACTCAAGTAATATGAGTGGTGTTCTGTAGAGCCATCAACTTATTGTAAACATCCTTCTCAACTCTAATACCCCTTTTAGCCCATCTTGGGTGATGCATTCTTTGGGGGGCCGAGAGGAAATCCTCCACTAAGCAGATATACTGGAGACCGTTGAGATTGAACCTGACATATTTTGTGCCAAAAGTAGTAGAGCACACACAACGCTGAACTCAAACATAACTCTGCTTATCTTTAAGTGACAATCTAGATCCCCCATTGACCATAAGGTTAAAAGTGATGACCCCCAGCTGCCCCATCCATAGGGATGGACATGTCAATGTTCTTGTCAATACTGATGGAAACCTTCGCAAGAACATATGGTGAAGAGTCTCAGTATTTTCCACCATTCACTGAATCTTGCACCATTGAAAGCCATTGGCACCAATGTTCTTCCACCCCTTAATATTGTGTTGGTGGCTGGTTTTTGTTGTGGACATTGGGAGCACACCTGAGGACGGGGCAAAGACCCATGAAAAGTCCAAGTCAGCTAAGGGGGCACAACTCTCCAACAACCCAAGACCGAGTGGACTCATCAACTCCACTCGGGCTAGAAGATGTTTGAAATTCAAATCAGCCAACTCAAAGGAGTTGTGGACAAGTTCTACATTGAGTCACACCTGACCAAGGAGTCCATTCATGTTCAAGGAGGCCTTGTTGAGTCACAACGGGTTTGAAACTTATTTTGAGTTTGAGTAGGCGTGGCTTGAATGAGTCACACTTGAAGAAGGCCTCAAAGACGTGTGGAGTCCAAGGGTCCAAACGGACTCTGCCAATCCATTGGTTGGCTTAGTTTAAACGCTAAGTTGTAAGTGATTTGAATTAGGGTCGATATCAAGGGCTTAGTAATTCTATAAAAGCCCTGTTGTGATCGAGTTTAGGGACAACCTAGAAGGAGCCTAGGGGCAGGAGGTCTGAGTGAGAGACCGAGCCTTAAGGGCGAGGCAGGCCTTAAGGGCGAGTCAGGCCCTAGAGAGGGTGGAGCGAGATCTGAGTGAGAGATTGAGCTTGAGTTCAGACTCTAAGGAGGAGCCTTAAAGAGCTGAGTTGAGGGAGGCTGGGAGGCAACCTTGGAAGCCTGAGTGAGGATTTAGTTGGGGAGCAATCCTTGTAATTCCTTCTAAAGAAATTGAATGAATCAAGAGTTACTCACGCTTTTCAATCCAGGTATGTTTCTGAATTACTGGCTGAGTTTTTTGGATTTGTTGTTTATTAATCAGTGAGTTTCGCTTGAATTAACAGTGTGTTCTGAATTTCTCTAAGTATTCTAACTCAGTTAGGGAACTGTTTGGGCTCACCAAACAGCCCAGATTAAGCTACTCTTACTGCACTGTTTCACTGCTGGTTGTGGGCTTGACTGCATTTAGTTTGGACCTGCAAATCATTCAGCTGGGCTGCCTGTGTTAAGGCAGGCGCAGGCCATCAGAACAGACATAAACTGCTATTTAAGTTGGGCTTGAGTGTTCCTGAAGACCCATTCTGAATACCGGGTTAACCCAGTCAGCATCTGGCTACAGAACCGGTCTGGTTTTATGCTGCTGGGCTGGTCAGCGAACCGTTATTGGATCAGCCTGTTTGTTGTCTAGCACCACCGAGCAACTCCTTCGTTTTAAACCCACTCAGTTGGGCCAAGGAATTGGCTGAGTGGACCGTTTTAGGGGGCTGAGTTTTGTATTTAAAACTTGGTATTTATTGGGAATGAATCTAGTAGTGAGTCAACCATGAAATAAGCACTGATTTTGGAATCGAGTTGAATTGAGAATTCAGAGTTGGGAATGCACGTTAGCCGTTTGAGTTGTGCAAATTTGATTAGTCAA
This sequence comes from Chimonanthus praecox, assembly GCA_022113865.1. Classification (NCBI taxonomy): domain Eukaryota; kingdom Viridiplantae; phylum Streptophyta; class Magnoliopsida; order Laurales; family Calycanthaceae; genus Chimonanthus; species Chimonanthus praecox. Next base: position 11,185,462 of record CM039086.1, on the reverse strand, counting down.
CGTGGATAATCCAACTAGCCATTTAGTTGTTAACTTATCCCAATGAGGAGTCGTGTGAGCGTGACTGGTTTTGGGAAACTCCGACTTTCGGTGTCTGAGCTGGTCCCGACTTGCATTGTAGTCCAACATTGGAGACCCTACCCCTCCTAGGTTTGCATCAGTTTTGCAAGACAACCACTGCAACACCTTGAGAATTGTTTAAACCTTTTGCATGTATGCCTATTTTGATGTCCATGAATCCAATTCAATTAAAGAGGACATGTGTTACTAAAGTTATACATATAGTGGTTAGCTCACAGAACATTATTGGGATTTAACGTTGCTTCGGAACTGGTTATTTTTTTAGACTGCAAGTGTAAGTCCAGGATGGGTAGACACCTATTGTGTCCACTTTTTCAGGGTTTCATATCAATTAGTAAGGTGCAACTTATTCGGATTTGTGTGATGATTTCAGTAGCCAAATCAGACCTTGATTTAATCATGCTAACCATCGATATTTATTTCTTAATTCGGTAGGAATATGGTGTTTTGAGTGTTGGATTGGTTTTAGTTTGGCCTAGTAATGACAGGAGCAATTCTTAGAACCCTAAAATTGCTGGAAGTTCTGTTATGAGGAACCAACAGCAACGATTGATTGATATTGCTGAAATATTGTGCGGCTAATGTTTATGTTGGATCCTTATTCCTTATTTTTTCAATTACCATCATTTTTTGTACTTGCTTTATTGTAAAATCAACCCATTCCACACAAAGGAAGATCCAATTGTCCTTGGCTGAGACGGCGTTTGTGGTTCGTTTTTGGATTTTGAGGATCCCAAGCTGCTCGATTTGATGTAGGGAGTACAATGATTTATGCTTTGGCGTTCTCTTAAAGGGATGTTGTGATGAGATTTCTCGGTGTTTTGACGATGGTTTATATTGGGTTTCTTGAGTATTCATTCATTATCTTTCAAAGCATGTTGACATGTTTTCAATTGATGTACGTTATATCGTGTACTGTGATTTTGGGCATTATGGACGACGGAGTTGTGGCCTTTTGATCAAATACCGGTTCCAGAGTATTTTGTATGGCCCTAGGAACCGAGCTGATCTCGTCTACGGTTGAGTTTCGTTCACATGTGTTATATGATGTTATTTGATTAAGATGTCATGCATGGATGTGATGTGCATGCCCTTGTTTATGGAATGCGGTTGTTTGGGGGTCCTTGTTGCATGACGTAATTGATTGGGCCTTTGAAGCCATGTTTGACATGTGGGTTTCCTTTTGTGTCTGGTAATTAGGTCTTTAGGTGAGATCTAGAGATGCGATTGATGTGTGGAAATCTATCGTATGTTTGTAAAACAAAGGATGATTGTGGTAAGCTCCTCGTGCATGTGATGGAGGTCTGTGAGACTCTGGGATGGTTTGTTTTTAAATCCCGCATGTTCATGGTGAAATTATCGTATTGTGGAATTCCAACTGTTTTATATTGTAGCCGTATTGGGCTGGCGATCTTTGGACAAGTTAAGCTCACTCCCTAATAGTTTTCAGGTTACCTAATGAGGTGTGGTGGACTGAACTCTCAAAGTTGGCGGAGTGATGCCGAGTCATGGTTGCAAGTGAGTCTCACTCTCATTAAAGATTGGAATCATGTATATGGTGGAAGGTTAGCTAATATGGAGCCAACTATTTTGATATGTTTCATTGGCTGGGCACAAGCATTCAGAGAATGGCATCATATATGTGGTGGAAGGTCGTATAGATAGTATGATTGATTTTATTCAAATCTATGTCAAGTATGCAAAGGCCATGATGTTTTCCTACTTTTGTTTAATGGTATGTTGTTAGGGATGGGCATCTCAAGTATATGATTGGTACTTCAAAAGTTTGTATGATAGGCGGTCATCAACTAAGTACTCTACAAAAGATTAGGGAATTTCTTGCCGATGCCCCAATTTTAATATGTTTCATTTGTTGGGCAAGCTTATTCGAAGAAACGTATCGTGAATGTGGTGGAAGCTTGTGAGGAAAACTTCCTATAAAATTGCAAAGGTTATTAGATATTTGGTGAATGCGGTGGCTATACTCAGTTTTCTTCAGATTCATTTGTTGGAGAGAGGCATTTTGAACAAAAGACTTGCCATTTGTTGTCAACAATTTAGTGTTATGACTTGGTTGACATTTAACATTAGATATGATCGTACATACATACATACATAATGTACACATACATACATACATACATACATACACATGCATATACATACATACATACATACATTATGTAATGTATGTATTTATGATCATGTTCAATGTTAAATATCAACCTAGTCACAAAAGTGTTAACAACAAATGTTTGTAGTTTGTTCAAAATGTCCATCTCCAACAAATGAATATAAATAAAACTGAGCATAGCCACCACATTCACCCAACATAGGCAACGTTGCCCATGCGTAGCCACTTGAAAGGATTTTGGAGAGGATTGAAATTCAATTCATTGTCTGAAAGCATGATGATCCTGATCCGTTGGAAAGCTGTTTAGAGTCTTAATTTTTTTGGTGTGGATGCCATTTGGTCTTGGTCGTAATACATAAAGATGAAGGTTGTTTTTAAGTTGGATTGGACTTGCTCTCAGTTCTAGATTGGAGTCCGAAGCCCAATAAGTTAACGCGTTATGTATGACATTGAATCATTGACAATTTTTAAGTTGCATATGGGCGTAGTAAGGAGTTTCTGGTAATATAGAAGTTTCAATGCCTAATTTTGTTTAAGGTCATTTGTTGGGGATGAACATTTGAATCATTAGCAATTTTTAAGTTTCGGATGTGCGTAGTAAGGAGTTTCCAATAATATAAAAGTTTCAGTGCCCAATTTTCTTTAGGTTCATTGGTTGAGGATGGGCATTAGAAACATTTTCAATATTTAAGTTGCAGATGGGCGCACTAAATAGTTTCTGGTAACTTGAAGTTTCATTGTTCAATTTTACGGACGGGCGTAGAAAGGAGTTTCCGATAACATAGATGTTTCAATGCCAATTTTTTTTTTTGGTTCAATTGATGGGGATGGACATTTGAGACATTGACAATGTTTAAGTCTCGGAGGAGCGCAGTAAGGAGTTTCTGGTAAAGACGAAGTTTCAATGCCTAATTTCGTTTAGGTTCATTGGTTGGAGATGCGCATTTGAGACATTGGCAATGTTTAAGTCATAGATGGGCGTAGTTAGGAGTTTCCAGTAATATATAAGTTTCAATTTCCAAATTTTGTTTAGATTCATTGGTTTAGGGATGGACACCTATGTTTAAGTCGCCGACGAGCATAATATGGAGTTTTCGATAACATAGATTTTCAATGTTCAATCTTTTTTAACTTTCAATTGTTGGTGATGGGCTTTGGAGACGCTCATAATGTTTAAGTCTCGGATAAGCGTAATAAGGAGTTTCCGATAAAGTTGAAGTTTCAATGTCTAATTTCATTTAGGTTCATTGATTGGGGTTGGTATTTGAGGCATTTGCAAGGTTTGAGACGCTGATGGGCGTAATTCGAAGTTTTTTGTTGCAAAGATGTTTCAGTGTTCTGATAACGTAGATGTTTCAATGCCCAATTTTTTTTGTTTTACTTCTAATTGTTGGTGATGGGCATTGGAGACACTGACAATGTTTAAGTCTCGGATGAGCGTACTAAGGAGTTTTTATTAAAGTTGACGTTTCAATGCCTAATTTTATTTAGGTTCATTGATTGGTGTTAGCATTTCAAACATTTGCAATGTTTGAGGCGCGGATGGACGTAATTCGAAGTTTCTTGTTGCGATGTTTCCGTGCATAATTTTGTTTAGGTTAGTTGGTTTGGGATGGGCATTTGAGACCTTAACAATGTTTAAGTTATCAATTTCGAAGTTTCCGGTAATATAGAAGTTTCAATGCCCGATTTTGTATAGGTTCATTGGTTGGGGATGGGCATTTCAAACATTTGTAATATTGAAGTCGCGGATAGGTGTAGTATGTAGTCTCTGGTAAATTGAAGTTTCAATGTCCAATTTTGTTTAGGTTCATTGGTTTGGGATGGGGATTTCAATCATTGGGAATGTTTTAAGTCGGTGACGGGCGTAGTAAGGCGTTTCCAATGGCATAGATGTTTACATGCCCAATTTTTGTTGTTACTTTCAATTGTTGAGGATGGATATTGGAGACATTCACAATGTTTTAAGTCTTGGATGAGCGTAGGAAGGAATTTTCGGTAAAGTTGAAGCTTCAATGCCTAATTTTATTTAGGGTCATTGGTTGAGAATGGCATTTGAGGCAATTGCAAGGTTTGAGTCGCGGATGGTCGTAATTCGAAGTTTCATGTTGCAAAGATGTTTCGGTGCCTAATGTTGTTTAGGTTAATTGGTTTGAGATGGGGCATTTGAGACATTGACAATATTTAAGTTGTCTATTTCAAAGTTTCTGTTAAAGTCGAAGTTTCAATGCCTAATTTCATTTAGGTTAATTGGTTGAGAATAGGCATTTGATACATTGGCAATGTTTTAAGTCGCAGATGGGTGTAATTAGAACTTTTAATGCAATTTTTTTTTTTTTGGTTCATTGGTTGGGGATGGGCATTTGAGACATCGTCAACGTTTAAGTCGTAGTCGGGCGTAGTAATGAATTTCCAGTAACACAAAAGTTTCAATGCCCAATTTTGTTTTGGTCCATTGGTTGTGGATGTGCATTTGAGACTTTGTGTATGATATGAAATCATTGGCTATTTTTAAGTCGCGGATGGACGTAGTAAGGAGTTTCCGGTAATATAGAAATTTCAATGACCAATTTTTGTCAGGTTCATCGGTTGGGGATGGCATTTGAATCATTGGCAATTTTTAAGTCACAGATTGACGTAGTTAGGATTTTCCAGTAATATAGAAGTTTCAATAGCCGATTTTATTTAGATTCATTGGTGGGGGATGTGCATTTGAAACATTTGTAATATTCAAGTCGCATATGGGCGTACTAAGGAGTTTTCGATCACATAGATGTTTCAATGCCCATTTTTTTTTTACTCTCAATTGTTGGGGACGGACAATAGAGACACTAACTATGTTTAAGTCTCAGATAAACGCAGTAAGGAGTTTCCGTTAAAGTTGAAATTTCGATGCCAAATTTTATTTAGGTTCATTGATTGGGGTTGGCATTTGAGACATTGGTTGGGGATCGACATTTGAGACATTGGCAGTGTTTTAGTCGCAGTCGGGCGTAGTAATGAGTTTTCAGTATCACAGAAGTTTCAATGCCCAATTTTGTTTTGATCCATTAGTTGGGGATAGGCACTTGAGACGTGTATGACATTGAATCATTGGCAATTTTTAAGTCACCAATGGGCGTAGTAAGATGCTTCCAATAATGTAGAAGTTTCAATGCCCAATTTTGTTTAGGTTTATCGGTTGGGGATGAGCATTTGAATCATTGGCAATTTTTAAGTCACGGATGGGTGTAGTTAGGAGTTTCCAGTAATATAGAAGTTTAAATGCCTGATTTTGTTTAGGTTCATTGGTTGGAGATGAGCATTTGAAACATATGTAATATTTAAGTCGCAAATAAGCATAGTTAAGAGTTTCCTGTAATATAGAAGTTTTAATGCCCGATTTTGTTTAGGTTCATTGGTTGGAGATGGGCATTTGAAACATTTGTAATATTTAAGTCGCAGATGGGCATAGTATGTTGTTTCTGGTAAATTTAAGTTTCAATTTTCAAATTTTGTTTAGTCACTGGTTTAGGGATGGGCACTATCTTTAAGTCGCTGACGGGTGTTGTAAAGAGTTTTCGATAACATAGATGTTTCAATGCCCAACTTTTTTTTACTTTCAATTATTGGTGATTAGATACTGACCGTGTTTTAGTCTCGGATAAGCGTAGTAAGGAATTTCCATTAAAGTTGAAATTTCAAAGCCTAATTTTATTTAGTTTCATTGATTGGGGTTGGCATTTGAGACATGTGCGAGGTTTGAGTCGTGGATGGGCGTAATTCGAAGTTTCTTGTTGCAAAAATATTTAAGTGCGTAATTTTGTTTAGGTTAATTGGTCGATAATGGGCATTTGAGACATCAGCAATGTTTCAGTTGCAGTAGGGCGTAGTAATGAGTTTCCAGTAACACAAAAGTTTCAATGCCCAATTTTGTTTTAGTCCATTGGTTGGAGATGAGCATTTTCGACGACGTGTATAACATTGAATCATTGGCAATTTTTAAGTCGCGGATGGGCATTGTAAGAAGTTTTCGGTAATATAGAAGTTTCAATGCCAAATTTTGTGTAGGTTCATCGGTTGGAGATGGGCATTTGAATCATTGGCAATTTTTTAAGTCGCGGATGAACGTAGTTAGGAGTTTCCGGTAATATTCAAGTTTCAATGCTCGATTTTGTTTAGGTTCATTGGTTGGGGAGGGATGGTCATTTGAAACATTTGTAATATTTATGTCGCGGATGTGCATAGTAAGTAGTTTCCGGTATTATACAAAGAGAAGTTTTCATGTCCAATTTTGTTTAGGCTCATTGGTTGGGGATGAACATTTGAATCATTAATAATGTTTAAGTCTCTAATGGGCGTAGTATAGAGTTTCTGATAACATAGATGTTTCTATGCTCAATTTTTGTTTACTTTCAGTTGTTGGGGATGGACGTTGGAGACACTGACAATGTGTAAGTCTCGGATGAGCGTAGTAATGAGTTTCCGGTAAAGGTTAAGTTCCAATGCCTAATTTTATTTAGGTTCATTGGTTTGGGATGACATTTGAGACATTGGCAAGGTTTGAGTCGCAGATGGGCGTAATTCAAAGTTTCTTGTTGCAAAGATGTTTCAGTGCCTAATTTTGTTTAGGTTAATTTGTTTGGGATGAGCATTTTAGACATTGACAATGTTTAAGTTATCAATTTCGAAGTTTCCAATAAAGTCGAAGTTTCAATGCCTAATTTCGTTCAGGTTCATTGGTTGGGGATTGGTATTTGAGACGTTGTGTATGATATTGAATTATTGGTAATTTTTAAGTCGCTGATGGCCGTCGTAAGGATTTTCTAGTAATATAGAAGTTTCAATGCCCAATTTTGTTAAGGTTCATTGGATAGGGAAGGGCATTTGAATCATTTTCAATTTTTAAGTCGCAGATGGGCGCACTAAGGAGTTTCTATTAACTTACAAATTTTAATGTCCGATGTTGTTTGTGTTCTTTGGTTGGGGATGGGTATTTGAAACATTTGCAATATTTAAGTTGTGGATGGGCGTATTATGCAGTTTCTGGTAAATTGAAATTTCAATGTCCAATTTTGTTTAGGTTCATTGGTTGGGGATGGACATTTGAATCATTGGCAATGTTTAAGTCGTCGATGGACGTAGTACGGAGTTTCCGATAACATAGATGTTTCATTGCCCAATTTTTTTTTACTTTCAGTTGTTGGCGATGGACATTGGAGACACTGATAATGTTTAAGTCTCGGATAAGCGTAGTAAGGAGTTTCCGCTAAAGTTGAAGTCTCAATACCTAATTTTATTTAGGTTCATTGCTTGGGGATGGGCATTTGAAAGATTAGCTATGTTTAAGTCGCGCATGGGCATAGTAAGGAGGGTTCGATTTCTATTCCCTACTAGTCGTCTCATATTGTCTCCAAAAAAATTTCCCTCCCGGCCCTTACCGTATCCTAACTTTTCGCAATCTAGGTTCCCTTCCTTTCCACATTGTCTCTTAGAGTCCATCCGTCTCTCTCCCCTATCTCATATCTTGTATTGAGCAGTCTTGTCTATAGTGCGTCCCTTTCGTTCTCAAACCTCCAGTTCCACTTGCATATTAGTGTGTGATTCCTTAAATGAAGGGGAGCTATAACGAGGCCGCCTCCATCCTCGTGTTTGATCGAATTAGGCCATGATACTAGATGGACCTTCTTTTTGTATTGTTTCCACCCCATATGAATCTCCTGAAACAATATTCCTTTTTCCTTGAAATTTATTTACGAATTTGAAAATGGACATGTAATAGGTGGGGAGGTCGTACCGATTTGATTAAAGTTAGTCTCCTGCCTAATGAAAGATAGTTTCCTCTGCACTGTTTTAGTCGTGGATAGGCGTGGTAAGGAGCTTCCTGTAAGATAGAAGTATCATTTCCCGAATTTTGTTTAGGTTCATGGGTTGGAGAGGGGAATTTGGAACATTGACAACATTTAAGTCTCGGATGGACGTAATAAGGAGTTTCCAGTAACAGAGAAATTTCAATGCCGCAATTTTGCTTAGGTTCTTTGTTTTTGGATGGACATTTGAAACATTGGCAAATGTTTATGTCGCAGATGGGCGTGGTAATTAGTTTCCGATAACGTAGAAGTTTCAATACCCAATTTTGTTTAGGTCGTTGGTTGGGGATGGACATTTGAGACATTGACAATGTTTAAGATTCGGTGTTTAAGTCGTGAATATGCTTAGTAAGGAGTTTTCAGTAGCATAGAAGTTTCAATGCCCAATTTTGTTTAGGTTCATTGGTTGAGGATGAACATTTGAAACTTTGACAATGTTTAAGTCTCCGATGGGTATTGGAGGAGTTTTCGATAGTATAAAAGTTTGGGCTGAGACTGCGTTTTGGCTTCCTTTTTGGATTTGGAGGATCCCGAGCTTCTCAATTTGATGTAGGGAGGACGATGATTTATGCTTTGACTTTCTCTTAATGGGATGTTTTGATGAGATTTCTCGGTGCTTTGACGATCGTTTATGTTGGGTTTCTTGAGTATTCATTCATTATCTTTCAAAGTATGTTGAAATGTGTTCGCTTGGTGTATGGGTTTGACGGGTTTGACGTTTACTGTGATTTTGGACATTATGGAAGACGGAATTGTGCCCTTTTGATCAATATCGGTTCCGGAGTATTTTGTTTGGCCCTAGGAACCTCACTGATCCCGTCTAATCGGTTGAGTTCCCTTCTCATAAGGGAATGTGGTTGTTTGGGGGTCCTTGTTGCACGGCGTAATTTTTTGGGCCTTTGAAGCCATGTTTGACATATGAAGGGTTTCCATGTGTGTCTAGTAATTAGGTCTATAGGTGAGATCTAGAGATGCGATTGATTTGTGGAAATCTATCGAATGTTCATTGTAGAACAAAGAATGGTTGGGTGACTGCGGTGACTGTACTTAGTTTTATTCAGATTCATTTGTTAGAGATGTGCACTTTGAACAAAAGACTTGTCATTTGTTGTTAACAATTTAGTGTTGTGTAATTATGTTGATATTTAGCATTAGATATGATCGTACATACATGCATAGGTAATGTACATATTCATATACATACGCATACATACAAACATACATACATACATAACATTATGTAATGTATGTATTTATGATCATGTTCAATGTTAAATATCAACCTAGTCACAATAGTGTTGATAACAAATGTATTTATGATCATTTTCAAAATGCCCATCTCTAGCAAATTAGCCTAAATAAGACTAAGCATAGCCACCTCGTTCACCCAACATAGGCAACGCTGCCTATGCATAGCAATATGAAAGGATTTTGGAGAAGATTGAAATTCAATTCATTGTCTGAAAGCATGATGATCTTGACACGTCGGAAAGATGTTTAATCTCTTAATTTTTTTAGTGTGGATGCCATTTGTCTCGGGCTTAATACATAAAGATGAAAGCTATTTTTAAGACGGATTGGACTTGCTCTCATTTCTAGATCGGAGTTCGAAGCCCAATAAGTTAACGCGTTGTGTATGACATTGAATTATTGGCAATTTTTAAGTCGTGGATGGGCATAGTAAGGAATTTCCGGTAATATAGAAGTTTTAATGCCCAATTTTGTTTAGGTTCATTAGTTGGGGATGAACATTTGAATCATTGGCAATTTTTAAGTCGTGGATAGGCATAGTAAGGAGTTTCTGGTAATATAGAAGTTTTAATGTCTAATTTGGTTTAGGTTCATTGGGTTGGGATGAGCATTTGAATCATATGCAATATTAAGTCACGGATGGTTGCAGTAAGGAGTTTCTGGTAAATTGAAGTTTCAACATCCAATTTTCTTTAAGTTTTTGGGGATGGGCATTTGAAACATTGGCAACGTTTAAGTTGCAGATGGGAGTAGTAATAAGTTTTCAATAACATTAATGTTTCAATGCGCAATTTTTGTTTACGTTCAATTTTTGGGGATGGACATTGGAAACACTTACAATGTTTTTGTCTTGGATGAGCGTAGTAAGGAGTTCCCAGTAAAGTTGAAGTTTCAATGGCTAATTTTGTTTGGGTTCATTAATTGGAGATGGGCATTTGAGACATTGGTAATGTTTGAGTCCCGAACGGGTGTAATTCGAAGTTTCCTGGTGCATAGATGTTTCAGTGCCTAATTTTATTTAGATTCATTGGTTTGGGATGGGCATTTGAGGCATCGACGATGTTTAAGTCGTGCACGAGCGTAGTAATGATTTTCCGGTTATATAGAAGTTTCAATGCTTAATTTTGTTTAGTCTATTGGTTGGGGATGTGTATTTGAGACATGACAATGTTTTAAGTCACAAATGGGCGTATTAAATGTCCAATTTGTTTAGGCTCATTGATTGGGGATGGACATTTGAGACATCAGAAATGTTTAATTCGTAGATGGGTGTAGTAAGGAGTTTCGGGTAACATAGAAGTTTTAATGCTCAATTTTGTTTATATTCATTGGTTGGGGATGGACATTTGAAACATTGGCAGCATTTAAGTTGCGGACGAGCGTAGTCAGGAGTTTTCGATAACATAGATGTTTTAATTCCAAATTTTGTTTATGTTCAATTGTTGTGGATGGACATTTGAGACATTGAAAATGTTTAAGTATCGGATGAGCATAATAAGAAGTTTCCAGTAAAGTCGAAGTTTCAATGCTTAATTTTGTATAGGTTCATTAGTTGGGGATGGACATTTGAGAAATTGGCAGTGTTTAAATCGTAGATGAGTACTATTTTAATGCCCAATTTTGTTTAGGTTCATTTGTTGGTGATGAGCGTTGGAAATATTGTCATTGTTTATGTCACGGATGGGCGTAGTAAGGAGTTTTTGGTAACAATGAGGTTCTTGTACCCAATTTTGTTTAAGTTCATTTTTTGGGGATGGGCATTTGAACTATTGTCAATTTTTAAGTCGCAAATTGGCATAGTATGGAGTTTCCGGTAACATAAAATTTTCAGTGTCAATTTTTTTATAGATTTATTGGTTAGGAATGTGTGCATTTGAAACATTGGCTATGTTCAAATCGCGAATGAGCATAGTAATGAGTTTTTGGTAAATAGAAATTTTAATGTGCAATTTTGTTTAGGTTTTTGGTTGGGGATGTGCATTTAAAACATTGGTAATGTTTTAAGTTGCGGTCGGGACGACTAAGGTGTTTCCGATAATATTGATGTTTTATTGTCCAATTTTATTTAGGTTCATTGGTTGATGATGACATTTGAAAAATTGACAATGTTTAAGTGGCGGATGGGCGTAGTGAGGAGAATCATGTAAATAAAAGTTTATTTCTTGATGTTGTTTAGGTTTATTAGTTGGGGATGGACATCTAAGACATTGGCAATGTTTATGTTGTGGATGGGCGTAATTAGGACTTTCTTGTAACATAGAAGTTTCACTGCCCAATTTTGTTTAGTTTCATTTGTTGGGGATGGACATTTGATACATTGGCAATGTTTAAGTCTCGGATGGGTGTTATAAGGAGATTCTGGTAACATAGAAGTTTCAATGCCTTAATTTGTTTAGGTTCATTGGTTGGGAATAGACATTTAAAATAATGGTTATGTTTAAGTCGCGAATGGGCGTAGTAAGGAGTTTATGACATTATTTATGTCTCAATACCTAATTTTTTTTGCTTTATTGGTTGGAGATGGACATTTGAGACATTGATAATGTTTTAGTCTCGGATGGACGTAGTAAGGAGTTACCACTAACATAGAAGTTTCACGGCCTTATTTCGTTTTGGTTTATTTTTTGGAGATAGGCATTTGAGACATTGACAATGTTTAAGTACCAGATGAGTGTAATTAGAAGTTTCCAATTGCATACAAGTTTGGTTGGTGATGGGCATTTAGGACATCGACAATGTTTAAGTTGTGGACGTGCGTAGTAATTTGTTTCCCCAAACATGAAAGTTTCAATGCCCAATTTTGGTTAGATCTATTGGTTCGAGATAGACATTTAAAACAGTGGCAATGATTAAATCTCGAATGGGCGTAGTAAGGAAGTTTCCGGTAACATATAAGTTTCAATGTCCAATTTTGTTTAAGTTTATTGGATGGGGAAGTACATTTGAATCATTGTCAATTTTTAAGTCGCAGATGGGCGTACTAAGGAGTTTCCGGTAATATAGAAGTTTAAATGTCCGATTTTGTTTGGATTCAGTGGTTGGGATGGGGAATTGCAACATTTGCAATATTTAAGGCGTGGATGGGCGTATTTTGTAGTTTCTGGTAAATTGAAATTTCAATGTCCAATTTTGTTTAGGTTCATTGGATGGGGATGGGCATTTGAATCATTGGCAATGTTTACGTTGTCGACGGGCGTAGTAATGAGTTTCCGACAACGTATATGTTTCAATGCCTTTTTTTTTTTTTTACTTTCAGTTGTTGGCAATGGACATTGGAGACACGGACAATGTTTAAGTCTAGGATGAGTGTAGTAAGGAGTTTCCGGTAAAGTTGAAGTTTCAATGCCTAATTTTATTTAGGTTCATTGGTTGGGGATGACATTTGAGACATTAGGAACGTTTGAGTCACGGATGGGTGCAATTCAAAGTTTCCTGTTGCAAAGATGTTTCAGTGCCTAATTTTGTTTAAGTTGATTGGTTTAGGATAGGCATTTGAGACAGTGACAATGTTTAAGTTGTCAATTTCGAAGTTTCCAGTAAAGTTGAAGTTTCAATGCCTAATTTCGTTTAGGTTCATTGGATGGGGATGGGCGTTAGAAATATTGGTAATGTTTATGTTGCGGATGGACGTAATAAGGAGTTATCGGTAACTAAGAAGTTTCATTGTGCAATTTTGAATAAGTTCATTGGTTGGAGATTGGACGTAGTAAGGATTTTCTAATGACAAAGTAGTTCAAATCCCCATTTTTGTTAAGTTTCATTGATTTCGGATGGGCATTTGAGAAATTAGCAATGTGTAAGTCCCGTATGGGCGTAGTGAGGATTTTTCGGTTTGTTAATACCCAATTTTGTTTTGGTTCATTGGTTGGGGATGTGCATTTAAAATATTGGTAACGTTAAGTTGCGGACTGCTGTGGTAAGGAGTTTCCGATAACATAGATGTTTCAGTCAAATTTTGTTTAGGTTCAATTGTTGGGGAGGGATATTTGAGACATTGACAATGTTTAAGTCTCGGATTAGTGTAGTAAGGAGTTTTTGGTAAGGTTGAAGTTTTGCTTAATTTTGTTTAGGTTCGTTGGTTGGAGACGTGCGTTTGAGACATTGGCAATGTTTGAGTCGTGGATGGGCGTAATTTGAAGCTTCCTGTTGTATTAGTAGTTTCAATGCTCAATTTTGTTTATGTTCATTGTTTGGAGATGGGCATTTGAGACATTGACAATGTTTAAATCGTGGACATGCTTAATAATGAGTTTCCAGTAACATAGATGTTTCAATGCTCAATTTGCTTAGGTCTGTTGGTTGGGGATGGGCATTTGAGACATTGGTAATGTTTATGTCTCGGATGGGCGTAGTAAGGAGTTTCCGTTAACATTGAAGTTTCAATGTCCAATTTTGTTTAGGTTCATTGTTTGGGGATGGACATTTGAGACATCGACAATGTTTAAATCTTGGACATGCGAAGTAATGAGTTTCCAGTAATATAGATGTTTCAATGCTTAATTTGTTTAGGTCCGTTGGTTGGGGTTGTGCATTTGAGACATTGGCAATGTTTATGTATCGGATGGGCGTAGTAAGGAGTTTCCAGTAACATTGAAGTTTTAATGTCCAATTTTGTTTAGGTTCATTGGTTGGGAATGGGTATGTAGTGAGACATTGACTTCGTTTAAGTCGCAGATAGGTGTAGTATGAAGTTTACGGTAACATAAAGTTTCACCCAATTTTGTTTAGATTCATTGTATGGGGATGGGCATTAGAAACATTGAGAATATTTAACTCGCGGATGGGCGTAGTAAGGTATTTAAACTAACATAGAAGTTTCAATATAAAATTTTGTTTAGGTTCATTGATTGGGGATGAGCATTTAAAACAGTGGTAATGTTTAAGTCGCGGATAGGCGTATTTAGGAGTTTAACATAGAAGTTTCATTGTTCAATCTTCCTTGGGTTCATTTGTTGGGGATGGACATTTGAGATATTGACAATGTTTAAGTCTTGGATGGGCGTTGTAAGGAGTTTCTGGTAATATAGATGTATCACTACTCAATTTTGTTTAGGTTAATTGGTTGGGGATGGTCTTTTGAAACATTGACAGTTTTTAAGTCGCGAATCGGCGTAGTAAGAGCATATTCAGATCGAAGTTTCAATACCCATTTTTATTTCGGTAAACATCGACTACTCTCTCTCTCTTTCTCTCCCTGGCCCCCCCAATTCCCTCCCGTAGTTCTGTGACAAATATTAAACTTCCATTTAAGGTAAGATATTTTCTTACGGACAATATGGAGATTTTCAACACTTACTATTACTATTAGAATAAATTTCATTTAAAATGAAAAGCTTATCTGTATAGTTGTCTTTTAAAAAGAAAGAGATACGGGGAGGCTTCCAAGGGAGTTGTTGGATTGGGAGATAAAAACTGCAAGAAATGTAAGTAGAATCCAATGCTTCTAATGCACCAGAGGATTCACGTTTCTGCAGAATGAGAGTAGAATTTTAATTTCTTTTTTTTTTCTTTGAATATTGCCTATAAAATGATCAGTCCTATTGTCTAAATATAAATTCAGTTTTGACTAACCTTTTTCTTGATCATCTCCACTGTCGAATTAGACATATAAAATATTTATATAGTCTTTTAGTTTTGATGCTCAAATATGAAAAAATAATCTCGTTGTAGATATATTTAAATATGCATTAATTTATTTTTTTATTCATAAGAGTGGAGCTGCCTTTATCGTGTGCAATCTACTCTTGTCATTCATTCTATTCATGCCTATCTGATTCTGTGTATATGAGAAAATGAAGGCCAATACATATCCAATTCATTTAGGTTTTTTGGTTGGAGTTGGGCATTTGAAACACTGGCAAAGTTTAAGTCGTGGATGGGCGTGGTAAGGAGTTTCTTATAAAGTAGAAGTTTAAATACCCAATTTTGTTTAGGTTCATGAGTTGGGTATGGGCATTTAAACATTGGAAATTTATCTATACCCTTAAGTTGTGGTCATTTCTATTTCTTTCCTGAATGTATGGATAAACTCTTTGAATGAGTTTATTTTATTTTATGATTAAACATACTTGATCATTATTATCTCCATTACCATTAAAATGATTTTGGTGATAGCATATCTTGTGTTATGATACATTAAATGTGGAATTTTCTTTCTTCCTGATTAAGGAAGCATTAAATACAGCGACAGCGCATATGATACATACTGAAGTGATATTCATCGTTGGAGGATTGAAATCAATCTACATCAGTAGACAAAAATCACCTCAATCCAATCCATCCAACGGTCTACCTTGACAGGTTGGTGGGTCACATTGTGTTTTTACCTTCATAGGTTGCCCGCACACGATTTCAAATTCCCTTGGTGTTTTTACCTGTTCTAGATGAGTAGTTGGCGACATTCTGATTTATGAATCTGCTGTACACAAGTGGTTGTGAAATAGGTGAACTTGGAGATGTCCCACTCTGCTGTACACATGTGGTTGTGAAATAGGTGAACTTGGAGATGTCCCACTCTTAACAAGTCGTATAAGACCAGGTCCAATATTACTTCATGTGGATTCCTGAGATCCCTTTAGCAGATGAGATGATTGGCCTCGTTCAAAGGGGGATTGTTGGAATTGCGAACGAGTTTCACATTGGAAGTGTAGAGGGAAATCGTAATTTTTTTAAAAGATTTGGGTCACTCTACCTAACAGACTAGTCTTTCGAGTTAGATACCCAGTCCTAACACATATGATCAACAAACTTATCTTATGTAAAATGAAATTGTCAAATCAGTGTGAAAATTCTCTTTTTTATCCTTTTAACATGGGCACGTGTCTTACAATGCTGGCAAGAAGATTAGTGGAGGAGAGAGAGGTGGAGGTGGTAGATGGCCTGGATTGAGCTGTATTGCAAAAGTAGTGGAGAGAGTTCCCAAAACCAAACCAAAATGGTTCTCTCCTACAAAGCAACAGAGGCAGAGACAAGGTCTTATCGCATTGTATTGCGAGCCCAATTGCAGCGTATGTGTTTGTAAGGAAGGGAGTGGGAGAGTAGTTGAAGAGAGTGCAAACTGTAGCATGTACGACGCACCATGTGAACTGCATAAATAACTCTCTCTCTCTCTCTCAGGTCTCTCAAACTGGACACTTTTAATCTTCTCAACCAAAACAAAAGCAGGAATGATGAATCTGCCAATACTTCCCAGTTATGATCATTGAAGTTCATACAAAATTTAAGGAGAGGGCATGTTCCTTGATCCCTAATTGGAGCTAAGATGGGAGGGCCTCTCTATCCATGTTTGGAATTGCGTGTGCCTACTGCTTAGATAGAATCATGGAGGGATCTCCAGTGTACTTGGTCAAAGTCTTTATCCAACTCTGTTGAAATCCTGGATAAAAAACACTGAACAGAAACTTGGTAATGTTTGAATACTATTTCCAGGTTCTAACAGAGGGTCTAACTAGAGAAATGAGGTTAAACATTCTGGAGGATTGGCAAGAAGAGTCCCTGCATCAAAGTCTAAACTTCCTCGTAATAAATTTAGTTGATCAGAGCATCAAAGTCTAATCTTCTCACTTTTTCAAGTGTCCATTTCAATGGTGCTGATTAATAGTTAAAATCCTCAAATCTACAACATCAAGTTGTTCTGTTTTTTTTTTCCCTGGAGGAAGTGGGGTGGACATGGAGGGGGTCTTCCTATTGAAAGCTTAAATCAGCCTTCTTATTATTATTGTGGAGAGATGGTGACGCTTTGTTGTTTATTGGTTGTATGATACCAACCAGTACTTAGTGTGACAGATTTGGCAGTTGGAGGATAGTCAAACTTACCAACAATGACTTTTCAGATCATAATGGTGGAAGTTACACTGATGATGTTTATTCCATTTGACACAGTGAAATATGTTAACAAGAGTGAGTCTTTTATAATACTTTGTGAAAATTCACTCATAAAAGATCCAAATTTCATTTTGAAAGCTCAGAGCTGTTGGGTTCACCCCCTTCTTGTCTTATTTTTAAGTATGGGGATTGGAGAGGGAGAAGGCAATGAGTTCTTTCTGTGAAATGGCCATTTCATCTTTTTAACTTTACCGTTCTTTTCATCCTTACCACAAATCATGGCATTTGATCTCTTGAAAGAGACTACTTTCTCTCTTTTTCCTCCCCCAACCCCAAACCCCAATTCCCTCCCATAGTTCTGTGACAAAAAATAAACTTCAATTGAAGGTAAGAAAATTTCTGACACAGAATAAGGAGATTTTCATCACTTACTATTACTATTAGAATAAATTTCATTTAAAATGAAAACTTTATCTGTATAGTTGTCTTTTAAAAGGAGTGAGATAGACTGTTGTCAAAGTAGGAGGTTGGAAGATAAACGGGGAGACTTCCAAGGGAGTTGTTGGATTGGGAGAGAAAAACGGCAAAGAAATGTAAGTTGAATCCAATGCTTCTAATGCACCAGACGATTCACGTTTCTGCAGAGTGAGAGTAGAATTTTAGTCTCTTTTTTTTCTTTGAATATTGCCCTATAAAATGATCAGTCTAAAACACACTACACACCGTCCTATTCTCTAAATATAAACTCAGTTTTGACTGACCTTTTTCTTGATCATCTGTATGAGTGGAGCTGATGTTATCGAGTGCAATCTATTCTTGTCATTCATTCTACACTTGCCTATCTAATTCTGTGTACTGAGAAAATGAAGGCCGATACATATCGACTGCAAGGCATCGGTGCGTTGTGGCCGAGGTCCAAATGGATGATGGCGGCCGCGGACGAGTGACAGACGAATGCATATCGACTGTTACGTCCAATATGAGTGTAACAGCCATCCGTATCAAGGAGCTGATGCTTCTGGATGAAAGGTAAATTTCACCTTGTCATTTGCATATTCTTATTATTTCTAAATGATCTCTGAAGTAAAGGTCCACAACAATGTATGCAAACAGTACCCAAATTTCTGCATTAGACTCGGATGTCAGTTTCTTACTAAATGTTATTAGTCCATGTGATGACAATCCAATAAGTCAACGCGTTTCTCCCATTTAATTTTTTTCTAATATGAAAATTTAATAAGATGTTTTACAGCCAGCCCATCTTGAATAGCGAACAAAGCCGAGATAAAGGTAAATCCATAAATAATATTTAATAATGTATTGGCCCATACATCTTCATATTACTGTTGGCATCAGTTTATTGATTTATAGCTATCAATGCCATTGCAACATATATATTGCTTACTTTTGTTCGACTTTTATAAGTAATTAATTTATATTATTACAATTGATGTTGCTTATAAATTATATTTTATTAGTATTATGTTATATTAAGCGTTATTATTAAAATAAACTACTAGCAATATTTAAATCTATAGAATGTCTAAGAACTACCATACATTATTTAAATCTAACAATATTTAAAAATTACTGAATGATATTTACTGTGAATCTCAAAGGATTTCTATATGACAAATTTTAATTTTAAAAATTGAAAATCTCACGCTTATCCACCCTGCTAATACCATGCATACCACGTGCATGGCAATTGCTTCCTACGTGGAAAACAACGGACTATAATTTAATGGTTGATGACTCTCACGGGAGCATAACATTTGTCCCAATTTGTGACTTGTTAGTGTGTCCCACTATCCTACAAATCTGTGTTTTCTCGACTTTCGAATTTTATTAATGGTCTCTTCTTTTTTTTAAAAAAAAAATGATAGGTAATTAGTATTTTTTTTTTTTAACAAAAAACACTAGATTTATCTTTTTATTCACTTATCATCACTTTAGTGATAAAAAGAGTACACCGTTAAAATCTAAAGGCTTGTTTTGACCCGTTAAAATCTACTTAAAAACAGCTTTAATTTTACTAAGAAACTCGTACTAACTATAAATGAAGTCTCAAGAAGTTATTATAATTGGAAGGTAGAAAGAAATAGACGATGGACGGCATTAGTGGAAAACCACATCTAGTTTAGAGACCTTTCTAACCCAACCATGAACGTATATGTTACAACTTGGCACCCATTTTTTTTTAAGCATTTATTTAATTTTCACACAAAATATCATAATTATGTATATTTTATTAAATTTTAAACAAATTTTTATTTTTGATGAGGTAGTGGAGTAGAGACTTTGGCCATTTTTAAACCATCTAACAATCTTCACATCACTGGCTCCACGGGAATCTACATGCTTCTTAACGAGGGATGTAACTCGGACAGATTGGATCGAGCCCTAAATCAATTTGGAATGGAGTAATGATTGCGAATATAAGGCCCATGCTCAAGTCCGGACCATATGTGTCCAAATTATTTGAAGTCAAGTTAGGTCCTAAAAAGGTAAATAAAGGCTCATACAAGCTTTTAGATTTTTGAGCTCTTACTCAACTTCGTTTTAAATTAGTTATAACTATTAATTTGTATCATTAAGCGATAGTTTTTTATTGTTTATTGGACACATTTTAATTAATTATAATAATTTTTTTAATATCAAGTATAAAATATAATAATATTAATAAATATAATTTCAAAAGGCCCCAAAAGTATATTTTTAATCTTAAGTATAAAATAGAAAATATATATTAAATATCATAGGTTCAAATTTAAGTCTGGCTTGTAGAGTGGGTTGGGCCCTTGGAATGCAAGGCCCTAAACAGGTGGAGTAGGGCTGTGAAGGTTATACTCGAATTCACACTAATTGAGGAGTCGGGCTTTGAAGGTCATACCCGAATTGACACTCATTGAGACCGGCCCAAGTTGCACCCTTATTCTAACTACAAATAGAGATCTAGTCTCTTTATGTCATTATTTTAAATGTATTTATATTAGTGTCATTTATAAACTATTTATGCATAATTTGGTAATTTGTTTTTTATAATGAAGTATACATGCTTTGTTATTCAAACTTGTTTTTGCTTTTGAAATCAAGGATGGAAACCCAAGTCTAATTAATCATTGGGTTAGGAGGCAAAAAAAACTATACTTGACCTTCTGATAATTTGAAATCCTCGAGTATTAAATTTTCAGGCCCACTATAGGATGAAATTTTATTTCATGGAAAAAATGTGCGAATTAATCACAATTAGAAAATCAATGTAACCTACAATCATCCATAGAAGATGAAAGGCACGATTTACGTGGGTTGGCCACAAATCTGGCTCACTCTTTACTTCTCTCTTCTGTGCTTGATTGCTTGTGTTTGAATCGCTTCGGTCATGTTTTAATTCCAATTTTGCACAACAACAAAAATTAACTTGAGTAAATTTTGCAGTCCTTTCTGTCCCAAACGTTGCTTTTAATGCCCCAACAAGGTGGCCGGGGTCATCAATCAAAGTGATTTTCAAGCGTCACACTCTATAGTCTATGGTCGAATTTACAAGAAAAGGATTTTGGGCCTAAATGAGCCAATCTGGGTTTACATGCTTTAAGTAGAAACTCTAGTTAAGTCTTGCCTCGGGCCAATGGGCCTGCAAGGCTGTGCAAGTCTGGGACGAAAAAGCCCCACTTTCCAAGGACTAGCTCATCAACAGTCCATTTTGCATCCAATTTAAGAGATTGAATGATCCAAATGAGCACATACTTTAATTTCTGAAAGTTTTTATCTTGAGGTCTAGCCTTTGCCTTCATTCCCGCGGGCCAAGTTGTCACGGATATGGCTCGAACCTAACCTTGGGCCACGATATAATGTCATCAGGAGTGGGCTGGGTCCATCAAGCCCATCCCAATCCTTTCCCTTGACAACCCTGTTGATACTCTTTCAAGAGTAGGAGGCCTTAATAAATTAAATTCAAGTTGAACTTATTTAATCTTTGTATATTAGTAGCTTTTGGACTTCTTGTGATTCCAATTGTATAAGCTATCCAACTTTTTCTGTGGGCTCACTTTGTTAAGTTGTTCCATCTAAATTCAGTATAAGGACCACATTGACATTTAAAATTAAAATTCATTTGTCTCCAATAAGGTTCTGAATGAAATATAAAAAAGTAATAAACAAATAAAAAGTAGAAAAGAGTGGACATGTTTAGAATGTGACTGGTACTTGTAATCTGAAATTGGCTTTCCAAGGGATAACACCAAACATGTGTACAGGAAATATTTAATTACTGCTTAGTGCTTACTAACAATGAACCATGCTCCATTTGAGGTTGTTCACTGAAGATTCATGGCAATGAATTTTGTTGGTTCCTGCAATGTTTGAGGTATTTAATTTTAAGTCTCACATTATCTTTGGACTTTTATTGTTGTCTAAGTCATTTTCTCTGTCTAGAGGTTTAAAAAATAGCTATGTGATAAATATTCCCAACACAGATGTATGAGCTATACATGTCATATCGGCGATAAGATGCCGATATAGTTTCACTCTCCTCTCTTTTTTTTTTCTTTTCTTTTTTTTTTTGCATTTAAAAAAAAAGAAAATACAGGAAAATATGTGAAAACAAGGAAAAATAGAAAGCCTAATGTAAGCATGTTTTTATTAAAAAAAATATCCTTTTTAAATACTCTTCAGTCAATGATTCAGTTAAATATAGTTTTCATGTTTACATCGCTTGAGGTGAATTTTGAGGAGATATAAAGTGCTCAAGAGTTAAATTACAGAGACCAGAAGATATGGATCAGAACTCAATGACAACAAACCTTGATTGGCACAAGCTTCTCCCCATCAAATTTGAGTTTGACTTTTTATATTTCGATTTGACAAATTGCTTTTCATGAGTGAACAAATCTAACATTCTGGGATGTAAACAGTTGAATCACAGCCTTTAGGTTGTAACAGAGGCCCTTACTGGTTGTACTTTAGGTTCTCTCCTGTAAGCCTGTTTATGAATGTTGTATTATAAAGGTCCCTACTCTGAGTTACTTTGATCTTATTATCAGTTAAACTCACTTTTGGATTAAAATCATGTTCTATAATACGATTAACCTTTAAATAATATAGGGCTAGACTGCTAAAGGGATCCTTCCATTAAGTCAATTCTCCAAACCCAGCGTTTGTTTAAATTTAAAAAAGCTAGGACCATTGCCAAAGATTTTGATTCCAAACTGAGAGAGGTCTGAAAGTGCAACTTGATTATACAATATTGTCAAGCTGTACTTTAGGATTACTGTTCTGCTTTGATTCAAAATCAGGCTTTTCAGGCGAGCTCAAATATTCTTTTGGTCTTGGGCCCAACTCAGCTTACCCAGTCGCGTTGCAAGGTTTAGCCAACATACCTTCTTTTTTTGTGTTGTCCAAGAAGTAAGAAGGCTGGACAATGAAGAGTGGAAAATGAGACCCTTTTCTTTTCTTCCATGTTGATACGATAGGAATTGACCGTACATATAATATCGCCCGTTTAAAAAAATCAAAATCAGATGTGGGCCCAGCTGATATTGTGTGAATATCGGCGCAAATATCTGCTGATATTTGTGTTTTTTTATTTTCAGATTTTTTTTAAAATAAGTGCTTGTTTTTCATTTTTTTTAATTCAAAAAAAAATTCCAGCTGATATTACAGAGAAAAAAGAAGTGAGAGAATGATATCGACCGATCTAAATGAGCTACTTATGACTTTCTTAAACTCTTAATTTAAAAAATTCAATTATTAGAACTCAATCTTGAGAAGATAAAATAAAATGTCTAGATTATATATTTATATAACAAAAGAAAAAGTAAGACAAAGCTAGTTGAATAATAAATTTTGGGATCGAGTATAACATGTATATGATATGTTCATGTTAAATATTTTAAGAATATGTTCCGATGTCCATGGCTTGTGAGAGGTTGTATGCATTTGGAATTTTGCCCAATGCCCTCATACTCGAGGAAAGGTGTCTTAGATTTTTTTGTCATAAAAAAAATGTCCATGTTAAATAGACATGTATAATTTAAATATTTAAAATTATATAAATACAATAAAAAAATTAGATAAAGATTGACTAAAATTTCAAAACATTACTTTCAAGAAGCCTCATAAGATATTTTTGTACAGAAGTATTATTTCTGTATCCAACTCACTTGAAAGTAAACCAGCTCAAAAAATGCTCAAGATCAGCAAATGACAGATCCCTCTCACTTAGCATTTTTTTTCCTTTTGAAAGAGACCACATGGATTCTTTGCTCTCCAAATGACACATCTGCCTTGATTGCCGGTGATTACAAAGCATGAGATTAATTATCAGCCAATCACAGCACTAATTGCAGCATCTTCACTAAAGGTCCCATATTAGAGAATGGAAAGTAGAAACCTATGGGCTAAGGGTCTCAATCCAAATGTCATTAATAATAATAATCAGCAGTTAATTATTAGATAGCATTGTTTACCCTTTTGGACCCACATTTGTCTTCATCTCTACTTTGATGCTCTTTTAAAACCATTGGATTCTCCTCTATGCATTCACATGTGAGAATCACCCATTTGTTTTCACTTCTCTTGGTGACTTGAGTTTCACCCATTTGTATTCACTTCTCTTGGTGATTGATATGGCTGAAATCGGACTGGGTCAGGTCGGGTTTTTTAAAACCCAACTCGATCCAAGTTACTAAAATATAGAACCCGACCCGATCCAAACTTCTGACCCGAACGTCTCGACCTGTCCTGACCCGAATTATAACCCGACTTAATCCGAATTCTGACCCGAGTTGGGTTTGATTGAGTTGGGTTGGGTTAACTTGAAAATCCCTCAATCCAACCCGACCCGAATTCAATGCGGATTTCTGTCTTCTCAACTCGACCCGACATTCATGACCTGACCCAGTTGATTTCTCTGATCAGGTCAAACCCCGACCTGAGTTTCACCCCTTGTCTGGGGTTGAAAATTCGACCTAACCGATATATCGGCCGAATTTTCATATTGGCTGAGATCTCACCAAAGATTTTTCTCTCTTCAATTTTTTTTGTTGAAAATTTCAGTGGCTTTTTTAAAAAAAAATAAAAAAGGTTGTTTTTAAAAAAAATAATATAAATATCGGCCGATATTCGTCTGATATGAGCAAATATCGGTTGAGATATCGGTCGGGCCCACAACTGATATTCTTTTTTTTAAAAAAAAAAGAAGAAAGAAATCGGTCGATATTTGGCCGATTTCTTTTTTCTTTGATAACTCGGTCATCGAAAACCCGAGATAACTCTGCCGATACTCACAGTATCGATCAAGATTTATACCCCTGCCCCTAGTGATTGAGTTAAAACTTAAAACCAGCGAGAACCAACTCTTCGTAATGCAATAATAGAAGGCATTGAAATAAACCCTCAAGCTATATATTTGCATTTAATCAGAATCATGTACTCTGATTAGTACCAAATTACAAGATATTTTTTACGTTTTCCATTTTAACTTTCTCATTAAATAAAATAGAGAAGTGATGAGAAGACTGCTGTTTTTTATTACAGGAAACATTATATTTATCCTTTTGTTCAGTTGTTACCATCTAAATAGTGAAAAAGAATATTAATGTCTCTTTTAAAAAATTACCAGTGTTCCCATCATTTTCCTAATGTACATAAGGGTAAAGAGGGGTAAGGGTTTCCTGAAAACCCCCATACTAGATAGGGTTTTCAAAAAGGGAGGGGAAAGGGTAAAAACTTTAATATTTACCCTCAACCCTCCGTTACCTCCCTTACTCCCATCCAACCCCAAACACAACCTAAGCAGTGAAAAAGTATATTGGTGTCCCTTTTAATAAAATACCAGTGTTCCCATCATTTTCCTAAAGTACATCTAGGTAATCAAGGAGCATTTTACATCTATATTCATTAAAAAATAATTTATCTTAGAAGTCTTGTATGACAACAACATTTATTAATAACGTCATTAAATAATAGAAGAGAAGAATGTATATACATCTATACAAACTTAACAAAATTTCAATTATAAAATGAAATATAAATATATTTTAAAAAATTAACACAATTTACATTGTTTCTCTTCATTTTTACATAAGGTAAGACCCATTTGTCAGTTTGGAATCTCTCTCCACATAGCCACTAAAAGAGCATAGATTGATGACAAATGAACAATGTGTCCTCGTGTACTGAATTAGAAAAACAAATCAGGCACAAACATAGCAAGGTAAAAACAATGGGATACCTTTCTCAAAATAAATTTATTAAGGCAAATGAAAACAAGATACTTATACTAATAAACAAGCACAAATCTCCACCAATTAAAAATTAAAAAAAAAATGAAAACATTGCGACTAAATCCACATTTATAAAACTAAATAATTATTCTTGTGCCTGCATCTACAAGGAAAAATTTTCAAATCGGATTATATGAACAAGAAAGATTCAAAAACCATTGTTCATTGATCACATCAGCTTAAAAAAGTGATGGTAGCTCTTTATCTTATTTGAACTACTATAAAAAAATATTAATATTTTTCTATCATTTTCATGCCAGAAAGAAAATTTCTCTCTTTCCCATGTGTCTTAAGTAGGCCGTTTAATTTTTCTCCAATTGGAGTTCATTGCCATTACTCTTATGATCAATCTATTACAAATTGGAAAGTGTTCATTTGTGCAACTGCGGTAGAGAATCTAAAATAATGCTAAAATCGCATGTAATTGTAGTTTGCGAATTCTAACAACTATATTTGGTTTGTTAAGTTAGGATTTTAAAAATAAATGCAATATAAATACTTATAGACAAAGGTTTAGAGGGAAGAAAGTTCAGAGTTACGAGCAAAATAAGAAATTATTTACTATGAATTAGTTTACAAAAATTAGTGTAAAGTTTGAATCAAAGTTTATAATGAGAATAGAGTTTTTTCGGATTTTATTTTTTTAAATTGCATTCAATTGATCAACTTGAAGCGGAATTAGTCTAGATCTGATTTCAAATGCCAAACTGTTTCTGAATTAGTAGTGTGTTGGTATAAAAAAAATATAAAAATGAAAAATCTAACCAAGTACTCTGGCACTGACAGTAACATTTCCCACTAAGTTCATCAGATTTGGATTGAGTCAACTGAGTCCAATCAAGTTATTCCAAAACATTAAATAGTGTACTGTACCATTATTGAGTATTGTCCACCAGAATCAGCTCCGACATCGATTTTTCAAGAAACTGATACATGCAGATCGATTCTCTTAAAACCATTTTATCTAACAAACTTAGAGATTATAATTTAAAATTGACTCAAAATTTTATCGAATTAAAATAAATCACTCAAATTTTTCTTGAGTTTTCTTTATAAAAATCGATAAACTTAACATATTCACCAATCTGACATGTCATTAAGTCAGAGTAAACTTCATGTAAATTAAGTAAAAAATTTTGAGTTATAAATTTTTTTCACGACAAAAGTATTCAAGGTGTTTTAGAAGACTGGACTAGTTCTCAGGAAATGTGCAAGTCTCCCTACTTATACACTGGGTAAAACCATGGAGAATTGTCCTTTGAAATGGGATAGAATTTGAACTCAGAATTTGAACTTACTAAACGAGATTCGTGTGTAACACACCAACCCCTTGAAATTTGAGTTATAAAATGATAATTGAAAGATTGAAATACCCTCCATTTTCTTTTGAATATTTAAATGGCTCCATTTCTACGATGAGAAATAGCAATAGACTATTTCTTCATCAAATTGAATATGATTTCGGCTCAACTTAACCAAATATAATGTAAACTAAGCCTATAAAAAATAGCAACTATGGAAAGTGACTTGTTATTTTTTTTTATTTTTTTATTAGTATGTGTCCAGTGACATGGAAAGGGACTTGAACCAAAACCTCCAATGAAACCCGTCTTTGTTTTCTCTCTGACTCGGACAACAAAGAGCATTAGCAACACTCTGAGGTGACGACGCCGGATAGAACAAGTCAGCATAGGTTTTTACACCGCCACGTGGCATTCTTCCATGAGAGCCGGCTTCACCTTTCACCCCCTTCTTAAATATCAACATGCCTTTCATCATCATCTCCATTTCTCCTCCCTTTTCTTTCTTCATGGGCTTTCCTCAACCATGAATGAAGCAAAGGATTAGAGGAGGCAAATCAAGCAGAGAGAGAGAGAGAGAGAGTGGCAACAGAGTAAGTAAAAGAAGAAATAAATGGTCGTCTTCATCTTCTCTCTCTTTTACACTCAACAAGTGTAAAGAAAAGACTCAAGTTAGTGAGGAGAAGGAAGAGACTCAAGGGATCAAGAAGAAGAAGAAGAGAATCATAAAAAATCCAGTGAGCCCATTTGGAGAGTGAATCCCAAATAGCCCACCTGTCCATTTCAAGATAAGCCCAACTCATTGCCAAGGTCCAAGTTCAATTGCCCATAGCAAAGTCGTCTGCTAGAACAAGGATTGAGTAGAGATGGATAGGCTCATTAGTTTAGAGCCATCAAACCTGGTGGCAATCCGATTCGAACCGGGTCAGCGATGCTGCGGTGAGCTCACACTCCGAAACGTCATGTACACGATGCCGGTCGCGTTCCGGCTGCAGCCCATTAACAGGGCCCGCTACAACATCCGGCCTCAATCCGGTATCATCTCTCCACTTGCCACCATCAGTGTGGAGATCACGTATCTGTTAGCACCCAATTCGACTCTGCCCGATTCATTCCCTCACTCGGACGATTCATTCCTCCTTCACAGTGTGGTGGTACCAGGGGCGGCTGTGAAGGACCCTTCCTCCACATTTGACTCAGTCCCAAATGATTGGTTTACTACCAGGAAAAAGCAGGTTTTTATTGATAGTGGCATCAAGATCAAATTTGTGGGCTCACCCATCTTGGTCCGACTCGTTGCTGATGGCTCAATGGATGAAGTAAGAGAAGTACTCGAGAGGAGTGACTCGGGTTGGTCGGCAGCCGACTCGGTCGACTCGCACGGGCAGACACTGCTGCACATAGCCATTGCTCAGAGCCGAGCCGACCTCGTCCAGCTCCTCCTCGAGTTTGAGCCCAACGTGGAAGCTCGTAGCCGAGCGGGCCGGTCTCCACTCGAAGCCGCAGCAGCGGCAGGGGAGGCCCTGATCGTCGAGCTATTGCTGGCCCACCATGCAAGCACCTACCGGTCCAACTCATCTGCATGGGGCCCATTACACTTTGCAGCCGGTGGCGGGCACTTGGAGGTGATGCGGCTCCTCCTCCTCAAAGGCGCCGATGTGGATGCACTCACAAATGATGGCCGGACAGCTTTGCACCTAGCCATAGAAGAGCGGCGCCGAGACTGCGCTCGGCTCCTGTTGGCTAATGGTGCATGTGTGGATGTTCGCAGCACCGACGACTGCGATACACCTCTACATGCAGCAGCTGCTCTAGGGGATGATCACCTAGTCAAATTATTGTTACAGAAAGGTGCAAACAAAGACGTACGTAATCTACTGGGGAAGACGGCTTATGATGTCGCAGCCGAGTGCGGCCACACTCGACTTTTCGATGCATTGAGACTCGGCGATAACCTATGCGCAGCCGCCCGAAAGGGGGAGCTGCGCTCGGTGCACCGCTTGCTCGAGACCGGAGCAATGATCAATGGGCGCGACCAGCATGGCTGGACCGCGCTACATCGTGCCAGCTTCAAGGGGCGTCTCGACGTAGTCCGAACACTCGTCGACAAGGGTGTCGACGTCGACGCCCGGGATGAAGATGGCTACACTGCGCTGCACTGTGCCACAGAGTCTGGGCAAGTTGAAGTAGTCGAATTGCTCGTCAAGAAGGGTTCCGATGTCGATGCCCGCACCAACAAGGGTGTGACACCACTGCAAATTGCCGATTCTTTGCACTACTCAGGGATTGCGCGCATCCTCATACAACGCGGCGCGGCTAGGGACGGAGCTCTACCGCCAGCGGCCCCTGCACCTCCGCACCGAGATCATGATATGGGCATTAAAAAGAAGGTTACTAGAGGAAGCATGCGGCGGAGTAGCTTCAGTAGATCACTGCCATTGACATGCTCAACCTAGCATGTGTGAACTGAGGGACTTAAGTTTGTGAAAGTAGGTGGCCAACGTCTGAAACAAATCAAATTACATCATTCTTTTTGAAGCAAGCAAGTCCTAATTTCTTCCAAATTGTTTAATACCCTTGTTAGAACTTTGAAAAGCTATGCATTCCATTACAAAAAAAAACAATGATCTCTCTCCCTCTGATGTAATATTATTGTTAAAATTGTCTTAGTATAATTATGTAAGAATGTGGGTGTGTGAGAATTCAGTGTAGTAGATAGAAATGTATCTACATTTCACTGTAAGATGCCGCCTTCTCTCTTCATTGCTATAAATTTTCCATAAATCAAATGCCACTTATATTCTTTTGTTTGGTGTATATGCTTCTGGGTACTGAGATTAGAATCTCTGAAACAAATGAGCACGAAAACATCTGCAATTGTGTTTTCATCAAAATTAAGAGTAATTGCTTTCTCCGGCTAAACACCATTAAGTTTTGATAATCTCAAATCTCACTAACAAATTTTAATCCCAACTCAGACAAGAGTATAAAAGAAGCTACACGCACTGTATTGGATATAGAGGAAAAATCTCATCAAGTAGGCCCCTGTATTCAATTTGCAACGTGGGTGACCTAGGTTTTAAAATTTTGTGAATATGAAATATCAGGATTTTAATGGACCGAGAAATCTTATTCCAATACTTTAGTCATTTCAACCAATTTCAGACCTAACATTTTTATTAAAAAAATTCATTTCAATTGAGATTCTAAACTTTCAAATTATCATAATGTTGGCATTTCGATAAAACTCAATAATCGCCGTCATCAAATTCTGCATCATTTGACTCCACCATAAACCATACAATCACTCACTCCACACTCCACTATAGTGTTTTAAAAATCAAACAAAACTGTGCGGTTCAACTCAGTTGGACTTGAACTGGTCCCTAAGACAGATTGGTTACGATGAGGTTTTATTTTTATTTATTTTACTTTTCTCTTCTTATCTTTCAAATGTCAGTCTTCATTATTTTCTATTATAGTATCATGGTTACGATGAGGTTTTTCATTTTTCATTTTTTAGTATCTTATTTTTAAATATAAGAATGTATTATATTATTATGGTGTTATACTAACATCACGATTTAAAAATGGGTCAAGTGGTTTAACCCAGCAGTTAAATCTAATTAAATCGTTATATAAAATGGTCTAATTTACAGTTCGATTTTAAAATACTACTCCACTCTCTATTATATATTTTCTATTTCTATTTTCACAATGTTATATACTTGTATGTATATTTTAAGAATTCTTTATATCAACACCTTTGATTTAAAAAAAAAAAAAAAATTCAAACTAATTTTTTTCCCCAAAGTAACTTGGATCAATCAAACTTTCAATCACAATCATTGTTCTAAGGCTACCAATAGAAAATTTTGGGCTACCCTAATTTTGTAAAGGTTGATGCATATTCAGGATGTAAAGACCACATTACTATAATTGAATGGTTTTATCAGTTGAGACTAAATTACAGTAAATTATGAGATTAACTGTTGACAATATTTACCATATAAACCTTTTTGGACTCTTCTTCCTTGCAGTAATCGCCGGCAAGTCCTTTTCATTACTTGGAAATCACAATTTCACTCATTTTTTTATGATTTAGCCAGTATTTTAAAAAGAAGATTCGAACATTTGGTTAAAATTGATTGGCCTCCAAACTGATTAAAACGGCTGACCTCTCGATTTATTTTTTTCATTTAAGTTATATTTTATATTATTGCTATGATTTTGACTTATGATGAATGTTGTCGAAATAGAAATAACCTCTAAAATAGTAGGTGTTAACAGGGGTTCAAAAATCGGCTCAGCCGATATGCGATACGGACGATATTTCGGCCGATAATTTTATCTCTCATACCGATATCGGCATTTTCTCTCTCCTCCGATATCGGAACGGTGAAAAAACCGCAAAAAACCGCAAAAACCATGAACACCCGTGAGAACCGTAAACCCTGAACCGCGAAAAACCGTGAAAAACCGAGAAAAACCGTATTGGTGTTTTAAAAAAAAAAATTAAATACCAATATTTATGAATATCGGCCGATATCGTGACCGATATTTCAAACCGAATATCGGCCGATACGATATGTATCGGCCGATATTTGTACCTTAGGGTGTTAATGATAAATGTTGAAATTTATGATTGTGATTTTAAGTCTTATTAGACAAGTAGAATGTCGGTTCTAAATTGATGGAATAAATAACTTTAATGATAATGACAATGATGATGAATATGATTGAATTCATCTGAATTGAACTTAAAAAAAAAAGAGTTTTACTCTTGGGTCTGGATTTTTTTACTTTAGAACATTGATTAATTTATTAATCTAATCATCAGAAAAGATTGCCTCTTGCTTCAAATCATGCATATGATGGTTGATACAGTTCATATGAGCATGTCTCTGTCTCTTTTCAACGGCTGAGATTTGTTCAAATTCAGATCATTTATCAAATAGGCCCCTCAATGTAGGGTAAGTAATCGATATTGTCTACTTCCATTGTTTTAGATATCTAAAGTCTAATTTCAACTGAGCCTACAAATTTTCAATAGATCTAAATTTATTGTTTATTTTTTTTTTTTATGTTATCCTTTAATTAACCTTCATTAAGAGAACTTAGTAATCAGGGCGCTTTTATACTCTTAAGATAACAATGAAAATAAATTTAAAATTTATTGAAAACAGTAAGTTAAACTAAATTTACACTATTGAATTGGATTATAGGTTGGGTTTGGTTGATAATGGTTATGGATTGGGTTGTTTCAGTCATGGATTGGGTCACGGTCAGGCCGGATTATGAGTCATGGGTTAATCTATAGGTTGAGTTATTATGATATATCTTGTGAAGGATCTACAATAATAAAAAAATTGTGCCAATTATTACGGCCTTAAAGAATATAGAAGTAGATAATTTGCTCTAAAAAAAGTGCCAAATCCAATTATGAAATCGATCCTAGACAAATGAAGTAAATGACTTTTACAGTAACAACAATGCAATAAAGAATATCTTGCCATTTTCCACTTTGATAATCAATTTGATGTTAATCTAGGAAATTAGAAGGTATAAGAAGAAGAAAGACAAAATCATGCAGCATTTCCCACTCCAACTCAAAGAGCCACTCCCGGTATAATTACCCAAGGCTTGCAAATATGCTCTGATAATTAGTAGAGTGCTCTAAGAGAGCTGAACACCATGTCTATCTCTTCCAATAAATATGAAATGTAATGTTTGGATTTACAAGTTATGTCACTAATTGGATAAATTACATGCAGCCTGGCCAGCTACTAAAAAACAATGGGGCCATATAGAAACTTCTATTTATTCTCTACATTTGATAAATATCATCCAATTTATACAAATGAGGATTGGAAAAAAAAAAAAAAAGAGCTGAAGTTTAATATATTGAGGACCTCCAATAATCCACTGCCATAATTCATCTCTGTTGCATAAATACCACTTCTTTCGGCTGAATATGTTAAGCTTTATTCCAGTGCTGTTGTGAATTTTCGCCATTATCTTGGAAATAACCAATTAAGAAGTTGACGTCGGACAGCCTCCAATGCACAATATTCCATATATCTATCATTTGGTGACAAATTGAACCTTGAGAGAACAAAACAGACTCTGAAACAATGTGTGATAGACAACATATAAGCTACAAAGTTGCAGCAAAAATGTGTAACCACAAATCATCAACCACTACGCCGTTTGGATTGTCTTCGCTTCCCAAGAAGCTTCAGCATGTTGTCAGTGACGTCGGGTGTGGAATCATCAACTTCATCCTTGTTTTTGTCAGATGTGTGCGTCAACCAGCTCAATGCCTCAATGGCAGCATCTCTCTCAGCAAGCTGCTTGTTCTTCTTGGGCTTCCCCACAAACTGCATACCTTTGAACTCCACCAATGCCCTGAACTCATTGGTCTTGAGGTGCTTTGTTTTGTACTTAGGGGGGCTATGCCCTGCCCTCATCAACAGGGTTTGAAGTAAGCTC
Source organism: Chimonanthus praecox (assembly GCA_022113865.1). Lineage (NCBI taxonomy): Eukaryota > Viridiplantae > Streptophyta > Magnoliopsida > Laurales > Calycanthaceae > Chimonanthus > Chimonanthus praecox. Next base: position 11,152,245 of record CM039086.1, on the reverse strand, counting down.
TTAGGATTCGTGCCTGCCTTCATCCTAAAACCTTTCTTGTCAGTGTCATCTTCACAATTGACTCTTGCCTTCTTGCATTCCCTCCCAAATACAAACCTACCCTCACACTGGTCTCCTGACACCAGCTCCTGCACAGCGAGCAGTAGGTACCTGCCTGCCTTGTGAATGTCCAAGGTTGGATCTTGAAGCTGCAGATGTGTATATACAATATAAGAACTCTTTTTTTCACACACACACACAGAGAGAGAGAGAGAGAGAGAGAGAGAGAGTTTTGAATAACCTTCTTCTGGATTAGTCTATCCACTTCATCCTTAAGGCTCCAATAGCACTCTGCCAAACTAGGATCCATAAAGAAATCAATGTAGTTATTCAACATTTTCAAGTGCCCCTTCTGAAAAAATATAGAACCAAGTCAGTTCCCTCTGATGCTCCAAGTGCCAGTTTAGCTTAGATAGTAACTAACACATTAGTAAATAAGGCAAAACTTACTGAAACTCCATGGGTAAGAGCACCTCCAAAAAGGATGAGTATGGAATCAGATACACCTGTAGAGTCACGAATGAAAACAGTATTGACTTTGACCTTCTCACCAAAGACCAGCCATGGATAAGGAACTGTCTGATAACGTGCATTCACAGAATTCTGAAGCAAATTCAGCAGCATTGGTTAAACTGAATTCATGAAATTAGTATGCAACCTTTTAGGCTGAAAGAACAAGAGAAACTCCTTGCAGTTATGACACATGGAACATTAGCATCCATAAATAAATACATTCTAGAAGAAGTTTTTAACAGTTAAATAAAAGCAAATTATCATCAACAAAGCCTCATCCCATACATTTGTTACCACCAATCCTTCACCATGTAAGTTACAATCTCCTTTAAGTTGGATGCTGAAATACAAATCATTTCCTTTTAAGACAAACTCCACTAAATTAGGGAAGAGACAGTTTTTCAATTAAGCACAGGATGAAGCTCTATCTAGGATTCTTGGAATACTCTCCTATTGAACCCTTTGTAAAATTTCCCAAGCGAAAGCTAATGGCAACATTTTCCATAATGAAATAGCTATGTTACTAAGGGTCACGCCCCCATCCATACAATGGAGACTGGAATGAGTAAGAGATAGGCCCTAGCTAAGAGAAGATTGAAAATGGTAGGAATATGGGCAATGAATAACTGACCAATAGGTTCCTCGAAGGACCAAATATGAAGCAAACTCAATAACATTGAAGTGCCTTTTTGAGACATAGTTCAACAACTTGAGATTGGGGGAGAAAAGGTTAGCTCAAAAAGACATTAGGATCCTCACCAAAAAACTCTTGTCCTCCTACCCTACCCCAATTGGCAAAACATAGTTAACCAAATTGAGGAGATCTTGCACCTATAGAAATTCATGATCCACACGCTTTCTTCCAAACATAAAATCCCATTCCACTTTAACCCTGATCCTCTTTTTTCTTTTTGAAATGGTGAAAATTTTATTAAAGATAGGGGAAAGAATACAGACAGCAGCACAGCTGCTGAACGCAGATAAGCTAACACCTGGATATGTAGGTTTTGGTTGATTACTTTAACCTTGATCCTTTCCATGCAGTCTTTAAATCTTTCATTCTAACTTAATTTTTCATTTTTGACCCCTTCAGGTGAAAAAGGGAATGAAGAATTTACTTTTCTAATTTGCAGCAACATCAATAGATCATTGCAGAATTATTGGAGAATTCTCTTCAACTCCTCATGTCTCTCCTCAAGAACTAATTTCCCTTTCAAATAATCTTCTTCATCATGATTTTTTTATGATTAGAATTATACAACTTGATCTTAAGAGAAAAATTAAAAATAAATAAATAAAATATTAAGTTCCATCCCTTTAAAACACCCCCACACAGTTTTCTACTAATACTATGTAATTTTTTTGGGAGATACTCATTTGGGATACTTACTGCATATAGCAGAACCTGGCCATCATCCATTGTCTTGAAAGACATAGACTTCTCCCTGTGCTGCAGAAGGGCACTTATCAAGTCAGACACTAATCAGCCGCAATGTTCACAGTAAGCATAGAAGCTGATAAAAAGAAACGTACAAAGCAAATCACTTACCACAACAGATGCTATACCAGGAAAGAGGCCAGAGCAGATGATAGCACGGACCAGAGACTGGTTGTGGCTCAAACTATTACAGGTCTTGGTATCTGCATCTAATAAACCAGCATCTCTCAGAATAAAGTTAAATTGCTTCCGAAGAGAGTGGATAGCCTGAAGAGTCTGGGTTGAAAGGAAATTCCTCCAGCAATATTCGTATGCCGAGCCTTCTCTTTCTGCATCTTTCCATCCTTCGTAAGCACGGACAAGAGCCATATGATCACTATAATCCTTTGCAGAGAATCTTGATTTTGCAGTCCCTGCTAGCTGATTAAGAAAAATAGACCACCACTCTCTTATGTTGTTATTCATCTAACATTTAAAAAAAAAAAATCTCCTACTGGAACTTATGGTGTCAAATCATCATCATCATGAAGTCTGAGCAGGCAAGCATCAGATATGGAAATACAAGAAGATATGGGTTCCTAGAAGTTAAATAACTAGCTTGGAAATGTTTCTACATTATTTATAATAGAAGTGGGGATTACTGATGAAACCCAATTTTGAAAGGGGCGTTTTAAGAATAAACCACATAAATAATGTTTTCATGTAAATCCATGCAATGCTTGAGCAGTAGTGCTTCTCACGTGCAAGGCCTCAAAGCAGGGCCACAAAATGACCAACCCATCCCACTCATCCGCACCGTTGGATTGAGTACCAAAAATATAAGCATTTATCAAATCACTTAATTTTGATGTTAAAAAATAATGGATTAGGATGATTTATGGCACCCACTTTGGTTCGTATGACAGTACATGTGATTCATATATGCATCGTTTTGGCCATGTCAGAGGGGGCAGCACTTTGATGGCATGTTAGAGGAACCCAAGTGCAGAAGCATGGAATTACTAGACCTCCCTATAACGTTGGTGGAGAAATATGGCATCAATTTGATACTGTACAATAGAATTTCACTGTTATCAGGTGACAAGGATTGATAAATAAAGAAGCTTGTATCATATCAAGAACATCATCATCAGATCAGGCTGAAAATGGAAATATTGATATTGAAACCAGACAAAAGTGGCGACTTATGAAGATTTACAATACATTCATTGAATGCATCTGCAGAAGTGATATAAACCTACATCCTTTTTATCTTGAGGCAACAAAAAAGGATCCCTGACACTCAGTCCAGACACCACTGTAAGAATAGGATCAAGACAGCGGAAGACAGCACCCATGATAAGCATCTTGCCTAGCTTTGGATCCACTGGTAGCATTGACAGATAATGCCCTGTATATTGACAAAATGAAGCAAGAACCTAATAAGAGAATTAAGCTGAAAAGAAAGATTGCATATCACATTTATTCCTTCTCAGAGCATGCCTAATTGCCTACATAGTTCAACATCCTAGAAAGAAAAGCAATCTCACCAAGATCCGTCAAGTACTCATTCTCATCTAATGCTCCAATCATCTTCAGGAAATCAACAGCATTTTGCACCTACAGTACATGGAGCACACACATTCAAAGAGTGTAGCAACTTGGTCATATGGTGTTCAACTACACTTGTCGGGGGAGCTTTAGGGGTAGGTCAAGTGTGGCAAGGAGGATGGTACCATCTACGATCTCATGGACTATTTGGAAAGAACAAAATGGAAGGATCTTTGAAGATAAGCGGCGGTCCATAAGAGAGGTTTTCGGGAAGGCGAATTGGAATTTGATAGGATGGCTATCTATTTGTAATGAGTTCTCTGGACTGACCCCGGAGGACTTCTACTTATCATGGGAAGGGTGGATGAAGGGAGGTGGTAAAGATAGAAAACCCAGGGTGGAATAGGTAGCACCGCCTCAGGATTTTCATAAATTGAACGTGGATGGTGCAACAAGAGGTAAACCTGGCCGGCAGGAATAGGAGGGGTCTTGCACGACGATAGGGGTAGGATGTTGTTAGCATTTTCTAAACCATTGGGTACCATGGAGTCGAATGAGACGGAACTGAGAGCAATTAGGAGAGCACTTTAGATCTAGTCCAGGGTTGGGAATGGCAACCTTATTATCGAAGGTGACCCAATATTGGCATCATGTTCGCATGAGAATGTTCATAAAAAAGCTTTTCAGATATACAAATTATCACTAGTGCACTACCTGGTGGTGGGCACTCTTAAGTGCACCACAACGTGGAGCCCACCTTGGCCTATGATAATTAGTTCGTTGGCAAAGACTATGCTTGAAAGGCACATTTATGTGCAACAAAATTCATGGTTTTAAATTCCTATATCTTTGACAACTTTGATTTGTATATTTGGTAAGGCAAATATTCCCAATCCCATCCATCCATCCATTTAACTGTCAAGAGCTCAGCCACTTCCATTAATCTCAAGGAGTTCTCAAATGGGTGCCTTGGTAATTTGATTTTGGTATTTTGGATTTAAGAGTTCAACCTTTGCAAAAACTGTTTAAATCATAATACTTCAATATAACCTTCATTAGATGCATCAATAATTTTTTACCTATAATTAAAAAAGTCAAAGGTTTAGTATTGCCACACCAGGTATAGAATTTTTCAAAGAAAAGAATTTTAAATTCCAAAAACTAACATCCTTGAAATTTAAAATCATTGAGGATTAAAAATTTGCAAATTTGCCTCGGCCAAACATGCCTAAAATGTATATGTAATAAGCTTTGTATTTCAAGATCAATCGAGCTATGTTTTTTAAGTTCCCCAGCAAAAGAAACATAAAACAGAAATACTCACAGCCAATGGTTCAGGCGGTTGAAGAGCTGCTGACAAGAACTCTCCTATGGTTCCAACCTGCAAGCATTTGATCTGCAAGCAGAGTGAATTCAAGGGAGTCCTCAAAAGTTCAGGAAGCTGATATTCTGCAAAAGCATCATAGACACATCTAGGGTATAGATGATAACACTCTCCTGGTTGCACCCGGCCCGCTCTACCTCTTCTCTGCACGCACAAGTTAAAGACAACCAAAGTAAAGAAGGAGATGAAATGAACAAGTCAAGATACAGAGGAGTTAGAAATTCAGTTCCACAACTTGATGAAAGAATAAATTCCCCCAATCAACAGTAAAAGTAGTGCTCATAGCCATTAGGTGTAAAATCCACAACCAAGAATTGCTAGTGTGTTTATACCCAGTCATATAACTGACACGAGGCTTATCCACATCCATCACCTACCTAAGAACAAATGCTTATGCTTGAACCACTACAGCTAATAAAGTCCATACTGTAGGCCATTTTGAAAACCACAACTTTGCTTTTTCTAATGTTTGATTTATGTGTTACTATATAAAAACCAACACAGTGGATCCCATTACATCTCTGTTGTCAAGCATGCTTGGATGAGAATAGCACTATGATGAGGTACAGGGTCACACTCATATTTCTAAAGGGTTTGGAAATTGAGCATAAGATGGTAAAAATTAGTTACTTGTGGTCCATTATTGGTGCTGACTAATCTTATGATATTTACAGAGAACAAATCCAGAATCCAATGGCAGTATTTGATGGTCTGAGAAGGAATTGATGGATATCCAAAAATCTGAAGCAACTGCCAAAGCAGATGGGTTTGGATGAAAACTTCATACTTACATAAGTTTTTCAATCCAAACCTGGGTCGGGATTTAATATTACGCCATCTTTTTGAACATGGATTCGGATTTGGCCAGATCTCAAATCCATTAACTCGTTAACCCCATGGCAAATTGATGCAAATAGCTCAAGTGGATCAGTCGAATCAAATGTAGACCCATTAGAAGATGGTGGGGCCCACATCAGCTTAATTGGGGAAATTCCACTCCAGTTGCATGCTAGAATTGATAGTAAAAAGAGAATGCCGGAAGAGCTTTCTAACGGGCCCACTTGCAATCAATTTGGAGCCCATATGAGTGTGTTATGGGTCAATGCCTTTTTAAAAGTCCATCATTTAAGGCCCATTTGGTGCAAGGAATCGATTTGGACGAATTTTACATGTCATTGCTATATCATCAAATTATCGTAAATTATGAGCGCATGGAAGGAGTCGTATTTTCTAGTTCATCAACGAGTTTGGAACGAATTTGGATGAATGGACAATATGCACGAGAGAGATTCTAGCAAGTCTAGGAAGGTTAGGAAGCATAAGGTCGAGTGGTCTAGTATGGACGGCTGAAAGAATTTTGGTAAATTATTTTCTTACAATTACCGTGAGGGAAGATAGGGAATAAAGAGGAATGGTGTGTGCAAGTCCTAAGGTTTAGGACTTTTGAAGGAGTGAGGTAGGAAAGGAGGACGCATAGCTGTAATCTAGAAATAACCAAGGAGCTTAGGCGTTGGAATGGAAACTATGGCGTGGAACATCCTAAGTTCTAGGGATTTTGGAGAAGTTTTGGAATTTGGCTGATTGGAAACAAGTTTGGACGATTTTATGTATTTATTTTCCTTTTTTCCTAGACCCCACTCACACTATGAATAAGAGTAGAGGCCCACACGCATGAATTTGGATGAATAAAAAGTAAGGCTTTGTGCTTGGTTTTCTCTCCATATTTTGGTGAGTGTTATTTGATTTGAATTTATACAATTTATTTGTCTTCAATTAATTCTATTATTGTCAATTTTCAATTAATTGTTTGTGAATTATTTGAATTAATTTCAGCAACTTAAAATTAATTATTGCACATTTAATTGTGTTTTCAAACTGAAATTGAAGCATTTTATCAATTTTATTCTAGTGAGAATCGTTGCCCTAGGTGAGATTAGGACCTTTAAATTTTCCCGATGAGTGAAATTTCTTTGGATCCTCTAATCGATTTCCGGGGTACCATTTAAAATCAGCCGGATTGAGATTAGTGTTGGGTGATCAATTTCGATTTCCTTCGCTCTCTAGCATTGATTTCCTATAGAGGCAAAATTTAAATTTTATTTTCGGATTCGAGTCATTGGACTTAACCTCCAAACTTCAAATTTGGAGCCTTCGACCAAACCCATAAATTGTGGCCGAACTTCAGTTTATCTTTGAAGCTAGGCTACATCACAAATGATATACATCATGAGGATATATAAATTGCATAAAGAACATGGTATAAAAACTACGCGAACACCCCAATCTAATCCAAAATCAAATCATGAGTCAAAAGCGAATGTTGATTCGAATGCACATATCTGGATGTGGATCCAAAAATAGATGTTTCATCCAGCATCCAAGTTGGATTCTGATGCAAATTTCATTTCACACCTCAAATTCATATTTGAACTCATTTATTTAGATCCAACCCAAATCTGACCCAATCACATCCCTAGGTTTGACAGATGTTGTGAAAATCAAATCATATAGTAAAATCACTATACATCTTGAACTGCAAATTGTGTATCGAAAACAGTAGAATCGTAAGATTCATAAGTGTTTTCCTCAAAATATTTAATATATGAAGTAATGTAAAATATATCTAAAAGATAATAATGTGAATAATTCTCTAACTCTCTTTCGATATCAAGTGAATATTATATAATTAGATCGTTTGAGCTCAAATTTCAATGATCCAACTCCCAAAAGTATAAGGCCAGTATATAATTCAAGTATACTATAAAAATTCAATAACGAACTAAAAAGCGCCTAAAAAGTCCAAACGTCTTAAAAATGATCAATGACTCGAGCCTTAAAAACTATCAAAACAAAAGGTCCATGCTTTTACATTTCAAATAACCCCATCATTCTGTTATTTATAAGAATCGTAAGATTTGTTAATAGATACGAATTGTTCCTCATATCATATTGTATGAATCGTCAGATAAGAATCATGTCGTAAGATTTGAACAACAATGGGTTTGACGCTTGCTTACAACTGCAAATGAATTATTCAAAACATGAGGTGTTGAGGCTCCAATTGAAGCATGTCCATCTAACCACCTACGAAATGACTTGAGTTGTAAGATGGCTGCTTTCCTTCTACTTACCTTCAGCTCCCATAGTGCATAGCAGTGGCCATCAAAAGAAGACTCACCAGGATATATTACAGAGTGACTCAAAAAGTACTTGTTGACCTAGAAAAGTAGATGACTCACTGAATAGGAGGATCACTCTTATTAACCATTTTCCCCAGCTTACCCTTTTATTTTATGTTTACATTGTACCACATGATGAATATCATTAATTAAAAAAAACTGAGATTAAATTTCAAACTTATGGCATGGAAAGAGTCTAAATATCATAGGACAAATGGAAAGAATTTAGATTTATACCAAAAGAGTAGAGATAAGGAAACATCATTTCATAAATGTCACCAATTTTTTGGACCTGTTATTAAGTTGTCTCAGTACAGAACTCCTGAAGGAGATTAACTTGTCCTTTCTTGTCGAACAGTTGTGGTGCTTTGAGGAAAGGGATGAAGGCCTATTGAAGCATAAGAACTAGTTGGACAATCAACTCATAGAAAGCTTAAGGGATGTGGAAATCAATTTTTTATGGTTGTATTACGTGTTTGATGGTTGTCTTTCCAGTAATACTAAACAGATGGAAAATATCTTTCAAAAAAATACAATTCATGGTAAATTCTGAAAAAGGGAAAATAAACATTATAATGCCCAATAATTACAGATGTATCATCAAAAAGTAATAGCCTGTCATAAGGAAGAAATTACTTGATTGCATTTTGTCAGCTATAAATAAAAAATGGCATATTGGTTTCCTCAACCACTTGATTATTTGCAATCTGGCTACTGCAAGCCCAATAATTCAATTAACTATCTTCAGATTCACATTGACTCAAATTACTGGGGAAAAAAAGTATACCTGTATTTAAACAAGAAAATATGCAATAAAAATGACGTGGCCAGGAATCATCTAACCATAGAAGGTGACTGACACACGTATTTCTTTACATTAGTGTCTGTTTTCAGATGTAATAAAAAAAAGGGAATGGTTTGGTTTTTAATTTCCAGAGCATTAACAAAAATGAACAATTCAACAGTTTGCTTCTTCAACCTGAATATGGAATGAAAAGAAATGAAATGAGTTTGACCCCACATTCATTACAAGTGGCCTTTTAATAGTAATAGCACCTCAAACAAATTGGAGTTAATATTGTGCATTCCATACAAAAAAGAAGCAATAAAAACCAATCAATTTCATTTTGGTAAGAAAAGTCCAGAGAAGAGGGTAACAGAAATCTTACTTGGCGAGCTGAAGCTTGTGATATCCAGGATGGTAACAAGCACGGTGTATTGTTCAATGCATCATATGTGGTCTCTTTTGCTTTTCCACAGTCAACAACAAAGACAACATCATTGATTGTAATGCTTGCCTCTGCCATGTTCGTTGCAAGAACTATTTTACGTATATTAGGTGGTGCCTTCTCAAATATAAGTTTCTGGGAAGCACAACCATCAAAAGAACGTAAACAATCAAAACTGCAAAAGAAAAAAATGATAACATACTTTAATCCTTCTGATTGAACTAATTAAGGACCTGATTTGGCGCCCCATTTTTTTATATGAAGGAACCCCCTCTTAGTTTTTATCACAAATACAGCTGGTATAAAAAATTTAACAAAAGAACACTTCTCAAAACTCTACTCTTGTTCTCTACGTGAAATAAAACAACAGTAAAGGCAAGCGTCGGTGGAACGGTGACAGCAACAATACTTCCAATGAAGGATACATGGCATATTTGAGGGTTTACCCATGACAGAAAAGGAAGTGGAACCAACATTAATATTGGTGGCCATCAAATCTTAGGCCATGACTGTAAACTATTCAGATGTAAATATCTCTCCATATATATATATATATATATGTGACTGTAATTGTTATTCCAACCACTCATTGCATGTCATGAAATTTGACAGTTAGCAAAGTTGGATAAATTGATTTTTCGTGATCACATAATCCCTATGCCCCCCTTTATTGATGATGTCAGTGGCCCCATGGACATCCCAAATGTTTCATTCTACCATCAAAACATCACTTATACTTGCTTAAATGAAAGATACACATACAAGTATGTTCATATTGGAAATGGTGTGTATGTTTCATCTCCTTTTCTAAATTATGTCTTAACATTAAAGAAGTGTTTCTGTAAAACAGCAGTCAGACCTAAAATGATATATAGAGTTGAATGTTGGGCAATGAAGAAAAAACAACTAGAAGTAGTGGTACAGACATGCATGTTAACATGGATGTGCCATGTGTTCTCTAACAAGAATTGACAAAATTAGAAACGAGTGGATTAGAGGAAGCTGTAGGTTACCATAAGAGAAGAACTAAAATGGAAGTATCATTTAAGATGGTTTGGGAACATTCACAATAAACGAGAAATAGCATTGGTACAAAAAAGTAAGGATTACAAGAAGGTAAGAGGGAGAAAGGGGAGGTGAAGATTGAATTAATGTGGTAAGAAAGGACATGATAAATTGTGATGAGGAAATTATTTTCAATAGGGTCGAATGGAAAAGTAGCACTCAAAAAGTTGACCCTAGATCACAGATAGATGAGATAAATGGCTTTGATTATGTTGATAATGAAGACAAATTTGTAAAAGACATGAATTTGCAACCTTTATAGTCGTAATGCTTTATTATGTAGATAATGATTTAATTTATGTCAAATCATAAATTGTAGGTCTAAAAAGAATGAAAAAAATACTTAAGAACTTCTAAAAATTGAAAAAAAGTATCTTCACAGTCCAGGTTTTTTTTTCTTTGTATTGAAACCATCTATATAAATCGCAAATAATACAATAATAGTACCGTACATTTAAGCTTGAAACTTTGACAGAAGTCCTTAGAACAATTGGCTAGTGTATGACCACTACAAAGGTCCCTTTTTTTTCAATACAAATCATTTCAAAACATTTCTGAAAAACAAATCATTCAATTAAAAAAAAAAAAAATGTGAAACACTCAAGCTTCTCATTCAAAAAGAAGAATCTGAAACACTCAAGCTAAATTATTAAAAAAAAAATGAAAATAATCAAGCTTCTCATTTAAAAAAAATCTGAAAAACCTAAACCCCTCTCTTTCCCCCTTTCAAATGATTCTTAGAGAAAATAATGATGTAATCTTAAAGTAAAAAAAAAAGAGCAAAAAGAAAAGAGGGCATGCTTGTATATTCTATACAACAAAACCAAGTATATAAAGTATACTAATTTCAAGCAAGAATCTGGTATGACTCGTAAAAAAAGATAGACTGTCATGAGGAGGGAGGGAGGGGGGAATTCAAAAACACAACTGATCCACGAAAATTGAAATTTTGAGAAACGAAAAGAAATGGCATTACCTGTTCAGATGTAGCCATTGAGCCATGGCATGTGAGCAGAAGAACTCTATTCGGATCTCCTAAGAGTGGATGTGCCTTAAGCTGATCCCTCAGACAACTAATATCATCCCAGCCAGTCATGAATACCAAAACAGCACCTGGCCTTTCCTTTCGACATATGTGGCATAAAACAGCTTCAATAAGATTAAAGCCTATACAATCAGGTGTCCAACATGCCAGAGAATCTCGTGCCCTAGAACTGTAATTTTCAAAGTTTGACTTGTTAAGTGCATCCTGCAAAGTAAAAGACTTCATCAACTGTAGGAAACCTGCAAATAATTATAAATAATTTCTCTAATTATCTAATACTATACCTCAACGAGTGCAGTAATCTGATTCTTTCTCTTCCTGGGCAGTAGCTGCCTTTGTGTTTTCCACAATTTCTCTTGTCCATAATCATCAATTTGGTTAAACGAAGTCAATTTATATCCAGTCATTTCCAATATATCTTCCAGAAAGTGAGCCCTTACAGGGTAAGTAAAGCCCTGAATACAACATATTGAGTATTCAATTAGAATATGAAATATATAGAGCCAAAGATAGATGTGAAAAAAACATATTTGAACATGATACACACAAGTCAGCTTCTGTCATACAATTATCAACATTAAACTAAAAAATTCCAATAAAAAAGGAATGAAAAATGGTATTCTAATCACAGCTTCTGAAATGTATGGTTAACTGTCACTAACTCTCAGGTCACTATGGCTGCCACCAGGTTGCATTTGGTTCAGATCCTATCCAAATATGATTATGACAAGCATTATAATAATTTAATATCCGGATCAATATTGTGTGTGTTTAACTGATGGCCTAGATGCCGCCCAAGATGTGAGGCCTATCCAGGGAATGGTTAGTTGAAGAACAGGGGAGGGGAGAGAGAGAGAGAGAGAGATGGTGCGCTTGCCAAGCAATATAGCAAAACCCTTTTTTAAAAAACAGTAATGGAAAATTGTTCATTAATTAAAGAAAGAGTACAACAGAATTAGTACATGATAGCAATACTGAATAAACAATCAAAGCACATAAAAACCCCCATGGAAAGTATTAAAACTCCCAACATGGAATCACACGAACCCAATAAAGGATCTAAGCTCTGGACTCCTGCCTTCATCAAAAATCTGCCACCCCATGAGCATTTCTCCTGGTATGATTAAACTCGATATGTGATACCCCAGTGTTTGGGACGGTGTGGGTGAGAGAAAAGAAGCAGAATGGGGCACTAAAAGTCCCACATCGCCAATGGGGAGTTGAATGTTATGCTATATATATGGGATGCCTCCCTCGCTCTAGTACAAGGCCTTTTGGGGCGCTAGTATGGGATAGTGCTCCAAGAACAAAGCCGTGAGAGCCCATTTCGGACCCAAAGTAGACAATATTATGCTAGCAGGAGGGTGCATTACACGATATGTAGAATTTAATAATAAGAATTAGAAAAGAAAGAGAAGATGTGGAGAAGAATTCTTCTCTATATTGTATTGAATCATCTAAACTGATGAGGTTACATGTATTTATAATACAAAGGGAGTCAATCACAATGGCTAAAAAGGAAAAGAATAAAATAATGCTCAATTACAACAAGTCAGACAACTAACTAATTTGACTTTCCAAAATAAAGTGATTCTAGACAATTCAGTCCAAAAATGGGTCCCACTGGTCAACTGTGTCCTAAAGTGGTCCCACAACACGATATCCTTCCCAAGGCAAATTCCTCATACTCTGAAGGTCAAGATCAGACTCCATGGAGACTTCTTCCTACCTTTTGGCCATGCAGTTGCACTAGTAGACTCTCCCTCTACAATTAACTTACCTTCCTCAAAGCCATTCAACAACTCTAAAGATTTCTTCATACCTAATAATTCCACCTCATTTTCAGTCCTTGACTCATACAGGCACCAAGAAAAACATTTTAATCTCACCTCCCCCAGATGTAAAACACCTTACATACCCACTAGGCCAAGCTTTCCCCCTGCCATCCGATCCACATAGACACATCCACTGATGGTGGAATCCATCTTTCCTCAACTTTCCCCTTCCTATTTATCCCAGATATACACTACTTCCAACCCCTCAAAAAACCTAACATAGAATAATCCTCAAACTCTTTACTGATGAAGGCTACGGTCGGCTTTGCAAGAAATTTCACAAATCTTCCGAAACCTTCAACCTTAAGATAGGATTTCGATTCGAATCCTCGGATTCAAATCAAGGACTTCAACAATAGAAACCTCGAAAAACTAACCATCGATTGCGCTCCGAAAGACAGAGATTCTTCTAGTTTCACTAGGATAATTTACAAAGGGAAAATTCACCAATGAATTGATAAGGATGCAGCAAATGAACCTTCAAACTCACAATGCAATCAACACGACCAATCACTTAAAATTAAAATCAACTCAAAGCTCCAAACTCCTCAAATACGATTCTTCAAGTTGTGTGTACATTGGTCGCCCAAAGCTCCAATTTATAGACTTGGAGTTGGAGAAAATTGAGAAAATAAAATAATAAAAAGAATGCATTGCTTAGCCACCAAGGCTTGGACGCCCAAAAGTTGCTATTTAGCCTAAATTCTATTTGAATGCTATCCAATTATCTTTAGCCATGTGGCTTTATTACATCACTCAAGGAATTAAAAAAAATCAAAAAATACATCATAAATCCAAATATATCCATTGGCGAATTTGGCTTGGAATTGCATTGAATTTCAGCCATTAATTTCAATTTGTTGCTAAGTTTTGGTGCTCCAAATCCAATCGTCAATGATCACAAACGCCCAAGCTTGTATGCCATGCTATTTCTTGAGTTTCCAATCCCATCTTGTGGTCCCAATTCAGCTCCATGTGCCCAAGACTATCCAATTTGAAGAGATCCTATCCTACATGGCATCCATGTGGCACCCAACAAGGCAATGACATGGAGAATGATATGGAATTCTTAACTCCACCTTGTATGCTGCATATGGGCTCCACCTTGTATGCTGCATATGGGCGGGCCTTCTAACATGGCTTTGGAGGCCCAAAATATCATAAAACAGGCCTAGACCCATAGCATATAACATCAATTTTTGAATTTGAATTGTATCATAGAAAGTTCTGATTTCAGTATAACTCCCATATAAATTGTAAAAATTACCAAATAATTCCAAGTTCCTTAAAGATTAGGATTCAAACATAAAATTCAAATCAGTTTTTGTTAAAAAAAAAAATGTATTGTAAGATACAAATTGTAAATCATAAGATATTAACAACTCGATCAAATATAAATATTTATCAACAACTTTAGAGCTCAAAAATGAAGGGTTGGGATGTGGCCCCTATTTCACATGATTCAAAATCCTTCAGTACCCCATGTGGACTGCCTTTCAACCCAGTATATCAGAAAAAACGTCGTTTAGGCCTGAGCATATACTGTACCTTCCCTTTAAAATGTGTCATATAAAAAATAATACAATAAAAAGGGCTTTACAAATGATGCCAACATATGGACAAAATCTAGAAGACAAATACAACTACCCATGAAGGAGCATCTGGCTCTCAACAAAAAAAGATGGGAGCACTAGGATTTCACAAATAATGAGCCTAATAGAACAAGATCTGTAAAACTGCCATTCCACACAATCCATTTACTATACATTTTTTTATCATCAGTACCCTAAGCATAACATAGTATGATTTCCATTGTTTATCCTGGGGGTATATGTTTTATTGTTGATGTTGGTGCTTTATTAGGTTGTTATTTTCTATTGGGGTGCCTGTTATATTTTCATTGGGATGCAGCATGTTATTCGTTGGAGGTCCTTGAGGTATCTTCTTGTTTTTTGTTTTCTTGGGTGGTATAAATCTCTTATACCAAGTGTTTTGTACTCTCTTATTACTAATATATTTATCCTTTTTTGTGAGTGTTCAGAAAAAGTACCTGGTATCAAGAATTAAACAAAAGAAAGACTATCTACGTAGAAAGTGGTGGGTACTGCCTCAAGCATGAACCTACCAAAATAGAGATGGCTATTAGGGTTTATTTTTAAATGGTCAAAAAATTTATTTCAAAAGGAAAAGAATAAACCTGGGAAGCAAAAAGAACAGCCAGCCACAATGAAAAAGGGAAAAAAAAAATCCGGCAGCCCAAGCCTGAAAAAGCCTAACAATGAGAAGACAGCCACTAAGATCTGTTTACATGATGAATGAGATTGACACCCTCCTTAGCTAGACTATCTCCCTTGTCACTAGCAGACCATAAGACATGAAGCACTTCCAAATTCTTTCTTTTGATAATGATCCTTGCTTCTTCCACTTTGTCTGAATGTTTCCCTTGATCCACTGGGTTACCGCTGAATCTCCCTCTACCACATCTCCCCCACCACCCATTTTCTCTAATTATTTCACACCCACCACAACGCATAGAGCTTAGCTTCATTAGCATGGAAAGATGGCAGGGGACCTCATGTAATAGGTATTCTACAAAGTCAGCATCTCTGATAATTCCAACATACCTGCTTTACCCAGATCTAGAACTGAACTACCATCAAAGTTCAGCTTCATCTTTCCCACCAGAGGAGACTTCCACCTGATCTCACTGGGGGGCTTCGAAGGAGGCCTAATTCCTGTTTTTGACCATAATCTAGAAACATCTACAACTCCCTTAAATTCTGGAATAGAGGAAATCGAGAATGCAATTCTCTACTTGATTAATTCATTCACCTCACCAAATCCCTTCTCTTACCCTTAAAAGAGATGGCTATTGTTTAGATTTTTCTAAATTGGTAACTGTATATAATAGAGAAAAGGCACCAGAGGTGCACAAAAACAAGGTACAAGATAAGAAGCAAAAAAGGAAAAAACCTCACCCAATACACCCAAAACAGAAGAGCCCCCAAAAGAAAACAGACACAGCACTTATGATAAGTCAATGCACTCTTGTCAAGCTCTCAAAATGTGGGAAATGGAGAAATCCTGGAATTCAGCAAGGGAAGAGGCCCAAACTGCACATTTAGCCTAAACTCTGCAAGACACGTCATGAGCATCGCACTGTTTCTAAAACCCTATTGTTTCACTCACCCCAAATGCTCCACAGTGTTGCAAAGAAAACTAATCGCAACAAGGAGAAACATCTGGAAGAAACACTAGTGAAGGGATTGCCCACTGAACACCAAATTGGTTTACAACTGAGCTCCAAATAGGCGCTGAGATAAAAACAGTGGATGAGAATATGGTCCACATCTTCGGAGGGCCGGCGACAGAAAGGATAAGCACTGACCATAACTCTCCCCCATTTTTTTGAGAATTTTCCTTAACCTTGTGGTCCAAGTAAAACTAATGGCTCAAGGAGGAGCTTTTGAAGACCAAATAGAGGGATTTGCTGCCAGAACAAAGTCACACTGATTGTTCCAAACCAGAAAGATTTAGTGAAAATGATCCCGCAGAGTCTGGGCACCAAAACAGAGAATCCTCATCCTGAACCTGAATTCTCAAAGAACTGAGGTGAGACAAAAGTTCTGAAAAATCATCCGTTTCAGCATTAGACAAATTCCTATGGGAATGGATATCCCAAACAATCTAATTACCTGACATTGAATAGAATCCAGATTCAAATCCATCAGGAGAGAAAGATGATCGATAAAGGGAAGGGCATAGACTAGCAAGAGGGGAAGAAAGGCACAAAACATCGGTCCAAAACCTAACTCGGATACCACACCCCACTTCGAAATGGATCCCTTGCTTAAATCTGTCCACACAAGAGCTAATGGCCCTCCACATACTGGAAACCCTTCAAGGAGATGGATTGAGGTCCCACCCATTGTTGCCCATGTTGTACTTGGTAATGAGTATGATTTTCAAGGAGCATCATCATCCATTCCAAGCCTCCGCAACCATTTTGTTAGTTACCATCCTAATCCAACTTTTTTATACATAGGGCCTCTCAACTGATCAAGAAAAGAACAAGGACAAGAAGGTCCTCAAAGACGCCAATCATGGAGAGTTTGCCAAAGTGAAACAGGGTGCCTGTAAATTTATACAAAAAGAACTGTCCTACAAAAATCATATGAAACTTGAGAGGTGACAACAAATTCACAGTTACGAAGCTCAAGATAAGAGTTCAATCTTCAGTTATATGCAGACAAGTATCAAAAGAGAAATGGAAAGTGCCATCAGAGAGAGAGAAAGAGAGATGGTGTGGCAGTGGCAATTTCAGTCACCACTATAAAAACTGTTTAGTTTAAGACGGTAACTTCCAACTAAATAACTAGTTTCAGTTTCCTGTTATTGGTTATGAGCATTAGCGATACTCATATTTGCATATATGCTTGATTGCTTCCTCATTCCGAGGTCCAGCTGGCATCAGTAACATGGTGAACAGTGGCAACAAATTAAAAACAAAAAAAGCTAGCAGATTCCATTTCAATACTCCCAAAGAACTTAAAGGCAGAAAAAGTAAAGCTATGCTTGCAGGGATAATTATTGAAAAAAAGCTTTCATACAAAGTTCTTAAATGAAAGTAATTTGCAAATATTCCTGTTATTTGAGTGCTACCTAAAGAGAATTCATCAACAACATTTGAAATCTATACCTAACTGAGCTAACTTTTTTTTCTAAGTTGATTTTTTCTTTTTTGAAATGGATAAGTTGGTTATTTTTTAGGATATTTCCCTTTTTTTTAGTTTCAATTCTTATTTTTATCAAATTTTCATGTTTTCTGTCTAAAATTGCTTCTATTCATCAAAACGATAATCATGAGATCAAATCAGAAACTAAATTGCATAAGAAGATGTCTTGGTCATAATCATTACAGGCCCACCTGTAAAATAAATGTTCATCTTCTACAAAGAAATGAACTTACTGGAATATGAATTGTCGGTGCTCCACCAAAATAGCTAGAAAATAACTCAGCATTCAGAGTTGCACTCATTAGAATCAATCTCAGATCCCGACGGCGTGGAAGAAGATCTTTCAACACAATCAATAAGAAATCTGTATTTCAAAATGAATTGAAACGATAAATAATTCAGCTCAAGTTAACCTTGAGATATTTCTTCTGAACAGAATCTTCAGAGTCCGTGTCATTAAATTTATTTTGTTGTTTGATGACTGTAACATCAAATTAGTGTAGTCCTGAGGAATACCTTCATTCTTGCCACGCTCATGAATTTCATCAACAAAAACATGGGTTATGCCATTCAAGTTACGGTCCACCAACAATCTTCTTAGCAGAATGCCACTGGTACAAAAAAGCAGGTGTGTGTTTTTCCCCCTCATTCCCTCTAATCTAACTTTGTAACCAACCTGCCACAAAAGCTAGTCTATGACAGCAAGTTCTAAAGAGGAAACTTTTTTACCTGAACAAGTTAATGCATCAAAGAAGCAACAAGTAAAATAGAGCTTACAGATTCACCCAAATTCTCTCCTCTTTCTGTAGAAACTCTCTCGGCAACAGTCATAGCAGATATTCTTCGAGGTTGTGTACAGATGATGCTACAAAATGCTCCACGACCAGATTCAATCTCAGATTCTAATATATATTGAGGAAGTTGAGTAGTCTTGCCACATCCAGTCTCCCCAGATATAACTACTACCTGCAAATAAAGTCTTTGGATATGTCAAACCCATAAAAGTGACTGTAACTGAATAAGCAGTGGCCAAGCAATGTTTGGACTTCAGACTAATATACTGATTTAGGCAGTGATACAAGAATAGATAGAAAAGTATGATAAATTAAATTCCATATTCTATATGATTAAATGGGACTTTCAACAAGATGACAGCCAGACGTACAGTGTAATATGGAGTCAAATGTTGAGCAACAAAAAAAGCAAGTATATGTAGTAATGGCCATGGAGATGTGTGTTAGAATAGAGTTTGGGACAAGAATAAAAGACAAAGAAATGAGTGCAATAGCGGAAAGTTAATGGTTGGCATAATAGAAGAGAATAAGAGTAAATGTCGTTTAAGATGATTTGGCCACCCACGTAAAGGACCAGTGACAACCCTAAGAATCAAATGATTGCCTAAAAAAGATACTAGGAGTGGAGGGAGACCATCAATAAATGCGAATTTTGGATGATGTGGCGAGATTGTAGGGTGATGGAGAGCAAGCCTTTTAAAAGGGATGAGTGAAAAAGTAGAGCTCAAAAAGACAACCTCAATACAGATGATAAATAGTGTTGATAATAATGAAGATGATGCCAACCTAGTTGAGTACATGAACTGCAGACCAAATAAAAAATGGATCAAGACACAGTTAAGGTTCATCCCAGAGCCTTTTAATAATCAACATCAGTCTTTCTCCCATCTATTTGGAGTCAGGCTTTTGGAATTCCACCTTTTCATTCTTTCCTTCTTCTTTTTCAAGATTCTTCAAAAGGGGTGCAACAAGAGGACTCTCAGGGGGTCACCCATCATAATATTGCTCTCACCCAAGCACGTTTAACTTCGGATTTTAATGAGATCTAGTGCACTATTACCGGTATCATTGGTTCCCTCTCTCGTCAAAAACCATATTTTCCATTTGTTGCGTCTTTCCTTGCCCCTCCCCGACTCACCACCCTCACACCTCCACACTCCAACCCCACAAAAAAAAAAAATTATCCAAGTTCTTAAAGGTCTTTCCCTTCTCCTAGCACCTTTTACTTGTAACCATTCAATTCTTTGTACTAAAATGTCAATTAACACATAACACTTAAAAAAAATGTCAATCAACATATAACACTTTAAATTTAATAAATTTAAAAATTATAATATTGCTTACCTACAGCATTAATTGGAATTTACTTCTGAATATTTTTATTTCATTTATATTTTTAAAATAATATACATTTAACATCAAAAAATCCTACCCCTAGAGAACCATGAAAAATAATCCATCAATGTGGTAAACTTATTTGCATATCCTATCAGCAGCTGGAGTAAAGTTCCATATGCAGACTAGAGAGGATCCAAATTCTCTCCTTCAATATACTTGACTAATTTTGAGATTATTTGAAATATCCAAAATCCAAAAATTGCTATCAAAACCTTAAATAAAAAGATTCAAATCACGAAAAAATGAGCTCTTTATAACTCAGTACTTGTGTTAGACTACTGATGAATAGTAATAAGTCAATGCCATGTTAGACGAGATACACCAAGTCGGCTAATTTTACAATTTCAAAACTGGAACTCTATTCATACAACCAGCACTGAGTCAATTTGACCAAAAATCAAAGCATGGCTGGATCATGACAATTGACAAATACCTTCCAAGTTCATGAAGAAAAACTCCTAATCACACTTTTTTTGAAAAATGCAATTACATATTTTTTACACCGAGGATTCTGACAGCAGACCCCAATTTATCAGGTATGGGACATTTGTATTAGTTAAAAGTTGCATTTTCTATGCAATGGCAGAATACCTACACAAATCTCAAGTTGTAAACTTTGAACCTTTACAGTTGTGTTGTGGAGGGAACAAAACATCATAATTAGCAAAGACAATCATGGAACCTCTTCATTGCTTCAACATGAAGCAGGACAGAAGTACAATATATAGAAACATAAGCCTTTGAAAAGAAAGTACTCAAGCTCACAGGTGTTGCTCTATCCACGTGATTACACAAGCCTACAAAGTTGGCAATCCATAGACTGCCCAAAGGAGAACCAAACAGGGCTTTCATTCCTTGGTTCTATTTCACACTTTTTTTGAGAGGTACAAAAATTTAGTCTAACACCAAATAGTTGGCACAATTGAAAGTGGATATGGCATTCATGGCACTCAGGCATCACTTATATAAGATCCATTGACTATCCCTGTTCAATAGGATCACAATTACTCGAAGAAACCACAAAGGGGTCTATTCAAGCTCCACTGTGACAGATTATCCCTCAGCTCTCATGCTGCAGGTTGCCTATGAGCCTATGATACTCAGACACGGCAGCGACACGCCATCAATACAGCAAGAGCACAATTCACATAAAAATGAAGTTTCTGGCACAGAGACATGGGTATCCAACAGACATTTCCTACATTGAAGTCTCTACGCAACATAGTATAGGTATAATCCGTGAGCCCATAGCAACGTGGTCTAGGCATAGCAATGAGCCTTGCTAGTTACTAACACAATGCCTCTGAAGATAGTACAGATTTTATTCTGCTTAGATCATTAGATGCATCTCTCACCTTAATTGTTGGGAGAGAACTCCAAGCAACCAAAGAAGTTAGAAAAACATAAGAACATTGATGAAACCTATGTAGCATATGGTGCCCAACCATAACCCTTCTTAACCAATCCTCCTTTTCCCATGCCACAAGCCAGTACTACTCATGATTGGCAGATGTCAGATTCCCATGCCCAGATGTGGCCCACATCCCCCTCATGATTCAGAGAAAGAATGTAACTGATCACATCAATCAGCTTCACTAGGATTATAGGGCGCTAGAAAGGACTGGATAGCGACTAGCAGTTTGTCTTCTATGGGCATTATGCATGTAGACCACAGATATTTTGGACCATATATCCCATCTAGGCCAAAAATCTTATCAGAAGTTTTTTTTGATTTCCTTTTGCCGTCAAATGCTTGATTTATAACAGACAAATATGAAAAAAGAAACAGTAGAACACAGAATTCAATGCAGTGAAAAATAAAATTGCATGAGTATACATTCAAATAAAACATATTTCCTCCATAAGCTGAACCTAATCAATATCATACAAGGCATGGATGGCTCAACATGCTCAGCTGGAAATACCCTGCGAGTAGAGAAGAATCTCAGCACCAAAGCAACACCTGATTCCGTGCAATGGCAGAAAGCAGCCTCTCCTTCTCCTTGTATGCAGGAAGTGATTTCCTGAATGCTAGCATCTTCACACCCTCAGGTGATTCCTGCACAATAGGATCAGTAATATTTTTAGCATAACTGGAATAGTGAATTCAAGATGTCTTGTGGTCCTCTACAGCCTTGTGCTTTGGGGTGAAAGAAAATTGCTCACTCCACATAGAGTGCACACTTTCTGCTTGAGCTCAATAGCAGGAAAGGTCCTAACAAATGCAATGTACGAAGGCAAAATATCACACCGGTGGATGGGACATCAAGTGCATATGTTCACAGAACAAGAAAACAGTGATAGCTTGTTCGGCACATATCGGTATGAAACGGAGATTGGGGACAGATTTTTGAGGTTGACAGGACGTACCTGTGTTTTGGAGGCTTCTTGGAGGCTCTCATTTTAAGCTAGCAACATTGTCCATTGTCCATTTAAGAAAAGAGAGAAGGCAATGTGGACTGTACCACTGCAGCTTTATTGTCTAAATGGAAGGAGAAATACTAGAATTTTTAAGGAAAGAAGACAGGGTGGAAGAATTTTTTGACAAAGCTAAGCTAAGGTGCATCTCATAAAATGGTTTTTATTACATTATTTGGAAAGAAATAGGGAAGATAGCATCAGAGTGGTAGTAATGAAAAAGAAAGTGAAGCAGAAGTGGATCAAACTATCAAAAGGATATCTAAATTGAATGTCGATGAAACTGGCAAGGAAAAACCAAGTCCGGCAGGGATGAAAGGAGTATTATAGGATGCAGAAGTAGACATAATTGTGTTCTTTTCAGCACTATTAGGTCTCAAAGAATAGAACAGGGCAGAATTGTTGGCAATTTGAGAAGAGGTGAAGATGCTTAGGGAATCTTTTCAAGGTAAACTGATCACAAAGGGTGTCTAATGCGATCTCTTTAGAGAATCAAAATTATTTTACCATTTAAAAAAAAAAAAAAGAGAGAGAAAAAGAACTTACGATTAAGTATGAGTTTAAGAAAGTTGCGGTAAAAGCAAGAATTTAAAAAAAAAAAACCTTAAACATGCAACCACTTTGTAAATAAGTGCAAAAGATAAGAAGCATCCCACCCTCATAAATAGAAAACATGGACTACCCACTTCACAAAGTAGAGTTTCAAGGCTCCTTTGACTTTCAGGCTCAATCCTTTTCAAGGGAGAAAAAATCATGTGGCATAGCAACAACTATTTGCAAGGAAAGATCGCATATATAACTGACCTGCCAAGCTCTTTGCATGTTCCGTATGCGTAAACTCTTCCTCTGTAGAATCTTTTCCATGACTGAGGCATCAAGCAGCAAATCCTGATTTTCGTCTGCATTCACATCTACTTTTCTGATTGGTGACTGGATCATCAACCAAATTATCTCTAACACTTTCAGAACCTAAATGCATTCTGTCTAGGTGTTCCTGAAGAAGACCCTCAACTCTCCTTTGCAAGCTAAGGGGTATCACAACCTATTGAATAAAAGAAAATTTAGTGCATTAACAAAGCTATCATATGAAACCGAACTGTGCATTAAATTGAAAAAAAAAATTCCATAAGATCGATACAATTACCTCTCTTTGTGGTCGTTTTTCATCAAGGTCTGGCCTGTAATTGGGCAGGGGAACCTTGCTTGCAACCACCACTTTCCCATAGATCTCACTGACCAAGACACAAACAAAATATCAGAATAAACACCAAAAGGCAACAATCAACAAGCAATAACTTATAGAGTTTAAAAAGAAAAGATAAAGATGTGAGAAGTTCCATTACCTATAAAGCCCCATTCTTTTAGCAAGGTTAGAGATTTGCTCATAATCACGGCGATCTCTTTTGTCTCTAGAAATAATTTCTTGTTCTTCTTCATTGCGTAAAAGCATGCTGAGCTTCCATCGCCATTCATCAATGTTGGCCACTGATGATGATGCCTATGTTCAACTACAAGTCAGCTTGCAATTGATCCAAAAAACAATTCCACAAGAAGGGTACAAGCATTGGCAACCACCATCAAGAAGCCTTTAACTGCAAATCAATGTTCCAGCACTCTATTCCAAAATCTAAATAAGTGAAGCTATTTAATGTACTAGCAAACAAAGACTTGCACATATTGCAACCATTAAAGTTATAGGCCACCAAGAGTGGGACAGATAGCAGTCATGATAATACTCCAACTATGTGGATTTTTATTTTGCACTTGGACACAAATCATTTTCATCATCCAATCATATGACCTTGTTAATATGCTCCATCCACATTAGTGCATTGAACCTGGACACATTTGAACGATCGTTCCTTTTTCTTGTTTTTTCCAAATTGGTCATATGTGTCTAACCCTCAACCACTGTGACAGCAACAGTAGACTCTTAATTTATCAACCAATGTAAATGATTTTTCTTAACCTACTTTAACTGTATGAATTCAATTTTTATTTTTTGAAAGGTAACTTCATTGATCATAGAGAAAGACAAGAAAGACAAAATGGCAGGCCAAAAGGAGCCCACCAAAAGGAAAAACATAACCCCTCCCAGAAAAACTAAAATTTGTTTACAATTTCCGTAGATAATGACAACCCCAGACGAAATCTCATCGGCAGCTGAATTTACTGACCGAGGAGCCCAAGCAATCTTGAAATCATTGACATCAATAGCATACCGGATCCTTTCTATTTTATTTAAGAAGACGGGCATTGAGATCCCAATGCCCACCCCACAACTATGTTGGAATTGCCTTCAACAATGCTCCCACAAACCCCTAACTCCTCCAACTCCAAAATGTCTCTCCATAAAAGCAAACAATTCCACCTCAATTACCGATCCATTAGGAATAGGCCCAGCAAAGGAAAGCACAATAGATCCCTCATCATTACAAATAACCCCTCCATAACCTGCAAGACCAATCTCAGGCATACAACTTCCGTCAAAATTGAATTTGAGAAGCCCCACATCTAGAGGAGACCAAGGAACTTGAGGCCTAGTATCCAGATTCCAAATGGTGCATGACTTTTGCAAGAAGCCCGACGGGCTTTTGATCCGTTTAACCATTATATGCAAGCATGTGTGCACCTAGTCATTTTCCTTTAAAAAAAATTATTTTGAAATTAATTAAAAGCTTATTGTTCGAATTGAAAATAAAAATGATGAAATAAAAGTGGACCAAATTTGAGCTAGTAACTTAATCTTAATAGTTAAAGTCATCAAACGACCTTAAGAATCACCAAGACAAGGACACTTAGTGACCTTGACCACTAAAATCAAGTAGCTAGACATTGAGTTTTAGGCCTAAATTTGGTCCATTATAGCTCATCATGTCTACTTTCAATCTAAATGGTTAAATTTGTAATAGTCTCAAACAGATGAGCTCGGGCTTAGTGCTTTTCCAAGCAGCCGGCTTGTACATTAACCTGCACAGTCCGGTGGGCTTCAGGCAGGCTCAGGCTTCTGTATATAAACAGGCTTGGACTGCCCTAGAGCATAGCGTGGCCGAACCCAGCCTGTGAACAACCCTACATCCAAACATAGCCATGAAACCAACCAGAGGGAGAAGCTTTTGTCTTGCTGATATCAACAGCCAATGAGAGATTAGGACGTACATTCATCAAGAGTTTCTCTTTGATATTTGATCCAAAGCAATGATGAGCCAGATTAGTTTAGGACCTAGCCCGGAATGAATTGGGAGGGCAGTGGAATTGTTTGTAACTTCTATTGACCATTATGTGAGCCCTACCTATAGGCCGTGACTTTTTCCAAATTGTCATCCAAATGAAGATACTCCCAACAACAATAAAACTTTAAAGTTTTGAAATTCTGTATTGTTAAAAAATCCTTCTTTATCGGTTAAAATAATAAGAACAAGGAAAAATTCAGCCTCATATGAAGCACTCCCAATGCAACTTCAGTAAAGAAGAATGCCTGAAAAGCCAATCCAAGTACGACCCAATCCAATTGAACTCACGAAAAACGCTGCAAATTTCGTCAAATTCAATCTAGTATCTGGAATAGATGAGAAGAAGAACCTGGTGACTCTCGAAATCGCACTCATACTCATCGTCAGAGAACTGCTCAACAGCATATCCACTGCAGAACTTCCTCCTTCCTGAGGCCAACCCAGTCTTCCAAATTCCATTTTTTGGCCCGAAATCTCCCTCAACTGAGATCAAAGACCGCAGAAAACGTGGAAATGCATTGGTTGCAGGCACAAATCTGCGATCCGGCAGCGACTTTGCCACCGATTTGCCCAATTTCAGTACAAATCCTATTCCAGAATGCATTACTCTGGGATATCTACGAGCATGCCATCTCTTATAAAGAAGCACCGGCCGGTACGGTTTCTGAAAACCGGAAAGAAATAGAAAAGACCGCCTTCTGCGAAAGAAAACCACTCCAACGATGTAAGAAGGAGAAGATGGAGTTCGTATTTCGCAGTGGAGTGTGAGAATGGGAACGAAAAGAGACTCGTTCAGTTTAGGGGTTTAAGAGTTCAATTGAGTGGGCTCCCACTTGATTGGGAGCCACGTGAGAATATAAGATTGGAAAATCTGGGCCATTGATTTCGTACCCTTTGTGTGTGGGCCACAGGTTCTTTAACCATGTCATCCATTTACAAAATTAACAGCGATATTAGTTTTTAATAATAATTGATATTGTACTTGTTTCATTATCCACTTGGCGTGTAGTTAGTAACTTAGTATAAAGATATATTAACACCTCTATTATTAAAAATTACACTATACTGTTCCCTTTTTATGTATTTATTTAAAATAAGAGAAAAAAAAACATCTCAACAATAATATAACCAATAATTATATTTTTTTTTATAAAATTCTCCTTTTTAATAATTCTATTTTCACCTTTTAAGAGAAAAAATATAAAACTGAACTAATTATAATGGGTCTGGTTTACCCCTTAAATCACCATCAACATGAATTTTTTTTTTAAAAATGGATTATATATTAAAAAGATAAAAGGAGCACCAGAAGTGCAAATAAAAAAAAAACAAGCAAAAAACTACAATAAAAAATAACTGGAAATGAAATCGCCCGCGGAGAAGTGTCACGCCCCGCCTTCCAACACCTAGACGTGCGTGATCTGACTGTGCAAATTTAAATCACCTGCTGCCCTAAACGGGTCTTACATCAAAAATCTGTGGCTAAATTCAACAAACATAATTACATTCACAAGCCACCAAAATTCCTCAAGTCCACAACCTGCTTGAAGACATAACATCTCATTTGAGCTTCTAAATAACTTAAAGGGATAAATATCACTCATATAAAGATTTCTAAACTCACATTCCCATAACAATCAAATTAAAACGTTCTCAAAATTAATCCATACTTGAATTTATTATCCAAGTTTTCACAAATAAAAATAAAACAAATAAACAACTTTCTCAATGTCTCAAAATAAATAAACGACTCTCTTATAACCTAAATAATAAATTCTACACTAAGCGTTTTTACGAATTCTGCATCGACTCCTCGCCTTCTAAGCTCAATTGTGATTATCGTCCAGACCCAAGTCCAAGGGATTGCCTGCAATGTAAGGGATGAGCTCCATGCCCAGCGAAGAAAACAATAACACAAACATAGCATATGATATTCCTACTTCCTCAATGATATTTCAAATAAGCAAGCATAACAATTTATTACATGCTCATGCCTTTGCAATATGTAATGCTCAATGCCAAATGCCATATTCCAACCCATTATTCCATCTACTGATATTTGGTGGTCTTCCCGACGAATCGAGGATAACACAACATCGCCTTAATGGCCTTCCCACATAAAGTGAGGATAACACAACCTACCACCAAATAACAACCCTCATGACTTGTCACGGATATCGCATCTCATCTACCATAATGGTCTTCCCACATAAAGTGAGGCTAACAACACTACCACCGTCGTGGTTTTCGTGACAATCATGAATTGCACCCTCATACCCAATGCTATGAATATGAGAATGATATGCTCAATGCCGACAAACATGCTTAAATATTCATAACATGCCTATGAAATCATAAATCTCAATCTAAGCAGATTATAACATCATACGAAATATCTCATTTGTCATAGCATGCATAAACCTTGAAATAAACATAACACTAGTCCATGCATCACAATATTTGCATTATATATACCAACATTCAACAATATCCAATCAAGGTTAATAATCAGATAATAACATACAAATAACCATCAATCTACGAATATAACTCATTGGATTTTTCAACAATATTAATGGTTAGACTCCACAATCCGGGCGGACTGAGTCTCCTCACGGCCAATAAAATGTTTAGCCAAATCCCCCTTACATTACTGTGAGTGAACACCGGATCTTAACCATTATTAACATACACCCAGTTTATTCTAGATCCAACAGTTATATTCTAGTCACATAACAAAATACAATATTCCATTGCCTAAACACATAAGAATATAAGGAATCATGTTTCAAAGTATGTAGTGAATTGTTTCCCTCACCTAAAAGTTTGTAAAGTGCCAACAATGAACTCAAACGCTTTCCAAGAGATAACTAGCTTTAAGAACCCAAGTTTGCTGCGAATACAATTTAAAGGTTCCAAGTATTAATAATATGAGGATTATTAAGTCTCTTTGGGAAAGTACTTTTAATTACAAGTAAGGTGTGTTGCTGTCCCAACTCTAGTCTATAGGTCACACTAAGGTCCGAGGTTAAGGGTGAAGTTTCCAAATTTGCTGCCAACATAACACAATAATTACTTAGGACTGTATTATTTTATTTATTTATGAAAGCTGTCCTAACTAAGAGCAGTTTAGAGGTTGGCTGCCTTTAGGAAAGATAACAATAACTCTAAGTATTTTTAATTTAATAAGTAATTAATTGTAGCAAAGCATATTAAATCAGACCAATTGAATACAGTGGGTACTACCTTGAAATTACCACTGTAAGAGGGCAAGGTAATAAGGGTCCGGGTTTTAACTTGTAACTAAGCCACGGGTAAAACAAAGAAAGATGTTAACGCATTGTGCTGGCAGCAAGGGGACTTGGATCAGTCTCACTTACAGGTAGTTTCAGGCTGGTTGTGTTGTCCATCTCGGCTGGAGAAAGAGTTCTCTGTAACTCGTCACACTAAGATTAAAACCAGTATTTAAATCAGCAAGCTAGGGGCTGAAAACAGTCCTTAATATCAATGTGTCTGGGGCTGAAAATCAGTCCCATTAACTGGCCGATCTGTGGTTAGAAATCAGTCCCCAACTTAGGATGTTTTTATTAGAGAAAGGCTGAGTGATTACTGTTCACGGATAAGAAATTGGGGACAGATCTGAGTCACCAATTTATTTGATCCTACCGCTGAATGAAGAAGAGAAAAATCATTACCATCCAACAAGGATTGACTGATTGGCTGGCTCGAAATTTACAAAGGGGAGAAGAGGAAGAAGAAACCCATGGGAGAAGAAGAACATAGAGGAAATTAGAGGGACATACCTGTTACTTGCTGTAATTTGGGAACAAAGACGACAAAAGCTGGTCACACGGTGGTCCCGAACTCTGCTGCTTGAACCGAAACTTGGTCTTCAAAGAGGAGAGGAGGAATAAGAACTCAAGAGAGATTTGGGGTTTTTCTTTCCCTTCTTCCACTGCTATTCCGTTGAGATTTGGTTGCTGTTTCGCAAAAGGTAAAAGAAGGGAAGGGTTCGCAGGTCTCTTAAAAGGAGGAGAGTCCTATTGGTAAAGGAATCCCATCGGTGAAAGGATTTTGGACAGTTTCCATTTAGGTAGGGATTTGAGTCGCAAACGAATAAGGAAGAAGAAGAGTCCAATCTGAATAAGGAATCCCATCTGTGAAAGGATTTTGGATAGTTTCCATTTAAGTGGGGATTTGAGTCCTAAACGAATAAGGAAGAAGAAGAGTCCAATCTGAATAAGGAATCCCATCGGTGAAAGGATTTTGAACAATTAAATTCGACCAGGGAAGGTGGGTCCCTTTAAATTATTGATTTTAATAAATTGTCCTTTATTTCTCTTTTATTAATTTTGTCAATCATCGATTAAATTCTGGACACTTAAAATTGGAACTTATTTATTGATTTCACATTCTTAATTGAATATTTCCAATTGAGATTCTAACTTAGGGGAATTAAAATCTAAGTTGATAATTTATTTCCCATTCCCTTAATTTAATTCGAAGGGGATAAATTTGTAAATTCTTATTGGGGAGAAAGTGTGAAATCAGGGTCTAATATTAAATCCCTAAATTCAATTATGTTTTTCCCAAATAAAATTATCGAATTAAACTAAAAAATTAATTTAAACTATAATAATTTTCTAAATTAATTTTACCCATCACAACTGACCCGTTACCGCGGGTCGGGTCATTACAAGAAGCCAGCGAACTGGCCACCAAAATTTCATGACCTCTTGTTGAGGTAGACTCCGAGAAACTATGAGTCTAAAATTCCTAGCTCCACCACTTAACCTACCCTCTCAAGCCATCAGGAAATCTATAGGTTTGAGCCCTCTAAATTCCTTTCACGATAACATCCACGTGGTCAACCTCTATTTACGTCTTTTAAAAACATCATTACTCTCGCTTAGATTTCCTTCAAATATGCTGGAGTTCCTTTTAAGAAACTCATGAGAAATTTCTTTTGGGGATTGGATGCCAGGAGAAAAATACACATTTTTAATGGAACAAAATTTGCTCTCCAAAATCAAAACGTAGTCTGGGATTGAGGTCATTATCTGTGATCAAGGAAGCATGCCTAATCAAGCAATTCTGGGCTATTGTTACTGAGAAAGATAACCGGTGGAGATGCGTTAAGCAACAGTACTTGGAAGAATAAAAATGTTCGGCACATTAATCTCAAGCATAACTCATCCTGGGCATGGAAATCCATTCCCTCAGTCCATGAAAAAGTTAAAATTCACATTGTCTACAATAGTGGCAATGGTTCAAAAATATCTTTCTGATTCGACCCATGGATTAGGCCTGGTTTCATCTTGAAGGAGCAGTACAGTGTTGGTAAGTAGGTTCATTAGCCATGGCAGGTGGATGCCCCCAATCTCCACTTCCACTGATTTGTTTAATATATGGGAGATGGCCACTAACGTAGCTTTGCCTATCATTGGTACTGAAGATCAAATTCTGTGGACTTGCTAGTGACACATTGAACACTTCTCAATTGCTTCCTCTGTCACTTCCTACTTCTCTAACCTTATGAGCCTTCTTGGGTGCGCAATGTTTGGTTCCCTCGCTGCATTAATCGTCATTCAATCTTCGCCTGATTCTTCTTCAATTCTACACTGAAAACTGAGTAACTTCTACATCATTTGGGTGTTATTGGAGATGATAATTGTGTTGTCTGTTCTAACAACAAGGAATCCCACTTCCATTTGCTCCAATGCAGCTTTAGTTTGTCTATTTGGCAACTTATCTTGAATAAATTCAGCTACCAAACAGAAGCAAGAGATATTGTCACTGATTATAACAACCTGGTTCAGTCCAAGAAGAACTCTCTTGAGAAACTTGCAGCTCAACTTGCATTACCTGCCTTTATCTGGCACCTATGAAATGAAAGAAACAATCGTCTGTTCAAGATTGCTCTGAGTAACCATTTCAAGGTGGTACAGAACATCCTCTCTGATATCAATTCTCGGCTGCATAGAATCTCCCACCTGCTACACCAGCACTCCCAAAGCCTCCTGACTTATCCATATCAAATACCCAGAATTCATGCACTCTTCTTATTGACAGAACCCACTCTGCTAATTCCTACTACCTGTTAGCTGCATACAACAACAGTAGGGACAATCATTATGGGTATCATCATGCTATTGCTGACAATGGGATTGATAGTATGCTCTCTACTCTCATCTTCACCCAGAAAATCTCAGACTTCCTAGTTAGGAAGAAGCTGCCTGTTGGCCAGCTGCAAATCAATGCTGAGATTTCCAAGCATCTCCTATGCTCCTCATCTCTGAGTGGAACTATCATATACGTAATTAGTGCCATTAAGGGTCTTCTCATGAAATTCCAACCTGAGAGCATTCAGATTGCTAAATACAAGCAGGATGCCTGTCACAAGCTTCTCAGGTGGATATCAGTCGACTGCTCCTTGGCAACAAAATCTACAGGGATATTTCACAACGGTTGATCTGTTTGTTTTTCTTGGTGTACTGTTTATTACTTTGGAATACAGCCATGCCCTGGTTGTGGGCTTTCACCACGCTTGATTGAGTTTTTTCATTTTTGTTGGATTTGCGGGCTGCCATTGCACTGTTTGTACCTCTCTGTATCTTTGGGATGTTTTTCCTTCTTTTTGAATGATACTTATCAATAATCGTTGAAAGAAAACTTTTTTCATGGAAAAGGAGGTGCGATGAATCACGTTTTTATATCTCAACTGGAGAACTGCTTGGCATAATCTTCGGTTGTAATTTTCATAGATATCCGATTCGAGATTTGTAAAATCTCATGGGAAAGGGTAAGATGGAAATTCAAAGATTTAAAATTTATGGGGATTTTTAAATTTTATGATTTTTACAGCACTAAATTAAGAAATTAATATCATTGAGAATTATAATATCGACCAATATACTATATGGATGGAGCCCAAAATTATATTATTATGACATGAGATATGAGATAGTAAGGTTTGAAATAAAGCTTTTTGCCTTTTTTTTTTTCAGTAATGAAGAAATAGAAAATAAAACTCTTTCCCCTTCTTTCATCTAATGAGGGTTTTTTGTTCTAAGAGTTGTAAAATTAGAAAATTGAAAGAGGAAAAAAAGAGATTTTGTACTCAGTAAGACAATGTTTTATTTATTTTAAAAGAAAATAATGGTTCTGATGAAAAAAAACAAAAATGTTAACTAAACATGATGTTGAATTCATGATGCTTGTAGAGTGATATAATTCTCCCGAAAATATAGCACACCCTTTTGAGTCATTAATTAAAATTCACCATTTTAAATAACATCTTTTTAAATAAACCTTATTTTTTAAATAAAAACTAATTTTTAAAAAGTAATATCTTACACACTTTTTTCATATTTCACCACTCAACGAAGAGGAAATAGAAATCGTACTACCCATGCAGGTGTAGTTTAGTTGGTTGTGTCTCGCCTCACAAAACAAGACTTGATGAATTTGAATTCCAATATACTAATTTGGTGTGCTTTTAGTTTAAAAGATATCATCGGTGAGAGTTTTTTGTTGTAAATTAAAAAGAAAAAGGAGAAACCGTACTTTCTCCTCCTCTTGCCTTGTCTTTTATTTTTATCTTTTATTCATACCTTTTATTTATAATTACCCAATAATAGAAAGTCGAAATGAAGATCCTCTTCTCCTCCGATTCATGCAAGGTACTTCCCCTGCGAGTTTTCTCATGAAAGACACGTGCGACATGGCATTCAAGGGTCAAGGCTGAAGGGAAATATTGGTGGAGTAGGTGGAGAGAACTCAAAAATATTTTAATGAATCAAATATTTTAAATTCTCAATACATACAAAGACGCAAGTTTATGATTTTAATTTAAGAAAGAATAGACAAGTGAGAAGACTTTGGTAAAATCAACCTTGTAAACGAGTCTAGACATTTATATACATGAATAAATTAGAAAAAAAAAAGAGAAGAAGATGTACTTGATTGACCGAAGGCATTGAGTGTTGAGACTTGAGAGAGAGTAGAAAAATGTAACCATCAGGGTTGGTGAGTGACTGAGTCACCACTCTGGCTTTTGCCCCGATTCTAATCTCCAGTCAAATCAAAGCATTGTCTTCTAAAAGCCTCTATATTTATTTGAATCACCATTTTTTTTTTTTAATTTACATATAGAAAATTATGAGATACTCAGTGTAAAACTTTCATAAATGAGTCCACTATTCTTAGGTCACATTCACAATCTCTCACTTTCTAAGACAGGAGGCAACTAGTTGAAATACACTCATGTGAGTAAAAACACTAATTTTTATTTTAAATTAAACCTTTTACTTGTCTAAATGGTATGAAAACAGAAAGTTCAAGTTGGAGGATCAGAAATTTGATTGAAATGAACCCTCTTATTTTGAAAAAATTCAGAAACTTTTATTTATCAAATTAGATCCAGAATAATTTTGAGAGGTTGGCTCAATTGTTAAAATTTGTTCATACTTACGGAAAGTTTTGAGATTAAGGCCCCATAACATAAAAGGCTACTCCCAATTGTTGATAACCTAAGAGGTGTGAATCTTCAATAACAAAGAAGTTAGATCAATAATATAATAGACCACGGTATAATATTTAAAACCAACATTTAAACTTTAAAGGAGCATCTCATGTAATACTGTGCAATCAAATATAATTATTTAAAATTCTTACAAGAATAAATTTAAATAAAAATTGAAAGAGCTCTAAAAATACATCTAATAGAGACCTTCCCATAGTTAATAATCTAAATCAGTTACTGTCACTTTAAATATGGAAGTCGCACATATTTCGTTTAAACACACTTGAATTTTATAAAATCATTAACTTTAAAATTATGATTATGATAAAAATATAAAATAATTTTTTTTTGGGAACTTAATTCACTTGATAATTTTGATAAATAAGAAATATAGCGTGTGTAAAACAAAAATGTCAATATTCAATTTATATTATATTAACATATGAACCATTAAATAAAATGATCAATCCACCAACCCAAATATATGATTACACTGAGTGTGTCCCGCCACCACTCTCACCAAGTCCGCCCACCAACTTTCTCCTTTGCCGGCCCGTGGACTTCATCTCCAGTGAAGAATCTCGTTACTGGTATGTGTCATATCCCAAGACTTTTTGCTACTGCAGCCGTTGCTAGCTCGACACGTGTTTTTTTTTCTTCTTCTTGTATTTTATACCAGTGATACAAGTTAAAGACAGACTATTTAATATGTTATTTTTTAAAATTTAAACTCAATTTTAATTCATATTCATTTCATTTTTACTATTAGAATCAATGACATTTATCTAACAATCTTAATTTTATTTTAAAAGACAGATGCTATAATAATTTAATTGGTTTTATTTGAAAATTGATTCGAACATCAACAATAAAAATATCTATACTTATTTTACTTTTGATTTTGTTGTTAAGGAATTAAAATGTGAAATGTAAAATGTAAAATAAAAAACAATCATACTTTATATTGTAAGACTCTCTTTAATGGGACATATCATCAAATGATTAGTGGATCTTATTTGATAGGAAATCATATGGATATAAAATATATAAAGTTTTACTATCAATTAATAATCTATATTATAAAATTATGATCATTAAATATTGATGAGTACAGATAATTAATTTTTAAAAATTTAATTAAAAAATATAATACTATAAAAGCAAAACTTCATACACAATCTATTCATAGAATATTCTTTACATCACATCTAGCTACTTGGACTCCAAAATCCATTTAATAACACATCTCCTTATAGTCTCAGTAAACAAAGTCTCAATATAATTTTATTATTTCTTTCTACTCTTTTCCTTCTTTTCAAATATTGTGAAAATATCCCGATTTCTCTTTATACAGACGACAACCCTGGCGTCCAAGTCATATAGTTTTGTCTGACCCAACTCCCGAAAAAGTGGCGGAGGTCCTGCGAAGTACAATATCGCAGTAGTCCTTCGACCTACCATGGGAAAATAGGGAAATAAAATTAAAATTCCAGCTCTCTGATGTCAGATCAGTTGGTGTCGCAGTACCGCACCCAACGCCTATATAAATGAACCCTCAACCCAGTCTCTCCTCGTGCATCCTACTCTCTCCTCTCCTTTTTCGGTAGAACTCGTCAAGTGCCGGACTCTTTGTTGCTGGTAAGTTTTCTCTCTATTCCCTATCTTTTCGCATCACCATTTCCGCCCAGCCCTTACATAAACCTTATTTTCCTTTCATTTTCCTTTCATTTCTTCTTCTTTTGTCGGATATTACGTTTCTCCTTTTTTTTTTTCTGCCTCTCTCTGGCCATTCTCCTCTTCACTCATTGTAGAAAATCAGATCCATCATCTATTTCGTGATTATCTTAGCTTCTATTTGAATTTGTGTAAGAATCGATCTTTTTCTGTGTTCTATTTTATATTTGCATTTGATATCAGATCTTTTACGATTGTTGCTTTTATTTTCATTTTCTGCCTTTGTTCGTGATTTTGAAATACAGTGATGTAGGGATTTGAATGCTTGCTTTTCTTGCCTTTACGACGCTCCATTACTGATCCGTGTTTCTTAGTATGCGATCTAGAGTTCCGGTGAAATAAAATGGTTCAGATACATGAATCTGGTTTTGGATTTAAAAATTGAGTAGATCAAGTAGAATTCTGTTTTGAAATTCTTTTATACCACGGTGATCAGATCTATATTAACTTCAGTTTCCAGACGGCCATCCCGATCCTTATATTTTTAAGATGTTCAATATTAAATGAGTTGAAGCTTTTGAATCACTAAATCTTTTCATGCTGTAATACCAGCTCTAGACATGTCAGTGTACCGGTGGACATCGCACACAAACATATATTTTCATTTTATTAATAATAATAATAATGTAGAAAACTAAGATTCTTTGTATGCACTTATGCCACCAAAAGAAGCTTGAGCCTAAGTCATTGCTGGTATCTAATTTTTTGCCTTCACAATGTTTCATTGCTGATCTATTTTTCAATTCATTGACCAAAAATTTCTTTGAATGTTTAATTGATTTTAATGTATCACTAAAAAAGTGTTGATTTTGACACGGCGTTGACAATTTTCTTCGCCGCTTACTTTTGGCGGTATAGCGCTCCACAACCTTGGCTTGGATGGTGAGTTTGCTGACTCACCACATGCCACTTATTGTTGTTATTATTATTGTTTTTAGAATAGGTCGAATACACAATATTGAAGGAAGGGTTATGGATTGGCCTGTTCACGGGTCGGGTTTGGGTTGGGTGAGTACATTTATTGTTGTTGTTATGGTTGATATTATTTTGTGGTTGTGTATTACAAAATTCCAACATCAACATAGTCCATTGGCCCTCTACAGGACTGTGTTAATAAAATATTATATATTTTTATATTATTTAAGTGAAAGTAACATAATTATGCTCTACTTTAGCATGGTCCCACTCTTTTAGTCATTTTTTCTAGTTTTTTTTTTAAATATTTTTTTGTGAAATATACATCTAAGCATTGGATTATATTTGCCATTAGAAATGTTGCTTTCATTTTTTTTACAGATCTGTTCTGTCGGTGTAGCTATAAAGGTAAAAAGGATGGGGGTGGTGAAACTTCTCCCCAATTGAGCATCCTATCTATGTCACATCTGGGCGGGGCATTCATAAATAACACGGATGAAATAAAGTTTGGGATGCCTCCAAATCACATATTTAGGACGGCCCAATTTTGTGAAATTTTGTGCACCTACTCACATGACTTGGCATTAATCAGGTGTGGCCCACAAAATATTGTGCACAATGCACATCAGGGGCAAATTGGTACTTTGAACAACTTTGTTTCTCCAATGTACTTTTTGCTATTCTTTCTATAGTCTCAAAGATTTTGCATTCTTAGATGCATACTGTACTCTTGCACTTCTTTTAGTGTATGTGATTTATATCTTCGTAACATCATATGTTTATTATGTACATAGATATTGTATATCGTTATCATAATAATGAACTTCATCGTCATGACTGAAGTTTTGTCCCCTTTATTTGGCACCAACTGTCTTCTTCTTTATATTTCCAGAAATTTATTTGATTTGGAAATCTTCTTAATAAGTTGTCCTACAACAAAGCCTATCTGTATGACTAACATCCACCCTATCGACAACAAAACCTATCAATTTTCAGAATACTTACCAAAGCCCATTTCTAGTGACTTGGCATCTTTTTTGGCTTTTATTTTTGCCTGTCTATTTTTCCACATACGATTTTAAAAAGCTAATGTGCAGCAGCTTTAAAGGCGATGAGTACCAGATGGACCAATATTAGCTGCAGAACTAAATCTTGTGTGTCAGGGTTTTTTCTTCTATAAATAAATGTTTAGGTTTTTTTAAAAATGAGTTTTGCCTGTCCTGGCTGCTGATGTCCAAACAATCAAAATAGAAATAATCACAAGTCTCTGTGAGCATTTTCAAAAGCAGATAAGATTCGATGATATAACTTGTGTTTGCATGATTGTCTCTAAATTTTAGAGAATTGTAGTGCAAATTTTATTTATGGCATTGGAAGAACCCTGATTGTTGCTTCTATCTTCTTCAAACAGCATAATGGCGTCACACATTGTTGGATATCCTCGTATGGGCCCAAAGAGAGAGCTCAAGTTTGCATTGGAATCTTTTTGGGATGGGAAAAGCAGCGCTGAGGATTTACAGAAGGTTGCTGCAGATCTCAGATGTTCAATCTGGAAACAGATGAATGATGCTGGGATCAAGTTTATCCCCAGTAACACCTTTTCATACTATGACCAAGTGCTTGACACCACAGCAATGCTTGGTGCCGTTCCTCCTAGGTATGGTTGGACTGGTGACGAAATTGGGTTTGATATCTTCTTCTCCATGGCTAGGGGAAATGCCACTCTACCTGCTATGGAAATGACAAAGTGGTTTGACACTAACTAGTAAGCAATCAAACTCACCTCTATTATAATATTTCATTATTTTAGCAATATCCACTGGATGCCAATGAACTTTAATTGGTTATCTCTGGCTAACGAGTCATCTTGCTGGGAATGTACCCTATAATGGAGGACGATATATCCTTCCACCTGCTTGATGACTGAACAGATGTGTATCATAACGTTGATCCATTCTCAGTGGTTTTCTGCCCATTACATTGTGGTTAACATTTGTGCCCCTTGCTGCAGCCATTTCATTGTCCCTGAACTTGGACCGGACATGAAGTTCTCTTATGCATCTCACAAAGCAGTGAATGAATACAAGGAGGCAAAGGCGGTAAGAAAATCTATTACAATTGCCAGTCAGCTATATTTCTAGTCATTTTATTTTTACACATCGACACTTCAAATTTATGTACGTGCACAAATTCCTGCACTTATTTATGTATTTTTTTAATGGCATGAACCTGTGTCTGCTAACTGCAAAATCCCCAGGCAGTATCTTTCATGAAAGAAACAAAAAACTATGATGTAAATGATAGGAATATCAATATTGAGATTTGAAATTGTTGAAATCAAGCTAATGTCAGAGCTTAATTTTTTTCAAGAGAATCAAATATAAATGTGCTTTTAATAAAAGGATTAGCATAACAACACTTGTGTCTTTTCCATGCTAGTCATTATCAATTTCATGGTGTTTCATATAGTTCATACATTTTTCTCTCTTTTTCACCTGGCATTAACTAAACTTCAGTTACTACTGAAGAAAAAGTGGCAAAGTTCTGTTGTCACTGAATGAGGCACCGGTTGCCCATAAAGATATGGTGACCTTCCAGTTCCTACATCTCCTTCAAACATTTTGCTCATAGATGATGTGCTTAATTATTGCAAAGGGATTTTTTTGGAAGGGATCTTTCCAAATAAATAAATAACAAAGAGGAAGTTGTAGAAGGGCTAATGATCTGGGGCCTTTTTGTGTTAACTTCCATTCCCTTCTTCATTATAAGCAGGATTTCAATAGAGGCATGATGAAACCACAGATGGTGCTGGACCACTGACAAAGATTTATCTAGCATTATATTTGCTTGTTAAGATCTGCATAATCTGCTTATCTAATTTTTTTTTCCAATTATTGTCTCCATGCAGCTTGGGATTGACACTGTTCCAGTCCTTATTGGCCCTGTTTCGTATCTTTTGCTGTCGAAACCTGCTAAGGGTGTGGAGAAATCCTTTTCTGTTCTCTCATTGTTGGGAAACATTCTTCCAATCTATAGGTAAGGATATTTTCCCTTCTCTCTGGGGCATTCCTTGGCCTATACTAAGTTACTGACCTTCATGTTTCCACCACTTCTATGCTTAACCAATAGGGAAGTCATTGCTGAATTGAAAGAAGCTGGTGCTTCATTGGTTCAGTTTGATGAGCCTACTCTTGTGATGGACCTTAATGCTGACCAACTGCAAGCATTTACACATGCATACTCTGAGCTTGAAGCATCTTTATCCGGTTTGAATGTGCTCATTGAGACATACTTCGCTGATGTACCTGCTGAGGCATACAAGTAAGATGGATATCTTCTATTTTCTGGAAATAATATAATTCAAGTTCTGTGGATGTGATATTAGAAGTATAATATGTGTATATATATACCTGTTATTCATCAATTCATCTGTCTGTTTAGGACTGTCACTACTTTGAAGGGTGTCACGGGCATTGGTTTTGATCTGGTGCGTGGAACAAAGACTGTTGACTTGATCAAAAGTGTTGGATTTCCTTCAGGGAAATTCCTCTTTGCGGGAATTGTTGATGGAAGGAACATCTGGGCTAATGATCTGGATGCTTCTCTTAGTATTCTACATGATCTTGAGGCCATTGTGGGCAAAGGTATTTGGCCTTGTTTGCATAGCTGACCTACAATTCTTTTGTATAAGTGCTAATAGCAGCTGTTTCCCATCTTTTCTACAGACAACCTTGTGGTGTCTAGCTCCTGTTCACTCCTTCACACTGCTGTTGATTTGGTCAATGAGACCAAGCTTGACACAGAAATCAAGTCTTGGCTGGCATTTGCTGCACAGAAAGTAGTCGAAGTCAATGCCTTGGCAAAGGCATTGGCTGGGCAGAAAGATGAGGTACAAGCTTCAGTATCCTCACTTGCTCAGGATCTTTGTCCTTCCATGCTTATGCCTGAATTGATAAATATCTGTTAGGCATATCGGACCTAAGTCACATAGGAACACTCAATTACTTGACAAAACTGGTATTTCTCTGTGGGTCACTATGTTGAATGCATATGTTAGAGCCTAGTAAAACCACTTCGGCTCCTTCCTAGTACCATAAGAATTAATTGCATTTTTTTAGTTTCTCATTTCTCACTTCATGCAGGGTTTCTTCTCGGCTAATGCTGCTGCTCAAGCCTCTAGAAAGTCCTCTCCTAGGGTGCATAACAAGGCTGTTCAAAAATCTGTAAGTACCTGAAAGATGATGTTAGTTTTACACGAGTTACCATTAAGATGGTGACTAGTTTCCTACTGTTACTAATAATACAACGATGCTTCTATGTGCTCAGGCTGCTGCTTTGAAGGGTTCTGATCATCGCCGAGCTACCAATGTTAGTGCCAGGTTGGATGCTCAGCAGAAGAAGCTGAACCTTCCGATTCTCCCAACCACCACCATTGGATCCTTCCCTCAGACTATGGATCTAAGGAGAGTGCGTCGTGAGTACAAGGCGAACAAGTGGGTGTTCTTCAACCCTGTTTTTGAATGTGCTTCCCTAACTTGCCGTGTCAACACTCAACAAATTTCCTGTTTTTGAATCCTACGACAGGGTCTCTTTAGAGGAATATGTAAAAGCCATCAAAGAAGAAATCAGCAAGGTCGTCAAGCTGCAGGAAGAGCTTGACATCGATGTCCTGGTCCATGGAGAGCCCGAGGTAATTTTGATCTACAGATCATTGGATGGTAGCTTTTATTCATAGCTTGGAAACTAGACGAGCATTCTGCCCAGGTGGTCTAAACATAAATCTTTTTGAGCAGAGAAACGACATGGTTGAGTACTTTGGAGAGCAGTTGCAGGGCTTTGCCTTTACCGTGAACGGTTGGGTGCAATCTTACGGTTCTCGCTGTGTCAAGCCTCCCATCATTTATGGTGACGTGAGCCGCCCCAAAGCCATGACTGTATTCTGGTCCACAATGGCTCAGAGCATGACTCAACGTCCAATGAAAGGAATGCTGACAGGTCCTGTCACCATCCTTAACTGGTCATTTGTAAGAAACGACCAACCAAGGTGAGCCTGTGCTGCTGCAAAAACACTGCAGTGTCATCTTTGTCTATTCTATCTCAAACTGGTACTTGAGTTCTCATATTTATTTAACATTTGCCATGTCCAGGTCCGAGACATGCTATCAGATTGCCTTAGCCATCAAGGACGAAGTTGAGGATCTTGAAGCAGCAGGCATTCAGGTTCTCACATCTTTCCTCCATAATGTTTATGGTCCGACTTTAATTGATGAAAAGACCTCATTTACCTTATTATTTCTAAATTTTTTATTTTTGAAGTTTATGAAGTTTTTATGTTGATCCACAGGTTATCCAAATTGATGAGGCTGCTCTGAGAGAGGGTTTGCCTCTGCGGAAATCTGAACAAGCATTCTACCTGGACTGGGCTGTTCATTCCTTCCGGATCACAAACTGCGGTGTGAAAGATACTACCCAGATTCACACTCACATGTGCTACTCCCACTTCAATGACATCATTCACTCGATCATTGACATGGATGCTGATGTGATCACCATTGAGAACTCGCGCTCAGATGAGAAGCTCCTCTCTGTCTTCCGCGAGGGAGTGAAGTATGGTGCTGGCATTGGCCCTGGTGTGTATGACATTCACTCCCCTCGCATCCCATCAACAGAAGAGATTGCCGATCGCATCAACAAAATGCTTGCTGTGCTTGAGACCAACATCCTCTGGGTTAACCCAGATTGCGGACTTAAGACCCGCAAGTATGGTGAGGTTAAGCCTGCCCTCACAAACATGGTTGATGCTGCCAAGCTACTACGCACCCAGCTTGCCAGCACCAATTAAACAAATCATTTTTGCCCTCTCTTTTATTCCCCTCCCAAGGGCATTGTTGTCTTGGCCGTTACTACAGGCTATTAAGTCTCAAGAAATATGTGTGTACGTGAGAGTTTTCACCTTATCAATTCGAGCAATGAAATCGTCTTCTTTTAATATATATATGAAAATACTGGCACACTAAGGCTTTCATGTGTAAAAGTCCAATTCAACCAATTTTTTTTTAGGCCTGATATGAACTCGACCCAAGTCCAATGAACCCAAAATCTGATTTTTTTTTTTTTTGGGATTTTCTTTTCATGCGGGCTGAGGTTGCAGGCATACCCTAAATCAGGACATCATTTCATGATTCTGTAACAATATATTACTTTATTTTATATATCGACATTATACATAAATGTCAGTCACAATTTTTTTTTATTTAAACATCTTTATTAATTTGACTAAAGCAAATAACATTGATAATAAATAGAAAACTTCACTATGACTATCTATTTTAATTTAGATAATTTGATTAAATATGTTTAATGAAGTTAATTTTTTTAAATTCTCATATTAATGACCAATTCTTT
Organism: Chimonanthus praecox; assembly: GCA_022113865.1. Classification (NCBI taxonomy): domain Eukaryota; kingdom Viridiplantae; phylum Streptophyta; class Magnoliopsida; order Laurales; family Calycanthaceae; genus Chimonanthus; species Chimonanthus praecox. The sequence continues at coordinate 11,108,831 of CM039086.1, read as the reverse complement.
AACTTTATAAGTCATCAGACCCCACTTTATTGTCAACTTTTACAAAATTCAAATTAAATTATGAAAACCTCACGACTAAGCTATGCAACATGGCTTCATTAAAACTTGGGTTGCATTAAAAAATGGGTGTGACTCCAACCCGTCTTTTGGCTTAGTTAGATGATCATACCATTAAAGTTATAATAAAAAAAAAGGAATGTCTCTCGTATCTTTTCCAATACCAAATGACCATAAACGCTCAGGGTACATCATCGAAAACTAATACAATTGAAGAAATACATTCATATGATGCTGACTAGAGTCTGGTTGACTCTCAACTCACGTCTCAGCCAAGTGTAAATATTCCCTCTGGTAACTCATCCTATCTGCTAATCTATGTTATCTAATAATTTCGGTTGGTAACTCTAAGGGGTTGGTCTAATGGTTGAAACTCAAGACTTAAGGATTGAAATTTTAGGTTCAATTTCTAGTGACTCTAATGAAAGGTCACTCTAAGTGGGATATGTAAAGAATAAAATCTCACCACTTGAATCCAGCATGTGTATAGGAAAGCGTGCACATACTTCAAAGGACTAGTCGGGTGAACACCTAAACACCTTCGGTCATAAAAAAACAAAACAAAAAAAAGAATTTGGTTGGTAACATTTATGGAAGAGTTTTTCTGAAATATATACATATCTATTATTGTTGATATCTATTATTGTTGATAGTTGTAGAATATGATCCAAAGTCATTAAAGATAAAGTCAAAAAAAAGAAAAGAAAAAAAGAATAACCTTATCCTCTAAGAATTCAGAGGAATTTGAGTGATAGCCAAAAACCAACTTTAAGAAGTGGGAGTTATGAGTTCGATTCTTATTCCATCTTAAGGATCATTCTATATAGAGTTATCTAGTGTGTGGATAAAAAGACTTGCACATATCTTGAAATTAATTAGTGCTAGACCTGAACACTTGCTCATTAAAAATAAACCTCATTCTAAGCAACTCGGATCCTAAAACTGAGCTTATTGCATCGGTCAATTTTTAGACCAACGATAACTGTTTATGTTTGAAATTTTTTGGTAGGGCAGCTTTTGCCACTGGTGGGGACATGTACACGTGCGGATTTTTTAAATGCCCAATTCAACTCAAGGTTTCTTCACCCATAAAACAATCTACAGATAACACTTCCCTCTGTTCCTCTACAGTTCCACCTATCAAAAAGACACTACAGTCCCATCTATTCTTAAGAAAATACTATCTACTTTTTTTTAATTGACCTAAGTGTCTCACTCGACTAATCTTTCAAAGCACATGCATGCCTTTACACACATGCTAGGTTCGATGGGAAATTACCCCCACAGGGGCTGGCCAGGAATTGACCCCAATGTTTATTTGCAAAATTTTCAAGTATATTGAAGTCCCAAGCAAGCATTTCTTTAAAAATATAAACACTTCATTTCCTAGGGCCACGTGGAGAAATGGCTTCTCCAAAAAATAACCAGACAAACAGCACATCTTGCCAGGCATTTTTTGCATTTTGAAATGAATTACTGATGATGAGATGATCAAAGATGAAAGTAAAAACATGCTATTATTAACTACCGAATTCATATCAAGGTGACGGGCCAGTGAAGAAATGCTGAATAGAAGAAAATGAAGATAAATTGAAAGTGATTCAACACGTAAAATGCAAACTTTTCCAAGGTAATAACTTAAGCATCTTAACCCCAAATTAATATTTAATTTTGCATTGCAAGCACAAAGGCCTGTGTTATAAATCAAAATAAGGATCTCTGCAAAATTCACATGAGGATCCCAGTCACATTATTTAGGGCCTTCTTGGCAACCTTAAATTTTCCTGCGGCAGATTTACAGGCACTTACAACATATTGTTTAATGAAGAACACAAGGCTATTTGTAAGTGGTTCGTACTCAGGAGCTGCAGCTATGCGTGTAAATATGTTCCATACAAGTGCATCTGGCTTCTCGAAAATGAATTCAAAAAGCATTCGAAAATGCATAATCCGCTTTGGTGTCAGCTGCTTGGGATCGCTAAGATCAACAGATTTCAGAACTGCAAGGGAAAGGGAGAAAGAGACAAGCATCTCTGCCACAAATCGCGCAAGATTCATTGATCTGCCAAGTTCCATTGATTCAAGTTCTTTGAAGTGGTCCCATAGGCAGTACTGAAATTACAAGTGAAAAATAAATCATAAAACTTAGAAACCTTGAAAGGAAAAATTTCTCATAGTTTTCTATTGAATGGGATTAAGCCATGCAAACCTATAAACTACCTGAATTTGAAAGGTCTGTCAAAGCCCGGTTGGGCCATGCAAACCTATAAACTACTTTTATTATTCATAATAAATAAATAATGTTTCTTTTAATTTTTACTTTCATCCCATGCATTGCACAAATGTTTTACTAGTATTTTTTTTATGACCGAAGATGTCCAAGTGTCTCGCCCGATTAGTCCTTCGGGGCATGTGCACGCCTCCCTACGCACACATGTCGGTTAAAGCGGTGGAACCTTACTCTATACATATTCCACAGAGTGTACCTTAGCGGGCCTGGCCAGGAATTGACCCCAAGACCTTGCCGCCACATGCAAGAGCCTTGACCGTCAGGCCAACACCCCTGGGGTGTTTCACTAGTATTATTGGTTTCAGTATAAGTCCTGATTAAATTAATAGCAAAAATTTGACAGAGAGTTTGTAGTGCAGTGGAAGGCAACATTTAGCAACCTTGAGTTTGCACTTCGAGTCACCACTTACCTTACGAAAGAAGGTTTGGATACCTTACAACTTTGTGGTTTTACTCAGTTACTGAATATGGCACAACTTCCACAAACTATGGAGATGTTTAGTTGCTAGGCTTTCTTTCATAATGACTAATAATTTGTAAAGAAAGGATCTCTGCTTTAAACATGAAAAGATGGAAGAGGGTCGCAAGTGCAAAAGGTTGGTCCAGAAAAATAATTTTGAAACAAGCTGAATTTTTTTGAGGAAGATGGATATCCCAACTTTGGGATCCCTAGCAGCTAAACAAAACAAAAAGTGGCAGCAGATATCAACCTTGACAACAGAAAATAAGTACTTTTCCAAAAGTAATCATCCAAAAGAGGGGGAAAAAGAGATTCTATGTATTGTACCTGTAAGGTAAACTTGTGGTTCTTGTCATGACCACATAACTTGGAAGCCAGGATAGTGTAATACTTGTTGAAAGCCTTTTCTTGTAAACAGCATTCTATGAGGACTCTCATGATTTCTCTATCCTATAGATTCACAGCAGATGCCAAAATTTATGAAGAACATAGTATTAAAACCAGAAGAGATATGACAAGGAGCATATGACCTTCAGTAGTAAGAAACACCATATTGTAGGTTTGACTACATATGGTAAAGGTAGACCTCTTCTAACACAATCTATACAGCATGAAGTCTCCAAAATGGTCTCATGGAATAAGCCACAAAATCCCCCAACTTTATGTTGCACAGACATGAGAAAATATCCATACTGGATGCATCTCCATGCCAGATTCTTCATCAGTTCTTCTGGAATTCCTCCATCTTAACATTTTTAAGCTGACTACAAATCCAACACAGTGAGACATTTAGTATGCGATTCTTTTGAGAAGAATTTGCATATCTTTTTTTTTTTTTGTAAAGAGGAGGAGGGGGGCTTCTAAACAATTGTGCCTCTCTTCAATGATGTAATAGTCTAAATAAAATATACAAATTTTATTCAAATATTCAGTCAATCATTATGTTTAGAGGATTTGTTGACTTCATAGTTCATACATGTGTCAACTTCCAACACACATACCATATTGATGCATCTTAGCCCCCTAAAAACTCTGCTATCTGATTGGAGACTTGAAAAGTGGACAATTGCAACTAAATAGTTTTTGGTCTACATTTAACAATTACAAAGTGAGAAGAGGATTCTCTAGGTTATCGTCAATTCATGAATGGGCCCAATATAAGGTCTGAATCACCATGGGGTGGGCTTGTGCTGAACAGCTTTGATGTCCAAATACAACATGGATACAGCAAGGACTTGCCATTGAAATTGCAAGGCCTTGCCATTGTATGGATTTTACATATAAAAGTAAAGTCTGCAACACGACACAACACGGAAGCATTGCTCACTGACTAGGGTATAATACCTAATACCTAAACAGTATAGGACAGTGCCAATGGCACAAACGTCCTGTATATTTTCTTCAAGTACAAAGAATCATAGGTTGCATACCTGTTTTCCAGGTAAATCCAATCTCAAAATCTTCTCAAATGCATCAATATAGTCTTCACCACTCATGATAATACAAAAGATTGCCCTCCTGGCATCTGTATTCATCCTCTGTGCCGCTGCAAGCTTAAGCAACTTTTGAGCTTCCAGAATATCTTGGTCAATTGTGCCAGCGACTTCTTCAACATTGTCTTCTGTGGATGTGATGTTTCCTGAGAGCCACCATTGACCTTTCTTCTCAGGATCCAGAAGCTTGCTCCATTTGAGACCACGAAGCAGAACATTTTCTCCGTGCAACTGCACTTGACATCTCAAGGATATTAAATAAGCACGAATGGATTATCACACCTCTTTCTCAGAACATCTTCTAAGTGAAATGCATGAGAGAGAGAGAGAGAGAGAGAGAGAGAGAGAGAGACCTTCTGTAGCCATTTCCTCAAACGTGTATGAGGAGCAGGGTCCTCTTTTGACCTCTTTTTGTTGTTTTTGATGTCACATATGGTTTCAAGCATGAATTCCATCTGCATGTTCAAGTAATGTAAGATAATAAGAAACAAATGAAAACAACCACAAGATCTAAAGAAGCAAGAATAATAATCATACTCTTTTATTGTTTATCTTTGGCTGTCCATCTGGTACACTTCCAGAAAGGGATTTCAGCTCATTTACTCTATTCTGAATGTTCAGAATAAAATCTTTCATGCCAGTTGGATCGTCACTCCGTAACTTCATCCCACAACCTGTTCAGATTCCAAGTTGTAATTAACATTTTTGTAATGAGTGTTGAGTCATGAATAGAGTATAATGCAGAAAAGCATAAACAACAAAAAATGGGATCCAGGTTAACAATGGATTTCAAAATATCACCTTTTTTAATTACTTGTCTTTATTATTGGGACTGACCTAAAGTGATTGCTATTCATGCAGTGTATTATGCATAACTTTTATATATATAACATTTTTTATGGGAGTGGCCGTGCTATTCATGTAAAGTGTACCCACATTCTTGTGCCTCATTTCTCTGGAATGAAGGGCCATAAACCAGTAAGCTACTAACCTGGACCAACTCCAGGATAGCCTAAACTAGGTGTTCTGATAAAAAAATTCAAAGAGGTGTTGAGAAGAGTTAAAGAAAGCTAACATTGTAAAATAGTCAATATAGTGGAGACATCCAGCTCCTTCAGGCGCTTGCTCAACACGGAAAGAAAATCATATAGTAAATCACTGTGCATCAACAAAACAAGAAGGAATCAGAAAGCATATAATGAAAATACATACAAATATAACTTCAGGAAGAGTCATAATAAGCAGAAAAATAGAAAGTAAACGTTAAATGCCCATCCAATTATCAGCATGAGTATATCTAAACTACATTCTAAATACAATGAATTGTCAGACTTGCATATTTGATCAAATTCATCTGTCTTTTACCATAGATTGGTGATCCAGAATCTGAAGAATGAATGTGCCCCATCAAATTACAGATACCACAAAATTCCATATTGAAAGATTTAAGCCATCCATTCCTCAATGCCTTTTTGCTTGGTGTATCATTAATACCTCATTAAGTGCATGGCCTGAAAAATGGTACAGACCCATCTAAAAAAGATTTACTATCCAAGTTTTTGGCCCAGAAATGTATGCCTGGAAGAATTATAGGATGTCCTTGCGTAGCTTCGCCTGTAGAATATATGAATCCCCAAATTATAGATGCCCATTTTGTACAGAATGGCAGTATCAGCATATGAGGAAATTATGTCATCTCGTGGGACCATAAAATTTACTTTAATATTGCACTTTATAAAGCTACATTGATAGATCATTCTCACTATCATATCGGATAAACTGGAGTTCTAGCTATTTCCACCAAAGCCACATATTCCTCCATGAGTACTTCACAAGGTTCACTTGTTCTTTAAGTGATGTCCTATACCAGACATTATCCAACTGATTATAGTAGTAGTACCTATTCTATAAGTTTGATTGAATCACACTACCTGACACAGCTCACTTGGTGGCAAATCAGTTTTTCTTGTTTTGAGTTTGGGGTATGCCAAGCCTGGTGGGGCACAACCTGGGATATGGGTGTTATTAGGTTGGGCCAGCCCAGTACATGATGGGTTTAAGGGTCTGATTTTCCACGTTTCATCAGTTCTGGAGCTCTCGGCATATTGGTCAGGTATAGATCTGAAATCGGGCTGCGTTGGGTCGGGTTTCTTAAAACCCAACCCGACCCGAATTATTGACCCGAAATTCTCGACCTGCCCCGACCCAATTTCTAACTCAACTCAACCCGAACTCTGACCCAACCCGCATTCTGAACCCATTTTAGCCTAATTTTAGATGGATCAGGTCGGGTCACATTAACTTGTAAAGTTCCCAACCCGACCCAAACCAAATTTAATGCGGGTTTTGTCTTCTCAATCCAACCCGACCCGCATGATTTCTCAGGTCAGGTTTTGACCCGACCTGAGTTTCACCCCTAGTTAGGTATTTAACATTCAGTACCAAAGCAGGTACCATGTCCTGGGCTTGAAACTTGGGTTACCCGGTGCCAGAGTGAAACCGCTTGAAGCAGGACAAAAGTGAAGTGTGTCCTAAAATGGGGGTTATGACATTCAAAACCCTAGACCTAGGAATCTAATGAAAGAAAATAAGAAATCTGAATAGTAAATAGTGCTAATCTGCTATATGCTTAAAATATGCAATGAATATGCTGATCTAAGAAGATGACATTCCATATTCAATGATTAAAATAAGATCTACACAAATAACATCACAAAAATCAAGTGATCTAAAGAGATCCATAGCATGCAAGTATATTAAACCCCAGAACAAATCACAAATTGAGATTAGGGCTTTCAAATATCCTAAGATCAGATTCAAGACGACTAGAAATCCACAAGCAATTGAAAAGGTACATATTTGTAATGAAAAAATCAAGTCCTACTTGAATCCAAACCCAAAAGCATTTAAAATAGGTCTAAGAAAAGGGTTGTTTGGGAAGGTTTCTGCAAAACATAGTGGTATGTAGGGTAGGGAACCAGATTGGAATGCAAAAGAAGCCAAAACAGGGCAGATCTGACCCTGTCTGTACGGTCATACGAACGTCCATACGGTGGTACCTCCAGGTGGGGTCCAAGCCGTGGCCACCTGCAATGCTAAGATCTGGTCCTGGTTTGGGTCAAATTTGGGTTTATTTGGAATTTTTAGCAGTTTTAGGGTTCTAAAAACACAGGAAAATTGGGGGGAAAAGTTGGGGAAGAAAGAAAAGGAGAAGAATGATTTGGAAGAAGAGAAATGATATAAAGCAACTAATTCTTTGGAGTCACACCAAAAGAGGGATGGAATCATACCACCAGTATTCTCGAGAGAGCATGCAAAAAATTCTTTACTTGTATTTTAATGAGTTTTAACAAGTAATTACAAGAAAAAACCTATGGAACCCTAGAGACACACGTGTGAACAATACAAGCCATTAAAAATAACTTACTATATCCAATAAAGTTGATACTCAAATAAAATAAAATAAACTTCCTAAATCAACTACTATGACAACTCTATATCCATTTAACGGCTTGGATCAAGCCAACCACAATCTGACGAACAAAACAACTCCCAAAACCCGATCTGATGAAGTGAACATCCAAATCAGACCTTCCAAGCAATATAATCACAACTCTTTGCCACAATTTGGGCTATCCATGGCTGGATCAGTCTCTATCCATGGTCAGATATGTAGGGATTATGCATAAATTCATCATCCAACCATGATAGGGTAAGATCTAGATTCTTGTGTTCATTGGTGTCCCATGATGTCCTCATCATGGCTACGAATTTGGAAAAGCCTACTTCGTTTGAAATGAGAGCCATCATAGAGTAGGCCGCCAGGACATTGGCTAAAAAACGTGGTGGTTTGTTATGTGACTAGTGGGGCACAACCTAGGGTATGGGTGTTAGGTTGGGCCGCCTAATATAGGATAGGCTTAAGGGTTTGATTTTCCGCATTACATTAGCTCTGGAGCTTTTGGTGTAGTGGTCAGGCTTGTGCCTCATTGAGTCTACTCTGAATAGAAAAAATGTTCTCTCTATTACTGAGACTAGGACAATTTTTGAACCCTGGAACAAAGACAAGCCGCAATAATAATATATAATACACACCTGGAACAAACTCCAAAGATACACAAATAACAGAGTAATAGGATGAGGTTCCGTGAGGAAAGGCCATCTTCCTTCAAGTATTCATCCTGGTATAAAAACATATGAGATTATTAGAAATTAATAGATACTCCCTAAAATGTCATTTATAAAACATTAGCTACAATTACTAGCAATTCTTGCATAACTATAAAAGCTGAACATTCCATTGAAGTTTAGATAGTTATGCCCTTTAAATTTCTCAAAAGTTGATAATACCCATAAATTAATTCAAAGATTCAAAAATTAGTCCAAACAGTAAAAAATATGCTTAAACCAAAAAAATGTGGTAAGAAGATGCAATAGCTTGGAACACCATTGCTAATCCCGAATCTCGGGCACAAAAGGAAGGCGGTGTGGAACACCATTCTAACAACAATATTATGTCAGTCTAGAAAGAGAGTGAGGTGAATGATATTTTCCAAGAGGCTAGATGGAGATTGTGTGCTTGGCTCTTAGCATGGAAATAATTCAAAGGATACACAATGTCAGACTTTGACAATTCCTGGGAAGGTTGTATGAGCGAGAGTCCTCGTAAGAGTAGAACAGACGCGATTTGGACCTCGCCTCCAGTGGGAACCTTCAAGTTTAACATAGATGGGGCAGCTAGAGGCAAACCGGGACCGACAGGTATAGGGAGAGTTCTTAGAGACGCAAATGGGACCTCATGTATGGTCTTCTGTGAGTTTACGGGTAGAAGAGACTCAAATGAGGATGAACTACTAGCTATTACGAGAGCTTTGACCGTATGAGCTCCTATGAGATGGGGGAAATTGATTATCGAGGGGGATTCAGCAAACGTGATTAAATTGGCTAGGGGGCTAAAACGGCCCACCATGGAAATTGACCACAGTTGTTAGGGAGATACGGCCTATGTTTTCGGGTCATGAGGTCTCTTTCTAGCTAGTCAGGAGGTCAACTGATGAAGTGGCAGACTTTTTTGCGAAGATGGAGGTGGACTCGAAGCAACAGGGTGTCCCCTATCTGTGACTGTTTTTGGACAAGGGACTGCTCACTTTGGGGGAGATGTGATGTTATGTTTTTTATTCCTGCTGGGTTGACTTGTATTTGTACTTTTCTTTTTTCTTCTCGGATTGAAGACTCTTAGACCCTAACCATGTATATGTAACACTTTCTTTCTGTCAATATATTTATCCATTTGTTACCGATCAAAAAAGAAGATGCAATAGCTTGCAACAAATACCTCAAAAGATTTAGCAAGGGATGCAATTAGTTTTGCGCTGAAGCCAATTCCAACTAAACAAGCTAGGCCAGCAATGAAAGCAGCAAAAACAGCAGCATACCTTCAGAATACAAAACAAAAAAGAACTGTAAGAAGCCAGTCTAGACACCCGAAGCTGGAAAGCAAACACGATAGGATACATGTGAAGAATCAATGAGGCACAAGCTGCTGACAGATGAATGCAAGCATTAAAAGAATGAGTAAAATTCAATTTCAATTCTTTATTCTTTAACCATGATTTCCAATATCAAGCCACAAGTTTAATTTCCATTTTTTTTCTTCCTGAGATTTTGTCCGTGCTTTAGTTGTGAAACAAGAATGTCCAATCCCCCCCCTCTCCTCTTATCCCTCAGGGCAAAATTCAACATATATTAAAGCAAAGAAATATTATATAACAATTAAATGAGAAAAGAGGCATTATCCGTTTAATCAATGGGTACAAATGAAACTCATTAGTGGTATTCAGTGGTTCATTTAATGGTGCCAAACATCCTTGGAGGCTTGCCAACAGCATAGAGTAGATCAGAGACATCAAAGTGCAGGACTGCTATTCTATCCAGCATATTTCCAGATTGTCCCTGGATGATTTGTTGGCAAGAGAAGACAGAGCTATATTAGGGAGGTTGCATGATATTCACCTTTCCTTTTTATTATTATTTTTTTAGATGCTGGTGGCTTAGGACTCTTATCTCAAGATTATTTGTCTTTTGTGTATCTTTTTTTTTTTTTTGAAAGGTGTCATTCGTGTATCTTCTAAATTTTTGTTTTTACCCCTATCCATTAATTAAATTTCAATCATGATGACAACAGTGGTACAAATGAGACTAGGTTTTAAGAAAAAAACAAATATCATGAATTTAACCAACTTTTTGGTTTTCTCCTTTTTTTTTCTCAGGAAAAAAGTGTAGCAGATGACATATTGCAATGTAATCAGCATCTCCTTTTAAACTCCTTGAATTCTACCACCCACTAATTAGATTTTTTTTTTCTCTTCAATTCAACACCCAAGAGAAACCTTAACTAGGGAGGATCCACTACATTGTCTCAACATGCACAAAGTTTTGTAGAGCTAAGCAAATATTATGTATCACAAATCATTCTGTATTGCGTCTAAAAAAGATATAAGAAAAGTAAAAAATTTAACGTTACATGTTTCAGGAAAATTTCCCCAAGAATGCTATCAAGTACTAACTCAACAAAACCAACCCAATCTGAAGCTTAATTGTGATTAGGTGCAGATATATAACTCATATTCAAAAATTTAAATACCAATGAAGACAGAGAAAGAAAATGTAGTTCTTAACTGTTCATTTCCACGAGGTCCTTTCAAACAAGATTCTAAAATCTCCTCGCAAATTATCTGACAACCTACACTGCGACCAACAGACTGTAAATGGGTCATGACACAATCAGAATCTTGTGTTCCTAACTAGACCAAGCAAAATATTAAATCTTACAGAATGAGACAATGACTGTATATGGCATAAGAAAGGCAAAAGGAAAGGAAACAATGGAAAATACTTGAATGACAGTAGAAACTTCTCCTGTAATCGATTCAACATTGGTTTCAGAAAGCCTGTTCAGCAAACCTACACATCAAGTGGAGGAATCAAGTCAATTTTATCAAATTTAATTAAATTTATTCAATTCAAGAAAATATGCCAAAATGGATACCTCTCACTCGCCGCCGGATCAGAGAACACTCTTCAGACTCATTCCACTCACGTGACCTCAAGTGTGGAGCAACATACTTTGCAGGGACATTTGTTGGGTCAACCTGAGCATGGGGTTCAACGACTGCGACCTCAGAAGCTTCAGTTGCCACCTCAGACACTCCCAGTGATTCATTGCTAACCACCACATTATCTTCATTCTCCTTCACTAATGATGCATCCAACGACTTCCTCTTTTTACGCTTCTTACTCAAAGAGTGAAGCTCAGTGCTTGTAGCAGAAACTTTCTCTTCAGCATCTGGGGTCTCTCCATCACTGCCGATCATGGAATTAGAGACTGACAGAAGCCCATCAAATAAAAGATTCATACCATCATCAACACCCCGCAACTTTCCACTTTTCACCTTGAGCTTCTTAGCAAGCTTCCGTTCCATTTCCAAATCTTCCTCAGCAGAGACAACACCTCTTTTCATATCCATTTCTAGATATTCCTCGAATTTTGTCTTCTTCATTTTTCTTTTTAAATCCCTCTTTTCCTTTATCACTGACACATCAGCAGAAAAGGTATTTGGTTTAAGCTTAGATTTCTTCAGTAACTTTTGTTCTTCATCATTTTTATTCCCCTCTCCATCTGAAACAAAAGATTGCTTCTTTCTCATGTTTTCTGCAACTGAAGGCTTCAAATCCAGTAATTTTTTTTTTTTTTTTGATAGTCTCCTGGCAAATCAATCACCTTCCCAGATTTAGTTTTTTTTTTTTTGAAGAGAGCAACAATAAAATGACAGAAACACAATTATGAAGTTAGATCCACAGAATTCCAAAAGTGTAGGCCTAAGTTCAATGTGACAGATAGTGACTGGTGGGCCATGATGTAGATGGGACATAGCCTGCAACATGCATACTCTTGGCGATCCCAGTTGCCAATTGTTGTAATTCTTCACCATCAACCTCGTGTCCAACACCCAATAATCAGGGACTTCAAAAGCCTAAATATCCGATTATTGAGGGATTCACGAGTTCAATGTGGTGCTGATACTGAACTCAACTACAACCATCCACTATGAGCCATACAAAGGACTGCTACTACATTTTGGGTGCATCAATTTTAAAAATGAGGCCCACACACATAATGGCCCACCAAATCAATGCCCCGAAATGTCCACAAGATGTTCTTGGCATAATAGTGGCTAGAATGATACCTTTCAAAAATAATTAGTGGCTAGAATGATAATTGAAAGGAGTGCCTCATTTGCACCTAGGTGTGAGCCTTCGCTCCAAGCTCCCTTGCACCTAGGCTCTAGGGCCCTAGTAAAAGGATGAACCTTAGGCTGATGACGTATTTTACTTTTGATTCCAAAAGCTATTATAATAAGAGTTAATAACTATTTTACCATAGTGGTGTCACAAAAAATACTAAATAAAGAATATTCATATTCATATACAATAAATACAAATGTTCATTGGTGCACCTAGGGGTGGGCCCACCAACGGTGATGGCGATGGGTCCATTAGAAAGGTTTATGTTTGAATTGGTCCACCAAAATAACCTTATAGATCAATGAAGCAATGCCTTTAATCTCCCCGTAGTTTTATCACTTCAAACTATTTTTAGTCCTTAATCTGTTGTTAAAATATGGCTAATTGACTTAACTGAGGTAATGTTTCTGGCCTTCTTCAAGCATAGACCTTTCCAACAAACAAACATCCATCACTCTTAATGGGCCCCAAATAGGCTGCACACCTTATTTCTCTATTTAAAAATATGAAATAAGCCTAGCAAAGTAGACTCATATGCCTAATAATCCAAGGGCCCTTTGTGTTGGAAATTCCCGAGATCCCAAAATCTAGATTCTCTCCTTTTGAGTTTGTTCTGATTTTTGTGAAATAGAACTAACAAGGATATCATTTTGTTTGGGAAAACCAACTCCATGTGAGACAATCATTTCCTTTAGAGATTCTAGATAACATTTATTAGGATCTAGCATGAAGATCATTTTTTTTTTTTGAAAAGTAAGATCAATTTTATTTATTTATTTTGAGGTGGCGAGAAAAAAGATTTTACATATTGTATGAATTTCTTGTGAAAGTATAATGAGTTAGAGAGAGGATTGGAGAACCTTTTTGTGGGCATCTTATGCTTTTGGGAAAAAGGACTATGTCAACCTTGTACAAGTGAGGCTATGAAAGTGGGATTTTTCTTTTGGGGTTTCATTATATGCACATTAGAATTCTCTCATTCTTCTTTCCCTGGCATAGTAGAAAGTCATCTTTGCTTTCACCATTGGATGCAGGCATCACCATTGAATCACGTTAAATTTGGTCTTACCTTGTAGCACGCATTTGGTTCAAATTTTGTTTTGCTTTTCACATTCCAAAGATTGGATTACACTTTCTCCACATACAACAAATAAGAAAACAATCATTCAAAAAAAAAAAGATAGAGAGAGAAAAGATTACAACATACATTTTGGATTGTAAACAAGGTGAAGATTGATAAAAGGAGTTGTGTCAATCTTGTACAAGTGAAACTGTGTGTACAGGTTTTAACTTTCGAGATTTCATTACAAGCACATTGTACTTCTCTTTTTTCTCATTGTGGAAAGCCATACTCCTTTTGCCCACACATGCGGGCATCATTGCCAAACCACAATAGATTTGGTCTCACATTGTGGAGTGTATTTGATTTGACTTTTATTTTGTTTTCCTCAAACCAACATTTTGGTTATGCTTTCTCCATGCCACAACACCTTTGCACCTTGACTAGCTTGTAACTCAACTAATATGACACGTAGTTATAGTGATTTTTTTAAATATCAGTTATAATGCAATTTTTGTCATACAATGTCTAAATACAAAGCTTCAAGACATCTCGGGGAAATCACAAGTCCTTTCCCCAGGCTTTGATCCTGAAATGGTAAAAAGGGGTGAGCTTTGCAAGCCAAGTAGAGATCAAATAATAATTTCTTATGATAAAAATTCCAACTCAGTTATGCATTAAAAAGTAAACACGTGCATATACACATACATACAGGAATATTGAACCTCACAAAACTTTCATTGAAACTTAATTTGTTTTAAAAAATATCATGGTTTACCAAAAGCATTTTACAAAACTTCCCGGTTTGTCAAATCCTTTTCGTTTAATATCAAAACAACGTGGCTTTCCAAAACCTCCTGGTCATGGCCCAATGTCATATTTTGGAGCTTTCATCCCCAGTCATGGCGACCTTCTCGGATTAACGTACTGAGTATAAATGCATATACGGCCCTCAGATTAAGGATACCAAGTACGCCCTGCATATATGACCCTTGGATTTTAGGAAACCTAGTACACCCCGTGAACACGGCCCTCGGATTAAGGCACTGAGTAAACCCCGCATATACAGTTGTCGGATTAAGAACACCGAGTACACCCTGTATATATCGCCCTTGGATTTTGGGAACCAAGTACATCCTGCTTAAGTGGCCCACGGATTAAGGCACCGAATAAGCCCTGCACATACGGCCTTATTGGGTTTGGGGTCTTTCACCCAAGGGAGACACAATCCCTACTTAATCAAATTCTTGGGCCTAACCAGATTTGAAAATCACTCAACAAATCCAATGCCTTTCCATTCAATTACATCGTAAATGTAAAACTAGCATATTCCAAAAATGTGTGTAAATATTTTCTAAAAACAATAACTGAATACCTGAACATCGTCCAAACTTTCTCATAAATCACAAAATTTAAGATAATTCTAAAATACTTCAAAACAACCAATCTAAAATACATGATGCATATTAAAACGAATTCAAACTAAGTGCAAATACTAAACTAGAAGGTAAATCATAATTAAATTTTTATCTACCCTACATAATAATCATCAAAACTATATACAGTATATTAAACTAGAACTTAAATTACAATTGGCATTTTATTCCTCTACACAATAATCATCAAAACCAAATGATGCACATTAAAATGATTCAAAACATATATTAAACTAGAATTTCAATCATAATTAACATTCTATTTCCCATACATCTTAATCACCAAAATTATATGATGTATATTAAAACAAATCAAATAAACACATATGCTAAATTAGAATTTAAATTAGAATTCATTTTTATCTCCTTGCATAATGCATATTAGAACGATTCAAATGGATGACTATGTTAAATCATAATTAAGATTTCAATCTCCCTACATAACGCATATTAAAATTATTCAAATAAATGCAAATGCTAAATTGGAATTTAAATTATAATTATCGTTTTATTTCCCCAACATTAAAAACGAAATCATTAAAACCATGTAATGCACATTTAAATGAACAATTGACATGATATTTTAATCTCCCTACACTTCTGAATAATCAACTTGCACATTAAAATAAATTTAAAGTACAGCATATGCTAACTCAGAATTTATATCATAATTAATTTTAGTCTCCCTACCTCAAAACTGAAATTTTTTGGAACCCAAAGGAGAGAGTGGTAATGGTAGCAAGTCGAGTAGTGAGTCAAGCAGCGAGTCGGGCAGCTGTAGCGACTGAGAAAAACAGATAAAGGGAGAGAGATGGAAGGAGAAGAGAGAAATCAGAGAGAGACGAGAGAAGAGTGAAATCAGAGAGATGAGAAAAAACAGAGAGAGAGAGAGAGAAATCAGAGAGATAAGAGTTACAGCGAGAGAGAGTGCGGCGAGATAAGGGAAATGAACGTGGGAGAGTGAGATAGGGCGGCCGCGCGTCGGTGAGCGAGAGGGCTTGCAGCGAGGGCGAGGGCGAGGGCGTGAGAGGGAAAGAGTGCGATTGAGATGGAAACAGGGAAAGAGGGAGAGGGTTGAGAGAGAGGGTTTTGCGTTTCATGATTATTTTATTTTATTTCTTCATTTATTTATAATCATTTGATTTTTTATTAAATATATTTGCTTTTATTTAAAAAGTAAGTATATCTGAGTAAATTTAATTTAATTTATTATTATTATTATTATTTCCAAAATTAAATTTAAATCCATAAATCTCTAAATTAAATTAGGTTTAATTAAAATTTTATAAATTATTATTCGAAATAATAAAAAACCCCAAGGCTAAGAATTTTACTTAATTATGCAAACATTATTCATAATTGAGTTTAATTAAAACTTTAAACCAATTTGAGTTTAATTAAAAACCTCAGTCATTACATGTTCAGTTAAGTTGAGTTATTTGTAACTTTAGGCTTTGTTTGAGTTTTCCCGATCAGGTGAATCCTATTTTGGATTCTTATTTTTTAATTTGTGGTTGGTTTTTATTTTGCATGGTGATTGTAATTTCATGTATTGCATTTATTTCAATCTTTAATTAAATAATAATTCTTAAACTAAATTGGGTTAAGAAGGTTCAATGATTGTCGAATAGAATTAGTATTAGATTTAAGTTCCACGCATGCATATGATTATTTAAATTTTATCTAATTATGATTTTCCTTTATTTGCTTAAATAATTACATTTGGAATACAAGTCAACATTTGTCTTGCTTTCGATTGAACACTTAATTTCTTCGGTCAATCAACATGTTGAAATTAATGTCGTCTCTTTTTTTTTAGTGTGGTTGAGAGAATTGAAAGTTCTATAATTGAAATTCTTTGTCTGGTCTAAAACTCTAGATCTAAAATTTATTTTAATATGACGATCTAAGTAGATATTAAAACTGACCTTACTCGTCATCACATACTAAACTCTAAAAGATTATTAAGTTACACTGGACCTAGTACTATATTTTAGTCGTTAAAATGATTTTAGAGTTCAATATTGAAGTAGTTTCAATCCTTTCTATCTTGATTTTTTAAATTATATTTCTTTATTTATTGAACAATATGTCTTGACCATTATGTAATAATATGATGTGGTATTCTTTATTCTCATTAGCTATAAGTATTTAAAAGCTTTCGAATTCATTTTAGACGTGAAATCCTTCATTTCAAAGAATTAGATGTAGAAGTGCATTTTGAGTTGAACCTTACTTATATTGACTGGGCTTGCTAAGAAAAAAACTTAGAAGGCCTTTATAAAGACCTTTACTTCTCCATTTTTAAATATGATTTTTTAAATTATATTTCCTTATTTATTGGATTAAATATGAATAAAGTATTATCTTAATAAACAAGAAAATCTCCATTTCTCCTAACTAAATTTGTTTCTCTCTCATATAAAAAATAAATTTCTTAAAAAAAAAGTAAAAACAAATACTAATATTTTGTGTTTTTGACAAAGATCGTTTTTATCTGACTAACTCCCAAACTCTCCGAGTGCCGGCTCTGCAAACTGGAAATATACTGGCAGTGACTTTGTCTTTCATGTTTTTTCTTAATTTTTTATATATATTTTAGAGACTGTAAGTTTGTTTTTAATTAATATTCACGTATTAAATTTACCAAAAATAATCATAAAAGAAGAGAAGTTTTTGTTATCTCAAATGGGTCTGTTCTGACCCTCAAGAAATTGTGTCTGGTTCCACCATAGACTCAACTCAGACCCAACTCTTAATCGTATCAGTTCTCATAATGAAAATTACAATTTTCTCCATTTACAGTTGTCTGCTAGATTCAAATTTCTGTTTTCTTTTACAAGGAAACGGATCCTCCAAAGTAAATCAACAATTTCTTGTGATCAAGGCAATATTGATTATGGCCGGCGGTCCATTGGACTTTCATAGTATTTGATGCTACCTATGTTTTTCTGTCTATGACAAATATTATATAAGTAGGGCTTTTGGGTTCCCTTTCTCTTCATCCACATCAGGCCCCATTTGAGAAAGAAACCTGAATAGAAGATCATATTCATACCAGCTTCGATGGCTTCAGCTCAAAAAAGGGCCATCTTCTCTCTCGTTGCTGTCATTGCTGTTCTTCTTCCTTCGATGGCTTCTGCGACTGTTTATTTTGTTGGTGATGAATTTGGCTGGGACCTCGGCGTTAGTTACAGGTCATGGGCTAAGGGAAAGACCTTCCGAGTCGGCGACAAACTGAGTACATTCTAATTTTTTTACTTAACCAGTTGAATTGAAGATATTTGATGGTAGGTTTAGAGACTAACATTACTCTTTCCCTGTCAAACCAAATGCTAGGTGGAACAGATGAGTAGTACAATTTTTAATTTATTATTTATTATTGAAATTTAATGAGGTTAGATTCGAGTTGAGACATTTAGGCAGTCAAGTTGTGGATTTTAATGAAAACTCAGTCAGACTCAACTGAGTTATTTTACTCAATTGAGTTTTGAAATGAGCTCCAAAGTCCATACAATTAGTTTAAAAATGATTATTTGTTCTGTTTAAGGTTGATCTATCAAATAATTTTATTTTTTTTAGTTTGATGTTTAAATCCATCCAACTTGAGACATAAAATAGATATAGTATCAAACTCCAAAAGAAGAAGAAGAAGTTTAGATGCAAGTTTCAATTAAATTATTTTTTGAATCTGAATCTATATCTAAATTTAATATCCATTACTAACGTTTTGGGATGGTTTTCTTCTTTTATGATGGTAACAGTTTTCACCTATGCTGAGGGAAGTCACAATGTCGTTAAAGTTAATGCATCAGGCTTTGCCAACTGCGACACATCGGGAAATTCCGGCATACTGAGCAGCGGCAATGACACAATAACCTTGACTGGCAGTGGCAATAAATGGTACATCTGTGGATTTGAAGGTCACTGCGGATCTGGGCAGAAGTTGGTGATTACAGTCGAACCAAATGATGCTCCAGCACCAGCACCAGAGGTGAGCATCCCGTGGGTGTCGGTGCCGGTGTCACCGCCAGAGGTGGCAACGCCAGGTGCATCGGCAGTGCCAAAGGAATATTCATTGCGGAAAATGATGATGGGAGGTGCACCTGCACCTGCACCAGCACCTACATGGGTGGTGCCTGCATTTTCATGGGTGGCAGTGCCAGTGGCACCACCAGTGGTGGAAACACCCGGTTTGTCGCTGCAACCGGAAGAATATGCACCGCCAGCGGAGCCATCAGCACCTTCATGGCCACCAGAATCCGTGCCCTGGGTGCCGTCAATACCAGGTGTGCCCATATCATCGCCGGAGATTTCAATACCATCTTTCCCATCACCCGCTGGTGCTCCTTGTTAGTCTTGAGGGTTATGGCTCAATTGTTACTGATGAGCTATTTTAATCGCTGATTTAAATTCACAATAAGCTTTAGATTCATTTCATTAGCAATAAGCAGGAGAATGTGTTTCCGACTATTATCACCAGATTTATGAAGTTTATTCTCTCTCTCTCTCTCTCTCTCTCTCTCTCTCTATTACAGACATATCTCAATCAGTTGTTTTATGAGTACGACGAGTTGTTTTAGATTTTTACCTTTCTAGTATCCAAAATTGAGCAAGGTTTTAAAAATTTACAGTCGTCAGCTTAACAAAGTCAACTATCTTAACATAGTCAAATGACATATTAACGATCTCCATTAAAAGTACTTTTTATATTGTTCTTTTATCACTACAGATGACCTTAATGAATGTGAATATGATCGTTGAAAACGTAATTTTTTTTTTTTTTTAAGATATTATCATCTTAAAAGGTGAGATTAATTCTCATAAGTACACTGAGTATTTGACAATATAAAATTAAAGATTGATAAAAGAATACCTTTAAATTAGATCGGCCTGATTTTTATTTTTTAATTTCCATTAATTTTCTATTTAAAAAATAAGACATGAGTCTGATTTTCTATTTTTTAATTTCCAGTTTTTTTTTAAAAGAATGCCGATATCGGCTCGATATTGTAGTTTTTAAATTCCAGTTTTTTTAAAAGGCCGATATCGGCCGGATATTGAATTTTTTATTTTCCAAAACATTTTTTTAAATGATATCATATTTGTAGAAACAATCATGTTTAAAATAGAGTTTATCATATAAAATTTAAATGAAAATCATATTGTCAAATAGAGTTTATCATATAAAATATTAAAATTATATAATATCATATTAAAAATCATAAAATATCATTTCTATCTATTGAATGAAAATCATATAAATATCTATAAAAAAATATCATATTGAATCATATATGATTTTTTGATATATGAATATCTATCTATTCTTGAATGTGTAACAACATGTAAATGACCGATATTTAATGAAAATTATGTATCCATGAAGACTATAATTTTCTTCATTTTCTGATTTTTTAAAAATAAAAATAAAATAAAAAAGAGAGAAAAAAATATCGACAATAAAAAAATATTGATATATTCAACGAGACAATACACTCCGCAGGGGTCAAAAAATCGGCTCGGCCGATATATCGGCCGATATCCGATACGGACGATATATCGGCCGATAATTTTATCTCTCATACCGATATCGGCATTTTCTCTCTCCTCCGATATCGGAACCGTGAAAAAACCGCAAAAAACCGTGATGAATAGTGGTGAACCGTGACAAAACCGCAAAAAACCGTACAAAACCGCAAAAAACCGTGAACACCCTGAGAACCGTAAACCCTGAACAGCAGAAAACCGCGAAAAACCGCGAAAAACCGCGAAAAACCGTGAATATCCCTGAGAACCGTAAAACGTGGAAAACCATGAAAAACCTCGAAAAACCGCGAAAAACCGTGTAAAAACCGCGAAAAACCGTATCAGTGTTTTAAATTTTTTTTTTTTTTTTAAATACCGATATTTATGAATATCGGCTGATATTATGACCGATATTTCGGACCGAATATCGGCCATATCGGCCGATATTACTCGGTTTAAAAAAAACCGATATATATCGGCCGATACGATATGTATCGGCCGATATTTAAACCTTAGACACTCCCTAGTGGAAGGTGTTAAAATATCCTTCAATGAGGTAGTGGCTCTTCAAACCCCCACCGACGTACCTCAAGTCTATTACACAAAGATACATCAATTAGGCTTCAATGAGGTAGTGGCTCTTAAACAACTTTGTGATAAACCCAAAATTAAAGATGCTTATATAAACTTAATGCTTCTGATCTGAATTTGGAAGCCTGCTTGCTCCATCATATCATCTCCCAATAGCTGTGGTCTTGATCTGTGTCGGATTTCATTGCCAATCTTCATCATTCTTTATAGTTCTTGCTTTATCTTTTATTTTTTTTTTGTATTTGCATGTCTGATGCTTTTTTAAATTCTATATATATGAATCATTTCAAAAAAAAATAGCTGGAGGTCACGATGATGTCACATATTTTAATGTTTTCATTATTGGGGCACTTTTCAAAATTGATCTTACCTTCGTTATCACGAGTTACATGCGAGATTGTCAAGGAAGAAAGAGTCTTGCCCGATGGACTTCTATTCTGATTCCTCTTTTGACAAGTTTAACGTCGCCTGACCCTATGGATTAGAAGAGACCGGACAAACAACTAAGGAAATACTATGCCAGTACCTTAAAACTCATAGGTTACAAATGTGTTAATGGACAATGGGTCCGAAAAAGTGACCATGTTGTTATAGAGAAAGCAGAAGAGGAATAAGAGGACAGTGTCGGTCCTGAGATGCACTGAAATCTCAGGGGTCTTAGGCACAGTGCACACCTTGAGATTGTGAGTAAATAGTCCTACTCCGCTTATAATCAGGACCAGTCTTAATAAAGCATATGACCAACCATCTTCTCCTCTTACTCAGACTAGGCACCCCAGACAATCCTCCCAATCATCAGCAGTCTCAAACCAGATTCTTCAACAAGTACTTTGAAGGAATTAATTCCCTCAAATCTGAAATGCGAGCTCTGCTTGGTTTTGTTTACGATTTGGCATCTGAGATCGATGTCCTCAAAGCCAAATATGATAGTATTCAAGATTTTATTTGTAATATCTTGACCCAAATTACTATTAAATTTAGTGATTAACTATCTTTAATCTTGTTTAGTGGTTGGTTAATTTGGACGATTAACGGATGTGCTTTATTTTGAGTAAAATGTTTGACTCGGTCCTAGTTCGGGATCTGTCCATCTAACTCGTTGAATGTTGTGGCGAAGTTGATATTATCCAAACTTTTATTCGGCTGAAGCGTTAAATGTCACCTATTTTTTATTAATAGTCATTTGAAAGATCTAAGTTTTTAAATTTCACAAATTTGTTCAGTTTTGAATTTAGAGTTCAACGGTTTTTACAGTTTGTCGTTTGGACTTCCGAAAGTGTGTTTTTGTCACAGTTGAGGAATACCTTTATTTGTAAAACACTATATTTTAAGCATTTGGGAGTGTCAAAAGACCTTAAAGTCTTAAAGTATTTTTATCAAATTATTCTAATTAATAGCGTTCTGGACCCACATCCAGGTTCAGGGCGTAACATTATTGATCAAAGATTGCAAGCCTCTTAGGAAGACTTAGAGACTGTACGTTTGATTTAATTAATATTCACGTATTAAATTTACCAAAAATAATCATAAAAGAAGAGAAGTTTTTGTTATCTCAAATGGGTCTGTTCTGACCCTCAAGAAATTGTGTCTGGTTCCACCATAGACTCAACTCAGACC
Source organism: Chimonanthus praecox (assembly GCA_022113865.1). Taxonomy (NCBI): domain Eukaryota; kingdom Viridiplantae; phylum Streptophyta; class Magnoliopsida; order Laurales; family Calycanthaceae; genus Chimonanthus; species Chimonanthus praecox. The sequence continues at coordinate 11,085,994 of CM039086.1, read as the reverse complement.
CAACTCTTAATCGTATCAGTTCTCATAATGAAAATTACAATTTTCTCCATTTACAGTTGTCTGCTAGATTCAAATTTCTGTTTTCTTTTACAAGGAAACGGATCCTCCAAAGCAAATCAACAATTTCTTGTGATCAAGTCAATATTGATTATGGCCGGCGGTCCATTGGACTTGCATAGTATTTGATGCTACCTATGTTTTTCTGTCTATGACAAATATTATATAAGTAGGGCTTTTGGGTTCCCTTTCTCTTCATCCACATCAGGCCCCATTTGAGAAAAAAACCTGAATAGAAGATCATACTCATACCAGCTTCGATGGCTTCAGCTCAAAAAAGGGCCATCTTCTCTCTCGTTGCTGTCATTGCTGTTCTTCTTCCTTCGATGGCGTCTGCGACTGTTTATTTTGTTGGTGATGAATTTGGCTGGGACCTCGGCGTTAATTACAGGTCATGGGCTAAGGGAAAGACCTTCCGAGTCGGCGACAAACTGAGTACATTCTAAATTTTTTACTCAACCAGTTGAATTGAAGATATTTGATGGTAGATTTAGAGACTGATATTAAATGTTTTTCAGTTCAAATGAACTTTGGGTGCATCTTAGTAGGGACTAGGGAGACATTGGAACCCAATTAGGAATAGATGGATATAGACTCTCTACACCACTCAATGTGCTTACTGTTTCCCTGTCAAACCAAATGCTGGGTGGAATAGATGAGTAGTACTATTTTTAATTTGTTTTTTATTATTGAAATCTAATGAGGTCCAAATCGAGTTGGGACATTTAGGCAGACAAGTTGTGGATTTTAATGAAAACTCAGTCAGACTCAACTGAGTTATTCATCTCAATTGAGTTCTGAAATGAGCTCCAAAGTCCAAACAATTAGTTAAACAATGATTATTTGTTCTATTTAAGGTTGATCTATCAAATAATTCTTTTATCATAGTTTGAGGTTTAAATTCATTCTTTTATGATGGTAACAGTTTTCACCTATGCTGAGGGAAGTCACGATGTCGTTAAAGTTGATGCATCAGGCTTTGCCAACTGCGACACATCGGGAAATTCCGGCATACTGAGCAGCGGCAATGACACGATAACCTTGACTGGCAGTGGCAATAAATGGTACATCTGTGGATTTGAAGGTCACTGCGGATCTGGGCAGAAGTTGGTGATTACAGTCGAACCAAATGATGCTCCCGCACCAGCACCAGAGGTGAGCATCCCGTGGGTGTCAGTGCCGGTGGCACCGCCAGAGGTGGCAACGCCAGGTGCATCGGCAGTGCCAAAGGAATATTCATTGCGGAAAATGATGATGGGAGGTGCACCTGCACCAGCACCTACATGGGTGGTGCCGGGATTTTCATGGGTGGCAGTGCCAGTGGCACCACCAGTGGTGGAAACACCAGGTCTGTCGCTGCAACCGAATGAGTATGCACCGCCAGCGGAGCCATTAGCACCTTCATGGCCACCAGAATCCGTGCCCTGGGTGCCGTCAATACCATCGCCGGAGATTTCAATTCCATCTTTCCCATCACCCTCTGGTGCTCCTTGTTAGTCTTCATGGTTATGGCTCAATTGTTACTGATGAGCTATTTTAATCGCTGATTTAATTTCACAATAAGCTTTAGATTCATTTCATTAGCAATAAGTAGGAGAATGTGTTTCCGACTATTATCACCAGATTTATGAAGATTATTCTCTCTTTTTACTCTCTCTCTCTCTCTCTCTCTATTAAAGATATCTCAATCAGTTGTTTTCTCAGTATGACGAGTTATTTTAGATTTTTACCTTTATAGTATCCAAAATTGTGCTTTGTTTTGAAAATTTTAAAATTTAAGCAAAATTGGAAATTATTACATTACAGGTTACAAATAATTTCATTAATTTAGATAGATGATTCAAATAAGGAGAGTTATACACAGTTCTAAAAAAAAAAAAAAACAAAAGAAATCAGCCAATGTAAGATATAATACAGTCCTCAACTCAACAAGTCAACTATCTTAACAGAGTCAGAAAACAAATGAATGATTTCAATTAAAAGTACTTTTTATATTGTTCTTTTATAGTACAGTTAAATTCATGACCTTGATGAATGTATATATGGTCGTTGAGAACATGTATTGATTTTTTTATTGTAAGATATTCTCATCTTATATTAAAGGTGGAGATTAATTCTCATAAATACACTAAGTATTTGACAGAATATCTTTAAATTAAATTTGAGAGAGTAAATATTGTGATTCAGGGACTAGAGCATTAGAATAATCACCTAACAAAGATAATCAAGCAAGGGCATTAGAATAATCACCTAACAAAGATAATCAAGCAAGGGTTTGACTGAGGGTCAAGAAGTGAGGTCTTGAGTTCAATTCATGTTCAATTCGAACAGCAGCTCTCTATAAACTTAACTGGTGTATATGGATTGAAAGGTTTACACCATGTCCGTGAGATTAGTATTACTTTTATTATGGAATAGAGCTACCCATATTATAAAAAAAAAAATATTAATCTCTGGTAGAATTTTTCCAAGTCGCATTCATAAACTCAATCCAATTACTCAATTTGATGATATGGGTAACTTTCTTTTCCAATAAATTCAAATAGTGCTTAAATCTTGGTGAGGAAATACCCAAATGGTTTGGCTGTGTTCCTATGTCTTGTTTTTATTATTTTAACTTTCTTTTTGAATAAATCCAATGAATTCTTAAGTGTAGGTAAATTGCCACAGGCCAAATGTCAAAAGAACTGAGTCATGTCCACATTAGATACATGTCACTGATTTAAGGGAGGGAAATCTGGGTCCATACAGTTGCCTTAAATAAATTCATTCACTTTCGTTCAAATTTCCATTTCACAAATTTTTCTATAAATAACAAATATAAAAATATGAATCAAGCAAATATATATTGTGTAAAAAGAATGTTATTTTATATATTTAAGTATCAGTCAATACATATTATACTTACAAGCTCTTCAATATCAACAATACTATTTCTCACCTACATGGGTTTAGCTGAATTGGTTGCCTCTTTCTTTAGGAAGCGGGAGGTTTCACGTTCGAGCTCCTATTGCCTAACCTTAGTGTACCTTAGGTAGGGGTAGTGGGCTCATTCATAGGAGTTTTACACTGGATATCCCACGATTTCTCACACGTAAATTAAAAAAAAAAAAAACACTGTTCTTTTCTATAATGGATCATTTTAAAGGATAGACCCTACTATTTGATGGGTCTATAACTCTATATCGAGGATATATATCAAATGGTTCGATGTTCTGTTGTTGAGTTTGAAACTTATTTGATGATCTTAAATCAATAATTTTGAGTTTAATATTTAAATTCAATTTTTATAATAAATATGAAATAAGATAAATTTAATTGTGAAGATCAATTAGAAAGATGTTTAAATTTGTTTTCTTACCAATTTATAGGATGATAAAGTGTAAAAAAAAAAAGGTTGCGAAGGGCAGGGACCCTCTGAAGCATTCTCATCATATACTTGTTGGAATCTTGTCGATGTTTTTTGTGGCCGGCGATTCATTAAAGATTTCACAGGAAGAGTGATACCTCTGTTATATTAGTCATTTTGGGCTTCGTTTCTGCTCTGACCCATTTGCTAAAATCGCTTGATACGAGCCTCTATGGCATCAATCCGAACATGGGACATTTTCTCTGTCCTTGCTGCCATTTCCATGGGTGGGGCACCTGCTCCGGCCCCAGAAGCAGCCTTGCCTGAGTACCCACTGGTGCAAGGGCCCGCCGCACCACGAGGGTGTGTGCCTGCAGTGCTTGCAAGCCGTGCATCGCCAGGAGTCCCGGCGACTCCTTCTACGCCCGGAGTGCCAGGAGTGCCTACATCTCCGTCGATTCCAGCATCGTCACCAGATTGGTCGGTGCCATTAGTACCAGCATCATCACCGGACTGGTCGGATCCATCATACCCCACCATACCGGCATTGTCACCGGATTGGTCAGACCCATCATACCCGGCCACACCCGCATTGTCACCAGATTGGTCAGATCCATCATACCCGGCCACACCCGCATTGTCACCAGATTGCTCAGATCCATCATACCCGGCCACAGCCGCATTGTCACCAGATTGCTCAGATCCATCATAACCATCAGTACCAGCATCATCACCGGATTGGTCTGTGCCGTCTTTCCCTGCAACAACGGAATCACCGGGTTGGTCAATCCCATGGGCTCCGGTACCTGCAGGAGCTCCCTATAGATATTGATAAGAGAATTACACCACATAGGATGAAACTTTTGAATCGATGGTTATGAAAGAATTTAGTTACTTAGTGTGTGTGTATGTTATGTTGACCAATTAGTGGGATAATGTTGAAACATTATCAGTGAATCATCTATTAATTAATTCATTCACCGCCGAGAAGTAGCGCCACCGGCGCCACAACACCAATTATGACGAAAAATGGAATCATTCTAAAATCGGAAATAAATCTCAAATAAGGCATTTGATGGCTATCCGTTAAAATTCCTAAAGCCCAAGCCAAATGGAAATCCAATCCAAAAAAATCGCAAAAATGAATATAAAAAAGATGAATGGGAAAGAGAACAAGGTAACGTTACTCTCTAACCCTAATTACAAATATCTGCCAAGCATAATTACAAAAATGCCCTTATAGTGAATTATACAAATGCCCCCTACAAGTAGTGAATTACATAAATGCCCCTGCCATGCAAGTGGTGAATTATATAAATGGCCCTACAAGTGGTGAATTATACAAATGTTCTACATGTGTGTCCCATAATGGGGTGGCCCTCTAGCTCACCAAACTCATTGTATCCATTATTTAGACGTGGATGGAATGTATTGTCATTCTAAATTGAATCACAATGCTACAAAGAATTATGTTTAAATCACAAAAATCATATATACAATTTTGTAATTATCGTTGAGTAACAATGATGGGGACATCAATTAAAAAAATTGCAAGAAGAAATCATCCAATTGGCTCTACAATGTGATGGAAATTTTAATGAGATGGGTCAATATCTCCTAAAAAGGCCACTTAATCCCTGAAATTAAAGCCTATGACCTAACATACGGACCCAAGGATTCATTTGAGGCATTTGCATGCAAAAATACTCACTTATATGGCCATATAAGTAGGAGAGAAAAGTTACAGGATTCCTTTCTTGGAGAGGAGAAATGTTCCCAAAGTGATCCCAAAAAGTCAAAGACATTCCTATAGGAGGAATCAACTAAAGAAAGCAACCAAGGAAGTTGAGGCATATGTAAGGTACACATATTATTCATATAATTAGTTTTTGTGAAAACATTATAAATAGAAGGTTTGGGTGGCCATAAAATTCATTTCAACTTGAGTTTTCTCCATTGTTTTGTATAAGATTTTCTAAGTTCTGTGCAATACCCACCAAAGTCTCACACCGGTTGGAAGGTGGGTGGTTATAAAGAGAAGCCCCTCTCCCATTGGATGAGGCCTTTTGGGCCTGGCCATGTAGGCCAAGGGACAGAGCAAAACCGTGCGGACACCCAAGTGGGGTCCAAAGCGGACAATGTCATCCTTGGGTGGGGTCGCGTGGGGTCGTCACATTCTCAAAGTTATTTGGTGTTCTAGTTGTCTTCTAATTTATTTTGACCTTAGCAAAATTGGGATTTTTCTTGGTGAATTGTATCGTAAAAAGTAGAATTTGAGCATAACTCCCTTGAAATTTGGTTCAAGCAATTTAATTCTAGTTCTCTAGAAATTTCATTCTCTTGGTGAATTTTATATGGTGTTAATTTTTTTCCATCAATTCTTTTTTGCATTATCTTATTCTTCCAGTGAGAAATTAGAGTATTGATTTTTCAACTGAGGCTCAATTTGTCCATACATGTGGAGTGAATTTTGAGTTGGTGTTTGGAGTCGAAAGAATAACAGTGGAAATTCACAAGATTCCGAAAAGTGTTCAAGTTCTCTCAGATTTTTCGCAAACTTGAGTTAGATTTGTGGATTACTATTCTATTTTATGATGAAGACCTAGATAGGTCTAAAAATCAATCCTAGCCTTCATCAAACAGACACTGATTACATTAATAATTAGAGTTTAGATCCAAAATCCCATTTAATCAATTCATGAAAAAAGCATTTTGAATCTAAAATCAAGCAAATGAGCAAATAACAAGATAAAAGATATTCTACTTTTGAAAGAGAATAAAATTTTATAAAAAGTGATGAAATCAAACTAAATTTAATTCCTTGAGGGAGATAAAAAAAAGCCTCTCTCTCGGCTCCAGTTCTCTCATTCTCCTTTTTTTGCAGCAACCAAAAAATGAGAAGGATCCCTCATTAAACCCTAATTGAATATACTTTTATATATGTCCTTGGATTTTGGCTCAATGAGAAAAACCAAAATTTACCTAGCTAACTTAAGGGACAAAGGCACAAAGTTACATGGTATGAAACCCATTTAGTGGGGATAATTTTTGTGATTTTATTTATATTTCTTGGCCCATTCACTTGGTAGCTAAATTCCTTCTCCACCTAATATATACATGTATAAGCTAGTTCTATGAGTTGTTCATCCCCTTAATACCCAGCGTACCAAGTGTCATTTGGTGACATCAACATTTTCTTCCTCTATTCTATATGTCATGTGGTGTCAACAAGCTCTCACTTATTGACACCTAATACAACCATGAAACATGTGGTGTCAACAAGAAACATGTGGTGTCACAAGCTTTCTCTTCTATTGAAACAACCCATCCAAGAAGTATGTGGTGGTACAAACTTATCTCTCATTAACACCAAGCCACCATGTGTCATGGGGTGGCACAAGCCTTTTTTTTTCCTCTCACTGATACACTGCTCCCCAGGTCATATGATGGCATGGTTAACCATTCTTATAAAAACCCATGAATCCAAGCAAAAAATATTTTCCATGCCATTTCAAAAACCCATGAATCCAAGCAAAAGATATTTTTCTTTGCCATTTCAAAGACCCATGAATCCAAGCAAAAGATATTTTCCCGTACCACTTCAAAAACCTATGAATCCGAGCAAAAGATATTTTCCATGCCATTAATGCCATCACTTCATTGTCCCCTCTTGTTTCCCAACCATCATTAATTCCCTCACTTTTTCTCTTAATTATCAAACCGTCCCTCTTCCTTTTCTTTCATCTTAGAGCAAGCGGTGTGCTGGCCATATGGCCACCGAACATGGATGGTATGGGAGTGGCTATTGGTGGAGCCCACACCATTTGTGGTTAAATGGCTGGCTACAGATAACAGATGTGTAGCCAACCATTTCTCTCTCTCTCCTCTTTTTTATATTATATTATATTATATATATATATATATAACTTATATATAGTTTTTGATTTTTTTATTTTCTCTTTTTATTTATTTATTTGATTATTTTTGGATTTTTTGTTTTGTTTTTTGGTATAATTTGTATATTAGGGCAAATAATTATTTTTTTCTTTACTTTATTATTTTATTTTTTATACAAAAAATAAAAAATAACTCTTTACCTTTTGATTTTTTTTCCCTTTACATTTGTAAACAAAATATATGAGAAACAAAAAATTAAAATTATTCTGTACAAAAAATTAAATTTATAGCTATTGAGAAACAAAAATTAAAATTATAGCTATTAAATTAACTCAAGGTGGCGATCATATGTAATGTATTTTTATTTATACTAGAGTATGTAATGTCTTTTTAATTTATTTATTTCCAGCATCACAAATATGTATGTCTTTTTAATATATTTAATTTCTTGTGAGAGAATATGTATGTTTTTTAATTTATTTAATTACTTGTGAGAAAATATATATGTTTTGTTAATTTATTTAATTACTTGTGAAAAAATATGTAATGTCTTTATATTTATTTTCTTTTAAATTTGTTAAAAAAATGTACATAAAAAAATAATAATAAAATATTAAAAAATAGCCATTCTAGTTAACACTATACCGTGTGACGAAGCTGGCTAAAAATTATAGTCAGCCATGTCATAAAAAAAAAAATACTATTTAATTATATGGATGGCTACATTTAGTGACATAGCCAGCCATATATGGCCATCCCACACCACTTGCCCTTATGAACTTTTAATGAGATTCAATTTTGACCAGGTTGACCTATGTTCACTCTTGTTGATTGGGGTTTACCCAATCCCCTTTAACCCGATACTTTCTACTTCGTCAACCATGATATATTTATGGCCCCACACATGATTAAGTAGGTCCCACCACATTTGGATTGTACAATTTGGTTATAACTAAATTTAAGCATATTGAATTGGTTGTCTTGTTAATAAAGCAAAGATACAAGTAAGTATATCTAAATAACTGAACTCATATATACAATCTAGTAATCATTGTCGAGTGACAATGATGGGGACATCAATGAAAAAATGCAAGAAGAAATCATCCAATTGACTCTATAATCTGATGAAAATTTTATTGAGTTGATAGAAGGGTCAATATATCCATAAAATATCACTAAATCTATGACTTAACATATGGACTCAAGGATTCATTTTAGGCGTTTGCATGTTCAAATACTTGCTTATGTGGCCCATATAAGTAGGAGAGAGAAAAGTTAGAGGATTTCTTACTTGAGTGGAGAAGTGGTACCAAAGTGATCCCAAAAAGTCAATAAGAGTGTTATCGTAACTTGTAAGGACAAATCAACAAAGAAAACAACCAAGGAGGAGGCATGTGCATGGTCAGCCATGGTGATCCTCACAATACTAATGGTATCAACAAGAGATTCCTTTCATGAGATAATTGCTCTTTTAGAAAATTGCATTTTTTTCAATTGATTATCATCATTAATTAATTATTATTCCATGTTAAATATAGGTAAAGGAATAATAATACAAAATGAAATTAAAATAGACACCCATAAAATATAAAAATCAAAATCTATAAAATACTGAAATTTTCTAATTACAAATCATAAATTAAAAGACAAGAAATTTACTCTTTCTAAATAGTATTTTTTTTAATATTAAACATAATTCCATTTCCATTACAATAATACACAATCAACTTGACAGATTTGGTAACATCGACTTACAATAAATATATTAATCAATACGTAGTATGCAACCATTGATATGATGTATGAGCTAATAAGTTACATTCTTCATTACAAATATGAATACTGTGTAAATTGAAATATTGATTAAGAAAATGTTAAATTTATTTTTAGTAATTTTATTAGTATCTTAACTAACTATTTAAAAATCAACCAATTATAATTTCACACGTGAGTTTGACAAGGAAAAGAGTATAACTTTAAGGATAAATGTATCTATCTATTGATCATTTATTATTTAAATAGCTTGTGTACCATAATATTAATTTTTACCAATATTTAAATTTGAAAACTCAAACTGTGTTTCGGAAAATTATACACCGCATTAGATATGCTCATATCTCTACAGATAAAAAAAAAATGAAATTTTTCAAAAAATAGAAAGATAGTAGTAAATTAAAACTTTCAATTTCTGAGATTTATATAATTTCATCTCTTTTAAATAGTAGATTAAAACTTTTAGTCCTTGAAGATTTAGTTAATCAAATACAAACCTAAAATTTAAAAAACCTCTTAAATTTATTTATTTTTTTCTAAAAAGATGATAAATATAAATTAATATATAATATACTTAACAACCCAAAGGGATTGAAAAGATGGCTAGAAACCCGTCTCAAGAAGCGGGAGTCCTAAGTTTAATTCCCAGTCGACCCCAAATGGCTACTCTTTATAGAGTTACTCAGTGTGTATAAATACAAAAATTTGCACATGCATCAAAAATTAATTAGTGATGAAATCGAGATTCAAATTAGAGATGAAAAGGCCCATTCACATTCTCAACGAATAACCTGACCATTTCCACTTCCTCTTATTCCTTTTCTTTTTAATATTATTGATACAAACGACATCATTCTCTATTCTGCCGGAACGTGAAAATATACTATCAGCAGACGGCAGTACGGCAAGGATTTCTCTCTCAATCTAAATTCCAAGCCAAACAGTCCAAATCATGGATTCCATGAAATCAGTGGCCCAACCAAACACTAGGATTTCCACATTGCCGGACCAAGCCGGCTGCTATTGGTTTTTCCAGTTGAGTCCCTTGAACCAACTCCATATAAGAAGACAGGCCTAATGGACTTCTTGCAGTAGACATCCAGGTTGAAGCTAATTGAGTTTAAGGGATACTAATTATATTTCCTACAAACTCTAATGGCTTCCATGCAAATGTATGTCATCCTTGCCATCATCGTGGGCATGGCTTTGGCCGCCCATCCGACGGTCACGATGGCGAAGGAATTCATTGTTGGAGATGATAGTGGGTGGACCATTAACTTTGATTATCAAGCCTGGGCTGCTGGCAAGGATTTTACGGTTGGAGATAAACTTAGTAAGTTAGCTCGCTATCGCTCTTTATTTTCCCATATTTGCATTTTACGTTTTGATGATGATCATTTGGAAGATAACAATGTTGTTGGGTCCCATTGTGGGACCCTAAGATAGTGATCCCAATGTAGGCCCCATTGTGAGAATGGGCCACGCGATCTTCAGTCCTTTCAATGAAATGGATCGTATGTAATCAAGTTGATTTGATGGTGGCCATAGCAGATTGCTGGAATGGGGGGCCAAGGGGTCCAAATTTGAGCCGTCGCCCAATTATCTCGGCCAATCCTTGTGGAGATGAGTTCTAAATATTGATCAACATTGAACAAATCTGAATCTATACTTTTTTTTTTTTTAGCAGAAAAGATTTATTAAAAGAAAGAAGGGGGAAAGAAAAGAAGAGTAACAAAGGTCTAAAAGAATTAGACCAAAAGATAAAAGAAAAAGATAAAAATCAAAGAAAGACAATAATTCTATTTATGAATATTCTATAGGAATTGATATATTGATTTACAATAAATAATACTGTATTCATGCAATGGGTGTTCGAAAATCATGATTTGATAATATTTTGATATAAAATTCAATTTCAAAAGTTAGCTATTGCCATTTTAAACGCCAAGGAGTTTTCCCATGTCGAATTCTACTCAACGACTTTATTTTAGATAAATTTTCTAACTATATTCAAAATTATCGAACTTTGCAGTTTTCCATTACCCGGTCGGAGTTCACAACGTCTACAAGGTGAACGGGACTGCATTTCGGAGTTGCACAGTGCCACCGGCGAGTGAGGCCCTTACTTCTGGAAAGGACACGATAATCCTTGCGACGCCAGGCCGGAAATGGTACATCTGTGGAATGGGCAAGCATTGTGCCTTTGGAGGCCAAAAGCTAGCGATCACCGTCCTAGACAACATTCCTGTACCTTCTCCGTCCCCTGCATACGCCGGAAAGGAAGCTTGGTCACCCTATGCATCAGCAAAAATGACTGGGCGGGGGAACAAAATCTTCCAATCTGGATATTAAACATTTGCTTTTGCTGCAGCCACGATTTCGATGTTGATGATGATGGTGTAACCAGAGTAATTCTCTGGTTTTATTCTCTAATTTTCTCTTCTTTAGATGCCTAAAATGAGATTGAATTAGCTGATTTTCATGTTTCTTTTAGAATAAACGATTAGTTCCATACAAGTTATTGGTGTCTCCTAGTGGGTCTTTATCCATTTCTTTCTATTATATTTTTTCCTTAAGTTCCTCATTTTTTTTTTGAATGTGGGTTGGAGTGACATCCTTAAATCTCCACCTATGAGTTTCAAATATGAAATCAAAGACATGGACTTTGTTTAATTGTTATTAAGCCAGATTGGGCTCTTGGGTTTGGATCTGATTTGGATTTGGACTCGAATTTAGGTCAAGCCCATAGGTTAGTAGATCATTTGGATCCATATAAATCTGGTCAGTAGACAGTTATGATCCAAATCTCTTCTCTACGAATAGCCATGGTTGATCCAGTGGCACTTGTTTAAATAAGAGCCCTTGCATCTCTAAGTCACATGTTATTATTCTCATGAGCTTCATTTCCATTGCTGTGGTTCTTAATTAAGGAATGAAATGTCATGAAGTTGAATTTAATGAAAATATTATAAAAGTAGATAAATCAGAAGTTCACTCATTATAAAAAGGAACTAATACTTTTAGAAGACTGGAATAACTCATTTACATTTGAATTGGTTCTCATGACTTTTGGTGATTGGTGACAGTGTGACACTATAAATTATTTAAATCAGCTTTGTCATTGCGGTCCGTCCAATCCAAAGGAGTTGGAATAACGTCCATGAATCCACTTCAGGAAGTGAGAATCGTGAGTTCGATTCTCCATCTTAAAGAGTAGAGTTATCTTATGTATAGGTAGGGAGACTTGCACATGTCCCAATATTCATTGAGTAATTTAAAATATCTGAATACTTTGGTGATAAAAAAAATATGCAAGAAGGTCCGGCCCTTTCACTGCTCGCTCTATCATTGCATGATTTTTTTTTTTTCTTTGACAATGATTGAATTTGTTTTATTTTATATAATCTTCATCCATACAGAAACTTCCATCTTAAATCTCAGCACAAGTACAATAAAATATGGTTGGAAGACAAATTCATCCAACGAAGGAATGAAATTATTAATAAACATAAGAATTCAACAGGTACATGGGTTTCAATTTGCTGCTTTCTTTGGAGACCCCAACTTATATCCTAAGTAAACTGCAAGTCCAATCACCACCATAAAACCCACAATCACATTCACTATCAATTGCCTTGAATGATTCATTCCTTCCCCTCTATAACCATCTCTACTTTCTTTCAATCCATCAACCTTCTTTCCTGAATCAACATCATAATAACCTTTCTCTTTCTTTTCATCCTTCAACCATTGTTCTTCCTCTTTCTTATTCATCCCATTCATATCTTTTCCGCCACCTCTGGTCGTTGAAGTAGTGGTTTTGTGAATGTCGTAGGCTGCACCAGTTGGTGTCTCATCGATCTTTTGGGTCGCAGGAGAACGGTCGCCATCTTTGACAGATTTTGGTGTCTCACCCTTTTTTTGGTTCGCCGGAGAACGCTCGCCATCTTCGACAGATTTTGGTGTCTCACCGATTTTTTTGCCGGCGGTTGAATTGGCAGTCTTTTGGGTATGATCGGAAGCCGCAGATGAAGTGGGTTTCTCTTTGACAGGTTTTGGTGTCTTATCGGTCTTTTGGGTTGCCGGAGTCTCCCTGGCCGGAGTAGTTTCTGGAGTATAATTAGGACTGATAGTTTTGGGCATTACCACGAAGAGTGTTTCATTTTCAAACCTTGCTGAATTTGATTGAAATTGCAATTTTCTGGGATTCGGAATTTCTTGTAGAAGCGGCTGGTTTTGTTGCCGCTAATCGGACGTTCTCCACTGACGTTCACGTTTCCGGCATTGTCGAGTACAACTTTCAATTGTTCCTTAACGAATCCTACAGCCAAAAAAAACCAGTAACTATAAATGAAAATGGTTTTATGCCAGCGAAATTGATGCTTAACCTTGACATTTCCCAAAAAAAATCTCATTTCATTTCTTAGAGACTAGATAGGCAATGAAATAACAATAATATATGTATTTAAAATATGCCAATTTTTTTAATAGGTGGAAATTTGTGACTCACTTTGATCATACGTAAAACTCCGGATCCATAACACCATCCACAAACTCCATAATTAGGTTAGGCTTTAGACCTCTCATAAAATATGAGTACGAGAATATTCAACCAGTCAAACAAATAAAGTGATGACCAATTTCATTTGACTAATGATCAGTGTTGATAGTTTTATAATAATCAGTATTTTTTACTCATTTCATCATTTTAGAAGTGAAAAGTAACGTTTAAAAAAAAAAAAATTCTTTATTAAAAGAAAATCAATAAAGACACTATCAATTTTTATAACAATCAACAGTATTCCTTATTATAAAAAAACACTAATATCCAAATCACCCACCGTCTTCGTTCAATTTTATTGCACTAGTGATATTTCTTTTTCCTTAAAAAATATCCTTATTGATAATTAGAAAAGTAAACCAATCAAAATAGTTTTAAATATACTCCCAACATACATATTCTCTTTAAAATTTAACATCAAAATTGGTACAAGCATCTGTTGGTTTTTATTTTGATGTGCAACACATAAAAGAACATGCTATATAAAGCTAAACAATTTTATTTTAACTTTTCATATTGCTAACTTATTTTTACTGTAAATTTCTTATTTTTTTCACATTACTAACTCATTTTTATTGTTGTATTGAATAGTAAGTATATCAATAACAATGGTTGGATATTCTCATCTTATGTGAGAAATCTAGCCTTCAAAACCACCTGACCCATGTTGCTTGTGGGTGGTTTTATGAATTCAGAGTTTTACTTATGAGCTCCACAAAGTGAGATCTACGGATTTCATTTATCTAATAAGTAAGATATCAAAAGTGATGATTATAATACCAGGAAGATTGATGATCAAAGTATCGGACCTTCTTCTCGAAACCATTCAGAGTTGGGTTGGAAATCTTCGTATGAGCGAGAAGGAGTAGATCGAAACCTTGTATCCATTCTCCTCTCCTTTTTTTTTTCTTTCTTTCTAACTTTGCTTGTTGAAGAACTTAATATTTTTCTTTTTTGGCAATGGAAATTTTATACCCTGCAAGGGTTTTTTATACAAATGCAGAATGTGAAGGTGGTGGCTTTTTTTTTTGGGTGGGTTTCTTCCAATGGGAATTATACCCTTTTGATTTCTTACTCTTTTATGAATTGCATTATCCTTTGCCCTTCTTAGAAGAGGATATCACCTCTTGAATGGGTAAAGTGGATGTTCCTTATTCTATTTGGAGTGTCTGGTTGGTTCTCCTCTAAACCCAAAGATTCAATTTAGTATGAGCAAAGAAGTGTGAAATCTGATTGAGTGATTGGAGAGACGAAGGGGTTGCTTTGCTTTTGGAACTCGTTTGAATTAGTCAAATCCAAGTGGATTGTATTTGTTGGACTCGACCCAATTTTAAAACCAACATGTATGATGTATATATGACTTATTTATCTTCGGGTTCATTCGGACCTAAAATAGAAGTTTTATATTCCCTCCGTTTCATTTTAGTTGTCTCATTTAAAATATTTACATATTTTAAGAAACTCTTTATATAAAACTAGTACTCCATGTAATCTGATTTATTTTAAACACATTTTAAGCTACTCCAATATAAATGAAATAACTATTTTGGGACAATTCCAAAATCCATGTAAGACAACTAAATTAGGATAGAGGGAGTATTATTCTATCAACATATGAAATGGATTAACAAATTATGTTTGAAATTGAGCTTTCTAGCCAAACTTGGCTTTTATGTTCTAGGCCTGGCCCGATCTAAATTTAAATTTGGACTTGACATTTTAGGTCGAAAATGACATGACTCTATAGCACAATTGGAAAGGGTTCAAGTCTCATGAGCGTCAAATAGGGAATCAACCCATAGAAACAATCTATCAGATCCAAAAAATAAGGCCAACAATAGATTGATAAGAGGAATGACTTAGATGATGATGATGATATTAGGGTAAAAAATGAGCCTAACCCAAGCCTTGGTCAATCCAAACCCAAATTCTTTTAGGTTTTTTGTGTAGGTTAAGTTATGTCCGGCCCAAGTTGCATCGACCATAAACCACATAGGAGGATCATACTCGGATTGGACAAGGTTGAGCCCATTTTCCTATAGTCAATGTTCCCATGGGGACCTGATTAGGATCCATCACCCGTATTAACTCGATCACTAAATCTCATGTCCCATGGGGACCTGATTAGGATCCATCACCCGTATTAACTCGATCACCAAATCTCATGTCGGACCCAGCCCATTCGTGTTTTGGATTATGAATCGGGATCAGATAAATTCATTACATTGACTCTTTTTTTAATCTTGAAAGAGTTGGAATGATAGCAAGGAACCCATTCTATCGACTTAAATATACTCAGAGGATTATCGGGTGCTCTAAGAGGGCTGAGAGCCTTAGTCGTAAAAAAGTGGACAAATTTAAAACATAACAAGCATAGGACATTAAAAAAAAAAAATCAACTCCAAGATCTATTTCATTTTCTAACAAACACGAATCGTAATTAAATAAGACCCAGATAATCACAACATAATTATATAATAACACATGTTTCCAGCCTCAGATAAGATGGCATCAGTTCTACAAGAGTATGAAACTATAAGAATAAGCCCACGTAGACATGTACATGATTACATGGGGTCCGGTTCTTCATCATTTAACATAATCAGAATTTGTTTCATTTTAGAGAACCTGGTGGTGCCTTCGTGTTATACTTGTAAATAGGTAAAAATATGAAATTATAATCATATAATGATAATGATAATTAATAGTTAATTTTGTAGCAATTTAATTTGTAAAATAAAAAATTGAATAGCTCAAAAATATAGCATCAATGATCCAATCAAGTTGTAATGCTTAGACCTTTCAAATGAATCCACTTTATTGGATTGAATTGAGCACCTCAAAAGTTTAAGAATTGAAAAAAATAATTTAAAGCCTTCAAGTCGAGAAGCATAAAATATGAATCAATTTATCAAATCAAAGTAGTTTGTAATTAACAGAGAGAGATCTACGAGTAACTTTCATATATATTAGAATCGAGTCAATCTCCCAAAAAAAAACGAAGACTTTGTTGGAACAAACAGCAAAACCTTGCCTAGTTTCCAATGAATTCAAAGCCCCAATTAAAAGCCATTCTACCAATAAACAACACCTTTTTCTCTTTTTTTTTGGTGTGTGGGGGAGGGGGAAGACAAAGTTATATGGAACAACGATTAAAACAGAAACAAAAAATTGGTAAACATTTACCATAGTCACCCCTATTATTTCCCCCACTTTCTACAAATCATTGATTCCCTTGGAAAAAGTTAAAAATTAAAATAAAAAAACATCTCAGTATCAACTGAACCATGTGGAAGGGTTTTGTATTTTTAGCAGTCTCCAAATATTATAGAGAGAGTTTTTTAAAAAATACAAATATTTCAAATGAGATGAAGAGAGTATAATCTTCATTCATACGGAAATTTGCATCTTAAATCTCAGCACAAGTATAATAAAATATGGTTGGAAGACAAATTCATTGAAGGAAGAAATGAAATTATTAATAAACATAAGAATTCAACAGGTACATGGGTTTCAGTTTGCTGCTTTCTTCGGAGACGCCAACTTATATCCTAAGTAAACTGCAAGTCCAATCACAACCATAAAACACACAATCACAGTCACTATCAATTGCCTTGAATGATTCATTCCCAACATCAACCCACCTCCTCCATGCATACCTTCCCCTGTATAACCATCTGTACTTTCTTTCAATTCATCAACCTTCTCTCCTGAATCACCATCATGATAACCTTTCTCTTTCTTTTGATCCATCAACCATTGTTCTTCCTCTTTCTTACTCATCCCATTCATATCCGTTCCGCCACCTCGGGTGGTTGAAGTAGTGGTTTTGTAAGTGTCGTAGGCTGCACCAGTTGGTGTCTCACCGATCTTTTGGGTCGCCGCAGCACGCTCGCCATCTTTGACAGATTTTGGTGTCTCACCGAGTTTTTGGGTTGCCGGAGAACGCTCGCCATCTTTGACAGATTTTGGTGTCTCACCAAGTTTTTGGCTTGCCGGAGAACGCTCGCCATCTTTGACAGATTTTGGTGTCTCACCGATCTTTTGGCTTGCCGGAGCACGATCGCCATCTTTGACAGGTTTTGGTGTCTCACCGATCTTTTGGGTCGTCGGAGCACGCTCGCCACCTTTGCCGGCGGTTGAATTGGCAGTCTTTTGGGTATGATCGGAAGCCGCAGATGAAGTAGGTTTCTCTTTGACAGGTTTTGGTGTCTTATCGGTCTTTTGGGTTGCCGGAGTCTCCCTGGCCGGAGTAGCTTCTGGAGTGTAATAAGGAGTGATAATTTTGGGCATTACCACGAAGAGTGTTTCATTTTCAAACCTTGATTGAATTTGATTGATATTGCAATTTTCTGGGATTCGGAATGTCTTGTAGAAGCGGCTGGATTTGTTGCCGCTGATCGGACGTTCTCCACTGACGTTCACGTTTCCGGCATTGTCGAGTGTAACTTTCAATTGTTCCTTAACGAATCCTACAGCCAAAAAAGAGCAGTAAATATAAATGAAAATGGTTTTATGCCAGCGAAATTGATGCTTAACCTTTCATTTCCCAAAAAAGTTCTCATTTCATTTCTTAGAGATTAGATAGGCAATGAAATCAACAATAAATAAATATATATGTCAATTTTTTTAATAGGTGGAAATTTGTGACTGCACTTTGTGGTGATCACAAGTAAAATTTCATATCCATAACACCACCCAAGCACTATAGATCAGGTTAGATGCCCCAAAACGAGATTATCCAACTACTCGAACAAATAAAACGATGAATAAATAAAGCAATGGTCAATTTCATTTGTCCAATTATCAGGGTGTTGATAGTTTTATAATAATCGGTACTTTTCTACACATTTCATCATTTTAGAAGTGAAAAGCAAACGTTTTAAAAAATGATTTTCCGGATTAAAAGAAAATAGATAAAGACACCATTAATTTTTATAGCAATAAACAGTATTCCTTATTATAAAAAACACTAATATCCAAATCACCCACCATTCATTTTTCGTTCAACTTTATTGCACTAGTGATATTTCTTTTTCCTTAAAAAATACCCATATTGATAATCGGAAAAGTAAACCCTTCATTGCAATTAAAGGGTAAACATTAAAAGAAACAATGGTAAATGATTAACATAAATAGTTTTAAATATTACACCCAACATGCATAGTCTCTTTAAAATTTAACATCAAAATTGATACAAGCATCTGTCGGTTTTTATTTTGATGTGCAACACATAAAAGAACATAGCTAAACAATTTTATTTTAACTTTTCATATTGCTAACTTATTTTTACCGTAAATTTTTCTTATTTTTTAACATTACTAACTTATTTTATTGTTGTATTGAACAGTAAGTATATCGATAACAGTGGTTGGATATTCTCATCTTACGTAGGAAGTCTAGTTTTCAAACCCACCTAACTCATGGTACTTGTGGGTGGTTTCATAGATTCAGAGTTTTACTTATGATACCACAAAGTGAGGTCGGCAGGTTTCACCTATTAAAAAAAGGTATATCAATAATAGTTCAAAAATCTAATAAGTAAGATATTTAAAGTGGTGATTATAATACCAGGAAGATCGATGATCAAAGTATCGGACCCTTCTTCTCGTAACCATTCAGAGTTGGGTTGGAAATCTTCGTATGAGCGAGCAGGAGTAGATCGAAACCTTGTATCCATTCTCTTCTCTTTTTTTTTTTTTTCCTTTCTTCCCAACTTTGCTTGATGAAGAGCTTAATATTTTTCTTGGGAGGGTTTCTTCCAATGGGAAGTATACCCTTTTGATTTCTTACTCTTTTAGTTGTTTGATGAATTGCATTATCCTTTGCCCTTCTTAGAAGAGGATATCACCTCTTGAATGGGTAAAGTGGATGTTCCTTATTCTATTTGGAGTGTCTGGTTGGTTCTCCTCTAAACCCAAAGATTCAATTTAGTATGAGCAAAGGAGTGTGAAATCTGATTTGAGTGGTTGGAGAGACGAAGGGGTTGCTTTGCTTTTGGAACTCGTTTGAATTAGTCAAATCCAAGTCGATTGTATTTGTTGGACTCGACCCCAATTTTAAACAACATGTATATATGAGCTTATTTATGTTCGGGTTCTTTCGGACCTAAAATAGAAGTTTTATATTATTTTTATCAACATATGAAATGGATTAAATAAATTATGTTTGAAATTGGGCTTTCTAGCCAAACTTGGCATTTATGTTCTAGGCCTGGCCTGGTCTAAATTCAAATTTGGGCTTGAAATTTTAGGTCGAAAATGACATGACTCTATAGCACAATTGGAAAGGGTTCAAGTCTCATAGGCGTCAAATAGAAAAGCGGCATATGGAAACAATCTATCAGATCTAAAAATTAAGGTCAACAATAGATTGATAAGATGAATGACTTAGATGATGATGATGATATTAGGGTTGAAAATGAGCCGATTAAGTTTTGCCTGGCCCAAGTAGCATCCCCATCCATACATATTGACCATAAACCAGAGAGGAGGATCATACTCGAATTGGACCATGGGTCCTGATTAGGATGGATCACTCGTATTAACTCGATCACCATATCTCATGTTGGATCCAGCCCATTCCTGTTTTGGATTATGAATTGGGATCGGATAAATTCATTATATTGACTCTCTTTTTAATCTTGAAAGAGTTGGGAATGATAGCAAGGAACCCACTCTACCGGCTTAAATATACTCCGAAGATTATCTAGTGCTTAAGAGGCCTGAGCACCTTATTCGTAAAAAAAGTGACAAATTTAAAGCTTAGGACATTAAAAAAAAAAAAAAAATCAACTCCGAGATGTATTTCACTTTCTAACAAACATGAATCGTAATTAAATAAGACCCATATAATCACAACATAATTATATAATAACACATGTTTCCCAGCCTTAGATAAGATGGCATCAGTTCTACAAGAGTATGTAACTATAAGAATAAGCCCACGTAGACTACAAGAGTATGTTTCATTTTAGAGAACCTGGTTGTGCTTCCGTGTTATACTTGTAAATAGGTAAAAATATGAAATTATAATCATATAATGATGATAATAATTGATAGTTAATTTTGTAGCAATTTAATTTGTAAAATAAAAAATTGAATAGCTCAAAAATATAGGGAAATGATTTGTGCACCCCCCCCCATTTTACCTATGGTGCACTCCTTTAATTATTTTTTTCAATTTTACCCCCCACCTAAAAAATGATGGAAATGGAGAAAAGGTAGATGGAGGGCAAAATTGGAGAAAAATTGTAGGAGTGCACAATGGGTAAAATGGGGGTGCACAAATCACTTCCCAAAATATAGCATCAATGATCCAATCAAGTTGTAATGCTTAGACCTTTCAAATGAATCCACTTTATAGGATTGAATTGAGCACCTCAAAAGTTTAATAATTGAAAAAAATAATTTAAAGCCTTCAAGTCGAGAAGCATAAAATATGAATCAATTTATCAAATCAAAGTAGTTTGTAATTAACAGAGAGATCTACGCGTAACTTTCATATATATTTAGAATCGAGTCAGTCTCCCAAAAACAAAAAAAAAAAAAAGACGACTTTGTTGGAACATACAGCAAAACCTTGCCTAGTTTCCAATGAATTCAAAGCCCCAATTAAAAACCATTCTACCAATAAACAACCCTTTTTTTTTTTGGTGTGTGGGGAGGGGGAAGACAAAAGTTATATGGAACAAGGATTAAAACAAAAACCAAAAAAAAATGGTAAACCTTTACCATAGTCACCCCTATTATTTCCCCCACTTTCTACAAATCATTGATTCCCTTGGAAAAAGTTAAAAAGTTAAAAAAGATCTCAGTATCAACCGAACCATGTGAAGTCATTCCAAGCTTTTGGACCGAGACGTTTTCTGCATTTTTAGCAGTCTCGAAGTATCAATCAGTCTGTACACAAGAATAGATCCATATCAGTGCAGACAAAACGTATACACAAACTATCATCCAAGTCCTGATGACTTGCTTAAAACATGAATGAAACTTACATCTTGGGGAAACACCACTGTTATAAGCTGGAGCTCCTTGTCTCTGATAAAACATGAGGAACAGTGAACTGAGAATTAGTATAGATAATGCAAGTTTACCTAAAGAACAAATAAAAGATAATACATACAGACTGCACAAGACAAAATCCCTAAACCAGAATGCAACAATTATTGAGAATCAACATTGTAAACGTGTAACTAGAGTCGCCTAGGCTCCAGGCCTCAAATAACAACTTAGAGGACCCGACTAAAGAGCCACCATGGCCCTAATCACATCCCTTCTCTCCTCACACCACCTACCGCCTATGAATGGGATCCTTATATAATTTGATCCCAATCCGAGTTAAACAACCCGTTGATCTAACCCCGTGCATTTCATTTTTTAGATAAAATCTTCAAACCTTCAAAAGCATGGCTTCACTTTATTCGATGAAGACGAGTTTAGATAGACACACTATCCAAGTAAAGACCTTTCCAACCAATCCATCCACACGGGCCTTGGTGGGCCCCACATAAGTCCTCAAATTGTTTTTCGAGGACAAGGCTTGATTTGATCCTGACTCTAAAAACATGAGTTCCCTTATGCATACGTTGAAATTATGCATGCCCTGTAAAAAAGGATGGCAATATGTGATGAGCGTGGAGAGAAACCATTCCCATCGGAGTTCGACTTCACCAAGGTCTGCTTTTAGGCCTCATTCATTTTTTTTAGATTTTTAGTTCACAAAAGATTCAGCAGATTTTGGTAAGGATTCTTATCCAAAAAAGAACCCATCTAAGGAGGATGAGATTGAGTCCACAAAACTTCTTAACATCAGAAATCCAAGATGAAGAAACACTAGTGTTTGTTGTTTGCAAATAATATAGTCAATTAAATAATAAATAAAATTACAGAGATCTTTTGATTAGTTTATAAATTAGTGTGGAAAAAAATACACAGTACAATTTTAGTGGGGTTTGAGAGGAACGACGATTAAACAATTATAATTGCAAATTATTGAAAAGAAAGGAAGGTGGAAGAAGATGGAAAGAAAAGATGTAGATAGAAGATGAACAACAACATCATGATGCTTTTCATCCAAAAGATCAAGGAGGGTGGTGTCTTTTCGCCCCAAGGACATGGTGATTTAACCAGTAAGTTCAACAAGCTTTATTCTAAATTTTGGGTTGAATTTTGGTCCATATATAGGTCATTCAATGAACTGTCAATCTAACTGGTCCTATGAGCATGACCTAGTTTTTCTTCAAGTGGTGGATATGACTAAACTACATTAGTTGGCATCTTTTCAATTTCTCTTCTATTAGATTAACATTTATGTTTCGTCCCATGTAAAAATTCCTAATTGCATCAAATCTATTACTCCACACAGCCATCTTGGAATACACATCTTGGCCACATAAACATGCCATTTCTTTGTTGCTCAACATTTATGCCCATATAAGAATGCAGGTCTAACTGTCATCTTAAACCAAAAAATCCTTGCAATTGAAATGGCACCTCATGATCACATAAAACTAGCTTTGTCCTCTTCACTCACCCTAATTGCACTAATCCTATTTACAATATCCTCATCAATGCCCGGTATAGGTGATGAATAAGATTGAGAATATTCAGAAACAGTTCTTGTGAAATGATGGTAGGGAGAAAAGACGGTTCCATTTGGTCTCATGGTCTCAGGTTTGTAAGCCAGTGATGGAAGGAGTAGTTGGTATTAGGTCGGTCCGCCGATTTAATATTGCTTTGGTGGGAAAGTGGCTATGCAGATGTGGGGATTCTTCAGAAGGGTTACAGAAGGTTTTTCTCCTTAACAAATACAGGTTAAATGGATTGGCTTGGCGGGTTGTTGCATCTTCAAGAAGAGTTTCTGGTTCCTGAAGAGGGGTTTGTTCAATCTTATTGGAGTTTGACTCTTGTATCAGGTATCATGCTACACAAGGAATGAGATTTTCTTCTAGAAGGATAAATGGGTGGGGGAGGTTCCTCTAGCACAAAAATTCTCAACTCTTTATTCCTTCACTGCAAATAAAGAGGCTAAGGTCAGAGACTGTTATGATTTTCATCAGAGTAAGGTTGATTGGTTCCCATAGTTTAGAAGAGGTTTGGAAGACTGGATGATGGAGGAATGGTTTTCCCTGGATCTATTGAGCAGTGTGTTTGTAGTGGGTAGTGGAGATGATATAAGGATTTGGGATCCTGATCCCCACGGAGTCTTCTCAGTTAAATCGATCCTAATCCCCACGGAGTCTTCTCCTTCTATAGTAAGTTGATGTGTGCTGATGAGGCTCCTCGGATGAATTCTAAAATTTGGAAGGGTGTTGCTCCTCTAAAGGTAAAGGTCTTTGGATGGCTTGCAAGTTTGGAAAAAATCTTGACGATTAATAATTTGAAGTTAAGAAGAATGATGATTGTGAATGCTTGTCTACTTTGTTTGTTTGATGCAGGTTAGCTTTGAAGATTTGGTATCATTTCTTTTAGTTGTTAGGGTGGCCTTCTGTGTCCTAAAAACTTGGGTTGATTTGATCAATGAAGAAATGCTTCTAGTGGGTAAGTTCTTTTCGCAGAAATCTTTGAGCAATGACTGTTTTGTGTATTGTGCGGTCCATCTAGTTGGAGAGAAATAGGAAGGTTTCTCAAGGAAAGGAGTGTTTTGTCTTGCATACTATTGATGTGATGCCAAGTTGCGTGGTGGATGGTGGGTTCTGATAAATTTAGGGGGATTAATATTTCTGATATCTGTAGGGATTGGGTGTCGGTGGATTTTGTTCGGCCTCAGTTGCAACCCCTTATGCATGTTGCTTGGTCCCCTCCAAGGTTGGAGGTCCTGAAGCTTAATTTTGATGGCAGTTGTATTCGAAAGCTTCGTCTAGCCAATTATGGTGGAGTAATTCGGAATAATTCTGGAGAAACTTTGATTTCTTTTCTTGGTCCTCTCCTAGATGCATGTTGCTTGGTCCCCTCCAAGGTTGGGGCTCCTGAAGCTTAATTTTGATGGTAGTTGTATTCGAGGGCTTGGTCTAGCCAGTTATGGTGGAGTAATTCCGAATAGTTCTAGAGAGACTTTGATTTCTTTTGTTGGTCCTCTCCCAGATGGTTCAGTATTGGATGTGGAGCTTTATGCTCTATGGCGAGGGGTATGAAGCTGGAAGAGTTAGGGGCTCAGGGGAGTATTTTAAAAGGAGATTCTAAGATTGTTATTGGTTGGGTTTTGGGATCTTTGTGTCCTAGGCTTCACTTAGATAAAGCGGAAAAAGATTCTAATGCTATTGCATCTTTTGGCTTTTCGGTTTCATGGGTTCCTGATGTAGCACAGGTATCGACCCGAAAAGTCAGAATCTCGCCCGAATCGGAACCCGGCCAAGAATCGAAGAGACCTGGGAAATTTTTATTTTTTTTTGCCTTGTTTATAAGATTAGATTTACTTGGGGTTGTTTCTATTTTCGTTTTTAATTAGGTGTTATTTTTAGAGTTAGATTTAAATTAGGATTTGGATTTGTTTTAGCCTATAAATATGAATTAGAGGATGTAATAGAATTATTATTGAATGATGAATTGAAAATTGGGTTTTCCCGTATCCCTCTTGTGGGTGGACTCCCACGTCCCTCTCTCCTTGTTCTATCTTCCCTCTTCTCTTTGAAAGAGCATTAGTTGATGTGTTTCTCATTCTTCTCTTCTTCCTCCTCTCTATTATCTTCTTCTTTCTCTTCTTCTCTCTTTCCTGTTTTCCTTCACCGCGTACGACCAGAGTGTCGTCCGTGCTCCTGCAACCGGGATTTCTGAAGACTACCATCGTGTTGCTACTCTTGCTGCCCTTGTCACCTGAGTCCAAGTGTGCTCCACCATTAGCAGCGCCTGACAGAGTCACCTGTCTCAGATCTGCCCCTTCCTTCAACCTCACCACCGTACTGCTTGTTTCTTGTTTCCAAGCAGAACCTTTAACCCTTCCCCTTTTATCAATACCACCAATCACTACTGTTTTCAACACCCAAAAGCATTAATGCCCATTTAAATACTTCCCCAAATCTCCACCTAAGATCCATTCCCAAGCCTCCATTAAATTCATTCCATGTACATCACCAACCCAATGTCACCTCCTACATTCATATTATTCACATCATTATTGGGACCCATTATTTTGACCCACTTGACGCCATTTTAATCCCAATCTTCATACCTTAACCTGAGACACCCGTACTTATCCAGACCTGATCCTACCTGCTGCATCAGTTCCTCGGTCTGCAAATTCAATGACTAATGATATGGCGTGCCAAGGTGTATCTTTGACATCGAAAATTGTAAATCAGCTTATGTATTCTATAGGGTTTTGTTTATAAGCGTTTCCCCTTGGTTAGCAGGCTAGTTTGCCTGTTTTGTTTTGTAATCTCCTTTTTTTAGTAATGAAGTTATCTTTTCAAAAAAAAAAAATCCTCATCATCAACGCCTCTATTTTGATCAACAGATGGAAACGAAATGTTCAAGGTTTGGAGTCCACAAATATTATACTTAAATGTGAAAATGGGCACCATAATTCTAACCATTGGATCAATGTCTCCTCACTCTAAACCATTCCAACCCCGCCCCCGCCCCCAACCCAAGTGGCAACTATAAATGGAAATTACAAGAATTTTTACATATTTCAAATTACAAGTCGCATAAAGTGAAAATGGTGCATGGATGTTTACTTGCAGACCTTTGTACATGAATTTGTCAATGGTGTCCAAAAGGCTTCTTCCACTTGCTAGAAAGCTGGTGGGGGTTGTTCATGTATTTGAATGCAACCTTGGTGGATGCAAAAAATAACAAGGGAGAGGGTGGTTGGTTCAAGTAGATCCATTTGTGGGGTCTCAAAGACTACCTCAAAACACAAAATGCCAATGGGGGGGTAAAGACCCCAAGTAATACCCTTGTGTTTGGATGAGGGAAAAGCAAGGGAATTCCCTCCTTTCCCCTGTTTGGTTTACTAATCAAGAAAAAGTTGTGCCCACTTTCCTCTCCCCACCACCACCACCAACCAACCCACCTAAATTTGGATTCCCTAGGAGAGTGGAGAAATCCTTGTTTCCCCTCCTCTTCCTTACTCCACTCTTTTATTCTTTTTTTCCACATACCTTTCTCCCTGAAATTATCAAACAAAATACAAGAGAATCCCCCAACAGGAGAATTCCCTCATCAAAGGAATCCCCTAAAAACTTTCTTCTCAATCACATGCAGCCCAAGGGAACCGAGGGATGTCCCTTGGAGCTCCTCCTAAGAATACCACACAAAAGCTTAAGTAACACCTATCTTCATTGTTACAGGGGCTTCCAAAAAGCTCCCCTTTGGCCCTCAACCAAGCTCCCCTTCCAGAATTCTAGGAATCCTACCACCCAAGAGTAGCAACAACCCCCTAGAAGGCAAGACTAATGATCCTCTGAAAACTTGAGGGCTTTCCCATCTCAATCGGGAAGTACTTATGACCAAGCAAGCAAGATAACTGTCAAGATATGCAACTTATACCCTTCACATGGGCATCCAAAACATTTGTGCTACGTTAATTTCAAGGACTAAAAAGCAGTCAATCTAAATAACTCTCATTTTTCTTCATGAAATTATCACTCTATCCACCAAATGTGGGGTCCCAATTCTCCCATTTTTCATTACAATATAGATCATTTCCATGCTGGCTGCCAGCTGCTTTCTTACACCATATTTCCCACTTTCTTCATTTTTCCCCCTTTTACGTTTTGAGATGGTCCCCTATCGTTTGATATAAATGTACACTATTGATAATTAGATATAGCTTGTTCTTTGACTTCCTTTTTTTTATTTGACATTAAACACATGCAATTAGAACATATACAATGGATGCTCATTAATCCAAGCATTCTATTGTATAGCCATACAAAAATAACTCTCTTAAATTTTCAACTAAATCTAAATGGTAATATGATTGTGGCCAAGTCTAACATCAGTCAGGGCATTTTGTGGCCCAGGTTTCATGATAAATCTAACCGTTGAAATGGTTTTCTTTTTTCTAGATTTAGATGC
Organism: Chimonanthus praecox; assembly: GCA_022113865.1. Taxonomy (NCBI): domain Eukaryota; kingdom Viridiplantae; phylum Streptophyta; class Magnoliopsida; order Laurales; family Calycanthaceae; genus Chimonanthus; species Chimonanthus praecox. The sequence continues at coordinate 11,058,333 of CM039086.1, read as the reverse complement.
AACCTTATTGATGTTTATTTGAAGCACTGTTATTGTTGGATTGAGTATCTTTATATACATACATCTATATTATATATATACACATATGGTTTAACTTTAATCTTAAAAAATTATAGTCCATTGGTTCCCATTTTTCAAGTTTTCCCATGATGAGTTATTCAACCATTCAAAACTTTTACTATTAGGTGGGACCAACTCTCTGACATTTACTATCAAAGGACCCAGGTTTTTAAGCCCTGGAATTTCTTAGACCACCTCTATGAACTATTATTTTTAAGATAATTGTATTAATCACAAAAGAAGAAGAAATACAAACAGGAGACCAAAACAACCAGACAAAAAGAGCCCGCCACCCAAAAAAGAAAACCTTACAAGAAAAGCCATGCCCCAAGAAATTACATGAATTTATTTACAATTTTCGAAGACAACCAAACCATGATGCACCATTTCATCTGCAACTGAATTTGCAATTGTTGGGACCCAAGAAACCATAAAACCAAAAGATGCAATAGAATGACTAATCCTTTCAAATTTATCTAAATAGATCCATGAGCAAAGAGAAGCCGAAGCCCAGCCAACAACCACCTTAGAATCTCCTTCTAAAACTAGACCACCTCTATGATTATTATCATATAGTTGTACACTTCTTCTCCATCTCACTTTTTTAGGGTTGGCATACATTAACATAGCATGCACAAATTTGGCATCAACATAGGATATTACCTTATCAACAATCATGTATAGAGCACCATTCAAAATGTCATTAAAAAATAGAAAGAAAATGATGGTATACAGCGAGTACCTGGAATGCACCCGTAGAGCTAGAAGTCCCATAAGGCATAACTGATTTACAAAGAGAGACCACTCAAGTTACAAAATTCCTCAGAATTCGAAACAGGACACAATAACTGCAAGAAGTCAAAAGATACCTGCTGCATAGCCAGCCCCTGGGTGCTGATAATATGGCACAGATACCCCAGCCATGCTGTGGGACGGCGTGCTATAACTGAAACAGTGATAACATAGTTCATATCACATACAATTTAGCAGAATTAACTTAATGCTAATGGGAAAACACTACACAATGTGAAATTAAGCAGACCAAACCTTGATGATGCAGCTGGATACGAACTGTCTAGACGAGCACGAGGATATCCCCTTGGATCCGAATAAAGCATGTTATCGCCCTACACCATTCAATGTGAATCTGATAGCATTCCAAGCACAGTTTAAATGGAATCATTACAAGCACTTTTCAATTACCAATGCAGCAAACGGACGCTTCGCTCCAGGTACGGTGTGTGTATAGTCCTGGAAAGAATAACCTGATGCAAAAAGGCCAGAAAATCTGTAAATCCCTACATCAGAATTGTGTCAATATGGGAAAAAAGAACAATGTCATAAATGAAGGTGGTAAATCATACAGAAGCTGAAAGAAAGCCAGCGACTAGAAATAAACCAAGAGAGAAAAATGACCAAAAAAGTCCACATTCAGGCATGCACTCGCATGATAATTAGACAACAAAACAATAAACATGCACAAGTGTGCATTAAAACCCCTTGTAGTGACTAGTGAAAGCTAACATATCCAGTGGACCTTAACTACAAATTGAAAACCACTAGAAGGAGAATATAATAGCAGAGAGCTTTGGATGATTAATCTTCCTAAATAAATAAGTAGTTGCAGCTACGGGAAGTAAATTCTTCCAAGGCAGTCAAGCTTGTGTCTAGAAGAAAAGAGGGTTTGGAACCCAACTCCCAAGCTTTAGAAGAAATGTAACGGACTATGTAGTGACATAGGAAGAGCCTCTCCTTAACAAAGTAATCTACCCTTATGTTGGGGAAGATAGAATGGATGGATGGAATTCTAGCTCTAGATCCTCTCAAAGGCCATAAGTGTGCGATTCCAAACATTTTGTTCTTTGTGAACCAATGAAGAATTTGTGGACCACCTTTTGTTAGAATGCCCATCTAGATACAGAATTGGGGGGAGAGGTGGATGGACTTTAGGAGACAGAGTGGAGAGAGAAGGCTCCCAGATCATTAAAAGTTGGTGGAAGTTAGGAAAGGAGGAGAGTCAGGTGGGTAGGGCTTTTAGTGAAAACATAAGACGTCTAGTGGGAAATGGAAATCGAACCCTTTTTTGGGAGGAGGTGTGGCTTGGGGATAGACCCTTAAAGGTTGCCTTCCTTAGACTATATAAGGTGGCGTCAAATAAGAGGGCAATCGTGAGTGATCGATATAGGATAGAGGGAGGTCGGATCCACTGGCAATTCGATTTTAGAAGAAGCCTTAGGGACTTTGAACAGGTAAGTCTAGAAAACTTGTAATACCTTCTGAAGGACTTTCACTTATCCATTGAAGAGAAAGACGAATTACTTTGGATAGGGGAATCCTCTGGAGCCTTTTCGGTCAAATCAATTGTAGGAAGGGCAAGCCATTCGAGTAACGACGCTTCACTTCCAGGACTTGCATGGAAAAATCTTGCCCCTCCAAGAGTACAGGCCTTTGTGTTGTGCGTACTAGAAGGAAAGACCCTAACTAGATCAACCTTAAAAAGGAGAGGCCTTCTCAACATAGATGACAACCTCCAATACCCCTTTGTGTGAGTGTTTGCAGCAAGCTGCATTGTACAACAGTTCATTGTCCAAAGTCTTCATGGCTCTAAAAACTGACAATTTTTTGCAACGACAAACAAGCACATAGAGAGGATGGTATAACAGCTAGCCAAGGCAAGAAAGGCATAATAAACACCTACATCAAAGACTATAACTGTCTTGACAAGAAAAAGAAGAGTACATGCATGGGTAGCTCAGTTGGCCCAAACTACTAGGATTAGACTAGAGGTCTTGGGTTTGACTCTACTGACCTTACCTAATGCACGAGGCTCGCAGGTCGTTTCGTGTATCCGTGGAATTAGTCTCACCTCCAATGTGGAAGGGGGCACCCATGTTATCAGAGAGAGAGAGAGAGAGAGTACATGTGAGTAGGATCTGAAGGTAAAAGATGCAGCTGATAAAGAGGAAAGCCCTTCAACGGTCAATCAAAGGGTTAATGCAAAATGTGCTGCATGGGCTTCTATCCTTGAGGAGTTTCAAGATTTCTCCATCTCAGAAATTTCTAAAGCCTAGAGGGACTGCATCATCAGTTTGATGTAGTTTTCTTTTAGTTTGTTTATTGAGGGCTCATTCCAGTGTTCTAATTTCCTGTTTTCTTTTGGTATGCTTGAGTGTTAAGGCTAGCCCCCTTCTTTTTGTAGTTTTCTGCAATGTTATCAGAACCGGACCGTGTACCGAACCGTCTTCGAGGAGGTCAGGGTTCAACCGGGTTCGACCGCGGTCAAAGCCGGTAAAAGCCGGTCAAGTATTAAAATAATATAAATATTATATATATAATATTAACTAAGACATATTTTACCAATAATATTTATATAAATATTAAAAATAACATTCAAACTCTGAGTAATATACCAAAACGGTGAAATATATAGGATAGAAATAGTAATAAATTTTTATATTTCAAATATACACATTTTTTTAAGGAGAAAATTTAAAAAAAATAAAAAAAATAAAAAAAATTCAAAAACCATGAACCGCAGTTCACGGTTTTGGTGTCAAAACCGCATAAAACCGCGGTTTTGACCGGTTTTATGCGGTTTTGACCGCCGGCCGGTTTTTTCGCCGGACCGAACCGCGGACCACGCGGTTGCGGCTGAACCGCCGGTTCAGCCGCGGTTCGGTCCGGTTTTGATAACACTGGTTTTCTGTGTTATGCAGCTTTTCAACCCTCTAATGAAATTATTGATGTTATCATTTCAAAAAAAAAAGATGCAACTAAAAATGATATATAGTCAATTGTTTGTTTGAAATACCATGCCACCATACCTTTGTTCAAACCCAAGTGTCCCTGTCCCCAAGCTGCCTGCTCCCTCAAAACTTGTATGAGCTCATGGGTTGCAGAAGGTTTCTTACCAACATCGCTGCTACCAGGAAGTCTAACCGATCTTCCTTTGTTCATGGGCAAAGCAACCTTTGTCTCACCTAAAACAACCATATCAACTAAGAACAAGCAGACACAGGAGGAAAGATTATGCTTTACTAGATATTAAATATATAACAAGCTTCCTTAGGAGATAAAGTTGTGCACAATATACTTTTTTGTGCACCATGAACAGATTTTAGTTAGTAATAAACTACGTGGATTTAATTCCAACACCCCATTTCCCAAAATCAATGACTCAGACGTAAAAGGTTTTTTATGCTTATGCATGTAGGCACTCTTTTCAGAATATAAGATTCAAGTTTAACATTAGATTTTTTTTTCCCCTTTTTTAAGCAAACCAGGAGATCTATGCATTTAGCAATATCATAGAAATAGACAGAAAAAAGCCCACTAGTTGCTATCCTAAAAGAATAAATCCAACAAAGCAAATAACTATATAAAACATAAATCCCTATTAAGAATGGAAGCATTTATAGGAAATCAGCACATTGACCCATGGTATGGACCATTTCGGGATTAGTGATTTACCTAAAAAGGACATAACTCATAACCCATTTAGTGAAAAATTTATCATCTATTTGGTACTTCCTCTGGGTTTTTTTCTTCCAAGGAGGACGGTATGAGAACTTAACTATTTGATTAATGTGGATGCCACCTAAGACATAGAAGACATGGGATTCAGTGGCTGAGAGGTTTGAAAAGATACTATCTACTTGGAAGAACTATTTACATTAGGTTGCTCTATCTAGGGTTGTAGGTGGGTGCCAACCCAAGACATAGAAGATAAGGGATTCAGTGGTGGAGAGGTTTGAAAAGATATTGGCTACTTGGAAGAACCATTTACCATTAGGGGGAAGATTGACCTTAATCATGTCTACCCCTTCTAATTTAACAACCTATTAAATGTTGCTTTTCAAGATGCCTATGAGAGTTGCCCGCAGGCTGGAGAAGCTTCAAAAGGATTTCCTATGAGATGGGAAGGGGACAATAAGAAAAAACGTTCTAGTTAAAATATAATTATTTTGAATGATTAGTTAAAATATAATTTTGATACCGCAAATCATATTACGACCACCCTCGAGGAACACCTTGAACTTGTGACGAAGTGATACATACCCATACCTATGCAATCTAGCAGCCGTGTCTACTTAATTAGAATCATCATCAGTCATCCTTCAAAATATAATAAAATAAACTCACTAGCTAAGGCTGAATGTTGGTGTTTAAACCAGCACAAAGAATGATGAAAATATAATATTTCTTGGGGGAGAAGGAACCAACATTTGACTGTCTTTGGTTTCTCTTTGGAAGAATTCCCATGAATGGACTTTGACCCACTTTTGCTTTGCTTACTCTTTGATGCAGGCTTAGCAAGTGACACTTTCACATTTACCTGCATAATGACATGGAACGAACATTCAACAAAATTTGTCTTACCATTAACAATCAAGTGTTTGTATACAATAAATGAAAGACCTTGGAGCCCTCATCAACCAACTCTTCATTGTTGAAAGATTCAATGCATTCAAGAGCAGACTCTCGAGTTGTGTAATTGACAAATGCAAAGTCTTTTCTCTTTGCTGATTGAATATTTCGTGAAAGAACAACTCTCTCAATTTCACCAAACTTATTGAAATGCTTTCGCACTTTCGCCTCGTTCCAAGATGAAGGCATACCCTCCAAATATACAGACTTCACCTGCAAAGAATTAAGTCAAAACACATTAGAACTAAAACAACACAAGTTTTGCAATTACATGTTCACTACCACCATCAAATTCAAGCATATCATTCTATTAAAAAACTTCATAAGAATTTCACAAAAATAGAATGTCAGTAGCACTTTGTCCCCAATTAAACCAGCTTAAGTCGTCCTGAACCACCAGTTTTTCAGTTTCAATCAATAAATTCTATTATGTAACCAATATTTACTGAGAGACAGAGAGTAGCTCACAAGATGCAAAACTCAAATGTACCTTCAGCATCTCTTCTTCATCTGGCTCCTTCAAAGGTTCTGCCCAAGCAACTTTGATATTTAGATCCTTGCCAAAAGCATTCTTCTTTTGGAGTTTCTTGTAGGCAATCTGTGCATCTTTGTTCGTTTCAAGTTCAAGAAATGCAAATCCACGATTGTAGTCAGGCTTATTTGGATCCATCATTATTGTTATCGTGTCTATATTCTCAATCCCAATCTCCTGCAACAACTTCATTACCTGCTCAGATAAAAGAAACTAACTCAAGGACATGAAAGTGATGCAGATCAAGGATCCAGGTTCCATTGTCAACAAAAAAAAAATACAAGAAGAAACTAGAAATTGACAAGTTCAAGGAGAAGGGGCCTCACCAAATACACATCTAATTCGGCTTCTATGTTAAGAGCATATTAAACAAAATGCATGCAAACAGTGGGTTCACCATTAATTGCACAAATATATCCATCTTCAAAGCCATTTATGCTCTATCCCGTCCAGCTAGATTTGGCAGTCAAAACTGGAATCAATAACATGTTTTCCATAGACCAACTGCCTATCCAACATCCTATCACTTGAACTAGCAAACTCTATCATTACAAAAATGAGTACTTATCAAATGTGCACAAAGACATTATTAGCAAATTTATGAAAAATCTCACAACATTAGCAAATTTGTTGAGTCAACTGGAAGTTTCTGCTCTAATGTAAGTAGTTACAGATCAATAGAACTTTTAATATTTTCTACAAAAGGGAAAGGATTTTCAATGGTTACTCAAAGATGAGTCCTTCAAACGCTGCTGACCTTAAGTAGAACAGAAACTCATCATCGACCATACTTGGGAGTCCTTTTTTTTTCCAGGAAGGCAGCATGTCAATGTGTGTGTGTGTGCGTGTGTGTGTGTGTGTGTGTGTGAGAGAGAGAGAGAGAGAGAAATGTTTTTTTCTTTTTCCAAAACGGGAGGAGAGATTCAATCCATAGTTTTTGGATAGTTTCATTTTTTGATATATGAATGTTATTTTTAGGGCTTGTTGAGATGTGATTGTGGCTGGCTACTGCATGATGCCAGTAAATTTTGTTCTTCCTTCTTGGTCTACTTTTTTTGTCTATTAATTGTGTTAGCCCCAACGGTTTCATCCCATGAATGCACATGATGTTTTGATGATAACAAAATCATTGATGTACTGTGCTAACTCTTATGTTTGAGCATAACATCTTGAGAACATGATTGATAAACATGTATAAGCAATGAACTTGTGCACGATAATTCAAAGACATGTATTGGATATTAAGAAATATTATCCTAAGCCACTACATAAGTACACCAGAGATCAAATGGACATCAGGCTCTATGAAGAAAAATCATTGAAGATCAAATGCTTATGTCGCTTCAAAGTCAAACACATGAGACTGATTATCTCATGGACTTTGAAGACTCAAGAATGGATTGCCCATGAAGTATGAATATCAACTCCAAACTTGCAAGCTCACAAGATTGAAGACTATGAAGATCAAGTTTGTATCGATAGGTCTAGGTCATGAGTGTGGAAATCAACTTGTAAAGTAATTCACTATGTTATTCATCATGGCTCAGATCAACCTTAGATGGACTCTAGATCCTGAAAGCCTTGTAGAAGACATATTGGTCAAGTCCCTAGAATATTGACTCATTTCCCATGGTAAAATGAAAAAGGCCCAAAATATAAGTCTTGAAAAGCAAGGGATTCCGGGCCGCCGGAACCCTGAGAACAGGCAACCGATCCCTGGGAAGCAGAACAAATGTTATGCCCGACTTGAGAGCAGGTCACCGCTACATGATGAGCAGACGACCGGATTGTAAACCATACTATATCTATTGCTCTCAGTTAAGAACGGGCCGTCATTCCTTGACGAACGGGCAACTGGTCCATTCGCCTGTAAACTGTCTATGCTCCCAATTAAGATCGGCGAGCCGGTCCTCAGCGGGCGACCGGTCCTTCTGTTTGAAATTCAAAATTGGCGATGAGCGGGGTGACCGCTACTTGGATAGGCTTGTCGGTCTACGGCAATGGTAAAATCTGAAATGCATTTAATGCCCTTCCCAACAGTCATATTCCTGATCTCTACTATGCAAGCATTGATGAAGAAGTAATCTCTCCAAAACCCTTGATGAGAAAAGAGAACAAAAAAGAGGAGCATCCAATATATCTTGAAATATTCATTTGAATCCTCTTGAGCTCAGCTATACCCAAAAACCTAACTATCACCATCTGAGCTATACTTGAATCATATATTAAGTAACTCTTAGTGAGCCTTATCCAGCATTATCTTCTAAGAGCTATCTCCTAAGCTGAAATTGTGTAATCTTCTCTATCTGTTTCTTTTGTGCTGAAAAGATGTAAAGGGTTGGTGTAACCCTACTGGAGAAGAAAGGTGCTTGCTACTTCAACCAGAGAGGTGTTCTCTACAAAACGTTGTAAAAGTCTTTCTCCACCTGTGAAGGAGACCAATATTGGGTTGAATCCTCAAGTGATGCACTTGAGGCGATGACGTAGGCAAGAGGCCAAACCTCGTAAAAATACCAGGTTCAATCTCTTCTCATCTTATCTTTGTGCTTGTGCTTAATATTTGTTTGTAATCATTGTTAGTATTTCCAATTTGGGTAATTAAAGGAAAAAGAAAAGTTTGCCATAGACCCATGTAACGACCCATCCCGCTAGCATGATATTGTCTGCTCTGGGCCTCATACAAGGCCCGCACGGCTTTCAATTGGCGAGTCAATCCACTGTTGCTCCCAAAAGGCCTCATGCTAGAAGGAGGAAGGCTACCACTTTTTAGACGAGAGAATTTCCAACACAACTAACAATGTAGGACTTTTTCTCCCACTATAGACCCCCTCTGGGCAGGGTATTACAACCCAATTCACCCCCCTCTTGGGTCCATATCTGGGTAACAAATTGGTATTGTCAGAGCTTGATCTTTCATGATTCAGGTTCATCATGTGTTGCTTGAGGCTGGTAGTATCTGAACCATCAATCAATCCCTGGTATTAATATTAAGACTTAAGGTCAAATTTATTTACTCAAATTCATTGTGAAATTGATCCTAAGCACCGAGTGTCGTAACAATCCCATATGGGTGTTTCAAATGCAATAATTAATCATTATTGTGTCATGACAAATACCCAACACAATCCACGCTGGAATTAACAAGCTTGGTTACATTTGGAAGCCTGTATCATTTGGGTGCAGCCCGAGCTTAAAAATCTCAAAATCAAAGTAACATTCAAATCCATGTAAAAACCATAATAACCCTCTCTCAAATAACTCCAGATAGATCATCATCATTAAGTCATTAACCCATCAATCTAGGGTTGACACTCATATTTGATCGTGGCAAATTACTTTCCATGACCCGATTGCCTATCCCCATGGGACTTGAATCCACAACCCTTAAGCTGTGGTAAATAGATATCAATTGAAATTCATTCAATTCTACCCAAAGTTGAGTGCATCCAAATGAATCTAAAATTATTAATTAGACTTCATCCTAAGTATGCAGTTTAAAACCTGATAAAACAATTTTCTTTCACTAAATCAAAGTCAAAATCCTACTCCATTTGAAGGTCAAAAACAAAAGCAACGAGCAAATCCCTCCAAGTTCAAATAGTGAGAGAAACCTATGCTAACAAACTCATCAATTATCTACCTCTAATCCAAAGGAGAAAAGGAAGAAGGAGATCGGTGCAGTCAATGTAGCCATATAAGTGCCACTCATGAAGCAGAGTATCCAAATCTTCTAGTTTCTTTATGGGTATAGTCTAATGTAGTCTCACAAGGAAGGAATCCTAAAAAGTACTTGTTTCTTTCTTTCACACATCTTAAGAACTCGTAAAGATGACACAAGATAGATGGGATGCTGGCTTTTGATGATGAAGGAAAACAATTTTAGCTTGAACGAAAAAACACATTTGCATAAGTAAATGTACACTGTGAAGATGAGATGGTGAACATGAAAAGGAAAACTTGATAGAACTAGAGACAAAAACATACATCATCCTTCTTCCAATTTTTGTCAATGCCACCTAGAAAAACAGTGTCATTGCCCTCTAGAGGTGCTGCTCCACATTGCTTTCCACAAACCTGAGATAAAACGTCATAGAATAAGGCCAAAAATAGACATATGAAGTGAAATTAGCTTTGTATCACAATACGTCATTGGAGATGAACCGCATGATTAAGATGATTACTGTTTTCCACTGACGCCATGACAAATATCCCTTTTATTGAGTGGTACAGAAAAAATCAATATCAAGGTTGGATGAAAACAAATCTTCTTTTTCTAATAAATGGACTATGTGTTTTAGTAATAAGCTGAAGTCACGATTTATCATGATGCATGAAAGCATCAATGTGGAAAATATACTTTCTATTGGGTAATGTCGGGCCTGAAAAAGGAAAAGGAAAAAAAAAACCCTTAAGTTCTTTCATTGAAGATGAGCTAAACGACCAAGTGAACCACGTAGAGAAATTTGGGTCCACATTGCGGGGGAACTCGGGAGATCTTGTTTTCTTTCTTTTGAATTCTACAATGGCACTTGATGAACAAAAACCATTAAACATGAATCAACAAATTGCAATGCACAAAGCAACCACATTATTTCCTGTAAGAGCTCTCACATTTAAACCTTTCATTCAGAGGCAAAGCACATACAAGTATAGTATGCAGTTACTCACTCCCAGTACCTCCTATATGTCTACAAGAATCCCTCCAACTTATTGCTTGATAAATTAATCTTGTTTCATTGGTGTATTAGTTACAATTTTATCAGCCCTTCAATTGCTTCTCGCCCCAAGTTCCCTTTGTGAATTGCTTGTATGATTCATTTTCATGCTGCATAGGAGAATTTACTTCTACGATCCTCCATTCCATTTAGATTCTGGACGTTTCATCAAGTTGACCATGCCTTGGGTACAATATAAAACCAAAAACCCCCCAATCAAGCAACTCGACACATTATAACAACTAACATCCTCCAAATGTATTTCCTTTTCTTTCTAACGATTGGCACACAGTAGGGCATGGCTCCAAGGGTTCCAACATAGAAGTTGCAAAGAATGAAGCTAACTGTCTAATCTCCAAATTCTGAAATAGATGGAACAATAATAATACCTCAACTTTGGTGAGTTCAGTGACTGCCCGCTTGGCATCTGCTGCCGAAGCATACCTCAGGAAAGCATAACCCTTATTCTTCCCAGTCTGGCTATTCTTTATCACCCGGATCTCAACCACTTCTCCTACCTTCTCAAACACCTTCCGAATATCCTCTTCCTTAGCATCTTTATCCAAACCCCCAATAAAAATCTCAGTCTTCCTCCGCTTCTGTCGCTCAGAGAGCCCCACCTCCTCTTCCCCAACAGCCATTCCTCCTCCTTCCTTCTCATTCCCATCGCCACTCTTATTCGCAACCTCATTATCCGCCACGGAAGGATTATCTGACTCTAGGTTTCCATGTTCCGACTCATTCTCAGCAGGGACAAAGCTGGGATTTTCAACCTCGACTGATTCATTAGAATTAGGGGTAAGGGTAGGCGTAGGGGTAGGAGTAGGAGTAGGGTTTTGCTCTTCAATTCGAATTTGAAGTCTCTCTTCTTTCACTTCTTCTTCTCTCTTTTCCTCTGAGGGGAGTACTGAGGCTGTTTTGGCCCGTTTAGGAACGAGTTTCTTTTTCACGATCTTCTTCTTAATTACTTTCTTTATGATTCTAGTGGCCCCTTTAGAGGTGGTTTTGGGGGGCACGGTTGTTTCAGTGGCCGTGGCTTGGGAATTACTCGTTTGTGCGGTGGTTTCTGGCGAAGTGGTCTTCGGAGTCGTGTTGGTTTCTGATGCAGTACCAGGGGTAGTGACAGTGTGGGGAGTGGTTTCAGGCGAAGCGGTTTTTGGAGGCGAGGGGATCTCCACGGTGGTTTTTGGCGTGGCCGTTGTTTCTAGGGTGCTGGTGGTTTCGGGGGAGTTTTTGGAGGTACTTTCCGGGGAGATGTGAGGAGAGTTGATTTTGGGAGATGGAAACGGAGACGTGGTTTTGGGATATGAAGGTGGAGAAGTGGTGATGGGGGGTGCTCTTTTGGATGTCTGGGCAGTGGATTTGGGAGTGGTGGTGGTTTTTTTGCGAGTGATTCTAGAGGAAGTGCGGGTGGTTTCTGGCGAAGTGGTCTTCGGAGTCGTGTTGGTTTCTGATGCAATACCAGGGGAAGTGACAGTGTGGGAGTGGTTTCAGGCGAAGCGGTTTTTGGAGGCGAGGGGATCTCCACGGTGGTTTTTGGCGTGGCCGTTGTTTCTAGGGTGCTGGTGGTGGCGATGTTGATGGTTTCGGGGGAGTTTTTGGAGGTACTTTCCGGGGAGGTGTGTGAAGAGGTGATTTTGGGAGATGGATGCAGAGACGTGGTATTTGGATTTGAAGGTGGAGAAGTGGTGATGGGGGATGCTTTTTTGGATGTCTGAGGAGTGGATTTCGGACTGGTGACGTTGGTTTTGCGAGTGATTCTAGAGGAAGTGCGGGTGGCTTCCGGTACCGCGGCGGTTTTGGAGGTGGTTCTAGGGGAACCTTTGGATGTGGTTTTGGCGACCCTTTTCTGGCTGGTTGTAGGCTTAGAAGCCATTGAGGAGAGAGAGAGGGTGCAGGGGGGGTGGTGCAGAAGCCGACCCGACGATGGATTTCAGTAGGATTTACCCTTTCTTGAGCGTGAGAATTTATTCAATAAGACCAGCTTAGATCATTTTTACGTGGATCCAAATTACACTTACCCGTTTAGGAGTTAGTACGGTAAAACCTATGTAATATAATGAGGTTGGTATTAATATGTATTTATTACCCTCTCATCCCATTTTAATTCTTTCATTTAAAATATTTATATTTTTTAATAAATTCTCTTTATAAGTGTGAAACCCCTACCCACCGAAACCCCTGAAAATTTAGGAAATTTAAGTGGGTGGCCTCCCTTGTACTAATTTGACGTGTTTTGGACCGAGGCAGGTGGGACCGGGCCCAAATGCAAAATCGTACGAGCTCGCTTGTGTGAGAGGCCCAGAGCGGACAATATCACACTGAGTCAAGCCCTAAGTCCTGTATTCAAGTCGGGTCGTTACAATAAGACTAACACTCTATATGATCTCATCTATTTTTAACACACTTTATACTACTCCAATACAAATGAGACAATTATTTTAGAACAATTTCAAAATTCATATAGGATAAGTAATTTGAGAGGAGTATATTATAGAGATTATTATACTAGAGAGGTTAGTAGTATATTTTTTTAAAAAAATCTTCTTAAAACTCTCGTCTATCCTTTCTTGTAGTAATTTTTGTATCGTAAAAGTATGAAATATTACTTGACAAGATGATTGAAACGTAATTTTTTATTATGAATGAATTGAATACTGAATTAGAAGGATTTATTACATTTGTATAAATATGAAATCAAAATCAACTGTCAGTATTATTTTAGAATTCTACAGAGTATTAGGTTAAAGAGACTTTACTATACCTAGTTTAGGTTTTGTATTGCATTTCTTCCGCACGTCAATGTTGTTATTTTGTCCGCCAAATCAGGCACCTATAGTTATGGGTAGAGTGTAAACAGTGAAAATGTTAATTGTAAATTAAAATCTTGGTTGGATCTGATCTAAGACGTCTTTCATATGTTGATTCAAAATTTTAAATTTGAGCTTTTTGAATTTAATTTTTCATTGATAATATTACATATAAATATTTACTTTATATCTTATAAAATAAATAATATGATATATATATTTGAGTTTAAAATTAAACTTGATTCCTATAAAATCAATTCAAATACTACTGAAAATTTAATTTAGACTATATTTGAATTTATTCATAATTTAAAAACTTATTTTTACTCAGTTGAACTAAGTTGACTCACTAAAAGAATAATAACTAATAAGATTCGGATGACTCGTAAAAGTAACACGGGGAAAAATAAAAAAAAGTTATACAAGCTAACTATCCCATAGGAGGAGCCCTAATCGCTTTCTTTGTTGAGATAGGGAGAAGAAGAGACACGAGATCAGGATGGGAATTGGGAATTTCGTGGCTCTAATTTGGGTGTATTTTTTTTAAAACCACTTTCCCTTCTCATTCCTCCTCTTCTACTTTTCCCCTTTTTCATTTAAAAAAATAAAATCAAAACCATAATATTTTTATTTTTTGTTCGTTGCTTCTTCCTTTTCATGTTGGTTTTGTATAGGTTACTTTTTATTTTATTTTTCTTTGTTTTCTATTTTTCCTTTTTTGGTTTTTTTCTTTTTCCATTTCCTATTATATTTCATCTTAATATACAGCTACTATTAGTGTTTCTTCCACTGGTTTTTCTTTTCTGTTATTTAAATTTTTATTATTTTTAACATGTAAATATGTATATGTATATTAAATATTAGATAATATAATTTTAATTGTCTGACTGAATGTTGACTTCTTTACTCGGTCAAACTCGACGGTGTCTTCGAGTTTAATCGACTCAACAATAAACGAGTTGAGTCAAATATGTTAGTTCTTAAACTATAGTTTTATTAATTTGAGTTGACTTGGACTTAAATTTGATCTTTTAACTGGCGCACCCTTTCTCGAATAAGTCCAACCATTAAAGTTTTAATTAATTTGGCCAGCCTAGTTCCACCCCTACCTTGTGGCACATTTCATCATTTTTTGTCATTTTATCCGAATTCTATTTTAAAGTTTTAAATATTATATTTTATTTATAATAGATGGAAAATAATAACTATTGTTTGATTATTTTGTTTCTTTATTTTTTGCATACTACTAGTCTGCACCTAATGCATTTGGATAGACCAACAACATATTAAAATTTTAACCATTAGCATCTCAGGTAAAACTAACAAAAGTGCATATAAAAATAAAAAATCATGTAGTTCTAAATGATGAGTTATTTTTCCATTCTCACCCTTGGTTGCCGTATCATTCAGGCAGCTCTACAAAATTTCAAAGTCAGCAATTAACTCTCTTTTTCTATTTTCGTCTGTCTTTAAGCAGGCCGCCTCTGGCTTTAAGTCAATCAAGCCATCACTTAGGGCTTCCAATGTAATTAATGGGTTGTAAGATCTCCACTTGCATTGCTTTTATGACCTAAGACCCTCAGTCCCCACCAATCCATTACGCCTGGCCTCCTGAGATTTCAGGGCCAGTACCGAGACTAATAGCAGTAAGGTAGTATTAAGAAAAGTGAGAAGGGGAGAGAGATAATGGAAGGAAAAAGGTATGAAAAAAAAAACAAATTTCCAAATTTTTGCATGAATGCAATTATCCATTCACCGTTGAATTGGTATCTGTAATAGTTGTTCCAAACTAAGACTAAGATTATGTCTCAGTCAATTAGTGAGTTGAGTTAGAGATTAATAGGTGAATAGGGGGGACTGGATTTTTTTTTATAAGAATTCAGCTAATCACTGAGTTGGATCAACTAGGTGACCTATTTCAACCCTATAGATTTTTTACTATATCTAAATAAATTCACCTTACATAAATTATACAATTACTAGAATTTTACATGGTTATTAAATTATCAAGATGAAGTTATTTTTCCTAAATAATTGTCCCTAACTAAGTCTACTAATAACTTGACTTAGTTGGGTTAAAACTTAATTCCACCTAACATCTCTTTCGTAATGATAAGTATACGTTTGAGTTGGCAAACTCGACAAGCCAATTAACAATTTAACCTAATAATTTCAAAATTTGATTCCCTTGATTTTTTTAAAGTTATTGAACAGGTTTTTAATTGAATCCATTCAACAATTCGATAAGAAACTCGACCAGAACTAGAAACTGAAATTTTCAGTGCCACATCTCACAACTGTAGATAGGATTGATAGTAAGGTGGAATTTCAATAAATTCAACTCAATTCATAAAAAAAAATTAAATTTGATCTGACCCGATCCAAATTGGTGATCCGAGATACTCAACCCGATCTCATACAAATTTTTGACCCAACTCAAGTTGAGTGCTATTTTATAACTTGGTGTACTCAGATCGAGTTGAGTCAGACTGTTTTTAAATTTTTCAATGACCCAATCCAATTTTCATATAAATTTATATATGGGAGTACTTACACACACCCTGTTTTTCTGCCTCTACACACCCAAAATCGAATTTTCGGGTGAAATTATGATTTTACCCCCGCGTTTCTATTCATTCGAATGAATGTCCAGTTCATTTTGGCATTCATTCGAATGAATCATTCATTCGAATGAATTCCCATGTGTAATTTCAATTCATTCGAATGAATGGGCTAAACAGTAACACGGAATACTGTTCAGCCCCATTCATTTGAATGAATGGATAATTCATTCGAATGAATATGTTCATCAAATGAATGTATGTCCATTCATTCGAATGAATAAAAGTCCATTCATTCGAATGATTTCATTCAGCGCTTTTAGCGCTTCATTCATTCGAATGTTCAGGCAGCAGAAACAGTAACATTATTTTAAATATTTATTTTTAAAATTTTAAACTTATTTTTTGAGTATTGTGTATTTTTAAAATTTCTCAAATTAAATATCTAGACTAATTATAATAACCTGATAAAAATACCTTAAGACTTCAAGGTCTTTTGACACTCCTAAATATATAAAACACAGTATTTTACAAATAAGGGTATCCCTAGGCTATGTCGAAAATAAATTTAGGAGTATCAAAAGACCTTAAAGTCTTAAAGTATTTTTATCAGATTATCGTAATTAGTCCGGATATTCAATTTGAAAAATTTTAGAAATACACAGTGCTAAAAAAATAAGGGTCTATGTTTTAAAATATAGAAAGTTATTTTTAAGCACTGTGTATTTTCAAAATTTCTCAAATTGAATATCCGGACTAATTACGATAATCTGATAAAAATACTTTAAGACTTTAAGGTCTTTTGATACTCCTAAATTTGTTTTCGACATAGCCTAGGGATACCCTTATTTGTAAAATACTGTGTTTTATATATTTAGGAGTGTCAAAAGACCTTGAAGTCTTAAGGTATTTTTATCAGGTTATTATAATTAGTCTAGATATTTAATTTGAGAAATTTTGGAAATACACAGTACTGAAAAACTAAGTTTAAAGTTTTAAAAGAATTTAAATAAAACTGTATACTGTCTGTATACTGTAAGTTTGTAAGTCCTGAATCATTCGAATGATTGAATCAGCACATTGATTCATATTCATTCGAATGAACGGATCGTTCATCCATTCATTCAAATGAATAGAAACGTGGGGTAAAATCGTAATTTCACCCGAAAATTCGATTTCGGGTGTGTAGAGGAAGAAAAACCGGGTGTGTGTAAGTGCTCCCCATTTTCGTAATGTAGTTAAATAGTTGTGTAGTTATTAATTGTATTTTCTCAATTCATCGAAATCTAATAATTTTTTTATTTAATAAGACATTTTATTTGTTTAACATAAATTTGTAAAAATATATATTTTTCAACATACATTTATTATATCTCTAGCTTTTTAAAATAAGATTGCATCATATTTTTGTTTTAATTAAAAATAGATTCTATCTTTTAAATTAAACTAGCGTTTACCTCTGACTATATTTATTCATTAACTATAAACCATGATGTACTTTCTGGGATAAGTCATAGTGGAAAATATTAATTTATTTAAAAACATAATTTTTTTTATAGAATTTAAAAACATAAATTCACTCTCTTGAGAGAGAGAACTAAGAATATAAAGAAAATTTATTTTATTATATATTCATCACAATTTTCTCATCTACTTTCATTAAATAAAATAAGGGACTTTCATCACCTTCAATAGATATTTATAATATCATGTCACATTAAAAAAAAAAAAAAAACTCTATATACAATGTTTGAACTTTTAAGTACCACTTAAAGATGGTCCCAATACATTTTTTTATTTTAAATCACAAATTATAAGATAAGATTTAACTAAATGAGAAACTTGCAATTATTCCAACAACCCAAATATCAACTCAAATCAATAATATTAAATATTTTCTTTTAGTCTTTAAATTAAACATCAAATAATGATAACAAAAGCTAATATGATTTAATGAGTTATATTTTTGACATAATGATAATCTATCTATTCATCTACATAATTTATATTATCACATGAGATCTCCTATTTGATATAATATGGGTCTTTCTTTATCTTATATGTGTAGACTCAATACTGAGATATAAATATTTCGAGAGTTTGTACCAAGTTTGGTGTTACATTGCCAGATACCACTTGGTTCACATTGATCGGTAGGTTTGAAACATCTTAATTTATATATTATATCTATAACATTTCATCATCATTAGACAAGAGAAGTCATATTTTTAAGATTATAAAAATTTTAAACATATTTAACTAGTGTTAATTAGACTTTAAAAGTTAAATTAGTGTTAAATTGAGTACACGTACAATTCACGAAGTAAATGAGCGTGAAAGAAAATTTGATTTATTAAATTTACTATAAACCTCACAAAATCAAAATTTACATAAAAGTTCAACTAAAACTGTTTTTAAAAACATTGGTCAATGCTTTACTCACTACTGAAATAACTACACGGACGACAGTGTAGCATGAGCCACACTAAGTCCCGCCTCCAGATTCGTACATTACCTATGCCCAACATTCCTTCTGCTTCCAATTCTTACCGACATTTTTCTTCTCTGTTCCTTTGCTTTCCTTCTCAGACAGAGAGAGAGAGAGAGAGAGAGGAGAGAAATGCAGGTAAGCTTAACATCCAAAAGGCCAAAACTATTTTTCCTGAATATTAGTAGCTGAGATTTCGAGTTATTGCTCTTTTTTACCTCTCATTCGGTACAACCCTGTCACTCAAAATTCATAATGAATGTATTCTATTTCTTCATTTACTTTTGCAGACAAGAACAGTTCAAGTAGACCATATTTCAGATCTAGCAGGAGAATGGGAGATTAGAGAATTCTTCTCATTTTCCGGAGATATCGAACACGTTGAGATCGAAAGGTCGGTTTTTTAGATGTCCTTTTTATTTTTAAATATTTTGTTTTTTTTTTTCTAATAATCTTCTACAATGCATCTATATCCCTCTCTTTATCGAGTAAAATTGCCAGAAGCTCACCCTTCAGAAATAAATGGTAAAATTACAAGATGCTGCGGCCGTATTCGGAGCAAAGCGTAAGGCCGTCAAAGCAGGGCTCATAAAATGATCAATCGAAACAACTACTTTATCCACTAATTCAACCCCGTTCTCGGTTCATGTCTAATCTTCACTGTCGGATTAGATATTAAAAAGTATAAATATTTATTCAAATGGCTTAATCTTATGGTCTGCACTTCTTTTACACTCTAATAGTTCTCGTTATTCTGCATTGAAAACACTAAACATGAGATTACAGTTCTTGTGACTCAATTTTGAATTTGATAACATGCAGCATGCCAGCATATGATAAGATTCATTTGCTCTTCAAAATTAACGTAGACATTCTGGACGGGGCAATTAAAATTTTGTTTGTCTAAACAAGTCATATTTAAATGTCTCTAGCCTTTCCATGAACTTAAGCAAATAAAATGGATAGTGAACAAAAAGTTATAAGACGGCTGTCCGTTTTATTTGATTTAGATCAATTGGCTGTACATGTTTAACGAGATAAGTTTATTTTAAATTTACACATCAACAGCAATTTCTTTCATTATTTGGGGTCATCGGGTCCACTTCGGTACTGCATGTCATGTAATTTAAAAGTGAGTCATGAAAACCTGCACTTGGTTATGTTGCCTCAGAGTGGTTCATTTAGATTCTTTCCACCACCATGTGACATTGTCTAGTAACCTGGGCTTAGGCTCAAGTGTTTACTAGACCTTATCTTTAGTTTTCTGATCTCTCTTCAAATATAGAAAGTTTATGGTTCTGTCATAACTAATCAATGCTGAATCAAAGCATTTTTTTTCATTATTAGCATATATGGTCTCTGTTAACTATATTTTTCTTTTGGCATTTCTTTTCACCTATTTTTTTTTTTAAATTATCTTTAGCTTTTGGCCTTTGGACTTCAATTTTAGGGTTTTGATGAAATGGGTTTGTTGACATTTGTGTTGATGTGATGGACTTATGGACAGTGGGATTGGGAAAGCAAGAACTGCATTTGTTACATTTAAGGAACCGAGAGCGCTTGAAATTGCATTACTATTATCGGTATTTTCCTCCTTGTCATCCTTGTACAAGCTCTTATTCATTTTTGTATATAAATCTATTTAATTAATGGAATATACATTTTTCTTTAATTTTTGAAGTGGTAATGTGCCTTGATCCCACTATGTTTAAGGTTGCACACTGAATACTTACCAATTGTGATTTGTTTCTTGAACCATACATTTTACATTAATTTTTGTAATATACAGCCTTCCAGAGCCTTGATGATCTCCAATTCTTACTTTTTTCCTTCATGACTTAATGCAGGGTGCAACAGTAGTAGATCAGGTTGTGAGTATCACTCCTGCTGAAAACTATGTGCCAAAAATTGAGGTATTTGTGAGTTTCAAACTTGGGCCAATTTTTTATGCTTAGTTTTTTGAATTTAATTGTTTGATAATTATTTTTTATGAGTTTTATTGCAATCCGTGAAGGTGACTGTGGAAGCAGGCCGGGTCATGAGTGCAACTCCTGTTCAAGATTATTCATCAGATGTTGAGGTGTCTGTAAACTTCAGTTTCAAAAACCAGTATACATTTTACTCATGCCTGAAAATATTATTGAATTAAAATAATTTGTGTTTTTTATGACGTGGTTATTCTATTGTTTCAGCAGCCTAAAGGAACCTCTTCTAGCAAGAGACAGTTGTATGTGAGTAATGCTCAAGATGTTATAACAAGTATGCTGGCAAAGGGCTCAGCTATTGGACAAGATGCCATGAACAAGGCAAGAGCATTTGATGAGAAGCATCGTTTAATGGCCAATGCATCTGCTAAGGTCATCTCCTTTGATAGAAGGGTTGGATTCACAGAAAAACTTACTGTTGGCATCTCTGTTGTGAATGAAAAAGTGAAGTCTGTTGATCAGAGGTTGCATGTGTCAGATAGAACAATGGCAGTATTAACTGTCACAGAGCAGAAATTGAATGATACGGGGTCAGCCGTCAAGACAAACAGGTATGAGCCAATGAGGTATATTTCTGGTTTCTGCAACAAGTCCCAAGGGTGGTTAGGTTGATTATTACCTACTATAATCATTTGGCAATATTTGATATGTTGCTTACGGTTGTCTTCTAGAAGATAAGGGGAAGAAAGCCAGAAGTAAAGTGTGGAAGTGAACCCAAAAAAAAAATCTTTGATATCATAGAGATCCCTTGAAGGTACCTTGGTCAAGGAAACACCAACTACGACATTTCCATTGTTATGAAAGGGAAATTATCTGTGGTGCCAGAGCCAGCTTTGTTTGGTGAACTGTGTCCCACTCTCCTTGATCTCAACTAGAGCCTTTTTCAGCTGTACTAAATCTCATATAATACAAAATTATCATCTACCATATTTACTGTCCAACACTCCAACCCATTCCAGTTGAGATATTTTGCAAAGTATTATGACATTGAATACCCTTCGTTTCCACTTTCAATGGTGCTATATTTATTACACTAAACTAATACTAATACTAAATTAGAGTTAGCATCTTTGAGTTAAGAAAAGGGCACACAAAAAGAGCCTGTAGCACATTTGGCAGGTGGTGATTGTTGCAGCCTAAAGGTTGAGGGCTCTAGTCATGTTACCATCTCAAGAAAAGATGATGAAGAAGAAGACTGTGGTGTGTAACATTTTCTAATTCCTTAGTCATTAGATAGCATGTGGATGACATCCAAACCAGTCATCCAGTTCTGTGGACTGTACTGTGAGATGATGACTAGAAAATTCAGTTTGACTTGAGGGTTCATTCTAATTGAATGGTAGGCATGGAGAAATTGCAGATTGTTGTAAAGAATTTGCAATCGAGAAATTGCTTGAAGAAATGGGAACAGCTAATTATCATCTTCTTATATATCATGCTTAGAGGAACTTCACCAACGCTCCCACTTCCTGTTTCATGAAGTATGGGGACTATCTTCATTCTCAAGGAGAAAATTAATGGTAGAATGTTCAATTTTGCCGTTGTTGAAATGGTGAAAAACTGGAAGAGGTGGTGGTGTCAAGTTGCAAGTCTTCCATTGGGGCTTTGTTGAGAGAGATCATTTGTGATCAAAATGGCATCCTTTGGTTAAAGTAAGAGAAAGGATCACTTAGATATTACAAAGGGTGGATGGAGCTTCATCGAGGACAATGCGGTAGTATCTTCTTGAATCATATTACAGTAGAATCCACTGGGAAGGGTGGTGATTTATGTCAAAGAAAATTTGAGGGTGGACAATGACACTCTGTACTCTCTTTTAGAAGATAAGTAGAAAATCATGACAAGGAGGGAAAGGTAGATTGGCAGGAAAGTGATGGAAAGAACATGGAAGGGCTGAAGAAATGCATATGTAGCACAACAAAAACATAATTTAGAATGTAGGAAAGAGATTGTTGATTATCAAGGTTAGTACTCTTGGAGGTTATTCCTCTTGTTGTTCTAGCAAAGAAGAGTCTTCATGACCTCTCAAAATAAATGGATGGGTGGATATGTAGAGAGACGTGGATTTATATGGAAAGGGGAAGGGGAAGTTTTACATTTTGCCTTAATAAAAATAGATATGGATATGTTAAAATTCCCCAACTATGCATTGGGGATGTAGAATTTCTTTCTTGGTAAATATTTGTTTGCACGAATCATGCACAAACCTTTCTCAGTAAAGCAGCCTCAATGGAGTGGAATGTAAAAACCATTCTTCATGCACAAATCCCATAACACCCATTCCTAAAAGCACAAAATCTCTTTCATTTCCTTCTGTCTTCTCCTTTTAAAACTTGAGGGCCAAAACACCTTGATCAGTTGAAGAAGAATCCACAACACATTTTTTTTTTGAAACAATAACAAATGAATTTATTAAATTATGTAGAGGGGACAAGGGAGATGGAACAAAGTATAGATGAGTTATACATGACACACAGATAGAATACAAAAGAATAAGAAAAAACTATATGTAAAGGACTCCCCAGTCACCATAATTACAAAAAGAGTCCCCAACTCTCCAAACACCAAAAGAGGATCGTGATCAAAACAACTCCATTACAGGTCTCTGTTTTTGTACTCCCACCTTTGCTAGAAAGTCGGCAACACTGTTCGCCGACCGAGGTATGTGTGAAAAGGTGATACCACCCAACCTACTGAAGCTCCTAATGTCCTTAAAAATGTTAACCAACTTCCATAGGGGGGTCTTCCTATTACTAGCCCAGGAGATGGTTTTAGTTGAATCACCTTCAATAATAAGTAGGGCTGCAACTTTGGTCGGGTGGGTCGGGTTCTTTAAAACCCAACTCGACCCGAGTTGATATATATGGAAGACGACCCGACCTGAATTTTCAACCCGAACTTCATAACCGACCCGACTCGAAGTCTGATTCGACCCGCATTCTAAATCCATTTTAGCCTAATTTTAGCCGGGTCAGGTTGGGTTAGGTCGGGCAGGGCCGGGCCGGGTTAACTTGTAAAATCCTCAACCCGACCCGACCCACTGCCGAAATTCTTGACCCGACCCGCATGATTTCTTGGGTCGGGTCATGCGGGTCGGGCCAAAATCCTACCCGAGTTGCAGCCCTAATAATAAGATTTACATTCCCAAACCTAGACCAAATCTGAAGTGCTCTCCTGATTGCTCTTAGTTTCGCCTCATTTGATTCCATATTCTCTAATGGCTAAGAATATGCTAACAACATTATGCCCCTATCATTCTGCAATACCCCTCGTATTCCAACCGGGCCAGATTTGCCTCATGCTGCTCCATCCACGTTGAATTTGAAAAAACCTTGAGGTGGCGCTACCCATTCAACCTTGGGTTTTCTATCTCTCCCTACTCCCCTCATACACCCTTCCCATGATAGGTAGAAGTTCTCCGGAGCTAGTCCTGTGAACTGCTTGCAGACAGAAAACCAACTTGCCAAATTCCATTTCGCCTTCTCTTTGTGGCGTGGTATTCTAGAGTTGGAGAAGTTAAGAGTTTAGTAGAAGGTGATTCTCAAGTTGTTGTGTGGGTTTTGGGTTCAATGCCCGTGGGTTTTCTTGAATAAAATTGATAGGATTTGGCATATCATTGCTTCCTTTGATTTTAAGGTTGCTTGGGCACCTCGTTCAGCTAATTCTACTGTAGATGAGTTGGCGCTTCATGTTATTTTTAGTTTCTGATGTTGTAAACTCTTTCTTGTAATTTTGTTTTGCCGGACTTCTCTTGGCCTGCTGTGTTTGTTTTTGTATTCTCTTTTCTTATAATGAAGGTATCTTTCCCAAAAAAAAAAAAAACCTATTCCATGGACCCCTCTTATCCTCAAAGATCCTCCCATTCATCTCTTTCCAAATAGCCTACAAGACTGCGGATGGAATCAATCTCCATGTCACCCTTGATCTACCTCTAAAGGCCCTAGTACCCATGAGCAACCAATAGATGCAAAAAATAACACCAAACACCCCAAGTGAAGCGACAATCGTATAACAAGTGATCCACCGTCTCACCCTCCTCCCCACACAGTGAACACTCTTCTGAGGCTCCATCTGGGAGAATACCCCTCTCTTGCGATTATGCCTTACTGAAATCCTCCATTTTAGAATCCACAACACATAACTGGTTATGTGCAGTCTCATTCATTCATTCGTCTGTTTGCTACTCCTTTATGGTATTGAGAACCAAGTCTAGGTCAACTTAGCCAAATTGACTAAATATGAGACATGTTGTAGTCAACTTTGTAATTTGTATAGGTTTTGGTCAAACACTTAAAGAACTTGGTGAAAAATGAAAGGATTTTTTTATTTCTTTCACCATTCAAAAAAATAAACGTTTCAGCATTTAAAAAGTTTTCTTTTTTTTAATTTCTTTCATCAGCAAAAAAATAATAGGATTTCGAATAACTTATTCCTTCTCATTATCCATTTTTAAAGTGGTTTCACATCATTTGAGCCCTCAAATTACTCACCATTCACTATTAGTTATTTTCTGATTCTATCCTTCGTGACAGGATGCATTTATAGATACAAAAGCATAATTATAGCAATAATAATCCCTTGATTAAGGAAATTACATCAGTTAAATCAAAGGTCAAAGGAATTCTTTTTAATTTTTTTTCTCTATACAAGGTATGATAGACTGAGAGGCTGAAAGAAAGGAATAAAAAAAGAAGACAGAAAATCCAGAATCAAGGCTTCCTTGCCAAAAATGGATGAAACACAATGCTAAAAATGGCAAGGGTTATGTAGGGGCCCATTGTCAGAAACTGAGAGGTGAGAAAAATGGATGGTCGAAATTAAAATCAATTCTGCATTTTTACTGTTTTTGTACAACTGAAAACAAGGGAATGACTGCCAGAACGATAATAAAATCTGGAAATACCACTATTTATGAACATAAAAAATGGTCCATCACATTCAATCTTTATCTTCAGATCAGTTGATCACAGGTGGCCTGCAAGATGGCTTTTGATGACAGTCAGAAATGTATAAAGGATGAAATGTTCTTGAAATTTCTCTCAAAATCTTATGCTCTATATGCTATGATAACTTTTGCCAAAGTTACAGAGTTAAAGTGGGAAAAAAATGGGAGAAAGTAAAGGAAAAGGCAGGACAACATCACGTGAGATTGAGAAGATTGGAAAATTGTTTTCTGTGAACTGATTCTGTCCTTGTGTCAGGATGTGTTAACAGATACAAAAGTATAATTACAGCAGTAAGAATCTTTTGATTAAGGGAGTTACATCAATTAAATTGAGGATAAAAAACTTCTGTTTTTGCTCTACAAGGTATGGTGCACTGAGACATTTGAAAAAAATAGGAACAGAAAATGGGCCATGACTAGTTTCTAGGCCCTACAATTTGGTCTAATCTCTGGCCTTGTTTTAACATGAATGTATTGGATCTACTGGGTTTCGGTCCTTTTTTGAGCTTCACATGGATAACTCCGGTTTTTGGGCATTTTTTTTGAGCAGTAACAGAGAAACATTCATTAAAACAAAAACAAGTTACAAGTACAAAGAGAAGGGTCTAAAAGGATTAGACCACAAAACAAGAAAAAACATCAAGAAAATGAAAAAAACAAAACAAATGTACAAAGACTACAAGAAGTTTCACAAGAAAAAAAAGCCTGAGAAGTGATTGCCATCTCCCAACTTGGCAAAGCAGTTTGCCACTCCATTAGTTGAGTAACCGATTTTAGCAAAAGATACATCCATCCCTGCCGCCAATTCTCTAACCTCCCTTACCAAATTGACCATTCTCCATGGAGGATGCCTCAAATCCTTTGCCCACTTGAAAGCATTTGCCTTATCCCCTTCAATAACCTGTTTACCTTGCCCATGATCTTTCCAAATGGCTAAGCTCTCCTAATACTAAGGATTTCTGCCTCATTTGAATCCTTGGTTCCCACCAACTCGTTAAACATGATAGATGTTTCACCCTTGTGATTCCTAAGCACACCTCCTATCCCAATTGGCCTCAGTTTTTGGCATTTAGAGACCACAAAATGTAGCCCTTGTCCGATATTTTATCAAGTTGAAAGTGAAAATGAAAGGCAAAATGGTGGAAGAAAGAAATCTGCATATGAAGGAGATTTCCTCCTGCAGAAGCAAAAACTTCCTTTCTTCAAATTCTTCAAGGCAATATTCTTTCTTTCTTTCCTTCCAAACTTGCTTAATCTTGGGTAGGGACCGACATTCCTTGCTGTGGTCTTTGGACACCCATATAAACCTCTTTGATCACTCCCCAAATGATAAAAGTGAGATCCAAGAAGATACTTATTGTGTTTTATTAACCAGGGTCACATCAAACAAATATGCCCTTCCCAATTTCCACGAAACATCCAACTTACCTTTTAAAAAAAAGAAAAAGGAAAAAACAACATCCAATTTCATGATGCCTACCAATGTGTTGATGCCTTACATGAACATGGTTGCAGATCTCCAAAATATTATATTTATATTAGATGTAGAATAGTTCTTTTAAACATGCATGTAGGGAAGCACAAGAAGCATGTGGTTTAGTTGGTTGACTACCTTCATGATTTGGTAGAAATTGTATAATGCCACATTTCACAGTTTTTCTCATTATAGCAGGAGCAGCCCACTCTACTAATTGGAATAAATGAGTCAATCAAATCACAGATGGGGTGACAATACTTTTACCTCTATGACTGAGAAAAAATTGTACCTGATATCTCCTCTATTACTGCTCAATAGAGTTGATATTTGTGGTTGATCGGCAATCCACTGTCATTTAATGATAGCAGACGTTTGTTGAAGGATATGTATAAAAGAAACTCCATGTTAAGTCATGAACTGAGTACTTCAATGTGCCAAACATAACCCACTATCAATGGTTTGACCTCATGTTTGTAGTGTTGTTAGTTGGATCAACACTAAGGTTTGCACAATCAAAGAAGAAGAGCACGTCTGATTCTCTTTCCAATATTCCCAAAATTGTTTAGAAATCTGAAAAACTAACAATGATTCAACTAACACAAAAACTAAGGAAGTCATTATCTGCAAACCACCTTTTCTCAAAATGGGAAGAAATCCTGTTCTTTTTTTTTCCCCCTCAAAAACCAAGGATGAAGGTACTATTGTACCTAGGAAAGGAGAGGGAACTTCTGTCATTTCAAAGAAGGGGTGCTGAGTGCGTCCCATTCTGTAAATGGAGGTGGTGGTCAATCAATACATAATTTATGGAATAAAGGAATTGGTTTGATGTTACTTGATGGGGCAGCAATTCGTCCTTGTCCATGCTTTAGGCCCATGTCCAATCTCTCGGCTCCACTGTCTGAGCTTGATCCTCTGCATTTCTGGGCTCATTTCTGTTCTAGTTTTGTTCATTAAGGTTGGATGTTATGGACCTATGTTCTTTTCTGTGTTTCACTTAAATAGCCCTGCATCATGATGTCAAGATTGTATGGGTATTCAAATATGTGCTAGTGATTGGTGTTTTATCCCTACATTCATGTTCTCATGGGTTCTCTATGCATATTTGTGATTTTGTTCTTGTGGATGCACAGATTTGTGACTTCAGGAGCAGCATGGCTTAATGGTGCTTTCAACAAAGTGGCAAAGGCTGGGCATGTTGCAGGTGCCAAAACAAGAGAAAAGTTCCAATTGGCTGTGACCAACTTGACTGCACAGGTGAGCTTTACACTCACTCTTATAAGGAATATATTTCCAGTGCCGATTGGAAGACACATTCTTAGGGAGTCTGAAACGCATGAAATGGTGCATTGCCTCTGGGAAATGATTAAAATGTCATCTTTTTCCTTTTTGTATACACAAAGAATTTATGGATCTTGATTTGGTAGAACTATATGATTGTTACCCACGAAAGATAAGTGATATCTAAGGTTTTGTCTATCATGCACAAAAGCAAGGTCGAGGACATGAGGCTGAATGGTGCTTGTTTAAATTTTTCTCAATATTAATGTTTCCGTGATGTTTGTGGGGAAATCATCATCATCATTGAAGTTTGTGTCCCACTTATATAGGGTTGGCTTTTCAAGTTCTACTTCTTCACTCAACAGTATTGAGATCGTGCTCTCTGTCACTGACATTCTTTAAAATTTGACCTTTAAAAAGAATGGAGCACTGAAAAGTCACTTGGTATTGACTTGTCTCCAGAGATAAAATTAACTCTCAGCAAACAATGCATCTTCATTGAATCGAATGACAAATGATAAGATGCATCATCACTGAGTTGACCCTTTTGTGGAGTGGTTGTAGTTGTTGATGTTTGGTGTCTTGAGGTTGTGGTGGTGTTCTGCTTTTCTTGGGTGTTTGGGGCTTAGGTTTTTTTTTTTTTTTTTTGCTATTTTGGTTAATTTTCCGATATAATTCTCTTATATGGAGCTGTTGGATGTAAGATTTTTTTATTAATGCATTATTTTCGTCTTTGTTAATAAAAACATCATCTACTTCTTTCAGTAATTTTTTAGGACCTCATCCTACTATTTACTAGCCATTTTATGTTTTCAAGCCAAAATACCATATTAAGAGCTCCAATTCCACCTCTCTCTCTCTCTCTCTCTCTCTCTCTCACACACACACACACACACACACACACACACACACACACACACAGACACACACACACACACACACACACACACACAAAGAAAACCTCTAATCTCAGTGACATTTAACTCCAATGTGTATCATCTGGTTAAGAGTTATATGATTCCTCCAATGAATACCATGACGCCTGTATAAACTTGTCAAATGGAATAAACTGTATCTGCAGTCCATAAATGATTGATCTTTTGCTTGCATGGAATCCAATATTGAATTTCAACTTCTAGATTGGTCTACCAAATAACTTATTTTAGACATTTTTTTTTGTTCCTTCCTACATCTCTTGGTTGTGAATCATCCGTGACTACAAGCTCCTTCACTTGAAGCTTCCTAGAGTGAGAAGAGTCCATATTTTTTCTTCTTGAGTAGGGATGGGAATTTGTCCCCAAAAGACCGACGAACCCAGCCTGAGAAAAGGTGGGCTTAAGCAAAAAATTTCAGCCCGATTTTTAATAGGGCTGAGCTTGGACAAAAAAATAAAGCCCGATTCTTATTGGGGCCCGTGTTTATGCATGTCCTGTCCCGAAAGCCGAGACCGACCTGATTATGTAGGCATAAAAAACTATATATGAGGTTGCAAATCACATTTGGTCCATTTCTTTCATTTTTTTTTAAATTTTTTTTTTTTTTGAGAGCTATGAAAATCTAATTGGTTAGATTGAAAGCTCACTGAAAAAATTCAGTAGGTGTTTGATTTGGCAACTAAAATCACGTGGCTTCAATTTGAGTTATGGGATGAAATTCGTTATACATGTAAGATATTTAGATATCTTTCAAAGTTCAAACAATCCAGCTGGATTTTCACTATTCTACCAAAAATATAAAAATGGAAAAAAATTATACATGATTTGAATTTATTATCTAATATATACTTTACTTAATAGTTATAATTCAATAGCTAGATAATAGTTAAAACTCACACTTCATAGAAAACACAATTTAACTAGTGTGTATTAGCCAAATATTTCATACAAAAATACTTTCTTTCAGGTTCATATCGGTCTTGGGCTTTAATCGAGCTCATGCTCAAGCTTGGCTGAACTTAAGCCCGGCTCGAGCGTGGTCTGTTCCCATCCTATTCTTGATCATGTCTTTCAACAAATTTGCTAAAGAAGAAACTATTTTATTGGGATTTATAATCATTAGTTCATTATATTTGTGCTCTTATCATCTTTCTAAATCCATGTAGTTTTCACACATCTGATTTATGTCTTAATCAGGGTTGTTTTTGTTTGGGATGAATGTTTTTTAAGCATTTTCCCTTATCTTTCCTTATTGTTGGTCATTGCTGTTGCCTATTTTTAAGGTCAACCCATGGTAATATTTTAAAAATTGATATTCTCACATCATTCTTTTTAGTTCAACCAATAAAATGTCACTTTAGGTTTTCTATGGTTTGCAATGCTCTTGTTAGACGTAGTGATGGGAATTTGGCCTGAAAGCACGAAGAACCTGGCTTGAGAAAAGGTGGGCTTCAGCATAAATTGAGCTTGGACAAAAAAATGTAACCTGATTTTTATTTAGGCTGGGCTTGGGCACTTATATGTGTGCCAGGGCCCAATTTGACTCCAAATAGAAAAAATGGTACTTGATTTGACCTCATTATCTATTATACAATTTACCAATGTTTATTCTAATAATTTAAGAATTAAATAATAATTAAAAACCTATACTTCGTAGAAAACACAATTTACTTAGTGTTTATTCTTTTAGTGTAAACAATTTATACAAAAGTACTTGTTTTTGCGCTCATATTTCGGCTTGGGTTTTCAATCAGGTTCATCAAGGGCTTGGCAGAGCTTTAGTTCTGCCCGAGTCCAACCTGTTCCTATTGCTAGTTAGAAGGTTTCCCTCCTTTCCCACCTCTCACCCCACCCCCCTCCTCCTCCTAATCTATTGGAAAAGGAAAATGGAAGAAACTTTTTCTTAACTACTTAGACATGTAAGGTGGATAGTTTTTATTTTTTGTGCATGTTTTGGTTGGGAGGAGGGATGGCTGATGATTCAGTTTATTTGTCCTTGTTGGTAGATACTAAAAAATGCCACTATTCGTGTATAGTCTGTAAACCCTTTGTTTCTGTACTTGTAAATTTTGTACCTTCTATTCTTGTAGAATTTATTTTTTATATAAAAATTTAGATGTAAAGAGAAAAAATTCATTCTTACCCCTAGAAGAGCTGTAACTTCAGCAATAATACGAAAGAGAAAAGCAAAATTCATTTGTACCTGTGGTTCTCTACGTTATATGTATTTTAATAGAATTGCTAAGTTTTATAGCTTTTGCACCCAAGAGTAAAAATATTGGTACTGTGCCCTATATCGCCCAGTGCAAGACCTAATATGATATGGCTGTATTGCCGATAGGTATTTAAGTATTGATCATGCTGACAATCTTTTTTTTTTTTTTTCTTTTCCCAAAAATATCTAAATATTGAAAGCTCTAAAGTTGCAGTTCTTTTAGGTTATTGGACCCTTTTATTGAAAAGTGGAGATAATGATTATAAAATATTTTGTATAAAGAATACAGAAGATTTGGGATAAATGCAGGTTCCATGTAGTTCTACTGATTCAAATGTATAGGCAAATACATGTTACAAACCTTGAGTATGTGAACAATATCAAAAGATTGCATTCTTAACTTTGTCAGATAAACCATTAAAAGAATGTATTAATAAATTTTTGGGTTTCCTTTTTTTTTTTTGTCTTTTTTGTTTGGAGGTTGGTTGTCTATACTCATACCTGTACTGATTGTATACAAGTTGAATCTCATATATTTGCATGACATAGTGGAGAAGTTTTATGTGTTTCTTCTCGAATTGCTAGTTGCGGTGATTCAAATTTGGTCTAAGCTGTTTTCATGGTGGTTCTAGCAAGCTCTTGGCTTCCTCTTTTCTTCTTCTGATCTACATTGTTTAACAAGTTGCTTTTTCATAAAACAGTAGTGTCTTGTTGACATTGAATCTAAAGACCCTGTTCCAATTTTCTTGAAAACAGGATCCAACTGTAACTGCATAAGCTTTTTTATTGGGTATGTTGCAAGATGTGTTGACTGCTATAGATGAAGGAATGCGGCAACTGTCTCCATATATGTCATTGTTGATGGCTCAAAACCTGACCACCGTGGCTGAGTTCAAACATGTGATATTTCTTTTATTCCATATTGTTTTTTGGATGGGCTGAGTGTACTTATTGTGAAAGTATCTTCTCCTACATTGTCATGTTACTGGATATTGTTTTTGTTTCCTTTTTAGGGGCATTTATTATTAGTGTAGACAGGCTGTGTTTTTCATCTTGTATAATTTGTTGCATATTCTTGACATTTCTTAATTCAAATTCGATTACTGTGATCACTGTCTGTCTAATATACGGATAGATACCACTTGGTGTATTTTCTCCTGCTTTTATTTGACTTGTGTTGATTGGTAGCAGAAGGTTTTTGATGAAAGACAGACTAAAGAGGGTTCACAGTTGAATTGTTGGAGAGCTCTAAACCCTGTTATTCTCCCTTCAGCAAAATATTATTAGTTAAATGATGAGATGGGGATACAAAATATTCCGGTATTGAAGATCAAAAACATTAAATTTTATCTCGAGGATCCAAAAAGGATAGTTCTTAAAGTCATTCTGCCGAGCAGTCGTCGGTTTCATTTTCAACCTTTTATTTTAGTGCAGCATTCAAAGGTGAAAACTGATAATCTTTCACTTCTCTGCAGAAAAATAAGCAGGCTATGTTTGAAATCCAGGTCGCTGATCTATTGGGGTTTGGGACCCATGTTTGGAGAGGTTCGTTTACCACGTATCTGTGCAAATTTAACCCAAATGGTCAGAGTTGCCGGAGGGGACCAATGTTATTGGTTTTTGGTTGTCCATTTTTACCATATGAAACGTTGGTGCAATTATTCATTGCAGAAAGAAAACAATGTTGGCTTTTGAAATCGGATCCGTACCATTGATCTTGACTGCCGGAAGTGGCCGGCCTAGAATGATGGCTTTGGCCTCACCTCCTGTTTGTCAGGATGCAATCAACTGCAGTCTTGGTCACACTCAATGCAGTGGAAACATTCATCCTTGCACGAGGGAAGTGAAAGGAGGAAGGTTTCATCCCCTTTCCATCCTTCCATGTTTTTTTATAAACCAACGTTTTCAGATGTCTCACCTGATTAATCCTTGGGGCATGTGTAAATCTCCCAACCCACACGCACTGAAAAAGTTCAATGGGAAGTGACTCTTTGGAGCTGAGCGTGAATTGAACATAAGAACTCCGTTTCCTGAGACAGGTTCTTGGCCGTCATTCCATAATTTTGAATATCCTTTGCCGGGATGGGGCCCTTAAGTTCTACTTGTCCACCCATCCTATTTAGCGCTAAATTTTCCATCATCTCAAGCATGTTGCTGCTTCCAGTTCATTTCGAGTTTTAATTCCCATTACCTCCTTGTTCTTCTACCACGTTGCGAGTCATGTAACTAGAAAGCCCATAATTTTTTTTAATGGACTGATGCCTCTGGTCTTTAATGTACATGTTAGCATTCCTTTGTTCTCTTATGTTAAAATCGTTTGTCCATTGCCCTATCATTCAAAAATACATATTAAATATTTCAATGCAAATCCATCAAAAGTTGAGAATCAGTGGTTGAACTCATTCTGTTATGTGGTTAGTCCAAATTGAAACAGGTAACATGTTATTTAGAGTTGAGATGCACCACACGTTCCATGATGTATTGATGTGTTTTGTTACATGGGATGGCAATGGAGGTGAGCCAAGCCTGAACCTGATTTAGAGTACGAAAGCCCAAGCCTGAGAATCCTGAAGAGCCCGACAAAAGGCCCGTGTCAAGTATGATATTAAGCATGTTTAGTATGGCTAACATGAATATCAAAGTACCTGGTCCACTTTTCTTTTATTTTTCAATTTTTATTGATCTTGTTAAGAAATCAGCAATAGAGATAGAAACTAGACTTGATGAAATACAAGTGCTTAAAATTCAATTTTGTAAGCTACTTAATTTTACTGGTTATGATCATCAAGCATCCTTAAAAAAAAATACTTTTAGTCTCCATAGTCAGTTTTTTTGTCTGAAATAGAAAAATATACATGAAAAATTTGGACTGAGTATTGGGCTTTGGGCCTAAGCATTGATCTGCCCAAGCCTGGTCCAATTTTAAATAGACTTTCCTTTTAGGCCCAAACTTGAGCTCCATTAGCAATCGAGCTATAAATTTATGTTCAAGTCTTATTTTTCTTCTACTTGATTTTTTTGAATTTTAGGATTTTGGGTCAAATTGCCATCCTTATTCTTGTCGCCGCAAATAACATGAATGGAAAGTAAGCTAACCTGCATCAAAATGGGTGCAGTTCAACTGGTAATCTCCGGCCTCAAGAAGCGAGAGGTATAAAATATGATTTTTTTTTTTACATATTTTCTAATCCCCTCTTACTTTGAGAGAAAGTAGTGAGGGTTTCCTCCTTGCTGAGTCATACCCCTGATGAATACAAGCCAAGAGTAAAAAAATTCAATGCCAATTTTCACCCTACTCCTAAGGTTATTAATCTCAAAATCAAATGGAGTTTCTTTTAAAGAAGATTGACTACATTGTTTTTTGCATACAATGAATGAATGATGAATTCCACGAGTGAGGGTTTTAAATGGGAAAAGTTTGTGGGTGGAGAAGAGCTTAGTTTTTTGAGAATTTTGGATTAAGTGGGAGGAGGGCGCTAGAGGAATGAATGGGAGTGGGAGAAGCACCATATATTTTAGTAGAAAGCTGATGAACTAATGTTTGATTCACATTTTGTGAAAGTTTTATGGGTTATGAAAGTAGAAACTCTCTTACACGCTGGAGGTAATTTTTGAAAATTGATAAGAACACCGGTATTTTGTTTTGACTGTTGGAAATGGTGATATGTACAAAAAGACAGAATGTCTCCTTTTTCTTAAAAAGATTGCCTTAATCACTAATGGTGTTAGGAGTATTTCTTGATGTATCAAATTCCGATGCTACTTTTTTTTTTAAGACCAAGGAAACATACGCCTCACCCTCTTAAAACCCTAGAGGAGACACCTCACACCCATATAGAGTGCCTCCAGTTAACGCCATCCGGGATTGAACCTGTTACCTCTTATTAAAAGTAGTGGAGGCAACCACTTCGGATACCCAGTGTTGGGTGTATCAATTCCGATGCTAATTTTAAGAATAATAAAAAAGGGTATACACATAGATTGTTGATGTTCAAAAAGTATTTTTGTTTTTTTGAAGGATGGGTAAGATTCATTCAAAAGAGGAATTTTTTTTCTGAAGATTATACAAAATTGGGCTCACTTCGCAAACATAGCAATAGAGAAAGAAGAGCCCACAGCCTGGGCTAGGCACCAAAAACAAAAGGAGCGGGAGACTAAAAGAAATGAACTATGAGTCAGTAAAGACACCCGACCCACCAAAAGACAGAAAGGGGGAAGGGGTGGATGGGTAGCTAAGATTGTTAGCCTAAGAACTTAAGACTCAAAAAACAAGAGTCATTAATCTTAGCAATGTACAAATGTGTGTCGTTCAAGCGATTGAGAAGGTCAGCGACAACGCCAGTATGGGTCTTGAGACACCAATGACAAGATGATTTATTTTTAATTTAACATCATTCACTGTCATCATAACTCAAAATTCCATCTATCAAAGAACAACTTTAAAATTAAAACATTGAATATGGGAGAAGAGTAAAAAAAAAAAGAACCAAAATAAATCAAATGAGTTTATAAAAAGATTTGCACAAAACAAATAGCAATTCACTAAAATATTTTAGACCATTATAATTTCTAGTGAGTGGAGGACAGCAGCCCATACAGAAAATGCGACAAACAGATAAAAAGAATTGAGTCTCGACGAGAAATTCATACCCAACCACTCCACTTTCCACATTCAAACAAGCCTAAGATACAAAATAAGTTTCCCTACATGGGAAATAAAGAGGGTCACATGGTCATGTTCATGTTACAATGTCACATGGTCATGGTGAAAGATGATGAATCATGTCACATCTCTTGAATAGAATATTTAGAAAAACTCTTATATTGACATATGGTATATTGGGGTGTAAGAGATTTTCTTGTATACATTTGGTGAATGAAGGGTGAATCCAATCTTTTATATTTTTACCTGCTTTTAAATTATTGAGAATATCTTTTGAAATATTCATCCAACTCACTTTTACAATTCAATTTAATATGTAAATGGTTAATATTTTAAAGTTTAAAATCAAGAGTTACGATGATCAGATAGAAATCTAATTATGAAGATAAAATATAAAGCGATTTCAACATTCTTCATATAGCTACCTCCAAATGGCAGGGCATACTTTTTGAAACAACTTATTAGAAAAAATGAGTCTAGTACTTTTGACAAAAAAAACTTCATTAACTATTGAGATATTCACATAGTTAAGTGTGATGTAAAGAGAACTATGTAGTAAGTTTTGTATTAAGTTTCACCTCTAGTTGATCATTCTATCATTTGGTTTTAATTTTAAAAACCAATGGCCTATACTCATCGAAATTTAAATGTCAAGATTATATGACTAGAATCAATCAATAGTGAATTATTATACACTTCCTATCTATGAAATTTAACACAATTATGTGAAACTAATGATCCATTTCATGACATATCTCGTTAGAGTATCTCACTAGCCTAACTCATTTAAGAACATGTAAAAAGGATTTATTAGAAGATATAATGAAAATGTGTTGATGGAAAAGATTGAAAAATAAATGTATATATATTTTAGTAAGTAGAACACTTTATTTCCTTTTCTTTTTTCTAATAAATAAATCATCATCATTATTATAGTCAAAATCTTAAGATTGACTTTTTGAGTTCTTTTTCTATATTTGAACTAATCATAAACCCAAGTGTGCCTCTTGGGCTTCTGTCCTTTTGGAATTCAAGAATTTATCGATAAATGACATCGTGCGAGCTTGAAACAATTGTATTGACATAGCATAAGTTTTTTAGTGTTTTATCCTGTGGTGGGATTGCTTGTAGGTGTTTTGGGTCGTGTGCAGTGTGTATTTATTTTTTATTCTTTATCTGTACTCTATTGCCTTCTTTTTCTATTAATATATTAATCATTAAAAAAACATAAATCATAAACCATATATATTCAATCACACTATCTGTCATGTCTCTTTTTATCTCCTCTCTACTTTTTTTATTAAATAAATGATAAAAAATACTTTCAATGCATCTTTTCTACAGTAAGCGATTAAACTTTTACAGTAGAAAGTCAAGTAATTTAGACAAAATCTCTATTCAACTATTTAAAATTTAAAAAAAAATGTGGTACTAAACTTTCTTTTGAAATAAAGTGTTGGAATTTGAGACTATCGAAGTAAACTAATTCAACTCAACCCAATCCAACCCAACCTAACTCGATCCAACCATTCAAGCTTTTTGTGGAACCCACTTTACATCAATCATGCATGTTTCCAACACAGAGAAAAGACAAGGAGGGGTGGGATGGTGAAACCTCCCACTAGTTGCAAAGCATATGGACATATAGGTTCTTCCAATCCTTACCAAAAAGGAAGGCTGGTGAAATGATTGGTCTAACACTCAAGAATCAAGTAAGCGTGTCGGCAATTCTCATTTCTATTTTCAACTTGGCTTTTAGTTTGGGATGGAAAAAGAAGATTGGGAGATGAGATGAAGAAGAAAGAAGAAGGCAAAAGGCTGAAATCATCTTTGATTCGATAAAATGTTGCAAGGTTGCAATCATTTATTATGGAAGCAGCTGATGTTCTCAAGTCTCACATGAGCAAGAAGAGCAATTGTTTATGTGAAATGATGATCTTTTATTATAATTATGCAAATTTAAACATGGGTTCATTCAAATCATGTTGTTAAAGATTGTAAAATTTAATGTTTAAAACATAATTTAAGTTTTTGAAATTTGAAGAGTTTAAAAAATGTGATTTGATTAATTCACTTAAGGTGATTTTATTATGAATCATATATTTAAAGAAAGACATTTTCTACGTACCCATCACTACTCTATTCGATGGATCTCATCTCCGGGCGTGTAGGATAATATGCTGGACACCAGTGTACCTGTGCTATCATACAATGAATTGGTGTAAGTTTTGTGTAATTTAGTCTGGAACATATGAAAATTATTTGATGATTTTAATTGATAATTTTTTTTTCTTTGGTAGTCTTTATATGAACAAGTGATATGGAGTAGTTTGAGAAAGATTTATTTTGTGATAAATATTGGGTGGCCATTCTAACATGGAAATACTCTTTTAGTAGACACGAGTTTTTCAGATTTTCCACTTTGTCCTCATCACAGAAATCGGCTCACTTTTTCAGTAAATCGATTTATTGTAAAATGATCCGTCGATACACCGATTTGGACTCTTAAGAAATTTGTGCACCGATTTCCAATTAATCGGTGGTGCACCGATAAGTGAACTAATTTCTACGGATAGATGAAGGACAAAATGAAAAATTTACTAAAATCCTTACTTCTAAAAAATAACCCGTGTTAGACACCCTATTAACTTAAAATTCTCCCATTAAAGCTATCCCAGAAGAAACTGTAGTGTTGTCCTCACTGTTTTTTTCATTTTTTATTATTTGTATTTGGTTTGGTCGGCCCGAGCCTGAAAATATTCGAG
Organism: Chimonanthus praecox; assembly: GCA_022113865.1. NCBI lineage: Eukaryota > Viridiplantae > Streptophyta > Magnoliopsida > Laurales > Calycanthaceae > Chimonanthus > Chimonanthus praecox. The sequence continues at coordinate 11,019,477 of CM039086.1, read as the reverse complement.
CCCCCATCTCTCTCTCTACCGATGATGCTGATATCATGCTTTGATTTGGGTGGTGTTTTTTTTTTTCTTCTGTCCACACGAATTCTCCTTGTTGTTAGGTAATTTACCTCAACTTTACCATATTAAATTCCAGAAGAGGAGGCACATGTTTACTTCCATACTCTAAGTTTTCCTCGTTATTTTCAGTGCTCTTTCGTCAGATTTAGCCTGCAAAAGCTTAATCCTCTCACTCCCAACAAAAAGCCTTAGAACAAGACAACATCAACCCCAAAACCCATCAGCTTTTCTATATTTTATGATCAGATGACCTGTCAATCATCTGCTTTTTACATTATTATTGCTTCCCCTCTAATCATACCTCAACAAGCCCACTTCACACTACATTAGGGTGAGCACTTGACACCTTCTTCTTCCCTTATTATCCAATCGAGATCAAGATCGAGAGAGAGTTGACACTACATGAGATTGGACCTGGACACTTCTTGTCTTCATTGTTGAATCATGAGAGAAAAAGATGAAGAGGGAAAATGGTGTTTGGAATGAAGTTTGATCCAAGATCCTCCTTGCATGTATCATTCTCGTTTATTTTTCCCACCAGTGTTTTACCACTTCCATGGGCAGATCTCGGACCAGGCTTCATTCCCTACACCAGTCTTTCCAGTAGAAGAAAATCTAATCAGTCACTGTTCATGGTAAGTGTTTTTACTTTACCAAAACTCCATGGCAAAATCTAGCAGCATCCCCCTTCTCTTTATCATGTTTTCTCTTTCATTTTCTTCTGCCATGGTTATCTATCATTCTTCTGATTTAGTGATTATCATCTAAACTTGGTTTGTTGGTGATGATCTCTTACAGTAGCTTAGGAAGTACAACTATATCTTTCTGTTAGGACTAGGCTTCCCGCCTAAAAGATTAGCCTGATCGGGCAGAGTGACTCAGTTCCATATAAGTTCTTAGTTCCTCCCTCACAATCGATGCGGGATTTTCGTTTACACCCCAACAATCTCCCTACGAACTGGGCTCTCCGACGGATAGAACGCCGCCAACCATCCCATTCGGTTAGGGAATCCTTAAGTTCCACATGATGTAGCTTGGGAACCTGTCTCTGCTATCACTGTTAGAACTGGGCTAACAGCCCAAAAGACTACCTGATCGGTGGAGTGACTCAGTCTCATATAAGTCCTTAGTTTCCCCTCTTATAACCGATACGTGGCTTTCTTTCGCACCCCAACAGTGATATATTACAATTACCTTAGGAAGTACAACTTAATCTTTCTAGAGCGTTTTGTTCACCAAGTAGATGATGAAGCAGTAGCTTAAAAATTGTATAGATCTTCCACATCAAACCAAGTGTTTATCTGATTTTGAGTCTTTTAATCCTATCTCAGTACAACATGAAAATCATTTGGCACCCTATTAATATATTTGTCAGTCTATCTTTAGCATGTCAATCTATATATATATATATATTCAAGGTTTTAATGGCTGTGAACTAGGGCTTTGATGTCACTCTTGCATGCCCTTGGACAAGTTGTATTGCTTTGGGTCCTTTTGCCCTAAGAAATATCATCTCTCTTAGAATTCTTTGAAGTTTGTACAAGGCCCTAAAAGATTTTATAGGGAAATTAGGGTTTGGTAGAAGATCTTAAGAAGCTACATTTATGAAATTTAATCTGTCACCCGAGCTTCTCTGAACCAATGAATAGGTACAGTACAGGACTCCACCCACCTCCAATGGACGGTGGGGATATCTTTGAATTCATGATGTTCTTCTGCATAACCCATTATCTTAATGTCATTTGTTCTCTCTCAAATGGGACTTGCTTCTTTTGCCACGTGGCATTAAATGTGGAACTGTGGAATAGAGTTAAAAAATTACTACAGCTACAGCCTTCAAGATGTGTCTCTGGTCTGTGAATTTTCATCTAAAAATTCTATTTTCTTTAGAAATTGAGAACAAGATAATCCTACACTAATCACCCAAATGTTTTCTTTGATTTCTTCTTCTTTTTCCAGTTAATTACTTGTTTACCTGCACTTGTTTGCATGACTGAATTATTGGGGGTCACAATGTGTATATGTACGAGAAAATGAATATCTTAGTGAAAGGATAATTAGGTTCTCTTCGAGAAGATTCTAGGAACATGGCATAGACAATTTATTTTGCATTTCAAATCTTCAAATTTTGCAAATTAAGCCAAAAATCCAAGTAAAATGATCATTTGGCCCTTTTTATGGATTAGGAATAAAATCTAGTGTCTAACGTTTCACATATAATGCATATAGAAATGGTGGGTGCAACTCAATAAAAATCTTTCATTCAGAAGGTATTTTTGTAATTTAAAAAATTATCAATTTTCATTATATAAAATAATGAAAATATATGATAAAATTACCCTAAAATAGATGCTTTCAACGTATAAATGTTGTTAGAATTACCCAACTTATAATTTTTTTTAAAATTTACGTGCGGAAAACTGCAGAATACCCACCGTAAAACCTCCACGGATGAGCCCACTACCCCTAGGACACACCAATGTTAGGCCACAGTGTAAACTGACGAATGTTAAAAAAACTTCAAACATGTATTTAACATGTTAAGCTTGTCTAAATAAGCTTTATATAATGTTCAGCATATGGATGATTTTATCCTTCATTTTGCAGATTGACAATGTTGATATGATAGATCCACAATGGATAATCCATCAAGAGAGAGACCTCTCAGATAAAACAATCCTAACCATTCAATTTTAGACTGAAAACATGCAGGAATTGCAGAAATAATCCACATTAAACCGAAAAAGGAAGACTGCATAGACCAGACTAGGATCTTACAACATGAGAGTTCTTTCTATAAATCAGGTGATCAGTTTAGATAATTAAATCATGGGCCCCAATTACAAATTAAAAACTTAAACTGCTGATATTTAGCACTGATCATCGTTCATTATGTCATGTTTAAATCAATTTAATGTTGTACAATAATGTATGTTATCTTTTATGACTCATGTGGCGCTCATTGGAACCAAAACACCAAACCCAATGCCCTTATGTGTCTTAATCTTTTTATTGTTTATTTGTTTTACTTTTCTAATCCTTCACTAATGATATTTTAATGTTGAAGCCCATAATCTTTAGACTGTTTGGACAGATGAAAGTAAGATTCTGAGAACAGGGATTCATGGAATTCATCTCTTAAATAGCAGCTCCACCTTTCTTAAATAGGTTAAGTAGTTGATGAATGACAGGGAATTAGATTCTTCGTTTACAAGGAATAGCTGGTGGAGAGGCTTAAATTTGTATGGAAAAAAAAAATATTTTTTTCTTATAATCAAGGTGTCCCTTGGGGCGTGTGCAAGTCTCCTACCTATACATCAGTTAAAACTATGGAAAATGGTTCGCAAGATGGAATTCGAATTTAAGACTTTCACTTCCTGAGGTAGATTTCTGAACAACACACTAATCCCTCGATGTTTTATTAAAATGACTTTAAGACCTTACAACCATTAATATTGATTTTCCTGCAAATGCTTGTAAAGTATTTAGCAAATGTTCTCATCACCATAAATAGTGAATGAGGTTAGTCATTTTCCAAGGCCAAACACCAAGCAAATTTTCTCATGTATGTAATAAAGTTGTATTTGGGCAAATTCTCATTGGGAATCTTTTGGATGTAATTATGGGGTACAACAAAAATGTTTTAATGTAATTCCTCCCTTTCAAAAACCCTTTGTAAAAGTCTTGTTGAAGATCATTTATTGAATGCGACGTGTCTCCACAACACATGGTGTTTGAAGAAGAATGGATGACCATTTAATTTTACACAATAAAAGGTGATGTTTTTACCAATTTGTCGATTGATGTTATGATGGTCAATGATGTTGAGATTCATCGATGACTTATCACATATTTGATCAACTGTATTTTAAAGCTTTGATTATATTGATCAGATCTTTAATAATTGTCATCGTAGCAAGTACTATGTTCCGCCTTCAAATCTTGAAAACGACAAATTAAGAAAAGGGTTATTTGGTGCTACAAACGTGAAAGCTGCTATAGAGTGGGTGATGAGAGGAGGTCAACAGGAAACATAGTAGTGGTATCTGATGTAATGAGTTATCAATAATGGAGATTGATGAGATTTATTGATATGACAGATTTTTTTAAAACTGTAGCTCTTCACGACAGAACAAGTAGAAAACAACTTCCTCTTTTTGAAGAAGTGATGGACACAGAAGAATTCTTACATGTTCTTCACCATATCGTCAGCCGGACAGCCAAGATGACTATCAACCAGGCTTGTAGTTTAAAACGTTGGCTTGACTGAGAATGATGAGTCCAAGTTGATCAACTCAGCATGACATTGAGTTAATTGAGTTTGGTCGAGTTTGTGCTTAGTCTATTTCATTTTCAGAGCCCATGTCACTGAGCGATCGTAAGGGCATGTTTCCATATGAAAAAATGGAAGGTAAAATTTATAGGAAAAAAGTTTCTAAACATTTTCTTATGAAATTGAAATTTTTATGTTTGTTTGCAATGTGAAAAAGTCATGATAAATTTTAAATAAATAAATTATATATTCTATTATATTTTATTATAAAACTGATGTAAGTGGGTCCTCATAAGCACTCATAAAAGTGTGGGCTCACATAGTCGGGTTTTAGTTTGGTCAAGTGGTTTTGAATAATAAAAGACTTTTGTTTGGCCCAATTCAACGTTTTAATTACTAAAATGACTAGATCAAACTCGGTCCATATTTTATTTTATTCAACCCAATCCAATCCGAATCTCTATAAAAAATTGAAAAAAAATAAAAAAAATGAAGAGGAAAAAGTTATTTTTAATAGAAAACAAAAGACAAGAGAACTTTCTTTCACGTAGGGTTGTTGGACTATAGAAAATTGAAGTAATAGACTAAATTTTTTTAACTTGGAGGAACACTCGAGCTAAAATTAATAAGTAGAAAAACAAATTAGTTAAATATTGTTTTTAGTCTGGAACAATTGTTTGATATATATCACTGTCAGCTCTACTTTTGTTTTGGCTCATTTCTTGGTAAATAAGACTTTAATTTGGCCCAAAAGCTGAAGAAAATATGAATGGTTAAAGTTTGGATGGGGACACTTATGCTACGCTAGATGAGTTAATTATTTTTAAAATATTTATAAATAGACAAATTAGGAAAAATTTAAAAATAGTGGCCCTAAATGATAAAATGAGAGAAATTTGTCTAAGGTGGCTTGATCATATAAACAGAAGATTAGAGATCAGCTCCAATACTTTGAATTGAGAGTTTATAAATTACAAACATAAGGAGAAAATGTAGATAACTCAAAATATGGATGGAAGGGATAAAGAAGGATATGATAAATTATATAGTGATTGACTATTATCACTATATGATTTTGATAGGATCAATTGGAAAAAATTCTAAAAAATAAAACCCTAAACAATAGTGTGCAATAGAGAATTTGAAAAATTAGATCCTAAAGCAATTGTGATTAGTGGGTCAATAAAGCATTCAAGTAGTGTGCAATCTAAGCAATTGTGGCTCCCACATGCCAACGCGTGGGCCACTTAGAACTCACATGATGATGATGATGTCACAACCCTTTTTAGATAAAGTGATCTGGTGACAGACAAAGGTTTAAAACTCACTCAGATACTATCCATTTTCTCAATTCTAAATGGGTCTAAGATGTTGAACTCTCTTTAGACGTGGAATGTGAGACTACAGGCACTAGTAAGAGATATAAAGGAGATTTGGAATCTTCAGAGAGAGAAAAGATTATGAAGCAAACAAGAAAAAAAAGCTGCTGGCATATGTAGTGAAGAACTTTAGCTACCTTTTATCACAACCAAGACACACTGAAATGCAGAAATGTTCCCTTTACATCTTCATAGCTCTTTAAATGCCTTACAATGCATAGCATTAGACTCCCAAACTCTTAAAACACTGCTACTACTCATTTCCTGTCTAATTAAGAGCAATATGACAAGCTTAACAGAGCAATATGGCCGGAAAACTGCTGTCCTAGATCACCAGAGGTTGTGGAGGCCCAAGTATCCTTCCCAAGGACGGGCAGTGGAACCACCTCTACCACCCCCACCACCATCCAAGAAAGTATCCCAGATGCCAAAGTCATTGGAAGCCTGGTGATGCAGCTGGAACAAGAAGAGGACACAAAGCTGCTGCAGCCCCCAATATCTGATCCAGATGAAGAGTTCAAATTTACAAAAGATGGAGCTCCATAAAGATACAGATGGAGACTAAAACCATAACAATGACTCAGTTGTCTATAAATGACCATTGTCCATATATAAACTACTGTGAGTTTAAGTTGATTGGTGAAAGCCACATGGAATGATTAAAAAACAAATCCCATTAATCTGATGATTGGAATCCACTCATTTCCATAACGCAAACCATGCATCTGAAATACGATTTGGTTTTGGCAAGTAGTATTATAGATGAGTATGCAAGGGCATTGATTTGGTTTTGCCAAGTAGTATTATAGATGGTTCTCCTTAGCTTTTGAAATATTCATTTATTCTTGAAGGAATCAGCAATTCAGTCAATATATAATCAATGGAGCTTATGCCTTTTGAGGATACCTACAATGGTGATTCTGACTGCCACGGTTTCAAACTTAAGTACTTGGAAAGTGGGCTTCAACTCAGATTGCCTATTTCAAAACTTGCTCCAACTGAGATTGTCATGTCTTTTGGTCATTGAAAGGGGACTCTTTCCTATGTCTTGATCACTTTTGAGTCAATCTAATGGAGGTCTCACTAGATTAAGGAGGGTCTCATACAAACAACAAGATGATAGAGAGTACTAGTTCACTGTGAGGAGATTTCTTGAAGTTGTACACGCTTGTGAATTGGTCGTTAAATTAGCATTTGCTTCAGAAATTATTGGCAGAGGCCTTGCCTGATGCCTACCATTCTATCCAATGGCTGCAGCAGATTGAAAGTTTGCCATCAGGATGGGATTGGCCATGTAAACAGGCTGGCTAAGTTTGGGTTGGCATGTGCCTCACACTATTATAGTGGGCCAGGCTGTTTTGTCTTTGTGTGGGTTTGGGTGAATTTTCCATCCTATATATGCCAACAGTTGGGTTGAAAATAGGAAAGCCCTAATAATTAAGGGCCAGTCACATCAGGCTTTCGGCAACCCTCGATGAAATGGACCGTCGAGTATGGTCACATTTCCCATCAATTGGACCTGCTTTTCAGCCTAATAACAAACACAACTAGGAACTTGTTTAGATTAGCCAGTGCTTTGGATTAAGATTTGATCAAGTCCCCAATCTTAGCTCATTTATTCCTATCATGGGCTGGGCTGACTGAAATTTTCTTTTCCTGTTTCAGTACTGTGGTTGGATCTGAATTTCATGCTGAGTGAGAGGCATTTATAACTCTGTCACTGGTGGAACTGATGTGTATGAGCCACTACTAATGTGAAAGTACAAGACGCTTTAAAAAGTTGAGGAATCCTTGGAACATAAGAAATCTATTTGAATGGACCATGTATTCTCCTACTTTAATCACTTTCACCTTTTCTTACTGCCTAAGCTTGGGTATATAACCCTGTCAAGATAATTGAAAAGTAACAGTTAACCACATATAAAAGGCATATAGGTATATACACCAAACCCTGAATGGCAAAAGAGTGTTATGGTATTACACTCAATTACTTTCGTTTAAATGAATTTAAGAAACACTTGAAGGGTTAAAATTCCATAAAATTTCAATTCACACTTAAGATTCAGGCAACAAATCAAGGCTTAAAGGCATATTAACTCATTAACCTGAATAGACCTATTGTTTAATCATCTTCTCCAGAATTCAGGGTAAGAATTGGGGTTTCTCTTCATCAATGGTGTGGGACCTTCAGCATGAAATCTAAGAAGTGGTGGGCCCTACACGCCATTGTATTTGTATGGGCAGGTCTAATTCACATGATGGGTAATTCGATCTCTTGATCAAAAGAAAAAGCAGTGGCAGAGTCTCATCCTTTGTTATTTTGATAAAGAAGTCAGCGACAGAGACCTTGGTCGGTGTCAAAAAGGTTTATAATTCACACAGATACTGCCCATTTTCTATATTCTAAATGGGTCTGAGATGGAGACTTTCTCTTTTAGACGTGGAATATGAGACTAGAGGCACTGTAAGAGATATAAAGGTAATTGGGAATCTTCAAAGAGAGTGAGGGATTACGAAGCAAAAGAGTAAAAAAGAGCCATGGCTAAGGCTGCTTGCAGATGAAGTTAAGAACCTTTGTTTTCTTTTTATCACAGCCAAGACCCCACTAAAATGCAGAAATACACTCTTTATATCTTCTTCTTTACCTCTTTAAATCTCTTTCATTGCATAGCATTAGACTCCTATACTCTTACCAATTGCTACTACTAATTTCCTAATTTCTAATATCTAATTAAGAGTTATGTGACAATCAAATTACCACAAACTGCTACCTGCTTTGCATTCTGGCCAGAAATTTAGTCGTCATGACTACCCTCCGGAAGCTCATTGTAGAGGTTGTAGAGGCCAAAAATCTCCTACCCAAGGATGGGCACGGCACCTCGAGTCCATATGTGGTTATAGACTTTGATGGGCAACGACGGCGGACACAGACAGTACACCGGAATCTTCACCCGGAATGGAAGGAGGTGCTTGAATTCCGGGTTGATGGGTCTGCAGATGTTGCTGCAGAGACATTGGAGATTGATGTGCTCCATGATAAGCGTGTCGGACCAAGTGGGAGGAACAACTTCCTTGGCCGAGTCCGACTGAATTCCCTCCATTATGTCAGGAAAGGTGAAGAAGCGCTGATGTACTTCCCCTTGGAGAAGAAGAGCTTCTGGAGTTGGATTCGAGGTGAAATTGGTCTAAAGATCTATTATGTAGATGAGGATGTCCCACCTCCTCCTCCACCGCCTCCACTGCCGGAAGAGGCTGGAAAGTCTGAAGACACACCACCACCAGCTGCATCAGAGCCATCGCCAGAAGCAACTCCTGCACCGCCAGCAGAGCCTGCTCCAAATGCTGTAAATCCCAACACACCACCAGCCGCCCCACCCGATGTCGAATCAAACCCCCCAGAAAATCCAAGCCCGCCTGACGCTGGGACATCCAATCCAACAGAGACTGCCACCCCACCAGCTGAAGAGACTGCTGTAGAGACGGCAGAACCACCAGAGCCACCGCCACCGGCCCAAGAAAGTACTGCAGATGCTGGACAATCCCCTGAAGAAGCCAGGCCGGGGCCAGAGGCGGAACAAGAAGGCGACCCACTGCCACCGCAGCCCATACCATCTGAGACCGTTCTCAAGTGGGACCCACCTCCGGAAGAAACTGGGTATGGACCAAAGGTAAACATGCCCGGTTTCAATGCTGCGCATCGAGTTCTCCAGCGACCCGCGTCGGACATTTACGCCCGCGACCCAACGGAAGGGGGAATTCCCAGCGGCCCAAGCGAGCGTTCCTCATTCGATCTTGTGGAGAAAATGCACTATGTATTTGTTCGGATAGTAAAAGCTCGTTCTCTCCCGTCGGGCGTTAATCCATTCGTTAAGATCTCCGTCCACGGGAGCCACGTCCGTTCCAAAACTGCCCGGAAAACCACCCTCTTCGAGTGGGACCAGACCTTCGCCTTCGGCCGCGACGCACACGAGTCCACTTCCGCCCTCGAGATCTCCGTGTGGGAAGGGGACGCTCAGTCGCCGGGATACTCCACCGGCGGTGACAATTTCCTCGGTGGGGTTTGTTTTGAAGTATCAGAGATCCCCATACGGGACCCACCCGACAGCCCGCTTGCTCCACAGTGGTACAGGCTAGAGGGAGGTGGGGTCCACAATGGAGACCTCATGCTTGCCACGTGGATTGGCACCCAAGCGGACGAATCATTTGCTGACTCGTGGAAAACGGACACTAACGGCAACGCCAACTCACGATCCAAGGTCTATCTCTCTCCAAAGCTGTGGTACCTCCGCGCTACAATCTTGGAAGCCCAAGATCTATCGCCGTTGGCGCCGTTAAAGGACACGTCATTCTCCGTTAAGATCCAGCTTGGATTCCAGACGCTCAAGACCCGATCCGCCGTCAGCCGTAATGGCTCCCCCTCCTGGAATGAAGATCTCATCTTCGTCGCAGCAGAGCCTTTCAGAGACTGCCAAGTGTCCTTCTCCATAGAAAATCGCCTTGGCAAGGAGATAGCTATTCTGGGCACCGCCGGGATCCCGCTCACCTCCATCGAGAGACGTGTCGACGACCGGAAAGTGGCTTCTCGTTGGTTCGACCTCGAAAGTCCGCCCACGGCCAAGGGTGGGGACGGTGGAGGCTATGGTGGCCGCTTGCACGTGCGGGTCTGCTTCGACGGTGGATATCATGTGAGCGACGAGCCCGCTCACGCAACAAGCGACTATCGGCCAACCGCTCGTCAGCTATGGCGGCCGCCAGTCGGGATGGTCGAGCTCGGTATTGTTGGGTGTCGGAACCTCCTTCCGGCCAAGGCCGTCGCCGGGAAGGGTACGGCCGACGCCTACGCCGTCGCTAAGTACGGTGAGAAGTGGGTCCGAACCCGAATTGTTGCGGACTGCCTAGATCCGAAATGGAACGAACAATACACGTGGCAGGTATACGATCCATGTACAGTTTTGACAGTTGGGATCTTCGACAGCGCTGACGAATCAAAGGACGCGACGCGTCCGCAGCAGGACTCACGTTTTGGCAATGTACGAATACGCATCTCTACACTTGAGAGCGGTAAGGTGTATAAAAATACGTATCCGTTGCTTTTGATGCTGCCCACAGGAGTGAAGAAGATGGGCGAGGTGGAGCTTGCCGTACGACTCGTACGTGCAACATCAAAATTTGATATGTTACACGTGTATTCGCAGCCGATGCTGCCACGTATGCACCACCTGAAGCCCATTGGGGTCGCCCAACAAGAGGCCCTGAGGCAGGCCACGGCCCGGATCGTGGCCCAACACCTATCACGGTCAGAGCCGGCACTTCGGCGTGAAATTGTTCTCCACATGCTCGATGCCAACTCACACACGTTTAGCATGCGAAAGGTACGTGCGAACTGGTTCCGTATTGTCAGTTTGATGAATGGTGCGATTGAAGTGGTGAAATGGGTGGATGACACACGTGCGTGGAAGAACCCAACTGCAACGCTCTTGGCACACGTGCTGCTCGTGTTGCTAGTTTGGCATCCAGACCTCTTACTCCCAACTGTCATCTTCTATGTCTTTGCACTTGGGGCATGGAATCGCCGCCTTAGGCCTCCAGTTTTGTATCCGCATCCATGTACAAAGATATCTCAGGTAATAAATAATCAGTCTTATATTCAATTTAAAATGGAAATACTTACAATTATAATTAAAAGATATAATTTAGAAATTTGAACATTAAATAGATCCTAAATATAAATTGAAATTTTAATGTTAATGCATATCTGACTTAAATCTTTAATTATAGGTTGAAACAGTAGACAGAGACGAGCTAGATGAAGAATTTGACCAGGTGCCAAGCGGTCGGCCGGCTGATATAGTGCGTGCAAGGTACGATCGGCTTCGGATACTGGCGGCTCGAGTCCAAACCGTGTTAGGGGACTTTGCAACACATGGTGAGCGGATCCAAGCATTGGTCACGTGGCGCGATCCTCGTGCAACCGGGATATTTATAGCCTCATGCTTTGTTACGTCTCTTATTCTATATGTGGTGCCTTCTAAGATGGTAGCAATGGTTGTTGGGTTCTACTTTCTCCGGCATCCGATGTTCCGAGACCGCATGCCGGCACCGGCATTGAATTTCTTCCGACGGCTCCCATCTCTCTCTGATCGTATGATGTAGGCCAAAGCTTCTTCCCAACCTTTTGTTCTAGAGCTCTACCATTTTGCTTTTAACTGATGTAGGCTTGGTTGTTCTCAAGTTGTATGATCCTCAAAAGTCTTTTTTCTTTTTTTGGTTTAGTAATTTGATCAATATTTATCTAAATTTAGATGTAGAATTATACTGTCAGATAAATAATTGGTCTATGAAAATAACTTGTTGATATAAAGACTAATTTTAAATTGATAAGATAAATAGTTTAAGTGATGATTCCATGATGAATATATTATGTTGAACAATAATATCATTTTTTTATCAATTGATTTTTTAATTAAAAATTAAAAATTAAAAAGATTTTGATAACACAAGCATATGAGAGCTACATTGAAAGAGAAGTGTAAAAAAAAAATCACACACATTTAACACAAAAATCAGGAGCACTAAAGTAGATTAATGGGATGAAGTGACTCTCATGGTGAAAACTACAAGATGAACAAAATGGCTCAGATTTATATCTCTGCTTAAAAGAATAACGTAGAGTAATATATTTAAAAGAGAAAAATACCTTATTCGAGTTTTTTTTTGGGAGCACAAGGTCTCATATGAGGTCTAATTATTGATAAATGTATTATTAAAATTATTATTTTTTAAATTTGATCCAACTTTCTATACTATTTAATTGATGCATCTTTAGTATTGTATTAATCAAAATGAGTAAATAGTTTTATCATTTTTACAAATAAATAATTATAATAATAATTTATCGGCTGGCCATATAGACACCGACATTTTCTACCAGCCGACACCGAATTTCAGATTTTAAGTGAAAATTACCATTCTGCCCTTACACGCATGAAGGAATCGATCGATTGAAGCAGAAGCTGATCAATCGATCAATTCCCGAATGAGCAAAGGAGGCAGCATAACAGATCGATCGCACGATGAAGCGATCGATCTGTTTTCGAATGAAAAAAGCAGTGTAGCAGCGTAACAAATCGATCGCAGGCGGTTTATGAATGGTAAAATAATTATATTATTTAAATAATAAAATTTCTTTAAAACTTTAAAGTTATTTTTTAAGTATTGTGTATTTTCAAAATTTCTCAAATTTAATATCTGGACTAATTACGATAACCTGATAAAAATACTTTAAGACTTTAAGGTCTTTTGATACTCCTAAATATTTAAAACACAGTATTTTATAAATAAGGGTATCCCTAGAGTATGTCGAAAACACATTTAGGAGTGTTAAAAGATCTTAAAGTTTTAAAGTATTTTTTATCAGGTTATCATAATTAGTCCGGATATTTAATTTGAGAAATTTTGAAAATACACAGTGCTTAAAAAATAACGTTAAAAGTTTTATCTTTCCTTTAAAACTTTAAAGTTATTTTTTAAATATTGTGTATTTTCAAAATTTCTTAAATTTAATATTCGGACTAATTACGATAACCTGATAAAAATACTTTAAGACTTAAAGGTCTTTTGACACTCCTAAATGTGTTTTTGGCACACCCTAGAGATACCCTTATTTTTAAAATACTGTGTTTTAAATATTTAGGAGTGTCGAAAGACTTGAAGTTTTAAAGTATTTTTATCAGGTTATCGTAATTAATCTGGATATTCAATTTAAGAATTTTGAAAATACACAGTGACTAAAAAATAACTTTAAAGTTTAAAGGAAAGATAAAACTTTAACGTTATTTTTTAAGTACTGTGTATTTTCAAAATTTCTCAAATTAAATATCCGGACTAATTACGATAGCCTGTTTAAAATACTTTAAAACTTTAAGGTCTTTTAACACTCCTAAATGTGTTTTCGACATACCCTAGGGATACCTTATTTATAAAATACTGTGTTTTAAATATTTAGAAGTGTCAAAAGACCTTTAAGTCTTAAAGTATTTTTATTAGGTTATAATTAGTCTAAATATTAAATTTGAGAAATTTTGAAAATACACAATATTTAAAAAATAACTTTAAAGTTTTAAAAAATTTTATTATTTAAATAATATAATTATTTTACCGATCGATCTTGCTAAGCTGTTTTTTCATTCGAAAATAGATCGATCTTCATCGTGCGATCAATCTGTTATGCTGCTTTCTTCAGATCATTTAAAAATCGATCGATTGATCAGCTTCTACTTCAATCGATCGATTCCTTCATGCATAGAAGTGTAAATGATAATTTTCACTGAAATTCAAATCTACTGGCATAAAACGTCCGTCTCTGTAGAGCCAGCCTAATTTATCGAGCCACAGTATAAAAGTTCTTAATTAAAGTTGAAACGCACTTTTCTTACTGCATTAAAAAAACGTGTATTTGACGAAAAGGACTGATGTTCGAAATTAAGATCTTAAAATAACAAAGTCAGAATTGTGAAGTCTTTTCAAGCAGCATTAAGGTAGCGTTTGAATATTATATAATGTATAAATATTTCTATTTTCTCTATTTAGAGGTAAAGAGAAGAAACTATTTCAATAAATCTTATTTATTTGCTGGGCAAATCAAATTTCCCCTATCCATTTGGTATCTAAAATAACAATATTTTTTCAATAAATAAAATAATGATCAAATTTCTTTAATTTAAATTCAGCTAAGACGTTCTAATATACAGAATATATATATATATATGTAAAGTAGCGTATAATGGTACATCGTTACTTAATATGAGTGTATACCGGTAGTGATAAAATAAGAATTTTACTCTATCTCGTATTTCTAATAAATTTTGTATTATGTTAGAATGAGCGTCTAAAAGTGAGAATTTATAAAATATTGGTATTTTTTTATATTAAGACATGTGGTTTATTTTTCTATCATTTAGATAATTACAGATGAAAAAAAGACAAATTCGGTAATTTATTTATTATAAAAATATCAATGAATCTATTTATTTTTAATAAATATAATTTATTTTAAATAATTTAATAATAAAATTAAGTGAAAATGTATCTAAATCCAATAGAAAGATGAACTAGCTCAGTATAGACGAGAGACGTTGAAACTCGAAACCCCATGTGAGAGTCTAAGCGTCAGCCACGTGGCCAGAGGGTTTCATAGAATAGGGGGGGCCTATGCAATTTTGAGAAACTCGAGAATGTATTTGTAAATTAGCATATAAAATGAACTCAGACACTAATGGAGTAAAAGACTGACGCAAGTAAGATCTGGTAAATATATTTGATAGAGTTCTTCTTTGTCGTTTTCTTTTGAACCTAGCAGAGCATTCAAATTCAGTCAATGGACGTTGAAATGTTCTTTCATTTATTCAGTATTTATCCTCTTCTCTCTGCAAAGGGAAAGGCGAAGAGAGGGAGAGGGAGAGGGAGAGGGAGAGGATAGAAGAGCAGTTTAACCTTCTCACCTCCTAATGGGGAATGAAAGTAATCTGATTTTTGCTGTGAATGGGAAGAGATTCGAGCTCTCCAAAATAGATCCTTCCACTACCCTGCTGGAATTCCTCAGGACTGAAACCCCTTTCAAAGGAGCCAAGCTTGGATGTGGAGAAGGTGAGATTTCTGTGATGTGGAAATAATTAAAAATATCAATAAATAAAAATCGTTTTTATGGTCTTTAATTGGGGTTTTTTCTGTTGTTTGTTTGGACTTCGGATTTTCGGGTTCTTTTCTGGGATGACTGAGCTTTCCTCTTTGGAATTTAAGTTCTCTTTTATACATTAAAGGTTTATCACATGCATCCCGCGGTGTGACCTGCTCATGAAAAAAATATTTGAATGATTAGATAAACTTCATGAAAATTA
The DNA here is from genome assembly GCA_022113865.1 of Chimonanthus praecox. Lineage (NCBI taxonomy): Eukaryota > Viridiplantae > Streptophyta > Magnoliopsida > Laurales > Calycanthaceae > Chimonanthus > Chimonanthus praecox. The sequence goes on along the minus strand of CM039086.1, from coordinate 11,003,872 downwards.
TCAAATTTTTGAGAATAGAACTCTCAAATTGGGCTGCATGCAGTCTTCAGCAAGCCCCCTGCATCGAGTTAGTACCCACTCCAACTCGGGACCCGTCGAGTTACCGTGCAAGGCGATAGCTTTTAATTTTGTAATATTAATGTAAAAGCACTAAATGGATTATTAGGAGATATAAAAAAAGATTATATTTAAGTTTAAAAATTAGCAATTTCAGCTATTTAAATCTATCATCAAATCAGTCTCACATAGCCCTTTTTGTTAGATTATGCAGAGCTTGATCATCAGATTCGTACCGTTAATCCCATATGCTATTTAAGGAAGGCAATTATATAATTTTATAATTTTATATCCCTTTTTTTTTCTCTTATGTGGGATAGATTTGTGGTCGTGTATGTCTTTACTGCTAAAATTACTTATTATTATTATATGGCCCTTTATTATTATTATTATAAAGAGTACAATTCCGTTCCATCAAAGCTGGGCCTAAAAATTCCATGCTATTATTTTCTTAGAGGACGTCCTCATTGAATGCGTCTGTCAAGTTGTAGCCAATTTGGGAGGCTGAAGTGAGTCAAATTTTCGGCCGAGATTTTTTTCTCCCCTCAATTTTTTTATTTTATTTTAAATCTCAGTGCTTTTTTTTTTTTTAATTTAAAAAATAAAAAAGGCTGTTATATATATATATATCGGCCCATATTTCAAATATGAATATTATCAGCCGAGATACCCATGTCGATATTTGTTTTTTTAAAATAAAAAATACAAATCGGCCAAACTTTTTTTATCTCTGGCGATACTCACCGTGTCGGCTGAGATTTCAACCCGTGGGCCGAAGTATAATAATGTTTCTTCCTTTTTTTTTATGAATACTCAGTAACTCAAGTAGGAAAGATGTACCAACGGAAAACCAATAATTACTCACAAGGAGTTAGCTACAGAAGCATTATATTTGTTTGATTTGGAAATTCAAAGGGTCATAAGTCATAACAATAATAGGTGGATTTTGTTTATTCTTTTTTAATTTTGATTTTGGGGGGACCTTTTCATAGAATTTTTTATTTAAAATTTGAAATTTTAGTTTTTGGCTTTGGTGGTTTTTATTTCAGATTTTTTCTACAATGAAATGTTTGAGTTTTATTTGTTTTGATTATTCCCTTTTTTCACATTCTTTTTTAATGGGTTTTAGTTTGAGTTGATTGATTTTTTTTGTAGATCATATTGTACTTCTAAATTTTGAATTGTGAAGATCGAACTTTTTAAAATTTTATTTATTTAGAAATTAGAATGTTGTGAAATTTATGCATTACTTTCTGTCATTACCATTTAGTCTTTATTCATTTGTTTTATTATGTTTTGTACCTTACCTAATTCTAAAATAGGTTTACCTCAATAAGTCCCTTTTTAAAAAAAAATAATATGCCTATAGTTTTTAAATAGTAACAATTATGTTTTCTAGTTTATGTGCATTATTAGCAATAACACTTAAACTCCAATTAAAGCTAGATGAAATTTCTGCATATAATACTTATGCATATTTATTCTTCTTGATCTTTTTCCTTCTTAGAGCTATATGTCCCATCTGTCTAGGAAATATTAACACTCACAATTGGGTTTAACATTTCTATAGGTTGACCACCTATCAGACACCTAGATGATATCTCTGCATACAACACATATATTTATATGTTGTGTTAGCAAGCTCTACTGCCCATACAGTTTGATGCTTTGATTGAAGAACATCGAATTTCATTATACTGAAGTAATGAAGAGACACATGGTTTGATTGATTGCAAAGTGATTTTTGGTGGGTCTTACATTCAAGCTTAGACTTTTCCAACAGACCCATTGTCTTCACCTTAGTGACCTCACCTTCATGAGTGCATTAAGGGTGTGGCTTAAGGTGGGGCTTAGGTATGGCTTAGGATCCATAGTGACCTGGCTTGCAAGTTTGGGTGGCATTGATTTGATTTTACCTTCTTTATTATTGTTATTATTATTATTTTTTTTTTTTTAAATTCTGCCCCAATGATTTGAAATGCATTCACCACATGAGGGTTTTATCTTCTTAGTAGACAATCTAAAAGAAACCTAAGTAGAACTTTTCTATTCTTTTCTTATTATCTTAATTTGCACAATTGAATTGAATCTGAAAAGGTATGACGCCCAATTCAGCTTTATGACAATGACACTGCATATTATAAGATGGACAAAAATTTAAACATAAATATGAATTATTGAATATGATAAGATATGGACACATTGCCTATTTTGAAGTGTCATTGTTGTAGCTGAAAGAAAATGCTTGTTCCTATGTGCTTGGACTGGTTGAGTTTGTGCAACTTCTATTTCTCTGAGATTGCAGTATTTGCAAGATTTATTATATAGATAGGGCGCAATGTATTTTCATGTTATTTTGTTATTTTATGAAATTAGAATATTAAGGAACAGTATTGGCTTACATATCGAGCATACGTATCTTTGATTAAGCACTATAAGCATAGGAGAATATGATTGCAGTGGAATTTTGCGCAACTGTTTGCTTTTACAGGTGGTTGTGGAGCTTGTGTTGTTCTTCTTTCAAAGTATGACCCATTAGAAGAACAAGTTGATGAGTTTATAGTAAGTTCTTGCCTCACCCTTCTTTATAGCATCAACAGATGTTCAATTACAACAGCTGAAGGCCTTGGAAACAGGAAAGATGGGTTCCATCCAATTCAGCAGAGGATTTCAGGCTTCCATGCTTCTCAGTGTGGTTTTTGCACTCCTGGCATGTGTATATCTATTGCTTCAGCTCTCATCAATGCTGATAAAACTGAGAGGCCAGATCCCCCTGCAGGTTTTTCCAAAATTACAATGTTGGAAGCCGAGAAAGCTATAGCAGGAAATCTCTGCCGCTGCACAGGTTATCGACCAATTGTCGATGCATGCAAAAGCTTTGCAGCAGATATTGATATGGAGGATCTTGGTCTGAATTCGTTTTGGAAAAAGAGGGAGAATACGGACATAAGTCTAAATATTTTACCCTTTTACAATCGCAATGAGTTGTCTATGTTTCCTGATTTCTTGAAAAATGAAATTAGAGCATCCATAAAATGTCTTTCTGATTTGCAACTGAGGGTTTTGGACAATGACACTTCACAAATTGATCTTTCATGTAAAAATGAACATGACTATTCAGGAGAGAGTCATTGGTGTAGTCCTACAAGCATCGAGGAGCTTCAGGTCCTATTAAAGTTTGAATCACTAAAGAATGGCAGCATGGTGAAACTGGTGGTTGGTAATACAGGTGCTGGCGTTTACAAGGAAGTTGACCACTACCACAAGTACATTGATCTAACACAAATTCCTGAGCTTTTGGAAATCAGAAAGGGTAGCAATGGAATTGAAATTGGAGCGGCAGTGACAATTTCTAAGACTATTGAAGCACTAACAGAAGAGAAAGGAAGTCTGTGGAGCCCAAATGAAAGACTTGTGTTCACAAAAATTGCTGATCATATGAGTAAGGTTGCATCACAATTTGTCCGAAATACAGCTAGTTTGGGTGGTAACTTAATCATGGCTCAACGAAACCGGTTTGCATCAGATATTGCTACTATTCTTCTTGCAGCTGATTCATCTATAAAAATCCATACAGGTTTAGAAACAGAAACACTTACACTGGAGGAGTTTCTAGAGAGGCCTCCATGTGATTTTAGAACTATTCTCATAAGTGTTCAAATCCCAAGCTGGAATCTGATGAGAAACTCTAATTTTGATAATGATCATCTCATCGAACCTTCAGAAGAAACATGTATGCTGTTTGAGACGTATAGGGCTGCACCACGGCCCCTTGGAAATGCTGTGGCTTATCTCAATGCTGCTTTCTTAGCTAAGGTTTCTACCCATGAAGTGTTAGAGGATTTTGTTTTGGAAAGTATACAGTTGGCTTTTGGGGCATATGGGACTACCCATGCTATCAGGGCAAGGAAGGTCGAGGAATTCCTAGTTGGGAAGTCTGTTACTGCATCTGTTTTGCTTGAGGCGATCAAATTGCTTCGGGGGACTGTGGTTCCTGAAGAAGGAACTCCAGATCCTGCTTATAGATCAAGTTTGGCTGTTGGGTTTCTTTTTTATTTTCTCCGGCCATTTATTAGAGATATAAAAGAACATGTAAAAGGTCAACAGGTAGAGACATCAAATGGTTGTGATAGCACTGGATTTCATAGAAGTGGCATCAATGGGTATTTAAATGCTTCAGCAGATAAGTATTATAGAAATGGTAATTATTATGATATAAATGATCATGTAGAAAGACCAGCGCCAATATTATCTGGAAAGCAGGTGGTGGAATTCAGAGGGGACTATCGTCCAGTTGGGGAGCCTACTAAAAAAGTAGGAGCTGAGATCCAAGCGTCTGGTATGTTATACAGTGGTATATTTTGTAGCATACCTTTTAAATACTTCCTTTCATTAAATATAAAAAGTTGTGAGGACTATTAAAAATAAAATACAAGAGTATCAGTTAAAATATATCCCTACAAGAATCTGGTCTACACTTTTTTTGGGATGGTATGGTGGCTAAGAAAAAAATGCATTTATGGAAATGGAACCATGTTTGTCTTCCTTTGAATGGTGATGATTTGGGTTTGGGCAATATTATTGAGAGAAATTGGTTGTTACTCATTACTTGCCTAACTGTGTTGCAGATTTGGGGAAGAGAGGAGAGCTTTTTGGAGGGAAGTGTTCACATTGAAATATGGTGAGCTTGAAAGAGGAAAGAGGTTAGGTCCCTAGAGGTGTTTCATACAGAGCAGAAACTCCAATTTGGAAGGAGATCCCTAAACTGGGGAGACTTGATTATATGGTGGGTGAAAGACTTAAGGAATCCATGGAGTTTGTGATATGTGATAGGTCCAAGATTAATTTTTGGGAAGATAAATGGATCAGGCCTGATTCACTAATGGATCCCCAAGGTTGTACTCATCAAATCAAAAGAATGGTCTTATAAGGATGTGTAGAAGTGATGGGGGGAGGACTGTATGGTCTCTCTCATTCCGAAAAGACTGGATGGATCATAAAACCCTGATCTCCAAGCCTTGGTAATATTCTTTGGGTTTCATTCATCTGAATGTGAATTGTGAAGACAGGACAGTTTGGAAAAAGGAAACGTGTAGATCTTTCTCTTGCAAATCTTTATTTGCACTGATTAGACCTAATTCCCCATCTTCTTCCCTTTTAAACCCGTTTGGAAGCCTTTGGTTGCATCCAAAGTCGACAGTTTTGTTGGACAGCCCGTCTCAATAAAATTTGGATCATCGACAATCTCAAATCTAGAGAATTTTCCCTTCATGATGTCGATTACCTTTTTTGGAGGAATGAAGAAACTGTTGACCATCTTTCTGTCCATTGTCCTTTAGTTCGTCTCATTTGGCATCATTTCCTTTCTTTGTTTTCTTTCTCATGGGCTTTGCCTCCCTCTCTCCATGCTCTCATTTTAGGGTGGGTTTGGGTTCTTTTCTGAAGAAAAGTCAAGTATTACAGAAAGTGGTTCCTTTGGTGATCATTTGGTTTATTTAGCTGGAGCAGAAAATAAGGATATTTGAAGACACAATTCCTTTGGCATTGATCTCTGAACCTTCTTGTGGGGTTTCAGTATGGCAGTTTTTTGGAAGTTAGACCTCATTTCAATCATTATATATATTTTTTAATTAATTTGAGCTGTAATTTTCTCTTTGCTGGCACAGTCTCTCTCTGGATCTTTTTTTATCATGTATTTTCTTTAGCTTCAATAAAGTTTTCTATTACCTTTCAAAAGAGGGGAGAAAAGAAAGAAAAGAAAAAGGAAAAGAATATGGTATACATATCCTGTAGAGTCCTGTATGAAATTATACACATGTATGTGATTATCTAGATATTTTGTTGTTCTGTACGGTGTCCTGACTACCTTTATTTTATCACAGGTATATAAGTATGTCTGGTTATACATCGTAATTTTGCATCCTTTATAGTTTTGATAATTAGGGTAATATGAGTTGACTGTTAGTAGAATTCAGATGTTGTGCAAAGAGAGAAAAAAACACATGCATTTGTAGTTCTATATGTCAAAAAAAAAAAAAAACTGTGCCTTGTGGAACTCTAATGCTTAGGAGACAATACTGGTCAAAAGTTTGCTAAAATCTTGTCTTGTGAAAAAAAAAATTGTAAGCGTAAGAAGCCTCAAGGAAGTTCTTAACTCTTGGCATCATTCAGGTGAGGCGATTTATGTGGATGACATACTTTCTCCCAAGGATTGTCTTTATGGAGCATTTGTGTGCAGCACTAAGCCTCTGGCACGTGTAAGGGGTATTGAATTCAAGTCTACACCTGCATCTCAGAAAATTGTGACAGCTATTTCTGCTAAAGACATCCCAAAAGGAGGGATAAACATAGGATCAATGTCTATATTTGGCAGTGAACCTCTGTTTGCTGATGACCTCACTCAGTACGCAGGACAACCACTTTGTTTCGTGGTAATTCTGCCTTCTCTGATGTTCTTCAATTTTAAGAACTATAGGGTCAATTTATGGTTTTCTGTTTGACTGGGCACATTCATCGATCCAGATCCTTAGTAACGTGGCAACTGTTCTGGTTGTGGAAAATCCCAAAATCATCCCAATTAGAAGATTCTATTCTTCAATTAGAGACCTACAAATTGGTGGCTAATAACAATATGATACACACATGCTCTAGAAGGAGGTGGTCAAGGAATGGAGTGCTAGGATCTTCCAACCTGGGATTCTTCAGACTTCTTCTGTGGTGAAGCCCCACAAAATAGTCTGAGTCCTTGAGTGATGGGTCCCACATTTATGTAATTTAAGACACTGAAAGCCTAAGTTACCTAGGCACTTTAAAGCAGGTGAGGTACCTGTGTCTAACACTTTGATGAAGTATAAACAGTTGCTAAATTCTTAGTTGTTGTTATTCCTGTGAACCTATGTATTTGGTTTTAGTCAGACAACTATAATTGCTTGCTCTAGTTTTTTTTTGGAATGATTAGAATTGCTCTAGTTTTGTCATAGATTGTTCTTTAATCAAATACAATTTTTACACTCATGCTATTTTTTATGTTTCCATTGCCTATCTGGGTCTTCTTTTCCTTTTCTTTTTTTAATCCCTGTATATCTTTGTGTTTGCAAATAACAAAATTTTGTTAATCTAATGTCTGGCTTAGGTTGCGGAGACACAGAAATATGCAAACATGGCTGCTAATCAAGCAATTGTTGATTATGACACCAGAAATCTTGAACCGCCCATTTTGACAGTAGAAGAAGCAGCTGAAAGATCGAGTTTTTTTGAGGTCCCTCCTTTTGTTAGCCCAAAACAGGTTGGCAGTTTTTCTAAAGGAATGGCAGAAGCTGATCACAAAATTCTCAAAGCCAAGGTATGTCTTACGTACTCTCTCTTTGCTACCAATTTCACTCTCTTGCACTTGATGAGGACCCAAGTGTGAGAAATCCAACTCAGATTTAGTACAAGTTCATTTCTCTATTCAATCCAGGTCCATGGATATGGGGTCTAAACAACCTGAGCTGCATGAAGCCAGGACCTGTCCAAGCTGGGCTTGAATGTTAAACAAACGGCTACAGAATTTTGAGCTCAAGATAGCTTAGACAAGCTAATCTCAGCTTGTGGTCAGCTTGATAAGCAAGGGTGGCATGGCATGAGTTGGGTCTGGTTGATCACCAAATATGATAGGCATTCACCCAACCTCTTAAATAGCCCACCTCTTTGCTCAATTATTAATTGTGTTGAAAATGCCAAGTGGAATATGGAACCACTGCATTAGGTTGATAAGTTATTTTAGGAATTGTGAGTTGGGGCTGTTTTGATACTAGGTAGCATGTATGACCTGCTCAATTATTGAGTTGGAACTGTTGACCTAAACTTGTAATTACTGGGTTAAGTTGGTGGGTAGGTCAGAAACTGCCACCCTTTGATAATGCCAATCAAGCTTGAGCTTGAGTCAAGATTGACTGTAGCAATATGCAGGAAGTAACAAAATGTACACAATATACTTATATACATCTGCACAAACAGAACTCAGCCAATTGGGGTGTAGCTTGAACTGGAATCCTGCTACAAACTTGGATCAAACTTTACTTCTTTTGAGCTGAGTTGGATAACTAGCCAGCTTGGCCTTCTTGCATTTTGCATCCATATATAAATGGATTTGGATAAGGGTCATCCTGGACCTAACCTAATTGGATCTGAGACATGAACCTGGATCTGTCCTGATAGACCTTTAATGTGTGTCACAACCCAGATTTGAGCATTTGACTTGGACTGAGTCCATTCAATCAACCTGACTGAACTTCATAGGATAGTAGGTCTATAAAGGAGATGCCAAGAACCCATAGAACAATTGGCAACCATCCGCTGTCACCACGATAATGGTTATGGGTTCAAGTCACGTTGCCAAAGGTTGCACCAGATCTAGGTATAAGTACCTGTATCTAACCAACTATTTATTGGTTCGAGGAGCTGGACTTAGATCCAATATGCTTAATCACATAAGCTCCATGTGTTGTTGGGAGCTCTAATAAAAGTCAGATTATCCCCTTAACTGTTTTGCTAATATTTTTTAATCCTCCATGCAATATGGATTTAGATCCAACATGGTTATCAAGTCTACTTGACTTCACTTGATTCTTCCCTCAGTACAGTCAACTTGAGGACTGGGATGAGTTTTGATTGACTGAAGATGACTTGGTAAAACCTATTAAATTATATTATTTTACTATAGAATTGTATGTCAAAAATTACAAAAATAAAATATGACAAAACCTAAATAGAAATGCAAAAATGATGTTAAGAAGAATAAAAATAGGAGTAGTGGGAAGGGAAAATGCAGAAAAGAAAGAAATAAAAAAGGAACTAGAAAAACAAACAAAAGGAACATAAAAATAAAAAAGGGTATAACAAGTAGAGAATAGAAAAATGAGAAGAATTTAGCAGATATGTCAAAAAAATGAGAAGAAACAAAAAAAGAGAGAAGGAAATATGAAATTAAACAATGAAGACAAGAAATAAGAAAAAAAAAAAAAACCAGAAAAATCAAAACAAATGGAAAGAGAAATAAGAAAAAAGGAGAAGAGTTGAAAAAAATTCAGAAAGAAAGGAGAAGAAATGAATGAAAAAAGAAACAGGAAAATCCAACACACACCACACCACCACCCCCCTCCCCCCTTCCGCCTCCTCTTACCTTGGAAGTGCCTATTGTACCCCCTAAAAAATCTACAAAAGTTTTTTTTGTATACTCTTCAAAATCGTTATTTTAAGTGACTTGACTTGGCTGAGATTTTGCCCAACTTGGTGAGTTGTTTGAGTGGGACAAAAAATTTGTTGGCAAAATGAGCTTTCCTTAAGTGACTTGAGTTTGTAGTTGAGTTGAGTTGACTGAGTCAATTTTGAGTTGTTAATCATAGTTCCATGCCTTAATATTAATATTCCATTAAAGAAAATTTTAAGAAATTAATAATCCCTACCGTGGTGATTATTTGCAATATCGCCTATATTTTACAGAAAATATCTAAATTTTAGGTTTTGCCAATGTAATGAGTTCTGTTTGACCTTTTTTTCAAGCCTTTTTTTGTTGTTAATATTTTGTTTACTGTATTCTAGTTGCTCTGCGATGGTGGAAAGTGAGAATAGCTACTTTGTTATCTGAAAGCATGGAACTGAATGCCAACTAATATGGACTCGTAATTTTCAGATCGAACTTGGGTCTCAATACTATTTCTATTTGGAGACACAAACAGCTCTTGCCATACCAGATGAAGATAATTGCATGGTGATTTATACTTCATGTCAATGTCCTGAGAATGCACAACAGGTAATTGCTAAATGCCTTGGGATTCCGGACCATAATGTCCGTGTCATTACAAGAAGGGTTGGAGGAGGGTTTGGTGGGAAGGCCTTAAGAGCATTGCCTGTAAGTATTGATATTTTTTGTTTTCACTAGACAAATTTTGCTAGAGAGAATTCTTTCACTTTTTTCTTATAGAAAGAAAGGCCAACGCCCCCCCAATTTTTTTCTGGAGTCAAAAGAAAGCTTCTAGTAATCATGGAGGTTGTGTTTGGCTTCTAATTATTTTGATGCAAGCAATGCCTAAGTCATTATGGCCAATGGGGGTTAGGTGTCGCTTGCATCACACTTTAAGAGTGGAGCTCCTGGTTTTTTTACTTTGTGGAAATTCCGTACTAAGTGGAGTTCCAAGTTTCCAAAGAGACCCAAACATAGAAAGGGAAAGAAAGTACGCTAATGCTCCATTTATAAATGGAAAAATTATATAGCACAAGCTACTTGCACTGTAAATAGGGTATGTTCCTCTTTGTGGGGCCTGTTAAGATATAGTAAATATGGTCATTTAGATTTTGATGTAAAATTATCCATATCTATGATTGTGAGAGGTTATGTAATCTCTCAAGGAAGTTAGAATCGTCAGTTATTCTTTGAAATTATTTCTTGTACTCTATATATTTAGATCCTATTCAGTGAAATAATACAGAAAAAACAGTATAGTGAATTCATTGTCCCTCTCATTTTCTAACATCGTATCAGCCGGGTTTGCGATCGAGGCCATAATGCGCCCAATCGGATCATGAGTTCATAGATCTCGATGACCCGCCACTGCTTCACCCAACCCCTCGCCTTTGCAACCTACAGCCAATCTTTCTTCTGCTTTTTGACTCCCCTTTCCACGCCTGTCTGCTACTGTGGTCTCCATTAAGCAAAACCACATCCTTCTGTTCTTAGGCATCCTGAGTTCTTTTTCAGCATCTCGCAACCACCACCACCCTTCTCTACCCCACTCAGCAGCATTCAGAAAACCACCCACCAGAACCGGATTGTCATGTACCTCCACTAACCTGGTCTTGGTTTTGATCGAATCAAATCTACCATTGCCTCCTCACCCTCCTCTCAAAAAGACTTTTGGTTCTTCGTCACCACCGCCGCCTTCTTCAGTGTTTTTTGCAGCATCTTCCTCTTTTCACAGTTTTAAAGATATGATCTCTCTCTTGATCTCTCAACTAGATCTGTTTTTTTTTTTTTGGAGAGATCATTAGGAAGGCATTTGGATTCCAATATGAAAGAGGAAGAGAAATGCCGTTGAAACAGAGAAACAGAGGATCTCACTTCAGAGAGCCTGGAGAGAAGATCTGGAAGGAGAGAGCAGATTTGGTGATCTCTTAGCTGGAAAGAGGACAAACGACAAAAGGAAGTTCTCTGGGTCGAAGGCCTGTTCGAGGAAGGCTCCTGTATCTGTCAAGATCCATTCAACTTTTACTTGAACTCGCCTTCTTGTGGCTTCTATTGCCTGGGAAGCTCTGTAAGATGGGTGTTCTTCACTTGATGGAAGGAGGCCCTGCTTCTCAACCCATTGCCGACCAGCATCAACAAGATTGCCACTGCTACCCCTTGTTCCCTCCTATCTTGCAACATTTGTTTTGTTGCCTTCCACCTCTTCTGCATCCAGACTTGGGTCTGCTATGCTCAGCATTGTCTGTTGCTTGGAGTTTTTTAAGTTTTTTTTAGTTATGCTATTCGTGTGTTATCTGTGTTGTCCCCATTATCGGTTCAGATGTTCGTCATCATCCCCGCCTTCCTCTAATGCCGTTGTTGTCTTGGCTCTCCATCACTAGTGCTGCTGTGTATTTGTTTATGGCCCAGTTTGGGACATTTGTCTGTCGGATTTGATTGTTGTGGCAACGATCGAGTTCCTTTTTTATGCGAATCCATCTGATTTTGTCTCCAGATTTCATTTGCATCTGGACATGTCTGCTCCTGTTATCCAGATTTTGTGTGCTCTGGATTTGTCTGCTTCTATCTTTGATCGTGATTCGAGCCGTTGAGATCATCGAGATTTTTTTATCTCATGTGTAGAATGTTGATCACTATTTGTTTTTTTATCCGCAGTTTTCTCTACACACATGGCATGTTGGTTTTGTTCTTAGCTTCACCGGTACATCCCGATCGTTGATCTGCTTCCGTTCCATTTGATGGCATCATCCGCCGTTGGATCATGAAATTAAATTAGTTCACACTTCAGTTTGAGGGGGTGTTAAGATATATTAAATATAAATTTTGATGTGAGGTTAAGCATATCTGTGATTGATTGTGCGAGATTATGTAACTCTCAATTAGGAAGTTAGAATCATCAGTTATCCTTTGAGATTATCTCTTGTACTCTATATATTTAAATCATATTCAGTGAAATAATACAGGAAAAAAAAATATTACAGTGAATTCATTGTCCCTCTCATTTTCTAACAGGATCCACCTAGAACAAAACATGGGGTAGGTTTGGATGGAATGGTCCCATTATAGATTAGAATTAGGGCCACAAATCACCTCTACTGGGTATTGATGGATTGGGCACTGATGGGCAATGCTCTATGGGCCTCAGAAATTAATGGTATAGCTTGTGGTGATTCAGCCCATTGTTGAATGTCACTTGAAATGGGAGGAAATTTGGACATATGCCGATTCAAGGGGAAGGGGTTTCTTGGTGGTTCAGATTCAGTAGGGGTGGGCTCCATGCAACGATAGCACATGCAGATGGCTTAAATTGTAGCATTTATCTCCTACTATAGTACAGAGGTAGAAGAGGGTGTTTTGGTTTAGATATTTTGCCTTTCTGTGCAACTCAGCTATCATGAGTTAGCATGTGGGTCACATGTGGAAAAACATATAACGTAACTCCAGAAGTTACAATTATGCCACTGGTGTTCCATATAGTGTACAACTCTCTGTGTTGTCACAAATTTGTCTCCAAAGAGAGCAGATATTTCACACTGATAGTTCATGGACCAGGAAAATGTAGACTTTCTACGTACTTCTGGCTTTCCTAATATTATTGTTATTGTTGTTGTTGCTGCTGCTCCTGCTACTGTTTTCATCATTATAATTGGTTCTAGAAATAAGTGCTTTACAGAAGTGTGGATAACTAGGCCTTCAATTATGCTGGCAGTATGTGTAACAACTAGACCACAGTGGGCTTGTCACTCACTTTATATTGAATGAAGAGTTATTATTTGCCAAATGCGCCATATTGTCACAGTCCAGGCCTAGACCCTGCAGAACCTAGCCCATTTAAAGCAGTACATATGCTACAGTAGCTACTGCTGCACTATACACATTAATGTCTAAAGATTGATATTTTATTTATTTTTGCACCATTAAGAAATCATGGTAAGTTATGAGAAAAACTAGTTAAATGCAATGACTTCACAAAGAACATCTGTGATGTTAGGTTGCAACTGCATGTGCGCTTGCGGCATATAAATTAGGCCGTCCTGTTCGAACCTACCTCAACCGCAAGACAGATATGATAATGGCAGGAGGACGACATCCAATGAAAATAAACTACACAGTAGGTTTCAAACCCAATGGGAAGATCACAGCTTTGCATATTGACTCATTAATCAATGCAGGGATTTCTGCAGATATAAGCCCAATCATGCCATGGAACATGGTTGGTGCATTGAAGAAATACAACTGGGGTGCACTCTCTTTTGACTTTAAGGTCTGCAAGACAAACCATTCAAGTAAGTCAGCCATGAGGGGCCCAGGAGAGGTACAGGGGTCATTCATTGCTGAGGCCATAATTGAGCATGTTGCATCAACTCTTTCCATGGAGGTTGATTTTGTCAGGAAGCAGAATCTGCATACATTTGAAAGCCTTGAGTTGTTTTTTGAAGGTAGTGCTGGGGAACCCATTGAGTATACTTTACCCTTGGTTTTTGATAAATTGGCTGCATCTTCGAGCTTTCACGACAGAGTTGAAATGATGAAGCAGTTCAATAGTTGTAACAAATGGAGGAAACGAGGGATATCTCGAGTGCCCATCATTCATGAAGTGATTCTGAGATCAACCCCCGGAAAGGTAAGTATTCTCAATGACGGTTCAATTGTTGTTGAAGTTGGTGGAATTGAGTTAGGGCAAGGGCTGTGGACAAAAGTGCGGCAGATGACAGCCTTTGCTCTTGGTCGGTTGTGTGTCAATGAAAGCGAATACCTTTTGGAGAGAACGCGGGTTATTCAGGCAGATACCTTGAGTCTAGTGCAAGGAGGATTCACTGCAGGGAGCACCACTTCTGAAGCAAGCTGTGAAGCAGTTCGGCTTGCATGCAATGTGTTGGTTGAAAGGCTTCTACCACTCAAGGAAAGATTGCAGGAGCAAATGGGTGAACTTTCATGGGATATTCTGATTCTCCAGGTGAACTTTCAAATTCCTATAAAATATAAATTTTGGGTTGACGTGACATGGGATTTTGTGTCCAGCGTCTTTTAGTGCACCTGACCAGTCCTTAGGGCATGTGCAAGTCTCCCTACCCAGACACACCGGGTAAAACTACGGGGAGTGGCCCTTTGGGGTGGGATGGCAGTCGAACTCAGGACTCCCGCTTCCTGCGGCGGGTTCCTGTCCAACACACCAACCCCTAGCTAATTTATGTTGGCATCCTTAAGATGCCAGTATCAGATTTGAAAACTTATCAAATCCAGTTGTTTTTAAACCCTCCACCCTTGTGGAAACAGTGCACTCCATGTATATGCTTCAACTCAAAAAGAGGCTGAACCATACTAATCAGTAAGGCTGCAGCATGTAGAACTAATGCATGGGTTAAATAATGTGCTGACTTGCCCTTGTTTCCTTCGCTAAGGCCCACTTGTTAGTAATTAGGTTTAGTTTTGTGTGGGAGCATCAATTCAGGTGCCATGTTGGCAAATGAAGCCACTTTTTAATGTCTGTCTTTTGTATGTGCATGGAGAATGAGCTGATCATCGAAATAATAAGTTTTTCTTTTGTTGAGTTAGTTGGTGTAACTCATAGTAAGGCTTGTTGTTCACCTTCAGATTATTTGGAAACTAATAGTGTAGGAAGTTAATGTCATCAGTTAATTGAGACGCATCCTTTTCTCGATAATGTCAATTAAGACACATCTCAACCATCTAACCTTCATTTTTTTTTGGGGGGGTGAGGGATTATAAATCAGTGTAACTGCCTTTTAACCGATCATTTTTTACCAGATCATCCATTTCATGTGATCCATAGGGTCTCTCTACCAAATTAAACTGGAAAGTCCAACCAGAGTCAATTTTATTAACCTTCTTTTGGTTCTATAAGCTATAAGAGCTACGTACACTAGATATTGACATAACTACTATCATGCATCTGAATCTACTTTCCTGCTACTGTTGAAGCAGCTAGGATAACACACTCATCTCCTGGTTTGTGTTTTGTAGGCAAATCAACAAGCAGTGAACTTATCAGCCAGTACTCTATGGGTTCCTGATTTTAGTTCAATGCGGTATCTAAATTATGGCGCTGCTGTGAGTGAGGTAAGTTTTGAATATGTGCACAAGATCTTGTGCCTTTAATTTGTAAATGTTGACGTGTCTCTTTTTGTGTTGAGACTGTTGAATTGATGAATATTATTATATTATATAGATCATGCCCAAAAAGTAGCTGAAATGTGTAAGTTTTTGTTGTCCAATATTATATATATATTGAATTTGAATTTCGTGCAGGACACCAAAGGAGGGATGAATTGGCTCTTCTGAGAATTTGCAATAAAAAATTTGCTTAATAATTTTTTTAAACTCATATCTGTTATATAGTCCTGCTGGGTTCTGAAATTTGCTTCTGGAAGGAAAAATGGGTTGGGGATTCCAAGTTGTCCAGGAGGTTTCCTTGTTTATTTCATCTTTCTGAAGATCAAAATGCCCTGGAGCAGGGCTTCATGGATTGGAGAAATGCAAAGTGCGTTTGGTGCCCTCATTTTTGAAGAGCTGGAAGACTGGATGGTAAATGACTGGTTATCTTTACTGAATTCTGTCTTCATCTTGGGTGAAAGAAGAGATGAAGAACTTGGGAACCCAACCAATATGGTTCTTTCTCTGTTAAGTCTTTATGCAGCTACTTAGTGAAGACTGGGGAAGTGACAAAGGGTTCTCCTAACATTTGGAAGTCCTACACCTATTCAAGAGAAATTGTTTTTGGTTGGTCAGCATGTCTAGATAAAATCTTAACAAAAGATCACCTAAGGAATAGAAGAATATTGGTAGTGAATGCTTGCACGTTGTGTCTTTATGCCAAGGAAGGAGTGAACCATCTCTTACTGCATTGGCTGTGTCTCTCAGCAGTATGGAACCGCTTCATACAGTTAGCGGATAGTTTTTCTTGCTTGCCTACTGATTGGTACTTGATACTGAATGAATGGGTTTCTGTCGGTGGTAATTAGTTTAAAAAAGAATTATGGAGAGCCACTGCCCCAAGTATAGTTTGGTCCCTTTGGAATGAAAGAACTGTGTAAGGTAGGTGATCTTGATTCTGTTATTGTGGCATTCAAATTTAAGGTAGCTTAATATCAGCTGTTGTCTCTTTTAAAGTTGTTGGTATTGCAGAGATAGATAGAGGGTGGTCTGAAATGGGTTCTTTCAATCAGGACAAATTAAAAGAGAATGTCCTAGGCACCTGTTCAGGAAGGTCGGCTGAAGCTCAACTATGATGGTAGCAGTGACATGGAGAATGGGAGAGCTGGACATGGTGGGGTCATTCAACTTAAGGGAATTGTAGATTATGTCTTTTGCTGGTCCTTTTCCCTTTTGTTTGTCAAATGGAGCTGAGTTTCATGCTTTCTGGAGGGGTGCTAAGGAGATTGGAAAGTTATTGTTTTAAGATCCATTCTAGAGTGATTCATTTGACATTACTCAGTGTGTTAAAGGGAGTCTTTACCCATGGAGAATGCTAGACAAAGTGGAGATAAGATAGATAGTTGATAAGAAGGGCTTTCTTATCTCACATTTTCCTAGGTCTGCAAATAGTAAAAGTAAAGCATGCTGTTCAGCTGTGAGGGCTGCTCTGATAGATGAGTTTGTAATTAGGGGGTTTTGCTGGGTGTTATGGATCAGGTTTCCTTGTAGTTAAGCCTGTTGTTTCTGCTGGCGGGCTTTGCCATGGGGTTGAATTCCTTCTTCTATCAATAAAATGGTTATCCTTCAAAAAAAACCCTCTTCTGAACATTTGCAATAAAAGTTGGTTGACCCCTCTTGAGATAAAATACTCTAAAATTACCGCTAAAAAAAAGATAAAATACTCTAAAATTGGCAAGTGGATGATCAACTTGTCAAAATATTACATTTGTTTGTTCTCATTTTATCAATCACGCTATGTCAAAATCCAAGAGGCTATTCCTTTTTCATGCTCAATTTGCTGTGATCATTGATTTCAACCACTGTTTCATTATGCTTTCCTACGTGCTCCCAATTGCAACTGTATTAATTCAATATTTCTTCTATTCTCCTTCATGAGTTTCCTGAATCCACAAAAATATGGACCTAATCAATTTATATAGGGTGTATTCAGCGGTGGTTCAAATCATAAGTTGTTTGAAGATTCTATAGAATGGATGGTTATAAATTCCACCATGCATCTGGGTTGACATGGAAATCAGTATTCTGTTACATGGATATTGTTTTAATATCATCTCAATCATATTCAGCTCCAATCAATATTTTGATTTGACAGAGAGTCTGAAAAGTCAGAATCCCTAATAAAACAAATTGAGGCACATCCAAATGCACACATAAAACCATCAATTCAAATAGAACAGTTCCTGTTGTTTGTTTTCTTTCCATTTCTTTTAACACTTCTTTCCCCATTCTCCTCTATGTGAATGTCTAATCACTGATGGCCAATTTTGTGGTGGGTGATGGATCTAGAATCAACTTTTGGGAAGTTAAATTGGTTAGGATATAGCCCTTTAATGGTTTCTTTCCCAAGGTTGTATACCATATCAAATGTCGCTGAAGTTATTGGAGGAAGGTTTGTGTGATCTCTTACATTTAGGAGGAATTTACTGGATTTTGAGATCCCTGACCTTCAAGATTTGTATTCTATCTTTGTGGCAGCTCATCTTAATGTGGGAGGTGAAGATAGAAGGGTGTGGGAAAAGGAAATCTCTGGATCTTTTTCTTGCAAGTTCTTATTTACTTTTAATAGAACCTCTTCTCCATCGTCCTCTTTTAAACTTTGGAAGCTGTTGGTCCCATCCAAAGTCAAAAGCTATTGTTGGACAACCTATATGAACAAGATTTTGACATAGGAAATTTTCCTTTCCAAATGTTTGTTATCTGTTTTGGAGCAATGAAGAATTTGTTGATCATTTCATCCCTTGTCCATTCATTACCCCCATTTGGAACCATTTTCTTTCATTGTTTTCTTTTTTGTGGGCTTTGCTTCCATCTCTTTGTGCTATCATTTCCGATTGGGTTCAGGTCCTTACCCGAGGATAAGCCAAGTATTATAGAAATGGTTCCCTTGGCAATCATTTGGTTTGTTTGGCTGGAAAGGAATAGATGAATTTTCAAAGACAGTATTGTCTAGGGAAGAGTGTCACAGAATAAAAACCAACCTCCTTCAGTGGGCTTTGGTGTCAAAACCTTTTCATGGTATGACAGTCCAGCAGTTAACTGATAGTTGGAAATCAGTGTCATGAATACATTATGCACCAGTTGTAATTTTTTGCTGGCCCCATGTCTTGCGGGGCCTTTTTTCCTGTGTCTCTGCTACCCAGTTTTTAATCAATAAATTTATGTTACCGAAAACATTTTTTCATTGATGGCCAATTTTATTTCTTGAAAACTGCCTGTAGTCATTCTCTGAAATGACAACAATTTCTCTTTTGGTTTTGGGTGATTTTATGCTGCCTGTTTTGTTTGTATTTTGTACACTTTAGCAATTCCAGATGTCCAAATTCTCATCTAGTGCTAAGGATTTATGGGTGTCCCAGGTGGAGATTGATCTTCTTACTGGTGCTGCTACTACTGTGCGAACTGATATTATCTATGACTGTGGACAGAGCCTAAACCCTGCTGTGGACTTGGGACAGGTTGGTCTGATTGCTTTGCTACTCTTACTGTTTACCAGTCTTCTTAGGTATTTCCATTTTCCAATGCTCTATTTGGCTGCATTTTTTAGCCATCGCATCTGGAAATGCTTATTTGTATAAAATATGTATTTAATAGGCATGTTACTATCTCTCCCTCCTGCATAAATACATGCATTTGCATTTGCTAGAGATTTAATGAAGTGGTCTATCAAGGCATGCTTAATAAATTTCATAACAAGAGCATATGTGAATGTAGATAATGTGCTCTAAATGTGCGCCTTGACTTGCTAGTACCACTACTTGCAGCAAAGACATTCATATATTTTATTAATAGATAGTCACTCTGGGTGACCTTCAACATGCATTTTGAGGCATGTTGATGCATTGCACCTTGGAAAAGACTTAGAGGAGTATATTGTCAATTCACAATATTTACTCACAAAATAAGTTTTCATCAACATTGGCCCCAACTTTGGATTATGGGTCCCCCCCTCCCCTTCACACCCACCTACCCCCATGAATTGCAACCTTACCTAATTTGACTTTTAAAGCTCATTGATCTAACCCGGTAAATTTCCACCATTGGATAAATATGAAATTATGAAATCTTTAAAAAATATGGTTTCTCTTATCCAATAAAGGTGAAATTTTATAGGCACCATACACAAGACAAGGTCTTATACCCACCCCTCCATGTAGGCTCAAGTGGGACAGTTCGATCGTTTTCACCAAAGTTTGGTGCAAACTAGTTTGTAGATCTCTGTCATGTTATCACTATCACTTGGATTTTATGAAAATTTTGATAGCTCATATAGATGGGATGATGATGATGTTGTTGTCAAGGAGAGATCATCTCTCCCCTAAGCAAGCAAGCCTTATAGGTGCCCATGGCGTAGGATATTCTTGGATTTTTCTTATTTTTAGTTGATGTTTATCTCTTTGCTTATCTTTCCTCTTTTTTTTTTCAATTTTGTTCATTCCCGGTGTGTAAATTTTCTATTCAATTTTACCTGAGTGTTGGGTCAATACCTCAGGGATACCCTCGTTATCCAAAAAAAAAAAGGAAGAAAAAAACCCCATCATTCCTTCTCTCCAATGAGTTACATGTATATGTTGTGTAAGAAAATAGATTCCACAAGGATCCTGAACCCCTTACTTTCCCCCTCTCCATGTTGGATATCCTAGATTCCTAAAAACACCTACTTGCCAGGAGGATTTTAAAAAATAATAATAACAGTAATCCTTGAGGAATTTGACCGCTACATGGAGTTTCTTTAAAAAACAAAAATACAAACAAATGCTATCCTAGAACAATCAACCTTAACATAGATGAACGGGAAGAAACAGTAAAACTTTAAAATGGAAAAACAACTAAATGGGCCAGCAAACTTCATTTTTTTGGTCTAGTTTTCCATGAGCTTAAGCTTGGTCCAATGGGCTTGGGCCTCCTTTGAGCATGTTTCTTATGTTCTTTATGACAGGTCCACTGGCTTGATTTCTTTTTATTCTTTAATGAAATGCTCTTGCATCATAGACACTTCACATTTGAATCTCATTGTAGGTTGAAGGAGCCTTTGTCCAAGGACTTGGGTTTTTCATGTTTGAGGAATATAAAACAAACTCAGATGGATTGGTGATTACGGAAGGAACTTGGACATACAAGATCCCAACTGTCGATACCATTCCCAAACAATTCAATGTCGAATTACTCAACAGTGGTCATCACCAACACCGAGTTCTCTCTTCTAAAGGTACCATCTTTCCCCATGTTTGGTTTGCATGAAAGCCTTGTCTCTATGAATGGCTCATTCTCATGTAAATCAATCATGTGGACTGTTTATAGTAGTACTAGTAGGGGTATTAATGGGTACCTGAAAGCCCAAAGACCTATAACATCGAAAAGATCTGGGTCTATTTTAGACCCCTTGGCGAATTGGGCCTAGTTCCAATGTTTCACATTCAAGCCCATGTCTTGGACCTGAAGCCCCGTAATTCTTGTATATTTCTATATAAAGATAGTTTATACTAGATATTTTTGTACTTACATGTTACATACATTGTATATATATTACAAATAAATGGTAACATTTAATGTTTTGATAATATGAATGACCCAATGCTGTATTCAGGTCAAAGGGACAGGTGTGTATGTTACCCATTGACGTTTATAAAAACTAGAAACGATGCTATTTTTGGAAGACAATACAGTTCCATTAGTGCTGAGAATACATTATTGTGTAATTACTGGTTTTATAAAAATACTGGTCAACCTTATCTGCTCAGGCTAATCTGGGCTGCTGCATTGTCACTGCCCAACTAGTGTGCGTGCGTAGATGCTATTTGTCAATTATTCAACGAGTCTTGGTGGGAGTTTATATTTGTATTACTCTCATTCATACTCACTAGCCAGTGAGGACTCCAGGACTCTACGACACTACTTGTTTTACCTGTGTTTTTCTACAATGGGGGAAAGCTATTTTAAAACAAAAAATTTGAAGTACATGCAAAGGCTGGTTTAAAAATTCTTTCAAAACCACTTAGTTTATTATGAAATTAGTTCAAAGCTGGTTGTGGTTAACTTGCTTGTTGCTTGACATTTGCAGCCTCTGGCGAGCCACCATTGCTTCTTGCAGCCTCAGTTCATTGTGCAACTAGAGACGCCATTAAAGAAGCTAGGAAAGAGCTACTTTCGTGCAATGACGTTGATGATTCTGCTTCCACATTCCAACTTAAGGTCCCTGCAACTATGCCTGTTGTAAAAGAGTTATGTGGTTTTGACAATGTCGAGAGGTACTTGGAAAAATTACTCAACGTCAGTGAACCAAGCATTTGTTTGTTCACTGCATCAGTCTTTCACAATGTGTTGTGCTATTATGAGATCTGCTCGCAAACATGAATTGTAAAAGCATGAGTGAAAGACTAAAATATAAAGATATTTGTCGTTCGTTAGAGAGAGCTTTGGGTAAGTTATAAAGGTCTGTACTTGTTTAATTGGAGATACCAAAAGTTCGAATCAAGCTTTGCTTCCATGATGAGATTGTCTTGAGTAGAGTCAAAATGGGTAAGCATTCAATTCATGGTAGAGGTGCATGTAGGTAGGGGTGAAGAGTGTGATGGGACCCAAGGTGGATCTTGTTGGCTTAGTACCAGGTGTTCACAGCAGGGGTACAAATATCGGCTGATATGTATCGGTTTTAGAGTAATGAATATCGCCGATATTATATCGGTCGATATCGGCTGGAGAGAAAAATATCGGATGATATATCGGCCAAAAACGATTTTTAAACCCGTGGTTCACAGTTCTGATATGAGCAGAGGTGGCTAGGATATCCTTGGTATGATTAGTAGGGAAAATCAATAAATACCTAAATGGTTATAGTAAGAAAGAAATAGTAGTTTGATGACGACATGGTTTTGAAAATAAATAGGGCAACAAGCTGATGACAGTATGTACAGGTTGGATGATCCAAGGTTCAGGCCCCCAAGGCTGCTGAATCAATCAACACAACTTTCACTCTCTTTGAAGCAGGGTCCAAAATTCGATCGGCCGATATTTGGATCCCTGCTTTGAAGTGAGACTCATATGGGACCATGACAACTGATCCAAGCAAATGTACGATACGCTCAATCTGTATTATGAGCAACAATGTAAACAAACAGTGCACCCATCTAACAAATCTCAATCATCAAATCTGTGGTGATCAAATGAATTTCTACAATAGAAAATCTCCAATTGCCCAACTTAACAACCTATGAGTGGAACCAATGCAAATCTGTCAACACATGCAGTAGAGAGAACAATTTTGACGTCCGATCACCGGAGACATGAGGGCCTTTGGTACACTGGATCAGCCAACGAGACACAGCAGATCAATAGCATCCTACAATGTAGTTTGTACTAAGCCCTTCAAAATTTGACCACTTCAAATTAATCTTTCAACCTTTGACGACTTAGCCTCAAAAATGACCCGATTGTTTCCATCAAAGCGATTTTTGAAGGCCAATATACTAAAAAAGAAGCATTTCCAATAAAACCATCACCATATGAATTGGTGAGCCTCATCCTTAGGTGTGCATGATATTACCATTCACCCTAGTTTGCAGGTGATCATTGCATTATTGTGTTTCTACATATCATCATACAGTAGCCAAAGAGACGATTTGCTTGCATATCAATTAAAGATCAGTTGTATGACATAACAGTGGTTTTTCTCTCTTTTGAAAGGTGATCTAATAGTGAAGCTTGCATACAAGTACACTCAGGCTGAGGCCACAGCGATCTAGACCATTGATCTCAATCATCATCAGAATCCATTTATGGTGTCTTAACACTGAAAGATTGTCACATTCCAAACTCTTCAATCTTTGGAAGAAAATCATAACTTCTTAAATCCTTCCACATGGTGGTTGTATGAACGATGTGCACTCATATTCGTTTAGTTTGGTCCTGTGATCTTTTGGGCCATATCCATGAAGAAGAATGATGTACTGGATGTGACAACAGCCCTACTAATCTTGTGAATTAACATTTGAAAATGGAAACTAGCATTAAGTGATGGAAACTGATCAAAAGAAAATCCGGTGACTGCTCAGAAGACATGGAATATATTCCATTCAAGAATTTTTAACTGTAACAGAGATTGGATGTAGCTAATTTACCCAGAAACTTGATTTCGCAGGGGAAAAGCACTACACTTTAAAAAAGAAAATCAAGGACCAGCACTCCCTCTCCCTCAACAAAACAGAACAGAACAAAACAAAAACTTTACAACATTTACAAAATTTCATATGGGTGTATTAATTTTCAGCCAATATTTAAGGACATCCAGAAACTCTCTGCTTTTAAAGCTCCTCAGCAGTGTCTACTCCACTGTTATCATCTCTTTGTGTACGAGAGATACAAATCTTGAGCAATTGTTAGAACATCAGGTCTGTCAGCTTGGTTATATGTCAAACATCGACGAATCAGATCCTGCAAAATTCAATAAAACAAAATTCACTAAAATGGGATTTATCTGCTAAGGCTCAATCATCATGAACCAGGTTCAAGCTGATGACTATGGAACAGTTGAGAATATGGTAATTTTCTCAAACCCGAGCAGTACCATATTCATGGTAGGAATATAAAGCAACATAACCATGGGGATTGCTCATCTTTTCCTTTTAAGTATGATTTTGAATGTCATTATGACATTGCAGGATGTAAATGAGCGGGATTTTCCTCCCCTAAATCAGGTTAACTTTAATAAATAAAAGGGTCAATTGCTATAGTCAATATCCCCAAAATACTCTCATATTTCTTCCTTTTTTCTTTGAATTGCTGGGGATTGAACCTCCAAACATAGCTTAAGAGCAGGATAATGATTGGACATAATCCATGGTGAATTCTCTTGAAATGATAGGCTACAGACCTCCAGATAAGATTGGCACCACAGAAAATCCTCTCTCTAGAGAGGAGAAGGTGAAGGTGAAATTCAAGAAGCAGAAATTCTTCAATATTTTATTGGATTCTTTTTCAGAATTTTTTGAAGAGGAGAAAGTTTCTGCTAATTCTGGCACTACCCCATTTTCCTTAATAAAGGGGCACAATAGTTATTAAGAGTTAAGACTGTCGTCCTCATTCTGAGACATTTAGCAGACCTCATATCAGGGCCTTATTTTTAGTTATTGTTATTTCTGATTCTTTAATATAATATAAATCAGACCTCACATGACCATTCTTAGACCAGAAACATGGGAATGCCAGAAACATGAAGGGAGTTCTGTGATTCCTACACAGATCTAAGCCATGTTTTACAGATATGACCCTAATGCATGTTGAGACATTTTGATTCAAGGTGTGTGGATGACTTTGTTTACAAGACCTACAGATCCTTTATATATCCTTCCAGTGTTCTTGACCATAGGCCTGCTTCTGCTGCATGCAGCCCCCATGAAATATGAGCGAAAGATCCAGACGTGAGATTTGTTGCATGACCATTGACCATTTGTTGTTGCTTGATTATTGGTGATCATGGGGGATTCTAATTCAAAAAGAGAGAAAAACCAACCGTGGAGCAGAGTCCAACCCTGGAATGATGATTGCCACATTAGGAGATGGAAGAAACTATTGGAATAGGCCCAACCCACTAAAATGCTCATAGGTGGATGGAAGAAGTAAGGACTTATCACCGGTAAAACCAAATAATCGCCAAAAACTGCTCCATCCCAGGACTGAAAATGAAAGCTACATCCGTGATGTCCTGGCAACCCAACATCAGTTAAGGAGATTTCAAAACTAAAACAAGGTGAAATGGTTGTAGAGTGGTACTTTGGGACTATAATAGAAATGGGACGAGACTCTGATGATCAGATTCTAAAGGGTCTTAGCAAAGAGTTAGCTGTATTCCAAGCCTTGTTTGATTAAAAAATGACAGAGCATTCAAATACTTCAAAATTCAAATGATACAAACAGAAAGAGGGATGGTTTGACTCATTCTCCTCATTTGTTAGTATTAAGCCCATTGATGGATAACCATCTAGTCTAACTAGAATACGAACTTGTGTAGTTATTTCAGAAGGCTGAGCGTGAAGGCTTAATTTGGAATTTTACATTGCCAACAATAGCTTGGCAATTCCCACCTCCACTTCAATGTATTCAGTGTCCCAATATGCTTTCAAGCTATCTCCAAAACAAAGGTTAACATCACTGAAGTGTCGCTGCTAGAGTCCTTTTATCAAATGAAAGAGTTCAAAGATCAGCCTCATTCATTGGATGTTCCAAATCACAATTTCCTTTCATTAGTTAGGTCTTCCTTTGGGGGATAACCAAATATCCATGTCTGTGGGTGCCAGTAACTGAAACATTTAAGCAAAAATTGGTTCCTGGAAAAATATCGTTCTGTGTCTTTTCATGGCTGGATCACTCTTATAAAGTCTGCTCAAAATATTCACCCTGTTTACTACCTTTCCCTTTTCAAGATCCTAGCTTAAGTAGAAAGAATACTTGTAAAGATCCAATGAGATTTCAAGTGGATGAGTGGGGGAAAAAAGAAATACATCTGGTTACATAGCAATAGAAAATTATCCATAGTGGAGTAAAATTAGCCCGTTTTGGCTATAGTGGAGATTTGGGGAGGAAAGGATTCTTTGTAGGGAGATTAAAAATTTAAAGAATGGAAAGTACGATAGGGGATGGTTTCCCAAGAAAGAGAGCAAAAGAAGCAGGACCCAAATTTGGAAGGAGATCTAAATTGAAGTCATTAGGATATTGTGTAGTGATCAAAATCAGGGAATGAATGAAATTGGTTGGTGAAAAACAGGCCCAAAAACAACTTTTTGGAAGATATTCAGTTGCGTGGTCAACCCTTGAAATTTTCCATTTCAAGTCAAAGGTCTTCCAGTCTTCATGGAAGTGGAAGGTCAAATGATATCACAACTACAAATATCCAAATGAAGCCATTTTCAGTAGGATATTTTGTAGAATGCATGATTTCTGTGATTATGTAGGTCATTGTTTTTTCTCCCCTCCTGAATGATCTCTCAGGTAATTTAGTTGTGTTCGGAGAGCATGACAAAGCTCACAAAGAAGCCCAGGACATTTTTTAGTTGATGACTGACAAATTTTTACAGGGAAAAAAGGCAAGCTTCTGTATAATAAATCATAAAGGTGGAAAGCCATTTCAAAAAATGATATACGATGGAAAGAGACTTGCCTTTGCCTCATTTGAAACTGCAGGACGTGAAGGAAACTCCACCTTGCGTGCTTTGATAATTGTGTCTTCACGAAGTATTCTCTCCTGTGTTTGGTCA
Source organism: Chimonanthus praecox (assembly GCA_022113865.1). Taxonomy (NCBI): domain Eukaryota; kingdom Viridiplantae; phylum Streptophyta; class Magnoliopsida; order Laurales; family Calycanthaceae; genus Chimonanthus; species Chimonanthus praecox. The sequence goes on along the minus strand of CM039086.1, from coordinate 10,977,169 downwards.
TGCCCAAATGGGCGTTTACCAAAGAGCATCTGATACAACAGAATGCCAGCTGACCAAACATCAACCTGTTGCCCAAGATGTAGACTGTCAGACGGATGAAAAGCTAGACATACAGCAAACCAAGAAATGAGATCTAATATAGATGAAAACAAGTTTAAAATACATGAGGCGCTTCAAACTTTCCAGATAACCAAATCCTAGTTGACTTTCATCAAATACTCAGGTAGTTTCATGTGCAAATTAGTTCATGATAACGTAAAAACAATTCACAGTGTATGCACCTTGACATTGGGGTTATGTGAGGAGCAATTTATTCCCCTTTCCTCTGGTAATCTCATGCTGTCCCAAGTCCTCCCAACTTGCCCTCACCATTTATTTAGTCCACCAAAATATACTTTTTTACCGTTTAATTTATGGGCATTAAAAAGTCAAATCAAATGGTGTTTGATAGGGTTGGACAGCCACACGCCTCAATGCAGTTTGTGATAAAATGGGGTTCAATAAGGGTGATCTTTTCCCCAATCCTAATCCACAATTAGGACTTCCATTCTCACCAATCCCCATGTACTGGGCCTAACCAGCAAGATGACAGGATAAGATGGCACATATGGTGCACATGAATTCATTTCGTATACATATATTGTGGGACCCGAGAAGAGACATAAATCACAAGGTGTGTATGACAGGAAGGGCATTATCATGGATGAGAGAAAGGGGACAAAACTGACATTGGATAATTGTAGCCATCAATTTAATTGTGTTGAAGTTTGACAGTTTCAATTTTGGATGGCTTAATCAAAATGTTAATATGAGACTGACCAAACAAAAATTTAGGCATAGGAATTCACAGGGGCAAATGGCTTAGATTCATCTAAGGTATAGGACTCACAAAGAGAGCATGTAAGGCAGATCTTTGTGTGTAAAATGAACTTGTGTTTCCATTTTAACTATCAGAAAATCAGATGAGCAGAAATTTTCTGAAAATTTACTCAGAACTACAAGTGATCTTCATTCGAACTACAAAACCTCTAACATATACCATAGAATTTTAAGGTACTTGCCTTGGATGATATGAGTGGTATCTTGCTCAGCTCAAAGCACTCTGGAGGCAAGTACCTGAAACACAGAGAAATTGGCACAGCAAGAACAATCATAAAACCCAATCAAATAGGTTAGGAGCCAAGAAATAAAAGGAAAGTGACAGATGAATAATTGCATTAGATGACCCTTTAATGTGCAAATACGGAATCAGAATATGTCAAGGGCCCTCTCATTACAACCACCAGTTATAAGAAATGACAGATGAATAATTGCATTTGATGACCCTTTAATGTGCAAATACGGAATCAGAATATGTCAAGGGCCCTCTCATTACAACCACCAGTTATAAGAAACAAATGATTGGAACGATGGCATAAAACAAATATCAGAATATGTCAAGGGCCCTCTCATCACAACCACCAGTTAAAAGAAACAAATGGTTGGATCACATATGCAATTTCCCAAACTCTCCTTTGCTAAGTACAAATCACAGCATCCACTTCCAAGTTAAGAAAAGAATGTTACAATCCTCCAAAAACTCTAAAGCTTCCCATTTCTTCAATCATGGTTGATGTTGTCACATGTTCAAACTATCAAATAGAGAGTTACCCTCAATAACAACCAAAGGCATGTCCCTTTAGTTTGGGGTTCCACTTGGTTTGGGCTATTCTGATGTAAATGTTGTATTTCAACAGTATTCGCTCATACAATGTATGTCTTGTTTGTACTTCCTTCTTGCTCAATACCTTTTTTTAGCTGCAAATACAAGCTTTTCAAGTGCCTTTATGCTGAAATACTTTCTATTATCAATAAAAAATAAATAATCAAATAAATAAAGAGTTCTCTCCTTAGGATCTACTACACCACCCAAGCAATTGTAGGCAGAAATTTGAGGAGCTAAAAATTTGGCATCACTTTTGAAATGCCCCAAGTTGTCCCAATCATAAGTGATTGAAATAAGTGGCAAATTTTTTCATGATACAACTAGCAGTAATACTACCTTCAATATTAACAATAAAATAAAAATTGGTTTTCTATTTTTTCTTTCTTGATTTACGGATTCATTTCTCTTTGATTCCTGTTTCTTAACAATGTACATCTTCTCTTTCTCAATAAATCTTGTTAAGAACATTAAAAAAACAAAAACACATACAAGTAATTCTACAGCATCTGCCAACCAGTTGAGATAGGGCCATCAAGTCAAATAAGCTTTTTAGTAAGGTAAGCTAACTCAACTTTATGAGAACCTTCCAACAATGCCACTCTTGTCACATAACTTATATCCACTTCTGACACCAGTTTGTATCTCAATCAAGATCATATGATAATCTTTCAAAAAAAATCAAGATCATATACATTTTCAAACACGCCCAGGTACAACCAAAGGAATAACTAAGGTGAATGTAAGATGACAATGTCATTAATGTATTTTTAGAAGAGCAGGTGTGCTCATAATTGCACCATAATGAAGTTCACTGACATAGATGATGTTGCATTATGATAGAATACTATCAGAAAACATTGCTTGTTAGACCATGATTCATGATTCTACCTTTTTGTAAATTTGTCTTTGCAAAGTAGCCTATCACTAAAACAACGACAGATAATATCTTTCAGGATAAATCACAGTGAGTAGACATGATCAGACTGCAAAATCAGAGCAGAAGAATGCATCACCTAGGTGAAGAAAGCAAAATAATGGTGATGCTATAATAGCTATGGTAGTTGCAAAAGATATATACATGATACATGAGTGGGTACCGTTTAAGGAGATGCAGACATTGGCTTTGATTGCAAGGAGCAAAGTGAAGAGAAAATTTCAAAATATTAATAATAATAACAACAATAACGGAGAAAAGTGCTATCTTAATATAGAAACAAAATAATGATAATGATTTATAAATAAATTGTTTACAACAGGACGGAGTTACAGGTCATCCACAATTAGTTAAAAGTCTTATTAGTGTGAAATGTAAATTGAGATATACCTGTTTAAAACAACCATGTCATAGACAAAAAATTTGCATGTAACTCTACTATCTTCAAAGTTCTAATAATGACAAGAGCTTTTAACATAGTTGATAAGTTCTCATTGTTGCAACTACAAGGTTGCGAGCTTCACACCTATGTACACCAGAAAGATATTTGGTCTATAGAAAAACTTGCAAAATCCAATTATGAGTGCCAACCCCAAATAAATGAGATAAATGGCTCTAAAAACAAAAATGACAACGATGATACCAATGAAGATGCTGATGATGACACCACTTAAAATAGAAGTGAAACATCTCTGAATAACTCATGGATAAAATGATGGATGAACCAATGCACTCACCAATATGTTCCAGCTCCCTGAGAAGTAAGCTCCATACCCTGGGATCCAACATCATCCTCCACAATCTTGCTAAGACCAAAATCAGTCACTTTTGCAACGCCAACCTCATTAAATAGAACATTCCCAAGCTTCAAATCATAATGAATGATCTTCTGTGGTCTCTTATTCATGTATACAAGGCCTTGAAATATCTGAACAATTATAATTCTAGCTTCCCTCTCCGGCAGGACAGGTGTTGCTTTAAGAACTGCATCGAGATCTTTCCCTAAGCCCAACACAGAAAATAAACAGTGACTTGAATAGTATTTAAAAATCTTTCCAAAAAAAAAAAAGCAGTATCTAAAATGGTCCAAACAAGAAAAAGGCAAGCCTAAGTAAAAGTCACATGTGATAGAAATTGTTGACAGGGCGTGCAGAAGAAGACATATATGATTTTAGAAGATAAGTTCCGCAAAAACAGTTGACAAGCATCATGAGCAACAGAACACTAAAACTGCAACTCAGCATTTCCATAGAACCCAAAAACAGGAACAAGAGTGTTTGCACATGCACAAATGGATATCTCTACCAAGTGCAACTTTTTAATTGGCATCTCTAGAAAACATGTGGCCACTAGGTGAGCTGGCTATTGTTGGATGGACCATTAATGTAGAATTAAACTAACTCTGCAGTTAAATTTTCATAAACAAAATTTAAAGGCTTCAAAAAGTATTTGCCCTCGTTAATGTGCATAAACAGGTAGTCTATGATTGACTGTTTTGTAAACATTAATGTACAATTGCTTTTCAACACCTGAGACAATCTGTAAACGACAGAAAAGCAATTACACAATTATGCATTTGAAAAGTGAAAAAACATCATTCATCCTTTGAAAAGGGTACTCATTACTGGTAACAGTACTATTACCTTTTTCTAAAATAAAGAAAAAGGTCTATTCCAAATTGTGACATACCAAAAAGAGAAGACACAACAAACATGGAATAAAGGTCACTTGTACGGAAATGGCAATGCCAATTATTTCCTGAACATCTATGCATAACTGTGTTCTAATACCTGACACAATCAGCAACAACAGACAAGCAATTACACAACTTTGCATTTGACGAAGTGACAAAAACATCCTTTATCGGAAAAAAAAGGTGTTTCCTCTTTACTGGAAAGCAGTACTATCACTGCTTTCCCCCCAACCCTCTCCTTTTTCCTTCAAAGATTAAAGGTATATTCCAAATTACAAGAAGCCAGAAAGAGAAGACTCAACAAACATTGAGAAAAGGTCATTTGCACACGAAATGGCAATGCATTTGGTAGCGAATTTAGCATGACGTTTTCCCTCCAGACTTGTTGTATCTATAAAACACAGAAGTGTTCTTTAAAAAAAAAAATAGTTAAGCACACATACCACTGCAATACTCTAAAACAGTGCAGAATGTGTTCTGATCAATCTCAAAGATGTCCCATAGCCGCACAATGTTAGGATGCACCAGGGTCTTATGAATGTTGTATTCCCGGATTGCGTGGCGTATGTAACTTTGTTTCTTCTCTTCACTCCATTGTGCATTCAGCCCATGAAGCTTACATGCAACATATCTATACTCCACCAAGTCATATGCCTGCTTGAAAGTTCCCACTTCAAATCACTGCAAGAAAGTATGATCTCACAGATGCCTATATCGGCAAAATTGAAATAGTGATTTTTTTCCTCCTTATTGTTCTTATTCTTCATTTGTTAGTGTCCGTGTGGGGAGATGTGAAAGGCAAATAAGCCAAAACTTTACCGTTGGTCTGAAATGGAATATGGTCAACAAAAGCAAGTTTTCAACTCAAAAAAGCTCTGACGATTAATAATTTTTCAGCAGATCATTGTCATCATATACAGTAATTTGAGAAGGGCTAAAAGACCAATGATTCACCTTGTAGACCTCACTGAATCCTCCCTTCCCAAGGAGGTTTAAAAGGGCATATCTGTGGTTCAGAATCTGGAAATTGTTGAAGCGGGATCCATCTTCATCTCTTATACGCTTCATTTCACGTATTAGCCTACCCTTTTCCAACTCATAACGATCCCTCTCCCGCAATGCAATTTCTTCCTCCTAAAAAAAATACAGAGCACAATCATGTAATCATTTGCTGAACCGGCATTGTCCATGAATAAAAAGACTTGGAGATGCACGGTAAAACATAACAAGAAGACCATAATATTTTTTTTAAAAAGAAGTCTTCAAACAAACCAAACCATTATAGTCGATCACAAGAAACAAAAACTTACACGTTTGATGCTTGCTAACGAGATTTGCATATCTCATCCTGGATGAGAAAATCTTCTTCTGGCACTCCTGTTTCATGGTCACTTCCATCACCCTTATCTTCAAGAAACAATAGTGAAACAAGAAAATCAGTAATTGCCAATAAATCAGAGAAAAAATAAGACACCTGATTCTAAAAAAGCCTGTCAGCAAAAACATCACAATGACCAACAAAACAATCAGAAATTAAAACCAAAGTAGGCTGAACCACAAGATCCATGTGCTGATGCGTAAGCATGCACAAAAACACAGCACTTGTAAGAGCCCACATCTCATGTGTGGGCGTATTCAACCGGTAAAACACAGTGAGGCACCCCAGGCTCAAAACACACATTCAAGCATCCGAGCACATAAAGAAAAATTAAATTTTCAGTTTGAAGAGAGGAAGAGGCTCAACATTGCAAAAATGATAAATTAATCTTACCTGATTGCCGTTTCTTCAACGACTTTCGATGCCTCTCAATTGTCTCCTTTGTTTCCAATAAATGTTTCTGTGTGTTGGGGGTTTGGGGGGAGAGAGAGAGAGAATCAGTGCCCCTTCCCATCTCAAATATTTTCAGTAGAGTTATTTTGAAAGCACAATATGGAGAAAGATGGCATGATCAATCAGAAGTTAGGACAGATTGCATAGGAATATTGCAAGTGACATGATAATTGAAGAGCAACTTGTAATATTTCAGAGACAATGACATCTTATTTATGATGTGCATTAAATCTAATTTACTAGGAAATGGAATGCATCATAAAGTAAATGAAACTAATAATGATGCCCATCCTAAATACCCCTCTCTAAGTTCACCCTGGTTGACGTAATTGTCAACAACTGGGCTGCAGTGATTAGTGATAACTCGTCTTGTTTCACTCCTGTTATTTTGTGGCGCCTTTTTTGGCCCTTGTGAACCTTGCTTTGCCTTCATTTGCAAAAAATCCAGCACAATCTGCTCCCCTTGTGGTGATCCAACTTGCACCATCAAATGTGATTCCTCTCCTGGTCTCTTCCCATGGGTGATTGCCAATGTCATCAAAGAGACTGCCGACCTCTATAGGACAGGTTCCTTTCCTTTTACTCATGCCCTAAGGGGGGTAAACAGTAAAGCTGATGTCCTTGCCAAGAGAAGACTCTCCAGGAAACAAGTGATAACTGGAAATCTGGATTCTTGTATTTCTTAATCTGTCTCTCAGGTGTTCCCTGGTAAGGCATTTCCATTTTTGGCCCGCTGGGCTTTTTGATATCTGCTCCCTCCCTTGGCAGCTTGTATGTTCCTGTTTTTGGCTTTCTTTTAGTCTTTGGGCCTACTGTATTCCTCTCTCTTCTGTTCTTCATCACCATCTAAAAAAAAGTGCTTCGAAGCTTAGTCGCCTATATTTTGATTGTTTGGATGATCATTATTGTATTTTGTTAATTTGATGCAATAAGGACATAAGTCCACTAATCTACATGTATGTTGAAGTATTTAAATAAGTGCACCTAGCAAAATTAAGCTTGCGCCTACCATGTGCCTTGTGCCATGGGCTTTAGGAACCCCCTTAGCGTGTTGGTTGCTCCTTGCACTTTGACTATTATGCTTGCTACTTCATTGCCCTTATGCAAAATAGGTTCAGGCATTCTAGATTCTATTCATGAAGCTTTAAAGTTATGGTCCAATGGGTATCTCATAGTTATGGCTCTAGAATGGAGATTGTCACCTCTAACTATTTTGTGATCCTAATAGTTGGAGAGAAATGACCAATTGACTTCGTGGCTTTAAGTGGTTATAATAGCATGAATTATGGTTATAGTGTGGGCATTACCCTAGGAAGCATTTTTGTAGTATTTTTGGTACAAGGATAAAGAATGGACATCAGCAATCTGGTTAGGCTGCTTCTGGGGTTTTTTTTTTTCAAATTCTTGTAACTTTGTTAGGTGCCTTGCAGTATATACCTGTCATCATACTGTTAATAACTTAATATTTCTTTTTGGTTTTCTGTTGGCTTGAAAATATTTTCTTAACCATCAAAACTATTTATTAGGGTTTGTTGCAGAAAATGAAAATGAAAGCTGACCCTTTGATTGAAAATATTTTTCTAACCATAAAAAAAAAATTTACATAATTGCAGAAAATGAAAATGAAAGCTGAAGAATATACAAGATGTGTCTGGAGATCTTTCAGAGCTTGACCATCCTCCCAAGTCTCAGACATAACAGTTCCGGCTCTGCAGTTAAAAAAAATGAAGCAACAGAAATTGAGAAAATGAGAACAAATAGCATCCAATGCCACTGTAAAAAGAAAATGATGAAGAGATCTGCAGTTTGGGGTAGAATCTCAAAATTTTCATAAGTAAACACTCTACAAGGGATTTCAGACCTTAAAAGTTTATAAAAATAACACCCTGTTACCTGGCTACTTCTAAGCGGGAACAACTGGTTTGCATCCCATACTCAGAAATCACCATTGTCTAAAAATTCCCATTTTGTTTGGATTATCGTGGAGTAATCTCATCCCACATTAGAGGTGAGACTAATCCCCACAGTAGCACTAATCCATGCATAAGCCCGTGTATCAGGGAAAGTCCAAGAGGAGTCAAACTCAAGATCGTCATCTAAAAATGCCTTTTTTTTCCTTTAACTAAATGAATTGATTGAGTAAGCTGTTAATTGTAAAAGGAAATTTACAGGAAATATGTGAACACGGGAAAGATGTAGAAAGTATGCAAGTGTCAATCACGTAAATACACAACCATATTGTACCGATTAATCACGCATTGATTTGCCACTGAAAATTGATCAGTTACACTACTAAAAAAAGAAAGTAGGTAGTTGAGACTTTTTAATAGGCAAGGTGGGGTGGTTAACACATGCTGACATAAAGGGCATGTCTACCATAGAAGTAAACCAATTCAAGAACTAGAGATTCTTGCATCTATTCTTTTGCTAGATAAAAATCATCTGTCCCCTCACTGGAATCATTTGGCCCAAACTAAAAAGTCTTGGTCAAGAGACCAAAAAGTTGGCAGTGTTCAAGTGTGTAAGACAGTGCTCAGTCATTTATTCTTGTTTGGAGGGCCATTGCAGTCTATCAAGGTTTTTTTTGTTCATCCACTCCTCATCAAAGATAATAAAATGAATGAATCTGTATCCTACCTGATTACACCCACATTGCCAAGCCTCAATGAATCCTGTCGTACTTTCATCCTCGCTTCTTGCCTTTCTGCTTTTGATACAGAGATAAGTAGATCAGACAATACCTTGATTCTCTGCAACATTGAAGTGAAACCATGATAAGTACTATCAGCTAAAAGTCACCAGTAATCTATTTGAAAATATTAAAGTAAAAAATGAAATAAAACAACTTGTCAAGCATGCTCGGAGATGATAAAAGAATCTACATGCATTGCTGCTTCAGCCTCAACTCAAGCATTGGACATCAAATCAAAGAATAGATTAAGTTGCACACCAATGCCATGTTCTGCCTAGATGGGTTGTGATACATGAAGTTGGAAGGCAAGAAAGATCTATTCTTGAACAATGGGCTCACCAAAAACATCAGCTAGATCAGATCATCCTATGTATAATTTTTAAAGCCCAAATGTTCCAAAAGTAACAAGTAACAATGGTCAGATTCTATGGCACCCACTTCAATGGTTTCTGATGGATGGGTTGTTTGGAAAGGTCTAGCTTGTATGTGGAGCCTGCAAATTAGCTTCAATAATCAGCCAAGTATGATCAAAGGCCACAAAGACTAAAAGTTCCATAGGACATGATTTCAATCCAGTAACGAGTTTAACTTGGAATGGGTTCAAATTAGGTGGGATCCAATTCAAGAAAGGCACAGGTGTGTGTCCCAGGGATGGGGGTGGGGGGTAAGAGAATGGAGCAAATGGTGCTCATTTATCATGTGCTCGGTTGAGCAAGTGAGCAAAGCACATACAGGTGTGTGGGGTGGAAGTGGAGCAAATGGCTCCCATTTGGCAGGCATATACACAAATGAAGCAGGCTGGCAAGCATGCACGCATGTGTGCACGTGTTCCGAAGAGATCTGAAGTAGAGAACTTTATGTTGGGAATTCATGTTGATCCAAACTGATCACAATCAACAGCCACCCGTTGTATATATCACAATCAACAGCCACCCGTTGTATATATCCCAACCTATCACCTATACTGCCCTCAGAGAGAATTGAATTTTCAAGAAAACACTACATTTATCCAACCCCACAAAACCATTAAACATTGAAATTGTACATTTGTGGCCATGACAATGACATGGAGCTGAAATTGTCCACCACTAATTTACTTGATTACTTTCCCATTCTCCCATTCCGAAATATTTAGCATGCATCTAGGATGGACCCATAATTAAAAAGGGTAATATCTCTATGTGACAAAATAAGGACCGCCATATGGCAATCTTGCAAAAAGAACAGTAAAAAAATGTATTATTCACAGAACCTTTGGTTTCATTTGTTGCTCCTGTTCTTTAAGTTCTCTTAGTTCCTGTCCACAAGTTAATACGAAAACAAAGGGCAAAAATTAGTTAGAAGAAAGCCATCCTAGAAGGTGGAAAATGCAATCTATCACTAACAGTAAATACCTTCTCTAATCGGCTACATAGATGTTGATGATCAGCCGAATCTTGCCGCACTTTACGCAAATCGTCTTCTAAAGATGCAACTTTTCCTCGTAAAGATGTTAACTCCTCCTGAACATATCTCAAAAGGGGCAATAATTCAGTGAGAAATGTTAAATGTAAAAAAGATATTCAATAAAATGATTTTTATTATATCTTCAGTAAATTGCTTATTATTTCAAAGTTAAAATTATTATACTAATTGGACATGCACTATCATATTTTAGACAACAAAGAAATCGAAGATGAGGTACACGTTGCTGAATGCATATGCTAAGATGGACGCAAAATATATAAATAAAGAAAAAATTAGTAATGAGCACAAAAAAATGATAATAAACACTGACTGCAGTAGCGAAAGAGTCATGAAATTCTGTCTAAGATGGTTTCGGCATGTGCCCAAACAGACCTTATATCAGGAATTGGAGAGCTGTAGGTGAAAGAAAGAAGAGAATGAGGGGACCAATAAACACTTGGAACGCAGTAGTCAGAAGCAGAATGTTGGATTTGATAGTGAAATTTAAAAAGAATGAGTGGAAAAGCAGAACTTAAAAAGCCTACCCCAGATGGATGGATATTGCATCTATCATGATGTTAATGACAATCAATATTTAAATAAATCCATCCTTTGTGAAAATCTTATAGAATTTTTAATGGGGAGAAAAACCTCTCTAAGTAGAGATCCTCTTAGAGAGATACAATACCACAAACGAAAAGGAATATTACTGGGTAGAACTATAGCATATTCCAATAGACTGTATTGTTTTAATAGGGTCCTGGTACCAAAGTGGTGTTCCAAGCATCCAAAATGGGCACCTTCAAATATATGGACATAGGGGCTATATAATGCACAATAACTAAAAGAAAAAATAATACCAAAAACAGTGTTTTCTCCTTTTAATGATAAAAAAGAGAACGAGGAATAAAAACTATATATCAACCAGCAAATATTCAATAATGACAGAGAGCTTGAAATAAATATTTCAATTATGTGCATATCAAAATAAAGCACATAAATTGCCACTATAAAACGGACAGCTAGTTTTTTATCAAGTCTATATTTATATTTTTTCTCTTCCTCGTACTCATTGTCATCTTAATTAATATTATTTGCACTCAATTTGAAATCATTTCAAGATATGCTCAGCGTTGGATTAAGCTCAAGTCCTACGATAGAACCTTTTTTTCTGAAAGATGACAGTTAGAACTTCTTAACATTTTAAAACTATACTCAAATGATTTTTTCAAAGAGCTAAATTCTGTTTTACTTCCAGTTCAAAAGCAGATTTATCAAACTAACTCATTTTCAAACTAATGTAAGGCCTATAAAAAATTAGTAATGAGATTCACAATGAACCAGTAATGGAAGATTTCTCCATGAATAGCAAGTTGCCAAAAACATTAATTCAACTCAAGAAACATTTAAAACCGATATTATTAAAAAAATGAAAACCACAAAAGCAATAAGAGGAACTAGAGTTTCTCGGCACCACGAAAGCAAATGCATGGTTGTACAGAGTTCGGCAACATTAGATATAATAAAAGATCATTTTTTTAAGACCAAGATGTCCAGGCCTCTTAGAGTACCTGACTAATCCTTGAGGCATGTGCAAACCTCCCCATCGACACACACCGGGTAACACTATGAGGAATGACTCTTTTGTGTTGAGAGTGACTTGAACCCAAGACTTTCCGCATCTCAGGCGGATTTTTGACTGCCAAGCCAACCCTCACGAGTTTATAGTAAAAAATGGAAAAAATAAAAAGATACAAATGACATAGTTAAAAACTCAATAACAGTGTCCATTAAGGTGTCCAATTGAAAGTGCCTGATCAAACACCTTTTGACAATTCAACAAGAACCTAATTTTCAGGGCCTGGAAAAGTATCATAAATGGAATACACATGCACAAGGTTGTCAAACTCGAATCGTATTGTGAATCGGTCAAGGAGTGTGAATCGGAAATCATAAAATCGAAAGATTCATAATGTTTTCAAAAAATGTTCTATAAACTATAAATACATTAAACATCCATCATTAAATTATTTTAAAAGTATTCTGTGAATTATAAAAAATCGGTCAAGCAATTGTCATCTACAATTTGACATTTATCTTCCATCGCAAATAACCATAAAAAAGACACATAAATATATTAATATGAAATTTAAATATAAATATTAAGTATTGATAAATTTAAGAAATCAACAAATAAATCGAAGGCATTTAAATAAATCTAAATAGCATTCATCAAATAAAAAATATTTTTTAGATATTTTTATTTTTTTAAAAAGATACAAAAGATTGAAAAAATAAAAAGAGGTTTTTTTAATAAGAACAGAAAAAAGATGGCAAAGCACCTCCTTATCCGCACATGCCGGGTACAAACTATGGGGAGGGGCACTTTTTGTGTTGAGGGGGGCTTGATCCCAAGACCTCCCACAAACAAGGGTGGGAATTGACCATCAAGCAAACCCCTCAGGGTTGGGGTACACTTTAGTCTTAAAAGTATGCTGACCTTCACCATGGCCCTTTTTCGTATTTTTCTTTTATTTTTTTGATGAAAGGTTCTCCATTGCCCTGCTCAAACATATCCTCTGTGATTCTCCTATTCTCCCATGATCGCCATCCCCCTGGAGTAAAGCAGGAATTTGACAAGAGCTAAGGGGTTGTACCTATTGGGGATGTACATAGAGGAGATCATGACCATCACATTAAGGATCAGCACTGTTTCTAAGAATTAGGCTACACTAAGAAAGGTAATAAATTTACATTTAAAAGAATAGAAAAGAGGTTTGGTAATACTGAAATGGTAGGGATCCTAAGAGAGAAATAATTTGAAAATTATTCATGCTTCCATTTTCAATTGGAAAAAAAAGTATGAAGCATTCATATTGTTCAGGGACTAGAGTATTTGCTAGAAGAGGATACCAGTAACAATGTCCTCTCATCCATTCCAAGCTGCTCTTTCGGCCAATTCTCCTGCCACATTGATAATAAGAAAGGTCAAATTTTAAATTAAAAAAAAAAAGCATCTATAGCTGCATGTATAACTCTAAGAAGTTTTAAGTGCCTTCGAATCTCTGTCGTGGGTCAGCAGGGGCAAAGGAAATACAGTTGTAAGTTATCACTGAGGCATCACAAGCCACACCACACCACTTGTCTCCAACACCACCACCAGAAAAGGGGAAAAATAAGAAAGAATGAAAACAAATATCACAATTATTGGGTGGTTGAATTGTAGACAAATATCACAATTCTAGAAAGTTTAAATGGCTTGGAATCTCTATGGTTGTACAGGGGCAGAAGGGGAGCAGAGAAAATACACTTTCCAGTAGTTGAAAAGGTATCAAAGGTTCAAGGAGTGTGTATCGAAGATTGCACTGAAGAGAAAAGGAAAAAGAAAAAGACATTTGCATCTATGAGTAACTTCAAGAAAAGAGATAAAGAACAAAGTGACTATTGATTGGACCAGAAGTTGGCGACCAGTAAATAGATAAGGCCTCCAATTTTATAATTTGGTAGCATTGCACTGATGGCAAGCTCTGCCTTTTCATTCTAAATATACATCACATGAACATATATTCATTAAAGCATGAAGTTTTCATATTTTTCCCTTTTCGATATTTGTCACTATAAAATATGAATTAACAGCATTGCATTTTTGTAGTAGCAAATATGTCTAACCATACCAACATCAACAAAGATAAATTGAAAACTGATCAAATTTTATGACAATTCTAAAAAGAGGTCTTCGTCAGCAAACAATACTCTTGTGACAATTAGTATGGTGTGGCAATGCTCAAGTTTTTAATAAATAAGTGCCTTCTGATTTCTGAACTGAGTAGTAGCAGGATCCCACATTCTGACCTGTCAGATTATCAGATATCTAAAACTATGTTTAGCTTAATAAATAATTTAACCACAATCAAAAGGTAATAATAGCTTTTACACATGAATGGAAGGAATAATTAATTGAATTCCAAAAGTTCCTCCCATTGCAAAAATTCAAAATATAAAAATAAAAGGTCTCTCTCACTTTTTTTCAAGTGTTAACTAATAATCCTATTAGACAGGAGAAAGGGAGGTGCATAATATAGAGAGATCTAACTAAGAAAGCACACACCTTAAAAGCCGCACATTATAATGAATTCAGAGGTTTCTCACACACTTCTCCCATTTAAGAACTCCAAAAAGGTAGTAAGTTGAACAAAGCATTAGAAATGACAGCATAGAAAAGAATAACAGAAGCATAGCATTAGAAAAGAATGATAATCAGTAGAGGAAGATGACAACAAAGCAGCTAAAAAGACACATGAAGTCATGCCATTAAGCTTATACCTTACTTGCTGAATTTTCAAGATGACCATTCGAAGAAGCTGAGGAAGAAATTAGGGAACGAACTTGTTCATTAGGCCTTGAACCACGCCCCTTGCCTGTTACAGAGCGACCCCTGCCACGACCTTGTTTTTTCCTATTTGCATCATCAAAACCAGCTTCCATGTCTAGGGTTTCTGTGACTTTTACCCTTCCATCACCCTGGTTTCATTCATCATTAGCTTGGAGCTTTCTTTAAAAATTGTTTTTCTTCAACCAGACAAAGGAAGCAATGAAGCATAGAAAGTTGAAAGAAGATGGAGTAATAAGAAGAAAAACGGGACAAATGTTTTGTTGAGGTGGTCGACCCTCCTATTACTATACTTCCAAGCAGAAAGGGCATCCACAGCTGGAGTTGCAGCCTTTTAATCCAATCAAGTCAAAGTAAAACCTTCAGCAAAAAAGTAAGTTTACAGGTGCTCTTGAAGTACACTTAGGGACGTTAGCAATCCCAAGAAATATGGTGTCCGTCAAGTGCACTGAGAAAATTACCATTCCTTACACTTCCCCTCACATTGTGATGCAGACCAAGACGATACTTCATTGATCGCGGAGGTATTCTTGGAGAGTTTAGACCACCAACACAGAGTTTACACTCACATGAAGGGGTCCAACCCAAGTGGGCCCATTAGTAGGTCATTCTTGGGCCGGATCTAATGAAATCATGGGCTTTTTTCAGTCAAAAACAGTTTTATATGTAGATCAGGCCCAATTGGACTTTTAGTGGGCTATAGGACCCTCTTCGGTTAGCACCCCTTCATGTGAGTGTAAACTCTGTGTTGGTGGTTGAAACCCTCCAAGAATGCCTCCGCAATCAATGAAGTATCATCTTGGTCTGCATCACAATGTAGCATGGATGGAAATTATGGCCAACTTGATGTGTGCCACATGCATGCACGCGCATGTGCGAGAGAGAGGATTCTCCTATCCAACACCAATCAAGTAAAAATATGATTTCACTAGAGAAAAACATTACAGCACCTCATTTCACCTCATCAAAACATAGCTAAGCATTTTTTATAAACAATATGTTTAGTATTCATGAAACTTGTAACATCATGTAAGATTCCAGAATTACTGAGGAAATCTCAGTCAGATTAGAGCATTTGGGATATTGCTGCAAGAAGTCTCATGATTCAAAAGAGGTAAGGGGACCAGCTCAAATATTCCTTTCTCACGCTGGTATACAGATGTTCTCGAGGTCATGTTATTACCTCTCCCCCCAAAAACCCTCCAATCATAGGTTTGCTCTAGCTCAAATATCCCTCTTGGCTCTCATCTCTCTCAGCTCTCATCCCTCTCTGTTATCTCCCATCCTCTCTGAATTCATCATTTTCTCTCTCTCTTCTCTCTGAAATCTCTCACATCTGTTTCTGCTCTCTCCCCCCTCAAACCAACATGTATATGTAGTTTTTCATAAATTTTTACTTCTTGTTTACAGATAAATAAAATATTTATGTAATTATTTCTTATGCTGAATTTGGATAATTACTTTTCAAATTTCCTAATTTCTTTCTATTTTTATTTGGATGTATGTTAACTGAGTTGTGTGCTGAATTGGATGTTTACTCCCACTTTCCCAACCTTTTTTTACGGATGGTTGTATGTGGAATTTGGATGTTAGTCTATTATTTTTAGTTTTTTTAATGTCTATTTCTGTGCATGTTTGTTACAGCCTAAAGGTAATGGGTTCAAGTCCCACAGGTGTCAGATAGGCAATCGATCCGTAGAAGTAGTTTGCTAAATTCCCACAGGTGGCAATGATACTTTGGCATCTTGCTTTCTGTCTCTTTACCAGCTTTCTCATAATCCGACTGGCGTCATCTCTGACTTCTACTCCATTCACATTGATCAGATTGTTTGGGATCTTTTCATTCGACGTAACCTCTCTGACACCGAGATTGATGACTTCTTAGCTCTTCTTCATTTTGTTTTGGCCTATCGGATTCGTACACCCAACAATAACTACCTTGTTTGGTGGCCGGACCCGAATGGTTGTTTTTCTATTAAGTCATTTGTCAAGTGGAACAATCGGGTATCTTCTTCGGCCATTGTCAACCCTAACATTTGGACCTCCAAAGCTCCTCCCCAAGCAATTTGTTTCCTGTGGATTGCGGGTATGGGGAAAATTTTGACCCAAGACAACTTGCGCAAGCGTGGAAGAATCATCATTAATGCTTGTCCCTTTTGTCTCCAAGCCTCGGAAGAGTCGAATCATCTCCTTATCCATTGCCATTTCTCCTATGTAGTGTGGATTTCTATATTACAAAAGTTTGGTGTTGACTAGGTAATGCCTTCTACAGTTGCTGCATTATCCTATGCTTGGATCATTACCTCAATTTCTCCAAAGTTCTCTTCATTGTGGCGCTTGGCTTCTTTCGCCACTATGTGGCGTCTGTGGTGGGAACACAACAATAGAATTTTTAAGGACTGTATTTGTAGTCGAGTTATGGCCAAATGCACTGCTTGGATCATTACCTCAGTTTCTCCAAAGTTCTCTTCATTGTGGCGCTTGGCTTCTTTCGCCACTATGTGGAGTCTGTGGTGGGAACACAACAATAGAATTTTTAAGGACTGTATTTGTAGTCGAGTTATGGCCAAATGCATTGCTTGGGCCTCTTCCCTACCAATGTTCCGAGATTATTCCATTTTGGACATTTTGAGAGCTTGGAGAAAGTGTATTGGCTTGTCTTAAAGCCTTGTTGTTTTTGCCTTTGGGGGTTCTTACTTGCTTGGGTGTATCGGATTGAGGGGTGTTCCATTTTCTTTGCTTCTGTTTTTTGTATTGTGCATTTCTGGTGCCTTCTACTTTTTAATATAAACAATTACAGTAACCATTTCAAAAAAAAAATGTCATTCTTCTTAAGTGACTTCATTGCAAACTAAATGGCCCTAATGCTTAAGTGATGGGAAAGACATCCAATCACCAAAATAGTTTATTAAAATGCACTATTACAAACCATGGATGTACAAAATGATGGAAATATCCCCTACCCCCACAGCTATATATATACTCAAGTTTAAAGCTCAAATCACATAAATGTTAGTAGGAATAGACTAGAGACCTTGGGTTCAACTCCTCCCGGATTGACCGAATACACAAGGCTTGGTTTCATGAATCCGTGGAATTAGTCTCACCTCCACGTGGAGTGGGGATAGCCATGTTATTCAAAAATAAAAATAAATAGCAGCAGACTGAGGAGATGAAAAACAAAGGAAGATGGTATCAGTAGGACCAATGGCACAAAGACAACATATATCAGGAGGAAAAAGAAGGCTCTTAGATTTCTGTGACTTTCATATAGACATAACAAATGGCCTAATGGAAACACACCTCTGTCTGTTGAAGAATTGACTCCTGGTCATTCTTTTGAATTCTTTGCCGCTTCTGAATGTTTGGTTGTATCAAAAATTCCCCACCGATCTGATATAAATGATTGGAGGCATTAACTTCCATGCAATAAATATGAAACCCCATGTTTTAGTTTGTGTTTGTGAATAAATTATAATCCAAATTATTTATCAAAATCCATATTCTAAAAACCAGTTCAGTGTGTTCATCAGAGAGAGAGAGAGAGAGAGAGAGAGAGAGAGAGTTTCCATGAATTACTAGTTATTAGATATCCTAAACATAATTTTTTTTTTTTAAATGGAAAGGGATAAAAGACATAGGACTAAGGCAGCATAGCAAAAACAAGTATTGCTACAGTCCACAGACATCTGTTTAAGATGATAACAAAGGCAAAGAAAAACTGTAATTCGTAAAAGCAAGGATTGAGTTGCCAGTGTGAAGCAACTATGTCACATCATTCTTACCCAGACAATCTAAACTGGAAGCAACAAAGTCTTTCTCACATACCAACTAAAAACTTCAAAACACTTGCACACATTAGAGAAAGAAATAGTAGGCTATGATAGATTTAGTGATTGACTTCTCCACCATGAACATGAAAAAAATGTAATTCCATCTAGACTGTTCAAATAAAGGGTCAAAATTCACATGAGAACCAGCATAATACAATGTTCAATCTCTTTGACAATCATCCCATCCAGTTAGTCACCATCAAATGAGTACATAAGAAAGAAAAAAAATCAATCAAATTCAGACCCACAAAATCAGAATGGTGAAGCAATTTTCATCATCTAAAAAAATAATAACAACAACCAATTTGATATCTAGAAAACCCCTCTAGATATAATACTCCGGTAATGCGACAATGCCTGATAACGATTCAGGTATCCACCGTACCAAATAAATATACTTTAAATTGACAAAATAGACAGTCTTGACCATCGTTGATGAGAATAAATATTAGCCCTAATGCAGAATGTGAACAGCATACAATAAAATGATACCCTGTCAAACAATTGGCCATTGAAAACCATAAAGTAAGGATTTTTCTACCAGTATGGGTTAGGATTAGTATAATCATAGATTGAAGTTCAATTATCAGAAGGGAGTTTGCCTGCAGAAAAAAATGACCAATGATTCTACTTCAATCTCAAAAACCAAAAAACCGAAAAATTAAAATTTAGATTCCATAACCCAACTATAGTAGGAGACAATGAGGGTGATGCAATGTATGTTATATTGCAGTCTTAAGAAAAGGAGAAATTGCCAAACAAATAAAGAATCAGAAAATACATTTAAAATTTGCCCAAACAGATTGAGAATGTGAAAGAAAAATGTCAAACCATGTGTCATATAAAACTGCAATGCAAATTAAAAAGGTTGCTCAAACCACAAAAAGGCACGTAAAGCAATCGGGAGAGAGATAAAAGGAGAAGCTCACATCATCATCGGAGTCACTTGAAGTTGAAGGCTCTGCACAATTGACCACACCTCCAAACGTCGCCGAAGACATGGATTGCCGCTGTGCCTGCACAGGTGCCGACGATGATGAAGAACCCTTCCCAGCCATCCGGGCTTCAAGCTTGGCGAGCTTTGTAGGCAAAGATGAATCGGACTGATTTGAATTCGACGAGAAGTGCATCAGCATATCATCCGAGGACATCTTGCTGATTGGAGAGGAATTAAATCCTCCAGAAACCTTAATTCTTACAATCCCACGAACAGACCCAAGTCAAAAACAGCATTTTTCCCTCTTCTGCAAACATTAAAACAAATGCGGTGATTTAAAATGCGCTATTTGGCTAAAATGCGCGTCTGAATGGGCGATTCTAGTGTTAGCAAGGAGAGCTCGGTTAAAATTAGTCGTTAATGATGTGGTTAGAAGCTAATTAAAACAATGCGTGCATGTCAATCGAGTGGATAAAAGTATAAGCTGAAGGAGATTGGCTTGGAGAGTTTTGGAATTTAAGGGCTTGTGAGAGATTGGAATTTTTAGGGTTTTGTAAAATTAAAAGGGGAAGCAGAGAAGGTGAAGGCTTTTCTTTTTTTTCCAGGAATATAGCTTTGAAGTTTGGAAAATGTGTGGAAAAAGAAAGGAAAAAAGGAGAACTGTGGAATGTGACAACCTCATGTATGGGCTTTGGAAGTTAGGACCATTGAGATAGAAAATTGATAGGAGAGTTAATTTACCCTAGAAACCGACCATGTAGCAATGCCACACCTAAAAAGATGAGATCCAACAAGATTAAATGGTGGATTCAGTGCTTTCCCCCACTCACCATTGTGTGATATGAGTTGCTTGTGGTAAAAAATAGAGAAAGTGGGATTGGGGTTGCCTGAAGAGGGAAGGCTGGCGACACTCCAGAGGTGAGCAATAAAATTACAATAGTAGGGAGGGTGTAGATGAAAGGTTACGTCTCTTGATTTTGAAGGGGATTTATTATTTGAAGAAAAAAAAACGGGTGTTTAGTGAATATAAATACGGATTATATTGTGTTCTCCATTTTGGTCTTAGAAATTGACTTGTCGAATAAGTGATTCTAGTAGTTTAAGATTCAGAGAGTCGATTTCAAAGTGCAAAATGAGAAGTACAGTAAAATCCTCTAGACACAATCCTCTCGTGGGAGAATCGACGGCCAAAAAATCATGTTTAATTATAAGAATATATATGTTTTTATGATAAGAGATATTAAATGTGTATCTTTATCTATTTGTCATTGTTTTAATTAAGAAGTGTATTAAGTTTTTTTTTAATAAAAACATCAGTTTTCAGCATTATTTGTTGACAATGAATTAAAAAAAAATTAGGAAAAAAAAAATGAATTTTTCACTTAAAGCATGAGTTTTATCTACAGTTGTTTTTTTATAAAAGAACCTCCACCCTTTTCTCCCCAATTATTTTTACTCTCCTCCACTTAATGCAAAAATCTTCCTTCATTTATTATATGTAAGAGACTTTCCTCTCTCATTTATTGCTCTCATGTTGCTTGATGCAGATTTAGAGAATGTGCAAAATGTATTTACTTTCAATAAGAAATTTGAAGTGTGAACCTTTTAAGTAACATGGAGAGTATGGGCAAGAAATTAAAAAAGATTGGGCCAACAAAAATGCCATCAAATGGGCAGGGTTGAGTGGAGAGAGGGTGAGACATGCAGTGGCCCAATTAGATGGTGATGGCATTAAAAAAAATAGGAGGCAGCAGAAACAAGACAAGGGCAGTAGAGATTAAGGCAACCATAGACGGCAACCAGGCCCGGCCCTGGGTATAGGCGAAATAGGCGGTCGCCTAGGGCCCCCAAATAAAAAAGGGCCCCCAAGTCCATAAGTTCCTTTACTATATGTTAAATATTTAATAATGTCTATTTAAAGCAGATATACATTCTTGTCTGGTTGGTTAAAATTCTCCCTCTATAGAAAAAGGACTAGGATCAAATCCCAGCTGTGTAATAATAATAATAATTTCGTAAATTTTTTTATCAAATTATTTAATAATAATAATGAAAAAGCTTAGATTTCTTAAAAAATTAAAATAATGATACTAACAATCAGAATAATAATTATTATAATTCTCATTTTATTGAGTTTAATAATAATAATAATAATAAAATAATTTTAATTAATAAAGACTCTTTTAAAATATATCTATCATCTAAATAAAGAGAAAGAAAAATCTATATTGAGTTGATAATTTTTAATTAAAAATAATTTAAAGCTTTTAAAATTTGAAGAGATGAAAAAACATAACTTTATTCATTTGATCAATGTAGATTTTATTAGAACTAATATACAATTATAAATTATTATAATTAAGATAATTTTTAATTTTTTAAAAAATACAAAAAAATGAAAAATTAAAATAATAATAATATATTCGTTTCAAATGAGAATTTGCATTAATGTCACACTCCATATGATAAAAGATGCATTACCAAAAGAATGAATTGTTGTTTTCCAAATGCATGAATTGCTTATAAAATAATATTAATTATACAAATTACAGTTACCTATGCAGAAATAAGTTTTTCAGAATTAAAATTGATAAAATCTTATCTTCGGTCTAAAATGTCATAAGAAATATTGAATAAATTAGCTATCTTATCTATTGAAAAATAAATGTTAAAAAAACTTAAATATTGTAATTTAATTAGTAATTTTGCTTCTCAAAATAAGAATAAATTTTAAATAATACTTTGTTATAATATTTTATTTAGTTTCACGCATTGTAAAAAAAAATTATATAATTTTATTTTTTACGAGTATATAAAGGCCCCATCTTAAAAATCTCGCCTAGGGCCCCTGAAATCTCAGGGCCGGCCCTGACGGCAACCATAGGTTGGAAAAGACCATGGAGGAGATGAGGTGGGGTTGAAGGATGTCAGTGCTCGGTGGTATTGTGATGCAACATTGTGGAGAAGATAAGATAAAATACTTTCATATGTGTAGATTCACATATAATAATCACTGAAACTCTATATAATTATATTTTTACTAAAACACTGTCAAAAAATTAGACTCTCATCTATCTCAACACCTCTTACTAATCTATTACATCAAATGCCTTCACTTTTTTTTTTAAAAAAATTATGTGTGAGAAACCGTGAGATACTCAGCGTAAAACTCCCACGGGTAAACCCATTATTCCTAGGGCACATCAAGATCAGGTCATGATTCAAACTCGCAATCTCCCGCTTTCTGAGGCCGGAGACAACCAATTGATGGAGAGGACACCTCCTTCCTTATAGTATGACTCAACAATGTATCCCAACCTCTATTCCAATACTAATCACTTTTTATAAGAGTAAAAAATTTCTCCACAAACTCCTAAGTACAACATTTCTCAATAAAATATATTCATATAGCTATAAATTTGACAAAGCATGGAGTTAATCATAGTAGGTTGATGTCTCAGTACTATGTACCTCTTAAAACACTAAAAATTGTAATTATGGGATTTATTGATTATTATTATTATTATATGAGTGTCTAATGAAAACCCATGCCCAATGAAAGAGAGAGGTGTTTGTTGAGAGAGAGAGAGTTATGTGTTAATTGTAGAACGTATTTGTAAGTTTAAGAAATTGTTAAGTTTACTACATCAACATATGAGTGTCTTTTCTTTATTTGACTTTTAGATTAAAATCAACAAATCTTAATTTAATTCAATTTAGCATTTGTACCCTTTTTTTAGGCCTTTGCATGCATCACTTGTTAGGTTCGTGAAGTCATTGGTCACTTGTTCATTGCATTGTCAGTCTAGCAAATTTTAGTTACATATTTAATTGAGTAAATATTTCATCACATTTGAAACCATTACTTAATGGTCTAAATTACTCAGTTCCTAGTATTAATTCATCTTTTAGAATTCAAATTTTACAAAAGCCAAATAATACTGATAACAATTGTTGTTATTGTTGTGTAACATAACTCAAACTAGTCTAACCTACATCCATATATTTTAAAAAGGTTACACAGGGACTAGAAATCATACTTGAGAATTATACTTAGTAAGTTCATTGAATTATTTTACAAACTCTTTTTTTTTATAAGTGGTCATTTAGACACCTCACTTTTCTTTTAAAAGATATCCCATTTCAAAAGTGTATATGAAAATTACCATTCTGCCCTTCATTTTTTAAAAAAAAATACTCTTCCACACAGAACTGAGGGACAAAATAGTAATTTCATATAAAATTTTGAAATATAGTATCTCTTAAAAGAAAAATTAAGTGTCTAAATGGTTATCCTTTTTTATTCACTTCACTTATTGAAATTTGAGACACTTGGATTGTAATTTGAGATCTCAGATTATTTTTATGACAAAATTGATCATAAATGATTAGTCAATCACATTACTTGGTACTTAATTTGCATGTTAATATAAATTAAATATTATTTACTTCTAACATCAGATAGTAATTCACTTAAATCTATAACAACTTTATCATGAAAAATGAAGCACCAAGGTTATAAGCTCAGTACTTAATTTGTAATTCATTATAAATAAGTTAAATAAGGTTAGTACTTAATTTGCAATTCATTATGAATAAGGTAAATATGAATGTAAATATGACCGCAAAAATATATGCGTCTGCCGGGAGTCGAACCCGGGTCTATTGCTTGGAAGGCAATTATCCTAACCGTTGGACTACAAACGCTCATGTTGCAAAAGTTAAGTAAATTTATATATATCTTGTAATAAAAATTATAAAGCCGCATCTCACACCCAGAACCGGTTAGCGCACATATTTTACCCTATGACTTAGCTCATACGGTCTGATTGATACTTTTAACCTATAATTCGACCAACTTACTAGCAATGTAACAAATATATTGGATATCACAAAAATATAAGCAAAATAACTTTTACACATTAAAAACGCAAGTTTATCACGTCCGTCATTTTTAACCATAAATTTTCGTTAAAAATGTATTTTTATCACGAGAAACGGTAAATTTTCGTTAAAATCGTAAGATTTTACTGTTAAATTCCCGTTAAAAACGCTTTGGCCAAATATATATGTTTTATTTTTGGAATATCATCTATATTTTCAAATTCCGACCACATTATTTATTTATTATATTTAATTTTATTATTTTCTAAATATCATATTTTCTAAGAGATTTTCCCATTACATTCAGATAAAAATCCAAGAATTTAACAATATCCCACTATTAATAATTGCCATTAATATTCCGATAACGTGATTTATGACAATGCTTATTAGGTCTATTGGTACTGTAAATGGTCTCAGAGGATCCAAATGTATTCAATACTCCAATCCACGTATACCCATGACAAACCACTTTTATTAAAGGGCTCGAGGTTCAACTTGCTAGCTTATAAAGAGGTGTCACAATTTTTTATCCAACTCACGAATTTGTCAAAGATCTTGAAAAATTAAATTGATTTGACCCATCTTGATTCAAATTGAAAAACAATATAAATATTTATTTTTTTACCTTATTGATTTTAGCCTATAAACCCAACTCAAAGTTTAAAAATTTAACTCATTGCCTCAATTTAATCTTATTTTTATTAAAAAAAATTTAAAAAAACTTATTTTACAAGAAAACATTGTTTAGGCGTCTGCCGGGAGTCGAACCCGGGTCTATTGCTTGGAAGGCAATTATCCTAACCGTTGGACCACAAACGCTTGCCGTAGTTTTAGTGAGTACGATTTAAATTTCACATTTAAAACTGGTTACCGCATCATCTACAAACCATGCACTAAATTTACGTTAGAGCTTAAGACTTAGATCATACTCATCAATCATCATTAGAGTATTTTGGTCTAATTAATCTTTTTACTCTATAATTCGACCTAACTTGCTGGGTCTATTAGTACGATAAATGGTCATACTTACTAAATACTCCAATCCAATCCACATATTCTCATGGCAAACTACTTTTATTAAATAGCTATAGGTTCAACCTTGTCAGTTTTTTTTAATGAAGGGTAAAAAATTATTTTACCCAAAGGAGGGCAGAAAACAAGCCCAAAAAAAAAAGACACGACAGAACAAGCCCGGGCCAGGCAAGAAAACACAAGGATAGGCAACAAAACGTTGGGCCACCCACATCCTGAGCCAGAAAGAAAACCTTTTTAGTTTACAAAAGGTGTGACAATTTTTTATACAACTCATGAATCAATCAGGTTAAAAAAATATTAAATTAATTTGACCCATACTGACCCGAGCTAACTTGAATTAAAAAAATAATGTAAATATTTAATTTTTTATCCATTAATTTTAGCCCATAAATCCTACTCAAAATTCAAAATTTTTAATTCATTGCCTCAAATTTAATTTAATTTTATTAAAAATTTTACAAGAAAACATTGTTTACAATATACATTAGATGAAAAAAGTAATACAATGAACAATTACAAAATTCCTTGTCTTATCTTTTATCTAAATATTCGATGTTTAAAATCACCTCAATTACCTTGTAAAAAAGTAGAATTAAACAATATTTTTATATAATAAAAAAGGGAAATGACAGATAAGAGTTAAAAGAAGTTGAATAACTTGTAATTACATATAATAAATATATTATGTGTATCAAATATATGTGTATAATTAAAATATTATATATGAATATTAAACATAGAATTACTAGCTATGATTCATTGGAGTTCCACTTATTACACTCTAACTCATACAACAAATCTTTTTTTATCTCTTGAGAATATAATTATATAAAAAATTATCCAATAAAGAATCTAAATATATAATATTTAGAATTGTTTTACTTAGTCAAAAAACTTTAATGATGCATTGAAACATCATATTTTTATATCCATGATTCCCTGGAGGCATGTAACATGTTTAGTTACAGATTGTGGCTAAAAAAAACTCGGTTGAATAAAATCCAAAATATAAATATTAAAAATATCATCGATCTCAATCATTTTCTTATTTTCAAATATTCAATGACTAGAGACAAATAGATTCGATCAAACATCAAACCAAAAGTGGGCGGCTTTCTAACTCATCTCTTGGTCTCTTTCTCCCCTCAACACTTGAAAATCCTTCTGCAGCCCCTCATTTCATCTGAAAAATTATCAATCATGGAATCCCCAACTCCCCATCAAGTCGAAGACTGCCGAGGCGTCCTACGAGTTTACAGTGACGGCTCCATAGTCCGATCAACGAAGCCCAGTTTCGATGTTCCAATCCGCGATGATGGTTCCGCCATTTGGAAAGATGTCATCTTCGAATCGACCCACAACCTCCAACTCCGCCTCTATAAGCCGTCCTGTCCGCCACCCACTTCCAAATTCCCTATCTTTTACTACTTCCACGGCGGCGGTTACTGCATTGGCTCCCGCACCTGGCCCAATTGCCAAAACTACTGCCTGCGGCTTGCCTCCGAGCTTCAAGCCGTCGTCGTCTCACCCGACTACCGCCTCGCACCCGAGAACCGCCTCCCGGCAGCCATAGACGACAGCATCGCTGCCCTCAAATGGCTCAAGGAGCAAGCCACGTCACAAGATCCAGACACGTGGCTGACAGAGGCGGCGGATTTTGGACGGGTGTTTATATCGGGCGACTCGGCTGGAGGGAACATAGCCCACCACTTGGCTGTCCGGTTTGGAACCGGTTCGCCGGAGTTGGCTCCGGTTCGGGTCCGAGGTTATGTGTATTTGGCACCTTTCTTTGGTGGGACGGTCCGCACCAGGTCAGAAGCGGAGTGCCCCAAGGATGCTTTCTTTCCACTGGAGCTCAACGACAGGTCCGACTATTTTTCTTATTTAAAATTATTTTCACTAGATAAAAAAAAAAAAAAACAGTCGACTAAATTAAATTTCAAGCAGTTCACAAGCTTTACAATTGTGATTTTTTTAACTAGAATTTTATAAATATAACAAAATTCTCTTAGAAATTGCACATTTAGTTGTATTGTTTTAAATTACAGATTTTTTGTAAGAATATTTTTCAATTTTATTATAATAAAATGAGTAACAAAATTTCCCTATTTTATTATATTATTTTAATAAAGACATTGGTATACAAATCAATTCTCTCGTATATGAATTTTTTATATTTCAGAATTAAAAAATTTAAGTTTTAAATTGTTAAAATTTTACATCGCATTTTGCTTGCCTAATGAACAGGTTTTGGAGGTTGTCTTTGCCGATCGGAGCGACCACAGACCACCCGCTGTCCAACCCATTTGGACCCGACAGTCCAAGCCTTGAATCGGTGGCTCTTGACCCGATCTTGGTCGTGGTAGGCGGTGGTGATCTACTACGTGACCGTGCTGAGGAATATGCAAGCAAACTCAATGAGTGGGGAATACGAGTCGAGTTTGCCGAGTTCAAGGGGCAGCAACACGGGTTCTTTACTATTGACCCATTGTCCAACTCATCCAACGAGTTGATGTGTGTCATCAAACGGTTCATGATTGAAAACGGCACATCGGAGTGAGATCAATTTCATATAATAATTGATGAATGGTCAAGATTTATTTATGACCGGTTTTATGAGGAAAGTTATGACCTCATTGATGTTCTCTCTTTTAAAATAATATTATTAAATGTTTTGTTTAGATAAGATGTATTTAATTTTAATTTTAAATGTTTTGTTTGGAGGTTGTCTTTAGTATCTTATCAAATATTCTCACGATTTTTCATAAAATATACTTTCTCCGTCCCATTTTAATTGTCTCATTTGAAATATTTGTATTTTTTAAAGAACTCTCTATATAAGCCTATCACTCATGTAATCTCATCCATTTTCAACATATTTTGTACTATACAAATACAAATGAGACAACTATTTTGGGATAATTTCAAAATCCATGTAGGACAATTAATTTGAGACAAAGGGAGTATATAAGAACTGATTTTCTGATCATAATCTTAAGATGAAATTGGTTACTATATAGGAGGCTTAGAGAAGTGAGATCAAATGCTTAAATATGTAAATAATAAAAAATATATTCACTGGTCAATTAGAATCAGGATATTATTTATGCATTGTTATGTATTATCTATTTTTGTCCATCATTTAAAAAAAATTAAGTTTTAACTAAAAATATAACTTAATTATTCTAATTAATAAAATTTTAAAATCAATATTAATTAATTCTTTTTCATTGTATATAATGTCAAAAGAACCCTTTAGAAAAATCAAGAGTATCTTTCATTTCCAGTGGAGAGAAAAATATGAATTGGGAGTTTGAGAGCCTGTTATCTTTCATACACGGCAATCTATGGGGTTTATAAATAATTTTTTTAAATAAAAATTATATTTAAATAAAATCTTACTGAAGAGTTGCCTTAATTTAATTAATTATTAGTTTCAAGTTTTAAAAACATTAAAATTTGCATTTTTTATAAATACATGAGCTAATAAAAAATATTTTAATTAGAAAACTTATTTTTTAAATATAAGTCTATAAAAACAATCATGATAAGATCAATCAAACTATATTTTTTAATTTCTCAAATTTTACTCACTTTGAGTTATTCTTAATCTTTAACTTTTAACACATATAGAAACAATAAATAAAAAAAAATCCAAGACTAGAAGAGGTCTATCCTGAGTTTTTCTGAAAAACACTATGCATCAAATTATTTAACTCGTATGTTCTAAACTCTCAAAGATTAACCACTTTAAATTATATTTTCATTTCTAAACTTTCACATCCTTTTAAAGGATGTGGGCCGCTTCAAAAAATTAACTTCAATCTAAAAGATATATTATTGAATATACAAACTCATAAAAATAACATTGATTAGATCAATCAAACTATATAGATATATAAATGATACTCTTAACTAACAAAAGCCTCGTCCAACACTCCAGGATATGTAATTACATCTTATGTCATAAAATATTATAGTTTGCAATAATTTTTATCTCATCGTCCAATTTGACTTGGATTAAATAGCTAAAAAATAATATATAGATATGAGTTACAGTAGACACTCTTTTATCATGCATCTCTTCTTACTGTGACTGCCTTTATAAGTTTTTACCCTAACATCAACCATATCAAAGTCACTATATAATTTAATATATCCTTATTTATATCGTTCTTTTAAATTTTTAATAGTCGGTCTTTCTTTTCAGTGCCTTCAACCTATAGTCTTTGAACTTTAGGATTTGAAATCACTTTGATATGATACACACATGACAAAACTATTTCAAATGAACTTTTTAATTAAAAAAATATCATCTACAAGAGACTATTTTTAAATTATCCTTATAAGTGCTTTTAGTAAAATACCAGCCTTATCATTTAACCCAACTTTTAGGCTTGCTCAAGCTTGGGTCAAAATTATAATTCAAGGGCCCAAACCTAACTTGAATGAATTTGATCAAATTCAAGCCCACGTTAATTGAGATTTTGAGACTCGAGCCCAATTTTTAACCCAAAATATAAATATTCAAGCCTATTTAGACTAAGCTTCACTAGACCTAAAATGTGTTTCTTATTATTCAATAAAAAAATATACATTACATAAACTTGGTAATTTATACACAATATCAACTAAATACATTAAATAATTGTATTTTTTTTTGTTACAAAAAAATTAAATACAATTATATTTTATAAATTATTAGTCAAATTCGAATTTTCAAACCAAATTCGAGTTTTCATTTACTATACCTATTATGAGCAATTTAAATTAGTTTGAATTTTGAACCCAAAATTAAGATTAGTCGATTTTAAGTCAACTCAAACCTTATTTTATCCAATTTTTCCACTTAACTAGTCCTAACTCGCATCTTTGTTTTCCTCGACGATATACAACTAAAAAAATTAATTAAAGATTGTCTATGGCCATATCCTCTAGGGATTCCCCATGAACTCTACTATGGGTCCCACGAGACAGGTCCATTTTGAAATCGACATGTCTTTATAAATAATAAAAAAAAATTTAAAAGATATAATATTGAACAATTTATATAATTTAATCCAACGTAGATGGGTAGCGATCATACAAGTGTTTTGTATAATCCAACATGAGATTTAGAGTATTATCCATTTTATCATTCCCCTGCAGTATAAATTGGTTCACTTACCGGCTCACTGGATCACTGACCAGCTTACTGAAATTGGATCAGTAAAATTTATCTAAGTGAGTCTGTTTTTTTCATACAAAACAGCAAATCAGATCACTGATTTTTTTTTTTAAATGCTTTCGTACAACTGTAGAAGAGTAAAATGGACAATATTCTAAAACCCGTGTCTGCTTACATAAATGTAGATAAGTGTTTGAGACTAATTCAAATTTGGTACCACTACATAAATTCAAATTAAACTATGATAACATGTGGGAATGAGTGTCTAATTGTAATGACCAGACCCGAATATAGGGTTTAGGGCTTTACTTAGTAAGAAATTGTCTATTCTGGGTCTCGCACACAAGCGAGCCCGCACGGTTTTTGCTTTTGTGTCCGGGCTCACATGGTTCGGCTAAAAAACGTGTCTTATGAAGTAAGAGAGCTTGGCTTCATATAAACACCCATTTCCCTATCTTCTCTACCGATGTGGGACTCCCCACATCGATTCCCAAGTCACAGCCCATCTGAGCAAGGGTTTCACAATCATCTCCCCTAAGAATCTAAATACATAATATTTAGAATTGTTTTACTTAGTCAAAAAACTTTAATGATGCATTGAAACATCATATTTTTATATCCATCATTCCCTGGAGGCATGTAACATGTTTAGTTACAGATTGTGGCTAAAAAAAACTCGGTTGAATAAAATCCAAAATATAAATATTAAAAATATCATCGATCTCAATCATTTTCTTATTTTCAAATATTCAATGACTAGAGACAAATAGATTCGATCAAACATCAAACCAAAAGTGGGCGGCTTTCTAACTCATCTCTTGTTCTCTTTCTCCCCTCAAACACTTGAAAATCCTTCTGCAACCCCTCATTTCATCTGAAAAATTATCAATCATGGAATCCCCAACTCCCCATCAAGTCGAAGACTGCCGAGGCGTCCTACGAGTTTACAGTGACGGCTCCATAGTCCGATCAACGAAGCCCAGTTTCGATGTTCCAATCCGCGATGATGGTTCCGCCATTTGGAAAGATGTCATCTTCGAATCGACCCACAACCTCCAACTCCGCCTCTATAAGCCGTCCTGTCCGCCACCCACTTCCAAATTCCCTATCTTTTACTTCTTCCACGGCGGCGGTTACTGCATTGGCTCCCGCACCTGGCCCAATTGCCAAAACTACTGCCTGCGGCTTGCCTCCGAGCTTCAAGCCGTCGTCGTCTCACCCGACTACCGCCTCGCACCCGAGAACCGCCTCCCGGCAGCCATAGACGACAGCATCGCTGCCCTCAAATGGCTCAAGGAGCAAGCCACGTCACAAGATCCAGACACGTGGCTGACAGAGGCGGCGGATTTTGGCCGGGTGTTTGTATCGGGCAGCTCGGCTGGAGGGAACGTAGCCCACCACTTGGCTGTCCGGTTTGGAGCCGGTTCGCCGGAGTTGGCTCCTGTTCGGGTCCGAGGTTATGTGTATTTGGCACCTTTCTTTGGTGGGACGGTCCGCACCAGGTCAGAAGCGGAGTGCCCCAAGGATGCTTTCCTTCCACTGGAGCTCAACGACAGGTCCGACCATTTTTCTTATTTAAAATTATTTTCACTAGATTATAAAAAAAAAGCAGTCGACTAAAATTTTTTTCAAGCAGTTCACAAGCTTTAAAATTGTGTTTTTTTTACTAGAATTTTATAAAAATATCAAATTCTCTTAGCATTTAGTTGTATTGTTTTAAATTACAGATTTTTTTTGTAAGAATATTATTCATTTATTATAATAAAATGAATTATATTATTTTAACAAAGACATTGGTATACAAATCAATTCTCTCGTACATGAATTTTTTATATTTCAGAATTAAAAATTTTAGTTTTAAATTGTTAAAAATTTATATCTCATTTTGCTTGCCTAATGAGTAGGTTTTGGAGGTTGTCATTGCCGATCGGAGCGAACACAGACCACCCGCTGTCCAACCCGTTTGGGCCCGACAGTCCGAGCCTTGAATCGGTGGCTTTAGACCCGATCTTGGTCGTGATGGGCGGTGTTGATCTTTTGCGTGACCGTGCTGAGGAATTTGCAAGCAAACTCAATGAGTGGGGAAAACGAGTCAAGTTTGCCGAGTTCGAAGGACAGCATCACGGGTTCGTTACTGTTGACCCATGGTCCAATTCATCCAACGAGTTGATGTGTGTCGTCAAACGATTCATGATTGAAAACGGCACATCGGAGTGAGATCAATTTCATATAATAATTGATGAATGATCAAGATTTATGACTGGTTTTATGAGGAAAGCTGTGACCTCATTGATGTTCTCTCTCTTTTAAAATAATGTTATTAAATGTTTTCTTTAGATAAGATGTACTTAATTTTAATTTCATGGTTAAATTTGGAGGTGTCTTTAGTATATTATCAAATATTCTCATAATTTTTCACACATAAATTAAAATATGTATAAAAACCGATTTCCTGATCATAATCTTAAGATGAAATTGGTTACTCTGTGGGACTGTGTGAGGCTTGAGAAGTGAGATCAAATGTTTAAATATATAAATAATAAAATATATTCACTGGTCAAATAGAATCAGGATATTATTTATGCATTGTTATGTATTATCTATTTTTGTCCATCATTTAAAAATATATTTAAAGTTTTAATTAAAAATATAATATAATTAATATAATTTTAAAATCACTGTTAATTAATTCTTTTTCATTGTATATAATGTGAAAAGAACCCTTTAGAAAAATCAAGAGTATCTTTCATTTCCATTGGAGAGAAAAATATGAATTGAGAGTTTGAGAGCCTGTTATCTTTCATACACGGCAATATATGGGGTTTATAAATAATTTTTTGAAATAAAGATTATATTTAAATAAAAGCTTATGGAAGAGTTGCCTTAATTTAATTAATTATTAGTTTTAAGTTTTTCAAACATTAAAATTTGCATTTTTTATAAATACATGAGCTAATAAAAAATATTTTAATTAGAAAATTTATT
Organism: Chimonanthus praecox; assembly: GCA_022113865.1. Lineage (NCBI taxonomy): Eukaryota > Viridiplantae > Streptophyta > Magnoliopsida > Laurales > Calycanthaceae > Chimonanthus > Chimonanthus praecox. Next base: position 10,943,634 of record CM039086.1, on the reverse strand, counting down.
TTTAAAATATAAGTCAATAAAAATAATTCTGATGAGATCGATCAAATTATATTTTTCAATTGCTCCATTTTTTCTCACTTTAAGTTATTCTTAATCTTTATCTTTTGTTACTTTTAATACATATAAAAACAATAAATAAATTAAAATTCCAAGAGTCGAAGAGGTCTATCCTTTAATATGAGTTCTCTTGAAAAACACTCTGCATCAAATTATTTAACTCATATGTTTTAAACTCTCAAAATTAACCACTTTAAATTATATTTTCATTTCTAATATACAACTCATAAAAATAACATTAATTAGATCAATCAAGCTACGTGGATATATAAATGACACCCTTATTAACAAAAGTCTAATCCTCATTCCACCATATGTAATTAGATCCATAGCCATTAGATCTTATGTCATAAAATGTAATAGTTTGCAATAATTTTATCTTGTCGTCCAATTTGACTTGGATTAAATAGCTAAAAAACAATACATAGATGTGAGTTACAATAGACCTTTTTAATTTGCACTCTTTTATCATGCACCTCTTCTAAGTGCCAATCAAAAAGACGGTTTTAGCTATCGGACGACGAAATGGATTTTGGAATTTATTAACATTCTCCAAAAATGGTACTGTCAATAATCCCGTTGGTACTAAAACCATTAAGAGAACACCCAATAACTTATTAGGTACTGTACAAATTTTTTCTTCGATAGACACTAACATCAACTATATGAAAGTCACTCTACAATGTAATATATTTTTATTTTAAGTTCTTAGTGATCGGCCTTTTTTTCTAGTGTCTTCGTTCTATAGTTTTTGAACTTTAGGATTTGGATTCATTTTGGTATAATGCAAACATAACTAAACTATCTTAAATGAATTTTTTTTTTTTTAAAAAAAAAATTGTCATCTACAAGACTATTTTTAAATTATCCTTATAGGTGCTTTTAGCAAAATACGAGGATTATCATTTAGCTCAACTTCAAAGCTTGCTCAAGCTTGGGTCAAAATTATAATTCATGGGCTCAAAGCCTAACTTGAATGATTTTGATCAAATTCAAGCCCACCTTAATTGAGATTTTAAGACTCGAGCCCAATTTCATACCCAAAATATATATTCAAGACTATTTAGACTAAGCTTCACTGGACTTAAAATGTGTTTCTTATTATTCAATAAAAAAAATACATTACGTAAACTTGGTAACTACACACAATATCAATTAAATACATTACATAACAAAAACATTAAATACAATTATATTTTATAAATTACTAGTTAAATTCGAATTTTCAACCAAATTCGAGTTTTTATTTACTATACCTATTCTGAGCAATTTAAATTAGTTTGAATTTTGAACCCAAAATTAAGATTAGTCGATTTTAAGTCAACTCAAACCTTCTTTTATTCAAATTTTCCACGTGACTAGTCTATGGGCAAATCCTCAAGAGATTCCCCATGGACTCTACTATGGGTCCCATGAGACCTATTTTGATGGGTCCATTTGAAACCTACATGTCTTTATAAACAATAAAAATAAAAAATAAAAATAATGAAAATAATTTTAAAAGATATAATATTGAACAATTTATATAATTTAATCCAATGTAGATATATGTTGGAGACTAATTCAAATTTGGCTCTACATAAATTCAAATTAAACTATGATTATATGTGGGAACGAGTCTAATTGTCAATGAATAATTTCTCCAGCAAGCATGGTCGGCCCTAGTGCACATAGAAAGAAATAAAATTAATAAACAATAGAAAATTTTAAGACGAAAAAGATAGGGGATCCAAACGGTCTACAAATTTGAATCGACCGTTTATTCTCCACCGTCCGATCTCTGTTCACAAATCATTTTTCAAAAACAAGAACTCCCTCCACTTGCTACTCCTCAAAACATTTTGGAACGACAGTCTCACTCACTCTGCCCATCTGTTTCCATTTCTCTCTCAAACCCAGATTTCTTCTTTGCCTTCTTCTTTAGATCTGAAAAGAAGCAAGAAAGGAAAAGATGCCTACATTCTCAGAGACGGCGAGTGCCTTTCGCAACAGATTTAGGGTTCAAGAGCCGTCGGATTCGGATTCAGTTCGGAGTTCTCCTGCCATCTTCAAATCGGCATCCAAAGATAACCTTCTCCATTCCTCGCTTGCACCGATGGCTGCTGGGGCAGTTGCCAGCAGCGGAGAGAAAGATGATCACGAGACATCGGCGGGATCGACAAATCAGAGCTTCGAGTTGAAGGAGGATCCGTCTTTTTGGAAGGATCATAATGTCCAGGTATTTAACACAAGAGAATAAACCACCAATATCTGTCTGTTCAGGAGATTTGGTTTCCTAGGGTTTTATCTTTTTTTTGAGAAATTTGGGATTTTGTGAGGGGCATTGCCAAATTGCAAAGGAAAAAAAAATCTTTCTTCGCTTCATGTATGAATTCCTTTTCTTGGTAGTCATTTTTTTCTCTCTCTTCTTTCTATTCTCCTCTTCCTCCTTAATTGAATTTTATTTCTTTGGAATTTATGGTTGAAGGCGTGATGTATTTTGATTTTGTTGAAAGCGGAATTGCCAAATCGCAAAGAGAATCATTCTTTGGCATCATGGAGAGATACAATTTCTTTTTCTTTGTCTTCTACTCTTCTCCCCTTTATTAAGGTTGTCATGTATCTTGGACACCATGGATGGAACTCCGTTTTTGTGTATTTTTCCTATTGAACAAGACATTGGTTTTGTGAAAGTAAGGTGACCATTTTAGATGTATTTAGTTAGGTGTTAATGTACTTTTGGCCTCCTGAATATAAAGAACTTATCTGTTTGTCATCTGAGTCAATTAGTTAGTTTGGCTCATTTGACCGACTCCCCTTTCTCTTTTCCCCATCTATCAAGATAAAATCAGAGAGCTTCTTTTTTCCTCCTCCCTTTTTTTCTCTGTTGACTTGGTTCAGTTGAGCTGAGAAAAACGATTCTGGTTTTAATTTTATATTGTTAGTCTTTGATCACTGTTATATTTGAAGAGAGTAGAGGGTGTTGTAACCTATTCTTTACGTTTTAACTTCACAAGGCAACTTTCTTGTCTCTGTTTGTTTGACCATTCATGGTCATTATTCTGAAACTTATTGACCAACTAAAACACGGCTGTTTTTATTTGACTCGGTAGAATTTCAAGTCGAGCCTTCTTTTCTTTTACGACAATTGGTGGATTAGATTCATTAAGACATAAAAATGATAAACATTTTTTTATTTAGAGAAAGTTGAGCATTAGCAACAGTTCAATGGAGAAAGTTGAAAATATTTGAACTCCAACACTGATTAATTCTACGTGTATACTAATTATATTACTGCTTATGGCTTTGTTTATGCATTTATCTGGAATAGTAAAGTTTGATAGCTAGTCATTCAAATTTACATGTGTTCATATCGATTTCTAGCTTGTTAGTTTTTCAATATGTTGCATATATCTAGCATATTTTTCCCAAAGTCACATACTTATCTGACTTAATTGCATTTATTAATGAAATCGTCATGCTTTGAGTTTCCACCATTTTCTTCAGGATCTCTCATGTATGTAGGGCTCTTCGTTCCCAATATGCAGGTTGTCATTAGAATTCGTCCACTCAGCAGTTCTGAAATATCCCTCCAGGGGTACAATAAGTGTGTTAAGCAGGACAGTTGCCAAACACTCACTTGGATTGGGCATCCAGAGTCTCGTTTCACCTTCGATATTGTTGCCGATGAGAATGTCAGCCAGGTAATTTAGTTATCTATACATATATATTATGTATTTAACATTGTAACATGTTGTATGATGAACTACTCAATAGGAGAAGCTTTTCAAAGTTGCTGGATTGTCAATGGTGGAAAATTGCATGGGAGGATACAACAGTTGCATGTTCGCATATGGCCAGGTGAAGCTAACATTATTTCAAGTGACATTCAACACTTTTCCTTTTTTAGCTTTTGTTTTAAGAACAAGACCGTGTATTTGCATTTAAAAAAAGACTGTATCTGATTTGTATTTTTTAACAGGCTTGTTAGAATTGAATAGGGGGAGATATTGAGAATGGTTTTATTTTGTTATTTTCCTTATGCTTGATGATTTTCTAAACGCCTCTTATATGTTATTTTGTAGACTGGTAGTGGCAAAACCCACACAATGTTGGGGGACATTGAAGGAGGCACTCGCAGACATAGTGTTAATTGTGGAATGATTCCTCGAGTTTTTGAGTATCTATTCTCAAGGATTCAAAAGGTAGGTCTATTGCAATGTTGTTGAGTGATAGGGAGAATGCCTTTAATTATAATCATAATTTGACAAACTGATGAACAAGGCAATGTTTTAAAATTGGATTAGGAAAGTTTTTTTTTGAAATGCTAATGAGCTATATGTCAATTTAGGAAAACATAATTGCCTACATGCTTCACTTTATTAACGTGATTGATCATGATGAGAAGAGAAGCCTGAAGAAGAATGTTATACTCGATTGTCCTTTGAATCCTTTTGGTCAAAATTTCTCTATCTTTTTTTTTTAAGTGATAACAAAGATGAATTATATTAAGAGAAAGAGAATGTACAAAAGGGGGTCTAAAAGGCATTAACCCCAAGAGAAGAAACAAGAGTCAAAATACAAGAAGGAGAGCATAAAAGATCAGAATACAAAAATACAACTAGAGCCCTTGCTGTAACAATACATAGTGGAAATCCTGAGGAAGCCTTAACCCCTAAGATCCCAGGAAAGAGTCTCGCTGTCACTTCTATCTACTCCCCATTTGGCTAGAAAGCCGGCGACTCCATTTGCGGATCTCCTAACAAGTGAGAAGGAAATCTCTCATCCAGCACACAGAGTGCTAATCTCCCTTGCCACTGTTATTATTTCGACCTCCTTGCCCACTTAATTGCATTCGTTGGATCTCCTTTAATTATTAACTTACCATGACCTCGAGCCACTTCTAATGGCTAACAACTCAGCTCCGTTGGAGTCTCTTACTCTTGTAGGCTCTGGAAAAACTATCAAAGATGATCTACTACGGTCCCTCAAAACCCCACCTGTCCTCGTTGGACCTGGTTTGCTTTGAGCGGCCCATCTATATTAAACTTAATCGCACCATTCTGTGGGGAGACCAAGCTTCGAGTCCAATCTTCTTCCTATGTATTCCCTCTTAGCACCATTGCCACGAATTATAGAAGTCCGTTACCCTAAGGCCTTTAAATACTGACCTGGTTGCCAGCCAAGCACATAACCTTCATTTCTTTGTCTAGAATATGTCCTCTTCCTCTGATCTTTTGTTCTCGAAGATTCTCTGTTTCCTTTCTTTCCAAATTGACCAAAGGACAACTGATGAGATAGTGTTCCGAGCTAGCTTAAACTTAGGTCTCGCTTTGGAGATGAGCCAACTATCCACGATTGCCGTCAAGGATCTATGGAGCACCGATGACACTCCCATCAGGGAAGCGAATCTATTCCAAAGGTTTCTTGCTATTGAACAACTTCCTAACAAGTGATCCGCATCTTCCTCTAGCTCTCCACGATTGCCGTCATGGATCTATGGTGCACCCATGACACTCCCATCAGGGAATCAAATCTATTCCAAAGGTTTCTTGCCATTGAACAACTTCCGAGCAAGTGATTCACATCTTCCTCTTGTTCTCCATAGAGGGAGCAAGAAAGGTCATTGGTAGACACATTGATTCCCCTCCTATTAAGTTCTGCTTTGGACAAGATGCGCTTTTTGATGGCGCACCAAGTAAAAGCCTACACCTTGGCGGAGCCACTCTAGACCACCCTGAAAGGCTCGTGCAATTTCTATTGATAGGTTCTTTTTGAGCCACTGAATAAAAATACAATGAGTCACCTGTCTATATTTGTTCATCTTCTATCTCCCAAAAAATAGGGGCCTCTCTTAGCAAAGCCTTCATCTCGTCTAAAATCTATTCGCACCTAGTGAGGCTCTCGTTGATCCTATAACAATCCATTACCTTAGCTTCCTTGTTCCTGGCTATCCAAAATAGTCTAGGGAAAATTTCTCTTAAGGGTCTATCTCCTAACCAGAGGTCTCTCCAAAAGGTCTTGTCACCTTTTCCTATTAGAATTCTCAACTTCTCCACCACACTTTCAGAACTTGTGATCCTTTTCTTTCCACTTCCTTCAATAGATTCCATTCATTTTCATTCTCTACTCCATTTCTAGCTACTAATTTCTTCCTCCATAGTGCATCATTTTCTCTTCCAAACCTCCAGCTGCACTTACACAACAATGCACTGTTCCTTATCCTTAAAGGTACAATTCCCAAGCCTCTGCCGCCTTTCGACTTAGTGACCTCCGACCACCTAACCAAATGTACCTTTCTGCTTTCCTCCTTGTCCCCCAATAAGAAGTTCCTAAAAGCATCTCCAATCAATTTACTATTCCTTTAGGCATCTGAAAGACCAACATGTAATACAAGGGAAGGTTGATTAAGACTGATTTAATTAATGTAAGTCAACCTCCTAAAGACAAGTAGTTCTTGCCCCAACTTGTTAGTCTCCTTTGCACCTTTTCCACCACCGGTGCTTAGAACCTTTTTGATCCTAGGATTTCCACCTATTGGCAATCCCAGGTATTTAAAGGGAAATCCCCCCCCCCCAGTTCGCAACCCACCTCTTCCTCTAAAGATAACACTTTGGTTAAATGTTCTCTATCATAATGGCCCATCTTACATTTTCCCTTGTATAATGGCTGTTATTGTTTATTTATTTGACAACACATGTTTCAAGAAAATACTAGACAATTGTCATCATATGAAAATGCAATTTTTTTTTAAATAGTGTGACAAAGTTACACTTAAAAGGTTGTTCTATGGTTACTTAGTTCGTAGTTTGAGTAATTTGCATTCGAATTTGAAATTCACAATACTATGTATTTTACAATTTACTAATTAGTAGCTTGAGTTTTCTTGTTACCGCTCAAAAAAAAAAATCAAATTAGTAGCTTGTATTTTCTAACTTAAACGAATAAAGTTAAATTTGTTTTACTAATTCATAAACGTAAATTAATTTATTGATAAATCGTTAGTAATTCTCACTACCATTTTATGTAATATATCAAACTATAAATCACTTTATTAAAGTTTATAAATGGAAGTTGGATCAAGATAGTTAAATAACTTCCTTTTGATAAAGGCATTCTCTTCAATAGAAAAGTATAAACAATTTAAGAATATAGTGTAAAAATGATATATCACATTAATTTAAATAAAAGCAAGTAGAAAAAAATGTAAATGAAATTAAACTGAACCAATCTAATTCGTGAATTAAATTGAGTTGGCATTTAATTGATGAACCAAATCACGAATTGTTCGAACGAATCAGTTCATAGTTTGAGGACAAATACAATGGGTTAGGTAACTATGGGTTGTTCCCTGTGAGGACAATCTGTTGCTATTCTTTAAAATATATGGAAAGATGGTAATTCATGAGACATTTAGAATTGTATAGCATTTTGCCAAGGTAAAAGTGTTGAGGTTACAATCATTTTGTGAAAGATTTATGTTCTTTTAGTGGTTGGCGGCCTCTGTTTTTTCTCCTTTAATGGCCAAGGACATGAGCTCTTTGGGGCAGTTTTTATGTTGTTTCTTTCACTTGTGAGGTGTTTGATGACCTCATGGCCAGCTACATTCCTCTGGAAATGGGACTGTCCCTAGTGGTACAAGAGTGTTTAAGCCTATGTTGAGCGTGTCTAGTGACTTTTTTTTGCCCTTTTTTTGTTTGGATAGGGTTGGAGGGATTTTATGTAATGACCCGTCCCGTTAGCATGATATTGTCCGCTTTGGGCCTCACACACAGCCTGCACAATTTTCAATTGGCGAGCCAACTCACTGTTGCTCCTAAAAGGCCTCATGCTAAAAGGAGGCATGCTCCACACTATAGACCCCCTATGGTGCGGGGTATTACAATCTACCCCCCTTATAGCTAGAGTCGTCCCCGACTATACACACACAACAACCAAGCTCATACCCTCAGGTAGAGAGTTGAACATTTCTCTGATACCATTTGTAAAGACCCGTCCCGCTAGTATTCGGAGAGCCTTGAGCTTAGGAGCGACCTTAGGGGGTATTAAATTAGAAGTTGAAAGCGATTCTTCTAACGCTATCAAATGGGCTAGTGGTGTAAATCGCTCCCTATGGAGGCTAATCACTATTGTTAGGGAGATTAAGGGGTTATCCGTTGGCATGGAGGTTTCCTTCAACCTTCTCAATCAGTCAGCGAATGCGTTGCTGACTTCTTGGTTAAAAATGGTGTTTGAAGGGTCGATTTTAGGAGTTTTTCATTTTCCGAGAAGTTAATTGTTATTATGGACTTGTTTTCTTGTTGCTGCTTTGTTTTTTATTCTTGGGCCTAACCCTCTTAAGCCTTATTGTTCTTTTTCTTTTTCTTTTGCTTTGATTTGTATCTTTCTTTCTTTTCATGAAATTTCTTCTTTACTGCTAAAAAAAAGAAAAAGAAAAAGAAAAAGACCCATCCCGGTAGTATGAAATTGTTTGCTCTGGGCCTCATACACGAGCCACACGATTTTCAATTGACGAATCAACCCACTGTTGCTCCCAAAAGGCCTCATGCTAGAAGGAGGCATGCTCCACACTTTAGACCCCCTATATAGGGGCGGGGTATTACATTTTATCCCCTCTTTCAAATATGCTTACCCACACTCCTCCAACCCCATCCCTATGGGTTGGGGTATTACATTTTATCCTCTTTCAAATATGCTTACCCACACTCCTCCAACCCCATCCCTTGGAAAAGAAGGGAGAGGAAGAAGTTTTGGTATTCAATACTCAATATCATCATTATTATCATCAAGTGCCAAAATCCCATCATTTGGTGTCGGTTTTTCGTCTTTTGCTTCTTCATTTGACCCTGTCAAAAACCATAATGGCTGTCACTGCACTATCTATCATGTCTTTTCTTTTTTTTTTATCCCTTCTCTCCATGTTTTGCTATTCAATACTGGTTTGGAAATTAAAGGTCATATCAAGCTTGCATTTTTGAAGTAAATTAAAATTTAGAGTAGTACTCATACAAATTTATTGCAAATGGAAGGAATCGTTATGCTAAGGAAATATCAAATTTTGGCTTTTGATCCTTGTCTTGATATCTTTTTGCTACATTTAAGTACACATTGCAACACTTTTTTTAGTTTTTGCTGTTTCGCTGTACCAATTTCATCCTTAAAAATTAAAAAGAAACATAAATCTGTTAAGAATTCCAATATTATAATGTTTACATTTGGAATTCATGTTGTTTCATTCACACCAACAAAGCAGTTCTTTTATGAGGCTTCACAATGAGATTTGTACTTTTTCTGTCTTCTAAGATTTCAATCTAAAGTTGGTATATGGATTGTGTTGTGATAGGAGAAAGAATCTCGCAGAGATGAAAAATTGAGATTCACGTGTAAATGCTCATTTCTGGAAATTTACAATGAACAAATTCTAGATCTTTCAGATCCATCCTCAACAAATGTACAAGTAAGTGATTGACAATTTTTGATTTCTCATATTGTCATGGTCAAATAGTAATCATTGTTATATTTCTCTAGATTCACTTGTTTTGCAATCTGTTTCATGAAGGCATATTGTTCAATCTTCTTCTTTTTGTTCTTCTAATGAATATTATGGCTGTTGCAAACACAAATTGAAGAAGTGATTCTCTTATTCTGTGCATGATATGGCCCATCATGGGTTCTCTTTATTAACCCCTTAACTGATGAAACGTATTGGTTTGGATTTGCAGATTAGAGAAGATTCAAAGAAAGGTGTTTATGTGGAGAACCTCACAGAGTTTGAGGTCACAAGTGCTCGAGATGTCATTCAACTGCTTGTTCAGGTATATTCTCCAAATTTCCATTAGCGAGTCAATCAGTCCCTTTTGGTGGATCATCTTGATGAATGTTTAGCTTCTTATTATTCAATTTTCCAGCAGTTACCATACCAAATAATAGTTATTCTATTCTTATTATTTGCTTGTGCAACCACAAAGGCTGTGGGTCCAAGTCACACTGCTTATTTTGAGAAAAAGAATATTATATAATTCTGTGATTTTCATGAATCTTATGCATCATGGTTTTCAGTTTTATATTTTATGGTTGTTCTATCTGATGAGTATAGTTTATACTTGGTCGTGCCATTTTTACTAAAAATACTTGAATTATGTTCTCATTCATGTTGAATTATGTATACAATGAAGTATTGAGTTTATTTTTAAATGCATGGTTTCAGGGAGCAGTGAACAGAAAAGTAGCCAGTACTAATATGAACCGTGCAAGTAGTCGTTCTCATAGTGTTTTTACCTGTGTGATTGAGAGCAAGGTGAGTCCACTTTTTCCAGATGAATCTCTTAACCAATTCAATGCTTATGACCTTACTGTTTCAGATCTAGAAATTGATGCATGATCTTCTCATGTCTTAATACTTCTGATGTTCAATTACTTGCTATTGAACATTTTAGAATGACCATACTGTGGTTCGTTTGCAGTGGGAATCTCAAGGTGTAACTCATCACCGGTTTGCTCGGCTAAATCTTGTTGACTTGGCTGGCTCAGAGAGGTATTTTTGTTTTTATTTATTTATTTGTATTCTATGGAACTTTATAAATCAGAATGGGAGAGTAGAACAAATCATATCCAGAAAAATTGCAGAGTACACCGTATGGCATGATATTTAAATCAAGTTTATCACTTCACCTTTAATGGTTGTCATGGGTTACAACTAAATCTATTCTAGTTGGTTGACAAAAGCACTTTTATTCCTTTGGCTTTGATGTTTTGTTCTCATCCATGACAAGCAATGGTTCACAACAAACAGGCAAAAGAGCTCTGGTGCTGAAGGAGAGAGACTCAAGGAAGCCACTAACATCAACAAATCTCTTTCAACATTGGGGTTTGTTCTCATATAACTTTTGATGTTTTAATTGGTTTATCTACTATTGTTGTGCTTTATTTTTTATTTTTAAAGTATAGGTTTGCATATTACTTTTGGTGTTTCAATCGGTTTATTTAATTCTTTCTGCAGACTTGTCATCATGAACCTTGTGAATATTTCGAATGGAAAGTCATTACATGTTCCTTATCGGGATTCAAAGCTGACATTTCTGCTTCAGGTAGAGTGTTCTTATTAGTTTATTTTAGAATTTTATGTATGATTTCCCCTGCAATGCTTCAAAACCCAGTTTTGATTTATGTGAGGTGACCAAATCTATAACTAATATTTGGAACTAGAGAAAAATATATGTAATTGATCAATTTACACATGAAGACTACTGTGAACAATTTACTGCTGAATGTTTATATAATCTTTTTGCATTCACAAATTTTTTTTCCTGAAAGATGAGACAATAATTGTTTGCAAATGATTTGGTAGATTATGGTTGGTTCTGATTTTAAAATCAGGTAGATCGGCAATTTAGATAAGTCCATCATATCTCAATAACTTGGACATGATTTGAAAAAACTGCTGCCAAGCAAACTATTGGTATTCTCCAGCCCAAGCCTTTTTGGTTTCATATATTTGCACACTTTCAGTTTGCAGAACTTGCATCAGTGTTCTCAAAGCATGGCTCAACATAACTTTGATATTTACCGTTAACCAATTTTATGTTTCTTAAGGATACTTCCTTTTCCTTCTTATGCAAGCTCTTATCCTCAAAGAAGTAGCATAATTCAATTTTCTGCTGCTGTCATTATCTTTGTTTGCAGGACTCATTGGGAGGAAACTCGAAGACAATTATAATTGCAAACATAAGTCCATCTAATTGGTAAGAAACTCATCACTATGTATTCCTTTCCGTTTTAAAAAAGTCAGTATGTCCATGGATATGATAGTTATATGTATTCTCAATTTTATGCCTGATTTTAACAATTACTAAACTGCTTTATGTCTAAAATTTGTTTGGCTCCCTGCAGCTGTGCACTTGAAACACTAAGCACATTGAAATTTGCACAGCGTGCCAAGTTCATACGCAATAATGTATGTCAGGTTTTGCTGAGTCATTTTCTTGTATACCTTTAGCTGAAGTTATACTAGCATGTTTGCAGTCATGTTTACCAGACACACTTTGTCATTTGGTCCTTAGGCAATTGTAAATGAAGATGCTTCTGGAGATGTAATTACCATGCGTATGCAGATTCAGCAGCTCAAGGTATAAACTTCTTGGCATCAATTATCGTTTTTAATTTTAATATCATTGGTGTCTGTTGTTACTCAATATTTTAATATTATTGGCAACTCAGCTGTAGGGGGGCGGGCGGGGCGGGGGGGAGGGGGTTGTTTATCTTTGGTTTGTTTTTGTAATTGTTTTGTTTTGTTCTCCTTTTTTATATTAATGAAGTTACCTTTCAAAAAAAAATATTATTGGCAACTCAGGATATGCTCATTATTGTTTTTAATATCAATTGAAGTACTCTAATATGTTAACCAGAAAATGACCCAAGAGGGAGGGTGAATTGGGTCTTTTGCAACCTTTGCACTCTTTTTCAAATTACACAAATTGAAAGGTAAGAAGAAAATTGTAATGCTTTAATCACAAGTAAATGAAAGAGATGAGAGAGAAGGAAATAATTAACCCAGCATTTTAACGAGGTTCGGCAGCCTGCCTACATCCTCGCCTCAAGTACGCGATTTGAGGACTCAAATCCACTAAACTTCTCCTTCGAGGGTGGAGAAGCAACCGTTCACTTCAAGGGTGGAGAATGGATCAAATACAACTCTCACTTAACGGTGGAGGATAGACCGAATACAATAGCACAAGGAGTAGTAGGATATGAAAGTCTAAGCACAATGGCAACTCTTGTATGATGTACAAATTAGTCTCTCAAATGGGAGAACACAAAGGCTCAAGAAAGATTTGAATGGAATTGGGATTTGAGCTCTAGGTTCTTTGATTTCTCTATCTCTTGATTTGAAAGTGTTTGGCAGAGATTGATGAGTTGTTTGAAACTCATTAAGGCCACGATGAATACACAAATTGAAGTTCTGGCCGTTGGGAGCATTAATGACTAAGAAAATAGACATTGAAACACATTTAATGCTGGGTCAGGAACTGTTACCGTGACTTTTGGTCGGCTGGAGCTAAGTTTTAGACGTTTGAAAGTTCTTGATTTTAAACTTTCTAACTTGGTAACGGTCATCCACTTTTCCACTTCCGGTCCGCCGAAATTATCAGAGACTAATAATTTTACTGTCTATACATTTTCGATCGTCCGTTTTGCCACTTTCTGTTAGCCGAAAATAATTGATATTGAATACTACTGTCTGTATAGATTCTGGTCGTCCGTTCCTAGGGGAGCGATCATCCGAAAATTCTCAGTGAATGTTTTTGGCAGCATCAAGCCTCTCAAAGTCCACATATAATTGTCAATGAGTCATGGGGACTTAAACCAAAGTTCTAGGAACCTATAAAAAGATGTTTAAGGAGGTCTTAAGGTCCTATAGTCCATCTGGAGTATGGTATGAGCCAAGGTGTTCTTACAATGAGTGACTTCACATTAAAACACACATGACTAAACATCTAAGATACAACCTTTGATCTTCATTCTTTAGGTCTTCTTGTCTTGAGCCATTTGATCTTCAATGTATGGCTTGATGTGCATCAATTCTTGAGTCACCACTTCCTCAAGCCTTTTTGATCTTCAATGGATAGCTTGATTTTCATAGGCTTTGAGTGAATCTCATCATCATCATTAATCTCCAACTTGAAGGGCATGATATCCAATACATGTCTCCTTAATGCCCTGGAGATTAATCTTCAACCTGTACTAATACGATCATGCTTATAGAGTGATTAGCACAATACGTCAATGATTTTGTTATCATCGAAATCATCAATATATTCAAGTTATGAAACCTTGGAGCTAACATAATATACTCATGCTGTGTCTCAACATTTATGATAAAAATGTTTAGTTCTGATAATCATCATGTTGTCTGTTTAAAGTTTGTAGTAGAATGTTTCTTGCTAAATAATCTAACTGTTGTTGCTTTTTAACTTATTTCTGTATAATATCTCTTACTGTTGCTTAACAGTTCCATATAAAATTGATCTCGTCACTCAGTTTTTTTAACATTCTTTGAAAATATGGTTTGCCCTTTGTTTGCATTTTTTATTCTTTTCTTTTCCCCCCCCTGTCTCTCTCTCTCCCCTTTTTTTAACCTTGGCAAATTTATTTGAAAATTTAAGAGATGTTCGTGTAAGTTAAGTTGCTGGCTTTTTTATTCAATGGTTCAACCTTATTCCAGAATGATTTCTTTCCATTTCTAAGATCTCGGTGAACCTCATGTTGTCATCTTTACAGAAAGAAGTAAATCGATTACGAGGATTAGTCAATGGAGGGGCTGAAAACCAGGAAAATGAGAACTTGAGTGTATGCTTTCCAGGATCTCCAGGATCCTTTAAATGGGATGGTGGCCTAGGATCATTTAGTCCACTTACATCTGATAAAAGGTTATCTAAGGTACTAGTCAATCTTTCAAACTGTGTATGTTCATTTCATTGTAACTGTAGCTGGTGTCCAATCTTTCAGAATATTCTGGTTAATATTGGATCTGCTTCGGTGGTTATGGAGGTTAACTTTCTATTTCTTAATATGTATGCTTGTTTTTGCAGAGAAAGGAATCTGATGCTGCTCTTGCTGCGGCATTCAGAAGGGAACAAGATAAGGAAATTGCCTTGAAGGCACTGACAGCTGAGAATGAGGCAGCAATGAAGCTGGTGTGTTATTTTTTATGGTTCAAAACAAGCACTTTGCATCCTATTCAGAAGCACTTAGCTGATTGGAATATCTGTAACTTTTATATGTTTTGGTCTTGCTTTTATGAAGTAACGTTAAAATGGTTAACATCACTTCCTCTGGATTCATAATAAACATGTATTATGCATCATTCAAAATAAATAATTAAATAAATAAGAAAAAGGACAAGAACATGTATGATGCATCTGGGTTGCATCTTCTTTTCTATTGATGGGAAGTTTCTCAATTTTGATGGCTCGCATCCCCTATGTACCCAAGGGGACATTGTTAGAGTTCGATATCATTTTAGGAACTGACAGAAGTTGGATGATGTTCAGGGAAACTCCAAATTTCATTATAGATGTTGGCCAACATAATTAGAAAATTCATTGAATAAGAAAAAATTCATTGCATCTCCTTGATATAATATCTAATTATAAAGTTCAAGTGATCAAACCTTACTAGCTTGCTTGAGATTTTGGGAGTTGTAGCATGTCTAAGATAGTAACACGTGAAGTACCACATTTAATAAACATTTCATTATTTTATTTATTGATTGTGAATTATGTTTGTTGCATTTTTTTTACTTTCTTCTTATTTGTTATATGGTCCACTAATGTTAATAATGAGCTTAAATGTAAATTTTTATCAGGCTAAACAAAGGGAAGACGAGATTCAGAGTTTAAAAATGAGGCTTCGATTCCGTGAAGCAGGGATAAAGAGGTTGGAGGCAGTAGCCTCTGGCAAGATCTCAGCTGAGACACATCTGCTACAAGAAAAGAGTGAACTTCTGAAAGAGATAGAGGTTATTCGTAACCAAGTGGACCGTAACCAAGAAGTAACTAGATTTGCCATGGAAAATCTGCGATTGAAAGAAGATCTTAGAAGGCAAGATTTTTCTACATTTGCTTGCTACTTTGTGCTCAGTTCCTGCTTATTATTTATCTATTCTTTTGTGGGGTAGGTCTAGCATATGCTTTGGCTTTAAAGTCAAGGTGCTTTGACGGCCATGTTTGAGGGTGGGTCCCGTCGTATGATAAAAAATTGGATGGATAGATAGATTGTCATGGGAATCATCAAATTGTCAAAAATGGGACCCATCGATCATCCTAGCCCTTATTTTTTTAAGATTAAAAACAAATCATCGGATAAATGTTTTTACTAATCATGATCAATCCAATATGGATGTATCAAATGGACATTAACCAAGGTTGGATCTAAGAAGAAAATATTTTTAGCAGTTTAGGTTTATTAATTGGGCCCCACATGGGGGGGAGTTGGCTTTACATGCGTGTAGACGGCCTGGGCTATCTGTAATTTAGCCCTCTATTGAATTAAGATGAACTATAATCAGTTCAGGATACTCGCTCTGTTTTCTGCCTCTGGGTTCTTGTAATTCTTTTTGGAATTAATGAAGTCACCTTAAAAAAAAAATACTCATACTCTATTTTGTTGAATCTCACATGCACTCATGCTTTGTGAATTAGGTTTCAATCATTTTATGAGGATGGAGAACGAGAAACGATGAATGAGTTGATAAAGATATTACAAAATAAGGTGCGATTGACTTGATTTTGGACAGAGTATAGTTTTTCAAAGACTTGTGCTTATTGTTTTTCTATGATCTTGGTGCAGTTACTAGAAGCATTGGACTGGAAACTTATGAATGAGAACAACCTGGAAGTTCAGGTTCATAGCTCACCTTCTCATAAATCTTGGAAACTGGATCCTGTCTTTATTTTGAGCTCTTCTTATTTTCCTAAACTTTTTAATGCTTATGTGCTTTAGAATGGAAGGTCAAACTCAGGGGCGCTTGTTCAGAGCGAGGATAATGTACTCATTTGCAATCAGGTAATATACCAAATTATCGATCCTACCGAAGATGATTCCAATCACATTTTCTATGGCTTCCTTTGTATCTTTTATGGCTATGTTGTGTCTTTTTCATTTTGTAATGCTAGGCTCCTTGTGCAGGATATTGATGACTATGATTTTTAGGGCATGTCTGTTTACATAGATGAAATTTTTCTATATTTCTTTGCACTAATTTTCCTTGAAGTATGGATTCTCAGGCTAAGTTCTTGTAGGAAAACAACCTAAAAATTTAACTATCAAGACGCATGAAGAAATGCTTTCTCAACTAAATCTAAAAACCAAACCTTTGTGGACTCTGGCAATTTGATCTTAAACACCTTGATAATTTGAATACCCATGAATCGTATGTTAACGGGTTGGCGTGACCCACCCAAACTTAAATGGTTTGACCTAACCCAATTTGACCAAGTTCTAATGTGTTGACCCAACCTAGCCCATTTACTAAACGAGTAACCTTAGCTGACTTATACCTCATAGGACCCATTTATTCAATGGTTTCATCCAATCCAATCAGTCTTAATGCATTCATGCTATCATACCTTACACAGCTCACTTATTAAACAAAATGAGCCAAGCATGTTTAAATGGGGTAACTCGATCTAACCCCATTATTAAATGATTGATCCGATCTGACTTGTTTCAAATTTGACCCATTCATTAAATGATTGACCCAACTTGACTTGTACAAAGCTCGTTCCATTCATTAAATATAAATGGGTTGGCCCAACTTGAACAATCATGAATGGGTTGTGACCCATTCTTGACCTGACTCATTTCAAATGGGTTGACCCATCTCTAGTATCGAACCAAGTTGAATGGGTCAACCCAACTTAGCCTATTCTTTAATAGGTTGGTTCAACACAACTCTTACCAAACCCGTTCAAAGTACCCAACGAAGCTTAAATAGGTCAACCCAACCCGGCCCATTTATTAAAAGGTTGACCAAACCCAACCTACCCAAAGTGAGCCATTTAAATGGATTGACCCAACCCAAAAATTGTAAATACGTCGATTGTGGACCCATGCTTGACCTAATTCATTTAGTAAATGGGTTGATCCAAGCTTGAATGAGTTGATCCAACTTAACCCATTTATTGATGATTGATTGACCCAATATGATTTATAACAATCTCGACCCATTTATGGGTGGACTCCACTTGAGTGGACCCATTGATGCACTAGTATTTCTTTATGTAGGTTATTGTGCAACAAATGAAGAATAAATTTTAATTAATAAAATAAATTCCTACCAAGTCATTTTAGTAAAAAAACCTTACAATTGTCATTTTCCCAAGAAACAAATGTCCTTCGGGTCTTTCAATGGTAGCATGAAGGACAACTAATCCTTTATAACTTTTTTTCTCATCATCATCTATTTGGGGTTATCCCTTCATCATCATTCTTCTGTTGCTCTGCTTAAAACAATGTTAATTTCTATTACTTTATTTCAAGTCCTTTTTTGCCTAGTATCCTTGAAACCCATGGGGAATTTTCCTCTTGGTTATTCTTTTTATTTGGTCTGTCAAACATGGATGCGTACAAGTTGGTTCTAGATCAACAAGCTTATCTCCCCAGTTGACTTGCTTAAATACCACTACTCTAAATGTTCAACCTTTACAAAATGGACAACGCCTTTTACTCTTTTATTTTCTGTTATTTATAAATTTTCTTGGATGGCACTACTTTATTTTTAGATGTGCCTCCCAGAGTACCTTAATTGAGACAATAGGTTACCGGAGTATTGTATTTTTTGAAATAATACAGATCTTAGAAGTATTGAACATGTGTTTTAGATTTCACTAGAAATGACGCAGTGTTTATTATCCCTGCCTGAACAATTAAAGCTTTCTGTCTAATACAGGGCATGCCATCTTCTTGGGAATCTTCAATCAAAGAAGAAAATGAATTCTTACATATTCAGGTACTTTCTTCTTCAATTAAGAGCTCTATCTGTTTCAACTACGAGCCCTCTTCACTTGATATGAATTGTATGCCGTTATAGTACTCATTTATGCATGTGCTTCTTAAAGGCCATTCATAATCAAAAGGAAGTGGAAGCATTGCGTAAGAACTTGACCTCCTGCCTTGAAGCCAAAGAAAAACTGGAGAGGTACAAAATCATCTTTTCTTTCTTTCTCTTTCCTTTTTATTTTAAAGAAAAAAGATGATCCTGAACACTTGATTTGTGAAATTAGAATGGAAGTGGTCAGACCCTTAGAAGCCACTAACTAGATGCTTGGTTTTTGAAGATATAGAGAAGTGTTATTTATTTATTTATCTATGGGTAAAGAAGTGTCATGTTTTTTCAACTTACAGAATTTAACCTGATTTGTATGCTTCATTTTAATCTGTCAGCAAATGCAATATGGCTTAAGAGTACTCAAATCAAATCCATTGTTATTGAAGAATCAAGAGCATTTCTTTGGTACCTAGACATGCATATTTTAAGATTTAGACAGAGAAAAAGTAATTTAGATAAACTAAGCAAGAAGCAGAGTATGATCATACATGTTCAAAAGGTCTGACAATATGGTATTTTTGTCTAAATGCCATGTACATCATCATTTTTGTCTGTATTAGCTTTATCCCATCCATGTTAATCAAAACTATGCGCGTCTCTTCATCAATGGAACACAATCCAAAAGTCATACTTAAGGGTCAAGCATTCTTAAGGCTCAAAAGTTTCCCATCCATCTTAGTAAAAAATAATTATGCCAACTTTGTCAATGGAACACAATCTGAAATCATACTTAATCTAGGCTCCAGAATTCTAAGGCTCAAAAGTATGAACAGCGGAGAATGACACACCTTCCTAATTCCAAGGCAAAGGATTTCCCATTCTTTAAGGATCTCTTAGCGATGCTTCAAAATTGATGTAATACTCCTCCCCAAAAAGTCTCACATTGCTATTTGCATTGGAAATTCCCTGGTATATAAGTGGTAGACTTCCTCCTTCTAGCACAAGGCCTTTTGGGAACAACAATGGGTTAACTCACCAAAGCAAAGCCATGTGGGTCCGTGTGTAGGCCTAAAGCGGATAATATTGTGCTAGCGGAACTGGTCGTTACAAATGGTATCAGAGAATGATTCAACTCTCTGCTTGAGGGTGTGGCCTTGATTGTTGTGTGTGCAGAGCCGGGGACGGCTCTGGCTTTAGGAGGGTAGATTGTAATACTCCGCCCCAAAAAGTCTCACATTGCTATCTGCATTGGAAATTCCCTGGTATATAAGTGGTAGACTTCCTCCTTCTAGTACAAGGCCTTTTGGGAGCAACAGTGGGTTGGTTCACCAAAGCAAAGCCGTGCGGGTCCGTGTGTAGGTCCAAAGCGGACAATATTGTGCTAGCGGGACGGGTCGTTACAATTGATGTATTACATACATGCATGCCTTTTAATATATTTTGAAAAGAAAACACTGCTCTTAGAGCTTTTAAACTTGGTCTTTCTAGATGGCAAAAAATATTTATTAATTGATTATTTGATTGTTTAGAATAAAATTTATAATTTTTTTTCCTATTGGTGTTTGATTTTATATATATATATATATATATATATATATTAAAATATTTTTCAAAATCCACAAATCTGATAATTTGGGGTTGGCCAAAATCTGAAACCTCACACTAGTGTAGAGATTCCGACATGTAACTATAACCCATGAATATTGTCTAATTATTTCTGTAATAGGGGATCAATGAAATCTGTGGATGCTGTACTTCACCAGCATATGTTTGTTTCTTATGTACTGTTTGGCATTTAAGCTTTCAGTTACTTTTTTTTATAATACTTTTCAAAACTATGGCAGGCGTGTGGATGATTTGGTATCACAGCTGGAGGAAGAGAGAAAATCTTCTGGTGCCATGAAAGAATCTTGCCAGCCACAACTTGACAGCCTTGTGTCTCTTAGAATTGCTGAACCATCCATGGGTTCTTCAAATGATCAGTTGGAACTCAAGACCATGGTTGATGCAATTGCAGCTGCAAGCCAGAGAGAAGCAGAAGCTCATGAAACAGCAATCAATTTGGCGAAGGAGAATGAAGAACTTCGCATAAAACTTAAAGTTATTATAGAAGATAACAATAAACTGATTGACCTGTATGAAGGCGTTACTACTGCAGATCACACTAAAGCCCAAAGTGCTTTTCAAGAAGGGAATACTGAAGAGCATGATAATACCAACATTGAAATTTATCATTCTGAAACAAAAGATACTGAATTCCTAGAACACCAGCTTCATGAAATGCATGAAGAGAATGAAAAACTAATGGGTTTATATGAGAAAGCCATGCAGGAGAGGGATGAATATAAGCGAATACTTTTCTCTAGTGAGGTGAAGAATGCTGCAGTAAAAGAAGAAATCTTTCCAAAAAAGCTTGTTGAAGTGGATGGATTTTTTTGGAATGGAGATGGCAATGAAGACATTGAACCATCTTCTATATCTGGTGCAGATGAGATTTTAGAAGGTGATTTGAGTTTATTGGGATCAAGTGAGACAGAAGGAAACAGAACAATTGGCCTTGAATTTGTGCAAATGTCTTCAGACAATAGTGTGAATTTGAATGTAGAGCAAAAGCCTGCAATATTTGCTGATGAAAGAGTACCTCAAAAAGAGATGAATTTGGTGATGATGAAGTTGGAAACAACACATGATAAACTTGCAACTGCAGCAAAAGCCATCTCCTTTCTTGGTTTGTTTGAGAAAGCAAATTTTGCTGTAGATAAGTTCACGAGAGAGATTGAAGCTGTGGAGAACAATGTTAAGGTTAAGCAGAATGAGAATGCAGGCCTTAAACTCCTCTATTCTGAAATACACAACATGAAAGATGCCATGGATAACAAGGTATCAGCTCTGAAATCTTCTATATCAAGTTTCTGTTCATCGGTTGATTATTGGGGACAACAGGAGGCAGAAGCAAGAGAAAGTATGAATGCTTCATCTTACTATGTGGAGCAAAAGAAAGAGGAGCTAAGGATTTTAAGAGTCTGCAAGGAAGAAACGGAGAGTGCTCATGCAAAGACTCGACAAGCTGAAGAGGAACTACGGCAAGATATTGAAGTCCTGAAATTAAAACTCAAAGATGCAGAAAACCAAAGGAAGACAGAGAAAGTACTGTTGGAAATTAATAATGCAGACAAAGCTGAAGCTCCCACACAAAGAAATTGGCATTTCAGTAAAGCTGGTGAGCTGCTCAGGTTTGAAGAAGAGAGAACTAAACTGGTTACTAAATTGAAGCAGTCACGAGAAAAGATAGCCAGTTTACGTAAGGAAATCGAAGATTTAAAGTGCAAGTCAGAGGCATTAGATAACAATATTAAGACAGTTGATGCAGAAATGGCCTCGGGTTTATGCTCATTGGAGGCTGCACAAGTCAGGTTAAGGAAAGTCATTCAAGAGAAAGAGACACTCCTTCACACAAGAGATGAAAGGAAGAACGAAGTAGACAACACGATACTTGAATACCACCAATGGATCTTTGATTTAGATTTGAAGGAAGAAGAGTTGGAAATGTCTGAGAAAGAACTCCAGCTATCATTGAGAAGTTTAGAGGAGTTGAGAACTGCTAAAATGGCAGCAATCAACAACAAGAACCGGCTGTTGGAAGACAACAGAGACATTTTTACTCTTTCAAATTTTAATGATGGTTCATGTTTGGTCGCTGAGAAAGTTGAAGAAGAGCTTGGAGAAGTTCAGAGATCTGTTAGAGAAGTCAAGTCATTACTTGTTAGGAATGATGGCTAATGTCTTACTGTTATTTGGGAATGACATCAAGCTTTGTTTATGTTTCATAGACTGACCATGGTTCTTGGTCTTGCTCGTATTTTCTGTACAGAATAAGCAATTCGTTTTTTATTCTAATTGATTTGGTGTTCCAGGGTTCCTTTTATTTTTTTCTCTCTCTTTCTCCCCCTCCCTTACCCTTCTACTACTCAATTTGGTTTGTAAAAAATCAGGTGAGAGGGGGAATGCCAATTGCATTAACTTATAGCATATTATCTTGTTATTACTGAGCAAATTCCATGAGGACATGAGACAAACATATGCATGATAAAAACCATTAATCCATCAGTTACCATGAACTAATAGAATGAACAGCAAAATTGAAGGACCCACCCAGTACTTTGCACTTTTGCAAGCTCCTCTCTCTAGATTTTTCCCCTGTAAAATGCCAAGGTAGCTAGAACCTAATGGCAGAAGTGTATTGGCGGGATCATACTGACATCTGTGGTGAGATCAAAGAGGCAGCACCTACCCATGCATTCGCCTTTCGGCCTTGTTTCAACAGAGTGATTACAAAAATCTGATTGGTAGGCACGGCAATGGGCCTGACTTGGACTGGGCCTACACTGTGCTGAGCCCGAACCTGAGCCGGTGAGGCCCAAACTGGAATAAACTTGCTGAGTATCAAGACTGTGTATATCACAGTACCTGGTTCATTTCTCTATTTTTGAAAGATTCTTTGATTTAATAAAAAAATTAACCATGGAAGTTGAAAGTAGACTTAATGAATTACAAGTCTATAAAGTTTCAACGCAGAAATTAATTTAGAGTCACTTGATCTTAGTAATCAATGTCACCTAACATCTTTTTAAAATTTTGAGGAAAGGATGTCAGTTAACTTTGACAATTAAAATCAAGTGACTATAAAATGAATTTTGAGATAAATTAAGTCCATTGTAATCATGAAGTCTACTTTTAATCTCTATCGTTGATTTTATCGTATGTATTAAAAAAATATATACATGATGGCCTCAGGTTTAAAGTCATCTCATTGCCATCTCTAGCTGGTTCCATGATTTAATGCCTTGATCTTAAATGGATGTACAAACAAGTTGGGTTGGCTGAAAATCACTAAAGTTCGCCGAGTGATTGGCTCATTCAACTTTTGATACGATGTCTACTTAGTCTAAGATTGAATCTGATATTTAAAATCCGGTTATTAGAGACATTTGACTTAGCGTTCCTCTAAAAAAAACTTAAAACAGTATGAAATTTTCATATCTTCTTTATCAACTCTACTGTACTAGTACTACAAACTACAAAACTCCGAGGGGTTAGATTGATCATCATTTCTTATCCTTGTTTGTAGGAGGTCTTGAGCGCAAGCCCCCTTCAATAAAAAAAGGGTCACTTCCTTAGTTCTTTATCTAACGTATGTAGATTCGAAGGTTTACATATGCCCTAAGGATTAGTTAGGTGAGACGCTTGGATGTCTTAGTCTTAAAAAAAAGCATAAAAAACCATAAATTGTTGCAAATGGATATGGATCCCGAGTTCTCGACCCAATGAGGCCAACCTCTAGTTACTAAACTCCCTTCTAGCATTAATTTTCCAAACCATCAACGAGGACATTCCTAATTGGTTTTATACTTTACGAGGGGTCATTTGTTAGGGATCCAAAATGCAAATGTGCGAGGGCCTTGCAACATTTAGCTTTTTGGGCCGTAGATCGGGCCCATTTCTTTATTGACAACTAAATGGGGTATACTTGGCTAATTATGTCTAATGGCTTAACCGGCAAATCCAACAAAAAAGGAGCCTTATCCTAGACCCACAGGAGGTGGGCCCATCAGAAACAGGAATAACAACTGGATAAGTTGCACATCCCAAAATTTGGCCTTTTTTGTTGAAAAGAGCCATTGAGGTTCTTTCAATCTCTCCTCGTATTCCTTGTCTGGAATCTACATGACCACTGTTTTACATTCAACCGTTATTTTTTAGTATAAAAGGAGAATAGTCAAATCTACAAAACATCGAATAAGTCTCCAAAAAGTTATTCTTATACTTTAATTTTTTTAATTTTAATAATATAATTTATGTTACAATTTTCAAAAAGAGTTTCTAATTTCTTTTTTATATAGTCTTTTAAACTCAAGTTATAATAAATAGGGCAACATGTATATCGATCTCTAAAAAATTACTCATATTTTAAAAGAAAAGATTGTTAAAATATTTCTCCGTTGAATTGTGACATAAATTAATTATCATATGAATAGAGATTGTTTAAAGTTTAATTTTATTTGATCTCTCAATTTTTAACTGATTCGCAATGTATTTTAAGTTCATACAAATGTACGTGCATCAATCTCTTTTATTGGTCAATAACACCAACAAAATATAAGTCTATACATTTATATGCACTTGAAAATGCCATTAATTAAAATTTAAAAGTTTAAAATCATATAAAATATTTTATTTAATAATTTTTTTAATACAACTCATATTCATATATCTTTCATCCAAGACATCCAACTATATAAAATCATAATAAATTAATACATTATAATTTTACAGGATTTTTTAGTTAATTTCAAATAAAATAATGTTATCAAATAAAGTAGAAAAAACCAAAAAAATTAAATGTTTGCATTGATCATATTCAAATCAATTTTACAAAAAAAAAAAACATTTTATTGAAGCAATATAGTTATTAAATTGGTTAATTTAATTTTGAAAATTAACCGGGCCCACGGAGACAAAAACATTCCTTCTTCCAAATTGACCTGGCACACAGCACGGGACAACGTTTGGAGCTTCAATTTAGGCGTCCGAGATATCTTACATGTTTAGTCGTGCCAGATATTAATGAAATAATTAGTACAGTTTTTTATAAAGTTTCGTTACACGCAGCTCTTTCCCGCTGTCCCGTAACAATAAACCTCCGTTTTCCGTTCCGGTTCTCCCCCCAAAATAAAACCAAACCAAAACCGCCGTTCTCCTCTCTCTCTGTTTCTCTTTCTCTCTTCGACCGCGAAACGAAAATTCAGGGGTTCAGATCATTTCCATTTTCCTTCTCTCTTTCCTTTCCTCTCTTTCTCCAAACGCCATTCCTGCGAATTCCTCCTGCCATTTTCCACGGCAAAAGAAAAGAAAAAAGGCAGGGGAACGATCGGGTCTGCGCGTTTCCGGAGCATTGGTTCAATTTTCTGCAGCACCGTTTTCTCTCCATTTCGACCCTCACTTCGCCTTCTCTAGCTCCAAAATCCAAATTCGAAGCGGAGTTCTCTGTTTCTGCAGGTGCCTCCGCTGTAAATTCTCCTTCTCCGGTGCTTTCGTGTTGGAAATCTTCGGGATTGTGCCTCTCGATCACAGGTAAGGATATTATCTCCTTGCATTTGCTTATCTTGATATGAAAAGGGGGAGGGGAATGGTAGAAGAATATGATTATTATGAATGCTGTTAGAATACGACAGAACGGGATTTCATGTTGGAATTTAAGAACTTTTTATAAAGTTCGTTGACAATTCTGGAAATGTTTACACTTTATTGCTTTTTTTATTGATATACAGGGAGTTCATTGGGAAAGATTTGATCTTACGATGGTAAATATCATGTATGAGATCTTAGACGGGAAATCATGAATTAAACGGTTTCTTTGTTATCGTTCTTATTTAACTTTCACATCGAGAGTTTGTCAGAAATATTCTATTTTAATTGATTTGTACGTTATTTTTTGACAATCGTAAGCCGCTGTCTGGTAAGAAGAATTCAATACTTTCTGGGCCTTTTGTTTGGATTTTCCTTCGAGTTTGTTTTCATGTTTCCTTACACATTTAAAGAGTGTCGAACGTATTTTATTTTGGAGTAATTTCTACTTAATTTTATAACAATTGGAAGTTACTGTTGGGATTTCTCATTGGTTCTTGTACTCATTTTGCCTTTTGTGTTGAGAATTCGTGGAAACATTTTCTATTTTATTAATTCATACTTGTATTTTGGCAATTGAAAGCTGCTATTGGGCATATTTTTACAGAGAAATTCAAGATTTCTAGGGCTTGTTTGGTTTTTGCTTTCATTTTGCATTTCACGTCTAGAATTCATCTGGAACATTTACTTCTTTTTAATTTATACTTGTTTTTTTTTTTTACAATTAGAAGCTGTTAGGAAGAGATTTCATAGAGGGATCTCATAGCTCTGGCTTTTGGGAGAATGTGCAAATTATCTTTTTTTTCTCACACTCCATTTAATTGATGCACTTTTCCAGTGTGTTGAACGGAGAATTTCACAGAAGGATTTACTTTTCAGTCGCTAAAATTCTCAAGGAAGGTTGTGAGGGATTTACAGAGAGCTGATTTCTTTTGCCTAGGGTCTCTGTTTGATGCCTCCGGTCTTGTATGGATCCAGAAATTTCAGCCTCCTTGGAACGCTTTAGTAAATACTGTAGTTGTAGCTGTAGTTGTTCCACATGGCATCGCTCTGTGAAGAGGAAGTTTAACCTGATCTCAGATGACCGCAATTCCTCAGCTCCTTTCTCACCATCAGTCGCCCGTGTTGAGATTGAGAATGAGTGTATTGCACTGCGAGAGGTGCTCAGCCGGCAGCAGGAAGCCATACAGGATCTGTACACTGAATTGGAAGAGGAGCGGAATGCGTCCTCATCTGCGGCAAGTGAGGCAATGTCAATGATATTGAGGCTGCAAAGGGAGAAGGCTGAGGTCCAGATGGAGGCCCGCCAATACAAGCGGTTCACCGAGGAGAAGATGGCACATGATCAGCAGGAGCTGTTTTCATTTGAGGATCTTTTGTACAGGAAGGATCAGATCATCCAATCACTGACTTGTGAGATTCAGGCATACAAGCATAGGCTGATGAGTTGTGGGTTAAGTGAGTCTGAGGCTGAGGGTGCAGGCACAGAGGCAGATGTAGGTGTGAGCACAAGTGGGAATGTCTTTAGTCCATGTGCAGCTGAGAATGTAGAGACACAGTTTGAGGTTCCTGCATCTGTCGACTACCCACCTCTAAAATGCAATACGAATGAAACTCCAGTTTCACTAGATGTTGGCAATGGCTCTCCATTCCATATAGACAAGTATGCATTTGGAGAAACACCTCGTGCCAGGGAGCAGTTGCAGGATTTGGAACATCGTATCAATCAGCTGGAGAGAACTCCCAGACATGGTCAGATGGATAGAGATTACCCCAGTACGAGACATTTCCTAGAAAAGGCAGTAGCTGGACAATCACCCAGGCGGCATAGACACTCTAAAAGGTTCTCCACCGATAGCTTTGGGTCATTCTCTGGCTTGGGTAAGGAGAAAAATCAGGACTATAACACATGGGCGAGCCCAAAAACATTTCAGCTTAGCAGCTTCAAGAAGATGGAAGAGTTCTCAAATATGGATGAGTACAATTCTTCAAGAAAAATGGACAATGCATCAGATCTAGGAGACGACATGACTGATAGGATATACACTATCGACTCCATTCAAGGCGTTCCATACAATGGCTTAAACGAAAGAAATGCAAGTTTCAGGACCTACGATGATTACATAACCACACCAAGGGAGTCATTGACAAGGGTCGATACAGGGGAAATGGAAATCAAGAAGCTTTATATGAGGCTACATGCGCTTGAGGCAGAGAGGGAATCAATGAGGCAAGACTTAATTTGTATGCGAACTGACCAGGCACAGATGATTTTCATGAAGGCAGTAGCTCAGCATTTGTGTCAGGAGATGACGCAAGAGAAAAATGAGTGTGCAAAGAAGCCTTCTCCAGTTGGAAGTTTTCCGATTACGTCTGTGCTTAAGGTAATATTTATTCTGCTGGTGGAAACAACCTGATTCATGTATATAACATTTATACTATGACAATGCATATTTTGATTTCTTTTACCCTAAATGCACTTTTAATCTGTTGCTCTGAAGTTGGTCCTTCATTTCTTGTTGACTCCCACTTCTCTGTCATTTATTTTTATTTTCCATTTGTTTTAATCATATAGTCAAACATAGTTTTCCTTTCGATGGTGATGAAGAACGGGAGAGAGACTTCATTTCTTGTTGACTCCCTATTCTGTCATTAATTTTATTTTCCATTTGTTTTAGTCATTTATTGAAACATAATTTTCCTTTTGATAGTAAATGACAAAAGGGAAGAGAGAGAGAGATGCAACTGTCTTGTAACTTATTTTTGAAACCAAGAACCACAGATAGATCAGATTATTACAAACATCTTGTTTTAGTTCTCATTTGACTAATAATAGTTTCTTCGTTGTAATTTATTAATGAAAACAAATTTTATTTCAGAAAAGAGAAGAGAGGTGAGAAAGCTTTACACTATGAGGAAAGTTCAGTGGGCTTGCGGCATGCACAAAAGCATGCCCATATCAAAACTTTTAAAAAGGAGAAAAAAGAAAAGAAAGAAAAACCTCGGAAACCACTTGTAGCAGTACATCAAGATAAGAATAACCATGAGCTCTTTCAAAGCAAGCACTTCAAACACCCCCAATGGAAGAACTCCAAACATTGCTAGTCTTGACATGTCTCTCATCATTATATTGATAGAGAACCATTGGAACTCTTTACAACATGGAAACCCAAAACGCCACATTGGAACTCCAGAATTAAGTCCACATGTTTCTATCCAATCACAACAACAACAAAATAATCATACTAGAGATTCCATGGCAATGAAATCATTCCTCCAAACTAACTGCAACTGCAAGTAGTCACAAATCATACCTTCTTGGCATGGTCGACCCAATCTTAGATGAATTGATGATAGAGGACCATAACCATCTTGCAAATTACAACTGAGGAGCAAATGTCAATTTCTCATCTTTCCATCGTGCACCTTTGTAGCTTATCCATGCCATGCATATGCATTGTAATGGATTTCCTATAATTTGTCTTAAAAACACTGTATTACTCGTCATGGTTATGAATTTTTTAATATCATGTAGGGCTATCAACTGTAGTTAGATGATATGTATCAGCTTGCCTTTCATGACTAAAGCCCAACCATCATTTGTTATACAGTGTAGATATGTAATGGACATTTTATATACTGGATTTACTGAAGTAATGTTGTTTTGGAGATTACTGAACACCTGATGACTTGTTGTTTCTTACTGCTTTCTTTTCTGATTGTTCCAGTGGGTCGTATCATTTGTTTCATGGAGAAAGAAAGCAAAACGATGCAAGTGAGTGACAATCTGTTGGTTTTCATACATGGAAATTTGCTATTCATGCATAGACCTCATTTTGTTAACACTGTTCTTAAATATTTATTCAGGCATACGCTTGGGCTATCAGACAACAATGCTGGCTTGCTATTGCTTTTGGATAGGAATCCTCCTTTGAAGCAATGGAGATCTCTGAAAAGAGCTGCTGCTGCTTGATCATAATCAGTGAAATCCATGCTCACCTATGGAATTGTCAAAAATGGGAATGATTAGATTTGATGATTTAGAAATCCTTCTTTCCAGTATTTGAATTGGAATCTCTATTATGTTGAGCATCACTGCTGCTCATATTCTTTTGCACAGGATTGAAGATTCTTCTATGTGGTTGACCTGTAAAATTATCGATAAGTGTAAGTATGCATGCTCATTTGATTTGTAGAAATGTAGATTGAACTTTGCTCAAGGGAGGTCTTGTATACAAGTTCGTGTATGCTTCCCCATTTGAATATGCACTCTGTTTACCATTGAACAGAAGATCCCGATCAAGCTTTATTACGATATTCCTGAACAAAGTATAGCTAAAGAATGAATTGGCTTATCTTACAACTAGTGCCTCAAGAATGACGTGCTTATCAGCAAGCGATGAAATATGTTCAGGTTTTCCTTTTATGCTGATCACGGAAATTGGAAGCAGCAAGCTTTTATTGTGCAGAAGAGGAAAAATTACGGGTCTCTCTGTCTCTCCCACACCGACCCCCCGCCCCCCTCTCTTTCTTTCTTTTAGCCCTTGTAGTTTATTTGGTTTTCTTTTATTATTATTTTGCTATTGTGATAAATGTGATTTAATTGAATCAAGCTAGGAAATACACCAAGGCTATGGGGGAGGACCTGGTCCCATATAGTGTTTTTTTTTTTTTAAATTAAGGCCACATTTGAAGATGTTGGGAGCTTAAATTAGTGCAAGGCTCTTGATTAGATGATGACCAACTCCACTCTATATTGTGATCTGGCTTTTTTTCGTGGTTAATGTTATATACATCATTAATAGTTATCGCATTTGCAGTTCAATTTTGAGGTGATCTTTTTTAAGAAGTGGGGTGTACCCTAAAAAGTAAATATGGCCATATTTGAAGCTTACATTTCTAGACGTGTACTCTACTCCCTGGTGCATTTGAATTTTCTTGTGAAAATGTGTTTGGTAGGTAGTTATGGATGGAGGCCATCATCGGTTTTGTTTTGAACCATGACAACTTCTGTTGACCAACTCAGATGCATGCAAGTACCCGTTGGTGTGATGGGAAATTTCCGTTTTGAAGAAGGCCGTCGGATGATAATTTTAGGGAATGGATAGATTCATCAGTGTTTTTTATAATAAGAGACACCAGTATTTTTCACCATTTAAATGATAACAAATGGATAAAAAGAATAACTCCGATGTTCCTTGTTATCAAAGATATTGACATCAATTCTCAATTTTAAACTATAGAGTTAACACAAAAGATATCAGTGTAAATTTAGGGCAATTGAATCTTATGAGGACAAACAAATCGATTAATGTGAAACAATTAGATTCACACCAGTTTAAGTGAGAAGAATTGATACAAACTTACATATTTATCAAAGTTGGGTCCACTTAGAATTTGCGTCTCTATTTGACATATTTATCAAAGTTGGGTCCACTTAGAATTGCATCTCTATTTGACACGTGGAGACAATCACTTGCACTTTGTTTAAAGTAAAATTCCTTATTTCTTGAGCTAATATGAAATGGACTGAGACCCAAAAGGTGAGGATCATAACTGCATACAAATTAAAGAAGGGCATTTGGAAATCAGGGTTCATTTGCATTGGTTAAAAATTGGGAAATACTGTCTATGGTGGAAATTTTCAGATGAATGGATAATTCTACATGTGACCTTAACACATATTTCATGCAAAGGGGCCCATATACTCTTGATAGGTTGCTTAATAGGATGCATTGCTAAAAATATTTTGCTAACATAGCATTATAAAAATTAAAACACTATTCTAGTCATTTAAATATTAAGAAGAGGTCCTTCTAATTGAAACAAAAAATAGGAGCAAAAAACGCAAGGTTGAAAATAGAGTGTAAGTTTTATATTTGATGACAAATATGGACACTTCACAGATTACTCAGCTTCGACATTTGTCTGGTTTATATATCAGTATCTTTATTCATTAATATATGATTACGATCACTTGGAAAGGCATGAGGGTCATTACTGCTACCCGTTCAAGGTTTCAGATCCTCTTAAAAATGCGAAAATGGATGTTTCTACCCATCAAACTTAGGGTGTGAATGAAGTTAAGTCTGACCTGTATCTCAGTTGATCCAAGCTTTTAGAATTAAATGTCAGAAAATCTGGGAATTGACATATTCAAAACCCCCCCAAGTCATTGGGGATAGCTAATCTTGAAGAAAATATTAATAAATGCGAACCAGCCTTCGATACACTAATGAACTTTTAATGAAGCCAAGAGAGTCCAAGCCATCCTATAATATCAGGCTCTAATTCCCTACGAACTCCCATCAAAGTTTTGAGCAAATCTGTGCGCCAACCAATAACAGAAACCATTTAATGGAAACATTTAAAACATTGGAAGCAACTGAGCAGCAACCTCACCACAAGAAAAGGTCGGGTATAGTTATATACCCAAGGCAGTACAATCTAAGTAGTGTCTACCATCTCCATGGAGGTTGATATCTCAGCTGAAATTTGGTCGGGGCTCTAGTAAGTCCATCTTTCTGGACTTTCTGGGCAACAGAATGCGCTTGATAGAGAGCAGCAGTCAAGTTAAAACACAAAGCATATGGTTTGATATTGTCTATACTCTATAATCACCCCTATGGCTCTATCTCAATCTCATTTCTGGTACTCAAAGCAACAGCTGCCAATGAAGGAAGACATCAAAGATGCAAAATGAAGTTTGTTAATATGTATTTTTTGAATCAGCTACACAAAGGTATTCATAAGTCAAAGAAATAAAATATATACAGAAGTCCATAAGATCAAGCAAACCATACACAACTAAGGTAAAATACAAGAACATCAGTCCATACCCTTTGCTCCGTTGTGCCAAATCAAACCCCACAAACTAGAACTATCACAGATCAAGCACACACCAAGCAATAACACTAGAACACATGATATACGTGGTTCGGCAATACCGCCTACGTCCACGGGAGAGTGTAGATTTTATCCATAGAGAAAGAATACAAGATACAAGATTTATGCCTCTGAGGAATCTGACCCAAATCTCTCTCTATCTTCCCTCATGCATCTCTCTATCTTCCTCACTACATCTCTCTCTCCTCACAACTCGCACCATTAGAGCTTCCTTCTGGGATCCCCACTGGGATGGCCTCCTCCTGGCTCAGTCCAAAGAAAACCTTACAGAAAGATAAAATATATATTGTTGCTTACAACGGACTGGGCCCACTGGGCCCAATAACAACCTAAGCCCAAAAGGGCTTTGAGCCATAAATCCATCATGTGGGATTGCCCATTTTCTTGCCATATTTTTTAGGTCTTCCATGGCCAACTCTGAATCTGATAATTAGTTGGGCAATATAATTCAGATGTGCCCATCTGTTACCACTCCCAGCAATTCTGTATTGAACTTGAAATAGAATTTGCTCCAATCCACCAAATCAACCAGCTGATGCAAATTTGAGATCCACCATCTATCCTTTGTATTTCCCAAGCTTCAGCGACCACAACCTCCCATACTCTTGAGCCTGTTACACCCTAGGATTTTGCTTCTGAATGACCCTAGTTTTGCTTTCCTGAGTGAACACGATCAAAATTTTCTTTACTATAAAATCCTTAACCTTCTTCTTTCGACTAGAGTCCTTATGTCCCTCCAATTGCAGTTTAATGTCTTAGAAGAAAAGATGGCTGTCACACCATAGGTGGTCTAATGCAGCAGAAGCGGGGATAAAAATCAAATTAAGTCAATCCCGATAAATATCGGGTCACACACGTGAATTGTTTCACACGTGCGAGACTTAACTAAAATGGGCTGATGCTTGGCACGTGTCGGGGTAAGACTTAGGGCTGGATTAGGGTATTTACGATGAGGAAAAGAAAGAAAGAAAGGGAAAGAACAACGAGTGGAAGCGGAAAAGGCAGAGACGGCGGCGGCGGAAAAGCACGAGAATGAAGAAGGAATCGAAGGAAAGGGGAAAAAGGAAAGGTAGAAGGTAAAGGACTCGATCGAAGTACCTGGGTTAAGGATGGAGGTAGCAAGAGGAGTAGAGGCTGTAGCTACGAGTGAAGGGGGAAATCTGGAGGCAACAACGAGGAACAGATGGTGGTGGAACTTTGGGGTGAAGCCCAGGTAAGGTGATGATATTTTCTTGGGATTAAGCCTAAGATCTGTGATGAAGAACTTCGAGTGGAACTGAGCCACCAAAGGAGGATCGTCTGCAACTAAGGCAACAAGGAGGATAGCCGTGCTCGAAGGCAAGGGGATAATCAAATCTTAATCTTATTTCATAATATTCGAAGAGATAAGTCCCTCTCTTATATATATTGTATTTATAAGAAAAAAAAACAATAAATAAAAATAGAAAAGGACTCCTAAATCAAATAGGAAAGCCACCAACCTAGCTTCCTTATGACACAAGAATTCTAAATTAAAAATAATGCGAAAATAGTAAATTCTAAGAGAGATGGGTCTCCCATATCCTACATCATGGTCTGTACACATTGTCGTTCCATAATCAACTTGGGCACTCACTTATGTGCAACAGGTTCTAAATCTATACTCCTATTATCACCATCTCCATCAGATTCCTCAACCCCTCTTCCACTCCAAGTTCCATTAGGTGGTTTTTTTATTCATCTATGAGTATCTTTTTCTAAACATCGTATGGAGGATTCCATGGGAGAATTGTAAGGGTCGCTTCTAGTGGATAGGAATTTCACGAGAATAATTGAGGAGTTTTTTTTTCTGAGGTATGGTTCCCCCACATGTTGTCTCTGTACCTTCCTTTTCCTTTTTTGGTTTTAATCAATTTATTTTCACCACTAAAATAATCTACATATGATACAACATAAATGCTCCCAACCCTTAAACAAAGGGGAGAAAACATTTAAATGCATCTGAACATTTATAACAATATCCAGAGAGATTTTTCTCTGAATAATTTATAGAAAAAAAACCACCAAGTAAAGAAACACCAAAGGTCGATCCATCCGCTCAATATTTTACAGAGATACCCATATGGTGCCAAAATTTGCAAGTGTGCAAAAAAATTACATAAGCAATTGCAGAATCCAAAGTCAGTAGTGGCATACAGATTTTCGTCTTTAGATTCAATTGCTAGATCATCAGATCATCTTACAATTTAGCCTTGAATACCTAATGACTTGAGAGAAGACTACTCATTCTTTGAAACAACAAGCACCTGCATGGAGAAAATATAATGAGATCTACCACAATAACCCACTGATTTCCCCAGATTCTCAGTGGGACATTGAACTGAAACTCTTTGGAATTCATTGATCACCTTTTAAACTAGAGCAATCATCTGTAGTTTCTCCTGCTCCAAATCATAGATCTTGTCAGTCATACCTTCCTTCTGATATGCCTCAATCATAATCGAATATGTCGTATTATCAGGTTGGCATTGCTTATCTTTCATATGCTTAAAGACTCTCTCCATCTCATCAAATCTTCAGCTTTAGCACATGCAGAGATGACTGCATTAAAGAAAGAAGTATTTGTTGGTATCTCCAACCTCTCTGCCATTTGAATACTACTCACCACCTTGTGGAAGAGCTGAGCATTGCTATATCCGTTGATGAGGCAGCAAAAAGTCTTGGTATCTGCTTTCATCCCCTCTCCACACATTTGATCAAATGCATATTCCATGTTTTTTGCATCACCCACATCTGCAAATGCCTCAATAACATTATTATAGGTCGATGATGTCCAAGGAAAAGCCAGCTTGCGCATGTATTCCAACACGGCAGTCATCTTATCATACATCCTTTTCTTCCCATAAGCACCAATAAGGATATTGAAAGTGCGTGTTTCTGGTTCTATCCCGATGCTACGAAATTTCTCGTACCATTTCTCCATAGCCTCAATTTGACCCTTGTTGCCAAATAGACCAACAATAATATTCATTGTCCAGACATCAGGTCTGCAAGTGCTGCTCTCCAGCATCCCAGAGAGCACTTCCTCCATCTTATCAAATTTTCCTGCATTCCCATAGCCACTTAAGACTATGTTTTGTGTGACTGTGCTAGGGGTAATCATGCGTTCAGACATTTCTTGAAAAATGGTATCTACCAAATCAAATCGGGAAGACTCCACACAGGCCTTTAAGAGGGTGCTATAAGTAAAGACATCGGGCTGGCAAAGGGGAAGAGTCTTCATTTTGTTGACGACTGTGAATGCATTGTCAAGGAGGTTATTTCGGCAATAGGCTCCAAGCAAAGCTGTATATGATTCTGTGGATGGGTCACATCCTTCTTCTACCATCTCATTGAAGAGTTCATGGGCACGCTTGGGTTGGCCTGATTTCCCAAGGAGGACCAAAAGCTTCATGTATGTGCCTTCTTTTGGGTAATAGAAGGGTTGTTCTTTGAGCATCTCAAATACCTACAACAGTCATTTTGTATTCACCAATCAAAAGTTCTCAGGTTATGACATATGTTAAGATAAATGCATCAAAGAAGTAGGATGTAGGACACAAAATTTACAGAAAGCTCCAATTGAAGTGAGACTAGATTTTAGTACAAGAAATGAACTAGAAGCAGATCAATAATTATTTTTATTTTTTTTGAATTTACGTGTGGGAAACAGCGGGAAACCAAGCGTAAAACCCCCACAGGTGATACACATTGCCCTTAGGGTACACCAAGTTAGGCCATGGGGGCTCGAACATGGCACCTCCCGCTTCTTGAGATGGGAGGTTAATCAATTGAGCTACACCCATGTGGGCAAAAGTAGGATGGAGAATAAAGCATTTGATATTTTTAGCTTAAGTAGGACCAGGTTTGTTTTACAAGAGAACCAGTCATGCTTAAACAACCATTTGAGGGTTGCCTTACTGGTGCAGCTGACATTGGTAACTTGGTCAATAGGCTATATCTTATTTGGGGATCTTCAGAGGTCCAATCAGGATAAAATCTGATCAATGTCTAACTGAATCCAAGAGAGACAAAATGCCATCATAAAACCTATATGGTCCATAGGTGGATTTTATCAATAGGATAAGTGAGATCTTATTAACTTTCCAAAAAAAGAAGAGTGATCTTATTCACTCATATATTGGTTAGATGGATTTTGACATCTTTGTGCATCAATTTCACGTGTTAGGCCATCTTATTGGTCCATATACAAGTTATATAGGTCTGCAGCCTGTTTGGACATCAACTGGGATTCTTAGACCTGAGATTTATCACCTTATTATGCATTTTGAGTTAATTTTATGCCAAATTTCTTCAGCTATTTCTATTTGCTTAGACTTAGATCTTCTTCAAATAAGAAAAAGAAGAGGAAGAAATTCCTCATGGAGAAACTCATTTTTGGGGATTCACCTGCATTCCATATGGTATGGTACTTACAGCTATTGGAGGCTTTCTTTGCCTTAGTTAATGCAGGAAATCTTAGGCACGTCCTCTTAGGGGGTTGCTCCTACTCATTAGAGATAAGGGCAGATAAGCGCACTTCTTCCCCATGTGGGAGAAAGACCGCTTCTGCCCGTCTCTAAGTAAGTAGGTATATGCCCCTGTATTTGAAAGTAGGCTTCTTCCCCTGCAGATGTTATCTTCCTCTCTAGAGTGTTAGTTTACATGTTTTGATACCTCTCTTGAGTCCCTTTCTAGATCGTTTTTGATGGATTGGCCATTGGAGAGGTTCCAGATAAGCCTAAATTAATCAGGATCTACATCACCATCACTTAGGCAGTCAGACAATATCTGTTCCACTCCTAATCCTATACTAAGAACTTCACACACATAATTCAGTGCACATTCAAGTTGATCCACAACTAGCAAAACAAAACAAATTTTCAGCACCTAAATCTAGGCAATCCACATCTAAAGCTGACAAACAGATCAAGACAGAGACATCTTAGGTTTGACATAGCTTGTGCTTGAACTATCACCTTGACAGAGCGAAGCACCCAGGGAGATATCATATAGTCAAACTGCTCTTCACTAGATGTCCTCCCAAGGGGTGCAACTGTTGACGCCACCAGCTCAACCACACATAACATTGGACCTTGGCGTCAACAGTTGCACCCCTTCAGATAACAGTTGTTTTGTTGGGGAATGCATCCAGATTACAAAACGATACACAATGTATTTGAGGGAGGAAATCCCAAATTCCTGCTTCTGTGAAATCTCAAATCCCCGGAACCAATTCAAACCCAAAGACGCAAAAAGAGTATGAGAGAAAAAGGGGGGAGTGTGGAATTTTGAAACCTCAAGGGCATCTTGCCACTGCTTCTTCTGAATCTTCTCAGCAAGAGCTTCGGTGACGGTGTTGGCCCAACCCTTTGCCGCCTTCTTGTCGTCCACTTTCTTCTTCACGTTCTTCAATGGCGTTCGTTGGCGAGGCAGATAGGCGTCTGAGATTCCCGGGAACTCTCCTTCCTTCCAGTGCCGCTTTTTAGGGGTAGGAGGAGGGCGCGTGGAGGAGGTTGAAGAAGAGGGAGCCCCCCTCTTCTGGCAGCGGAAAACCCTAAACGTAGAAGAGAAGGTTTCGTTCCGGGAATCATTATTGAAAGAGGAAGAGGAAGAGGAAGAGGAAGAGGAAGAGGAGGGTTTGAGTGACTGAGAAAGAGAGCGAGAGAAGGAGAGGGAAACGGACGACATTGGTGTCGTTGATTGGAGTCCAGATAAGATGTCTCCCTCCAAAATATCACATTTTTCTCCAAAAAAATTCCACTCACGGCGGTTCTCTCAAGAAAAGTCTAAATTACATGAATTATTTTTTATATTTTATAGAAAATTATAAAAATATTGGCAGTTAAAAATACGAACTTTATTCAGTAATGTTAATCATATAACATTAAATTTCAAAAATTTAATTACTCTAAAGTTATTAATTTTTTACAACTCATATAACAAAATTTTGATAATCAGATTGTGATAAAAAAAATTATCCATCTCATTCAATCATATAAGGTCATTATGTAATAAATATTCAATCTTTTTATAGAAAATGAGAATCCAGCCTCTTTAAAATTGATATTCTTTCATATTAAATGATTTTAATATTTCAATATCTATATAAACTTTAAATTAATTTAATAATAAATATGACTTTAGTCGTGGCTAAGAGAAAAGATAAGCTTGAGTTGGTGTGAAGCTGATTTAGAGCACGCTTTGGATTTATTTCTGCTTGTTCCTACAACAAATGTATTTTTATATTTTATTATTGTGTGGTAAACAAATATATGGTGACAATTGTTATATATCAATTGAATGGTAAAAAGTTTAGAGAGACAATTGCCAAAATTCACAATTTGAGATTTTTAACCACAAATGAAGATTAAAAAGTATTTTATTGACCATAGCCGCTAGCATTTTGTGATTTGTAATTTGCTTAAAAAATTATATTGTTGTGCAAACCTTTGGTAATAATAAGTTTGGATGTTGTTTCCCACCCAGAGAAAAAGGTGTCACTTGAGACTCCTTTTCTTACCCTCCTTTTAGGACATGGTATTCTTAGTTATTTTATTAGGTGAGGAACTAAAGTTATTTATAAATTTTCTCATTCACAATTAACGTGGGACTTCTCATTTACAATTAATATGGGACTCATTCTCTATTTAAGTAGTCTCTCTTCGAACGAGACTCTTCGGATAGAACATTACTGGTCATCCGGTCCGATTAGAATCTCATGAGTCTACATGTGTTGGCTTGAAAATATAACTTTGATACCACTTATTATTATTAGATATCCAACCCAAAAGGTTAACCCATTGGGTGGAATGACCCAAACTTTATAAGTCTATAAATCTTCCCTTCACAACTAATGGGTGTAGATCAATTGCTTGTCCTCCGCTTCAGGAAACGGGAGGTTACAGTTTCGATCCCCATGACCTAACCTTGGTGCGCCCTAAGGATAGTGAGTTCACTTGTATGGGTTTTACGCTGGGTATCTTTCAGTTTCCTACACGTAAAATTAAGAAAAAAAAAGTATATATAATATATCACTCATTATTTGATACTCTAAAAAAGATAATAATAAAATTGTAAATATCATGTGTCGTTACGCTTCTTTACACATCTTACATTTTTATTCAGTCATGTGGTTACCTTAGCCCATTTGAAGCTACTATTATTTACTCTCTCTAACTATATTTTTCTTAAAGTTAGCCCTAAAGAAAACAGAGGTTTAATTAAATTTAGTGAAGCCTAGGGTCGAGATATCGGCCGAACGAAACGTATCGGCAATATGATACGGTTTTTCAGAGCCTTATCATATCGGTTGATACGTATTGTATCGACAGTACACAATAGTTTTCAGCCGATATATCAGCGAGATATATCGGTCTGATATTAATAATATCAGCTTTTTTTAAAAAAAAAAAACAAAATCAAAATGATGGTGGGCCTGAGTTGATATCTCGACCGATATCGGACCAATATTGGCCCAGATATAGTCGATATTATCGTTTTCAAATTTTTTTTAAAAAAAAAACTAGCTTTCTTTTGAACTTTTTTTTTTTTTTTAATTAAGAAAAAATAAAGTAATAAAAAATACCGATATTTTTAAAAAAAAAAAAAAACACAAAAGAGAAGATCTTAATATAATTCAGATTAATGAAAAGGTATATGTGTGCTCCACTTGACTTTAAGCAAGTTTAAGCTTGATACTTAACTAAATGATGACAAACTTAGCTTGAGAGCAAAATGTCTCCATAGCCAAAATTTGTAACTAAGTTTTTATATTAATTAAATTTCATTCTATTGTCAAATGTCATCTAATTCATATTCAATCAATATAAACTCGTGATTTAATTATATCAGCTTATCATTACTTTATTATGAAAGTACATCCATTAATAGCAAAAGAGAGCAATAAAATATGTTTGAGCTTTTAATGAGCATTTTTATACAATGGCTTTAAAGATCATAATAATATTTGGAAAATTAATGAAAATTTTCTTAAATCTAAGTTCTGGCAACATAAAATTATTATAATATAAAAGTTTTAACGATTTTGAAAGAAAACACCAGAAAATTGAAGTTTGACTTTTTGTTATTTAAAAAAATTAAAACAATTTATGCCCATTTTTTGTAACATAAACAAATATTTCAGCCATTTTTTAGAGGTCCAATATATTGATTTTATGCGAAGAAACAAAGTGAGGGTTTTTCTGCTTTTTTACGCTTGTGTGCAAAGGCCTCATGTGGTGTTAAATTGAGTCCCTTACAAATTATTTTTTAAATTTAAATTTATTTTTTTTATAATTTTTATTTGATATATTCTTAAACTAAATTAATTATGATAGTTCAAAATGTTTCTTTAATAGTTCATTTATTTTATAATTAATTTTAATTTAAAAATATAAAGAATTAACATGTTTCAATGAATCTTATTTTTTACAATAATTTATTTATCTATATAATTTTGTTATGATAAATTGGAATTGGTCGCATGAGGCGGTGGGTCATAATACTTGGCCCTTCAGCCTAATGCTACAAATGTCGATGATAATTTTAAATTTATTATGTTTTTATTGATAAAATATTATTACTCTATTAATATAGCATATTTATGATCATGCCATTTTTAATGGTAATTCTACGGTGAAACTCGGGTCGGGTTTTGGCTTGAACCCACATGACCTAATCTGAAAAGTATATGGGTCGGGTCATAAAAGTCGGATCAGGAGTCGGATCGAATTGAGAAATCAAAACCCGCATTAAATTTGGATCGGATTAGGTTGAGAGATTTTTAAGTTAACTCGATTTGACCCGATCAAATCCGACCCGACCTGGTAAAAAGTAGGCTAAAGTAAGTTCAAAATGGGTTGGATTGGGTTTTGGGTTAAGTCGAGTTATAATTTGGATCGGATCGAGTCAAGATATCTGGGTCAAAAGTTTAGATCAAATTAGGTTCCATCTATTATAACTCGGGTCGATTGAATTTTAAAAAATCCAACCCGACAGGTCCGATTTCAGCCCCAGTGAATTCCCAATAAAATTACATTAAAAACGCGTACCAAGTGTTTCTCACGTGATTTCTTCGGAATGAATAAAAATTGGAAAATCGATAGAACCCTTCGTCCCTTCAGCCGTCCTCTCGCTCTGCTTCTAGCATCCGTTGCAGCTGAGACATGCTCCGTTCTTCCTTTCAAATGCTCAGCTGCAGAATCAGCATGATAAAGAAGAATAAGAAGAATAGCAAGAAGAAAAGGGTGGTGACAAAGAATGAGAATGAGAAGGATAAGAAGTTGAGAGACAAAGATGGGATCCTTGTAATTACCAAAATCCCAGCCCCTGAAAATCAACAATCAGCAGTCGAAGAAGACAGAGGCACTATCAAAAAGAAGAGGAGGAAGAAGAACAAGAGGGGAGATGAAGGTGAGATCTCCATCACAGCACAGAAGCCAGTTCTTGTAAATCAAGAAGAACAAGAAGAAGATACTCCAAAAAGTAAGAAGAAAAAGAAGAAGAAGAGGGCAGACAAAGGTAATATTTTTGTCAAAACCCAAAGCCCAGTCCCTGAAGAAGAAGAAGAAGAAGAAGAAGGTGATTTCAGCATAAAATCCTCAGCTCCTTCTAGCACCCATGGAGTTCAGCCATTGGGAAATCTCCTCCTTAATCCAATCTCCTCATACAACTCTAGAAACCCGGGCATAGGCAATCTCTGCATCCTCACTGATGATCTCCTCATCGACATTCTCTCCCTTTTGGGTGCCACTGATCTTGGCTCCTTATCTA
Source organism: Chimonanthus praecox (assembly GCA_022113865.1). Taxonomy (NCBI): domain Eukaryota; kingdom Viridiplantae; phylum Streptophyta; class Magnoliopsida; order Laurales; family Calycanthaceae; genus Chimonanthus; species Chimonanthus praecox. The sequence goes on along the minus strand of CM039086.1, from coordinate 10,901,168 downwards.
CTGTAAGCAAATCCCTCTATATTTTCTGCAATCACGAGCCTCTTTGGAGAAATCTCGTTCTTGAAAACCTGAAAGGAGGATTTTTCTTCTCCGGGTCTTGGAAATCTACTTACATTTGCACGTTTTACCCTTCATTTGACCGGAGAATGATTGGGCAGTCAGGGATTCAAGTTCGGGATTTCTACTCGGATTATCTGTTCCAGAGCTGGCTCTGTGCCAGCCTAGAAATGAAACCTGAATGGCTCGAGAGAGATAATATTGAGCGGAGGGGACAGATTTCAGTAGAGGAGTTTGTGGCTGAATTTGAAGAGCCGAATAAGCCAGTGCTTTTGGAAGGTTGTTTGGAGAACTGGGCAGCTTTGGATAAATGGGACCGAGAATATCTGATTCAGGTTTCTGGGGATACAGCATTTTCGGCCGGACCTGTTGAAATGAAGCTTGTGGACTACTTCAGATATGCAGATTCAGTTAGGGAGGAACGCCCATTATATCTGTTTGATCCCAAGTTTGCAGATAAAGTTCCAGAATTAGGGATGGATTTCAAAGTTCCCGTCTACTTCCAAGAGGATCTTTTCTCAGTTTTGGGAACAGAGCGACCAGATTATAGATGGGTTATCATTGGGCCAGTTGGTTCTGGTTCTTCATTTCATGTGGACCCAAATTCAACTTCTGCATGGAATTCAGTGATCAGAGGGTCAAAGAAGTGGGTGATGTTTCCACCGGAAGTGGTCCCACCAGGTGTCCATCCAAGCCCTGATGGTGCTGAAGTAGCATGCCCCGTTTCAATAATTGAGTGGTTCATGAATTTCTATGGAGCGACAAAGAAGTGGAAGAGGCGACCAGTTGAGTGCGTGTGTAAGGCTGGGGAGGTTGTCTTTGTGCCTAATGGATGGTGGCATTTGGTGATTAATCTTGAAGACTCTGTTGCCATTACACAGAATTATGTAAGCAGGTAAGGTTCTCTATTAATTAATGTCAATGCTAAATTTCTGGATTCTAACTTCTGATTGTTGTGTACTTAAGATCCTATGATATGTTATTAAACTAATTTGATAAAATTGTTCTTTTGGAAAAAAAAATGGTTCTCCACTTTGTTTTAAATAATAAACATGAGAAACTTCAGACAGACTTTTTGGGGGACGGCGATTATGACAAAAATAAGGTGGATTTGGTCTGCTGGGGTGAGGTGGCTAAACCAGAAAAGAATGGTGATGTGCGCCTCATTGATTTGAAAGAAATGGAACTCTTTTGTGCAAATGACTATGAAGATATGGCAAAAAAATCTATTTTATGGCAGAAAGTTTACAAAGTGGGAAATGAGTGAGTCTAAAATTAAAAGGGGACTATCATGCCTGGACATGGCATGGGTACGGCAAGAACACAACATAAATACGGCAGGGACATGGATTTTTTACATAAAAATGAAGTGTTTGTCTCGGACACGTTGCCTAAATTTAAGCGTCCTTGCAATGTAGAAAGAGAGTCTTATGTGGTTAGGGATATCTATATAAATGGGGCTGAGGTGCCCAAAATTGGGAATGTCTTCTGTAAGGGTTTTCACTTCTATACGGGGAATTGGGGTTGGGGTGGGGTTAGGTCGGGTTGGATAGGATGTCCTTCTGGAAAGATTTGTTGTTGGGAGAGGACTTTCTTAAAGAATCCTCTCCAAGAGGCTTTAGAGCTTTCTTTAGTGAAAATGCCAAAGAGGTTGCTAGTTCTAGGTGGTGAAGTAAGTGTAGAGTTTAGGAGGTTCCTCTCTTATTGGGAGTTGTCTGAGTATGTTAGCCTAATGTCTTTTTTTTAACAATTGACACAAGGGTGTGAAACTAGGATCCTTATGGGGGCTCCATGATCTATCACGTCATTTCTCACTACTACATTCTTAGTCTTTAGTGTTCTCCCCATCTCCTAGTTCTTTTACCATGGAACCCTTCATTCCTTCATACTGGGTTTGTTTAAGATATTTTGTATGCATACCCTAGTCATATTGATTAATATTCCTTGATCCTCTTTTCTACTGGAAAAATCTTTACATTTCTTCTAGCGTACCCATTCCTAACTCTATCTTTGCTTATTATTCTACAAATCCATGTAACCATGCACATCTTCACGATCTGTACTTTATGTTCTTGACACTTCTTTTTTTAGTTTATTGTAACAATGCATGGAATCTAATGGCTGTCCTATGTGAATGCCCCATCCATCTAGGCATTGGATTTCATGATCAATTAGTTTAAAAATAATAAAAATCATGACCAGTCTGAAATTGAAATTGGGTCATTAATTGCAAAATGAGGTAAACTAATTCAACTTGAAATTAGCTGGTACCATTTTTTTATGAGAAGATAATCATGAAATGAGCTGGGAAATCTTAGAATATCCAAGGCACCATAGAATTAGTATAAGTTAGAGAATTCAATGGTCTGGAGAAAAGGGTGGGATCAACAAAACTTAGTTATGAAATAATTTCAAATCCGCTCCCACCATTTGAATAACTATTGTCTTTTACAAAAAAAAAAATTATCATTTATGAAAGAAGCAATGCTCCTTTACCAATATTGTTGATCCCATATCACCAACCTGTTTCCTCTATTAAATAGAATTTGTTACACACTTGTCTTCCTCAGTGATGATGGTATATTTTAATATTTCCTACCTACACTCTTCCAAACATCATATCTTAAACATTTTATATAGTTGGAGTTGAGAGGGTGGAGAACGCCTTCTAACTCTAACCATGTACAATTAATATGAAATTGATGAGGGAACTAGAGAGAATGGATTCAAAAGCTGGCAACTGCAATTTACTACATCTCTCCACAGCTAAGCGCATCAACCACATATAGAATACCCAAGATAACTCTGAAACTACATCCAAGCAATGCAATTTACATCTTAGTCATGTAGTTTGTGATCCATTTATTGTGTGTATCAATTTATAAATACATAATGGGGGAAAGAAATGCCCTACAAGTAGTCAGGTTCTGTTTGGATTGGGAGAATATAGGAGCAAGAGTTGGTATGCATCCCCCTCAAGCATCTTGTTTGGTAATTTTTTGGATAGGGGAACTTCCTTGGTAGAAATTTAATGCTTGTGATTTCCAGCCTCCTCTGCAAAGTAGGATAATCCCCCATTTAGGATCCCCTACCTAGGAGACTCCCTAAAAACTGTCCCAATCCAAACACATATTCAGTTGAAGGTGCTATTGCAGTTTATATATATGGGAGCTTCTCTTATTCTTGTTTATGTGCCATTCCTTCTCTTTTCTTTATGTTTGATTTAGACCTTAGGTGGTCAGGCATTATCTTCATAATTGAAGCCTTGTTGTTTCTATCTGGGTTCTGCTTTTAGAGTTTCTTCTGCATTCTTCCATTCAGCCATGGCAACCCATCTAACAGCGTAATGTCTCTTTCCAACTTCTTCATTCAAATTCCTTAACCTGCTCATTCTCCACATACATCAAGCCAGCAACCTCTCAGTTCATATTGGGATTGGGATTGGTTTGATCATCTACATACAGGCCTAAACCATCTTAATGACATTCTTTCATTCTTTAATACTAGAGACCACATGTAGATTTCCTTTTATTTGCTCTCTGAGTCTATTCTTTCTTGTTACTACACACATTCATCTTAGTATCACATATCTTAAAAGGTGCATATTTCGTTAAAAAACTCATTATAATGCTAGAATTGGCAACCTTGATTTTTTGGGTCATTTAATTCAAATTATGTGCAAGAGTCTAAGATGGGGGAATGTTATCTAAGATAGTTAAGGCACACCCATAGATGACCAGAAATGGTCCTCATATAAAGAGTTGAAGGATTAAAAGGTAATGGAAGGGGGAGGTTGTTAAAGGCATGGATTGAGTTGGTAAGTTAGGACGTGGTGGCATGTGGGTTGGAGTAACATGATTGTTGACGGGGTAAGTGATCTAGCAAAGCCAACTCCAAATAGATGTGAGGAAAGCTTTGATGATGATGATGATGATTTGTTCAAGTTAGAACAAGCATCATCATCAAAGGTCAAATAAGATCACAAAATTCTGAACTAAGTGGAAGATTCATGCAACAATAGGTATTGAAGGACGTCACATGCTAGTCTTACCATTTTTAGAACTTACTCTTGTGACTGGAAACTCTTTTAGCAACTGTTTAAGCACATAATATTGTCTTGTTCAAATTCATTGTATTTTATATCTAAACATTCATCCAAGTTGTGCCCTTTTATGTTGACAATTTTCAGCTCTGCTGTAGATATTGTTCAGTGCTGCACCTTTGAGCTTTATTGTGTTTCGATCATACAATTTTTATAGAGATATCAGATTCTTTTGTGGCTGTATTTTTTATCAGATTAAAAACTAATCGTGCTGCCATTTGTTTCACTTTCATCATTATCATTCAATGGCAATTATCTCTTGTTTTGCAGGAGGAATCTGTTGAATGTTCTTGACTTTCTTAAGAGGCCAAATGCAAATGAGCTTGTCTCGGGAACAAGAGATAGGGTGAATTTGTATGACAAATTTAAGACTGCTATTGAAACTTCTTTTCCAGGCATGATTGATAAGCTCATGCAGCAAGCTGAAGATAAGAATGCGCAACAGAAAAAACTAACATATTGGGAATCCGCCTCGGATGCAGTACTGGGTGGATTTAAGTTCTCTTTCTAACTTGATGACAGAAATGGAGAAAGAAAACGTTGAGAGGAACAACTCTTGGGTGGCTTTGTCCATCTCATTTTCATGTCAAGATCTTCATTGCTACAATTTAGATTTACATACAGCCATATTGCTTGTTTGGATCCATGGTACTATGAAATGAGGAACTCGATTTTGAAAAACAGATACTCTAGAATGCTGGGATGAAGGAGTTCGTAGTGTTAAAAGTTATGCTATGCAGCCAACAGTTTAGATCCCTGAAATTATTTAATCGCCTATAAATGAGTGAAATTCCACCTTGTTGCAGGAATCAGAAAGATCCCTAGGATTTTCTTCTTCTTTTTTGCTAGAAATCCCATGTACTGATACAGAGCCCAGAACCCTGATCACTTATGGATTTCATGGATCCATTCAGGCCCTTGTTGAATACAGAGAACTGTAATATCCATTTATGAATTTCATCTTTTCGTTTCAGATGATTGCATATTCTGGTTATTATTTGGCAAACTGGCAACGATAATTCCTTCGTGTTTTGAAGTAATATTTCATTTGGTTCTCTCTCTCCAGTAATTTATGCATTAAAAATATTTTAAAGTGATTAAATTTTAAGAACTTAATTCTATCCAATCAAGTTATGTTTGAGAAGGTCCCAATTTTAGGCATGTAACTTTCTAATCGAAGTATGTTTTTATATTTCACGGGATTTTAAAGGCTATAAAAGTTTAAGTATTAAAAAAAAATTAAGAGGAACTCCTCTTTGTATTGGGCCAAGGGAAAGGGTGACAATGAAATAGGATTTTTGAACTTAGGTACATGGCCTAAATTGAATAGTTAAACTTTTTCTCCCTAATTTGAATTGGGTAGGGTTCTTTCAAGATTTATATGTATGATTTGACCTTAATTCTTATCAGATGTTACTTGAGTCGTCTTTTTTATTAAGATGAAATTTTTAGAATTTACAAATTTTTTTTTTTTTGAATTTATGTGTGGAAAACCGCGGGATACCCAACGTAAAACTGCCACGGGTGAGTCCATTATCCTAGGGCACCCAAGGTGAGCCTTTAATGGATGAAAAAAATTTAAAATTAAAAAATAATTTAAAATAAATAAATTTTAGAGAATATAAAATATAATTTAATTGATCTAGTCATCTAGTTACAATGTTTTTTATGTTCAAAAGTAAAATTATCCTTTGTATGGGTAGGGAGGCTTGCATATATTCCGAGTATTAATCAGGTACTCTAAGAGATCTGAATACCTTACTCAAGTGTGTGGATTGGAAAGTTACGCATGCTTTTAGAATTAGTCTCACCTTCAATGTAGATAAGGATACCCATATAAAAAAAAATAGTATGACATTTTCTTTTTTATTTTTTTATTTTTGAAGAAAAGATATAATTAAATAAAGCACGGTCCCAATAGTATTTGATGAAAATATGATTATAATTATTTGACTAATGTCAAACCCGCAATTGCCTGATTACAAGTACGGCATTTGAACCGCTCAAAAAAAAGGTATGGCATTTGATCAGAACGCTTAAGAGAACTATTAATCTTCAAACGGTACTCATTTTGTGTGTTTTCCTACCATTAGTGAGTAAAATGAGAAAATAAATAAATCTTTTTTTTTTTTTTGTAGGAAATCTAGCTTAAAATCCCCACGGGCGATACCCACTTTCCTTAGGCTGCACCAAGTAAAGTCGTGGAGGCTCGAACTTGATACTTCTCGCTTCTTGAAGCGGGAAATAAATCTTTACAGAGATATAAACATTCTCAAACTGAGAGACCCTCACATTTAACATCGATTAGTCAAGATGGAATTCTTTTTATAATGTTTTCTTTTTTAATTTTTAATTTTTTTTTTGATCTTTTTTCTCTTTTACGTGTAGAGGAGTTCAGCAGCTGAACATTCATGCATTACAAGTTCCAGCTTGAGTAACAAATGTTACATCATTGTACATGCATTGTGGATTTTGAATAATTAACCAAAAAAAAAATGGAAACTATAAATCTTGCTCAACTAGAATAAAAAAATAGTAACTCAATGATACAATAGAAAGGGAAAAACAGAGAGAGAAAAAAGTGGATGCTGTGTTCAGTCATCATTGAACAGAGCATAAATGGAATCATGGTAACTGGGAGTGCAAGAGATCATATCAAAATCATAAAAATCAGGGAATAAATTTGGAGAGGGAAAAACTGAAGTGGAAGTAGAAAGTTGCAGAGGATCAGAACGCCCCAAAGATTGCATCCCATGGGAGAGAAGCTTATCGACTACTTCAGCATTTGCATCAAGTTCTCTACCTTGATCAATCTCTTTCGTGCTCGTAACCTTGCGAGCTTCCTTAATTACAGGAATCCCTTTTGGGAAATTGCATTCACCGGTACCGGCAGAAGATTGCGAGAAAGACAAAGGCAACAGTAGCGGCTTCGCCGACGAACTACCGGTGAGTTGCTGCACCATTCTCTTGAAATTTCTAGCTTCCACATGAATAACTTCAGGCGACTTCAAGTAGGTGATGACAGGAGGTGGGTGTTGGACCATTACTTGATTCCTATCAGCAACAGGTTGTTTCTTGATCTTAAATGAGTTATTATCAACCTTAAGAGGTGTGGGCTTTGGACCCTGAAGCCCTTTCCATGGAGATTGCTTCTTCTTAGCTTGCTCATTACAGAAAGCCATGAGGATTTGCCAATTGGGTCCAACAAAATTCTTCCAACTATTGTCAAAATCTATGATTCTGTTTTTTTATCTACATGTGGATCAAGAGAGATAAATTTATATACACATATATGGATGGAGAGAGAGAGAGAGAGAGAGAGAGAGAGAGAGAGAGAGAGGAAAAGATCAATTCCGAGAAGGAAGAAGTCAAGAAAAAAGGTCTGAGTCACAGTGGGAAGAGGCCTTTTCCTTCCTCTGTATTGTGTTAGAAAGATTCTACACCTGATTTGTTTGTATATTAATAATAGTGTAGAGTGATTGGACGTTGATGGATGCTAAAAATGGCATTGTCCAAGTCAATGAAGGTTCAAGAAAGAAATTTATTATAGGGAATTTTTATACTGTTTTTAAATATATTAATTAAGGCACATACCCATTCATACCTACATGAGTGGTTTTCACTTTTCACTCAACGACGTAATTGTTTTAAAAATGAGACGAGACGCGGTTTAAAGTTAAAGAAATTTACCCGTGTTACCGCTCAAAAAAAAGAAAAAAAAATTACCGGTGAAATTTGGTTCGGGTTTTAATTTGACTCGTTGATTAGATTTGAGAAATCAGTGGGCTGAGTTATGTATTAATAAATTTAGGGTCAGGTTAGGCTGGAACAAAAAATCAGCATTGAATTTGGGTCAAGCTGAGGTCAAAATTTTAAAATCCACCCAACTTGATTTGAATTTCAGAAAATATAGAACACTTACTGTTGATTGTTTTCCCACCAAATTTGGACTAAAACTGGGTTGGATTGGGTCGGGCCAGCAACTCAGGTTCAGTCGGGTCGAGTTCAATAATTTTTATATAAGTTAGAATGGATTTATTAAAACTCAATCCAACCCGTCCAAATTTCAGCTTTATAGAGAGCCAATATTTAAATGGGAATTCAATTCAATTTTAAATGTCACTCTTCAAATATTACATTTTTTTTTTGAATTTACGTATGGAAAACCATGGAATACTCAGTGTAAAATCCCACGGGTGAGTTCACTACCCCTAGGACAGAACAGGTTAGGTCATAGGACTCGAATTTACAACCTCCCGTTTCCTGAGGCACGAGTCAACCAGAACACACTCATTTGGCTGAATTTAATTTCTACTCCACTCTAAAAGATGACTCCCCATAAAATTAAGTGTGGATATAAAAACTTACAATACTCCAAGAATTAATCTGATGGTAAATGAGACTTGTACACGGTAGTCATTAATAAAAAAAAGGTAAAGAAATGAAGAAGTAAGAAAAGCACGATTTTCACGAAAACTGGCAGCCACCCAAGATGTCTAGTCGTCCACTGCGCAATTCTTTAAAATGTTAGTGGTGAGGGTAAATTTGAAATTTAGATTAAAATATTGGTTTACTTTTGATTAAAAAATTGGTAATTGTAATTTATTTTTTCTGATACTTTAATACTTTTAAGACCTAATATATTGACCAATGTATAATGTTATGCTCCAAAATGAGGCCTAATGACTTCGAAAAATCTAACATGATTTGTAATGCATTTTTAGATTTCTATTGTTCATCTGATAAGAACCTCCACGTTTAAATTATAAGAATAAAATTAAAAAAAAATGGTCATAACAGTCCTATCGACCAATATAGGTCTTGTATCAGTAATATATGGCATTTGTTGCGGGATGAATACGTATCAACCGATACATGTTAGCCTAGGCTTGTATAATGCGTATTAGTCAAATTTTTTAACCTTGATCAAAAGCGCTACCATTGATGATTTGGGGTTTATTTAGATGATGAGCATAAGAACATCTAAGAGGTATTTTACCAATTTCTCCCATTCATATTGTTCAATAATCTTTAATAGAAATCATATTAAATGAGTGGAATTTAAAGTAAATTACTACATGAATTTGACCTTATAGTCATTTTAAAATATGCTATGACAATCCAATGATCATAAAAATTAATCCTCCTAACCTACTATGAAAGTAGTAATGACCCTTTCATAGGCCCTTCTTACTAAAAGAGCAATAATAAATTGAGAGTGGAACAGCTTTCTATTTGCATCTTTTATGAACTTTTAGACTTATATTTTGGTCTTATTTGATTTTAAAGAATTTCATGGATGCAGATCCGTCCATGCCCATCTCAGCCAAGAAGGGTCTAGTTCAACAAACAACTCTGTCATAATAAAATAAAAATAAATAAATAAACTCTTTGAATTTTTTTGAATTATCAATGCCTAAATGGACTTATAATTATGAACAATGAAATTGTAAGGTCAAAAAACAATTAAATGGGGCCAATTTGACCTAAAAGAAACTGACATCAGCCATGTCGAGCAACAGAAATCCATTTTGAGAGGTCGGAAACAGTGGCTACAAACAAAAATGACGGCAGACTCACCTCTGAGTGATGCAAACCGTTTGCCCGGTGATCGCCATCATTGATCGGTCATGCTCTGAAATGTCCCACCTTAAAAAAATCAAACATGCAAATAGAAAGGTTTTTTTTTTTTCTATTGAACCCTTGGTATGTATTGTTGTAGTTGAGACATGAGAGTGCAGAATATAAGAAAATTGAGAAAAAACACTTACAAAATATGTATTTAAAAGAAAGAAAAAAAAAAAAAGAGCTACGGCACTCAGACGAACATATTGGTTACAGTCGAAACTTCAACAAACCCCAAAATGATTCATTGAAAGATCAACTGATGCAAGAAAGAATCTCAACTCCCTGCTGCAACTCACTGCCATCATTGCGTTGTTCATTGCAGCAGCTATTGCAATTTGCCAAAAAAATAATTATCACTTCTATAGCTTCGCGACAAACTCTTGCAATATATTGAGGGGTCTGTTGATGGAAATGCGGCCACAGTTAGTATGGGCACTTGGAAGACACTGCTTGAGTTAACATAACAATTGATCGTCATGCCAAGGTCCTTAACCAGCGAAGCAGTCGAAGAAGTGCAACATCCAAGATTGGAGACTTTTCCTCAAGGCCTGAAAATGAATAATTGAAATCTTAATCTATAGAAAATAATTATAGGGACTTCTTTTGATGCCTGGAAATAAATGATACCTAATCAAAAGAAAATACAACACCCTGCATCTACTATAAATTCCAATTTTTCATTGACTCAACTAGGACAAACACGAGAGAAGATAGGTGAGCTTTTCATCATAGATGCTTCTTAACTCCCTTACCAATATCAGCAGCCACTCGGTGAGCACACATAATTCCTGAGAAGGCCACTGCTATAACTCCTTGCCCAGGGAAACAGCTATCCCCAACACAGTAGAGCCCATCTATGGCCTGAAAATTCCATAATATTTACAAAAGATTAGTGCAGCAATGTGCAAATTAAGTGTATGAAACCTGATACATAGAAGACCATTCTTAGTTGTCAATCATCTTTCGCCATACTGTTGTATTGAAGGGCATCCCCAACAGCCCTTTTGGAATTCTACGTGGCATTGGTCCATAGGTACCACTATCACGAGCAAGGAACCGTCTGTGCGTCCTGGGTGTGCCCACCTGCAGGATCAGCAATATTTTGAAATGATCAGAAGTTATACAGCTTTCATTACATGAGCCAATTATCTCATCTGCCAACCAAAGCATCAAACATAAGTCATCAACTTCCAAAAAAAGACTGATCAGGAGTAACAGACTAATGCAAAGAGAAGACTTCATCCCATGTGAAATGCAACAAATCATATGGTAGGTTGACAATAGGTCAGGTGTAGAAGACTGATCAGGAGTAACAGACTAATGCAAAGAGAAGACTTCATCCCATGTGAAATGCAACAAATCATATGGTAGGTTCACAATAGGTCAGGTGTAGACCCAGATACGATGGCACTCCTTTTTTTTAATGATGGAAATTTTATTGATGAAAATTGAAAGCTCATGGTACAACAGGGAAAACACATGATACAGCAAAAAAAATCCCAGAAAACAGGCTGAATAAACTCATATAGTCCATATCCTGTTGTCCCTTTAAATGTCTTGGGACATTTTAACCTATGCCTAATGATAGACTGGAATAAGGCTTTTGGCATTAAGAAACATCACCTGAAAGGGTTGATGTAACGTAAAACATTGCAAGTAAATCTCAAAAATCAGCCAGAACCATCAATAATCAGCTGGAACTCTGCTTATATATAAAAAGGGCATGTTCCATGGAAGTACAGAGCAGCCAGAGAAATCCAGGACGCTTGATAGATTTCATTATTAAGATTGAGAAAAGGGATTGAACATGGAGTGTTGGAATTTATCCAATTCAAACTGGTGCAGCTGGATAAGGAGTTGAAAAGGGACATGTCTTTAGCATTCCATAGCTTTTACCCTGGACCCCTTCAAAAATTCCAACATAAAAATGGCAGAACTCTCTTAATGATCAAAAGTCCAAAGGATGAGAAAAGGCAACCTTCAGCAGATTTCTGCTGATTTTATACAAGGGAACTGTCATAAACCTTATCAAAACTAAACTTATGGTGAACATGCCCTTCAAGTTAACCAACAGACCTGCTTGTAACCACAGGAAGGCCAAATTAACATTCAAATTTTGAAACTCAGTGGAATTTTTTCTTTCTTTTTTTTTTTTTGGTGAGAGAGAGAGAGAGAGAGTTCAAAGGATTGTTGACACTTCTTTCTGCTATACCTCCTTAAAAACTATGGAATCTTTGAGCCCTGGAAATAGTTTCTTCTCCAATCTGTTTATCATCTCATTTGCCACAAGCTCTTTTTTAGCTTCATAGTCTTTTTTAGGAAGGCCCTGTTACAATGAATGCAAAAAAATGGACACTTCATAAGTTATTTCCAAAGTTCATCCTCCAGTACCATATTGACAAACTAATATTACAAGAGGTCCAACAATTATTTCTTTCTAGCTGCTATAACATCATGAATCAAATATTCAAAGACCACTAGTGCTGGTAAATGTATCTCTAAGAATAAAGTCCACCTGCCAGTCCTCTATTCCAGATGTTGTAAATATGTGAAGGATGTGGTGTCCTTCTGGAGCCAATGATGAATCAAGAACCGTCGGAATACTCAAAAAAATGCTACCATATGGCTCCTCCAACCTGGCCCATTCATCCTGCATAAATCAAGTGTAAGCAAGAAATATGAGTATCAGGCCGATGGAAGTTAATGTCATCATAGTTCACTACTCCATGGTGAAAACCACTCATGAAGAGAGAGGATAGCCCAAGTACCTCAAGAACAAAGTGATGGCAATCAGTGTCTTGTGGCAGTACATCTGCTTTAACGCCCATGTGGATAGAAAGAAAAGACGGCGCCTTAACATATATCTTTTGGAAATTTTCTTCTTCTTTTGGAAGATCCTGTGCTTTTAAAAGCTTTCCTACAATATGGCAGATCCAGCTTTAAGACCTTATGACAAAGCCAAGATGAAAGCATCAAAGGTCCAGCAGTCACCAAGCAGCCATTCAAATTCAACTCAAAATGATCATCACCAATATTACAGTAGGATTTCAATTGGTAAGTCATCAAATAGGATTTCAAACCTCCTGCTTTTTAGGCTTTACGCACTTTTAGTTGTTTACTATTGCTTCTAAAAAGGTTTACTGTGTTAACATAAATTAGAATAACATTGTATTAGCAGAATTTATTTAGACTGTTTGTCTACAAGGTCTAGCTGTCTCCAAGCTCACATAAAATGCCTGTGTCAACACCCTTGACCATTCCTGTTAAAGGGATCCTAATTCCTTTGGCCCGTAATTCCCAAGTCCAACATTTCATTATAATGATCAATAAACATTCAAGATTTAGAAACACTGACATTTAAAAAATCAGCAGCATTCGAGTGCTGATACCTATGACCCTCAAGTTCTTCTGGTTTTCACATCATCAAGATTTGGAAGCAAGTACAAATCAATTTTATGAACCTCTAAGATAGCATAACAATGCATAAACATATACATTGTCAGTTGCTTCAGCTTCTCAGAAGTTGTCACTTAAAAACGCTCAGCATACAACCTCCAAAATCTCAACATATGCAAAGCACAGATTTATGTAATAACAGAAGAGAGTAGTATAACATATTAATGGTATGAAACAGTGCCCAAGAAAAAGTTTCCATTAAAAATAGATTGATAATTTTGTTTAAAAAAATAGAGGAATGTTTAAAGCCCGAGATTGAACCATTCTGAACGATGACTTACCAAAGGTATCCCATCTAGTGGCATTTGATATTATGGTTTTGGAAAAATACTCCCTTCCATCAGAAAGCCTCACTCCCACCTTCACAGTTCAAACAGTTAAAAACCAGCAAAAGCATTAGCAAAAATACATATATATAAAACAGACTAAGCTAAAAATTATATGGCTATTAATGTTAGCATCCCCATATGGAGCAAAACTTACAGCCTTTCCATGCTCAATTATGACACTAGTCACATTTGCCTTGTAAAGTATTTTACTGCCTTTGGCCTCTAGACCCTTTGCCAAAGCCTTTGCAATACCACCAACACCACCAACAGGGTAGTTGATCCCTCCAAAATGTCGGTCACATAAAACCTAGTGCAGAATGTATATCAAATGAGACTACAAGGCAAAAACAAATACCAGATAAGCTCAAAGCTATTACAGTTCAAGCAACAGAGAGAAATGTCATCAAGAATAAGCTTACCATACTTGCATTGATCATTGGCGTTTGCAAAGCATTCACCGTGCTCACTATGAAACACTGCAGAGACACAAGTGTCATATTTTGGTCACTTAATTTCAAGAAGGCAAGTTGGTCCCATACGTTGAGGGAAGTATTCAAAATGCACACTGCCAACTAACAAAAAGTTTCAGACCTCTGCATCAATGAAAGACAACAATTGAGGATCTTGTATGTACTTCCGGGCTATGTCTCCCGCATTCTGAGGCAAATAGTATGCTGCCAGAGAAATCCGTTGTAAATGAAAAATTTTACCATGAACAGGGAAAGCCAATATTAGCAACCGTAAATGTAGTTCTGTTTGAAATTTGAATATAATAGACACGCCCTTAATTAAAACAATTGAACCATAATTTGCATTACCGAGAGTTAAACATTCCAAAGGCTTCTTAAAGAACTGTCCAAGAAGGTAGATTGGCTCCTCAAGTGACTTCAGTTCCAAAGAATTCAATGCATTGAAGATCTAAACATATACATGCTACAGTTACTAATGGATACAACTGAAAGAGTAACGAAAGAGCATGAATAGTTGAAATTGCCAATTAGCTGAGACAGACCTTCCAACACTCATTGTAAAATTTGTGGATTCCTTCCTTTTCACGAGGGAATTTATCAGTGAGTTCTGTAATGAAATCATCATACTCTCTGTGCACCCGGACAGACAAATTATTTGGCAGATGGAAATGAACCGTGGTTGGATCAGGTATAACCTGCATCTCACATCCAACTGCAGCCAGTGCTTGTGTGATTAAGTTTAGGTTACCCTGTGCATCAAAGAATGGAAGATAATGTTTAATGAGTATTTAAAGTGCAGAAAAATAATTCCAAGACTAAAATGATCTCACCTTTTATTTTTTTAATTTTATTTTTTGAAAAGTCTCACCATTTTATTATTGCAGACAATTTCAATTCCAGTACCTGTCTTTACTCATTTTCATAAAAAAAAAGGCATAAAGACAATGGGATACAATTTTGAAATATTAGTTTAGTTGGTTTTCAGCATAAATTTAAGGTGAAAATATTTATAAAATATTTTTTTTTGAAAAATATATTTATAAAATATTTTATAAAACAATCAAAGAAATTTAATGTGAAAAAATATTCATAAAATAATTATGAAGATTGTGGATTAGTCACTGAAACAAAAATCCTCCAGAGTCTAAATCATCGCTAGCCATCTTTTATGTAGGTTGATTTCAACAGCTCACCCTCTGACATTGCAGGCCAGATGACCTGGGCATTTAAGCTCGAGCATGTTAAGACCTGCCTTAGATTTGATGGCTAACCATGTCTAAAAGCAGATTTTGGTAATAGGCCCCACAACATGCTGTGTGTGATTGTAATACTTGTATGGATCTCTAAAAGTCCCAATTCCATGAAATTCCACAGACTGAAAAGGATCAAACTCTAGAGAAGTACAATAAAGTAGCATCCACACCAGAGATTCAACTGTCGAAACTTCAAACTAATAACCACGAATTCCATTAAATTATTAAAAAAAAATGGACCACAAGCAATGACTTCCATTCATGCTTACAAATATCTGAAATGGATGGAAGCAGAGCGAGAATTGAAAGCATGTAATACCCCACTTTATAATCTTTTGAATGTTATCATTTTGGAAGCAAAAAGCACATTCAAGATATGTGTATAGAGAGAGATAGACATTTGAGTGGGATTTCCTGGAACTATGGTCCACCAAATTGCAGACCCATCAAAATTCAGGAAGGGAAGCAAATTCCACCTTTTTTTGTTCCTTTGCACAATTCAATCATGAAATAACAAGTGAAATGCCAAAACCAATGATAATTCAAAAAAGAAATGAAAGAAAAAAATCAAAACCAGACCTTATCACTGAATCCAAACATAACCGATGATCCAACATCGAAAGTATACCCATCTCTCTCGTAATATCCAGAGCTCCCACCCGGAATCACGTACTTCTCCATCACCAAAACCCTCGCACCTTTCACCGCCAGCTGCGTCGCTGCAACCAGCCCTCCCATCCCTGACCCGATAACAATCGCATCGTACTCCTCCGTATCAATCCCTCCAGCTCCATCCCTCTCTACCGTCTTCTCCAACACCGCCTCCGAATTCGCCACCGCAAACAACTTTCCAATCCTCACTCTCCCACTCCTGCACCCACCAGAACCCTTGAATTCTAGGGGTTTGATGGGAGTGAAACAAGGACATCCAGAACCCGCCTGGAAGGCGGAGAAGGATTCCCTAATTCGCTGTTTCTGAATCCAAAACCCTTGATTTCTAAGGTTTTGGGAGGCGAAGATAGCAAACCTACTTCGAGCATTGCTGACAAACGAGTATATGCTGCTACTATGAAGAAGAAGAAGAAGAAGAAGAAGAAGAAGTCTGGATTTTAAGAAGGTTTTGAATTTTCTTTTATTTGATTGTAACGTTTAAATGATGCCACTTCCTTCACGAGTTATCCGTTAAAAACTAGAAAACATCGGTACTTTTTTATAGTAAATTATATCAAAAAGTAATTTAAATTAAAGATTTTAGATATAATTTAAAAGGTGGAGTTGATGGGAATAATAAATTGAACAGAAAAATAAATAAAATATATAAATTTGAATAATAATTTATTATATTTCTAATACAATTGGACATGTTGTATATCAGAAAATGATAATTTCTCTAGTTATATTTATAATTTTATATAATAATAATAATTTGTAATGGAAGTGGAGAGTGATGATTCTTCAACCTCATTATCCGTATATTCCTCAAGGAGAAGGGACAAAACAAGGGCGTTGAAACTTGAAACTTGAAAGAAAGGCATGTCGCGTTTGACCCAAATTAGTTACGTTGGACAGTTGGACCTGATCCGGGTTTGATGGAGCCCGGTATGGGCCGATTGGATGTTGGGTCGGGTTTAGGTAAATATGATATAAATATTTTATTTTAATTCATTTTTTAATGAATCGAGAGAAATTATTATAAAAATAACTAGAAAAAACTCTCAGTTCTCCCTGAATAGGTACTTATAGAGATGCACTTCTTTATTAATTTAATTTGAGATCAAGTTGAATTGTATTTTATACGAGAAAAAATATGATGAATTTAACTTACAAATTGCATTAAATCTAAATTTTGATTTAATAGAATTAAATTGATAAATATTTAATTATTATTTCACTTCTTGAACTCAAACTCATTATCCATCGATTCTATTTTTAATTTATCAATTTTTTTTATTTTCTCATAAGATAATTACAAACACTCAAGATGTTAGTCAAATGAAAACTTCTAATTCGAGTATTATTTAATTTAACTCTATTTTATGCTATAAAATCTAGATCTAACCCATAAATCTCATAATAAAATGGGACTAAATTTTTATACACTTAAAAGATAGAATTTCACTTATCTATTTAAAATAATTCATATAAAAATATTATTTAAATAAAATTCTTTGCAACATTCTTGCCGCTGGAGCAAGTGCGCAACGTACCAAAAACTGGTCCATCACGTGACAAACGAACAAAATTAAATTCAACGTGTCGCCCCACTAAGCGGTGGCTGATGCCATTGCCACCACTTCACTTTTGCTCCATTTTGGCAGAATCGCGCGCTTTTTAAATTCAATGTGTTGCCTCATCCTCGGCCCGAATCGATGATGTTCAGAAATTATTCCGCTTAGAGTTTCTTCACACGTGTTCATTTTTTCCTCAATTTATGGATTGCCTTTAATTTAATTTAAATATTGAAGCTATATTATAATTTTATTTAATAAAATTTATCTTATGTGTAAATATAACTTTTCGTAGATAGTGAATTAATACAAATTAAAAAAAAAGGACATAAATATATGAAAAGAAGAAGTTAAATTTAAAAAAATCTAATATAAGTATAGACACATATTTTGCAGGTGATTAGATGAAAATAATGTAATAATTATTTTATTAAATTGATTTAGACAAAAAACTAATTATACACATTATAATTTTATATATCTAAAAATATAAACTATAAATTTATGAAATCAAAATATGACTTTATTCAGAATCATAATATTTAAATCTGGCTAATTATATTAGATTAGATATTCTGTAACTACTGAAAAAATATATCTAATTATATTAGACATTTAAAAATTAATTTAAGAATCAAAATTATAAGAGTTTGAAAAATATAATTTCTTATAGTGGATCAGGTGATTTTAATAAAGTTTCGTATTTATATTGAGATTTTTCAATGTTTCATCAAATAAAGCGAAAGTGGACCTTATTTAAAAGACATGCCATTAGATTTACAAAAGTTCAATGTACACTATCAGTTTAAATTATTCATTATTATCGTCATTATTATAACCAAAATCTCATATATTTGAAGTCGCATAATTTACTATTTGATAAGTTTAGAAATTAATATTTCAACTTCACTTCACAAGTTTCAAGTCATAAAAAACTTTATTATATTTAATAAATGCTTGATTTTGTTGTATTTAGATTCAAAGTTTAAGTTAGTGCAAAATTAAAGTCAAACAATTAAAACGTTAAAATACAATTGTAAATGCGTTTATATAAAATAGATGGAACAATAACTATAAGATAGCAATAAACAAGAAAATGGTTGATACAGTAAAATTTTCTTAATCTTGATGGATAAACTTATTAGTTTTAAGAAAATTTATCATATATGTTTTTTTTTTCCTTGAAAATTCATTTTAAATCAAGATTATATATCGGAATATTCATTTTTTCTAAATTGTAAAATTATAGGTTGATTAAATAATAGAGATATATGGTAAAAGGTTAAATTTTTCATTTGTTTTCTATATTTTTAAAACACTTTAAATTATAAATTATTGAAAATATCCCTATTCTAATTCAACACATGCTGCATTAATTTCAATCTAGCATTAAAATAATAATGATACAAGACATGATTGTAGACCTGAGCCAAATATAAAATGAAAAGGAACCTCAAAATTTAGTAATATATTAAAACTGGTTGCATTCCCCTCGTAAAGCGGTAAGTTATGGGTTTTAGCTTTCATGGTCTAATTTCAGTGTGCCCTAAGAGTAGTTGGCTCACCCATGAGAATTTTAGGTTTGGTTCCCGCAGTTTTTCACACCTAAATTTAAAAAAAAAAGAAAAAAGAAAACTCATTGTATATAAAATTTATAGTCATCAAATGAACAAAATATAAAATATTTAAAAGTATTTGTGCAAAGATACGCTTAGATGGGCTGCAATTATGTACTATCTTCACCTTGAAATACTTACATCGGAATGTACTTACTACTTAGCACATGCAAACGAAAGATAGGGCTTAAAAAATGATTTTTTTTTCAAAATAAAAAATAGTGAAAATATTTTAAAATTGATTATAAATATGAAATTAATTTAAAAATATTTAAAATAGTAAATTAATCTTTAAAAAAATTCTAAAACCCCTCTTGGGTTTTAATTTTTTAAAAAAAACACTTTCTATTTTTTTTAAATTATTATAAAACCCCCTTGATTTTCCACATGAGTTAACAAGGATTTCCTTTGACCCTTAGTAAAAGGATGTTTTTTAGATTTCTATAAATAGGGGATTTTTAACAGTTTAAAAAATAGAATGTGTTTTTTAAATTATATTAACACACAGGTTTCTTTAGAATATTTCCCATTATTTTTTCTTCAAAAATTTGGAATTCGTATTTTTTAATTAGGAAAATCCAATGTTGGATAATTTAATTGGTTACTTCTTATCTCATAAAGTGAAATATCAATAGTTCGAGTAGCGTTAACGCACCATTGCAACTTAACAATAGACTTCAGGGTAAGTTCGGATTTCCCTATTGTTATAAAAAAAATAAAAAAAATAGGAAAGTAGCAAGAGTTTTGATGAGTGCTGGAATAAGAATCCGACCCGCTGGGTATCCAATATACAGATCCATGTGAGGGCAATTCTGTAAATTACCCAATCCTAGTTTCCGTATCGTTTCCTATTTTTCGATTTAGGTGGCCGCCCCAAAAGACCCAAAGTGGTACAAAACTCTCCGATTCTTTCATTTTTCTTCTCTCCTCTCCGAGTCCCAGTTTCTTCGATTACTTGGTTTTCTTTGTTTTTGCTTCGATTCTCTTTGATTTCTTATCTGGGTTGGAGGATTGCGAGAATGTATAGCGGTATGATGATGGATCCAGAGATGTTAAGATTAGCCCAAGAACAGATGAGCAGGATCTCTCCATCTGAGTTGGCCAAGATCCAACAACAGGTTAGATTTTTTTTAATAATCATTATTAATTTTCTTCCCTTGAGTTTGATTTTGATGTGAACTTTAATGTCTTTTTTTTTTGGGGACTTTAATCCTCTCGTTCTCTCTAGAATTAAGATGGAGCCTAGGAAGGGATTATATGTCTCTGTCTGGATGCATGGAAAGGAAAAATATTTATTGGAAAAATAAGTATTTTTAATGAATTTTTTAAATGGCTTTGACCGTCTTGGTAAAAAATGTTACTTCCCCTTTCCATGCATCCGAACGGAGTCCATTAGAGGAAAAGATTGTGGAACCTTGTCTTAGTTTGCATTCCTTTCCATTTTCATGGAATTCAAGATTAAAATAGTTTTCTTTTCTCTTTTAAATGTTCAAAACCCAATTTTAGACTAAATTTGGGAGAGAATTCACTGTTCTCACTGTAGTTGTTTTGAATCTTTTCATTTTTTTCGTTGGATTTGAGATGAGAATGCAAAAATGGATCTATTAGGAAGGCTTCGTTGGATGCATGGAAAGGAAATATTTTCCGGGAAAGTATTTTTTTTGTTTTTTCATAAAAATGCTTGACACCATTCACATTTGTGTTTAGGAAATGGTTATTTATCACCATCAGTCATCATCATTTGCCAAAATCCCATCTACCTGGGGTTGGCCTCTTGAGTTCCCACTTCTCCATTTGACCCTACGATAAACTATAAAGTTAGTTTTATTGTGATCATGATTTGCAATTTCTCAACTCGATTTACTGGGGCTGTATCTAGTCTTCTACTTGACTAAACCACCTTAGATGAGTTTGTTTCATTTTGTCATCTATTGAGGTTATCTTTAAAGTGTCTCTAGTGTAACCATTTATTCCGCTATCTCTTAGCGTTAATCTACTCATCCAATGTAGCATGCACATCTTTATTAATCTAACTTTTCTTATTTGTTTTTTCTTCATTGCTCAACATTTCATTCCATATAGCATTCGGAGTTTCATACTTTTTTTTATAAAATTGCCCCTTTATATGCATCCAAGCAAAGCTATTGGTTAGAGTTGGTCTTGTCCACTTTCTTTTATTGAAAAAAAAATATATTTTCAATTCCGATGGGGCATCACAAAGAAGGTGCAGAATTAAGGTTTGTGCTCTTTTCTATTAATTTATTTTTGGAGATTTGATATAGTAGACATTCATGAATAAAATACAGTGGAAGTTCTTCTAATTGAAGAAAAATTAAAAGCTTTTGAAGTGCCACTTAGTCGTAGTCATAAAATGGAAGGAGACCCCTTAATACAGTAGAATGGGGGAAAATGATGGTAAAAACATTGGAGAGAGTAGTATTCTTTCCATATTTTTGGGAAGATAACATTGGAGACAAATGAGGTACCGTTTTTCAGGTTGCATGCATTAGGAGGTTGTCGAATGAAATGACAATTTTTTTAAAAAAAAATGTCAATGGAATCTAATCCTTTGAGGTTGAATGGGAAGTATTTGCTAATTGCACTGAAAGTGGTTGTCCAAATGAAATGACAGATTTATTAGTAAAAGTGGGGTTTTTGATGTTTGCCAGTTGTTTCCTTACCACCTCAAATTTTGGGTTGGGGCTTAGTTATATTGTCTTTAATTTTTATACAGTATAGATCTATTGGGGTGTCTGGTTTGTTGGCACCAACAGTGATTGGTTGGTTTCTCTAGTTTTGATCTGTTTTCTGCCTTAGAAAGTGAGACCATGAATATTGTCATGGGAACCTTTCACCCCGTCCTTCTTGCTCCCCTTTACATGCATATGCTGCAAATTGGATGGTTATGTATTCTTTCCTGCATCTTAAATACTGTTTGATAGCCATTTGTGAAAAATAGATCATCATCATCATCAACAGCCAAATTTGTGAAAAATAGATGTTTCTTGCTAATGCCACCTTAAAAGTTAGCCCAAAAGGGTGGCTAAGTTGGCTTGAGCTTCTACAGATAGACTAGATCTCGGGTTCAACTCCTCTTCGAACAACCTGATAAACGATGCTTGCTGGCGATTTTATGTATTTGTGAGATGAGTCTTACCTCCATGTGGGGTGAGGATACCCATGTTATTAAAAAAAACAAAAAAAAAAAAAGAGCCACCTTTTGAGTTATTTGCTCATTTACAGTTTCTAATTTGGGTGAAAGAACAGAGTTATTTGGTCTTTTTGAGTTGTTCCTAATGTATACCTTAGCTGCATTTGCAGATGATGTCCAATCCTGAGTTGATAAGAATGGCCACAGAAAGCATGAAGAATATGAGGCCTGAAGACATGAGAAATGCTGCAGAGCAGCTAAAGCATGCTCGGCCTGAGGATATGGCTGAGGTTAGTGAAAAGATGGCCAAGGCCACGCCAGAAGAGATTGCGGCCATGCGTGCTCAAGTAGATGCGCATTTCACTTATGAATTAAATGCAGCTGAGATGCTCAAGAAACAGGTTCCTGTTCTGATTTCTCTCATTGGCTGGTTGTTCTTGTGCATACATGTGTGTATTCATATACACATTCTTATACACACAAACATTTACAATTTTGACAATCTGTAAGTCAATATATTAACACAGAAAGGATCAATTAGTCTCCGCACTGCAGAAATGTTGCTGTACCTTTGACGTCCACTCTTGTGAAGCCCGTGCTTTGTGTTCCAGAATATTGATGTGGTTTGTGAAGCCCGTGCTTTGTGTTCCAGAATATTGATGTGGTTGGCCCCACTAGACCATCGATCCCGCAGAGGGGAACCACTGACTAGCTGAATTGACTGATGACACTAAAGATGTTCCCCTCGTTCTTTTGCTAAAGGACACATTGCTCCACTCCCCTTAAATAACTTTCAGAATCAACAATATTCATTGCTTTCTTGACTAGACTTTAAGAAAAATCTCAGAAGAATCTCTTATCATCATTCAAGAAAAAATGTCCATTGCTTTCTTGACTTTACTTTCAGAAGAATCTCAGATGATGTGGTGAAAGTTTCCTACATGCTCCTGTCTGAGTATGGATGTGGAACCATATAGTTATTCGTTTGTAGGGCACGTGAGACCGATGGATTTTATAGTTGATCTAGGCAAGCCATTCCCTATCCCTAGGGACTTAAAATACATTCAATTGACGTATTTGACTTAGAAAGGTCAATCTAAATTTTAGCTGATTTTATCTAGAGTTTATTAGATATCAGCAATATTATTTTACTTTCAAGTCATGGATTAATGAGTCTGTTCATCTTTGCAGGGCAATAATCTTCATAGCCAAGGAAAGTTCAGTGATGCTGCACACAAGTATTTGCTTGTATGCTCTCTCTCTCTCTCTCTCTCTCTCTCTCTCTCTCCCCCCTCCCTCCCTCCTCTCTCTCTCTCTCTCTCTCTCTCTCTCTCTCTCTCTCTCTCTCTCTCTCTCTCTCTCTCTCTCTCTCTCTCTGCATCCCCACATGTGCAACTGCACACATAGTTTGAATATTTTGTTTCTTCAATGTGTTTCTCTTGTCTGCAGGCAAAGAATAACCTGAAGGATGGACCTGTCTCTAATAGCAGAACACTTCAGTTGGCGTGCTCTCTTAATTTGATGTCATGTTACTTAAAAACAAGTCAGTACGAAAACTGCATAAAAGAAGGTTCAGAGGTATGGCATCCAAACTATTATTCCATTCTTATCTCATCATCATTTTCACCATCATTCTCTCCTTCGTTGTCACCATCATCAATTACTGTAGATATTATGTAAAACAGGATCAGCTTAAAAAAAATTTATTTCCGAGTTTCACATGATTGAGTTGATGAAATACCTGTTAATTGAGCGCTCAATGATATTCTAGGCCAGAAAGAGACTGAGTGGGAACAATATAGAAAAGAACAAAGATGAAATCTATAGTAGATCTGCTGAGTTACATTGCAACTGAGTTTCAATGGTGCATTTCAAATGCCAGAATGGAACTGCTTCAATATTTTGATTGCATGCAGAAAAAGCAGCAATTTGAAGTTGGATTCATAAATCACATAGTATTAGCCTGAATATGATCATAAAATGTTACTTATTATTAATAGATTACAACTTACTGAATGAAATTCACCAAAGTGGTTTAAACAATAGTAACTGCTGTGCTGCAACTCAGACTGTCACAATCTACTCCTCACTTATTTTGTCCATAAACATCAAAATCTCACAATGCTTGCCAATTTTTAACTGTTGCTACTGCTGTCAGAGGGATGACTGTGATCCCAGCAAGGGTTCAGATGTAGAGCATGTGTTATTTTATCTCTTATTAAGTGATAACTCCATTGCTTCTTGGGCATTGATGGATCTTCACTTAATAAATGGTATATAGAAAGTTGGTTCTAGATGTATTGTTGGCCCAACCAATCAACTTAATACCACTTGTTGTGTGAAAAACCCGCACACATTCAAATCACAAATTACAAGAATCAAGCACACACAAGAAAACATAGCAAGAACACAGATTTACGTGGTTCGGCAATGTTGCCTACATCCATGAGGCGTGTAAAGATTTCACTAAGAAGAATTGGTCAGGTTACAAGGATTTCACCAATCCTACCCGTAGGTTATAAGGATTACAATCCTACCCACCATTCCTCTCAGTCTCTCTTTCTCATCTCTGTTTCTCTCCTAGAGAAACTGCACAGCCTAAGAAACCCTAGGAAGAAAGAGAATATTTATACTGTAGCTTACAACAAACTGGGCCCAGTGGGCCTGGGTCCAACAGACAGTTCAAGCTCAAAAGGGCTTTGAGTCATTAAATCCAACAAACTCCACCTTGGCGAAAAAGCCCGACACCATAAAGATTGTTGCCATGAGTTTATGACACCTCCACTTGTTGGGTCTATAGTGGAGAGGAGAAAAAGTCTCACATTGTTTGTTGCATTGGAAATTCCATATAAGTGGTAGCCTTGTTCCTTCTAGCATAAGGTCTTTTGGGAGCAACAGTGGGTTGACTCGCCAATGTAAAGCCGTTGTGGACCCGTGTGCGTGGGCCCAAAGCAGACAATATTGTGCTAGCGGGACGAGTCGTTACAAATGGTATCAGAGCAAGATTCAACTCTTTGCCTGAGGGTGTCGCCTTGGTTGTTGTGTGTGCAGAGCCGGGGACGACTCTAGCTTTAAGGGGGGTAGATTGTAATACCCCACCCCAGAGGGGGTCTATAGTGTGGAGGAGAAAAAGTCTCACATTGCTAGTTGTATTGGAAATTCCCTGGTATATAAGTGGTAGCCTTCTAGCACAAGGCCTTTTGAGAGCAACAGTGGGTTGATTCGCCAATGCAAAGCTGTGCGGGCCCGTGTGCGTGGGCCCAAAACGGACAATATTGTACCAGCGAGACGAGTCGTTACAAATGACCAATGATATTGAACACTTCCTACGAAAGAGTATACTGCTTTGTATAATAGCTGGAGATCAGATTCCAATAGCTTCTCACAAAGTTTCATTTCGATTAAGCATTTGCATTGTGTGTAGAAGGGTATGAAGCTAATCGTCTTAAGAACCAGAGGTCCTGGGTTCAAGTCCCTAGTAACCCGATCCCCATGCCTTGCAGGGGGTTGTGTGCATCCGGAATTTACCCAACGCTGTCGTACTGAGGGAGAGTTGGGGGGTCTTGGGGTTCTTTGTTATTAAAAAAAAAAGAATTGTGGACAAGCATGTGGGAATTTACATTTCATTTTTGCTTATAAATAGACCAGCTCTTATTATCCTCTTTATGGAGTGCCAAATGAAAGCAACATTCCTAAAACTCAGAATAAATGGATCCATTGCCTCTAATTTTTAACCTAGATTTCTTGGGCAAAATGATTTGTAATTTTAGAATTTTAAATATGAAAGCAAGTGCTTCAGCTACTGATTAATAAATTGTTATGGGTAATATCAAAACAAAAGACACTAAGAACACAATCTTTTGTGAGCTATAAGGTGAAAGTGACCAACACTACATCACATTTTAAAACTGTATCTTTGATTTTCCTAAGCAATCCAATTTGACGAGATTAATATTCAAAGGATGATACCATAAAAAAAGGATGATTATCCACAAACTGGTGTGGGCGGTATTACCCTGTACACCTAGGCATGGGGCCCATAAAGTGATGTGGTGATGTGTTCATTAGAAAGGTCTTTGTCTGAGTATGAGATTCACCAAAAAACACATTGGTTGGATCAATCAAGCCATATTTTTAAAGTGACAAAGTCTAAAAATTAAAAAATAAAAAATAATTTGAACTAATCAAATTTTGGAGAGCTTTAAAAAGCATAGTTTGATTTATTTAATCAAGGTGATTTTTGGTGGACTACATATGCATGGAAAGAAATTTCCAAAAGACCTACCATCATCCCATTTGGTGGGCCCCATACCTAGGTGTGCGGGTAATGTGAAGACTTTGATATATTATGCGAGGAATAAGAGAGAGAGGAAGAGATGAGAGGATCTCTCTTGGAGAGACTTCTTTCCTTGAATAGAAGGAAAATACAACTGAATCCCTGATAAAAGGGATAAAATGCACTTAAAATTCAAATTTACTAAAAGCTGTTACATTAGGATAAGAAGTAACCTTTTACCATGAGAAAATTACTACAGAAGCACCTGAAATGATGCTCACGGCACGAGTACACGAATTTATGGAGAGCCAATGAGAAGGAAAAGTTAGAATTTAGTGCTTTTCAAACGTTGATGCAGGGCTTGGACATTATTTCAGGAAGGATGATCAACTGAAATAAATTCAAATATATTTGAGTGAAAGTATATTATAGTATATTGTAAGTATATTATGTAAAAAATTCCATAATGACAAATTATTAAGAAAACCATAATTTTTCTATCATATTATTTTTATTTATATCATTTGAAAAATTATTCTTATTTTAATGCTGCTTCTTTCATGGAAATGTCTTAGATTGGGCTCATTTTGGGGAGGATTCAGTCTGAATATCCTGCTGAACTGATCAAGCCCTCTGATTAATTAAAAAGAATCTGATTAGATATGTGACTTCATGAAGTTCTGACAGGGTTGCTCAGCTTGGTTCAACTTGTTCAAGTCATGAATGGGTTTGGTACTTGGGTATAAGTACTTAGCAAAATTTCTACTACAGATGATGCACAAATAAGCTATGTGCACTGTTTTGGTTGGGCCCATTTGTGACCCCTTTTTCCCTTTGCACACTCACTTTTGGATTGAATACCGACCCTTTTGAATACCACTTCACTGCTGAGCTTTAGAGCCTTAAAAAATATAGTTATGACATTTGATCTAGCTTTTTCAGGGAATCCATAATCCATGCATAGAAATCTTCTCTCTTTTGCATTCTTTCCTGATTGACCCTCGTCCAGGTGGGCTGCATGGGCTAGCTGAAAACACTCCTGTCACCTAGCCTACTTCTTGTGTCCGAGTTTATATGTATGATTAATATTTAATGCATTTATTTTGGGGCAGTTATAGAGTGCTGGTGCTGTTAATTTGCATGCCCAACAGGTTCATCAAAATTATACTACATATGCACCAAGGGTGATGGCAATACAAGAACTGTGTCTACAGATGGAAAAATTTATTGATAGATGATTAAGGCTTAAATGTGACAATGATTTATGAGTATCATCCTGGGAGTTGCTTTATCTATTTGCTAAAAAGTAATTTCAAGTATAACCATGACATTGAGACTTGTACAATTTTGAGAACCAATAAACCATCTGGTCTGTGTTTACCTGTTTTTTTAACTGGTGCTTACTCTTATTGTTCTCTTAAAAAAAATCAACTGGTGCTTGCCTTACTGTACCAGGTTTTGGCATATGATGCAGAGAATGTAAAAGCTCTTTATCGCAGAGGCCAGGCATATCAAGAATTAGGAAATCTAGAGGTGGATTACTCTCTCTCTCTCTCTCTCTCAACATGGAAATGAGTTAGTGTTGCTGTTGGTTGCATTTGTAAAATACACTATTTGATTGATGATGGTGTATTCTACTTGCATTTTTCTGATGAATTTTTTTTCACTTGATATTTATCAGGGTGCTGTCTCTGACTTGAGTAAGGCCCATGCAATTTCCCCAGACGATGAAACTATTGCAATGGTCTTGAGGTAGGAATTTGGTTGATAGGATATTCATATGTTCTGATCTAAAATGAGTTGCTTCCAGCTGCCAATTTGACACAACCATTTGCTCAATGCAGAGAGGCCAATGAAAAATTGTCTAAAGCAGGTGGATCCCAGCACACATCACAAGGTTGGTTGTGATTCTTAATTTTGTTGTGATAGGTTAAATATCTTAAGTTACTATTTATGTTCTGTTATGAATTGGCAATTACTATTTATGTTTGATCTTTGGATATGCCAGTGTTTGGCTTGGCTGCTAACTGTATTGTTATGGCCCGTGCTTTCATGTTCTAAGTGGTTTTTCTCAATGAACCTATGTAGAGGTGGACAATCTGTTTTATGATAAGAATATCCTTGTTATGTGATTGTTCACTTACTAATGATTAATTACAGGCAATGGCCAAATGTATCAAGGGAAAATAAATACAGCAGCAGACTTATTCTTCTTAGGAGTTTCTTATGGATTCTTGTGTCTTCTCCATCCACAGGGATAATTATTGAAGAAATAATGGATGAAGAGGTCCAACCCTTCGCATCTGAATGCAGTAGTGCCTCTTCAACAGAGAATTCTAAGGCACAGCCACAAGAAGATGGTGAATGCTCTCAGAGTCAAGCTGGATCCGATAGTCGAGGTTCTACCTCTGATTCTGAGTGTTTGCAGGGGCTGAAAGACAACACAGAAACAATCAGGTGGGTGTTGTTGCCATTTTTAATTGTATTTATTATTATTTTTGTTCTAGCAGTATTCAGGATATGAACACTCTCATTTCAGTTTTAAATATTTTGATTCTATAATTGTTTGCAATGAGTGATATGGAAACAGTATTGATTGAGATGTATCAAAACAGCATTATGTGTTACATACAAGTATTATTGATTAAAAGTTGAAGCCAATCCAGGAAAGAAAACTAAAAGAAATTATGGTGAAAACCTTTTGTTTTTCTTTTCTAATAAAATTTATCAGTTACTATTCTTTAAAGTATGGTAGAGTAAACCTATCAACTGTGTTTGGTTCTGACATGAAATGAATGTAAGTAATTCACTCGTTTTTAAGAATTTATGCAACACAAGATGCATTGCGTCAACAGAAAATAGCTATAATGTCATACTCTAACATTGCGTTATGTGATTCCAACTTTAGCCAACTTTAATACCAAAAAAAGAAGAATTTATTGTTAAGAGAGAACATTAAATGAAAATAGGGATCTTTGATTTGTTGGAAACCCATTTTATGATTCTATGTTGAATTAATAAGTTGGATTGCACCAAGGTTGTACTTAGAGCTCTTATTCATGTGCAGTATTTTGGACTTCTTCATAGCAAGTATCTTTGATGAAGTTCCTTGGCATGTGTTGCTTGTAGATGATTTGTCAACAATTTGATAATAAAAGTAGATGATAAGCTAGACTATTGACATGGACTTTTGAGTCAAATGGTTTGAATACTAGTAGAATAGAGGCATTATTATTTTGAAAAAGCACATTCCAATATATCCGAATTTGAAATAGTGAACTTTTTAAATTAAAAATAAAACAAAAAATATCTTTGTTTAGAGATATTCTTGTTGAGTGTTACTAAGTCCAAGTATCAGTGGTTTAGCTTGTATATTAGTTGACCTCAATTTTGCATTGGCTGAGGGTTAATTTACCCATTCTATATGATAGAAGAGTTTCCCTTTCACATTGTTGATATGTTTGTGGGCCTAAATGTTATTAAAACTATCTTGTATTGGATTATTAAAAGTGAAGGAACTGGCCCTCCTTGTCAAAGCATCCTATGCATGTGTATATTTACAGATCAATGGCAACTTTATTTTATTTTATTTTTATGGTTTTGAGGATTGGGCTCATTTGTTTGAGCGAGCGCCCATTGCCATTTGCGAGCGAACCCATTTCAGATCCTTGCTTACTTAAGTTGGATTGTGAACTAAGAGCTTGGCCTTGAGCATGGAAGTGGAAAGTGAGAACTCTAACTACCAAAGCTGACTCTAGATAGATTGGACGAGGCTTCATTATTGGTGGTATTGTCCTTTAGTGGAAAAAATACCTCGTACACATGGTTAGGAATGACAATTTGCCCAGGCCCAATAAGTTGACATCTATAGGTATGGGAATTTGTCCTGAAAGCTTGAAGTGCCTGGCCTTGCCAAGCCCTGCTTGAATATGACCCTCTCACGTTCCTATATGGCCATATGTTGAAATTCATTTAGTGAGCCCCTTTGTGTGGATCCTTCAGTCCAACTTGATGAATTGATGGATGGCTCAGATATCACACGTGTGCTGAGTTGCTCATTGTCTGCATGCAAGCAGGTTGCTTTCCTAAGTTGTTTGGAATTAGCAAACCTCTCAATAAATCATACAATTGTAGGGATGTGTTAGTGTGTTGGTTTTCTGGGCTTACCTTGTTTGAGATCATGTGTCCTTCTCTGTAGAGTGACACATGCATTATCCCTCAACTAACAAGGGATGTATGGCTATGACCACAGCCTACATCTGATTCTACATTGTTGATCACCTGAGCCATCTTAATAAATCATAAATGGTCTGTGTTCCAGGTCTTTCCACAATTTTGTTTCCAGTGCCAATCCTGAGGCTTTGGATGCTCTAAGTGCTGGAGGAATGTCACCTGACATGGTTAAGACAGCATCCGATATGATTGGCAAGATGTCACCTGAAGAGCTTCAGAAAATGCTTGAAATGGCTTCTTCTCTTAATGGGAGAAGCCCTTTTTTCCCAAGTGCTGCAGCAACTGCTGGTCATGGATCAGCAGCAAGATTCCAGCCCCCAGAGATGCCTCCTAATATGGTTAGAACTGCTTCAGATATGGTTGGCAAAATGTCTTCAGAAGAACTTCAGAGAATGCTTGAGGTGGCTGGCTCTATGAATGGAAAGGACTTGCCATTTTCATTGCCCTCAGATTCCAACAGTCAAAGATCAAAAACTAGGTTGGAATTTTCAGAAGCTGCTGCACAAATTCCCTCTACAAGTCAGAACTCTGATGAAGACGAAAGTAGCTCTCGTAGATTGTTCCAGGATTCCAGTAGAGGCCCATCTCCTATGAATGTGCCAACTTCAACAGCAGCTACTGTGCAAGAGCAAATGAGAAACCAAATGAAAGATCCAGCCATGCAGCAGGTATGTCAATATGCGCCTTTTAAAAGGTTCACAATCCCGTTCTCTTTCCTCTATTTGGATTACGATTTACAGAGTTTTATTTTATCATATGCTAAGCGGTGTAAACTCAATGTGTGAAGCTGACATTCTGGTGATCCAAATTATTCATATTATGTTGCACTGTGTAATGAACATGTAACTAGAGGTGCAACTCAGGCAGGTCAAATTGGGCCCTAAGTCAACTCGGGCTAAGTCCCAAATTGCAAGTATATGCCCCATTCTTAGATTGAGCCCTAAGTCATGCTCAGGTCTTAAAAAAATAAATGAGGGCCCATATGTGCCTTTGGGTTTTCAGACCGACAATCAATTTGATTCTAAATCAATTACTAACACTAGTTTAACATCAAACTCATTTCAACAAAAAAAAAACACAACACACACAGATTAAACTATAGTTGTTAATTGTATATTGCACATAGGTTTTGATAGTATTTATCATTTGATTACAATTTTTTCCAGCATACAAATCATTGTTATAGCCACCAGTTCCATCACATTTATCACATCAATTGAGTTCCAAAGTTATTGTTTCATAACTTTTTATTTTTTGAAAGGTAGTTATTATTTCATTTCTGATCAACTCATCATAAATAAAGTTAAATTAAGTAGGGAGATTCTACAAAATGCTCAGGCACAAGGGTCCCATATGGGACCCATTTTATGTTAAATATGATCATCTAAATTATTATCTATTTTTTTTTTAAAACTTAGATCCAATCATTGGATTAATTATGACATGCCAAAAATATTTCTCCAATGCTTTATTTTTAATTTAAAAAATCAATGAAAATATGATAACGCTCATGATAATCTATCCATCTATATAGTTCTTATGATCATCAGATGGGACCCACCATTTGACACGGCCCCTTAGAACACCTAGACTTTTTCGCTTGGGCTTTTGCCAAAGTTGCCCAATTAAGTAAATTCCAAAAATAAAAACAACCTATATGTTTCAATTTCTACCACTCAAAATAATAGAATCAAGTCCTCAGGAAAAAGATTCGTGATTAGGGTTGGGAAGTGGGGGTGATAGAATTTATTGAGGGTTAGGTTTAAGCTTAAGATGAGTTGGCAAGATCTAATGACATGTAAAGATTTAAGTTTTTTTAATTGACCATAAAATATTACTTGATGTAAGATCTAAAATAAATATATATTTGATATCGCAGGTCCTTGGGTTTAACTCAGGCATGGACCTAACTTAGGCTTTCAGGTTAGGTCTGGCCCTAAGAATGCAGGGTCTGGGCCCAAATTTAAATTGGACCTTGACCTTCCTCCATCAGTGTTGGTTAGGCCCAACCCAGGTGTACCCCCTATATGTAACCTGTCTTCTCCACCAGATGCTCAAAATAATACAGTTTTCCCTCATCAAATGTGCAATTTGGGATGTAATTGTATATTTGCAAGGGCACTAGTGTGATGGAGAAACCAATGAAATATTAGGGCATTGACCAACAAGTTGAATGACTTTGGATTACCATCCTCACCGCCGATGGTTGAACACAATGTTGGTACTTGTAGTGTTCATCATGCTAAACCTACTTTTTCAGTATTTTAGTATTTAAGAATTTGTATCATCAGTAGGGCTTCTCATTCCTGATGTGTGCAACTTGGTAGATGTTTACATCTATGATAAAAAGTATGAGCCCAGACATGATGGCGAACATGAGCCAACAATTTGGAGTCAAGCTCTCAAGGGAAGAGGCGGCAAAAGCTCAACAAGCTATGTCTTCACTTTCGCCAGAAGACTTGGACAAAATGGTACTTCTTGCTAATCTTTGCCCCTTACAGTACATTAGTATTGTAAATATTCATGCTTATAATCTGTCTTTAGTTTGTAAAATGGGCCCATGGTTCAATTAGCAGGTGGTCTCTTGGGTCGCTGTGGATCTATGTACCCAATAGTCGATTAGATAAGGCAATCTAACTCTTTGATATCTTGTCTAAAGCTAGGAAATCGAGAAACAAACAAAAAAAATTGTCCAATTGCAGCAATGGGCAGTTTTTGACAGGCTAAGATCTTTTAGCCTAGGTTATTCTTTTTTGTTGTTTATCTAAAGTGAGTGAGTCACTTTCAGGTTTGATCACTGGTTAATGATATGAGAAACATAAACAACTTAATGCATTGCTTTATTCATGAAGTATTGATTTGGACGTCATTATTCTTCAGATGCGATGGGCTGACAGGATACAAAAGGGGATTGGTGGTGTGAGGAAGACGAAGAACTGGCTTTTGGGAAGACCGGGCTTGATTCTTGCTATATGTATGCTAATTTTGGCCATAATCCTTCACCGGTTGGGCTTCATTGGTGGCTAGACTTCTGCATCTTTCATTGGAGGTCTCTCTCTAGCTCTCTCTAAATAGTGACAGCATGTCATGGTTCGTCCATTGACTGCATGAGATGAGACCAGAAGCCCCATGATTGCATGACCACAATTACAATGGGATGAACTCTTATGTTTTAGTTTGTAGTGTGAGCGAAGATGACCTGTGGTCTAAACAAATGACTAAGGTATATGAAGTTAATGAAGATTCCCGTCTATGTTTCTTTTTCTGGGGTTTGCTTTGTGATTTCTTGAAAATTGATTTTTTGAAGCAGAGAGAGAGAGAGAGAGAGAGAGAGAGAGAGAGAGAGATACTGGTCCCACATCTTCATTCATTAGTTTAAAGGTTGGTGTATATCTGTATTCTTGTTCATTTTAGCACTGGATATGATTTTGAATAATTTTCAATCACCAAATAATGGCCCTGTGCCTTAAATTGCTTGTGTTGTGTGGAGTGAGCTTGTTGCCATGGCTGGTGTAAAGAGAGAAAAATCTGAGGAATAAGTGTTGTGCCACCGGTTCAAGATTTCATGTTGGGATTATGACAGATTCACCCAACTGAAACAGCTTAAGTTTTATCCATCTGTTCTTGGCACCCTGCACCTGTAATTTTGATGTTTGCCACTAATGAAATATCGAGCTTCTAAAACTTGACACATTGGATTGGTATATCAGTCTGTGCAGTTTCCATAACATTCATACACTATCAGTATTGATGTATAATAGATATATTTGATATTTTAATAATAGTATATCAAAAACCTGGATCAGCCCATATTTTTTCAGAGGGTTCCACTGAAGTTATGCCATTTTCTTTTCTAAGAATTTATTGTGTCTGGACACAGCCTCCCAAGTTATAGCATATAAAATTTACAAAACCTCATCCATTTTGCATTCTCTGCTACATTTTCTTCCCATAAATCACTGTTGTTTGCCTTCATATAAACCTTTTTTTATTTTTCAAATTTCAAGATTAGAGTTTTCAATGATTTTATTCTTTATTTTTCATTTATGAAAAGGAGATGAAGTTATAGAAGAAATGTCTAATGGGTGAACCCATACTCATTGAGAGTTTGAATGATTCCGATTCTGATTCCGATTCCTCATGGACCTATAGAGAAAATAGCAATGTGTTGGGAGTACTTGTATTGGGTTAATTTTTTCGAAAAAAAAAGAGTACATGGATTGGGTTTAGTCAACTCACAAGTCCACCAACAACTCGGCCTTGTAAGTTCAACACACACACCCAGTTTGACCTGACCCAGTGATCGGGATTTTTTTCTGGGTTGGGTCAACTCAGCAAGTTGACCAGAAACTCCATCCAATAAAAAATACTATGATTCGAAGTATGGATAGATTTATTTGCAAGCCTTCCTTCCATCCTTTTATCTTCTTCTAGAGGTGTGTCCATGCCTTTGATGTTCTTATGGACTCATTCTAATTGTCAAATTTCATTATCGATCAAAATTAGATTTGAATTTTAGCCCCCAGTAAACCCCTCCAAAGTGTTCATATTTCTTCATGAAAAGATCATTTTCTCTCTATAGTCATTATCTTTGTTGTATTAATTTTGGAGATCTTCCTCCACCTCATATATCTTCCCTTCATCCTATTTGCTCATCTTTCACCCTTACAAAAGCGGGGGTGTAAAATTCGGCCACCCGAGATATCGGCCGATAAAATTCTCTCTCCTCTTTTGTATTTTTTTTTAAATATCGGCACTTGGAAGTTTTTTTTTAAAAAAAAAATTGAAAACGAAAATATCGACTGATATTTTGAATAATGGTCGATATTGGTCTGATATCGGTCGAGATATCAACTCAGGCCTACTACCGTTTTGATTATTTTGTTTTTTATTTTTTAAATATCGATATTATGGATATCGGACCGATATATCGGCCAAGAAATATCCTTTATCGGCCGATATTTGCACCATGCTTACAAGTAAGTTTGATTGAATTTCTGTAGACACACGGCCTCAAGGCCTCAAAAATCAGAGATTCACTAAGACACGGGATGCAATGAAATTCCTTTTTTTTCCCTATCGGTGTACCGTTCATCAAGTACCGGTGAACTGATATGCAAAACATATACATGCAGAGCAGCGTGTTATACACCGGTAGGGATAATAGAGATTTCGCTCAATCCCGTATTTTCTGAAAGATTTACCTTACAAAATATAGTCTAAAAGAATCAACTTAAATGTAATTTTAAATATAACACCACTGAATTAAATTAATGGCATAAAAACTGAAAATAGTGAGAAATCAAAATCAGAAAATAGTAGGTGTGACGAAGATCAGAGATGTAAAGAAGGGATTAGAGATGTCATTATTATTAATAGAAGTTGCCCATTTGTAATTTTCCCAACTACATAACCCTTTTTAAGAACTCACCTTGTATGGATAATGTAGAAACGGTAGTTTCGTTAATTCGTGGTGAAAACAGGGGTATTTTGGTACTTTAAAAAGCCGCCTTCTTATTTAACTCGGTGGTTGGGGAATCGCCTTGCCAGACACTCACTGCCGATTTTGCCCTGCAAGTATTCACTGAATTTCTCCCTTTTTTGCCTTCTTCGTCCCTCTCTCTCTCTCGCCGTCGTTTGTCTTGAAGTATTGAAAAAGAATCCCGACGCGCGAAGAAATTCAGAAAACAAGCTAAGGAGAAGAACAAATTTCTATCGCATTTTGTTCTTTTGTTTCTTCGACGATTTTTTTGTGAAGAGTATCAATTGGTAAGAAATTTTTACACCCATTTTCATCTTTTCCCCTCTTATTTCTTTGCCACTTTTTTTTTCTGATAGAATAGATCGATTAGCGAGAGATCTTTTGCTGCTTGGATTTTTTTTTTTGTTCTTGTTTTTTCAATGGTTATTTGTTAATCAGTGAGAGATAAGATAGGAATTTCCATTTATTGTTTTGGGATTTCCTAGATGTATTCGCTTGCTCTGGATCTCTTGTTCTCTCTGGTTCCGGTAGCTTCTTGAAAATGACGTTTTGTTAAGGATGCTTTTCTTGGCAAAGATTTTTTTTCCGGGTTTCTTCTTTTATTATTTTGTTGGGGTTTTTCTTTCTTTGTTTCTTTCTTCTATTTTTTGAATGGGAAAGCCACTTTATATTTTAACAATAATAATTTGAAGCTCCGTTCGGAAGCGTGGAAAGGAAAGTATTTCCTGGAAAATAAATTGTTTCACCTATTTTAATTTTTGAGTTTCAACCAAAGGAAAAATTTCCCTGGAAAATAACCAGTTTTAACCAAAAATGTTATTTTCTAAGAAAGTACTTCCTTTCTATGCATCAAAATAGTGCTCGGGAACCCTTCTTCTTTCTATAACATAGGTATTTTGGAATGGTGGTTTATTTTATGTATCTTCTGTATCTATCTATGTATTGCTACGATCGTTGTTATTTTTACAGCTGCTACGACTGTGATTTATGCATTAATTTAGGTTTTTTTACCCCATCAATGCCCTTTTCTGGACATAACTTTAATTAAGCATGATATGCTGATTTACCAGGTTTTCATGAGAGAATGCTTGTCCATCTGTTTGGTTTTTAGTCTCATGGCAGTTTGAATCTTATTATAATATTTCATTGGACTGAATAAGGATGGGGTCATGTTGTGATCATCATCCGCAGAAGAAGAAACCCAAACATGGGCACCCCACATCCCGGGCTAGGCAAAAAGCAGAAGAAGAAACCCAAACATGGGCAGCTCACATCCCGGGCCAGGCCAAACTACATAACCCAAAACAATGGCAGCCCACACTCCGGGCCGGGAAAGTAACAAAGTAACAATGTATTATGTCCTTATTAAGTGTGAAATGTAAGCTCATTGAAGGTAATCTAAATAATGGTTAGGTACACCTTTCTGTGAAAAATGAGTTACTAGACCTCAATAACATGCTTTCTTTGATTTCATCGACTTCTTTTTTTCATTGTTTCTTAAAGTTCTGTATAAAAGCAATTACATTTCCCAAACAATGGGGTCTGTACTTATGGAAAACTGGTTCTAGGGTGTCTCAAAATGGCTCCATTTTTGCATTCAGACAACATTCTTTCATATTTAGGGTTTGTTCATTTTTGTATTAATCTCTCATACCAAGAAAGTTGTGGAATCTACATCTTATTTGCTAAACTTACTGCCATGACACTATTGATTCAATGAAAATCAACTCCATAGTTAGTTTACTGCCTTTTTAGCCATTGTCTACTTTTATTTTTGCAAGATTTGATTACAATTATCCCATTGCCAAACTGAGATTCAGACAATAATTCATAGTGGAATTAATGATTATAGGTGTCCTGAGCTTTATAGTGAGGGTTTTTGAGAAGGGTCTGAGGTTTATGATGTTAGCTCTCTTTTAGTTGCAAGTTTTCAAAGAATGTGGTTTGTTGGGCTGGTTGCCTGGCCGAAGTTAGAGAGATCCTTGTAGGTTCATGTTCTTTTTTTGGGACCAAAGCATTAGAGAAGCCCAGTATTCAAAATTCTTCTGTTCTTGTTCTGTGCAAGGCTAATTGACTCTATTCTAGTCAAAATGACTCGACTCTTTCTCAAGTTGATTTTCTTTTGACCTGGGAAGCGATCTGGTTTCTCTCATTGTATTGTCCACTTTTTCTGAATTCTTCCACATCAGTACATGCATGCAAGATCCTCCACTACAGTTATTGTGCACTTTGCTGCAACTCTTTGTTTGAATTATGGTTCATTGATCTATTTTTTCATGCAGTGGGGCTCATGGGTGAAAACGTCTTGTCTCCCAAATAAAAAGATCCTAGAAATCTATTCTTTGGTATTTTTAGTAGGATCTTCTCATCTGTGTGATTGTCAGGACACTCTTCATCAATGATAGGGTCCATGACCTCAGCAAGGGGTATGCCAACTGTGCATTTTCTGTCGTACAGGGCTCTGCAATTCCTCCAGTTAATAAACTGTTAGCTTATCCCAACCCGCCCCCCCCCCCCCCCCCCCCCCCTCCCCCTCCTCTCCTCCTCCTCTTTCCCTTTTGTTAAAAAAAATTGTCTCCATTGAATTCTTTGATAATTTCTTGGTAGTACTCAAAAAAATTATGTGTCGTTATGTGATTGCAGGTTATAAGATGGTTCAATTTACTCCCGGTTTGATTGGTTTGCTGATTAATATGAATGCAGTCATACACCAGAAGATATGAGATTTTAATTTTGTAGGACCTTGCTTAAACTGGGAAACGAACAGACCAGAAATAAATTATCAAAAGTGATTCAAACTGCACATATGGATGAATCAAGTTCATTGGGTGGGGATGCTGAAATGACTCCTACAGGATTACGTGAACAGGCTAAAGTACCACATGGAAAAGAACCTGTTATACTTCCAAATAGCGATATAGATGGACTGTTGGAGTGCCCTGTGTGTGGTAATTCAATGTACCCACCAATTCAGCAGGTTTGTGTTTCTTTATTGTTTTAGTTATTAATTTTAGCTCACTACTGTAGTCTACCAATGGTGCTTTTCAATGTTTTGGCTTTTATATTTTTCTGGTGAGTTATTTTTAGTCAAAAAAATTTAGTTGGTCTTTTTTTTGGAAACAGTTTTGGTAGTTGGTATTTTTAATATCCCTTTTGCTTTAGACAAGTGGTCGTAGTGCAGTTGGAAGGTGCTCACTTTGCAATCACCAACAGCCTGTTATAGGCTGCGTTTGGATGAGGGGTAAATTTTGTAGGGGTGGGATGAGGGGTAAATTTTGTAGGGGTGGGTAACCAATTATGAATACCCTTTGCTTCAAAAGGGTTTTGAAAAGTGAGTAACACCTTATTCCCCTTAGTTACCAAACAAGGGTAATGAGGGGTAACACCTCATTCCCCTTGCACCCCCCTCATCCAAACGCAGCCATAGTGTCTAGAATGGTAAAGAATCATTGAGAATAGCAATAATTTTTAAAATATTACAGCCCGTGGGAAAGAATTATTGAGAATAGGAATGAATCTGATGACCTACATGGACATTTAAGAATTACTTTAGTTCTTGTCTTTTGTGCCCTTTTGGATTTTTAATCTATTGGATTTAGAGCCCATTATTTTAATCTATTGGATTTAATCTATGGGAGGGCTGCTCTCTCTTAAATCTATCAACCCAAGCCCTTGGGCGATGTGGGACTTTCTATCTTATAATGTGTTTGAGGGTTCATGTGTCTTGTTGTACTCGCAGTTGCCCTAGCGAGCACTTGCTAACAGGGTTCTTTTCTGTTAATTTTTTGTTTTGAAGTTCAAATCATGCTTTAGTTTCTCTTTTGAGTTTGACATGTCTCCATTTTTGCAGTGTCCTAGTGGGCATACACTTTGCTTTAACTGCAAATCCAAAGTCAATAATAAGTGCCCGATATGCAGAAAGGAAATTGGGAATATTAGGTGTCTGGCACTTGAAAAGCTTGCTGTTTCTCTCCACCTACCTTGCTCATATCATCATCTTGGCTGTGAGGAAATGTTTCCTTATTATAGCAAGCTCAAGCATGAGGCACGATGTGTTTTCAGGCCATATAACTGTCCTCATCCAGGCTCAGATTGCTTGGTCACAGCAGATATTCCAACTCTGCTGACACATCTGAGAGAGAGCCATAAGGTAGATCTCCAGACAGGCTGCACTTTCAATCATCGTTATGTGAAGCAGGATCCATGCAGTTGACAATGTCTCGTGGACACTGACTGTAAGTTCTTTACTTATTTTATTTTTTAAAATGGTTTTCTTTATTTTGAAATGGCACTCAAGTTTTATTTGTCAAAAGAAATGTTGAAAATCACATCATATCTTAACCATGAGTTTGCAGATAATTCCGTCCTGGGCCAGAGAGAATCAGTTCTGTATCTGTAACCCTTGCCCCTTGGACTGTGCTTGAAGCCTTTAAGGACACATTTGGTCACCCAGTTTTCCATCCAAAAAAGACATTTCTCCAGGAAATGAAGGTCACACTTAGGCAACTGCTACTTCTCTGTAAATATTTGCCTTCAATGGGTTTAAGGATTTGCACCTCCTTGCATTTATTGAGTAATTGGAGGGGCTTCATATGCAGTTTACCTGACTAGAAACCAGTAGTGAACACATGCAGTTTTGAAGGAAGACCATGCTGCCACTTGTCCCTTGAACCAAGCAATTTTCTTGATACTTTCAGATTTAGTTAGCAGTGTTATTACTTGAAGTTGTTAACTTGATTTAGTAGTGTATAAGGCTACTGAATGCTTGATAAGTTCTACTATGCATTTTTTTAATTTGAAACAGTTATTTTCTTTTACTGATTAAAAGGTAAGCAATACAATCTGAATTATACCAATAATACAGATATCATCCACACACCAGCCTAGCTCATTATGGTTCAACAATTACTCACTTTCATCTACAACTTTCCCTAGCAGGTCAGCCTGTGAAATTTTCTTGATTATGGCACACTAGACCATTTGCAGTGCAAAAAGTTTGTTAAATAATTAGTTACTTCATCTAGTCTTCTAATTTACTTGTGCACTATTGAATTGCACAAAAGGAATTGCCTTCAGTTAGGAGTATCCACTTCTTTTAAGTGAGACAATTTTCTGCATCATATAAGTAGATAAAGCTTCACCTATTTGGAATTTTTATTAGCCAACAGCCTAGGAACTTCCTAGAATCCCTTATTGACTTTTGCACATCTGATTGAGCTTCCATCAAAGTTGGGCTTGAGTTCCTTCTGATGGATTTTTCAATCCAACCACAATTTGCAACACCATTCTCCTTGCACCTTGTATAGTGTGCGTATTCGTTTGTGCCCTTTAACTCATGAATCTTGATGGTCACCACATTGGTGATATTCATCATCAAATTGAAATGCTGACTTTGACAAATTCTACCGTGCCAAATGGTCTATTTCAATCAAATAGTGAACGGAACTTATGCATGGATGGTGTTGGGGCCTCACCTATCATGGGTGGATATTGAGATCTGAGGGTTTTCCATGCTGAAAGTGGGTTTGACATTTATGGATTTTAGAAAAACAAGGTCAACATTGCCACAAGGTTGACAATATCAGATCATTCTTGATAAATACCCATGGTGATATGATTCCTTTCACATCGTGAACTACCTTTCTACTGAAATCGACGTAATCAGAAGCCCTGTTAGTTGTCCCCCACCAGAGTGAGCATCCACATAAACGAATCTCTTCCAGTTGTCAAGCCCAACTTCCAAGCATCATAAGGTGGTGCCTAAGTTTCCTTGGCATTGCCCACTGGATCCTGAAAATGGAGTAGATTCAAACTTGCAACTTGAAAGAGCAATCTATGAGCAAAGGATCAATACTTCCTAGGTTGAGAAGATCAAGTTCTCCTAATCACCTGGGGACATCTTACACATCAAAACATTTATAGTTATGAACTCTCTGCTCCTAAGATGGTTAATAGTAGAATGGGCCATACCCATGTGAAGACGTCTTATCAGTTATCACAATCAAGAGGGTGCTTTTTTTAAAAAAAAAAAGAAAAATCCTAGAGAAAAGTGGGGCCATTTTTTTAGATTTTGCAAAAACCCACTAGTGTAAGGCATTCCCACTGAGATTTCCTGTCACTGTAGCTGCATACATTTCCAATGCTTTATTATGAGGAGTCTTATGCAACCTGTAAGCCATAAAAAATGCTGAGACCCCCAGAGGCCAGGGAATTTGGTAGACACGTGCTTTCCACCACAACCCCATAGAGGGGAAGATGGCTTGTTGATGATGATGTTGATCTCAAAGATAAATTTCCTCTGATCTACATTTCCAAGTCCCTTCCCCTTCTTGTGCTTGCTACAAAATTTTGTCTAAACCTGTGACGGTGTTGGCAGGTTCTCAATCTGCAACCATAGAGTTGTTGGTTTGAATCATGTGGTCACCATGTAAGAGAATTGGCATAATGCCTCTTAACTATTAAGATTGTGCTACTTTTTTGCTTGGAGACTATAGCAAAGTTATCTGAAAATATTAGAAAAACTGAAAAAAAAAAAAAACCCCAATATTGCTATGGGTCTTAGCTCCATATGACTTGAGAAACACCCGCACCCCCCACCCCTCTTTTTTTTTTT
This sequence comes from Chimonanthus praecox, assembly GCA_022113865.1. Classification (NCBI taxonomy): domain Eukaryota; kingdom Viridiplantae; phylum Streptophyta; class Magnoliopsida; order Laurales; family Calycanthaceae; genus Chimonanthus; species Chimonanthus praecox. Next base: position 10,858,274 of record CM039086.1, on the reverse strand, counting down.
TTGAATTTAGTCTTCACTGTACCCCAGACATCTGTAAAAAATGATTTGTGTATAATTGTCATGAAAAATGAAATGTATGGCTTGTATCTCCTCTTGGTGGGGAAGGGCGAAGCTTCCTGAGCATCCTTTTTTCTTTTAATTCTTTGCTGCATACATTAAAGCTGACATACCATTTGTCTCCTGCTGATCTGTTTGTTTTTTTTCTCTCTCTATTGGAAAGCTCTTTAACTGCTTCGGTCACTATTTCTGTCTCCACTTCGAAGCCTTCAGGCTCGGAAGTGAGCCAGTCTACATGGCTTTCCTCCGTTTCATGGGTGAGGAGTCTGATGCAGTAAAATTCGGATACTGTCTTGAGGTTGGTGGGAATCGCCGGAAGCAGATATGGCAAGGTGTGCCTAGGAGCATCAGGATCCCTCACCAGAGAATACGTGACAGCCATGACGGTCTGATAGTCCCGAGGGACTTGGCCTTGTATTTTTCTGGGGGTGATAAAAAGGAACTGAAGCTGAGGGTAACTGGGAGGATATGGAGGGAGCTCTAATTTTGATTTTTATTAATTTTTTTTCTAAAACAGTGACATGATTCTAACTGTAAATTCACCTACGTAAGAAATCCTCTTTGCTCTTGCCTGCCAGTTGAGACATGACTACAATGTCAGTGATGTTCTACGTTCCATTTTTGAAGTAGATATTGATGAAGATTGGCAAGCTGGAAGACATGGGTACAAAGTTCTACTGCCGTGGCAGTGAGCCTTACAATTTTCTTTTTCTCTGCATTGTAATTGATATTGAACTGAGAGTCCCATGGTTGGATTTGGACAAGATCATTGTTTTAGTTGGAATCTGCTTCCATGAGTAAAAAATGCCTCATGGTTGTGTTTTATATTCAGCAATGCTGCGCTTTGGATATCGATTGAGTTCACTGCCTGCAGCATACTTATTCTGTGGTATGCCCATTTTTATCATACAAAATTTGATTAAATAATAATAGACTCACAGAGAAATAAGACATCAGTGTTAGTATGGCAGCAGTAGCTAGCATGAGGGTCATGTAAATAAAATAAAATTTTAGCTCATTTTAGGCTGCAATACCGTAAGCCCTGTCGGACTATTTTGGTTAACTGCTTATATTTCAACGAGTCTCAAATGGGGTTAAAAAATCTTTGAAATATTTCATCAATTGAAAATTGAAAACGACAAGTTTCAAAATTTAAGCATAAAATATCAGTCTTCGTGAAGATGATGTCTTGTAGAGTGTTCTAATATACTTGTATTGACTGCGTTGAGAGTATTTTGGGAAAAAAAAAAGTTGTTGCTCTAAGAAAGGAATTTGTTACATTAAAATATAAAAGTCAATGGAATAAATGATTAGATAATGATGATGGTAATAACAACTTGTTCATTAATGATTGCTAATGCAGTAATGGTCTTTGCATGGAGAACTATGATTGGCAATGATGAAACTGACAAGGACGTTTAAATACTTGAATCAAATGGAGGATTCGATTTTTGATATGAAGGTATAAAATATGACATTCAAACCTCTACATGGATGAAAAGATGAATAATGATTGATGATCATCATGATAAGACGGGAATCCCATGAGCGTTTTCACCGTCAGAACCCTTAATTTGATCCATTTCAAGATTTAGAGATGATTTTACTGATGAGTTAAAAACCCTATTTGGTTAAAAAGGTTGTTTTGAAATGATTCAGACTTTGAACATTAAAACTTGTCATCACGTAACTTTGTCAGTACCCAATTCAAGCATGATTCTTTTCTCAGCAGTACCTTTACATGAGCCTAGGTGGATCCTAGAAAAATGATTAGGACGATGATGACGACTTGTGTTAGTGATAATGATGAGGACGACAACAACAGCGAGGTAGAAAAGATGGTGACGGTGATGATGGGACAGTGATAATGATTGTAATGAAAATGACAATATGTATTCTTTCAAATGATAACAGATAGAGCGGCTGCGATGAGGGTTCCGAAGAGTTGATTGTTCGACGTGGAGCGAGTGTTGGTGGTGGTGAGTTGGGTTGGAGCCTGGGGAAATAATCCACTGCAAATGCAAATACTGCACATTTCTATTTTCCCGAAAGATCAACAATTTTCCATGAAAAACTATCTAACGAGAAAAATGATAAACAAGCTCAGAAGACAAATAACCATACAGTGACAATCAACATGGATAGATCCAGAGCTGTAACAGTAGTAGTCTCACATAAATAATCATCTTCTATAATTAGTAAATGCTCCTGATTTGGATAGCAATTGATGGACAATTCTATTGTTGGATCAGATGGAAGGCATGCATATATCTAATGCCACCTTCGATCATTCTACGGCAGTGGGTCACATGAAATATATCATCATGCCTCTCTAAATCAATAATAGTAAAAAAAAAAAATGAGCCAAATTGGTTTCTATAATAAATAGATGTAATGAAGTAGTTGATGAGTGCTGATCATATACAGTTGGTGCAATTCACAAAGCCAAAACTGTTGGATCAAAGTATTATCATTCCACCGTTCGATCGATCCACCGTGATCTTTTACACCATTTTTTTCTGTATTATGTAGTGAGATAGAAGACGGGGCAGAGGAAGAGATAGAGAACTTTGAAGAAGATGCATGAGAAGAGATGAAGACTAAACTATAAACAATTCCAAACGCCATTTCTTTTCATCCCATTTGCAGAGAGAGAGAGAGAGAGAGAGACTTGGTTTGGATATGAAGAAGTGAGAAGAATGAGAAGAAGAGAGAGATGCGTTCTTGCTTTTGTTTCGGATGGATTAGTTGCACTTTGTAATGGAAATTAAGGTAGATCTAACCGGGAGTTCAGGTTGACTCTGGGACTATGTGCCACGTGCACAGTCCAGAAGATGTACACCTGTACGGTTGTAATTGGGCTAGGACGTCAACTATTTGTTTATTTATTCATATTGGGTGGGTGGACAGTGTAGACACGTGCTAAATGGTATGAATTATGAAATGTTATCTGGTTGGGAGAGTTAGTGATATATTTTCCATTTGTGATCAATTTGACAATCAGCATCACTTGAATTGTGGTAATAATTTAAAAAGAAGTAATTTATTGAAAGTATATGATCAAATTAAGAAACAGTATATTTTAATATTTAAAATTTTATAACTAAAGGTAAATAGATAATTTCTTTTTAATAAAGGTTCAAAGAGATGAAAGAAAAAAAATGTTTTAACTTCTTTTATTGTTGAAATGATCAATTTATTTATGAATTGGTTTACATGTCACTAAATCGTTGATGACAATATAAATTGTTTAATGTTCCAACAGTAAAGATTTAAACTCTAATTTTAATTACGAATAAAGAAATTCTGAGATGCAGTCCTAATAGCACAATATTTTTTTTTTTTTTGAACGATGGGTAAGATTCATTCAAAAGAGTGGGAAAATCCAAACGAAATTTACCAGTATCCTGCGGTTTCCCACACGTAAATTAAAATAATAATAATAATAATAATAACGAAGATGACTTGACATCATTTGAGACATGCAAGATCCACCTCTTAAAATCTAAATTATTTACTATTTTTTAAATGTGAAAATACATATATATATCTTTTTAGATTTTATAAAATGATTAGACCCACCGTTAAATGAATCATTGGAAAGGAAAGAGAAGTGACAATCTTTATCGATTTTTTAACCAAAATTATTTTTCATTCGACCCGTCCAACAGTAAGTTCAATAGTTTTACAATATTGTTTTTTGGATAATGAGGGTATTCATAAGTATTGATTCAACAAGACTAATCACCCGAGACCCGCACCACCATTACCTACACAGTCTGTCCAACTAAGTCAGGTGGTAGCACCAGGATTTGATCCCAAGACATGAGGGAGCAAACCCCACACCAATGACCACTAAGTTACACGCCTGGATTCAATAAATATTCAATAAATGTTTTACAATATTATGTATATGTTTGTGTCTTTTTTTTTTAAATTCAATAAATTATTTAATTTTTTTAAATTTAAGCATCGCATGTTTCAAAGAATACCATTTTAAGTCACCCTTATCATTATAAATCTATTTGGATTTGAAGCACATAGTATTAAATTTGTGATTAAGCTAAGAGATATCCTGCGAATCACTTATTTCACTAAGAATCCATGACCATCAAAGTTAGTCAACTCCATCCTAGTGTGAACACAAAAGTAGAGGTAATCCCTATTAATTGAGATCTCTGCCTAAAAATATAAAAAATTGATTTGAATGAATTATCATTTAATATTAGATTAAGATAAGATTAGATATTTGTTTATAATTAGACATTGGATGGAATCATGGATTTTATTTTATTTTTAGGTCTTAACTTGTAATGAGAGAAAGAGAGAGACTAAGTTTAGAGATTCCCAACCCAACAAAATCAAAATTGCATGCATGTGGCCTATTTTTTCAACGGACCAAAATGCCCGTCTCTTCTTTTATACTTATAAACGAAGCTTCTCCTTCCGTTTTCATTGCTCAGCCTCTGTTTCTCTCTGCTATAAACGGCCATTTGCAGATGCTTTTAAGTTGTTGATCCATTCATTGATTGAGAGATAGAGATGGAGAGCTGTAAATCCAATGGGGTTGGGCTAATGGCAGTAGTCGCTGCCGTCTCCGGCAGCGTCGTCCTCGTCGCTCTGCAACTTCACAACCGACTCGCCTCCGATTTCTTCAAGAAGTTTGAATCGGAATTGGGTATGCTTCTCTCCTCCTTTATTCTTTCTTTCCACTAAATTTACCTACGAATGAATCTTGTTTGGATTTATCTTTGGATTTCAGTCTTCTTTCTTCTGTTTTTTTCTTTATTTTCCAGAAAAAAAAAAAAAATCATTCCTGAGAAGAGGTGTAAATGAGTCTTCTCATGACATGATTCCCACCTAATGACATCGCCCACTGATTAGAGTGGACTATCAAGCATGTTGGTTAAAATGACGTCTGAGATTTTGAATTTGATTCATGTTTAATTCAAACGGGTTACTTTCGGTAAATTCAATCATTGGGAGGTTTATGTGTACCCATGGGATTAGTCTCACTTCCAATGAAGAGTGAGGATACCTATATTATCTAAAAAATCAAAATTTTTGAGTAAGCTCTACAAAAGCACCATAAATATTGATTTTTAAGCTTCTTAAATTATTGACTAAATATTTATATTAGGAGTTTTCTTAAAAGCCTTTAATTTTTTATTTTTTGAAAAATCTTTATTTTTTTATATTTTTAAAAAGGTTCTTCACACTTAGTTAATTAATGATAAATTGATATTTTTCTTTTATTGTTATTTTTGGATGCATGTTATAGAACTTACTTGGAGTTCAATGCCACATAGAGCATAAAGTAATTAAACAATTGTTTTTAAATATTAGTAGTCTCTTAAAAATCAAATAAATTAGATAATCAAAGAATGAGATTTTAAAGCTAAAAATTAACAATAATAAACAATTTTAATTTCAAAAGAATAATTCAGAGAGTATATATTATTCAAGTATAAATAAATTTTAAAAGGATGTTGACTCTTGACTAACAAGGCAAAAGGGTAATTTTAGAATTTTAATCAAAATCTACTCATCAATGATTTTATAAGGGTATATTTAAAAAAGCCCACTAATTTTTCATAAGAATTTTAAAACCCTTCTGATTAAAAGTCAAACTTAAATTCACTATTAATTACCATATAAAATGTCCATAATAAAAAATTATCCTTTTAAACAAAACTAACAAAAATTATTTAATTTCTTGATCTCAATTCTCAATACTAATTTATCTTTGAAGTTTGAACAATAGCACTCCATTCATTATTAATTTATTTTTCTTTTGCATTACAATTTATGTACTGATTAGATTTTTTTAATATTTTCATGTTCATCCATTATCTTTTTTTTTTGTTAGACTCATCCTCCAATTATTATTTTATTATTTTTGAAAAGTAATTGTATATTATTTTTCTTTTATTATTCTTCATAAAAAGGGTATTTTTGTTTCTTTACATGACAGAATGTATTGACTAATAGTCGGGGAGATTTTGAATTTTTCATAAAAACTTGAAGGATTTTTTAATATTTTTAAAAAATATAAAGTGTTTTTTTTAAAAAAAAAACAATGAGAAATCTTAAAAGGGTTTTTTAATTTCCCCATTTTAGTCTAACTTCTTATCTGCATTTGAATAAATGGTTGACTATTGGTATTTAGAAGACACTTCCGTAAAGACCACACTCTCACATTTCTCTTATTTTTAGTATACATTTCAAATTGGCACCAATCCACCTTTAAAACATAGTTGAATTTTCAAGCCAAAAATTATCTAAATACTATAAAATTATTAAATTTTGAACTCTTTTTCTTTTGTCATGAATGAGGTTGAATGTTTGTTGATTCTTAATTCATCTAATGATCTTTCTATTTATCTATTTTTTAACGATCGTAGGTCTTATAATTAGAAAAAAAAATAAGTCTCTATCTTACGAAAAAGAGACCAATCTCTCTAAACTAATGTTATCAGAACTGGACCGTCTAACAAACCATATTTGAGGAAGATTGGCTTCAACCGCGGTTAAAGCCGGTCAAGTAATAATATAATATATTACAAATAACATTAAATTATTATTATTTTTTTTTAACACTTCACGTTCTAAGTAACATACCATAACAGCGAAGGATATAGGATAAAAATGGTAAGACACTTTTATATTTTAAGTATCTCTATTTTTTTAATATTAATTTTTAACATTTTGTAAGAGAAAATTTTGTTTTTTTTGTTTTTAATTCAAAATGGGTGAGCCGCGGTTCATTCTCTAAACCATTACTGGGTCATTCCACGCATATTTCTCTCTCTTATCATTCTCTGTGTTTTCTGTTGTTAATCTCCATTAATTGTGAATTAACAGGGGTTGGGAGAGATCAACCAAAGAAGAAGGTGAGATTTGCAGGAGACATGATGGAACCATCTTCAAACTACAAAGATTGGATGTCTCGTAGAAACAAGCTTCAAATAACTCACTCAACTGGTCAAATAGATCGCACCCACAATCACAATTTTAAGAGAGAAAAGATCAGTGATATGCCACTAAATCGAATTGCACTTTACAGAGGTATTATGGAATACCGCATACTCAAAGGGCGAGCAGTTTACTATTAAATATTAATTATCCCAAAAAAATTGTTTTAAAAATAAAGCAAATTTTGTTACATGTAAATAAATTACCCTCTTTTTTTAATTTTTTCTTTGTTAATTGTTTTCTATTAGTTATGAACTTTGGCAACTTTCAAGGATGAGCAATCCTCTCCCTGGACAGTGTGGAAAAAAACATTTGTATTTGAATAAAAATTGTGTAATTTTGCTTCTTTTAATATACTTGACAATATTGTTATTGTTAGACTACTAAATAATTTATTATTATCATCATTAACATTTTTTTTTTTTGAATTTACGTGTGGAAAATCGTTGGAAACCCAGTGTAAAAACCCCACGAGTGATACCACTGCTCTTGGGGTACATCAGATTAGGTTATGGGGACTCGAACTTGACACCTCCCGCTTCATAAGTGGCTACTTTTAATGAGAAGAAGGGTCTTGTAAATGAGAAGATGATGTGATATTATTTGTGAATTAAGATGATTTAAATATGTTTATGAATGATTAAAAATAACTCTAATATAAAGAGTGTAGTGATTACATTAAAGAACTGAACAAGGACATGATGAATTATAGTGTCATTAAAGATAAGTTTTTTATATGGTGGATTAGAATATAAATAATAATTTTAAATAAATAAAAAATATTAGAATGATGAGATTAAATGGTTAAATATAGATGACAATACTGTAATTAGACCTCACCATCTAATTAGAAAATTGGATGAAAGCTCATCCTCCAATTCACCATTTGAGGAAGGTGAATTCAAGACACCAGTGATCGTCTCTCAAGACACTAAGATTTTTTCTTTTTGAATTTACGGGACACTGAGATATTTGTTAGAAGGTGTATACAATAGTATTAATTTATTTTGGAAAATGAGGAGATCAAGACACATTCAATATTAAAAAAGGAATCAGAGAAAATAATAACCCTCTTTTTTATTAAAAAAAATCTTCATTTGTTAGAGAAATTTGTAAAAGAAAAATAGATTTAAAACGGTTTAAAAAATGATCAGTCATCCTAACACGGGCAAAATCTGTTAGGAGACACAGGATAGAGTGAAATTCTCATTTTATCCCCATCAGTATACCGCTCATCAAGTACAGGTTTACCAATAACACGCTGCTCTGCATGTATATGTTATGCATATCGGTACATCATTACTTGATGAACGGTACACCAGTAGGGGTAAAATGAGAATTTCACTTCATCCCGCATCTCCTAACAAATTTTGCCCGTGTTAAGGTGGACGTCCTTAAAAAATGTTCCAAATTCTTCCAATTAAACCAAGAAATTCCATTATCAGTTATTTTTTAAACAAGTTCAACTATATTGAGTTAATTCCATTCTATTTTCATTTATTTTTATAACTGAACATAGCTTAAGAAAATATTTTATTATTCCTTAAATATTTACTCGAAAATGGTGAAAAAATTAAAAAAAAATCAAATAATTACATTAATTAATTTAGCAGTAGTTCTTACGAAACTAGTTGGGCATGGTTTAGGCTTATTTCGTGGGTCGAGATCGAGTTTGAACTCAAGCCCATAGAGTCAAGGAGCTTAATGGCAAGCCCAAGCCCAAAAGGAAATCCCAAATAAGTAAGTGTTTTCTAACATAGTAAATGCCAATAGGCTTGAGTTGGCACGGTAAAGCTTTTAATCTTGAGCATGTTAAGCCCTGATGCATTACTCCACTTTTTCTTTTCTTTTATAGATTAAGCCCTAGGGATTTATAAATCAAATTTTCTATCTCTAGTCATTTTAAACTTTCAGTTACACTTGACGAAATCTAATTCAACTTGAACCGAATCAACCTGTTTTGATGATTCGACTCGACTCGGCTTGTTTAATAGATGATCCAAACCAACGTGAACACTTCATAATTGGATGGATCTGCTGAACTGAAAATAGATGGATAAACCCAGCTAACCTAATTATTTCTATGTCTTATATGCAACATGCAATTATACGAGGTATACACCCATTTAAAGGATTATCTTGGTATGGGTCTTGTTTAAAAAGTCTCTTTAATCACATAAATAAGTAAATACGACCGAAATCTAAACTCGAATCTCAAGTGACTTAACCCATTTAACAAGACCATAAGTAAATCCTAACTCGATATTTGACTCAAATCAAATAAGATCCAACTTGAACCTCATCCAATCAAACTCATTGGCAGGTCTACTTTCACAGTTTGATGAGAGATTTTGGGTATTTACTAATTCATTAAATAAGAAAGAGTGAACCTCTAAGTTCCAAGGGGCTCCTTTTTATGTGTACATATTGCAAGGATGAGAACTCAAAAAGTCTCTCTTTATTAAAAAAAATTAAGTGGGTCACATCATTAGTTGCAATGGGTAGAAAGTGACAATAAAAGTAGATAAAGTTGAATTTGACCTTTATTTCATTATTTTAATCTTATAATTTTATATCATAAAAAAATTATTACTATAAACTGTCATTTTTTCATGGCCTACCACATGAAATTATAAAAATTGGACGAAAAGTTTCTTGTAAATTATACTACAAAGTCTTCAATTCTACCAATGATATATAGGCAATCTCTCTGTGGCAAATCATTAAAGTAGCACTTTTAAAATTATTTTAATGATGCTTGTCCCACGATCCGGGGATATGTAGATGCAGGTAGGAGAGTGTCCTTTTTTGTATTGAGAGAGATATGGTCTTTATTTTGCCTTTTATTTTTGTGATAAATTAAAAATGAAAAAGATAAAATAGAATTATTATTAATTTATTGTTATAAAATGAAGCTTGAAATGAAAAATGTCTAGTTTCAATAAAAATATTGGTGCCTAAATAAATTTTTAATTTCTTTTTTAACGTGTGCTTATGCCATTTGAATTTCAAAAGAAACATGTCTACCCTAATAAAGCTCTAAAAAGCTGAATGGTGCAGTACGGCGAGGCATACAGAAGTAGTCTTAGTGATATTGTAAATGAGTCAGGCCCAAGCCAAGCTTTGCATGCACTGAGGCCCTGTTACTCTGGGTCAGCAGTTGAGCGTTCGAGAGATAATGGCATTGGCTGCGCTTGGATCCAATTTTTTTTTTTTTTTTAAATCTTGGTGGCTTTTTTTTTTGAAAAAAAATATTTAAAAATATAAAAAGACTGTTTTTTAAACATATATATAAATATCGGCCGAGATATCAGACGAGCCCACAACTGATATTCTTATTATTTTTTTAAAAAGAAAAAAGAAATCGGCAGATATATCGGCCGAGATTTATACCTCTGGATGGGGGTACTTTGTTAGGTAATTAAGGGATAAAGGTAAAAAATTAACTTTTTAACTTTTCCCTCTCACTTTTGAAAACCCTTTTCCAAATAAGGAGTATTTATAATACTTAGGATAATACCTGATCAAAGATAACTCCAGACAACTCCTTTAAAACTTACCCCTCATCCAAACGCAGCCCTTGTAGACGTTAATGAGGTAGGTTTGTGGCAAAGATGACATGCTCCAAGCTCTATTAGTTATGGGTCAGGCCTTTTGGGCCCAATTGCCCTTCTTACATGAAAGGGGCAAACACTTAAGTCTTCCTTGACAGCCATAAAAAAGACCCAACTTGGTCAAAATGTGTGTAACAACATGCCTCCTGTTGGGCCCAAAACCTAAAAAGGTTCAACTCGGATAAGACCCGTGGAGGTCCATCCCCCTCACAACCCTAAAAACCACTGGCTTACTTCCTTCATTTGATAATGTCATTGAATCCACTAGTAAGAGCAGACAAAGATCACCGTCCCAGTCCCATTGAGAGGTACTTCATTTGTCTCTCTCCCCCTCTCAGTCTCATTTGGGATTATTTTAATGTGGACGATAACTTTGTTGTTGTTGCACTCAGAGTTAAATTATCGGCCGGCCGATATTTGCGATGAAATCGTAATATGGGTTTATCGAGATGTATCGGTGATATCGGTTCATATATTTCTTTCTTTTATTAATTTTTATTTTTTAAAAAAAAAAAATTGTGTGGCAATATTTGAAATCTCAGCCGATATGTAAGTGAGAGATGATGAGCCCAAGACAATATAATACGTCATATATAAGCCTATATTATTGCACTTCTTCTTTTACTATTCTTCGTTTTCATTTTAACATTCATTACTTTACGTCCTCTCCAAACACTATTGTGAAAGTGAAATTAGGTTTATTTTTAAATTAAAAAAATATTTTCTCTTTTAATTTCTTACGATTGATGGCTTGCAGAAGTCAACATTTCTTTTCTCTTTGTTTATTTCTTCTACCGTTTTCTAAGTTACGTGGCTATATTGTATATGCATAGTTTGTGATTTTATCATTCGAAAGTTACTGTTTTGGCTTTCACTTGAAAAACGCCTGCATCAGTCAAAGGAGTGATCCGCCTAATGAAAAGATTTTTTCACGAATTTAAAAATTCATTCGAATGAAGTGGACTGTGAAGTGAAATTTTCAAATGAAATAGTTTCTCGGTCGATTTGTACAAATAATTTATCAAAATTCATCTATTCTGAATTTTATGAAATCCGAAACTGATTTTAAAAAAATGCTATAGTTTTGAGCTTCTTTAAAACAGATCCCTTAAATATATTATGATTTCAAAGTTTCAATAAGATAAGTTAATATCATTTTTTACAGTGAATTAATATTTAAAAAAATTAAAATATGAATTTGCAGTTGAAAAAGTCAACGAGAGTTTTTTAAAAATGTAATAATAGATTCTTTAATTGAATAAATTTCAAATTCTCAATCAAAGTTAGTTAACACGTCATCCACCAACCACTCTTTTTTTTCTTTTTTTATTGAACATCATCAAAATGATTAATTAAATCCCAATGCGTCTTTGTTGGAATTAGCAAGTGGCTTAAGCTTTAAATCATTGTTATCTTGAAAGAAAGTATGAAAAAAGAGGCTGGAGTCTTGGATGAGGTTTAAGTAGTAATGATGATTAAGAGCACAGTGAAAAAGATCCCTAATATTTCATTTCAACCACCAAATGCCCCTCCAACCAACACACAAACAATCATTAATTTGATAAAAAAATCTACTCCTTTTGGACTATAATAGAAATTGCTTCCCTAGTTTATTTCAATTAAACATATCCTCTCATAGTTAAGAAATTTACAAACATAGGGTTATTACTAAAAATAATTAAATTCCTTTAGCTTGCATGGTATGTTCCATAATTCAAATATTAATTAATTTCCTTTGATATATAAAACTTTGTGTTCACTTCGGACTCGAGTTAGGATTCAATCCAACATACCATATATACTTTTCAGCACATGTGATAAACGTAATATATTTTAATCATATAATGAAATATTATCGATTTAGTATGTGTTGTTTGAGAAGTTTATGTATATTCAAAAAATTAGTAAAGTAAGACATCTGAATACCTTAGTTTTAAAAAAATATTATGTAAATTAAATTATAAATATGATAAAATTAATATATAAGTGGAATATATAATCTATATATGTGTAGTTCAGTTCAACTAGGTGACTCATTTCGGTAGATATCTTATGATTTTTCACGTAAAATATTTTATAGTATTGATTTTGATTTTCTAGAAGATGCCCTCGTGCCATTTGTTCGTGCGGAGTGAAAAAACTCGAGACAACATAGAGAACACGTGTGACGGTATGGATCGTGTAAAACGAGGTCGAAGTTAAAATAGGAATCATCAGAGAGTGACACACTGACACATGGTGGGGCCTTGGTCAGACAGAGCCCATGACATCAGATTCAAGCTCCGCATTAGAAGTCTCACACGATTCCCTGACCTTTCCGCGGTCCTCTTTCTGTCCGTCGCGCGTGTACCATCCATCAGTCCATCCCACTCTTACCTTCCACCTAAGGCCGACGTGTCCCGTTATTTCCAAAATCTAAATGCGCAGCTATATTAGATTATTAGCCACCACCGGGCTCCACATCTACTCTGTGAACGGTTCGATCTCCACAATAAAATAAGTAGTGATCTCATCCGTTCATCTCTTCACAAACGTAATGGACTTGACAACTTTTTTGATGTTGAGTTTTGCTTCAATCATGTAAGTATCTAGTGTTTATAATTTAGTGTGCCTAATATATTTTTTTAATTTTTTATGGATGAGTCCACTACTTCTAACATATATCAAAATTAGATTATGGAGGGTCAAACCTTTTATCAATATCAAAGTTCTAATTAGGGGTACATTATTCTCTCTTCTTTTTTTTTTAAAGAAACAGTTGATATCGACTGATATTGTGATATCGGCCAATATGATGCGGTTTCAAAACCGTATCATATTGGTCGATACAATACGTATCAGCCGATATTTGCACTCCTGTTTCTAATTATTAATTTCTAACCTTTTGTCTAATAAACTTGAGGTGTCAACGAGTGATAGGTTATTTAAATATATAACTTACAATGGTAAAAACTAAACAATGTAGAACTCCTTTCAACTTACCATACTCATGCCTGGGCCGAAACTAGCAATTCTCAAGTATTTTTTGTGTCCAACACAAGGGTTATATGTGGAATCCACTTATTATTTATAATTTTCATGTAATACATCTTCACTATTGAATTAAATATAATTAGTCAAAATATTTATTTATTCTTAATTTAAAAAAATTAACGATTAATATTACATAATGATAACCCTCATAATAATGAAACTATTGATATAAATTTTATAATTATCAAATTTGTTTTACTAATTAACATAACTCATAAAAAATGCTCAGAATTTTTAACTCGACCGTCAACTCCATTTTAACATTTTAAATAAAAAGTAAACCTAAAATAAAAAACGAAGTGCTTCATCCATCATCCTTTTTAGTATCTTCAATTTCTACTTTTCACTAAATTGATTAAATACGTGTGGTGGTATCTAAATTCATTAAATGACACTAGTTCTCTCTGTCTGACTCATTCTGTCACGTTAGCGCCTCCTGTTATCCACATTCATTACTTTCTCACCTGAGCAGAAACTGAAAATTTGCTTTCCACATATTCTCTCTCTCTCTCTCTCTCTCTCTCTCTCTTCCTATCAATACCGCATTTCTCTGTCTTACGCTTCTTTCTAGGGTTTTTGTGCGATCGACCGTTTTCTGCTGCCTCATTTTCCAATCCAAGAACCAAAGAAAGAGAAGCAAATTAAAACTATCCATCGATCGTTTCGGCGACGGAATCGGTAACATCCGCCCTCTTTCAGTCATATATCGGCCGAGAGTTGCCGTCGTTCCACATCGCGGTCGAGAAATGGAGGCTTTCTGGTCGGACACATCTCTGTGCTGATCGGAATCCTTCATCCGACGACCTGGAATAAGGATTCTGCTTGAAAAGAAGGAAAAAAAAAAGATTCCTCCCTTTCTTGCTTCATTTTGCATTCGAACGACATAAAGAGGAAAGATCGGCGATTATTTATTGGTTCCTGTTAGACTATTACTCTGAGATTCCGTATGCGAGAGTAGAGAATTGTAAGTTTCTCAGACGAGTGGAAGAGAAGGGAGATTCTGTAGATCAACGGAAACGACGTACTTTCTCCGGTTTCCTTCTTTCATCGACGGGATTCCATTCGTCTTCTCCATTCCATTCGTTCTCGGAGAATCGAATTTCTCACGAGTCGATTTTATTGGCTGCTGGCTACTTCTCGTATAAGATCGCCATATTCCTGAGTGGACGGGACGGATTCCGCTACGGTTCCACAGCAGAAATTTCCGTCACGTAGTCGCTCTCGACGGCGCTTATCGGCTCTGATTAAGGGAATATTTTGTTGTTTCGTTCACCAAGGAAATTCCGATCCACCGCCTGACGCTATGGCGGCCAGATCGTCCTCCGCCGTCCGGTTGTGCCGTTCAGGCGAGATACGGTGCGAACCAAGAAGACGCCAGCGAGGGCGCGGTTCGCCGAGGTGGCTGGCGGGACCACAGCGGAGTGTGCGGCAGTCTGGTGCTGCTGCCCTGTGGCATCGTCAACCTCGTCGTTTTTACCGTCGTCCGCTTGCCGGCGGGCCTTTGCCGAAAGGCTCTCAAGAAGAATCGAAAGAAGAAGAAGACGCCCCTCTTACCGCAGCCGAAACGCGACGAGAAGATTCTGTTATGCAGATGCATGATTTCGAATGGGCTAGCGTATCGTCAGACATGTGGCCCGATAAATCTCCCTCTGTGGTGGTATCGGAAATGGAGAAGGAGATGTGGACCAAGTTCTACGGCACTGGCTTCTGGAGAAATCCCTCCGGGAGAGAGCAGTAACGGTTTAACAGCCGGATTTTCTTAGGGTAATTACTGTAACTGCCGCTACTATTGCTATCATGTCGCTTTTGTGTTGTTCCGGTTTACTGTTTTTGTTACGATGTACAGGCGAAGAACTTTTCTTTTCAATGACAAGAAATCATTAATTCCTCTTTCAGTTTCCATCTGACGTAGACTCAATTAACTATGACTTATTTATATTTTCATCTAATAGTAATTAAAATAAAACTTATAATTAGTTTCTTTTATTATTAAAAATATAGACCCTTCTAACTATTTTTATTTATCTTTTAAATATTTCATATACTTTGACTACTGATTTTGTGTGGGGCCTACTTTGTTGGTGCAGTGTATCTCGTTGTCACCCGGTACAAGCTACAGTATTTTTTGTGTCCTTAAATGTCGTTTGACTGGTTGGAGTTCATTTGTCCAACCTGGTCTGAGTTTGGATAATTAAAAACAAGGGCTTTTTTTTTTTCATTTTGTCTTTATATTTTATAATTTATTAAAACAAAATCAAAGATAAAATAAAAGAACTTCTATTTTGATATCATCCAATAAGAGTACCTATGCACAAATCTAAATCTAAATCTAAAGAATAATCCCCCAGAAAAAAGTTGTCCAATAAATATAATGTGTAAAAATAATAAAATATGGGTATCTATTTTTATCAGTGGAATCCACCTGTGAATATGATTCATGATTAAAATCAGACATTGTTCCTCTCTTATCTTTAAATTTATTATAATAAATTCAAAATTAAAAAATATCATTAATTTATCAACAATAGAAATATAAGTTAAAATTAAGATATTTTAAATATGAATTTCTATGAAGGTTTCTTAAATCTCTATTTTTAAAGAGGTTGCTTTGAATATTGAAATGAACCACATTTTTTTTTTTTTAGAATTTGTAAAGAATAATAAAAATGTGGACTATATAAAATTTAAAGTTCATCGTATCATATTTAGTCAATTCATTTTTATATTTTAAAATTTGATTGCTATAAAGTTATTGATTTTCATGGCCTGTCTTATAAAATTAAGATAATTAAATTGAGAAATTCTTTTAATTTATTCATCAAGAATATCTTCATTTTAGATGATTGTATAGAGACACATGCAAGTAAATTTTAAAATGTACTCTAAATTTTATTTATAAAAATGCTGCGGAGGACAAAATGAAATTTTTATAATTAGTAATTCAAAATGGCCCTCTTTGAGTTTATTTCATATCATTACTTGCTTATTTGGAAGGCGAAGGATTATATAATGTAATGTTAATTATTATAAAATTTTAACTAATTTCTTTATATTATGATAATTTCCTTATATTATGAAAATTTAATGATATCAGCCGACACGATATCGGTTTTTAAACCTGGCTGATATGATGTATCGGTTTTTAATCCTCAATATATATTATTTGATACGATATATATCAGTCGTATAGGGATGATATCGGCGATATTAGCCGATATATCGGCCATGATATTACCAATATTGATAATTGAAAATGATTTTAAAAAGAACTAAAATATTGGAATTTTGCACCACCAATATATAGACGATATCGGTGATATTTTAATTTTTTTTTAAAAAAACTTATTTGCTATTTTTTTAATTCAGAAAAAGGCAAAATTTATTTTAAAAAGGGAGAGTAAAATTTTAACCTCTGATTGAGACGTCTAATAGCTTCGTCTTAAAATGATAATTTTATCTTTAAATATTTTTTAAATTATGATAAAAATGAGAATATCTCTGTAATTTTCATCAAAGGTGAAAAATCAAAATGAAGAAAGTTCCAGACTTTACCAATAATGACGGACCAAATTGAATAAAAGTTTCCAAATGTAATTGGAAGAAATGAAGAATAGACAGCATTTATATCCATAAGCCGCCTTAATCTCGGACTAATGATGAAATTAGTGGTCATTACCATTTATTGCTATGTTGATTTATCGGATCTCATTCAGAAGATATTTGTCTTGTTTTGTTTTATACGTTGTACGATAATTTAATATGTTAATTAAAATATGAAGGAATAACCGAGCGAGATACAAAGTACTGACTGAACTTATATATTCAATCTTTAATGGAAGATATGTGAATGGATTTGACAATTATGAAAAGGTTTTTATCTCTAAAATTGGACATGATCTCATAAATAACATCACAAAATTATATAAGAATATATTCAAAAAGTATTAAACTTATGTTTCATCTTAAATAGATGAGAGTTTTTTTATTTTTATAATACTAACATAGTGTCAATATTGCCTAAGAGAATTTTGGAGTTATCTTTTTTATTCTTACGAGAATTGGAGGTTTTGACACATCTTCTTAAAATTCCATTTCTCATAAATTCGAATGGGCTATCAAAGAGTGTTATTAATCGATATTGGTCGGAGGATTTTTAATTTGTCGAGGTTCTTTGAGTCTAAGTTCTCTTGAAATTTTGTCAAATTATTTGTTGAACGTTAAAGAATTTTTTATAGATAAGCTTTACATCCTACTCTACTCTTCATCACAAAAGGGCGATATAAATGTAAATGAGAACTATAATGTTATTAGTGAAATAATTGAGTGTGAAAAAATACTTATTTAAAATACATTTCACCATTTACTTAAAAAATACTCTGTATTTTAAAAAAATTAAATTTTATTAATGGAAACTTACATTATTATGATAAAGTTCACTACACATTGATATTATACTTTTCTTCCAAGTTTTTCTTTTTTGGTATTTTGACAATGAGGTGAGAATGACTCACAAATCTCCACTTGCCCGACAATTTGTATATAAGTATTATTCTTCTTACGAAAAATGTCAAATTCGATTTTTTCCACAGAGCACTATCCTAAATTCCTAATCCACATTCTTTCACGTGGTGGTCCACTTTCATCTTGTGGGACCCATCCACAGAAAGTAGATTCTAGATGCTGTAATTTCATCCTCGCTAATTTTGCATCTTCTACCCATCAAAGCTGCCACTTGCTACAGAAGATGCAGGCACAACAGAATGCAATCCACAGCGTCGGTTATGCTGTGAAGGAGGATTTTGTCATGAACAAATTATTCATATTTTATAGAGCACTCGACTAATCTTTAAATTCATATGTTCACAAGCTCACAAACTTTTTTGAAAGTACATGTGTAAGTTTTTAATATCTTAATATGATTTATATAATTTATATAGTACATGTGTAAGTTTTTTTTAAAAATTAATGAAAGTTGAGTTTTCTAAAATAATTCCCATCTAAACTCGTAACGACGGTGAAATCTTGCTTTGCTAATTCAACTATTTATTGGTAACTCTAATTCATCTTATCAATTTCCAATATAATACAGGTGATTCATTTCAATGAAACTATATTTTTAATTCGGTGAAAAATACATGATTAAAATATTTAGACTAAACTAATGAAACTATTTTTTTTAATTTACTAAATATTACTGATTTTAATCATTTTTAATGAACAAAATTTAGCCTGAATTCATGCATAAACTAATTAACCCTAAGTCTGATCCAATATGAATTCAGCCTGAATACCCTATTGATAAAAATATGTTATTTACTTTAATACTTCTATAATTCTAACAAAGAAAATTCTAGTATCTCAGGGGTAAACATTTTCACACAGGAGTATTTTTTATCTTATACGGAAATTCAATTTTTTTTGAAATTCCTATTTTATCCTTATACTTTAATTTTACTCTTTCACTTCCTGTGTTAGTTGGAAGGGTAAAACGAAAATTAAAAAAAAAAAATCCCATTTAAAATGAAAAAAATTATCCCATATGAAGATGTATACCCTATATTAGAGAGTGACTCAGTGAGTTGGTAAACTGAAAATACCTACTTAATAAATATCCTCTCACTTGCCCAATCATTTACTGCTTATGTAAATTGGAATAGACACATCAGAATTCAATTAATTGCTACAGTCATCTAATTTAGAAAGGTTCTAGAAGCATCCATCACCCCTCGTCGGCCCAATTAGACAATTACTTGCTTGGTCAAAGTCTGCTGATCCACAGGTTCCTCTCACTTCTAGAAGAATTGGAAGAAAAACCAAGGTTACCACTGTACATCTAAGACTCGATTTGCAATATAATTAATTAATTAATTGAGAATTTTTAGATTTTAATATGATTTGATGATTTGATTATCTCAATTTTTATTGAGTAAAATTTAATTGAACGAGTTAAGTAGAGTTTAATGCATAAAAAGAACTACCATGCACTTTTTGTAACTGAAGTGAGAAATTTAAGGAGTTGAATTTTCTTAATCTGAGTTGGTTCTAATATGAACTCGTGTGAAGAAATCTAAAGAAATTGAGTAGCTCAGGTTAGCCTTATTTTTTGGCAAAAATTATCAAGTCAAAATTAGAAAAATTAGAATTTAGGTCGATTCAATTTAATACAGGAAAGTCTGAATTTATGTCATAATTTATAAAATCTATTTTTTTTATTAATATTGTATATGTAACAATTTTCGCCTAAGTATTGTCTCTCTTGAGAGACAAAAAAATTCTTTAGTTCAAAGAGAACCCAAAAGGGCCATATAACACCTTTTTTCTCAGGTCACACCCATCTAACCCTATGAGATTAGATCTCGATTAAATTTAAAACAATTGGATGTTAGAAGTCATGATCTTTAAGGGTTTCAAATATCAACGGTGAAATTGAGCTCAACTTGAGATGAATTTCAATCTAATAGTGAGATTAACTTGAAATGGGTTTAACCCGTGAGGGTTGGCTTGACGGTTAAGAACCCTAATAAGTTGTGGAAAGTTCTGAATTTAAGTCCTACTCAAGATATAAGGGCTACTCCCTTTAATTTTATTGTATAAAAAAATTAAATTATATAACATGCAAGCTATACTTAGAAACTTCTATATGTAGGCCCAAAAGGCTTGATTTAAATAAGCCCATGTATACATTATGGACTTAAAATTGGGACTGGATCCTACAAATACAAAATGATTTAGGCTAAATTTGACTAATTCGGATTCACCTAAACATGGTCCTTTAATTGCAACCGAGCTCAAATAGACTCATAACCTAGCTTGGCCCAATCCGAGTTATAGTCCTACTCTTGGTAGTTTCCCACGAGGACGAGTTTAACTAATAAAAGGTTGAATGGGAATTGATGAATTTATTAATCCTCACATAAGCTACTACTATGAGAAAAAAATTATATGATCATTTCTTTATAAATAAACAGGTTAAATGTTGGCCAGCTATCCTCCCATGGATATTTTGTGTATACAGACACGGGTTTACCGTGATGTCCAATTTGTCCTCCACCTGTCGTACTGAAGAAAAAAGAACTTTAGAAATTCATAAATAGTGCAAATCGTCTCGCCAAAATTTATGAACAATACAAATCGGCTAAGCAAAATTTATGAAAAGTTAAAATCAGCTCATCGAAATTTTATTTTCCATACGAAGGGTAAAATCGAGAATATACTAAAACCCATGTCACTTAACACAAAATAACTGTGAGATGATCGTTAGCCTTAAATATTTTGGCAAAGTATGTAGTCATCCAAAGTGTATTGGATTCGTTGCTATCTAATTTAATAATGACATATCTCATTAAATAAATGCTTTTAACTCCGTGAAGATTTTAAATTAAATTGTACTATTAAATGCCTTACATTTAATTGTTGCAAATATCATATAAAGTAAGAAATAATAAAGAATGTAATAAGTATCTACACTGATGTAAAACATTGTTATGTTATATTAGCAATGCAATTGTTGAATATTAATTCGATTTATCCATTGATTGCATTTATTCAGCAAAATATTATGATATTTTGTTTCAGATTTCTCCTTTGGAGTATGTTTTTAGTCTTTTTAGACTGCATGTGTTTGTGAAGTGCATCCTGATATTTTGTATTAGTTTTCTTTGTTTGTTGTCTTACCCTTTACGGGATCTGTACTGTATTTTTTGAAAGGTTTCTCCATTCTTTGAATAAATAAATTTGTTTATCATTCATATATATATATATATATATATATATTAAGAGTGAGTTTAGACTCACGTGTAAAAAATGCGATACGTTGTGTCACAGTTGCAATATACCGGAAAAATGAAGGCGTATCGACCGTAATGCATTGGTATGTTGCAGCTAAAGTCTGAACAGGTGCTAGACGTGTGCAGATACGTATAAACCTGTTGCGTCCAATACATATCGGTGCATCGATACGGGCATCCGACGAATTAATTTTTTTACTCCGTTTAGATGGGATGAAATAAGCTTAGATCATGAGTTTCATCCAATTTTAATTATTTTGTTATCTTCTGTAAAATAAAAAAATTGAATCAACTTTAATTCTATTTTCTACTCTTTATTTAGAATCATAATTTATCAATGACAATGTCCTCCTTCTCTTTCTATAACCTTCCAATATAAATAATAAATAAAATTATAAGAAAATCTCTCATCTAGAAAATATCCTATTTAGTAGAGTCTCATCTTAAGAGAATCCTCTCAAATTCTTCTAATAAACACATCGTGGAATTTATCCCACTGATTAAATATGTTTCTATTTAGTTTGTAGTGTTTGGAAAAATATTTATAAAATTGACTCAATAAAACTTAGTTCAGCAGGACTTGACCCATTGATGTGCGTTCCCATGTGTTATTATTTATCCATCATTAATTTCTATTTTTCATTTATATAATATAGACAACCACCCAACAAATTAAAGGACTCATAATTAAAACTTAATTTTTTTAGTTATACAATCTTTTATATTAGAAAATATGATTGAATAGTTGATTGATGTAGATTAAAATAAAAATCCCATTGTCCAATAACCAATGGTCCTGCCCTTAATCATTGAATTCGGATCCTATAAAGCACTACTTCAAAGAGCTTCATCTAATGAATGAATGACATGTCAGCATTGGATGACATCTCATTATATTCTCTAGAATATCCCAATTTCTCTATTATTAATATAATTAGATATTCACGAGAAAAAGATGAAGGTGAGTTTATTTAGATAGTGATTTTTGCACTTCTATTATTTTATATGATGAATTATTCTAAAAGAATTTTTTAATTTGTCTCTGCTTTTAAGAAAGAAGAAAGAAAGAAATAAAGACAAATTTAGAATTTTCTTTTAAAACGATGCGCCGAAAGATAAAAAAATTACTACCTTTTATTTATCCCCGAATGTATCTATTTCAAAAGATTTCACGTAACGAGATTATAAGGAAAAATGTGACATACAAATATATTTCAATCTAGAAAAATGATTTTCATCTCTTGATTAATTTTAATTTAATAGTTTAAGATCATATTAGGGATCGAGTAAATAATGGTGTTTCAATGACATAATTTTAATTATATGAACTGATCTAAACCTAAGATTATGTTTCTGAGACAAGGGACCCACATAAATGCCACGTGGCTATATAATAAGTGGATTGTTTCGTATTTTTGGAAAGACCAGCGTAGGGGATCCGAAGTGGAGAAAAGTATACGATCCTCCCACAATATCGGTCAAAAGAAGGAGCAATAATCATATCGGATCCGATATCTGTCCACCATATATATAAGGCAGACAAAACGAAAAATCCCATCCGTCTCCTTTCTCTCTCCCTCCGTCCCTCTCTCTCTCTGGATTTGTAGGGTTTTGATCTGATGGGCTTGGACTGATCTGCAATCGGTGCGATTCGATCACGATCCTGCGATTCTTAGTCCAATCCTCCGGATTCCAACCCCATCTTGCCCAATTCCAAGGAGGTTCGCCCTAATTCCTTCAAATATGATGAAAAAAAGGCTTCTTGCTTCTTATTTTTCATATGATCATATGTTGTTTTTATTATTATTTGGATTTGGGTTTCATTTCCTTGTTTCATGTGGTTTTATTCATTAATATTTTAGGATTTTCTCTCGATTCTCTGCCTAGGGCTTGTTTGACTTGAGATCGACTTAAGTATTGGGGATATTTCGGTTAAGCTCCGTTTTGGATAGGTGGAAAGAGAAGTACTTTATTGGACAAGAATCCAAGATCCATGTTTTGGATAAAAATACGAAAATTTCCCTGTTTGAAGACGGGTGTGTGTGTGTGTCTGTTGTTTTTTTTAATTTTTTTTGGTTTCCTTTTGTGATTCTTGAGTTGTTTGTCTCTGTTCTGAATGTATGGACGTTCCTTTTGTCTGATGAATCCAAAAGTAGTGTTGGATTTGGGAGAGTTTTCGGGAAAGGTATTGACTTCGCTGCTTTGGATATTGGGGGTTGAATTTGATGAGACTGATTGACACGTAAGAATTTTAACTGCTTCTTTTTTAATATTATTTATATATTCTGGTAATTTTCAGAGATGGAAGGGACAGAGAAGATGGAGAGCCATCAGTCTTCTGCCGCTGCTTTTGTGGAGGGCGGCATCCAAGATGCTTGTGATGATGCTTGCAGCATCTGCCTTGAAGCTTTCTGTGACAGTGACCCATCAACGGTAAAAATTGAGTCATTATGCTAAAAATTCTGGCTTATTCTTCTTCTTTAATTTTTTTTATTTTTTTCTGACTGGATTTCCTTTTCTAGCATTTTCATTATCACAATGATGCACTTCTGATTCGTTTGTCTTTTTCTTCGTCTTGCAGCTTACTAGTTGTAAGCATGAGTTTCATCTTCAGTGCATTCTTGAATGGTATGGTTCTGCAGTTCCTTTTGCTCATGAATATTAAGCATGTTCTGCGTTCATTCTGCGTTCTTACTGTGAACCCCCTTATATATTCAATGAAAGGACTAGTGAAGAGATGAGAAAAAAAGATATCTACAAAGAATGTAAGAATGCTTTAGTAATTCCCTTAATTTCAACATGCCTGACAAAGTGTCACATGCATCAAGTCACATGTGCATTGGCACATTCATAAAGTCATATAAACAAATTAAATCAGTAATATAAATTGAAGAAAGATAAAAGAAATGTAGAAATGTCATACAAAATGTTACAGAAGCGAATTATAATCATATTCTTGGTGATTTGCCAGCATAAAAAGTGCTGATCCTGGAAATGAAATGACAATTGACACGTGTAATGTGCAACTAGTCATCTGTTATCCAAGGCCATGAATTGAAGTCAATTGAAGTCAAAATTGTCACACTGTGTTGATTCTCTTTGGGTTTTACTCTTGGCTGTCACTTTATGGTCTCTAGTTGTGCCTCCCATTCCCCTTAATTAGGAGGTTTTCTCTACTTGCCAATACCACGTGCGATTTCCACCCATCAATATTTCAAGGTACTCCTCAATTCCATGTCGAACTAAACTCATGATAATAGCCACTAAACTATTTGTATGGAATTTTGGATCAGCTTTTTGAGCTCTAGCTCTATAACTTTCTTTTTTTGAATGGTAGTTCTAGCTGTATACAACCCCATTAAAAATTAGCTCTAACAATTAAAAACTCCACAAATCGTGTCCTCTACTCAATCCAAATCTTTAAAGGCCTTCGATTTTCACTTGTACTCCTTAGTTATTTAAACTTTAGTTGTTTCCAGTCTTTTGCACTAACCCATATCACCTTAAGTGACTTTCCTTCATTTTCTTGTACATGGGTGCTGCCTTTTGAAGTTTCTCAATTGTTTCCATTTCTAATTTCATCTTTTAGCATTACACTTTACATCCATCTTAATAGTAGTATACCATTCAAAGAAAAAGTCCTTAATCTTGCTATATCATTTTCCAATGCTACTTAATCTTCTCCAAATCATGACTTTTTGTTCAGTTGGATAGCTTCCACCAATGTTATTGGCAATTCTCTCTGTAATATTGGAGCAAGAAACTTCACTATTTTGTATATTCTAGCTTGCTAAAATAAGGTAGAGGAGAGCTGCAGACATTGAACATGCAAGATTTATTAAAGATGAAAATCAATGGCCATTAGTGAAAGACAGACTTGAACTCTTTGAAAAAGCCATTAAATCTTGAATATGCAAGTGAAATTCTCATGGAAGTAGAAGCAAATAAATGGATGGTTTTAAAAAAAATAACCATAATAGAAGTAAAAATAGCATTAGTGAAGATGAAGAAAAGGCAGAGCTTTAGGATCTGATGGGATTTAGTGATGGGTAAATGTGGGAGTAGATAGTTAACTAGATTATTTAACAAAAATCTGATTTCAAAGGAATGCATGAAGAATGACAAAGGAGCATTTTAGTCCCCTTTTTGTAAAAATAAATGAGATGCTCAAAATTATGCTAACTATCAAGGCACTAATTTATTGTACTATAAAACTTCGTAAAAGAATAATCGAGACTCCTGAGTCAAGAATTGAATGTGTTAAAGAACTAGTTTGGATTTATGCTAGGTAGATGAATGACAAAAGCTATTTATGCGCTGACACGACTTATGAAAATGTTTATGAAGTAAAGAAAAAATTTACACGAGTCATTGATTGAGAAAATGCTTATAATAGAGCGTTGGGCAATTAATTTGGCAATTGTTGGAAAGAAAATGCATCTCTGATAGACATGCTGAGATTATATGGGATATGGATGAAGGGGGCAACAACTAATCAAAGAAAAGTGTAATGAGGCAACATAATTATCAATTGGGGTTGAAGTTGCATCAAGAATTTGTTATAAGTCCTTATTTATTTATTGTAGTCATCAATGGACTAACATTAGATACTGAAAATGAGGTTCCATGGTGTATGCTGTTTATTGATGATATGGTACTTATTAGTGAGATAAAACTAAATTGAAGAATACATTTGAGTTGTGGAGGGAACTTTTGGAGGCAGACAATTTGAAAATTAGAACAAAGAAAAAAATGTTGAGTGTTAACTTAAATGGATCTGAGAATAGAAAGCATGAAAAAAAAACTGAACTTGTATCGTGATGAATTTTGATACGTACGTGCAATTGTAGGATCAATGGAGAACTTGATTTAGATAATGATTGGTAGGATGGGAACAAGGTAAGCTTGATTTAGATAATGATTGGTAGGATGGGAACAAGGTAAGCGTAGGTAAGATTAGAAGAACTTAGATGTATGTGGAATAGCATAAGAAACATCGAATAGAAGTACATGAGAGGAACCTTGAAAGTGGCCTCAATGGACAAGAAGATGGATGTTTTAGTGTTCACCATCAACCTCAAATGACTACCTTATCGATTGCCTCTTTGCTAAAGCTCCTATATAAAATATGGATCTATCCACCTCAAGAAAGAGGAAAAAATAGGGGAGAAAAGGAGGGGTTGGAGGGTGGGGTGGGGGGTGCTTGTGGATTTCATGTTGCAAGTCGTATTATGGCTTTTGACAAAGATTTTATGAAAACAATGTCTCTTAAAGATTGTAACTTGCATCTTTGTCACAATTCCACTGAGTTCTAGTTTGTGTGAGGTTTTCATCGTAGGGGGTTTGTGTGATGCTGTTAATTGTTATTTGTGTCATTGGCGCTTAGCAACATGTGTATATCAATTGGTCTAAGCTTCTTGGGTTTGACGACTCCTCGGCTAACCTAATACACGAGGCTTGTAGGTGGTTTTGTGTATTCGGGATTGTCTCACCTCCAATGTGGGGTGGGGATACCCCTGTCATCCAAAACACACACACACACATACATATATATATATATATATATATATATAAAATAGGGAACTTTTCATTCAATATGTAAAATTCATAGTTAATGTCAGACCCATTGTGATTCTTTAGCATTTTCATGTAGACTTTTGGCTTAGAGATCCTTTTTAAGGTAAAAAAGGGAGTGGGGGGTTGGGGAGTGATATGGTTGACCCTTGGATTTCATGTTGCAAGTCATATTGTCGCCTTAAACAAAGATTTTATGAGAACAATGTCTCTTTAAGATTGTAACTTGCATCTTAGTCACAATTCCACTGAATTCTGGTTGTCCGAGGTTTTCATTGTAGGGGGTTTGTGTGATACTGTTAATTGTTGTTGCTCAATTTGTGACATTGGTACTTGGCAACATATGTGTATATCAATTGGTAGTTCAGTTGGTCTAAGATTCTAAAATTAGACTTTGTCTTGGGTTCGACTCCTCCCTGGCTAACCCCTAATACAAGAGCTTGCAGGTGGATTTTGTATCCATGGGATTGTCTCACCTCCAATGTGGGGTGGGGATACCCATGTCATCCAAAACACATACATACATACATATATCAAGGAGCTTTTATTAGGGAACTTTTCATTCAATACGTAAAGTTCATATTTAATATCAGACCCATTGTGATTCTTCAGCATTTTCGTGTAGCCTTTTGGTTTAGAGATTCTTTTTGAGGTAGAAAAGGGTGGGGCCATATGCTCATATGGAAGAGCTGAAACGAATTCAGGAATGAGCTAGCCAATCATTGGGTCATTTCCTGTGTTCTGACTGTGATAGCATTTTTGGTAATCAGATGCTTGAACTTTATTATGTTTTTGATGATCATTTATTCTTGCCCTCTGGTGTAGGTAACTGTCTAAATGTGGGGGTTCTGGGTCAATTTTGTTCATCTGTTGATTGGCTTTGCTCTCTTGTGCTGGCAGTTCTTTATTTTCCTTTAATGGTATTATTATACTTCGTCCTAACAACTTTTGCAAAAGAGGAAAAAAGTTTTGGTTGTGCCTAAGTAAAACATGCAAAGAACACTCGCATGGTTTCTGGTGCATGCATTTATGTAAAAAACTTCTAATTAATTATAACAGTATTAATGTAGTTCTAATATTGTCATCTTTCTGATTCTCTTTCAATATGGGAATTTTGAGATGTAATATTCAATGCATTTCATGCAGGTGTCAGAGAAGTTCTCAGTGTCCAATGTGTTGGCAGCCCATCAGCCTGAAGGATCCTACAAGGTTCTTTTTACTGGATTGTGGTCTCATAAAATTGTTCATCTTTCTTTTCACTAATGCAAGGGTATAATTCACTATTTTGTTACTTTGCAGCCAAGAACTACTTGAGGCAGTGGAACGGGAAAGGACCATTAGGACCAATCAATCACGAAATACAACAATATTTCATCATCCCACCCTTGGAGATTTTGAATTACAGCATGTCTGTAGTATCACTGACTTGCCTATTGTGTTTCCATACTGTTTTTGGGATGTCATGACTAATGTTTATTTGTGCAAGTTAGATATTAAGTTTGTTTAGCAATATGCTTGTTTATATAGGTTTCTTCTTCAATGCAGTTACCTGTAGGTGGAAGTGATTCTGAACTTGAAGAACGAATCATCCAGCATTTGGCTGCAGCAGCTGCAATGGGCAGAGCACACCATATAGCAAGAAGAGAAGGCCAACGCAGTAGATCAACCACTCAGGGTCGTCCACAATTTCTCGTCTTCTCTACACATCCAAATGCACCTTCTGTTGCTTCTCTTTCTGACATGCCTGGTCAGAGAGGAGGGGAAAGTGAGCAGACTTTCGCTGTCGCTCCAGGCACTACAGCTACATCAGTGGCTTCCGCAGCTTCTGATGAGAATCCTTCAGAGCAAGTTATGCAGCCACCTCCTGCTCAAGCCTCTGCATCTGGGAACACTGTTGTTGTGCCTAGTAGGCCTGGACTTTCTAATAATCGGTAATTGATTAAACGAGCCTTGGTTCTAACTATATTTGATTTACTTGATGATAATTAAGTTTCTTGAATGCTTTTTAAGGTTCTGGAGATTCATCCCATTTGATCACTTCATTGTAGGAATGTTACTGTTCAGACCCCCCCATCAAGCCAAGACAGGGCAGGGCCATCAGAATTCCAATCCCTTTCTGAGTCATTGAAGTCCAGATTGAATGCTGTTTCAATGAGGTGTTAATCCTTCTTTTCTTTTCTTTTTTTAAATTCAAGTTTCTTTACACTTCAATTGGCCACAGATTTGTGCTTAGTTACTACTTCTGATAGACAATTGTGTTTGTCTTGGCAATATTCAAGGTACAAAGAATCCATATCAAAAAGTACCAGAGGATGGAAAGAGAGGCTGTTCTCTGTCTCAAGGAACTCTTCTGTAGCAGATCTTGGTTCTGAAGTTAGGAGAGAGGTAAATGCTGGAATTGCTAATGTATCACGCATGATGGAGCGCCTTGAGGTCAGGGACAATGGTAGCGCAAGTAGTGCTTCTGATGGCATAGGATGCTCAGTTACAGAGCCATGCAACCAGAGGACTGCAAATGATCATGTTAATAATCTTCCAAATGAAAGCAGCACATCAGCTTCTTGTGCTGCAAGTTCAAGCCCAAAGTAATTTCAACAGTCGTGTACTCCACATATACTAAGGTATGTTTTCCTGGTATTGGCACTGGAAAGCAACTGTTTCAATTTTGCTATATTTGCATGTTACATTCCTTTTTCTTTCTTTTTGTTGCAACTTTAATTTGATTTCAATATGAACAGTACCTACACTTAGGGAAAAAATTTACCAGATTCTACCTTGTTTTTATCACAAGGTCAATTCTGGTTGAATTAGGTTCATGACCAAATGTATGCTTAAAACTTGAGTGTGAAACAGAGACTCCTTAATTGACATCAAATGACAGAGTCACAAATCCATGGAATCAAGAAAAGCATCGTTAGAAAACCCAATTTTAGAGGGAAGAAGGGCTGGGTGAATGAAGGGGTTTGAATTGGCATAAGAGATGCGTGCTTGAGGCTGTTTTAACTTGTTTACTATGGTCTGACTTAATCAATCATTCCATCTATTCAGTTTGTAATGCTTCTTGTTCCATTTCATACTGAAAGCCTCATTCCATGACAAAATCCATTGATTTCATCCCAAACCTACCTATTGGTGCAGTATATAGAATGTATTTGGATACCAACACCACTTTTAAGACCACATTTTAGGCGGCTATCAAGATCAATTCATGTTAAAAACCAAGTCTTCAAGTCAACTAGCTGCAATAATCAGCACTTGCCAATTGGACTACACGTTCTTGCACATTCAACCAAAATTTGAACAAGTGATATGCAACCATGTCTTACGAAATAGGTTTGTCAACATGATGCTATTCGTCACTGTTCAGACACCCTATCAACGGACTGGCATCTTGTCTTCCTATGAATGTTTCTTTGCCTACCTTCATTTTCTTTTGTTTCCAGTGCTCTTTTAGCTGTAGTTACTCCAAGCTTGTGCTTCTCTCTCTCTCTCTCACGTGCACGTGCATACAAACAATCATGCAATGCAATTTTACAAGTACTTCATCAGAACCTGCAGAGTTTGATCTAAGTCGCGTCTGAGCCATAGTTGTTGGATCTTTTTATTTGCCTGTTCCTATTTGTCTCTATTGCGGAAAATTTCAGCCATTTTTGCTGTTCTTTAAAAAAAAAAAATACTATAATAAAATATGAAGACAATAATATAACATAATATATTGAAATTAATTGTTTTTATTATTTTACATTAATCTACATAAATAAAAACATAAATTATCATTAAATAACTATTCATGTCTGTAATTTCATTCATAATAGTGTAATCGTCAAATGCAAATTGGATAATGTTTGAATTTTAATACAACTTGAATTAGACAAAAAATACAAAAATTACTGAAAAAATAAATTTGAATTCTCATTCAAAGTTAAAGGTTAAAACTTGAAAAACATAGTCACACTGGGTCTATTTCATTTTTTTTCCTCCAATTTTTGTCACAATTTTTTTAAAACATCATATGAACTGAAAACATACTTTATGAACTACAATTGGACCAAATTTCAGCTTCAAATTCAATTTTTAACCACTTGATTTTAATACTTAAAGTCACTGGGCGTTCTTGATTCAAGGATGTCCATGAATTTAACCACTAAGATCAAGGGACTGGAAATTGAGTTTTAGGTTTAAATTGTGTAGTTGTAGTTCATGAAGTCTATGTCGGTTGGATTTTATATTCATATGTAAAAAAAATTAGAAATATGAAATTCGGTTGGATCAAGGCCGTTTCGGTTGGATATGGAACATGTCAGATTTGGAATTTTCTGTCCGTTCCAGCTGGAGTTGACAACTTAGATTTGAACTTGGGTCTTGTTTTTTGAACCCCACACCAAAGGGTAATGATTTTTGCATCCTCCATTTTCTCTCATAGTGCATCTCTTTAAAAGGAATTTTCAAATTTACCCTCTATTTTTCTCCTCTCCTCTTTTCCTCGTTTCTTAAAAACAAGGGCAAATTTAGAAATTCTTTTTAAAAGGGTGCACGATAAGAGAAAATGGAGTCGCAAAAATCACTACTCCACATGCATTAGCATATTAGTACTTTATTTGTTGTGGTATTATTAATTTTTTTTCAATCATCTAGCGTTGGTCTTCCAGTTTGCGTTTGGTTGAAATATTATAGGATGCCTTAATTTTGGGTAAGATAATTATGTTTTCATTTCAGGTGGTAAATGTTCCTGTCACGGTGAGGAAGGTTGTGCTGAGGATCGAAGACCCCTTGCTAGAGCTCTTATTTTTCTGGAACCAGAGTCGAGAAGAGAGAGGGAGGGAGGGAGAGAGAGAGAGAGCGGCAATCTAAGCCTCCCATTGAAACTTCTAAGGCCTCTTATTTGTATATTTGTCAATAGAAGGGCTTAATTAATGTTTTAGATATATATTTTATTTTCCCTTCTGGGAGGTCCCTTGAAAAAAAAAATTCTCAGAGCTTATTTTTAAATAAAATAAAGAGATACAGTTGCTGGCTTTCTTTACTGATTATTTTATGGTCTGTACGAATCTAGGAGTAGTAAAAGTAGAATGACATGGATGAATATGAACCTCCTCAACATAAACAAACATGTCCTCCAGTGGTAAGATGATCCAATGGATTATCCTACTGGTCTCTATTTGTGTTTCCCTCTTATTTATGGGAGAGTCACTCAATCACCACTGCTTAGTGGATTGGATTCTTAACCAATACAATCATAAAAATTCCATAGTTTCATTCATCAGAGTTTTGGTCAAAGTTTGGAGGCAGATACGTTGAGACAAATTTTACCCATATGCGGACGGGTTGTAAAGGTTCAATCATTGGAAAGAGTTTAATTGGTGCATGGTTCATCATTTATTTATATATGGAAGGACTTGAATATCCAAATAATTTCGTCATGAGCATTACCAATTAGCACATGCATAGGTTAAAAAAAATGCCGGTTGATATGAACCTTTACAACCCATTCCTTGGGGAAATGAGGACATGACACGAGATGAAGATGAGTCAGAATTGAAATATAGGAAGATAAGAGTCCGAAGACGAGACAAAATCTTAAAAAAAAGGGGGAAGATACTGAGGCTACCAAAGAAAGAAATGATGAAGGTGATGCGGGTCTCTAGAGCCTCTTGGGTATCAAGGAAGCCCTCCCTACCCAAGCAAATGAGGTTCCGAAAGAAAAGCAAAAGACCCAACCAAGGAAGGAGGCAGTCTAAATATCATTAGAATGAATAAAGTAATGTAATGATACATCTTTCTAGTATGATATTATCTGCTCTGGACTTCACACACGGCCTACACGGCTTTCAATTGGCGAGTCAATCCACTGTTGCTCTCAAAATGCCTCATGCTAAAAGGAGAAAGCCTACCACTTATATACCAGGGAATTTCCAATGCAACTAGTAATATGAGACTTTTTAGGATGGGGTATTAAAAGTAAACTAGTGTTGTTGAGCCAAATGATGAGGAAACAAGGGCTACTCAAATGCATGTAATGGGCTTAAATGAGAAATGGATGTTGCCTTGCTATTGCTCGTCTTCTTTATATGTAAAGACAAATGTAAAAATTACTGATGAAAGAAACGCAAAAATGAAACGCAGAGAGAAATGAATGAAAGTTGTGGAACTGAGAATTTGCAAAAGAATAAGCAGAGAACTGCCCCTCTGTAATGCTCGGTGTGTCTGTCAAGAATAACTTCAGAAACCTCCCATTAACGAGTTACGGCAACAGGTCATCCTCCACCTTGATGAGCCTATAACAACCATTTTCAAGCTTTTGTCACTACAATTGGCCCTTCCCAATTGGCTTTGAACGTTCCCACCTGTTTTCCTTGGTACATATCAAAGGAGGAGAATCCATAGTTTCAGATTGCAAAGCTATTTCAA
This sequence comes from Chimonanthus praecox, assembly GCA_022113865.1. Classification (NCBI taxonomy): domain Eukaryota; kingdom Viridiplantae; phylum Streptophyta; class Magnoliopsida; order Laurales; family Calycanthaceae; genus Chimonanthus; species Chimonanthus praecox. Next base: position 10,824,826 of record CM039086.1, on the reverse strand, counting down.
ACCTATTGTGACTAGGTATCCAGTTCAACAGAGTAGCCCATTAGGTAGAGTGACTCAAGTCCTTTAAAAGTCCCAAAATCTCTCCCGACTCATTCGCTGCTCCAACAATTCTGCCTTGAACAAGGCTCTCAGGCGAAGAGAATGTCACCCGCCATCCCCGTAATGAAAAAGGCCATGCACTAATTGATGACAGAAAAATGAATTTTTTAAAAATTATTTTTCACAAAAAAATAGTTCTTATAAATTTAGATCTAAAAGTTTTCTTTTCTTGAATAGGAAGTTTTTTTTCCCGCATTACAGAAGGGTAGTGATTTTTTCACTACCATTTTCTCTCATGGTGCAATAAGGCCCCCTTAATTTATCCAATGGCCTAGGGCCCCCACCGTACATTTTCCTTAAGGCCTAAACCCCTACCAGTGTGCTGGGCCTAAGGCCCCTGAAATTTCAGGGCCGATCCTGCATATGTAAATGTTGCTCCATGCATCAATTTTATCATACATGTCTCTATTACTATTATTTCATCTCTTTATCGATCTTTTCATATTGTTTAGTTTGTCTCCATAAATTATCGTATGGTTGGTTGGCAATGATATATCGTTACATGTCCGATCAATATTATGTGAAATAGATTGTTTATTAATTATCTTATATTTTTATCACAATATTTTGCTAACTTGCCTATTAATTATCCTATATTTTTATCACAATATATAAATTACATTGAATAAATAATTTTATGATGATAATCAAATATTTTTAAAGTAAAAAAAGCATTTATACGATGATTTGCTTCTGATTTTACTTCCTTTGGAAGTGAATCCAACCACTTATAAATTATATAGCACTATATAATTTATGATGTCACAAATCATCACTCGTCACATGAACAATGTAATAAAAAAGGGATAAACCATCTAACTAAGGGCCAGGTCACTTGATCTTTAAGATCAAATCTGAAATGTTGATGTTGCCGCCCATCTGATCAATGGCATAGATCATCCATCGAAGCTGAACCAGGGGCCGTACATGTACTGAGTACTGAGTTGGTAGCTTTGGGCCTTTGGCCAGTATTGAGCCAAACCGGTAGGTTCCAAGTTCCATACATCATGGGCCTATTTATTTGAATATATATGCTCAGTACTAGGGTTGACAAACAAAATAAAAACTTATGTAGACGTGGGGAAGAAGGTATGTATGTGTGGTTCCTTTACGCATAAATCTTTCTCTTCTCTTTATTTTTTATTTTTATTTTTAACTTTGAGCATTGCCTTGCAGTGGAGAGAAAGCGATCTACTTATAAAAAGAAAACAAAAGGCCAACTTATTTTTTACTCATCTCTTTGCTGACAAACTTATTTTCGACAGATCCAAGTTGGACTTTACTTCAGCTTAAGGTTATATCCACATTTCCACTGTCTGATTCATTTAAGGTTGAGACTCATTTCTTCTTCTTTTTTTTTTTTTCTAACTCACTTTAAGATTTACTTTACTTTAGCTTCGGGCCCGTATCTCTAGTCCTATATGGAGGGAGAGAATTGCGAATCTTTAGTCCTACCGGTGAAAGGGAGTTTTAGTATGTCCTCAGGTACCAAATAATGGGTCAAGTTCGTATCTCCAGCCTTGTGTGGAGGCGGAGAGCTGAGTGTCTCCAGCCCTGGTGCTGAGAGGGAGTGTTAGCATATTCCACATCACTTATAGGCTTTGTGATCTTTGGGGTTATAAATGAATAGACACCCTCTTCTTATGAGTCAGTTTTTAGAAATGAATTATACTCACGTATTTAACATGGTATCAGAGTAAGGTACTAAAAGGATGGGGTCAAGTTCGTATCTCTAGCCTTGCGTAGAGGGGGGACCCAAGTGTCTCCAATCCTAACACTGAGGGGGAGTGTTAGTATGTCCAACATTGCTTGTGGGCTTTGGGATCTTAGAATTTATAAATGCATGGACACCCCCTTTTTAGAAACTGATTTTTAAAGATAAGTTATCTTTTAAAAAAAATACTGTGATTAGCAATGATTTTATTCTAAAAATTAGAAACATTGATAACTAAATGTCTTAGAGAATAAAATAACCCATTTAAAAGAACTTTAACCTATTTAAGACTAATTACCACCAACCTGAGAAAGAAATTTTGGCTGATAAATAGGTGTTACAAAATCTTGTAATTTATTGGAAATTATTCAAATACTATTACAGTCTACGACTGATGTTACAGTTAATTGATATTTTAAAATATCATTTAAAATTTATTTTTTTTGTAAAAATAAAAATAAACAAAAGGAAACTGGACCAAGTATGTCAAAATGACTGATATTTTGATAAAATATGCTGGCTATTAAAGAACCAATAATATGTATTGATAAACATTTAAATCTTTGCCATCATTACTAAAAAAGTGAGGAGCTAATTAGCTTTCTTATGATATTTATGTATCAATCATATTAGTTTAAAATTGAAATTGTGTGACACTTTTTATGAATGTCATTTTCTTATCCACATTGGTTGTCTTCTGCTTGAATAAGTGAGAGGTTGTGGGTTCGAGCCTCCATGATTTAATATCCGTGTGTCATAGGGATAGTAGGCTCACCTGTAGAGTTTTGTTTCCCACACGTAAAAAAAAAAAAAAAAAAAAACATTTTCTTATTCAAACATATCTTTAATTTGATCCAAGGAAAAAATACATGTGATGGGCCTTGTGGGTTGTCAATAGTGGGCCCATAAGAACGAAGCAAGGGTGGAACTTTCAGCTAGGTTTTCAGTCAATTTCTAAAATGAGCAAAAGTCAACAGTGATCTTATACATTTGTAGCAAAATTAATCAAAATTAATTAAAAAATAATGGGCCCACTTTTGAAGATCTATGCAATTGATTTGATGTGCTTACCTATAATTAGGTTTCCTTTGATATTAACCATGATTGGAACAATCTGCCCTCTTATTATTTATTAAGGATGAGAAAAATAAATCATAGTCTTCAAAGTCTAATCTTGCATTGTTTCAAACTAAAATATTAATATTTAAAAATTAATTAAGATTTATTGTATTACTAAATTGTGGTATACTAAAAAAATAACCTAATAAATGATAATTTTAAAAGCTATTTTATATTTTGTGTTAACATAACAAATAAAAAAGAAAATTTAAGATTTAATTAACCATTGAGTTTTGTTTCTTCACATACCTTAGTGAATAAAAACGTTGCTAGTCAATACATTGTTAAAAATAATTATATGGCCATTATGACCATTTATAAGAATAGTCGATTTTTTTTTACTTTGAATCTTGCATTATGTATAATTTTAAGAAAGTTTAGAAGTAATTTCTACCATTTCAAAAATACTTTTCTTTCTAACTTTGTTTGTTTTTCCTTTAGATTTCTCTATTTTAAATTATTTTTCTCATCTTTATTTTTACTCTATAAATTCATACCAAATATTTGTTAATATTAGTTTTTCAAAAATATGACCCCTTTCTTCTATCTACCAATTAATGTCTAAAATATTTCAAAATACAGGAGTTGCATATCATGGCCCACCTATTACTGGGGCTCTATTTATCTACCCCAATTAGAGGCTATCTAATACCGTCAGGGGACCAATTCAACCTTGGTGTGCTCTAAGGACAGTGAATTCACCTTTAGAGATTTTACATGTGGTATCCCATGGCTTCCCACACGTAAACTAAAAGAGAAAAATCAATAAAACTTTCAATTTCATAATAGTATTGGTTTGGACACAAATGCTTTTATTAAAATTAAATATTTATAATATTAAATAAAAAGACAAAACGATAAAAGTTTCAATTTGGTGTGGTAAAATGCTCAACTTTACTTAAAAGTATCAATCATTAATAATGATCACTGCAATCACTAAAATTCTATTTATTTAAAGTTAGTTTTACAAGTTCTCCTTCGCTAATTAACTTTCTTATAAATTAAATTATCAGCCACTTTATAATTTAACACGTAATTTTAATTTTTTTCTTAAATGTTTTTAACAATCAACCTTTTCTCTTTGTGTCTACGATTTGTAGCGTTTAAGTTTTAAGCAGTGGAGACGCGTCTAATATTTTATTAACACAATCAAACCATTTAAAACGAGTTTTTCTTAATTCGTCATCTATTAAGATTATTTTTAAATATTGTATAAATTATTCATTTTTAACTCTATCATTTAACATTAATTCACTCATCTAATATAGTATATATATCTCTGCCATTCTAACTTTATTTATTTCTCTTTTTATTAAACATTCAATTCTATCCAATATTATAAAATTATACTTTTATGCAGTGATTCAAATCTTAACCAAGAATTTCTCTCACCTAATTTTTTTTAATTAAAATCTGAAATGTGAGACTCTTTTATCACGTAAAAGCCTTCTAACTTATTTATATTTTTTTTCAGATAACTTATACTATATTCATTAATTTCTAATTTAAAATTTTCTTAATAATTGAAAGTATGGATATATAAATCATAGATGGTTTAAACTTTAAAGTATTATTAGATTGAAATTAATTCACGAGTTTCCATTTGATAGGTCGAGTGGCCTACTCAGTGCCACGTGTAGAAATTTAGAATAACCCTCCAAAACCATCTAAGCCCAACACTACAAATATTACAAGCAGAAGAATGTGTGGAAAATGTGGAATAAGGAAAGCAAGGCACCGACACAAGTGTCGGGGAACTGAGACCTAACCGTGGTTAAACGGGGGTTAAGATGACGGAGACTGACGGCCTTCCGGAGGGAGAAACGTCGCCGTCAGTCGATCCTTCTCAATATTCACTTCTCCTGTTTATTCAATATATATTTTTAATATATATAATTTAGAAAAAGAAGGAAGGAATGTGGGGTCTACTCGCTGGACAAATGGGAAGAGAGGGACAGCTCAGCTTCCGACTCTGAAGTATAACCGACGTACAAAGAACTGAGACGGTGAGATTGACGACTGAGCCACTGAGGCCTACTCTTTCGTACGGCGGCTCTCGCGTCGCTTGCAGCAGCCGAGCCACCTAACTGTGCTTTCCATCTGCCGCCACTGTGTTACTCATTTAAGTTCCACCGCACAACTCAACCACGATCATAATTGTGATAATAAAAACTATTTTTTTATATAAGAGCATCCCTAAAACAATTCATTTATTGAAATTTATCAAATATAAATAATCGAAACTTCCTAGTAAATCAAATTTCTTGCTCTTGAATAAACCCCTATGTATACGTGAAGTACTTTAACAATAAAATTTTAATTCAAATGGCATCTTTAATAATTAATTTATATTCTCTTTTTTTTTAAGGAATAATTAATTTATATTCATGAAAATAAATAGTGAAATAGATAATAATCTCAATGATTTAAATTGATTACAAACAATTACTTTTGATTAAGATATTCTACAAATTATGTTTTTAATGTGATAGAACTCGTTAGTCTATTACATTATGATTATCAAGTTAAATCACTTTCATTTAGAATATATTGTCTTTGTGTTGCATACAGTGATCGGAGATAGAATTCAATAAATGATAATAGATGGGTTTAGAAAGTATTTTAAGAATGATATTTTTTATTAAAAATATGTTTATTAAATTTTTTATAAATTATGATTTTAAGGACCTCAAAGACCAATAGTTAAAATCAGATCACTTATGAATAGAATTTTAATCCAACAATAAAATCAATTTAAAATATTCAAATTGAAAATTGATGCTACAGTGAGCTTCATATGAAGCCTATGGACACATGTTGCATATGCACCAAAAGCACAAGCTGAAATCTTTCCTTTACCACAACTAAGGTAACATAAATTAATTTTAGAATAAATTAATTACAAGTTTATAAATAGAAAATTTCATTTATAGTCAATTAATTTCAGTAACCAAAGTTATTTTTAAAGTAATTATAACTATTAAAATTAAATAACTATAAATGAACTTGTTAAATATGCTTTCACCTTTTACAATTGACTCAATTATATTTCTTAAAAGTATAATAATATATAAAGCATTTGAGTGAGATTAGAATTTGAGCGTGAGCATTCACATGTGAAAAGTGTGAGTCAAGATTGACTCTAATTATAGACGGAGTAGACTATCATCTAAAACTCTACTAATATAATCAATAATTTTACTCGCAACCTCAAAATCCTTGAAATCTTACAATCTCTAGAGCCACTAAAATAGGGCCAACACTCGTTCACAATAGAATTTGAGCGGAAATAGTAGAGGCGGGAGTCGTGAGACATTCTGGGTTTTGGGACGAAAATGGCGGGCGGATTCAGTGTCGCTTTGTAGTTTGTAAAAAGCATCGTACAGTCAACTGCTTGTCCAATCAAACAACGAGCCCCAGATCACGAGCCGAGCCGGTCTCCGCTCTCTACGGTCCCCACATACAGCCTGTCCACAACCTAACGTCCACGTGTACCTCTCTTCATCTCACCGGATTCCACGCTCTCTCCTGAACTCAGTTAATAACTCGTTTCAGATCCGCACAAAACAAAGTAAGGACACTGTAATACCAACTAAAACTACTAAAAAGATAAAAGAACAACTCTCACTACTCTGTGTCTCTCTCTCTCTCTGACGAAGAAGAAGAAGAAGAAGAAGAAGAAGAAGCAAAGCAAAAAAGGCAAAAGAAATCGGAGAAAAACGAAGGACCTCTAAGCTGTTTCCTTTCTCTCCACAGCCATGGATTTCCAGATCTGTGGAATCTGGAAACTCATCTTCACCATTCATCTCCTCTCCGTCGCCTCTGCATTGCCCTCCGTCTCATCATCATCTCAGCCGTCCAATGGCGCCACTGCCACCGGGCAGATAAACTCCAACTCCGTCCTTGTAGCCCTCCTCGACTCCCACTACACCATCCTCTCAGAGCTGGTGGAGAAGGGCCTCCTTCTCCAGACACTCGAATCCGCTGTCGGCGCCCACAACATCACCATTTTTGCCCCCCGCAATGAGGCGCTGGAGCGCGACCTGGACCCCGAGTTCAAGCGCTTTCTTCTCGAGCCTCGCAACCTCAAGTCCCTCCAGACCCTCATCCTCTTCCACATCCTCCCTTCCAAGATCCCATCCAACTCCTGGCCTGGTTCCGTCCACCACCCCACTCTCTCCTCCGACCCCGTTCGCCTCTTCTCTTCAAGCTCCAACAAGCGGATCGACCTCGCCACCGTCATCCACCCCGACGCCATAGTCCGCCCCGACGGCGTAATCCATGGCATTGAACGCCTGCTCGTACCTAAATCGGTTCAGGAAGATTTTAACCGGAGGCGAAGCCTGGCGCAGATCTCAGCTGTCCTGCCAGAGGGCGCACCTGAGATCGACCCACGGACGAACCGGCTGAAGAAGCCAGCTCCAGTCCCTGCAGGCGCGCCCCCGGTTCTGCCAGTGTACGACGCGATGGCGCCCGGCCCGGATCTAGCCCCGGCACCTGCTCCTGGGCCCGGTGGGGCTCACAAATGGTTTGATGGCGAGGCCCAGGTGAAGGATTTTATCCAGACGCTTCTGCATTACGGTGGGTACAACGAGATGGCGGACATTTTGGTCAATTTGACGTCTCTGGCCACTGAGATGGGGAAGCTGGTGTCGGAGGGGTACGTTCTTACTGTACTGGCACCCAACGATGAAGCCATGGCTCGGCTGACGACCGAGCAGCTGGCGGAGCCAGGGGCACCAGAGCAGATGATGTATTACCACATGATTCCCGAGTACCAGACGGAGGAGAGTATGTACAATGCCGTCAGGCGATTCGGGAAGGTTCGCTATGACACGCTGAGGCTGCCACACAAGGTCATGGCCCAGGAGGCTGACGGATCGGTCAAGTTTGGCCACAGCGAGGGCGCTGCTTATCTATTCGATCCCGACATTTATACTGATGGCCGGATCTCGGTACAGGGGATCGACAAGGTGTTATTCCCCCCGGACGAGGCCGATACTACAGCTGAGACGACGGCCAAGGTGGTCGAGCACAAGGTTGCCACTCCAAAGCCCCGGAGAGGTACGTTTCGGATTCTCATTTGTAATTTTTGTGGTGTCGTGTCGTGTCGGTGGCTGGTAGCAATTTAGGAATAGGACGTTACGGACCTTGCCCTGACCAGCTCAACGGTCCAGATTAACCATTTACTGCTAGATACTGAAATGTAGAGATCCGGGAAAGCCAAGTGGTAGCGTAGCGTGTCGATGATGGTGTCTTGCAGATAGCGTTACCAATATGCACTGGCTTCTTCCTTGAGTGGTTTGTTTGGTCTGGCCTGGTCACTGGGGACTTGCCAAATTACGTAATTACCCTTAGCGTTTTCCCAGAACGACGAATCCTAAGTACTCCCGTGCAGTGATTGGACCGCTTCAGTTTACACGCGTGCAGTGCAGTGTTTCTACTTTCGACGGTCTCATTTATATTTATATTTACATTTACGTTGGAGCTGAACGGAGGGGCATTATCGTCATTTTGTATGACTCTTTCAGAGTTGAAATCGGGACCCGGCCCTATGCTCCAATGGAATTTTGGCATTGGGGACGAGAAGGATGGACACGTGTGAAAGGGTCGGAACCGTTCATCGCGTAGTTGTTTCAGTGGATGGACTTTTTAACAGTGACCTCAATGCTGAACAGCGAGCGTTAAATGATGGACCATGAATTAGATGTAAAACAATGGCTAGGATTATCGGATAGGTACGATTTTAGGGATGTGGCGCATCTAAGATGGACTCTTCCGGATGAACGGATATGATTTCTTGCATGCTGCCACATGTTGCATGATCTTTCATCCTATAACAACAGATTAATTACATTGAGAGAATCTGAGATGGGTCTAGAAAATAGTTTTAAGACATTTTAATGCCAACGATGACAGGAAGAAGAAGAAGGGGACTTTTTATGAATAACAAAGGTTGGCCCAAATTTGTTTCACTAGCAACCATTGTTGTCCACTCCGTTTTAAAACTTTTAAAATGGTATTAAATAATAATAATAATAAAATGACGTCTTGTGACTCAATTTCACAAGGCTTAGGAAAAAAACCCTCTGCTCTAATTACTTAGTCTGTATTTTGAAAAGGGTCTTATTTTAAGGTCCATATACGTTGATTGCAGGCCATCAATCATCATGATGAACACGTGAATGCCACCTACTCTCATCTGTTATTTTTTTTTACCGCCACCCTCTTGTGAATTAAATTTACAATAATGACCAATTACCTACTCCTTTGGTCGGGTATTACTGTTGCCAAGTCAATTTCTCTCTCTTTCTCTCTAAATTGTTTTTAAGAAAAAGCGATTAATTACAATTTTTTTTTTAATTTACATGTGAAAAACTGCGGGGAAACCCAGTGTAAAATCTCCACACGTGATATCCACTGCACTTAAGAGTACACCAAGTTATGCCATGAGGACTCGAACATGACACCTCCCGAGGCGGGAGGTTAACCCGTTGAACTACATCCATGTGAATTACAGTTGTGCTTAGGCCATTAATTACAGTTGAGAAGCTTATTTTAAGAAATTGGATTGGTGCAGGGAAGTTGATTGAAGTGGCGTGCCGGATGCTTGGGGCCTTTGGACAGGATTCTCATTTCACCACTTGCTTATAAAGAGATTCATCAAAACCAAGGAAACAAAGGTGAGAACTGAGTCATTTCTCTCAAAATTTTACTGGTACTGAACCCCTAAAATTACTGCTTATTCCGAGTGTCAGTCTTAACATGTGGATTTATGAGGTGAAATCAATACAGTGTTTTTAGCTTTTACACGTTTGGTAAAGGCAAACTGTCTGCAGATTCAATGGACATGATATTTTGGTGCGTCATAACTAAGACTGACACTTATTTTTATGGGGATTACTATTTTTGTTCTTTTTATATACATGTCACCATCCAATTAATTGAAAATTGCTCGCATAAATCACAATCAGATCTAATTTAGAGAAGATTATTTTCCAAATGTACCATCTGTTCTCCGTTCGCCTTATTAATTTCTCTCTTTTTAGTTTGTATAAAGCGGTCAGATGAAGTTTGGTGATTTCTTTATGTCCCCATCGCGGACAGCGAATTCCAGCTGCTCTACCTCTGTTTCTGTCTACAATTTCATCAAGTGTGATTACTCTATATATATTAATACAGTACAAGGAGTAATAGAAGCTCCAATTTCTACCCAAACAGTTTTAATTATTCATGCGTGGCCATCCTAACACAGGAAAAGAAAAACTCTTTTAGTACACACCGGTTTTAGTGAATATCCCATTTTACTCCATCCGTCCGGACAGAAAAATTTAAAAAAATCAAACACTCAGAAATCGGTTCACTTTTCAATGAATTTGAGGTCAAAGTGGGAAGTTTGAAAAACCCATGTCTCGTGAAAGACTGTTCCGTCTTAGGATGGGCTAAAGGGGGCACCCTTCATGCCATTTTTGTAAAAGAATAGAAATTTGAAGTGGTAAATGTATAATAAATATGTTTTGACAATAACAATATATTTCTTTCTGTTGGCAGATGCATCAGAAGTTAGGTGGGTGGGGGGAAGAAGGGGTTGTATAGAAGGACTTCCCCAGGCAAGAAGATTTAGTGAAGACCGTAATTTTTTTTCATCGTCTCTGGTATTTTTTTTTTCTTTTTTACTTTTCGTGTTCAGAGACTTCAGACGGTGGTGGTGGAGAAATAGATGGTTCTCTTTGTTATGTGGGTGTCGTGTGTGTGCTCTGCCGGTGCAGAATTCCTAAACATTGTTCCAGCCAAAAAGATTTGAAAAAAAAAAAAGAAAAAGAAGAAAAAAAATAAACCACTGTTAAATATGTGAAGGAAGGGAAACACATATATATTTTTTCGGTGTATGGTGGTGGTAGTAGTTGCTGTCATTGTATTATTTAGAAGATGGACAGATGAGAGCTTTCACGTGAGTCGTCGCTGGTGGCCCACCAATAAAGAAAATAAATGCAGAAAATAAAAAATTCTTTTGTGTTGATAGCAATTTGTATTGATGGTGTGATGTTAATGCCCATTCAACTCAACCACTGTCTTTAGTCTTGCCTTTTTCATTATTACGATTCCTTTTCTTGGATTATTATATTATACTTATCATTGTGTGGCGAAGACGTGTTTTGATTCATTAGAGCATGTTTGATATTATATTTAGTGTATTGTTTACTTTATTCAAAGTGATTATTGAAATATTCTAATTCATGTTTACAACTGGCGTGTTGTACACCTTTGTAGAAGTTTTGATCATTTATTTTGGTGTCCACTGGACATTGAATGACTTAATCATCATTATTATAAAACTTTTATGGGTGATCGCATTATCCTTATGGCACACCAAAATTAGGCCAATGGAGTTTGAACCGATAACCTCCCGTTTTCTGAGTTGGGAGGCTACGAGTGGAGCATCATCATACTTTTTCCTTTAAAGTGATACATTTTTGCCTTTTTTTTTTCCTCCCAACGGTTTCTCTTTTGATAGTTGTCACTCGTCACCAGTTTGACAATTCTATTTCACCAAACTCATGATCTAACTCAATTCAAATTCAGCTTGAGAAAATAGAATTCTAAATAAAATTTAAGCTATACCCTGTAAAAAATCACACTCGATCTAATCGAACTTGAAGTGTTGTCAACAATTTCATTAGTGCGTAGTGATGCGTACTACTTCTAAATCTAATGATAGAGACGAGTTAACTTGGTGGGTTTTGATATTCTTTGCATATTCTCTATTCCCTTGAAAACATTTAGCTCATAAAGTTCATCTCCTCTATGTTTTGATAAAGAAATGAATTGAATATTTGTAGAGGGTTCTTTGTATTTTATCATATTTGAAATATATACAAAAAAACAATTTTTTATGAAAAAGAGAATTTTTACGATCTGAGAGGGTTGGCAAGAACGTAACTGAGATGTGGGAGGGTTTGTGTTCAAGTCATTTGCAACGGAAAAAAGGGTCATTTTTCATAATACTACTTGGAACTGACACGTGTGGACAAAGAGGTTTATACATGTTTCAATAAATAAACACTTGGTTTTAAAAAAAAATTCACCATCGTTAAAAATGAAACTCCTTAAAAAAAGTAAAATTGTTTTCTCATAAAAAGTTAAAAAAATATTTCTCTAGTGAATAGTGATTAGGGCATTTGGAGTAATCGTTCCGTCTATACTCCTTAGTGCATTTGGTGAAGATGGGGATGGTAGGTTTGCTGGCTGCCATTGATTATGCTTTGATGGTGCGTCTGCTATCATTATTTAAGGTGGGACAGGTGGTAGGAATTGGCAGGAACTGGCTGTCACCTCTCATTTTTGTTGTGGGTAATTAGTAATGAATGAAAGGAGGGATTAAAGAGGAAATGAGTAAAGGTACAAAGTAGAAACAGCCAGCCAAGACCCACTTTAACAAGTTGATATAGAATAAAGATATTTTATACTTTGAATAAATGATTCAAAGGTAATTTTACTGTAAAATTTAATCATTTAGCCCCACAATAAAGGGCTATCGAAACTCTGATGTCACACGAAACATTTGTCGCACATTATATTAGTTCCCTCAGTGGCAACTCAAAAATTTCTGCTATATTCTGTTTGCTGCTTAGGAAAATGATTTTGATAAAATCATTTTTCATTGAAAAGTTGCAATTGTGAAGGTTTTTACAGAGGAGTTGAAGGCCCACCTCAAATTTTGATGCAATTTTAGTTTGTTAGCACAAAGAGACTATGCCGAGGCAATGAAATCTATTATTCTATTACCTCAATTTTTAAATTTAGTAGCAAAATTGATATTTTTGAGATGTGGCATATAATAGGTAAGTGGGTTCTATTGTATAAAATTAGTTTATTGTGGGCTATTTCAAAGAAGATATTAAGATCAAAAGTGATGGATCAAAGTGTATTGATTTTAATGAATCAAAATCCGATGACAAAAAATGGATGTTAACCCTTAATTTTAATTTTTGAGTACTATACAACTTTATATAATGGAATGCATTGACCTGCAAAATATATAATATAAAACTATAAATCTTATTATTTTAAATAACAGATTTATGTTAATTTAGCATTTTCTCGAAACGTTACCGGCCTTGAGATGTCTTGAAATCTAAAGGACCCTAGGCGCAATGCAAGCCTTAAAATATCAGGGATTCTGAAATTGTGAGTAAAGTCATTGATCGTATTGATGAGGGTCTTAGGTGGCGGCTTTGTCCACCGCCAGAACCAGCCTGCTCTAGAAGAAAGCCAATAAAAGTTGTGGGCTCCCATCCAAGTGGTTAAATGAAATGATTGAATTTTATATTCAGCAGCCAACTTTTTGAGACTCAAAATTCCAAGATTAGAACAACTAAATAATGAAACTAAAAATTATTTTTTCTAATATATGTGCTGATAACAGATCTCCCTAACTAACTGGAACTAAGTTGAAGTGCCATGTCCCAAAGGTTTCTTCTTTTTCTTTTTTCTGCCTAACTTCTATAAAAGGTTAAGTGAGTCTGAGATGGGACAAGTGATTAAGACTCCAGTTCCCTTCACATGCCACCATAATTTCGGCAAACACACGTGATTTCAGACGATTCAAACCTAAAAGATTAGTTACATAAAAAGATTGGAAATTACCTTATAAAAAGATTGTATGATTCAACACGCCCTTTGTATTCGAAAAAAAGTTGGAAAAAAAAGTAAAATCTCTATAACGAATTACTCTATAAAATTATAATCTATCTAAAATAATATCGGTAGCGTTTTACCATCCATTGATCAGGTTTCGCATCTTAACCTGCCATTTAAAAAAATTATATTTTGATTTTTCAAAATTCACTATCGACCTAAGTGTCACTTGATACTTTTTCCTTTTCAAAATAGTTGGAATTTTGTCGAAATTGAATGCGGAGGCTTTTTCATATACGTTTAAGATTTTAACAGAACAATTTTTTTTGTTTTTTTTATATTATAGGATAGAATCCACCATTTAATTTTTTTATTTATTAAGGAGGGCATAAATCACTTTGGATGTTTTGCATCCAAAATTTGAATTAATTTGTCATTCTAATCTCTGATTTTAAAATTCTAAATTTTAATCATATAACAACAAATATGTTAAATTCAGCAATGAAATTCACTTTGATGTTTTAAGGAATTTCTTAATAATTCAAGGGTAAATTAGGTAAAAAGGACTTCCCCACATAAATCCTTTTTTCTCTTACATGTAAACAGGGAAAAAGAAAGTGGAACCAAAACGCGTGAATTGTTCTAGCGAGACACTCAATGTGTTGTGGACTGGATTTAGATGCCGTGAACTCGTACGCGTGAATTGATTCTTTAAATAGTAAAAGCAATCATTGAATTTTATTAAATAGTAAAAAAAAAGTTTAACTTTTTAAGACTTTCTTCCATTTAACTTTAACCAAGTGGCTCTCCTTTGCCTTCCCAGAAAAAGCCCATTGTAACTTTTCTAATCTCTTATCCACTCTTTTGGAGGTCTCAAACAAAGATAAGAAGTGTACAGAAAGATTAATGAGGATAGATTAAACTAGAATCAACCTTTTGTTAAAAAGAAAAATATTTTTTTTAAATTTACGTGTAGAAAATCGAAGGATACTCAGCGTTAAACTCTCATGAGTAAGTCCATTATCTTTAGGGCACACTAAGGTTAGATTATAGAGAACCTCTCACAGACAACCAATTGAGTTATTCAAAGAAAAACATTTCTTGTTCCTAAGAGTTCAATCTTTTTACTATTTGTTCAATAACAGGACTTTCGAACCCCTTGGATATAGGATTTCCTCCCACTGAGAGGCCCTAGATAGGGGAAAAAGAATTTTACCAACTTCAAAACCTGTTTCTTCTACAAGGGACTTTACTAACTCTTCGTCCACCCCAATTTCCACCATACTACTTGTGCCCAAATTAATTTTAAACCCGACACGAACTCGAAGCATCTCAAAATAGCTTTTACATTGAATAACTCACTCCTAGATGGGAGATGGGAGAGGGAGATACCTCTCGTCTCGAGTTAACTTCCGACCCTTTCACAATATTGCATTCTTTAACCTTTATCAAAAGTTTGATTAGGGCCTTAGCTACTATAGTGAATAGGAAAGAGGACAAATGATCTCCCCAGTCTTAATCCTCTAGATGTTTTTAATGGGGCAATGGAAAATCATTCACCAAAGATCGAGTAGGACGACCCTTGAACATACCCTCTTATCCACTTCCTCCAACCAAAACCTGTTCTTTGAAAGAGAAAATCCACAAACTCTAAATCAACGTGATTATACACTTTTTCCATATCTAACCTCAACAAAATCCTAGGTTTCTTATCCTTCCTCCCAGCATGTATTGGGTCATTTGCAATTAAGACACCGTCTAGAATTTGCCTTCCCTCAATAGACGCTCCTCGTGTCTCATCTCTGTTACTTTTTCTAAAACCCCTAACACTTTAGCTAGTAGTTTGTAAATACTTCCCCATGAAGCTAATGGGTCTAACATGTCCTTACTCCAAAGCCCCTTCCTTTTCTGGAATCAAGGTAATGGGTCTAACATGTCCTTACTCCAAAGCCCCTTCCTTTTCTGGAATCAAGGAAATGAACACATTTCTTATCTCCACATTGAGCACCCCCTGTTGTAAAATTCCTTGAAGAAATGTCGGAAGTCTTCTCTAATGGCCTCCCAGCAGCACTTAAGAAATCTAATAAAATTGAATTCAGGCGGCGCTGGCGCCTTCTCCCCATCCGAGTGCTACTAGGATTGTCCCCAATCTCCCGCCAAACTCTAGCATCAATTCACTGTTCCAAGCCACTAAGGGGAAGCCGTAGCAGTGTATCCAGGTTCGCCTCACTTGAACAGAAAGTTAAAGAGGAGTTCCAAATCTATGCTGACTTGAAAAAACCCGGACAATTGGAGTCTTTCAGCCAGTTTTCAGCAGTTTTAGTCTTCGGTGCAGTTACGAGGAAGGAGCCGCTACCCAACCATCTTGTTAGGTGCAAACGAGAGTCCCACATCTCTTGTAAGAGGAGAAAATTAAGGACTCATATGGGACTATGTCACTCCACTTATCCGACTAGTCTTTTTTGGGCTGGAAGCTTAGACCCAACAAGTGGTATCAAAGTCAGGTTCCTCAAGCCACTGCATGTGGGCTCAAGGATCCCCTAGCCGAACGGGATGGTTGGCAATGTTCTATCTGCCGGAGAGCTTTGTTCGAGAGAGGGATTGTTAAGGTATGAACGAGTCCCACATCGGTGAGAGGGAGAAAAAAATAAGGATTTATATAGGGCGTTGGATATCTCTACCTACGAGGCTAGTCTTTTGGGCTGGAAGTCCAGTCCTAACACATCAGACATTTGTTTGGTCTATGCCCTTCCTTTCGCAGAAGTGTCTTACTCTCTCCGTCCCAAATTCAGATCCACCAAAGCTACCACCAATCGTCGAAGCCATTGGAGAGCCTCATTGAGGTTCTTGGTGCTCATTGGAAGGTCAAAAACCGGAATTTCTTCTTTCAAGCAAGAACCGTTTGTCTGATCTGTTGTATGTTCCTTGTTGGTAATGATCTTTCTCCACAAATGAGTGTTGCCATTGCTCTGTAGGATTGGAGAAAGGAATGGTTTTTTTATTGGAAGTAGAAGGTAATTCATTGCCCATCTGAGCCTTTGATAGCTTTCTGGGCTGCCTCCTCTCCACCCCTCCCCAAGCACTGAAAAATTCCAACGACCACCTCCTCGATGAAAACTCCAGAAGATTTTCAACAAACACTGTCACCAGTGCCGACTTCAATGGCTCCTTCTCTTTCCTTCCAACGACCCTCTGCCACCCCGGACTTTGAGACTGCCGCTTCTGCTGCCATACCTGACGAGCAACTCTGCCACGATTGGATCCTCCGCCATGATAAGCTCCATGCTCTCTCATCCTTCGATCTTCAAGAGATTTGTTCTCGATTTTTTGTTCACCTGATTGCTCATAAATCTAAATTAAAATAATCAAGAAATATGTCCTTCAGTTTTTTCCTCTTCCACCCAACTGTTTCCATTTTCATCCATCAAATCTTTGATTCTATTCTTGAACTTTCTAATTTTTAATGTTTCAGTGTTTACGTGTTGCTGTAATTTTGTAGGTAAAGAGCGAGGAGAGTAGTAGTTTGACTGAATTATTCATTTTTAATAAAAGACTAATATTATAGACTAAGCTTCACATAGTGAGGTGAGATGGACAAAGAGATTCATAGATGATATAATTTTAAAGAAAAAACCCCAATTTAATTATCATCTCCATAGCATGGGCTATAAAAAAATAATAATTTATAACAATTAAATTTCAAATTCTAAAATCACAAGACATATATAAATATATGAGGCTCAAATTTTACACATTAAATGTCCTTATTATTTCCTACATATTTCACAAGACAATATGTCCTCACTCCTAAGTAGTGAGACTAGAAAAGTTTCCCTTTTCTTTCATTCTTCTTACCTTTTATTTTCTAAAGTTCTAACAACATAATTCTTGTCTATCATATTCGAGTTCCATTGTGACCAATTTAATTATGATGGTACAATCATTGTATTCATATGAGATCTTTAAAATATCAGTTTAATAAATATAACCAAGATGTTGAACAATTCATGGATGAAATCCTCAGCCAAGCCGAGTCTTCAACATAATAAATGGGCTCTGCCAAGTATTTATGGCTGATTGGTGAAGAGCAGGCCCCAAAGCTTGAGCCTGATGGTTGCGAGTAGAGAGTAAACGGCCAGGGGTCGGCCTCGGCTGAAAAGCTTTTCAAACCCTATTTGCATATCCAATAGGATACTTGTTTATTTTGACATATAATTTCAAAGAGCCATCGTATATTCTGCCATTTTAATAGCCAACTATGCCAACGGTTGAGATGAGAGGTTCAAATATGAAACCCACTATTTAACCATCTCTATAAATTAGTTTAGATAATAGCCTACATGAGCATCTCATCATCATTATCATCATCAAAGCCACAATTTCATTTGTTTGAAGTCAGTCATTGAATTCTACTCCATTTGATCCTCTCATAAACTATATGACTTGTCATTCAACTGTCATATCTTTCTTCATTCCTTCTCTCCAACAAATCCCACTCACCCACAAGGACATCTCATCTTATTCAGATTCCAGAACCAACCTTTTATGCTTGCATCTTTGAAGAGCATTATTTCAATGTTAGGGTTATATGAGGATGAAATATTGATTTGCAATAGCTTGGGATGAGAGAGGGAGTACAGTTTAAACAATGGCCAATTGGACAGACTTCTATAGAACAAACCCTAGCATACGGTACCATATCAAGTGAAAACCTGATATAGAATGCGCCAAGGCACAAAGCACTGATCTGATACGGACCCATTATTTTTCAGATATATATTCTTTTAAAAGAACAGATACAGTTCCATCCGAACGTATCCAGGGGGATATAGTTCAGATTTCTAGCCTGATGGTTGTGAGCTTACGGGCAAGTTGCTGGATTTCCATACAATGTTTCAAATTCATCATGCCTTGAATATCTAGGAAGCTTTACAAAAATATATATTATATTTAAAAGTTAACAATTGAAAAGATGTTTGGATATATTCATACAATTCTTGAGCTTCATAAATTAGAAGATCGATCTGGGAATTTGTACTCTGCTCTAATGCACACAGGAAATCCTAATGGGACATGGAGACGAGGCTACAGAAAAGAAACAAATATCTTCACTAGATTCATCAAGATCCAGTCACAAAAAATGGATGATTGGGATCACCCAGACATTGGATTTGCTGACAAAAATGCCAAAATGCCCATTCCATGTGGATTCATGGTTGACCCATCATGCGTTGAGTGGAGGCCCCAGAATTTCCAAATAGGGTAATTGATCAGGTAAATCAAAGAAAGCATAAGAACTTAGATCGAGTGCGAAAGAAAGCAGGCCAGCTGATTCAACAAATAACAAATTTAATGGAACAAAATAATGAATAGAGAATAGAGGACAGAGTGGGCTGTGGTTACCTAAAATGCAAGGAAACGTTGCTTTTGGGACTAAAAAGTAATGGTGCTAAGCAAATTTTCCCCCTCCTCTACCTTAGAAAAGAAATTCCTTTCTAATAATGGAAGGGAGTAAGGCATATATAGAGAATATATATTAAAAAATTATCTCAAAGACCAATCACCCACACACAAATACACAATGATAGAACAGCTGAGGGAGCATTGGTAAAAGCATAATAAAAGCAAGAATGCTTCCTTTACATGCAGAGGCCATATTTCACTACAAGATCAAACAGGGCAGAAAAAGAAACAAAAACAAGTATGCAAAATGACCCCACCAAGAAAAGGCCAATACACCCCAAATTAGGGTGGCTGAACCCAACCACACAATCTACCTACCTCTTCCTCTTGTTAGTCCCAGAACCTCGCCCACCCTTCTTTGCGCTAGACTTTTCAGCACTTCTCAAGTCCAGCTCCACATGAATTCCTACAAATATATCAAGAATGGCAGAACATTTAACAAATCATATATGCATTGCCTGCAGTAAAATTTGTCAGAAGAAACAAAGACAGCCTCTCATGGAAAGGATAGAACCTACCTCTTGATTTGTTACTCTCAAGATCTAGATGTGGTTTCTGCTCACCAATGATGTCTGCATCTGACCCAAAAAAAAAAGGGCAACGTAAACAAGTTGTAAGATCAGAAGATCAGATCTGACAAACAAAAACAAAAAACAGAATATATATAAAACAAGGATCACCTAAGACATGTTCTCAAATTAGGACTCTGCGTGGAGCCTGCCATCTAATAGAAATGAGTTGGTTGGAAAGGTGTTTATTTGAATAAGTCGTATATAAAAAATCACATTAATTGGATAAGCAAACCACATTTTTAAGTTCTCAAAAAATCAATTTTATCCAATAGTGGAAATTCATAGTGTTAGATTGGGCTTTTTAACTTAAGATTGGGGCCAAATTTGGGTATGGATCCAATTTATGGGGGTAGATAGGTAGTTGTGAGAGGAGACTGAATGTGATTAGAGCTATGGTGCTGTCCATTTGGTAACCGTCCTCCAAATTACAATTCGACGATGCATCCCTAGGTGATCCTT
Source organism: Chimonanthus praecox (assembly GCA_022113865.1). NCBI lineage: Eukaryota > Viridiplantae > Streptophyta > Magnoliopsida > Laurales > Calycanthaceae > Chimonanthus > Chimonanthus praecox. The sequence continues at coordinate 10,804,762 of CM039086.1, read as the reverse complement.
GTACATATATACACACAATGTTCCCCTAAGGTGGTCACCTTGTGAAGCTTTCAAGGAATGACGACCTTCCGGTGGGGGGAACGGATTCATTAGGTCCACTTTGGGCCCCACAATTCAAAATTCGCACCAAACTTTCATGCAAACTCATATATATATATATATGGTTATTCTAATGTATGAAAAAACAAAAACCAACATATATATGTGAAGGCCCCTATTTGCACCATACAAACTAAAGATTACGAAAATTACATCTCTACTCAACGTCTCCCCTAACCATCTCCAAACAATCAATTCAACGCAAGATTTGGTTCTCTACTATCATTATTGTAAAAAGAAAAAGATCAGCAACAATCCGCACCTCCTTTCTCTGTTTTATGCCTCCCTCTCCCACTCCCCCATTTTCCTCCACTCAGTTTCATGTTTTCAAAATTGTGTCTAAAAATCAAGCTTTGAGCTTCTGTGCAATTTAATTGATTTGGTTCAGTTTTATCCCATTCTGCCAATTGTGTTGATTGAAAAAGGTCTCATGTTATATAGAGTTTTCCATGGTTGCATGCACCCTCACTGCTACAAAGACAATTTTCAGGTGCTTAAAGGTGTTCATAATGGAGGACTCCACAATGGTAGTTGATGAAGGCAATAATCAGGATGGGATTGAAGGGAGAACTTTGATGTGAGAGGGAATGAATGTGGAATTTGAAAGGGGCACTTCTCATTCAGATGAAGGGCTGAGACAGGAATAGATAGATACAGAAAGAAGCCAAGAACATGAACTCAGGAAAAAGGACATTCCTTTGCACCTTAAAAAAACCCTATATTGTGTGTGTGTCATTTTATTTTATTAGTCAAAATCATTGGGCGTCCTTGGAAAAAAAAAACAAAGGCATTTGCTGATTATGAATACTAAGATCAAGTGGCTTCTAATTGAGTTTTGGCTAAAATTTGGGTCATATATATGTCATTTGGTGAACTTTCAATTCAACATTTGATCCACTTGTAGCTGATTAAGTCCACTTCCAACCTGTAAGTGTTTTTTTTAATAAAACAAATGAAAATTTAAGGGAAAAAAGGACAAAAAGCACCCGCTAACATTGGGTTCACTTGTAGCTTATTAAGTCTACTTTCAATCTGTACAAGTTTTATTAATAAAACAAATGAAAATTAAAGGAAAAAGCACCAGGTGTGACCTCGTGACAGGCTTGCTCACTCTCGCTCTCTCAACTTTCCCAATCGACACCCCCCCACCACACACTCCATACATGCACTCTTTCACACTCACTTACCTTCCATGTATTAGAACCTTACCCAATCAAAGAGATCTTGACCGAGATTCTCCAATCAAAGTTCATGATCAAGGGTGTCTCCTTAATTGTGGATAACAGTAGACTTTTATTCATCTCATTTGATGGCAAGGGTAAACAAGAAGAGGGAATATTAGGAAATGGTCCAACACACGGTGTGGTCCACCAGACCAAATGGACAAGTAGGTTAAGAAAATCATGCATATTCTTTCAATCAGGCAGAAGTTATTATCCATGTATTCGTTAAATGTATGTCACCTGGATCTTCTGCATCTGAAGAATTCTCTTCCTCGCTTTCAGCCTTAGCAACACCATTCTCCGAAGTTAAGTCATTCTCCACTGGCTCTAGCATTGCTGCAATCCGTTTCTTTGGAGCCTTTTTAACACCTGGAACAGTGATTAAATCTGCTGCTCGCACCACACGGGAGTTGCTTCCTTGCTTGTATGCCTTTGTCAGTGCAGCTTTAACAGCAGGCTGTATGCCATCTAGAGGATTCTGGTGGCCCTGATGTCAAATGAATGAAGGCATAAAAAAAACAGAAACTCCATAAGTGTGCATGTGTACATGAGTGTGCAGGCATGTTATTATTTTTTTTTATATTTTGCCTCATTTAACTTCATGGTCAAACGTGGCAGCATGGTTAGTACTGAATTGCCTGTTCTAACAATTCAATCACTTCTTTTTCCCAAAATCACAAAAAGATCCATAAAAAGAGGGTAGATCCGACCAAGGAAATGAAGTGGTAGGAACTAAGATGGAAGTAGCAATAAAAAGTAAAGAAAAGAAATTATGATCTGTAAGAGCCTGGAAACGTTCAAAAATTTCATAGGAAGCCAATTTTCTAATAAACAGACTTTGTTTTTGAATAAAATGGGTATCCCCACCCCACGTGATGGTGAGACTAATCCCACAAATACACGAAGCCACCTCGCAAGCCAATTGAGACCTCTAGTATTGGGTTACTCTGGAAGGAGTCGAACCTAAGACCTCTAGTCTGTTCCTAGAAGCTCAAGGCAATTGAGCTACCTGTTCAGGCTAACAGGCAGACTTATTTCCTCAACGTTCAATTGAATAAAACCAGAATTTGGTAGTTCAGAAACTCCTCAGTAGTTTTAGTTGACCAGAATGACCTGACTATAGTATTCAACTAACCCTCTAATGATATTATGGCAAGAAATCCTGATTCTGAAACAGATTTCTTGAAGGCAACCACAATGACATCATGCAGAAACTTTTGAGAAAAAACTGAACCCAAACAAAGAGAGTGCAAACAAAAACAATTCCTATGAGCATGACCTCCTCCCATTCAGCCTAAAATAACTGCCTTCCTATTAGCCAATTCAGGAATTAAAAGAGCACCTCTAAACCAACTCCCTGATCTCTTTACCAAATCCTGTAGTCCATCATGGACATAGCACTTCTCTAGCTCAAAAAATTGCATAATGGTCTCTCTCTCTCCCTCTAACTCAGGAAAAAAGTAACAATAATTTAGTTCATTTTTTGCTAAAAATATAAATACTGTATAAAAAAACTGTAAAATTCTCAAAAAAAAAAAAACCTCTAGTCCATCATGAACATTGCACCACTTACCTAGCTTAATAAATTGCATACTGATATTCTCTATCCGTGAAACTCTTAAAAAAATTAACAATAATTCAGTTCATTCTTGCTAAAGATAAAAATACAATATAAAAAGCTATACTGATGCTGCATACAAGCATACAAAAATTCTCAACCCCAACAATCAGAAATTTTCTATAAATGACGAAAAACTTTGACACTTCATTGGCAGGTCTTCTAACAAATCGAAACAAGTCTCCATATTCCTTTTGTTTTGTTTTGTTTTTTTGAAAACATAATGCTGAATTTCATTAAAGGAAAGAACATCAAATACAAGAGAAAGAGGGACCGAGGCAGACACATAAAAGCAACTAATACATAAGCCTGAAGATTAAAAGCAACAATCCAAATACATATATGATCTAGAAACACTATGTTTGCCCAAGAAATCCCCGACTTGATTGGCCGATCTGCAAATATTGACGAAAGAGACATCCAATGAGATGCCTAACAGTCTGATCTGATGACCACCCCACCTTTCAAACCACACATCACATGAAAACTGACCTGTCCTTTTGCGCCAATTGCTTTTTGCGCCAATTGCTCATGATGAGATGTACCTAGCAACCTCCACCTTGAACAGCTTCCAAAGGCATTAAAAATTCTCTCTCTCCTTGTCTACATTCCTAGGCCAGTGAGAGAGAGAGAGAGATAGCATCATTTGCCATTAATTTGATTAATGGATCTTTGAGCTCCTAACAGCATTTGATAACGCATGAAAAGGAAACTGAGCTTCATATTTAAGACAATCCTCTAGAAACAACCAATGTTACACAACATGAACCTCATTGAATGTTTTGTATGTAACATCCGTGTAGCAAAAATACAAAATTGAGATATTGACATCTGGTCGCACTAACTTCATACCTTGCCATCATGTCGGACATATTGTACATACAGCATTTTTTTCCCCTTTCTGAAAGATAACTGATCTTGTTGACAGGAAAAAAGAATAAAACCAAGATACAATGAAAAGGGGGCAGCATAGCTCCACCTGAATTTCTGAAGATGACCACCTCCATCTTCCCACAAAACCTCCACAACAAATAGAAAGATTCATCAGCCTGGCCTCCCTACCTCATTGGACAAAACCACTTCTTCCTTGGCTGACAAATTGGCCATTCCATTGGCTGATCTCAAAATTATCCTTGACTACTTCCCAGATTTCCTCCACCTTATCCAGAAAGTGCCAGGCCAGAAGCCCACTGTGCAACCACAAAATGGGAATGTTGTTTTGAAAGTTGAAACACAAATGTTTATATGTAATAAGCGAGAGAGAGAGAGAGAGAGAGAGAGATTACAATGATAATCTGTAAAGGAGAAGTGAATACAGAAGCAGATAGGTGATAGTGGTATTTCCATAGAGAAACAGGTTTACCAGTGATTATTATTTGGACAGAGATGTGAAAGGCATTAACTCATTATCATTCCTTAAGCAGCAAATTATATTAAGTAGGTATGTAATACCTGGAATTTGGACAATTCCACAATTGTGTCAAAGTCTTCCTGACTTAAAGAGTAAGTATCCATGAACTCCACAACCTTCCGAACAGCAGCATCCTGTACACATACATAGAACAAATCTGATAGTTACTTTTTTTATTCTTCAGTAAAGCAAAGCTAGAACTTGATAAGATATAATTCCTACCTTAGAGAGCTCCCGAAGAGGGTTTGTCACTTTTTTCAAGAGAAGAGAAAAGAAATCAACTCGCAATGTTGCCCTGAAAGTAGAAACAATTCTGCATCAGGGGTAGTGAAAAGGAACACACAGAGTTCTACAGAAGAGAAATGAAATTTCTCAGAATCTGAAGAATGGTATAGGAAGCTATCAAATCAACAGACATATCTTGATCAGTTCCATAGAGCATACCATTGATATATGAAGTTGATATTGGACGAAGCCATACAGACCATTTTAGAAACATCCTTAAAGCATCTCTAAGTATCTGTCACATTGTCCCCACCAATATATATATCAGGAGAGACCTTTCGGAGAGACTTCCTATTTGGGGCCCTCCAATGATCAATCCAAACTGTTCACTCACCAACCCCCATGAATTGGTATATATCCCAAATTGGCACCGATCCACCTTTTAAGCCAAAAAATTGCATTTATCTAAGGCCTACAAAAACATTTAATTTTGAACTTCTACAGTGGTTTTCATCATGATAGGATGGGGTTGAATATTTGCTCTCTCCTGATGATCTTCCAATTCATCTATAATTAAAAAAATAACAAGACTCTATTTCGCGAAATAGAGATCAATATCTCTAGATTATCTATATATGACATTGTTTCTAGGGGAAAAAAAGATGAAATGTGCTCTCTAATCAAGGTAATTATACAACTTTACAGCCCAAACAAATTCATAGTTTTCTGAGGTCAAGCGATTTACATAGTTGGGCGTTAGAGCCCCGGTTTATCCTTGTCTCTGGTGTTGTCAATTTCGTAACAAGTGTTAGAACCTTGCCTTTGGAAGTCAGAAGACACTGCATGAAGACTAGTTGCTTGTTGCAGATCTCTCCAATGTGTTGCAAACCCATAGGTAAAATGGACCTTAATGGACCTTAGGTTGAACCCAAAACACCACTGAACCAAGGCCCAAATGTAGAATCTAGAGTGTTGAAATAATCTTAATCCAAAACCCAAGTCAAAGTCCAGAATGGTCTGAAATAAAATAATAAAAATAATGATTGAGTATGCTCGACCAGTCAAGCAGCTCTTTGTTTGTTTAAGAAAATTAGGCCTCTCAGGTTCGACCAGTCAAGCAGGTCAAGTGCTTTCTTGGGAAATTTGAGGTATCCCGTGTTCGACCAATCGAGCAGCTCAAGATCTTTTCTACATAATCTTTGCATTTTCAAGATCGTCCAGTCAACCCCTTGCTTCGACACTTAACTGTTATTGTCAGTTGTCGAAAGTGATGATTTCGACCCTTCGAAACCTTGTCACAAGCGCATCAATGTGTCAATAACTAGCCGTTTTAAAAGGTTATTATAATACTTGGCTAGGTTTAATCGTGATTAAGAAAGCGAGAGTTAAGAGAGAAAAAGGGGATTAAGAGAGAAAACCCTAATCGCCATTCAGATCTGAGAATGTCTTCTCTCTATTAGCTATTTGCAAATCTAAACTGACCCTCTCTAATCACCACTACAAGAATCGTGGTCTTCTTTATGCTTTAAATAATAGTGATTCAGAGAATAATACTTAGGGAATCCTGTAGCACCAAAACCTTATCATCGCCCTGCATTTTCATTGGTTGCACTCACTGGAGAGTTTGAAGCATTGCTGACTGGAGTGTGCAGGAGACAACATCGAAGAACACAACTGAAGATCTGAGCAAAGCCCAAGGCAAGTGTTCTTCCATTTTTTACTTTAAAATATTGTAAGGTGGAGTAGACCTTTGTGATTGAACCACCATAAAAAATAGGTGTTAAGGAGTAGACCTCAGTGGTCGAACGTTTCAAAATTAGGAGTGTATTGTTAGGGTATTTTTACCCTTTCATAGTGTGTTTCGGATAACCCAAGGCTGGGTGAGTCCAAGAATGGATGTAGATTCAGGTAAATCGAACCACTATAAAATTGTTGTGCAGTGTGTTGTTGATTTCATGTGGGTGCATGTTTTAATATTTGTGATCGTCTTATCCATGCACTTAATCATGATTTATTTAATTGGGTATATAATTTGGACATTTGAATTATTTAAATCAAGAAAATTAAAATTCGTCTGATATTATATTTTGTGTATAATTAATTGTTCCTATTGATTTAATTAACCATGCCTATTATTTGTTTTGTACTAAATTAAATTAAATCAATTGAAATTGGGTTGATTGTTTCTTAGCGGTGCTTGGTACACATTTTATTATTCTGCTGCACGTCAATGTAAATAATTTTAAAAAGGGAAATTAAAATTTGAAAAGGTCCTATCCAACACACCCCAAACACCCCCCCCCCCAAGGCCGGACTTAGAGTCAGGTCAAACTGTGTGGTCTTATTTGCATGTTGAGATCCAAAACGAAAGGGCGAGGGCAAAAAGTTTGATGGTTCACTAGAAAAGATCTTTGCTTTATGGCCAATCCATGGTTTGGTGCATTCTAAAAATTTCTAGAACTGGAAAAGATCTACTGTCTTGAAATCAACCTCTTGATCCCATGACCCCCCCATTGGGTCCTTGCTCCCCCCACCTCTCTTTCTCTCTGGTAATGATAAGAACTTCTTTAAATACGAGAACAAATGTGAACAATTCCAAATTTTAACGATTTGCAATCAATTCATATATAGGCAGGTCTGCTAAATGCTTGAGAATAAACATGAGTTTTTTGACATCGTAGATGAGATGGGTGGTTATGGAAATGATTTGCAGGGTGTCTCGTCTAAAGAAATCTCGTGTCATCCAAAAACTCTATTTTTCCCGTTTCAAAAGACTCCTCTCATATTATAGAGGAACAATACTATCAATCAACGGGTTCAATTCTTCAAAAACATCATTAGAAACAAAGGAATGGAGGAAATATCACAATAAAGAACGGATCCGTCTTATCCTTTTTCTACAAATATAATATGTTAACTGGACGAATTTCATGTGGAGTAGGACAATGATGGCAAGCACCAACAAACTTCTTTTTTGCCTTTGAAACTGAGATTAAAAAATGAGAAAACAATGGGTCAAGAGAATATGAAGAACGGACTTAAAAAGTGATTAGAGGGCCACATGATCGGATGAAATATGCAGGGACATGAATAGGTTGTGTGAAATATACCCCTATTTGATCATTTTGGCCTTGTGATTTTGATTCTTAAAAATTGCAGTGCCATAAGTGTTGATTTTTTTTGAAAGATTTGATGAGGTGAGATGATCTAATTAATATGAAATTACACAACACTCTATCTATGTATTCCTCTACACATCCCACCTAATTATATGCTCCAAGTATAATGTTTAGGCCATTTTCCTTAAACCCATTTTCCATAGAGTTAGTCAAAAAACTTATACATTAAGTGTTTAACTCAACAAGGAAGATCAGTCAAATGGGTATCAGTTCATGTCCAAATCAACTACTTGCACAATGTTTGGATTGATTATAGATTCACAGGTTTCCCACCGGTAGGCCGTTCCAGGAAGAAAATCCCACCCCAACATTCACTATAGCTACCCAATATATAAGCAATGAGACAAATGAGACAATACCCAAGAACATAAGCATTGTCAGATTTTTCTTGCACAATCGTACTGTGGACAATGGCACATGGTTTAAATGGGAATCTCAATGAGATTCGAAAGTACGTTACTACTGTGGACAACAACAGATATTCTAAATGAAACTATCCTGTGTACATATATCAACTTGTTTGTGCTCACAGAATGTTAATTTCCTTACCTGTCAGTATTAGATTCACGGGAAGCAAGAACATGAACATGCAAATCCTCCAGAAGCCTCAAATTCTTTCCCATTGTCGAGTTCTTTCCCAGCCACCCACCAAATCTATTAAAATTACGCTCTCCCTACAAAATCAAGTAATTTGCAAATTAGACAAATAAAAAATGCAGTAATGCACAAATAAAAGGAACACAATGACTTTTGAGAAATCTAATAGAAACTTAGAATGGATTCTTAAGACATCATATGTTTTCACTTCAAAACAATCATGTCCTTTCCGTAAATATGAAAAAGGAAACTCATGTCAATCACTTGTAGCATTTCAAAACATTGGTAACTATACATTATTCCTGATATGCTGGTATTGGGAGGAAGAAATCCTCATGTCAGCATAGATATGAATAGATTTTGCAAATCCTCATGTATGAGGAGACAACCAACTTTCATGAGAGAGTATTACTTTGGTTGGAATAATATAAGCAGAAAACTCTTGTTGGTCAATTAAGGAACAAGGGAGAAAATAGCTTAAGGAAACCCCAAGATCGTGCTGACATTTCTAGTAAAGTTAGGATTAACAATTACCGGTAAAAGAACCTCCCTCTGGCCATGCATCAAAGCAGCTCTGTTGAAGATAAAACATACATCACAGTTTTCAGTAGCGTGTGACTGAAAAGTGTCCGTACAACATAATAATATCAACTTTGAATTGAAGCAACGTACGGAATTATGCAAGATGCATTGGAACCAGATTGGGATAGTTGCCACTGTCTAAATCTGCGTATTTGTCCATTGATTATATCCCCATCTCCTATAGACTCTGCAGCACGAGCAATCAAGTTCATTCGCTTGACTCCACTATCTTCCCTGCCAATGGTACTAGGACGATAATTGATATAATTTTCCTGCCATTGAATGAATAGGAATAGCCGACGGGAGAAAAGAACATTAGATAAAGTAGAAGATGAAAAGCTTTTGACATTTAGGTAAACATGTTTGATGAGAATTTGCATTATAATACTGTTCTTTCATAACAAGCTAAGTTTGGTACTGTAACTCAACAAAATTCTGGTCCTGATTTTGTACGTCCCACAAGATGTATCAACTTTTAAGGTTTTTGGAAGGAGTTCCTCACAAAATGCCATCAACCATTTCAGCATTCTGAAAGATGATGTCCACAATTAGGGAATGGCATTCCCAATGCGGCTTAGCAAGGACCCAACATGATCCTGAAGACAAACCAAAATTAGAACTTGATCATTTCCTTTTTCTGTCAGACAATCCCAGGGTTAATCTTTTTTTCCTTACTGCAAAATAGTCCACAAAGAAGATCACCCTCAATATTATATGCAAGTATGTTGACAAACATCCTCCTTTACGTAACCTCTGATCTGATTAGTTCTTAACCACATTATGGCATCTTTGGAATAATACAGTTTCTTTTCTTTCTAAATCACCTGAAACCTCACCTCATAGAAGTAATTTTTCATCATATACTATAGTTGTAAATCCTCTTTTAGTGTCTTCTCATTCTGCATCTTGTGTGGGACATTTTGGCATTTCTTTAGGAAAAGACAGGCAATTTTTTTTTAAAAAAAAATATATGTATATCTTTACTCAAAAAATGTGTTTCTAAATTATTTCAACTCTCCAAAAACATTGATAGGCCTTTTGTAAATCAAATTTCTATAAATAGATTTTGAAGCAGAACAGAATCTTATTAATGAGAGGAATTTTTTAACTTAAAAAAAAATAAATTATATGCCTAAACTATGAACAAGAAAATCAGAATGAAGGGGAAAAAAAGAATATATTAATTCATGAAAATTGGATGAAAAAGGATAGAGGTAGGGTTCAAATGGCACTCAAGTGAAGCTGAAATTGACAAAACCACAAATGATATTAGAACAGGAAGTTGAACATTCTGGTGCTTACATGTTCAGATTTCTAAACTAGAATGGAACATTGCAGCCGTTTTGACCAGAAAGAAACAAAATTGACAACCATGTCATATACCCGGTTAAAATAAGATGACGAATATGGATACCTCCATCATTTGGGTTCTCAACTATTTCTTCCAATTATGCATCGATGTTTTGGTCCATGGGGCACTTCTTAAGGTGATAAATCAACTTCCTTCCAATGGGCATTGCCAACCGCTAAGGTTATTTAGCAGAGAAGCAATTCGGACTTCAACTCCTTTCCTTATTATATAGAATCATGTTTCAATGGTGATATCTCTAGAGGTTGTTGTATGGTAGAAATCTGAGAGAATGATTTCTTGGGAATTACTTTAGATGAGCACTTGGAAACTCGATGAGATAAGAAAAGTACAAAATCAATCCATCGAAGTCCTTCCTATACAATTAACTAAAGAATAACAAAAGCTAGTAAGCTATGTTGCATTAGAAATACAGCTCTCGAGTCTAGTTGGAAACCCCAACATGAAGAAAATTATGATAATTAAGTGAAGTGTTAAATCTTCTCAAAATCTCCTACTAAATATTGGGGAAAAGAAGGCTGTGGTTGAAGGACATCAAATAAAAGCTGTGAATAATCTACTTCCTTCTAAATGAGATCAAAGCACTATAACCAACTTATAGCATCCAAAAAAAGTAAATGGGAAAGTAGGTGTAAAGATCTGTGGAGATGAGTCTGGTACTCTGTCCCAGCGTCAGCCAGGGAGGCGAAAATAAAACTCGGTTCTGTTTGTAGAGAAGCCTTCATAAACAAGAAGGCCGCTAGTTTTGCAGAGGGATATTGATGGTCGAGGAAACAAAAGGATGGTAAGTCCTATTTTCTTTCTGCCGAAACTCGAGAACGGTGAAAGTGAGGGTGAGAGAGAGAGAGGGAGAGAACGAAATATGCGGAAGAAAAAAACTTTATTTTAGGGACAAAATGGGAATTTTATATAAAAGGAAATTCATCAGTGCACCTAATGGTAAAAATACAATGCAAATATCATTACCCTATATATAATAGCAACCCTCTCTAATTGGAATAGCAAAATTATATGAAAATTTTCTTCTTTCCCTCAAAAATCTTCCCACACTTCAATTCATCAAGTGTACTCAATCGACATGGTATGCAAAACATAGTTCTAATCCAGAATTTTTTTTAGGCCCACTACAGTAAAGGCTACAGTTCTATTACAGTAACTTGAGGCCTTCTACAGTAATTGCTACAGAACTTTCAACCTGCTACCATAACCATTGTAGTACTACCACTGTAACTAAGATAATGGGCTCACCATAGATCATCATATCAACCCTCATCAAATCGGTTTTGGCGAACCTTCCAGCATATTTTATGACTACTTTAGATGTTAAAGGGTTCATTAAGAAATTGGAGAAGCTTCATAGGGATTTCATGTGGGATGGGAAAGGAGACAAGAAGAAAGTACATTTAGTACATTAGGAGGAGGTACTGAAGCCCAAAGAGAAAAGGGGTTCAAGTATTTCAGCCTCAAAGATAAAAACCAAGCCCTTTTGTGCAAGTGGCCTTGGAAGATTGGTAGGGAAGAAGAGGCTGTGTGGAGAAATTGTCTAGTTGCAAGGTATGGATTGGAGGATGTTGGTTGGGGCGGAATCAGATAAGTAGGTAAGAAGGTGGAGAGCGGGGTTCACCGATGGTTAAGGCGTTTTGTAAGTTGAATAGTGATGTGGGGATAACATGGGAAACTTATAAGAATGGCATCAGGGTTCTAATGACGGGAAAAAGGAATGAAGTATTGTCTTGGAGAGAGGTGACTTGGGGGGAGAGAACTTAGAGGAGTTTTTCTGCAACTCTTTAGGGCAGCAACATATAAAAAGACATAGTGAGTGATTATTATTAAGGTAATGGGGGTAAAATAGTCTGGTCAATGTCCTTTAGAAGGAATCTCAGAGAGTTTGAGATGAGAGAATATGAGAACCTTAGGAATCTAGTAGTTGATTCTTATATTTCTTTAGAGGTCGAGGATCAAAGAATTTGAAGAGTGGACTCGTTGGGAAATTCTCAATCAAAGTAAATCTTAGAAGTTGCTTGTGCATCGAAAATAGGGGTTCGGCCCCCTTGATCATTGGCTTGAAATAGTAACATATCTACATCTCCATGTATTTTCTTGGGCTACAATCAAGGGTAGGATGATGTTTTGTTGCAATCAGAGGAATCGAGGTCTTATTCTAGATGGAGCTTCTTTGAGCAATGTCTTAAGTGGTTTTGTGGAGGAAATTGTCGATCATCTCCTGTGTAGATGCCAGTTCACGTAAAGTGTACAAAAACTTCTTGGCCTTAATGGGCTGTGAATGGGCCCTAAATGGTTATATAGAGAAGGTGATGGAGGATGGTGCAAGGGTCCATGCAAAGGGAAATTGGGAGTGGCATGAAATTTAGTTCCAACTATAATATTCCAGATAATTTGGAAGAAAAGGAAGGAGAGGATGTTGAGGGGTTACAAAGGTGGGGGAAGTGATGGTGCAAGGTGGAGGTTAGTGTGTTGGTTAGCCTTATGTAAGAAATTTGAGGGATATTCTATCTCTGATCTTTTTCTTTTGGGATGTTTGCATCAAAAGTAGAGGGTATAAAAGAAATGTTAATTTGTCACAAATTTAATGTGGATGGTACTAATAGAAGCAGACCTAGTCTGACAAGTATTGGAGATGTAGTGCATAACAATAGGGAGGATATTACCTTATTCTTCTTAGAATCAATGGGACTTAAGCAATCCAATGAGGCATAACTACTGGAAATCAAGAGAGCACTTAAATCATGGGAAAACATGGATTTGGTAGTTTGGTTGTTAAAAAAAGACTCCATCAATGTTGTAACCCGAGCTGGTGGTAGAAAAGGGCTCATGTAGTAAGAAACATAAGGCCGGCCTACAGACGTGTTGCACATTTTCTAGAAAAATGTGGCATTGGAAGACACAAGGCTTTTGTCGAGTGTGTGTAATTGGGTGTATGGGGTTTGGGCTATCGGTTTATTGGTAGAGTGTTGTCTTTATTCTTATTTTGTCTTCCCTTTCTTCTTAGGGCTCTAGTACATCTCTCCTACACAAAGTAATTTTGATTGGTTTTATTTTCATGTACTTCCTCTTTCATTAATAAATTTATATCACCAATTAAAAAAAAATCAAAAATCAAATTTAAATCTCTTATCATTTTTACAAATTGTTTAATATCATTTGAGGCATAAAGCAACCAAATCTTGCAATATTGTAAAAATAGTTATGGTGCATATTAAATAGGCCTTAATAAATACACCATGGAAAGAAAAGGAAAATATATTATATACACACACACACACATGAAAAAGGCCCCAAGACAATCTCTTAGAGGGTGATTCTTTTGGGGCCCCTAAGTTCTTAAAAAGGTCCCAATCAAGTGCCATAACAAATTAGTGTGGCACTTTATTAAAACTTCCAATGAGAAAGAAATTGCACCCCCTTCCAAACTACATTGTGAATATCCTTTCTCATCTTTGATACAAGGGTACGATGGACCACATGCATGGGACCAATGTTGTGAAAATCGAATCGTATCGGAAATCGTTAATATATCTTGAATCGCAAATCGTGTATCGTAAATCGTAGAATCGTAAGATTCATAAGTGTTTTCCCAAAAAAATATTTAATATATGAAATAACGGAAAATATATCTAAAATGTAATAACATGAGCAATTCTCCAACTTTTTTTCAATATTAAGTGAATTTTATATCATTAGTTCATTGGAGCTCAAATTTCAATGCTCTAACTCCCAAAAGTATAAGACCAGTATATAATCCAATTATATTATGAAAAGTCAATGGTGATCTAAAAAAACCCTCAAAAAATTGAAAGGTTTTAAATGTTCATCAACTCAAGTCTTAAAAACCATTAAAACGAAATGTTTCATGCTTTCACACTCCTAATAACCATATAATTCTATTATTTATACGAATCGTAAGATTTGTTGATAGATACGAATCGTTTCTCTTATCATATCGTATGAATCGTAAGATACGAATCGTGTATCATAAGATTTTAACAACCATGCATGGACCTATGTACTAGAGTGGTCTACCAATTTCACAATTATTTAGATTTAGAGTAAATATAGGCTTATTTTGGTGATTTTAAATTAGTCAGATTTCAAGTGTAATCTGATTCGCAAATGAATGAAATTGGATCCATTGGATGGCTTATTCAACTATCTTTCCAATGAGTCCAAGTTTGTGTAATTCTAACACTGTTCAAATAAGTAGTGACCACTTATGAAAGGTTGTCTTAGGGTTATGAATTTAGGCAATTTAAGTTTTTATATTGTTATATTAAAAGGTTACAAACTTAGGATTAAAACAATGTTATGTTGATTTGATGGTTGAGATTGTTCCTAAGGTTCTCTTTTGTATGAATCAATACAAATATGTGAATATAATTCTAGTATTGGTGAATGTTGAATAAAACTTGGAAGCTATGAAGGGTTTCTTTGAGAACCTGTTAAAGGTGGAGACCATATGGCCAAGGGGTAGAGGTCATCTCTTCCATATCAAATGTGTAATCTACCAGCAATAAGGATTCTAAAGAATATTCTTCAATTGTTTTTGTCTTAATTCTTCATATTCGTGGCTCATTTGTTTGAATTTGGAGAATGGTTTTGTGTTGGAAACTCTAGATTTGAGGTTGTAGTCTTGGGAGGGTCCCTTAACTTCATCAAACTTCCATATCTAGAAATTGTAATAATGACATAACTTTGACCCAGAGAGATTACAACTGTTTATAAGTTGTGAAGCCCCATACAAATTTTTAGATACATTTAAGACTGGTCCACATCTAATATACATTTAATGTAAATGCACAAAATCAGACCTGAATGATGAGAGGCACCAAGTCAGGATCACTCATGCTCAAATCAATCCTCTCATCCATTCGCAATTTCCCCGCATGAAAATGAAATAACCTGTAAAATGATTCACACAGAGTGAAATTAGAGATGTTAAATACGAAGATATGAATCATCAATCTTGTATAAAGAGCTTTTCCATGTTTGACATGTTAAAACTGTGCTCCTAAAATAGAATCTCTGTATGACCTGTTCATGAACAGGTTTGTGGAAGTGCAGGCACAAGTCTTTGGCCATACAGCATAGCTTTTCAGCCCAGCTGTTTCTTTTTCAAAATATATATATCCAGCTAAGCATTTCCATGATGAATACAGACGTGTCAAAGACCTCTTGAGTCATTGAAGCCCAACCCATCTTTCACCCTATCTTCAAAAATGAGTAAGATTTAGAGCCATATATCCTTTTTATCTCCACATTCAACTCAGATTTTAGTGCAACCCTAAAATGAAGAATCACATATGAGATCCCAAGCTCCACAAGCTCCTCTTAGACTTTCTAAAAGTTATTTTAATAAGGCTCCTAGCTTACTTCATCATGCGTTGAATGTTTCATCAACCTATGCATGAAGCACAAACCCATACAAGTGAGAAATCGCCCCTTGTTAATAACTGATAAGGCATCAGATATTCGGATACCACCAATTAACTAAAATAAAAGAGAGAAAAGATCAGAGCATATCATCTTTTCCACATGGATAAGGAGCTCTTAACGATCATGTGTCTTTCCTTGTCACACTCTTCCTTTATATAACCTCCCAGCACAAATTTCACCATCTACACACTAACCTTTCACCTCACTTAACACACAGCTCAATTGACTAAACAGACCAAATCTGCCTAAAACTTAAAATTCTCTTCCCTCAGACATGCGCTCCCCTTCATATGGAAGTTATTCTTAGTTGTACCTATCTTGTCAGAGATGGTGAAATGCTAAGCTTTTAAAACCTCCATGTGGAAGTTGGTGACAAAAGGAGACATCCTTTCCTCCCCAAGAATATTCTCCTATTGGTCTCCTCTTCAAATGCAAACCTCTCAGACAACCACCTAAGAGAAATCTAACAACAAACACTTAGCAGAAACTCAGCATTTACCAAGCAATACCAAATAGTGAAGAGAACCCGTCCACTTGGGCAACAGATCAAAGCAGACCAATATCAACCAATTGTGTTGCTTGTCATCTTTTCTCCAAAAATATATTTTTTTAAATTATCGATGCAATCATATATGTTCTCTCTTTTTATAAAATATCATCATTCAAATACAATAATAATAATTGTTGCTCGCCAACATATCATGCATCAATTAGAATGGCTAAAAATGCAATCAAAGCTTATTTGTGCTTTCATCATCTTGACGAGGACATCTATTCATTCATTGATATCACCCTGTAACGATAGCACTATTTTTTTTTTGGGAAAGATAACAATTTTATTCACAAAGAAAGAAGAGCTTTACAAAGAGAAACCCCCAAAAAAATCAAAGCCCACCACCCACAAACCCCCCCCCCCCCCCCCCCCCCCCCAAACCAAAGCAAAGAGATTATACAAATCTGTTTACAATTTCAAAATTAGAAATAAGCCCGTCACTAATTTAGAAAGTAGTCAACTTCCAAAGAAGAAGAAATTTTGCATCTACAAACCTAAGAGGGGTTAAGAACGATGGTTGACACCCATGGGTAACTAATCCCTCATCACTATTCTTCTTCATACTTATAGGGGATAAACTACCAAAATTAGCATTTAAACTGAAAGGACAAGAGCTTTTAGCACAGTTGGAAAGTGCTCACTCACTACTATAATTAGAAAAATCATGGACTCAAGCCACCTACTAATATTGAAGGTCCCAAATGACAAAACTGTGTTAGCCAAGTTGCTTTATTTTATCTTTTATTTTATTTTGAGAATGAACTTGAGAACTCCAAAACCCAATTTCTCTTATGGTCTTATGCCTCCCATCTCTTAGAATAAAGATCTAACTCACCAATAAATCAACACATCGAGCAAACAATTTTCATTGAACCTTAAATTCTTTTTCTAATGGAGGGGCACTACATTAACTAATTATTACCTAGTTAAAATAATTTTTATATTCCAATCTCTTTTACCAAGATCAATCTCTACAAGTATTCCAAGGAAACCCAAGTATTGATTTTCAAATTTATAACCCTATCCAAACATTCCTCATAGGTAACAGAGTGTCGATGATGATGAACCCTATGAAGCTGAAACCTCATAAAATCCATCTCCACCTAACCCCTAAGACAGAGTGCCTATCTGAACTCTAGGATAGTCTGTCTACTGTATCATATTTTTCTACATTCTACTTGAGTAACAAGGAGACTCAGCTTTGGGTTCCTCAGAACGACTTCAATGAAATTGTTTGAAGTTGGTCAACCCCCAACCCCCCAACTGGAGTCGCCGCACACCAAAGGGGAAAACAGGTAGCTTGGGCCTTTTAAAATTAAATAATAATAATAGTAATAATAATAATAATAATAATAATAATAATAATAAAGAGTAGAGCTTCTTCTATGTTTCATCATTATTTTAAAGGGAAATTCTAAAAAAATTCTCATAGTTTTAAAAAACATAAAAATATTAATACCCAATGAGTTTACATGAAAATCTAAAAAAAATCCCCATTGTTAGTCAATGCATTCTATCATGTAAAATAACAAAATACCCTTATCATGAAGAATAAGAAAAGAAAAAAAATTGAAAGGTAACTATTTTTTCTAAATCACTGCTTACAAAGTAATAAAATATTCTAATCAATTAATTAATAAATATAAAACGAGGGATGAGCCTAAGAAAAAGGTGAAGGATGACCATCAAGATATTAAAAAATCCGTTGTGTTTAAGAGAACCTCAAAAAATACCATGAAAAATTAAAAATCAAAAAATAAAATTAATAAAAATATGAGTACTACTTGCTGAAAGAATATTAGTATTGGGACCAAGAAGCAAGCCAGAAGTAAAGATCCTTTAAACATTTTACATGGCAAGTAATGGTGAATTTAAGTTTGACTTATAGTCAACAAGGGCCTTTGAGATTCTCATAAAAAATCATGGGGTTTTAATATTTTCAAAAACACAGGGAGTTTTTAAAAAAAAAAATAGAAGAAAACTTAGGGTTTTTTAGAATTTCTGCTTATTTTAAACTGGTTCCTAACTCCTGTTGTAATTTTGGATGTAAATGTAATCCAGAGCATGTACCAACTGGAGCTCCAAAAAGACCGGCAGTTCACTGGTCTACCAAAGAAGTATATTTTTTGAATTTAGACTCTCCCACAGTTGGTGAATGTTCATTGTTAGCAACCACAAGGTTGTAGGTTTGAATCTTACGAGCATCAAATAGGAAATGGCTCACAAAAAAGGAAAAATGGCCAAATTAAATTATAAGTGCCAATCTCAGGTAGATGCAATAAATGGTACTGATGAATGATGATAATTATGTTCAGTAAATATTACCAAGTGTCCATCATATATGTAGATTGTTAAGATAATTCTCTTTTCTCTAGGGAAAATGGGGAGAAAAACTGTTACATGCAGATGTTAAGGATGCCTGAGTGAATAATGGAAAGGCAAAGCAATTGCATCCTTCAAGTAAATTTTGGATAAAACACCAGGAAAACTTATATTTGACCAAAAATGGGATACCAAATACTGTGTAAATACTATGAAAACCAGTAAAGAAAATCTCAGTTGTGAAGAATTTTGGAATTACAGCAAAAAGGATCAACACCACTGCAAGTAGGGAATTACCAAAAATAGAATTTACCAAGACAAGGTTAAATTTTAAATTGTAGATTAAGAAATAGGTCATACTTATCCACAGCAGTAAAAGGAGACATGTCTACATCCTTTGAACTACTAAGAAGACGTTCTCTTATGTCATCATAATTGATCACTGACAGTGAGAGGCTCATATACTGCAACTGATTCAGTGCCATACGCATGTCTCCGTTAACTCTATCTGCAAGTTCTTCAAGTGCAATCTAAAAAAAAGGATTAGATCAGTGAATCAAATAAAGAGTCTCACTGAACAACATAATAACAATAAGACCAACAAAAATTTGGAAGACAAAATATTTCTTAATTTATTAACAAGGAGAAGCAGCCAGACAAGAAAAGAAATTTTCTTTAACAGATTTTTCTTTCACAAAAAATAAGGCACGAAAGAAGTTTTGCAGTCCTAAATGCATAGGTATAATAACAAATGTCAATTTGCTTTGAACAACAGTTACCATTTCCTGAATCCTGACTAAAGGTTGGGATTTTTTCCTTTTTGAATAACATGGGTATCCTCACCCTAGGTGGAGGTGAGAGTAATCGCACGGATACATGAAACTGCCCGTAAGCCTCATGTATCAGGTCACCCTAAGAGTAGTCGAACCTAAGACCTCTAGTCTATTTCCAGAAGCACAAGCCAATGGAACTACCAGTTCAGACTAGATCAAGAGGGAATTGGATGCTGGTCTCTTTCAGTATGAAGAACGGGCAACAAAGGTGGTAAAAGAAGAAGGAATGAGATGCAAGGAGGTGTTTGCTTCCCTTGAGAGACGAAAGCCTGAATCTGTTATTCCAAACCATACCTCACTAACATGGAAGGTAGAGGCACTTGATTCAATCGAAAGAATTTTTTTTTTTTTTTTTTTGAAAGATAACTTTTCATTCATAAGAACAGAACAACTTTAAAAGACCCCCCCACCCCCCCAAAAAAACAAAAAAAATATTACAAAACTCTCTTTACAACTTCCGAAATCATTACCAAACCCTGTTTAGCCAAGTCACGAGCTGAATTTGCAGCTCTCGAGACCCACAAGACACTAAAGCCATTCGCTAAGATTGACTGGCAAAACTTGTCAACTTTGTCCAGGAATTTCCATGGGCAACTCGAACCAAACGCCCAACTTAGAATCCCCTTCCAAAGTTTCCCCAGCAACTCCCAAAATCTTCCATCTCAAGCACACCTCTCCAAAGAGCATGCAGTTCTGCCTCAATTGCAGAACAATTAGGAAGAGGACCAACAAAAGAGGACGTTCTCGACCCAAGATGATCCCTGATCACTCCACCAAACTCAACCAAACCATTTTCCTGAACAAAATTGCCATCAAACTTTAGCTTGAGGTACCCCGCCTCCAGAGGATGCCACGACACTGAGGATGTTGCAGGCACAGAAGAAACTTCCAACAGATAAACAAAAGCCCAAGCCTTGCAAACATCAGAAATACGAATCCCCTAATCAGTCTTGGTTCCCAACATCCACCATGCAGCTTTGAACTTCATTGTTTCAATAACTTGACCAATTGGAGACGATTTCCCCTAAAACACCCTTCTATTTCTTTCTAGCCAGATAGACCACACTATGCTTAGCATCTTGCGAAAAGAGCCAACCCCCAAGATGATCGATTCATTACATAACTGGGCCAATTTGAAGGAGAATCAAAAGGCAACACCCAATTGATGGAGGAAATGAACCCATATGGGATAAGCAAACAGACAATGAAGCGGAAGATGGTTCATGGACTCAACATCAGCTAGGCAAAGAGGGCAAGCATTGACAATGATCATTCTCCTCTGTCTCAAATGATCAATCGTCAAGATCTTCTCCATACCAACAAGCCAATAAAAAAATATTGACAAGGAGCCTCACACTTCCAAATGTTCGGATGGACAAGAGAGTGACCCCTTCTCAAAAGCTTTCCACAAAAAAAGATTTAACACTGAATTCCCAATGGATATCAGGTTCCGAAATTCTTTCTTCTTTGACCCACACTTGACAAAAAAACACGATTGAGAAGTTGCATCAACAATAACTATTCCTTCACCATCCAGTCTTCCAGCTCCCTCTTGAACTGGGGGCACAAAACCACCTTATTATTTTGAAGCTCGAAGCAATCTTTGACCACCACATCCCTATTTGAAGCCAACGAGAAAAGAGAAGGAAACTCAAGGCCAAAGAGGAATCACACACCCATCTCTCTTTCCAAAAAAAGGATATATCAGACCCAGGGTACACTCTATATCTAATATTCTTCTCAAAGGATGCAGAAATAGCACAAACCTCTTCAAAAGCTAGAGACACTCAGAATCCTCCATCCATTTCCCAAAAGACCGTATTTTCTTATGATTACTTCCTCCTTCTGAATTGTCCCCAATCTCCACAACCATTTCCATAACAGGGAAATATTAAAGCAACGGATTGATTTGATGCTCAAGCCCCCCCTCCTCCACAACCTTGCAAGCCTGATTCCAAGGGACTAATTGAAACTTTTGATTATCTGGAGCATAATTCCACAAGAACCTTTTATGGATACTTTCCATTTTCTTGATGACGGCTTATGGACACCAGAAAACACTTTAGAAAATATACCGCCAAGCTGGAAAGAACATATTTAATGAGGATTAGCCTACCTTTGATAGATAGATGTTTGCATTTCCACACAAACAGGTTTTTCTCCATTTTCTCAATTATCCAGTCCCAACAGATTTTTCTAGGTTTGCCTAAACCAAGTGGAAGGCCCAAATAATATGTGGGAAACCTTGAAACTTTACAACCCAAGACCGTAGCTAGCTCCCAGCAAAAGCTCACCTCAATATTGATCCCTATTAACTCACTTTTAAGGAAGTTGGTCTTCAATCGGAAGAAAGTTTGGGAAGAAGGTGTCAGCTTCATTAGAATTCTTCATACTCACTGATCCTGAAAAGGAAGCAATAACCTCACCACAGGAATTGTGAAGAATTCTGTCTATCCAGGCAGGTTGCCGCCTGCCTCTTGCTGCACCATCTACACAGAAGGAGCTCTCTAAAATTGAGAAGTAGGAGTACATGATCCTAGTTATGGAAGTTGGTAGAGACGATGTCATATGCAACTGTAACGCTAATGATGGGTTGTTTAATGGGGAAAATGAGTTTCAGTGGATATGCCAGCATTGTAGACTGATGTCATGAAGGTGGAGGATTCACATAGAGCACCGAAAGCATGAAAATTGCATGTGAGATTTCAACAGTCCCATCAACTAGGTAGCACTTGATCCCAACTGTTAGCCGATGTAGAGAACATTGATAAAATTCAAAAAAGAGGTTGACAATGTAGATTTAATGGGGAAGATGAGACACGGTAGACAAAAAAGGAGAAAATTAAGGGACTTGTGTGTGTCCATGGGATTTGGGGGGAGTGGATAAGGAAGAACATGAGAAATAGCCACTACAAGTGGCACAATTGGAGGGGCGTTTTAAAGAAGAATCTTGAAACAATGACATCATGGGAGGTCCTGGATTGTATTTTTGGGCCAAAATAGAATGTGGACTCAAGAATGACCGGGCCCACTGCCAATTATGGTTCGGTCTTGAGTACCATTAGGTCTAGAAGATCAAAGCAGGACAATAATAGGGTGTAAATGGATATTTAAGAGATGCTAATGACATGGGGATAATGAAATGGATGAAAAAGGGCCCAAGCTGAGATGGGGTTGCAAAGAAGGACGAAATGCAAACTAACAAGACATGCTCTGACGCAGAAGTGGGTTAGCAGGTACTGAAGAGGGGTGTCACATTTGATGAGGCAATCAAGATGCTAAAGATAGGGCAAGATGATGGGAATTAACCTCAAGAATGATGTGAGTGTTGACTTGGTAAGCGAATCGAACTCAAGCAAATTACAGAGGCTCATCCAAAGGAATGCTCACTTCTTTTGGAAGGGCCTTTATTTGAAAGATAAAAGAAGATTTTATTAGAAAGAAGTGAGAAGAAAATACAAGAGACATCTATCTTGAGTAAAAAACAAGAGACAGAAAGAAACAAAAAACTGTACAATATGAATACAAGCTCCTGAACAAGTTTTTTTTTTTTTTTCTGAACTTGTAATTGTATCAAACTATCAATAGAAGGAAAAAAAAGCACCAGAGGTGTGAAAACAAAAGAAAAACAAAGAGCCCGCAACCCCATACATTCACAACCCCGAACACCCAAAATAGAGATGCTAGAAAATACAACCAGATAATAGCCAAGGAAAGATGCTAGAAGAAACCAACTAATTGCACTTCTAGGGTCAGCTTCCAGGATAACATTAGGGAATCCCATGCAAGCTAGAAGCTTACAACCTCAAAGCAAGGCCCTGATCTCAAATCCATTAGCATTGGAACCCAAGCAAGGCTCTCAATAGGAGGCTAAGATTTGAGATAATGCATCTCTAACCAAGCCACTGATGCCTCCCTAAAAAATTCTTGGATAAAGCTGCCATCAAATTTTCAATTTCAGATGCCCAAGAGGAGAGTGAATCCAGTGAAAGACATTGCTGAAGAATTAGAGGCAAGTAAACAAGAAGCCCAATCATGATGAAATCAGAATAATAACCCCTTTAAAAGAATAATTAGAGCTAGATCAGCTTATAATCAAACGTTTCGTTGAAGAAGCTATTCAATTGACAGAAAAGGCTTGTTTCGCTTTCCAAACTACACAAAATACAGCCACAAGGATCAATTTCCAAACTATCTAGCATTTTTTTTTTTTGAATGATCAAACTATCTGGCATTTATGAGTACAAAACCAACAAACCACATTAATGAGAACAACTAGATTCAAAGGCAAGATCCAGTCAACTCCAAATATCTTAAGGAAATAATTCCAGATTTTTCAAGTAAATGTGCATTGAATAAATGAATGATTCACGTCTTCTAAGGCAGGCATAAATAGCAACCCATAACCGGTACGTGATTCCTTTTACATAAGTAGTCCATTGTCAAAATTTTACGCTGACCAAATGTCCAAGTCAAAGCCAAAACGCTCGGAGCTAATATATTCCAAAACGACGGCAACATGGTAGGAACAATCCCCTCTATAGGCTTTTTTCAAGAGAGGGGATAGACAGGAGCACTAGAAGACAACCATGGTGGGCTTCAGCATATATATGTGCAAAGAAGATTAGAAACGGAAGACTTTTTAGGTATGGGTGGGGACAGCCATCAGGGCTTATGTTTTAGAGAATAATGGATTTTATCTTGTACATGGGTGTTAATTTCAAACAGTATTTGTACTATTAACATTAATACATATTTTTTGAAAGGTAACATTAATAAATATTTTTTACTGTTTAAAAAAGTTACCATTTCACCTTTCAAAAAAAAGTTACCATTTCCCCAAAAAAGGAATGAAACAGAACTGATTGCATACAGCCCTATAGGTAACCAGGCAAAGCAACATAGCAGATGGGAATGTTATATGAAATGCAGCAGATCCAAAAAATTCATAAAGGAAAAAGTAGAAGTCAGTAGAAGGGTTTCAGCCATACCTCATTGACCTTCAGGCGTTCAGCATTGGCCACTTGCAGTAACCTTTTTGCCATCTGCCATACAAACATCAAAATAGAAAAACCACATGGGAAACTACATCACAAAATCACCACCCAATCTAATAATAACCACCGAAAACTGAATACATGCAAGAATGTGTAACAAAATGGGTGTATTCCTTAAAACAGAAAGAGTGAACTATAACTTTCTAGAAGGCAAGAGCAACAGCTGGGTCTCCAGCTCTATAAATGATGTAGGATGGGAATAAGCTGACCCACAATCAAATCGACTGGATATCGGAAACTCAGCCAAATCAGGAAACCCGGTCAAAAATAAAGAAATCCAGCAAATTTCTATTTTTATTTTGTTTGTATTTGTAAAATTGAGTTTATTTAGATTTATTTCCTAATTTAATTTTCTATTTTCATTTTTTTATTTGTTTCGATTTTTAGATTTTGAATTTTCTACAAAACCCCTTAAGCATTGTAATTAGCAATCAATCAATGGAAAATTAATTTGGGTTGTTCCCGTTTCCTCTTCTCTCTCCTTGTGGATTCCGGTTCCTTTTCCTCTTCCTCTTCTCTTCTCCTCACTCAGAGAATGGTGATTCTCTGCCCCTCTCTCTCCTCTTCTCTCCCTCTCTTTCCTCTTATTGTTGAAGCATCGCCCAGATCCGTTGCAGCGCACCTCTGTCCTTCCCCTGTTCCCATGCCAAGCCGAGCCTTGTTGCCTACCCCGCCGTGTAGAACTGCCATTGTAGCCAGCCATCCCTGTAAGCCAACCGTTGTCTCCACCATCCGTCCCTTCTATTCAAGTCATCCTCGATCGAACGGCGTGTAGATCCATTGCATCTGCCCTTCCTCCCTAGGTCCAACCCACATGCTGTCTCTCCCTCTCTGTTTGCTTCCGCCTAGACCCACACCATCACCAATCGTCCCTACAGCCTGACCTCCTAGCCAAACGCCAGTTCCATCTGTTTTGCCTTCTTCCCCTTTCCACAACTGTGAGAACCCATCCTCCCTACCTCGACCCAAACCCAGCCAACCGAACCTTATTACCCAAAATTCTACCCGTGGGCCCTCCTTTTGACCCCACTTTGACCAGATTTGGCAAGGCCTTAATCAAATCCATTTAAATCAATCATCTGTTGCGTCAAGTGGTTATCAGAGCCTTGATCCTGCGTTCGCGAACAAAGGCTTACCCTTCTTCATTGTGAACGGGTGAAAAAAAAAAAAATCATGACTTCCAGCAACAATACCAATAGTACCCCGGGTAATCAGCTCGTCACTCAAGCCGCGTTTGATGAATTTAAACAAAGCTTAAGACTTGCAGGCAACAACCATGAATCTCGCCGCTAAGTTTGTTCATCTTGATGATCGATATGTCTCACACAGGGACGACTATCGCGGCTATCGGATTAGGATACCCCAGATGTCTTACGTCGACCCGCCTACTACGACTACTCAAGCAACGACGAGGAGGAAGAACTCTATATGCGGCGTGAGTGTAGATGCGCAAATTGTGGTATGTCCTATCACGATCGAGATTATCGTGTGAAAGTGGCTTACCATCTTTCAACAGTCCGCCTTTCAACACATAGTTGATGTGCACCGCGCCTGAGAAGCAAGACACATTCCTCCCAGTCACCGACATTGAGTCGGACCGCCAGAGACAATGTCAAAAGCACTAGAAGAATTCATACATTAAGAGTCTAAATCAAAGACGTGTCTAACACAAGTGTCACATTTCAACTCCATGTAGAAAAATAGGTAACTTGGCCTGACAAAACTGTCATATTTCAACTCCATGTAAAAAAGTAGGTAACTCGAGTGAAGATGCAAAATTAAAAACAAGCACAAAAACAAGACAAAGTACTCAATATATGATTAACAGGATATGCATGTGAAGAGTACAGATGTAATTGATTTATGACAAACAGGGCACATGTGTGTGTCTAATGATCTTCACCAGCACAAGCCTATGTCCACCACCATGCACAACGGAGTGGGGCCCAGTTGCATTGACCCCAAAACAAGAGGATGGGTTGGTTAAAAATGTCCATGCTCGGATCTGTGCTGCCAAAGATCGGCTTGAATGGATCACTTGAACCATGGTTTTGAAGGCCAAAAAACATCAATGTCATAGGGCATGAGTTTCAACCCAATGGTAAGATCTATTCGAAATGGGGTCAAATTGGGAAAAGATCATTCACAGGGGGGTGAATGTGTAAGGGAGAAGGAGCAGCAGCAAGTGGACCCCAAAGTCTGTTGTTTATACGAGCAAAGAGCTCATGGGAAACAAAGTGTATGAGTGCGTGCATACATGTGTGTGCATGCATGCAAGCAAGCATGTAACAACATACATACAACCTGCTGCTTTGTAGGTTTTTTGAAGTTGAGAAGCAGGCAGTAATTGACAAGACTCTTCAGTTTCTGGCTATATCGATCATTGCAGATACAGATGATGGGAATTTTTGAAATCTTGATGCTAGCAATGAGATCAGCCACCCCACCTCTATCTCCAGCAGACATACCATCAACCTCATCCATAATCAACACAGATCTTGGATGCTTTGAACTGCAAATTCAGTTATGCAGGTGGTATTAAAACCAATGCCAGATTTTCACTTGAATATTACCTTTCAGGGAGGTAAAGAAAAGGTTCTCACTCGAATATCAAAAAAAAAAAAAAGAATTCTAAATAAGAAAGGCTAACCGATCCATGTTAGAACTCAAAGCTTCATTGCTGACAAGTTCTTTGATAGAGTTTGATGTACTTCCACTAATGCCTTTCAAAATTTTAGCATCTGCCTTTCCACGGTTATCACTAGCATTGACCTGCATGACAGAATAACGGAAATGCAACGATTAAAAGGAACTAAAGAAATGGGAAGGCATGAGCAATTGTGCATGTATAATACTAGTGATAGTTCTAATGGATCCCTGCATGCTAAATATAGAAGAAATGGCAAGGAAGAGAACAGCACCTCAACTATCTGGAACCCAAGCATTTGGCTAACTAGCTTTGCTGAAGTACTTTTCCCAATACCAGGAGTTCCACTTAGCAGCACAGCCTTTTTAAATCCACTGTCATTCTGCTTTTTGGCCTTGTCTTTCTTACCAGTATACAGGAACTGTTCATTCCAATGTGCTAACCAGTCCTGAAGCTGCTTAACCTGTAGCTAACAGGATCATCAAAAGTTCTTCGATGCAGTAAAAGATGAGAAATATGAACAGCAAAGGAGATAAAAAGACGAGAGAATATATGGGCTGCAAAGAAAAGTAACGTACGAGCGATTGATTGCCAATAATCTCATTTGGAACCTTTGGCTTGTATTTGTCAGTCCACATCAAAGAGTCATGAATATCTGCTTGGCCCTTTGGTTTAGTGAGAGATTCACCCGATTGCAAACCTTTTGTTGAACATTTTCCTCATCAAAGATTTGTCATTACCTGAGCAACCAATTGCAGCAGAATATGTCAATGGACGACTTCACGAAGGAAACAGTAACTTGACATTGAATAAGAACTGTGAATGAATTGACTGCATTAGCGTAATAGCTGTTAGAGAATGTTTGCCTGTGAGTGTACATACAGGAATTCTCAGTTGCGAACACTTAAATGCAAGGCCCATGTTGGTCCCACCTGGGTACACGAGCCAATCACAAGGAAGGAGTGGGATGGGAAGCTGAATGCCATTAAATATACTAACATTAACAATTCTATAAAGCATCAATTTTTATTCATCCAAAAATGTCAAATCTAACTATTTGAACCTACCCAAGATAGATGGGATAAATGACTTTTAAGAGGATGGACAGTTTTAAATTTGTGATGTTCAATTTTTTCGGGAGAGGGGGCTGGCTTATGAAGGCTTTCAACTTGGTCATAGGCAGATCATACAAAAAGTTAACAACTTCCATTATTGCAGATGGTACTCAATGGGAAAATTCATTTGTATTCATGCATATGAAAATATGCATGTAATTGTTCTGAAAGTAGAAATCATATCACCTTTCAAAAAAAAAAATAGAAATCATATCATAAATTGTCCTGGCCATCAAATTGTATTGAATAGTGAATCATAAGATTTTTTTATGATTTTCTCAAAAAAGGGTAAAATGCTCAAAAGTTTAAGAAAAGCAAAAAAAAAAAAAAGATTTTCAAAATCTATGCATTTTGGATTAAAACCATCATTGGTAAAATGACAAGATGATAGTATCATATGTAAAACTTGATTGTCATTTTTGTAAATACTGCTCAAGACTACAAAAAGAAAATCATGTTATGTACTGGTAACAATACATCATGTATAATTTTTGGTAAATAACATTGAAATTGTAAAGAAGAAAAGACCGAAAATGTAAGGTTCTTAAAAATCAGGATTTAAGCGTAAGATCCAAATACTTTTTTTATGTAACAACTATATAGTATTCTGAGATTCAAATCGTAGATCATAAGATTTTAACAACTCTGCATGTAATGCATTTGGCCAATGATTTGGACACCTTTTTTTGTTTCTTTTCATTAAGGGAAAACTATCTATTATCTCTTTGTACAACTCTCACAATGGAAGTAGTGAGAAGTAAAGGGATTTACCCTTTATGAAAAACCAATAGTAATAAAGTGTCCAAATCAGGGATAAAGAAGTAGATGATGGATCTTGATGATGATCATAAGATGATAGTACAGGACTAAATTTTTTTGAAAGGTGATATTACAAGATTAAATTCTGAACAAAATGCATTCTTAGATTCTTTTTTTAAACAAATACTGTTATGATTTTTATTAATAACGATATCTAAGAACACATTAGTTTAAACCGGCCTTGTATAAGAGAGTTATAAAAGTCATAAATCAAAATTAATGTATCGGTAAAATAGACAAAAAGTATATAGTAAGCTCCTAAAGAGGAAAGTAAACCCCGATCCAAATACACCCAAACCAGCAATCCAGAGTCAAAAGAATTTCACAACCGGCCTCCTCTTTTGTACTCCAACCTTTCCAATGAAGTCTACCACACTGTTTGTTGAACGTCCAATGTATCTAAAGAGAATGCCTCTATCCCTACTCATCCGTCTGATGTCTCTTACAATGTTGACTAACTAATGAGGGCATCATAGGGCGTCAGCAAAGAAAGATGCGTCAAAATCAAGATTTTTCCTCAACATGGTTGGATGATGATTTTGTGCGTATTTCTAATATATCCAACCATAGATAGAGACAGATCCAGCCATGGATAGCCTAGATTGTATGTTGATCAAGTAAGGATTTGAAGATTTGGCCTGATCCATACATTTATATCATTTGAGCCATTCATTGTGCATTGGACCGATATGACTGTTGATTCGGGCATTTGTTTTCATTTTATTCTATTAGTGTCATATAGTTTTAATTTTACTGTTTCAAGATTCTTATAGACACGTATTTATTTTTATGGTTTTAGATCGTCGACATGTGTGCCATAAATCACATGTGTCTCATAAATGGTTGTAAGAGACACTTTTGAGGGATGAATGAGTGATGGATGAATGAAAGAAGAAATTCAAGTTTCTCCCATCTGCAGATCTGATGTGACTCCTTCTATGTCTTTGGTGTGAGATCAAAAAACCTTGTGTGACTCAAGGTACAAATCCTTCTTCTTCTTCTCTCTTTTTCCTCACTTTTTTCCCTCTTTCTACACCTTATTTTTGTCCATTTTTTATCCAAACCCTACCCTAACCAAACCAAGACCCAACTCCACCATCAGCCACCAAAGACCCACCGGGACCCCAGTCCATACGTTTTGGGCCCATATTGTCCTATTTCGCATCCCAACCTTTAGATTTATATCTTAGACTCGTAGATCTAACCCTAGCATATTGTTTCACCCTATTTGAGACTTAGTTTTGCCCAAGAATTGAAAAAAATAACAAGCCCTAAATACCAAACCCTAGGTGATCGAATAGCCCTATTCCATCCCTTGGGTGACTGATTTTTAAATCTAGAAGACCTAAGACAGGGTTTGGTATGATTTAATTAGTCTTTTGAGGATCTTTGCATTGAAGACTAATAATACAACCTTGAGAGCTTTAAGTGTACGCGTCATTCTTCTTTTTTAATCTCTTTGATTAATTGTGAGTGGATTTTTTTATACAACATGGGTATCCCCACCCACATTGGAGGTGAGACTAATCGCACGGATACATGAAACCATTGTGAGTGAATTTGCCTTAGCTTTTGTTTTATTCTTTGTTTAATGTCAATATCTCTCTAACATCTTATGTGAGTCATGGATATAGGTTGCATGTCATTTAGGATTCACCATACACATTTTGCATTTTGATATAGGCCTTTGCATATCAATTAGATCTAGGGTTCCAATATTTTGACTTGTCCTGCGACACTAACCTCCATGGAGGACTCTTCCTACCGCTAACCCAGGCATGGATACCCTTCCTAATTGGCAGCAATTCTGCTTCAATAGATTCCATAGTCTCTTGTGGGTTCCAAAAAGACCATTAACATCCTACCTCTATCACCTTTCAAAAAAACATCCTACCTCTATCATTGTGAACCACTCCCCCTATACCGGTCGGACCTGGCTTACCTCTAGTTGTGCCATCAATGTTAAACTTGAAAAAACCAAGGCCAAGCCTCATCCAAGGCACATTGGTCCCTTCTCCTTCTATCCCCCCCCCTTCTCCTTCCCCCCCCCCCCCCCCCCCCCCCCCCCCCGGCCCGCCCAGCCTTCCATGACAAATTAGAGTCCACTATGAAGCATCCTACAAACTCCTTACACAGTGATAACCACCCCAGTAGATTCCAGTTAGCCCTTTCGAAAACCTCCCCATTGACCCCCGACTTTCCTTCGAAGATTCTACTATTTCTTTCTTTCCATATTGACCAAAGGATTGTCGTTGGGATCAACGTCCACGCTACTCTCCTCCTCCCAACAAAAGGACCTCCGCACACTACATATCACGTTCCCTACCCTTCCATCGGGAACCCAAGAGCAACCTACCAAGCTTAAGAATGATTGCCACACACCGACAATGAAATGGCATCTATACATCAAGTGGTCCACAGACTCCTCTAACCCACACAATAAGCACGCATTGGAAGCTTCAATTGGAAGGAGACCTACCTCTCAAGTTACTCTTGACCGATAATTTTCCTTTTATTGTTGCCCACATAAACACTTGGACTCTAGATGGGATTTTATTGTTCCAAGCAAGTGCACATGGTGGCTGGGGAACTTGAATACCCTAGAGGTATCAACGGACCACATCCATATGTCCTCCTCCTCGATGCAAATCTGCATCTCTCCCAACATCCTCTTCAATAAGGTATGTTGTTCCTTCACAAATTCCCTTAGTTCCTCCAAAAGGTTACCGTCCATTGGGGGTCCCCATTAACTTCCCTATAATAGTCACCGCTCAAAAAAAAAACTTCCCTATAATAGTCACTAACTAATGCATACCTATTTGTGGCTGCTCTAAACAACCTAGGAAAAGCATCACTTAGGACCCTCTCCCCCACCCAATTATGTTTCCAAAAAAGAAATTTTATTTCCTATAACCACCAAGATCCAAATTCTGTCCTTGAATGTTGCTCCTATTCTGCAACTACATTGATAAAAATACTTTAAAAAAAATGATGCAAGAAAATAAGTGAAGCAATTTTCTTTATATTAATGTATATTGTGTTCCCTTTCTTTATTGGAAAATAAAAGAAGCTACAAAACTAGTAGTAGTTTTAGTTGTACCCTTCACATCTTTCAAAGGACTGCCTCTTTGCTGTGGCGAATCAGCCTTTTCCATGGTTTTCTTATTTGATTCTTTCTTCACAGTTACTTCTGCAGGCTTTGATGCACGAATCATATCAAACAGTCCATCCTCAGTAAGAAATGGTGTGCTGTATGAGAAACAAAAAGCGATGATAAATGATAATATGATAAATAAGATAAAAAGGCCTGCAGATGAGACAAGAAAATAAATCTAAGGTTTTGTACCCAAGCTCTTTGGCTTTTGAAGATTTCCGTCCACCAATATCTTCATCGGCAAGAAGAAAGTTCTGCAAATATAAAATGATAATCAAAACCTGATGCCTTTGAGAATACAAGAATTCAATGAAGATGATGACAGTGAATAAATGACCGTTTTCTTGCTGATGGATGTAGTAACCCGACCACCGTAGCGTTTGATTAAATCTTCAGCCTCCTCCCTTTCCAAACTGTGAATCAGAATATATCACAAGTTGAAGAAGTGGCATATCATATCTCTCAACAGTGAATATCCATCCGTGACTATAGTTTGAAAATTTGGAAAGCCTGAATTCAGCTCTCAATGATGATTTAAGAGGATTCCAAACAACCTAAAAAACATTTTATAGAATACAGTTTAGACCTGTTGACTTAACTGGCCAACCTGCTTATCAATGTATTTTTAACAATAAAGCAATTTCTAAATGAAAGGATTTCTTTTTTTATCCTTTTCTCATATTCCACGAATTAAATGATTCCTGCTACTGATGCACCTCTTTTTCAGCATTTACCTATAGGCACTGCCACACTGACATGTGGGTGGTTCAACCAGCCCAACCAGATACAAGGAGCTGTGGATTAATCGTGTTGCAGAAGAGCTAGCCTGGCAGTCATTTCTAGCATATCATTTAAGGCAACAAAGTAGGAAAGTGGAATAGAAATCATTTGGACTGTCCATTCATTGCCTAAGATCAATGGCTAAAAAAGATTACTAAATTATATTTGCCAGAACACATCGCTGATCCATAAACACCCATATCTGGTGGAACAAGTGGACCCAACAACAAACTCACATATCCATCAAGGAAAAAGCATCAATGTAACATAAAGGAGAGGCATCTTGACATCTCTTTCCGAATTAATTGGTGGTTCTTCTCCTCCTTTTTCCACATGTCAAATTTAAAAAAAAAAAAAACATTATTTGCTTGTTGCAACATATTCAACAGTCAGCCTGATAGAGAATCAGATCAAGGTCTGAACAACGCATAAAAAAAGTCAATAGTGTAGAAAATGTAACCCGTACATAAATATACATACATATATATAAGCAAAAACTCCAACAAACCTAAACGTAGTCAACACCCCATTCCACATCACACAAAAGGACAAAATACTCGAAAAGTTACCTTGAAAAAGGTGATAGCACCCATGTGATGTAAATGACATGGACACCCACCATTAGTCAAAAAATGAGGTGCAGATTTTTTTTCTTCTACTATGCAACAAAGAAAATCGTATGGCACAAAGGCAATGAGAATTTGCCCCGTCTCAAATGCATCAACCCTTCCTACCAATGAAGTGTGAAACTACCTGTCCAGTGTTCCGCTAATCACAAAAGTCAGACCAGCTAAACAATCAGGAGCACCCTCCGGCACTTCCTAAAAAGCAACAAGAAATTCTTTCAGTATAAAGACAGGCCAAAAGAGAGTAGCGATTTAGAATCCCATTTTTTATAAGGAGGCACTCCCTGTATCTTTTTGCACAAATGCCACCATTTAGATGGTGGAAATACAAGGACTGCCTCCTTCTATCAAAATAGGAGTTCCTAAATCAAAACCCACCAAAAAATACAGTTAGCCATTTCTGTAACAGTTTAATTCATTAAAAGGTAAGGAATTTACTTTTTGGCCTTTGTTTGGTGGATCCTTCCTTTCGATCATGAAGGCACCTCTTCCACCGCCTCCCCTCCCTCTTCCCCTTGTGGTAGCTGCTGCATCCCCTTCCACCACCACCTCTACCACAAGCTTTAAGAGGAGACTCAACAACTTTATCAGCAGTATTGTCTTCATAATCTTCATCAACATCGACGGAGTTCTTACCCACTCCTCTACCCAATCCACCCTTTAACTTCTTGGCAGGACTGACCTTCTCAACAGACTTTTTCCTCTCATTGGACAAGACAAAGTCGTCATTGTCATCATCTATCTTGTAGATTTTCTTTGCAGATGGAGTTTTGGCATCGTCATGTAATTCCTTGTTGTTCTCTGTGTTCGTTTTCTTTGATGAAGATTTAATCAAGCTTTCATCATTTGGTTTCTGTTTAGAAGTAGATTCCAGAGTAGATGTAGCAAAATACTTGCTAGTTTTTCTTCTTCCTGAACTTTCTTGAACTTCATGCAACTGATTTTCAGTTTTTCACCATGACAATGACAACAAGAGCATATAAATACAAGTTATAGAAAGCTCTCTTCCTAAGTACTTATTATTCCTCTTAATGTTGCGCTCCTTTCTTTCCATGGGAAAAATTTTGGTGCATTGAATTTCCTTTTTTCTTTATTGCCAAAATATAATTAAGAAATGATAATGAGTAATCAGATAGATAGAGATGGAAAAAACAAATGCACATAAAATAACCACATGTAGGTGGCTATGGTAGTTTTCCAGGCGTCCCTTCAAATCCATACCCACATATTGCCAAAGGTGACTGTAGGATCAAACATGCATCCATGAAGTATGAGTGGCTGATATCACCTGGATTGGAGTGCCCATCTTAAAATATGACGTGACATCTTTAACGAGTGACATAATTCACCTTAATCAAATAAAAATGCTCGACTCTCCAAGCCAAGTCATCATTTGGTCATCTGCAATTTGCACAAATTGGTTTTGATCCAACAATGGACATCACTGGAATCCAGACTCAGATGCACACATTTTGGTATTATAATGGGTCTGCCAAATCAATAGTTATGTATGACCATTTATCACTGTACTACCATAATTATCTATACATTTACAAGGAATATCACTTATCAGTAGTTTGCGATCATTTAAAAAAAATGGATGGTATTTACCTTTCTCTACCAACCCCATATGGTGTGAAAAGGGTTTGTCCATGATGATGATGCTTAATGACACTCTGTTACAAAGAAAATTAAAACTGCATCGCACTTTCTAGTACATTTCATGAGAAGAAAATTTCAATTATATGCCTTTGAAAAAGTTTAACATTCCTCATAGTTCTTGACATTAGGCACCTTTCTGCCACTTTATCGTATTACACCGCCGAAATCACTTCATCTTCTACTTCCTTTTTCGTCATTAGAGATACATTGTTCACTTCTTTTCTTCTTCTTCTTCGTTTTCTTATTCTTCTTCTTCTTACAAAAATTGTTCCCTTGCTTCCTTGACATCCAGACCCAAAACAATGTCCTAATCCAAGATGTAGTAAAAACTGGTTTTGGCAAAATAATCAACAAAAAGAAAGGTCTTCTTTATGGATGATATCCAAAAAAAAAAAAAACCACCCAAACGGTTCAAAAATAATCGTCACAACGTGCATTTACCAAAAATCCAGATTCAAAAGCCATAATGCAGCAAAAACGAAACATAAATACATTGGTACAGTAAATGCAGAAGAAGGATCAGATAATTACAGGCTTGCCAGGCAGTTTCTCAGGCTGTGAAACAGCAGCAGTCGGTTTTGCAGGCTTCACTGCATTTCCATTGCCTTTATCATGCTCTTTCATAAAAAACTTTCTAATGTCTGACTGCTAGAAAACAACAAAGTGTGAAGTGAGTGAGTGAGAGAGAGAGAGAGAGAGAGAGAGAGAGCAATCTTTGCATTCTCAGAACCAAGAAAAAGGCCTCCTTTGAGACGCATGAAACGGAAGTGCTTTTCCAGGAAAAGAAAAACATATTAACCATTTTTTCTTAAGACATGGCTATCGGGGCTATTTCTTGAAAAGTACTTTCCTTTGCACGCATCCAAACAGAGAGCCTCGGGACACGGTTGGTATTTTCTCTCTGTTGCAAACTTCAGCAAGATAACACTTTGTCCTTAATGCAAGTGTCACACGCATAATACAAGAACAAGAAGAGGCAAGGCCTGACTTGCATCTTCCATAACGATTTTTCAGTGAAAATTATTGGGCATTGTAAACCCATTTTATGCGATCTTCACTGAAACTATTTTCAGACTCGCCCCAATAGTAAACCACTCATTCCTTAAATACCATAAGAAGAAGGTTTTTAGCCATCTTCATGGAAAAACAACAAACGTGCAACAAGAGAGAGAGAGAGAGAGAAATCGCAATCTCACCATGGCTGCAATCGACGAAGATGAGCCCCAAATGCCTGTATCAAAAGCCCAAACTCATGAAAAACTCGACTTAAGGTTGAAAAAACGGGCCGTTTCCAATCGTTTCTGCCAATGGAACGGAGAGAAGAGACGTGAGATAGGAAGGGACCTTTTTTTTTCTTTTTGGGGCGAAACCAGTGTGGAGAAAGTGTAAAGCGGAATGGCGGGAAAGCGGTAGTGAGGGTTATGAATATTCACAGACAAGAAGAAGAAGAAGAGAAATGGAAAAATGGCGAGATGCGAGCGAATGTGAAGAAGAGGGTTTTAAAGAGGTTTCTCTTTCTTTTCCTTCTTGAGAGAGAGGGAAGAAGAAGGGCTCTCTGGATCTCTCTCGTAAGGACTGAGGTACGAAATAAGAATTTGGAAAAAGGCTAATCAAACGAATGCGACGTTCATTGCAATGTAACGAACCAATGTTAATTCAGCACGTGACGTCTTGAAACTCAGCCACACAGAAAACTTATAATTATTTATAATTATTTATTTTACGCTGAATTTCTCACACATAAATTAAAAAATAAACCTCAATTAAAAAATTATTTTTTTTTATAAACAGTCTTCTTTTTTAATTACAATTGCAATTTTTTTCTCTCATATTTATAATTACCAATTATAGTAACTAATGCTTCTCCTGGATTATGCAATTGGTAATTATCACAAGATATATAGTTTTTCTCACTTATGATATGATAAATACAAGTTTTTTTTTTCTCTCATCTTTCTTTCAAAGTTCTTTCTTTTACAAATATGATATGTGAATATTTTTAACTATTTATCAGTTACTTAAAAAAATAAATATATTATATTTATTTTCTATGTTAATTATCTAATGAATTTCATTTAATTTTATAATAAGATTTAGACATATAGATTATTTAACTTGTACAATTTTTATTATTTTTTATGCAATGGATGAGTAGCAAAATTAAACTTTAAAAACTAATCTGAGATTGATACGTAAATGAATTTGAAGATGAAGCTATCAAGGCAGAAGGCACATGTCGAGGACAGTATAAGATTGATTTTTTTTTAGTTATATAGAATTTTTTTCCCTTGATTTGTATTTACGATGATATGCTCAAATTTAAATTTCATGGTTTCGTATAGACTATTTACCCCTTTCATTTATACTTTATATTTTTTCTGTTGGTCTGCAATGGTTAAAAATTGAATATCTAGGTAAAAATGATAAATATTGAGCTTAATGGGGATAATGAGCAAATTTTTATAGGTTATAAGTATGGTAAGTCATGTTTTTCAATATCAACAAGTCTGAGAGGTAAAATGACAATTTAAAATGATCAAATGCTATAAGCAATTGAGACTCAAATGAAAAAATAGAATTAGAAATTACCATGAAAAAGGTATAGCTTGGTGCTTTTCATGTCCTTAGAAAATCTTATCATAATCGGGAGCGAGTCGTACAAAAGGTCTGATTGGTTTACAAATTTTTAGGTAACTATCATCATCGAAGCCAAAATTTCATATATTTAAGAGTAGTTTTTCGATTATACTTATCTATTTGACTTTTTCATAAATTATGTGTTTATTTAATTCAAAAACTAGATTTGGGATTTGCCTTTTTTCCAAGAGCAACCTGGTTGCCTAGTGTTTTAGCATTGGATAATCTAGGGTGCCACCAATTCGTGGGCATAAATTCAAGAGTGAATTAGTCATGAAAAAAATTAATAAATATTGTATTGCCTAGTGTTTTAGCATTGGATAATCTAGGGTGCCACCAATTCGTGGGCATAAATTCAAGAGTGGATTAGTCATGAAAAAAATTAATAAATATTGTATTGTATAACTGAAATGACCAATTCACATCTGAATTGTTCGAAAGAGGGGCATAAGGAGCGCCAAGTGACTAGAGGAAAAAATAGGAGCGAATTGAGACCTCTTTTTTTTCAAGTACTTATGATGCGGACAAAATTTTAATTTTGACCCAGGTGGGTGCGTAAGTAATTTTACAGGTCCGTGCTCTGAATCGACAGATGAAAATCTTATTTTCGATCCCGGCCTAACACAACTCTAGCCCAGCAACATTCAAGCCCAACCATTGTTACAAATCTCGTTCTTGAGATATTAACGGCAATTGTTAATAGCGGGATATTTTCAAATTCTCAGAGTTTTATGGATAATTTAATGGAAAAATCTTGTAGAAAATATATTATTTAAAAAATAAATAATGTGGCTGGAGTTTGAAAACATAAATGATATTTCATAAATAAAAAATGTATATTTGGCCCAAGCATTTTTAACGGAAATTTAATGGTAAAATTTCGCGATTTTAATGAAAATTTACCGTTTATCGCGATAAAAATGTGTTTTTAACGAAAATTTACTGTTAAAAATGGCAGATACAATAAACTCGGGTTTTAACGCATAAAAGTTATTTTGCCGATATTTTCGTGATAAAAAAAAAATATCGAAAATATTTATTACATTGAGCCCAACTGAGCCACTCACAATGCAAGAGCCGTGAATACTTGCCCAGCAAATTCTAGTCGGTTGGAATAGCCTAGATAAGTTAGGATCGGCCAGCAAGTAGCATGTTTAGTATTTGCCATTTAGGAGTTGTGCTTAATTGAGGAAATTATTATTTTATGTTGTTACTTCCAGTTAGACTAGGCCTTCTATCGGTGGGCATTAGTTAGTTTAGTTTAGTTTATTTCTAACTAGAGGCTTTGTTTTAATTTAGTATTTGCTTTATTTAAGTTTCTTATTCCATGTAAAAGATGGAGGGTTGGCTCATATCGGTAGATTTCCTGCTATATAAAAAGTTGTAATCAGCGAGTAAAAGGAGATTTATTTTTATCAATAAAATTTATGTTATTTTCTTTACAAACGACGGTTTGTTTGAGATTGGTTCTGCAATCAGTTGCAGAGTCTTGCTGAAAAGATTCAGCCAATTGTTGTCTTGCCGTTGGCACCCAGTCGAGGGAAAACAGTCCAAGACCAAGTTTATACGGGTTGTTCAAACTGCAATCCAAGTGCTGGATGGTAGCTCTGCCACCTGTTTGAGATGTGAACATCGTGTAGGACTGTCCACTGCGGCAAAGTCCAGGCCGGCGCAGATAGGGGTGTTGTATCTAAACTAGCAGACGCAGGTACCCAGGTTTCCTTGCTGATTTTCCAGCGTATACAGGCTTGGAGGAATCCAGCAGAGTCAGCGTACATAAGGGGTTTTCGCCTACTGTCCTATTATCTGTGACAGTCCCCAGTTCGAGGCCTCCTATCTTCCTTCAGTTCAGGGAAATAGAGAAGAAGGGTTGTGCAGATCAATTGCAGATTTGGCATTGGCTCGTGAGAAAGATATCACATTCATCGGTTTTCTTCTAGAAGTTTTATTTGTTTCTTTCATACTCATTTAATTATCAAGTTTCTGCTATAATTCGAGGTTGGATATTCTTAATTCTACCTAACCTACATCAACTTATCTTTTACCTGTTTTTTTTTTTTCCAATTTCTTCACCTTCTTGTTGTTATTTATTTTATTTGTTCATTTTTTTCATCTCTTTCTCATTTATTTTAAACTCAAACCAACATAGTCTCTAAAACAATTGACAAGGACAATCACACATCATAATAATGAAAAGTCGTGAAGGGGTCACCTCTTCCAAGTTTCGTGATTTCTTTTGAAGCTTTGAACAATTGAAGCATGAAATGTTTTGTTGGTTTGACTACAAAATATTACATGGAAGCAAGACCAACTTATTTATCCACTTGTTTCCTTTCAATTTTGGAGCCAAGAGGTTTGCAATTATCGTCACGTCTCCATTTTTAAAATGCGACAAACAATTATGTAAAACATCTCAACTTGAAAAACATGCATTACTTCTCCACCAATTTGTAAAAAGCTAGAAGGTCGAAAATTATTGTTCGACTCTATTTAAAGAAGAAAAAAAATCTGGAAAATCACACGTTAGCAAGTGATTTTATACCTTCTTGTTGCTACAGATAAGAATTGCAATCACCATTGCTGCAAATGATCTCGACTTCTCATTACCTATCATGTCAAATGAAAACCGCAAAAATGACAAATTGAGGTCGATTCAGAATCTTCATCAAGGCCAATCCAATGCTCCACATTCATTAGATCGTCATCAGATGCAGATCGAGCCAATGACTTGATCTGATCCATCATCAAAATTCAACGAAGAGACCATTATTGACTGGAATCCATTGCCTGTCTTGGCTAAGAAAACTATTACTCAAGAGTTTAATGCGACAAACCTGCTATGGACTTTCTCCTACTTGCTTCATGTCAGCCTCTGATATCCAAATGTAAGTTTGCTCTTCCAATGAATCGGATAAGTGAGTGAAAATTGAGAAACCATCCACAATATCAATCTCTTCGTGCATCGCAAAATTACAGTGATCAAAAGGTACATGAATTGAGCAAAGGGCAAAATAAGTGGGTACAATTTTGCCAAAAAAAGTTGCCATCCTCCGACCCCAATGATCTTGAATTGGGTTGTAGTTCAGATCAAGCCTGACAAAGTGCACAGAGATTGCAAAACATGAATTACAAAACAATGTGAGAATCAACCCTTGATGTTGGGACATTATCACACACTGTAAGCCTACAGGTAGGTCAGGTGGAAAAGGATGGTTAGATTTAACCAGCTCATGTATAACTCCAACACTCTTCTCTCCAGTAAATGAAAACCAAATACACAACATTGTCCAGCACAGAAAAGTAAGAAGCCAACAAATAGGCCTCTGGTAACTGCCCTATCCCAATGGAAAACTAATTAAACATGTAAAGATTAACTACTAATAATTGAAATAGAAGGTAAAAGATGTATTCTTTCACACAAAATGCCAATTTATTAAAATATATTTAGAAGTAACAGAAACAGATAAGTATACGGGTCGATCAGGGCAAACCAATCTATGGCCTAAATCCATTATGAGGGTTGGTATGAATAACTATGGTTGCCAATTGTACAAAATAGATTCATCATGGCACTGTATACACTGTAGCATCAAACATAAAAAAAAACTAAAATTCCTCCAAAATCAAATTACAAAATTTTATCTCATCAATCTTTTACAGACAAGTCCAACACAGCTTACTAAGGAAATAAATTTATGACTGAGAAATTGAAACTGTTACCACACCAATTACAACAGATATAGATGTATATTTACCTTGGCATAAGCGCAAATGCAAATCTTCCAACGACATAATAACAAGCAGAAGCATGCCCTTGCTATTCACAATGCCTTTGCAACTATCAATCAACACAAGTACAATACTCAAAACTTAGAGATCCCCACCTTCAACCTACAACAGAAACTTCATTCAGAGAAGCCACTGGATCTGATAAGTTACCAATCATCTTATCACCCTCTACTGCAGCCTCACTGGAAAGTAGCTCAATTTTAGGGTTAGTTTCAGGGGTAGAGTCTTCTATGGATTTGTTTTGGTTCTCTTCAGTACAAGGTTTCACTCCTTCATTTTCAGGTAGTTCTATCTTCTGCTTTGAACCGAGGGGCTTTCCTTCCGGTTTTGTGGTTGAAGATTTCTTAGATGGTAGCTTAGAAAGTGACCTCCGAACTGGCTTCTTTGATGAAGTTGAATCTCCAGTACTGCTAGGATGGCCTGCTCCATGCGATTTGCTAGGGTCCAGACTAGAGAATGAACTCCTACAAGATCCACTTCCTGAACTCCTACAAGATCCACTGCCTTTAGGAGAGTTGTCTGTTGCAGCAACAGAGGACTTGTGACGTCCAAGCTTCGGAGATTTCGGGCGGGTAGTTGGTATCTGTAGCATAACAAACAGACCGTCTTTATACCCCACACAAGAAAGTGTTGACATCAGTAAATGTAGACCTAAAACTTGGAAGTCCCAGTTAATGATTTGATCTGAAAATGTAGTAAGAAGTAATGATGAATGTGAAAATGTTCAATATCTATAGCTACAACAAGAAAAAATTTATATGAAAAACAATTGTATCCAACTCCAACCAGGTATAAAACATAGTAATGGCACTAAATGTACAAATCCAAACAACAATAAACCCTTTGACAGGAAAGAAGAAAGCAATTGAAAAGAAAATGACAACTGATCATTATTAGGAAAAAATCAGTGTGCAAGACTTGCTCTGACGTGGGAAGATGAAGTGGTTTGATATGCCTCTTCACAGCCTCATTTATCATATACACAAAGAAGCCTCAAAACTGAAATGACATCTTGATATGAAAAGATTCAGAGACATTTTATTTATTTTACTTGATACAAGAATCCATTCCTTTCATCTGGCTTGATGTAATGAAATTGAGAAAAAGGGCGGTGGACTCAACAAGGGATGAGTCTACAAATGCTGAGATCAAGAAGAATGCTAAAGAAAGGAATTTTTAGATACATTTGTTGGTTTCCTAAGAGAACGAATCCTGATGGAAAAAATAATGGTGATGGGAAATTTTCACTAGGAAAATGATTCAAGGAATATGTTTTCTTATCTACATTTTTTCTTATCTTTGCCACATCACTTGTGCAAGTAAAAAATCATCTAATAAATGGTTGAGTACATGTCTATCAACTTATTTAAGACTGGCTGCATTGGGTCTACCTATTTTATAAGTAGGTCAAGTTTGGTATGGGTTGAGTTTGGTATTGATCAAACCAAATCGGGCTTGCCCATTGAGTTGGTCAGCTTGGTCAGTGTCGAGCTTGGGCATACAACACAAGCCCATGTCAGGCTCGGGCTTCTTTTGTAAAAATCGGGCTCAGACTCGGCAGTGTATAAGCCCAGCCCAAACCCTGCCTGTTGACATCCCTAGATACGACAATGACACACCATCAATATCATAGGAACATGTATTTTATACATAAAAATTAAGTGTCCAACATTGATACATGGCCTACATTGAAGTGTCCGTGCAACATAGGTGGAAAACATCCTTGTGGGACCAGTTTCTCCTGTGCGGAACATGAAGAAACCAAACCTTATGGACAATTAAAGAACTTAAGCAACAAAAATAACCACCATGCAACCAAATACCAAGTGATTTGGTTCACCATCATAATCAAAATTCACATATATAAAACAGTGATATTACTAATATTTTTATAGATTGTCATAGAAACTCTTAAGAGTGACCAACAGAAATAATTGTTCTTTGCATTGAAAAACATTTTAATTTGTTTTACGCACATTGTATTATTCTCTAATCAACAAATAAAAAAAAGGAGAAGATGCTTAAAGACTTTGCACTGAATCAAAACCCAAACATAGTTCTCAAAAAATACCAAGAAGCTAGCTCTCTCTCTCTCTCTCTCTCTCTCCAACATAACAAGGGCGATATGTCAAGGGTATGCATCCTGTCTACTGTCAAAGTGCCAGAATATGCATCCAACCTACAGTGTCACCTTCTACAAAATTCAAATTAGCGCCAAAGGTTGGTTCATTGAAATCTAATTTATCAGCATCTTCAAAAACTACAGAGCGACGGCACCAAGAAATTATAACCTATTACCTTCTTTTGTTATAGACCACCAAGCCCACATATTATCAAAAGGTAAAGTCAGTACCATCCATGGGATTTCATTTATAAAATTCTCATTCAGTGGTTTCTGAACCTTACTTTTCAGTTAAGAGTGGGGGTAACATCACATAACAAACTTTTTTTAGGCTCTAAGTTCAATACAGTGGAAGGCATTTGTGCATCTTCAAAGAAAAGGTCATGAAATCATAGACTCTGGAGTTGATTTGGTGGAAGTTGAGTCAATTAAAACTAATGCAACAATAAACTGACACCATAGCAGTATGACTACAGTGAATGTAGAATTATAATTGATTCAAGATGGATCAAGTA
Source organism: Chimonanthus praecox (assembly GCA_022113865.1). Taxonomy (NCBI): domain Eukaryota; kingdom Viridiplantae; phylum Streptophyta; class Magnoliopsida; order Laurales; family Calycanthaceae; genus Chimonanthus; species Chimonanthus praecox. The sequence goes on along the minus strand of CM039086.1, from coordinate 10,760,377 downwards.
ACCTTTTTCAGTTCAAGTTTAGGAGGATCAGGTTCTTGATAGAAACTTGGCATTGGAGTAGCTTTAAATGTCAAGCTCTCCCTCAGTTTCTTGATCTCTGCTTCCTGGCTCTCCTGCAAAATACACAGCAAGAACTGAGTAAACAGCATAAAGTGGAGTAAATTGTGAGCATGAGAATAAACTAAAACCTTTCAATCTCCAAAAAAAGAAAAAAGAGGAAGCAATTTCAGGACCTTTGATTTTGCTTGCAAATTAGTTTTTTCTACCTCCTTTGCATGAATCTTCTCCTCTAGCTTTGAGAAGAACTTGTGCGTGAAAAAAAAAAGCATCAGATCATAGTTCAATTTTGCATTAGTCCATCAAAAGAAAAAAATGTCTGCAAATAGCACCAAATACATTTAGCCTATGATACCTCTTTCCGCTTTTCAGCACGCTCATCTAACCTAAAAGAAAAGCCAGAAACACTGCTCCTGCGGGTACTGTTTCTGATAGTAAAACAACATTATAAACTTTCTAAAGGAGAAAATAAACTCAGGAACATTGAAGACAACTCAGTAGGACATGATTGTGTATTTTCACAAGGAAGAGATTTGGAGAGAGGAAACCACTTTTCTTCTAAGTATAGTAGTCAAAGGTGCACCTTAGTTGTGCCCAGGCTCTGAGGCAGGCTCACCTTACTTAAGCCTAGCTTTTTTGGAAACTTTTTAGTATAATAAGCCTATCTTTTGAATTTTTTTTATAATAGCTGTTTTCTTTAAAATGGTAACTTCATTAAAGGGCACACGTCGTGCCAAAGGTGACCATAGCTTGTAAACATTTGATGACATTAAGCAAGGTAACATGAAGTGGACATGAATCCATGAATCTACGGATATATTTTGGATATATTTGAAGTATCTAATAAGTGTGCCTAGCCAAATTAGGACACAGGCCATGCCCCTTACGCTCTAGGACCCTTGCCACCTTGATTGCGCCTTGTAACTTGACAACTATGCTTCCAAGGAAACTAGTTTTTCCATCTACCCAACCTCCCACCTAGTGGAAAGTGGTTTCCTTGTAAATTGGCCTTTGAAGAAAAAAATCTTGCACAAGAGTCAATGAACTTTTTCATTGAAATATGCTTTTAAGCAAACATAAGAAACTAAAAATGAAGGGGAAAACCACCTTACTTTTAGCAAATACTACTCGCTTTTGTGACATTGCTCTTTTTTATTGAAAATCCTATTTCAATAAAAACACGAAGGGGCTAATGCAACCAAATGGGCTAAGGGACAAAGGTGCCCCCCTTGGAAACTGATCACTACGGTGACGGAGATTAGGGCATCAGCGACATGGCTTGATGTTTCCTTCATTCATGTTAGCCGTACAACTAATGGCGTGACAGATACTTTACTAGCTGGGAGTTACTGATAATGGCTTCTCAGGAGTTTTCTTCCTTTGACTTTCGAGGACAACCGTTTGATTGCATATGGGACAGAGGAGATGTTTAATACTCCCTCTATCCCAATTTAGTTTGCTTGATATGGATTTTTGGATTGTCCCAAAATAGTTGTCCCATTCATATTGGAGTAGCATCAAGTGTGTTGAAAATGGATGAGATCACATGAAGTATTAACCTTATATAGAGAGTTCCTTAAAAAATACAAATGTTTCAAATCAGACAACTAAAATGAGACAGAGGGAGTAGTAGTTATTGATTTGTAACTTATGATTGTATTTTTTGCTTATTTTCTCCTTTTCTTGTTTCTCTTTTACTTTTTGTTTTACGTCTATTGCTTGTAGACCTTTTTTTTTTTATTGTTCTTGTGCCTTTTATCTTTGAATGAATGAATTTCCATTGTTACTTTTCAAAAGAAAAACACAAACATGGCCCTAGGAAGAGTATGAGGTAATTGAGTACGCATCTTTATCTTCTTCCTCTTTTGCTTTTGAAATGGGTGCATCTTATCATTTTTTAATGACAGTCCCATGTGTAACTATGTATTGTTTTTAGTGATTCATGAAGAAATACTAAGTGTTCAAACTTCAGAACTAATAGGAGATAGAATATCTTTTTTATAAGGTAATAGGAGAAAGAATATCTAACTTAATAAAAATCTATGGAAATTGAGCAGTTCTTCATGCTGGTTTTGTGTAAGTCTTGAGATAAACCAGAACACAAAACACAATAGCCAAGATAAACCTATGTTCAATTTGCAAAATAACTTGATGAACAAAATGTCCAAGGTCAACTGTGGGCTCTTCAAGCAAAGAAAAAACTACAAAAGCATAGCATGTCTTAAACATGTCCTTTGAGCAACTAGGGAGATAGAAGAGCTGAACTAACCAACTACAATAAAGAATTTTACATATACAGTGATAAAAATAATAACTATTATATACACAATAACTCACTGCAGAGCATCAGACGTTGAGCTATTTGCAGTTGCAATCGCTGACCCAGACTTCACAGGCTGATTCAACCAAAGGAACAAACATATTAATGTTTAAATTTTTAACTGTTTGAATCATACTAATGAAAATAATCAATGTAGTACCAACAACATGCTTACCATGTGAGGGTGTGTGTGGGTGTGTGTGCAGGGATCCCCTAAGACCAAGTCACATGGAATTACATGCACACGGCATAGTGGGCCCAAAAGATGGGCAGGTTTGAAAGGTCTTGGCTTGAGTATGGTGCCTATAAAATTTCATCCTCATCGAATAAACGAAGTCATGTTTTTTAAAGCCTAGAAAATTTCAACTTTATCTTACGGTAGAAATTGATCTAGTTAGATCAACAGGTTGTTTTGGGGAAAACATGGGTATCCCCACCCCACACTGAAGATGAGACTAATCCCAAGGTTACACGAGACCACCTGCAATCCTCGTGTACCAAGTACACCCAAAAGGTTAGATCAATAGGATGTAAAAGTAGGATTGGTGTCAAATTGATTACAGAGAGACGGGGGAGGGGAGAATGAATGAATCCATTAAGTCCATTTTGAGTCCCACAAACCAGAGTTTGCATGAAGGTCTCATAGGAACTGGTCTTAGGGAAAACTGCTTATATAAGATGAGGATAACCCACACCCCTACTTAAGCCACACTCCTTGTGAACTCACCCATAGTGAGATCTACTAATAGTGACGTTGATGAGCTTGTTGAAAAGTTTAAGTTTGAACTCATAGTCCATCAAAAATCATTTTGATTGGAGCAATGAAGCCACGATTTTAGCAGTCCTAAAAGTTTTCGGATTAGAAAAATGATAAGATTTTTAGGGGCTGAAGAAATATGGCTCGATTAATTCAATCAAGACGATTTTTTATGGGCCATGAGTTCAAAGTTAGACCTTTTCAAGGAACTCATTAATGTCACCATTGATAGGGCCCACATGGGTGGACTCACGAGGAGTATGGCTTAAGGAGGAGTGTAGGTTATCATCACCTTGTATATTTATATAGGGGAAAAACTTACTAATGATCGCCGCATGCTAGGCATGGATGCCATAGTTGCTCTCCTAGCGGAAATCCCGCTTCCACTACTTGCATCAATGGAATTCACTCCAGCTGCAGCATGTCTATTAGGATGATTTGAACGAGAAGTTGAAGTGAGAGAGCCATTGGATATAACAGATGCAGTTTCCACACCATTTGTGTGAGTATGTTTTGAATCAAGTTTTAACTGCTTCTCATCGGTGATCTTCCTTGACCCTCTAGCAGAAACCCCTCTTGCTGGGAAGGAAAGACACTGAGAAAGGCCAGGTCTCTGGTTACGAGGAAATGACATTGGACCTTTACGACCCACTTCACCTTTTGCTGTTTTAGTATTCCTTGCACAGTCACCTCTCTCAGCTCCAGGTTTCTACATATTGAATGATGCATATTCTTGTTTAAAACTCTTTGAAGGATCATTTTCAAAAACAGAAAAAACTCCTCATTTGAAGGACAAAAAAAAAAAAGATTTCCAGTTTATAGACAATAGACCTTCACAATGTTTGAGCTTTGACTTTCAGAAACAACAATAGAAGAAGATTCATCCTCAGGAGTAGCAGAATGAAGATTCTCAACTTTTAACGAATCTTCCACAATGCCATTCACTTGCAATGAGTCTACACCATCATCAGCATTCTCTTTCTTTTTGCACAAACTAGGGCCCAAATCATCCAATGGAGGTGTTTCTGCAATGATGCCACTTCCATTCTCCATAGGACCTCCAATTTCAGCATCCATTGCCAGAACTAAATCAGTCAATCAACACTTGTTCTCTGCAGCAAAGCTCTCGTCTCTTTAACAGCCTTAACAAAACATAATCACAAATCTAAGGATCAAACATCAAAACAAACACACACAGACATCATGATATCAGGCACAGTCAGATGTAAGTATGTGACGAAAATCCTAAGAATCAATAATCCAGCCAGTATCTCACATAAGTGAAGTTTGTTTCAACTAGAGAAGAGCACAACAACAGAAATGCTAAGCCTGCATTACTGGAGTTATCACCCCTTAGAGGTGGAGGTGTATTGTTTCAGGAATGGACTCTTCATGACTAGAACCTCACAGAAGGACGACGACAAAAAATTCTTGCAAGCCATCCATCTGATTAATTTCTTTCCGTTGCATGTCAAGTGAAGGGACATTTGCTTAACATCATCAATTTTATAACTAATTATCAGAGACACAGGCCCATAAAATGAGAGAAGTTGTTGCAGCATGCCAGAAACAAGTGGAATGACATATTGGTTGGACCAAGATTCATTATTCATTCATTTGACTAGATCATGCAATGGGTAACAATTCCCTCAAGTTACACCACATGATGGGTTCAATCAATTGGTGTAAATCACTCTAATAATAGTTACATTAAGGGTACGTTCGTTTATACTGTTTTTTCCAGGAAAATTTGACTTTCGCAGGAAAGGAGGATTGTGCCATGTTTGTTTGAATAGATTTTCCTAGGAAAATAGTCCAAATTTTTTTCTTATCATGACCCATGAAGAAATGTTTTCCTGAAAATTTTAATGAAGCAGACCTTCAAGGACTAGACCAAATAAGTCTTAAACACCTTGATCGTGTGCATACCTGACCTGAACCATTTACTGAGCAGGTTGACATGGCCAACATAAGCTTAAAAACCTGAAAAGTTCAAATTCAAGTTGATTTGGGCACATGTTGGGCTCTTTTTTGGACCTAAAACGTTAAGCCCATATTAGAATCTAGGTTAAGTCAGGCCTAGTACATGAAAACCCAAGCTCGGCCCAAAAGCCCAAATTTAAGCAATGATTTATAAAATCAAATTTTATTTAATTAATATTTTCTATAAATATAAGATTTATATAATGTGTATTCATATATCAATAGAATAATATAAAAGATGTTTATTTTAGGGCCAAATAAGCCCAACCCAAGATAAGCCCCGACATACATTTCAAACTTGAAATTACGCTCGGGTCCTACAAACAAAATTCAGGTCGGGCTCGAGTTTGACTAATTCAGGCTAACTTGACCACAAGCCCGGGCTCGGGGCTTTTAATTGCAATTCGGACTTGGGCTCCGGCAAACCCAAAACTCGGCCTGCCTCATTCGAGTTGCAGCCATAGTTTAAAAGCTCGAAACAACTCAAGTGAGTCAATCTGTGTTGACTTGACTGGATGGGATTTCAAGTTGAGCGGCTAAACAAATTTTATTGAGCTTTTTCGAGCTAAGTCTAAAAACTCGGCCGAGTAACTCCATTCAATAAGATTTCAAGTCAAGTCCAAGTTTTGAGTTTTTAGACTATGACGGCAGCCCTAACTTAGCCCATGTATCAATCAAATTTTCCTTATATAGATTTGTGGAAAACAAACATAAGAAAAAAATTAGATGAGAAAGCAATTTCCTACCAAGCTACTTCCCCAAAAAAAAATTTCCACCAAAATCTATTTTCCCATTGAAATTCATTTTCCCAGGAAACCAACAAACGTGCCCTAAGTGAAATCAAGGTGTTTAATGATGAAGGGTATGACTGCATAGAAGGCAAGGCGTGTGTGAAGAGTAAATTGCTCACATCTCATTACATGAATACAAGTTGGCATGGATGAGTGCTATTCCAATAGCAGAATGCCCCTCTTGAAAAATATTAGGTTTATAAAATATCTTGAATAATAGGGTCCACTGCCCATGATTCTAAACAACCCGATCAGGACCTTTGGAGGTAGTGGTGGGTAGGGGTTGGGGTTTACAACCCAAACTCCCACATCATACCAATCAACTGACATCATGAAGGGACTGATGATAAAAATTGACATCAAATTGAAGGTTCCTACAGTTTCAAAGTAAAAAAAAAAAAACCTTTGTGTAGCCACTATTAATTTCTTTCTGTCATCCAACATAGGCTTTGCATCTGAAAGTCATGAACTTCTAACAAGCACAAAGTTTTGCTTTAGCTCGTGTAAGATATGATCAATAAATTGAACAATGTTATTCATCCCAAGGAGCACCAACAAATGGTCTGCAAGTCAGTATATTGATGAAAGTTAGCCACTTTATCCCAAACCCTCTTCATGTGCGGGAATTAATACTTTAACCACCAAAAATTGCTAACCATATACTAATAAAAACACCAACTTGGAGCAACTAATCTATACAGTAAAAAATTAGAGCACCCATATACAACAATTTATATGATCAAGCACATCCCACCCTGCAGTTTTTTTTTTCTTCAAAAAAAGGGTGGGGAGGTGGGGAGGGGGGAACTACACATCCTACCCTACTCCATGATTTAGATCCTTTCCTAGTGGGACCCGTAGAGGAGACGCACTTCAAAAATCTTTGTCTGGGAGTTTTTTACTCACACTCCTGATCTTCATATCCATCAGATCGGAGTGATATCCATCAATTGAGACCATGGTGATTTCAGTATTTGTATTAAACTGAGACGAGATTTGAATCCACTTCAAGCGAATATTAACTGCAGTAGCTTATGTTCGATCAAGAAACAGTCGCAATTGAGTGTTCATCGATCCAACAGTCCATATTGACGAAAAGTATGCCAAGTGCAGATTTTTCTACGGACTACGCTCTACAGAATAATACATGGAACTGTCACCTGCATAAAATCATTTTTCCAACTAGCAGGCGAGAGACTACCAGTATCGAAGGCTATTTAACGTTAAACTGTGCTCTTTATGGATAAAAATAACCATTTCCACATCTAGTTAAAATGGTTACTTTCAAAGAAAGCACTTTCCTTCCCATGTATCCAGGCAGAGCCGAAGACTAACGGATAACAGGGACAAAAAAGCAAGCGAATCAACCTCCATTTACACCTTTCCAAATTCGAAAACAGGATCTCGCAGAATTGGAAGAGATGAAAAAAAAAAAAAGAGAGAATTTAATATAGTTGTAGAAATAGCAAAGACGATTTCGACCTCACCTTCGGAATCAGGGATTAGAAACAGGGTTTGAGAACGAAATGGCTCAGGTGTGTGGCGAATTGATCGACAAATGCAGCGATTTCCATGAATTTGTAGAAAAATAGATTCTGAAATGGAAATCTTGAGCTTGAAATGTTCGGATAAGAAACCCTAGATTCCTCGTCTCTCTTCGCTACTCTGTTCTGCTCGATTGCAGCTCTTGGAAGTACAGTGGCGCTCGGGTCAGAAGAGACAGAAGAAAACGAAATTGCCTGCTCACAGGAAAAATATATATAATATATTCTATTCAAAACGAGGTCGGGGTTTTCAAACGAGGAGTATATAAATTTCAGATTTACAGAAATGCCACAACTTTTCTTTTGTGGCTGAAAGAAATACCCTCGCCACTTAGATTAATTCACGAAAATACCCCCAATGGACCTTACGGTCGCGTCCCACTTTAGCCAACTTGAATGAGGTCGAATCCGAATCCAGATATTCACCTGGTTAATGAGTGACATCTAAATGGTCATAATATATTTTTATTATATCTAACATCTGCTCAGATGTCACTCAATAAAACATTACTTTAGATAATTGAAATTTATTAGCAACACCTCAGTTATCACATAAACGATAGGGACCAAGTTAGATACATTTTTATAAGTGGTAAAAAAAGTGAACGACGAGATCTCGGACCCATAAATATCGTTCAATATCTCAACTGATATCCAGCGATATATCTTTCTCTCTCTTTTTTTTTGTCAAATCTCGTCCGTATCAATTGAGATCAGCGAGATCTCGCCTGTACAATAGATAGATGTCATATCGACTGAGATATCTTGGTTGATATGAGAGATATAGGCTAAGATTTAAACCTCGCTTTTATTCTTAAAAAAAAATAGAACATAAATTAGAAAAGCATTCGTGGGAATTGGTTTTTTGTTTTTTAATTGTTGGATTAATGCTTATAAATTTGTTTTTTTTAATCTAAGATATGATATATTTATTTTGATCTAATCAATATAATTGTAGATAATGACTCTTATCTTATTATATTATACTTATTTGTTTCTATACTTTTAAGTATGCTAAATGATGTCTATGTCAATGAAGAAAAATTTAACAAAATAAGAATATAATTCTACCAAGTTTCAATCCAATGACATATATAAGCATGTAAATTGGATTTAGAGTGGTAAATGGGCTCTATTATTGTAGTACAAAATGTATGATAAAAAGTTTGATCTCCTTACATTATTTTTAATCAATGCAAAATAAAACAAGGATTTGATTGTCTACATTCAAAATTTTGCCGTCAGAATTAAAATAAGCATTTTCTTTTTAAAATTCAAAGATTGTATTAAATAATTATATTATATAGAATTCTTCAGACATTTTTTTTTAATTTGTGTGTGGAAAACCGCAAGATATCCAACGTAAAACTGTCACGAGTGAGCCCACTGCCCTTAGGGCACACCAAAGTTAGACCATGGAGGCTCGAACTTACAACCTCACACTTCCGGATGTTGTCCATTTTATTGAGAAAATCAATTTTATATTAAAAAACACATATGGATTCGATAAATTTCATTTGACGAGTGTTGTAAAATCTGAAGGACTATCAAATCATCACCTAAATTTCATGATTATGTAACCCATCTAATAAATCAGTTTAGAAACAACAAAACCTCATACAAAACTTTAAAAATTGAATATTCTATTGAGATTAAGATTGTTCTTTAAATTAATTTTTGGCCTGTAATTGTGTCACGCCCCGACCCGACCAGTGGGCCCGGAACGCGACTAAATTTTTTTTTTTTGAAAGATAAGGTAAGTACACTAAACCATAAGCACTTTTACTGGGCCGGATCAACAGTTAGGCCCAGCGGTTACACATCAGCCCATTAAGTGAACTCAAACATGTACCATATGCCTGCCTCCAGAAACTCAGACATAAACAATCATCAACACATAACATAAGCAAAATCAAACATCATTAATTAATCATAACATTGTCTCAATTGGCAACATAGCCGATTACAACGTAAATTAAGTACTACATACGGTACTTAATACAAAAACATCGGTTCTAAGAACCAACAGCAAGATCAGGGCATTCCCCTCCGGGGGAATCCCAAGGCACCGCTTCAGCTTAAACGCCCTAAGCTTGAAAGAGAGGGTCCTCCTCCTCGGGTTCATTGCCTGAAAGGTGAGTGGTGTGAGCTAACTAGCCCAGTGAAGGATAATTAACAATGCATATTAAGTAAATAGTAAAACAGGTTAGCAACAGTTCAATGTCACATGCTTGATAACAGTAAGCATAATTTCAAATAAGATAATAACACCATTAGACTATCAATCACTGCCATTATCCACCGTAACGCCTGCCGACTACACTGAGACCAGTATTAAGTCCCGACACGGTCAAAATACATCCTTGCAAGCACATCTCCGGCTCTTAATCGTAGCCGATACTGACACCCTCAAGTCAGCAACTGACGACAGCATGGTCCGCCCATGGTCCAGTAGACATAAACCATCTCTCATATGGCCGATATTGGTTCAATAGCCCAGGTACGTGGAAGCAGTCTTACATACACATACGGTCAACACCGTAATATCATAGCACTTTTACCATAGTGCACCATGTATAGGCACATGAGTGGGTTCATCAAAATCGAAACCACTCATTGCTCAATATAACACCTGTTTACAAAATCTGCAGAGTTAAGTTCCCTCACCGTGATCGTGTGGTTTCGCGGTCTCTGTCAAACAACATACAAGTGCACGATCAATATACATACAAATACGTACACATACGTAGTATTTTGGAAATCACACGTTTTCCCACAAAATATCCAGGGTTAATGGAAATGAGTCTCCTACTTGGTTTCTATCCTTTTTAAATTATCCACAAGATAATAATATAATAAACATAAGGGGCTCAGTCCAAACTCATATTGTCTTCTGGGCATTGACCAGATTGACTTATTGAGTAAGGTCTAGATCCTCGGGTCACTTCTCGGTTGTCTTCTGGATATGGACCAGAGCTGACATTTTCAGTAGGCCTCGAGGTCACTCAGTGCCCGACTATAGTGTCGGCCTGAAAGTGAATCACTCAGTTCCCGACTAGTGTCGGACTGAAAGCGTATACAATAGTATTTAGACTATAAATATTAAGAGGAAAATGGGTTAGTACAATTTTAATTAACAGAGGGGGTATAAACTACAACAATTAATCAAACACATCAAATAATCAGAAATCAAGATTAAAACAGTAATCAATAATATTTTATTCATTTAAAACTGTGTTCCTCGGATCATCACTTCGGAACAAGGGTACAGTGGTTTCGGATCATCCGAACCACCTAAAACTGAGTCACTGGCCTCGGACCTTGAGGCGTGACTTCGGATCGTCCGAAGACTGGGTCTCGGACTGTCCGAAGTCCATCCGAACAGGAAGAACAGAAAACAGAGGTCTCGGTGGGTCTGCAAGGCTCGGAACGTCCGAAGACTGGGTCTCGGACCTTCCGAAAGGGTCGGTCCTTCCGAGCTGGGCTCGGTCCTTCCGAGCTTGGCTCGGTGCGTCCGAAAGAGGTTGGGCTCGCCTCGGCGGTCTGGGCTTCGGGTTGAAGCTCGGAACGTCCGAGGGTCACAGCTCGGACCGTCCGAAGGTTCGGACCGTCCGAAGATCGGCTCTCGGACCTTCCGAGAGTCGTCTTCTCCACTGTCTGCAACTGCAGACAGTGACGGCGGAAATACACCGAAATGCGATTCCAGAAAGGGAGGGCTTTCCGGATTCGTTTTTCACATCGGTCTGGTTTGATGGACTCCTCTGGGAGTCCTCTTTACATAGGGATTGGTTTGGAGCTCAAAAGCTCAAAGGGCCATCCGATTTTAAGGGTAGATCATCACGGGTACATGAAACCCATGGTTTTCCTTAAAATTTTAAATCGGTTTTTCTCTATCAAAACAGGGTCAATTTTGGTTTTGCTTGATTCTAAATCGGTTAGAATTGAAAGAGGAATGCAATGGATACCTTGGTTCGGAAATTTGGGCTGAAAATCGGGTTTTTGGAAAATCTTCCACTTAAGCTTCGGTTACTGAAAAACAGAGAAGGGAGGGGTTCGGCTTTACAGAGAGCAGAGAAGAGAAGAATAGCTGGGAGTTTAAACGGTTGAAAGGGGCCGAATTTATAGATTTCTGGCCGGAAATCGGGGGATGGGACAACACATTGGGGAGGTGATGATCAGCCGAGATTTTGGCCGATCGGCAGAGCATGCTTGCACGCGGTGGTGGCTGATGCTGCTACAGGAACCGTCGGGTTTTGCAGATCAGCCCTCCACTATTTTCCATATTGCAGTTAAGTCCAAGTTTTATAAAAATTTGATTTTTAAACTAAAGGTACTAATTTAAGACCTCAAAACTTTGATCCAACCTTACCAATGGGTTGGGTTTTCAAAACTTAGGTCACCACAAAAATTTCAGAAATTATCTCTTATTAAAAACCCTTGATTTAAACAAAAATCATATTTTTCTCATAATTACTTAATTAATCAAACGTAAAAATAACTAATTTGTAAATCTTATTTTCAAGTGAAACGAAATATCTAGATCATTCTTAAAATGATCTAACACTCGATACCGTTTTCAAAATTTAACTCCTTCCCGAAATTATTTAAAATAATTAAAACTCTCTTTCGGGCGGTATTTAAATATCATTTTCTGAAAAATAAATTCATTTTAAACTTAGAATGCAAATCATTCAATAAGGAGAGTATTATCAATCAAAGAAAATCATCAAATCACACCAATTATGAAAATTTATACGACACACGGTAAAATTACCAAAATACCCCTCCAGCTCGACGGGCTGGATCACTGAGCTTACGGCTCGGATTGGGTCTCGCTTGGGCTTTCCTCAAAGCCCTGACTGAAAACTCTGAGATCAACCGATTAAATACGGAAATTAAGCTAAATTACGTCTAATCCGGTGCAGGGTATTACAAATTGAATGTGATATAAAAGAACTATAGAGTCGTATGAATTTTCATTCTCATTAGATCATTTTATTTCTTAATTTTAAATTTATAAAAAATGAAGATTTTATTAAAAGATTTATATTATTTAAATATAAAACTCAAAATTATATAGCTCAAATTACTAGTTAATAATAAATTTTTACACATTTTATATTTGTATAATTACCTATCAACTTAATTATATTAGTCAATCTCATTTAAAAAAGTTTTACTAAGCTAACTCTTTCAAAACAAGGGTAGACAAGAGATCTTTTCCTGTCTCTATTATTAATTAATGGAACTCAGTGGGCAGGGCAATTTTGTCCGAAGTGGGCAGATACTCGATTATCTTTCCTAATAAGGGAAGAAAATGACAATTGGCCCGTTAGCTGACGTGGCATAAATTGTCAATGTGATTGGTAGACACATCTGCGAACGTGACGTGTCCACCTAATGGGATGAGCTGGCAGAACGTGCGCTAGAGCATCGCGAGAAGGATCGGACGGCTGAGAGCAATCGACGGATCCATCTGACGGTTGAGCGGACACTAATAATTCTGGCACGAGCATGTATTGTTAGGATCCTTGTTTTAGCGGTTGGTACGTTGCACTCGAGCTGGCAGCGAATGATTAGAGAAACCAGCGCATTTTAGCAACTCGCCGAATGTTGTCGATCTCAGTGCGCTCCCGTGCGTAATACGCACAACCCAGGCCCAGACCCAATCCGGAACTTTTATTTATTTTTAAACCTCGAAGTCGAGGATGCGTACTGCGCTCGTATTCTCTTCCAAGTTCAGAATGAATACGGAGGGAATAAAGATAAAGATAGATCATCTTTTAATTATTTTAATAAATTAGATGATTAAATTTATATAAAGAATTATTTTAAAATATTTACACTCTTGAAAAAGTACATAAAACTATTCTAAACAAAACAGTTTTAAATTTTTTTTAAAGACCATAAAAAATTAGTATTTCATGAGACTTACACTTAATTTAACTGAAAAATAATCTAATTTATAAAATAACAGCAGATGTGTATAAAATATATAAATATAAATTTATAAAAATTAATTACTTAACTCGCAATGCACACAATTGGAAATGTAATACCGACATGATAGCGTATAAAGATCTATTAAAGACTTATAGAGTGAGGATTCAATTAAAAAGTAATTCGCAAATTTTAAATCAAGTATAAAACTTGATCTTGTTTTTATTTTAGATTTTTAACCTTTAAATTTTGTGAATTATAGAAAGATGATTTGTTTAATCTAAATAAAGTATTTTTAATAAATTATATATTAAATATAGATTTCCTAATAGATCTTAATGTGGGTTCCATTCGAAGTTGAAGTGTGTTTAGATCAATCATGCAAACAGCTAACCGTTCATGATAATCACATTGATGGTCCACATTTACAATTTCATTAATACTATTTAAATTTATCAAAATGAATGGTGCAAAATGTCAATGATTTTCAATTTATTATTTATATTGGTGACATGTCGATTTGGAGTCATGTCATTGTGTTGGGTTTTTTTTTCAAATTAAATGATTTTTTATTACAAATAAAGCTTTGTTAATTACGATCATATTCATGAATGGAATTGTCAAGGTAGGAGGTTTTGTACCATAGACGATCTAGTCAATTACCAAGTACTTCTTGCTGTTAAAAAAATACAACAATTTATTTATTAAAAAGTATTTCATGAAAATATTGAAAATTTGATTGGATTTTTGAATTGTATTTAGTGTAAAAATTGTATCGAATTAATCCACAGGTAGCTTCTCTGAGCTTTAGGATTAAACTATAGTTCTTAGATTCGACTCATCTTAGAATATGATACATAAAATTTGAAGGTAATTTCATGTATTTGTGGGATTAATTATACCTACGTTATTTAAAAAAAAAAAATGGAAAAAAAATCAAAGTTACTTGAACCAATATCTACGATGGTCTAACTTTTGAGATGGTTCAATTTTTTCGGAAATCATTATGATTTTTATTTATTTTATTTTTTCTCTTGTTCTTTTTTAGAAAAATGTCATTGATCAATTTTCTATTAAAGTATCATGTTGTTATCTGTTTTACAATATTTTTTATATTTTTTAATAATTTATATTTAAATACAACAATGCATTACATTGTCTTGATATCATACTAATATTGTGAGATTCAAGGTTGACAATGATTCAAAGCCGGTTTGATCCGATGGTTAAATCTAATTGTGATAAAAAATAGTTTAATTTGTTAAATATTTATTGTATTTGATAAAAAATTATTTGGATATTTTTTTTAAAAAAAAAATCGTTGATAAAATTGTATGAAAATTCTTAAGCTACAGTGTTGATCAATCTCTATTTTTACTACTTCGAGTTTGTCCAAAACTTTCAATCCACAAACATTTTCACATTTAGTGTCATTAATTAAGGTCATTAACTCATCTACTTGAAGTCAACATTTTTGACTTTTTAACCTTTACAGTCTCAATCTATTGCTTTATTGATTTTTGCCTGACCTCTTAATATATATATATATATATATTTTTTTTTTCCATTTTTCTAATAATTTTTTTTCATTTTTTACTTTTACAAAAAATTGATTGTGATAAGATTGATTAAAAATGAACTCCAACTTTAATTAAGTTGATTTGGAATCCTATTTAAAAAAAAAATCAAAATAACCTATCAAAATATAATATGCATAATATTTCACCATCAATTATTTATTTATTTTCAGTTCTTATAAATAGAAATCATTGATTTATAAAACCTTAAAATAAAAAAGACACGGTGATTAACAAGCAAGAACAAAACTTAGATACATTCTCTGTTTATATAATATTTTTACACCACATTTAATATATAAGATTTAAAATTCATTTAAAAGATAAATTTGATGTTAATTCTTAAATATATAAAATCCCAACACACTCGTTAGTCCTATTTAATATAAAGATAAGGACCTCACCAATTATCATCCCTAACATCCTAGGGCCCCACACACCAAAGCAGAAGTGTAGTGTGGTCGAGGGCCCCACTAATTACTCTCAGTTCAAAAATAAATAAAAAATAATAATAAAGTGGGTCCATGGAAGTGATAGGGTCAGTGTGCGGTGTGGGCCCACCCAATGTGTCATTTTTTGTCCTCTCAAACTTCTCTCACTCTCCGTCGCTTTTGGTCAGGTAATGCATCTCTCGGCGGGTTTTTCTCTTTAACTTTTCGACTCCGATTTCCACGGCCCAACAAAATGGTTATTTATAAAAAATAGTTTTGAATTTAAAAATATTAAAATTTTATTTAAAATATTTTTTTATGAATAAAGTATTAAGATCTCTTAAAGTATTCGACTAATTTTCAAACTCTATCCGGAGTGGTCTATTGAGGTAAAGTGAGAATGACTTTTCACTTCTTGAGACAGACTTTTTTTTTTAAACAGTTAAGAGTGGATTTCCATTAATTAGATAAAACAGTACAACAATACAAGTAAAAGAAAGTAGGGGAGGAGCTTAAGAGAATTAGGCCACCCGTCAAAAGAGAACAAAAAAAGAAACAAAGTAAACAAAAAACAGTAAAGGTCTGCAACCCAAAGTCTATCCCAAATGAGGGAGCCGTTAACCGCCCGGGGAAAAAAAGGTGCCCTGAGTAGCCCCGTCAACTCCATTTTTTGCAAGAAAATCTTGAGACAGATTTTTTCCCATCACTCCATCCCTTTTTAATTTTAAATTATATTCTTTTATATTTTCTATACTTATGTTGTGAGTTATAATTGATGGCCATTTAAAAAAGTTAATTAAAATATAAATTAAATAATTTATTTACTCATGATATATAATATAAATGGATAGAACTTCAGAGTAAATTTAGCATTTTTCATTTTCTGTTGTAATAATGAAGATAATAGTGATTTTGATATATAGATTCAATTTATAGAAAGTTTCAATATAAATTATCTATAAATCTTCATTCACATCTGTAAATATATCAATATATGTTATTCTTTTAATCATATGATTGGTTTCATTGTTTGATGGTTTAAGGTTTGATAAAACTTTATATGTTTATATGTTAAGATTGATTCATTTTAATGATAGATAAGATGATATATTATCACAATTATTCAACCCACTGGCATTATTACTCTTAGAATGATAATATAAGATTATTTTCTTTTATTAGAAAAAAATGTTTGATTGATTGTGTTTTTTCTATTAATATTTTAATTTTTTATTTGATTTTTTTCAGTACATGTACTAAAAAAAGGAACATACTTGAGTTAACATAGGTACAAAATTTCACTAACTTACCAATCAAATTCTGTACTTCATTTTACTAACTCATAGCTCTAACTGGTTGCTTCCCGCCTCAGGAAGCGGGAGGTATCCTGCGGTTTCTCATATTTAAATTTAAAAAAAAATTCTTTACTTAATTTTATAGATAGACCTACCATTCTACCAATCTCAAAGTCCAAAGAGATGAGTTATTTTCTTCTTAAATGATTCTTTCTTCAGTGATGTCACCAATGCAATGGGTTTCTTAAAATTTGAAAATCCAATCAACTGAAAAAGCTTATGTGCTTTAGTCTAACTCAAAGTCTCAGTTCTCTAGAAAGAGAGAAATTAAAAGACAGATAATTGGGGCAGGACAATGAAAATCCAGACAGGACAAGGGTTTCGTGGATGCCTCATTTGAATTCAAAATTTAAATTTTTCCTTAATTCTCTATCTGTCGTCAAATTTGAAGATTGAGGATTAAGGCAATTAAATGACTTTTTTTAACATGGGTATTTTCACGTTAAATTGGAGATGAGACTAATATCACGAGTACGTATAAATCTCTCAATCCACACACACTGGTTAAGTTGATGATGAGTAACCCTAAAGAGTGGTCTAGAGAGATTTGAACGTAAATCAAACTCAAGAACTCCCTTCAAGAGGGGAGTTTCTTGACCGTCAGATTAACCCCCTCTGAGTTTGAGTGCCCATGGCCTCATCTGTGCCCTAAGAGCAGTAGATATCACCTAAGGGAGTTTTACGCTAAGTTTTATGTGATTTCCTACACATAAAATAAAAAATAAATAATTTTTTTTTTTTTTCATTTTCTTGCCTACAAACTACAAAATTATTGGACTCCATGTTTATCAAAGGGTGTTCCAAGTTCCAACACATTACAAGCATGAACACAAGCACTTTATTTGTCGGCAACAAGTTGTTTATAAATTCTAATTAAGAAGATTAATAATATCAAAATGGGGAACATCAGTGGATGCTTAGAGTGTAAATAGCTAAAGAAATTGTTTAAAAAACTAGTAATACAACAAGGTGGGTCTTTGTTAGCTTTACCTAAAAAAGGAGAATAAAGAGATTAATATTTATATGGTCGATTTGGTTTTGATTTAACCTATTGACAAGAAACTCCAACAAAGAACATTGGAATCCAAGTAAAAGATAAAGGCTGTCTCTACGCTATCCCTTACTAGTATATTGGGTGCCCCACTTGGGCCTATTAAGGGTTCAGCTCACCGTGTTGTTCAGATGTTAACCGTGATTTAAAGTGTAAAATATGAGTAATTTGAGTCTGTGCCAATGAATCTTAGCATCTTGAGTGGGAGGATTATGCAGCTAGTTTAGATTACCAAAAGATTAGAAGCAGCAGATTAGCTTGCCGGATCAAATAACAATTTAAGATGTTTTAAAACCATTGTGTGGTTAACTTAGATTTGGGCTTCAAAGTATGTAAGATGAGAACTGAATGTGAATTACATTCAAACATCAATTTGTGATTTGCAAGTTTATAGTTCAATAAATGTGTCTAGGCCTCTTAAAGCACCCGACTAATCTTAGAGCATGTGCAAACCATCCTACTCACACACACCAAATAACTCTACATAGAGTAGCTTTTGGAGATAGGAGGAGAATCAAACTTAAGACTCCTGCTTTTTGAGATGAATTCCTGACCATCACTCTAACCCCTTTGGGTTATTCAATAAATCAGCTTACAAGATCAAACTGCAGTTTATCTATACAAGCACTGTTGTTTTGAGAAGATAAGGGCAAAGATCTAGTTTATGTTATTGTTTTAACCTTGTTCCATTGGACAAGGCACCACGTTATGTGAGAGAAGTCGATTCTGTCTTTGGGGATAAACATGACCCTACTAATCTCTTGTTAGGTTGGGGTTCCTTCCTTAATTATTATTTAGCTGCCCCACTTAGATTTAGATTTGGGATATCTAAACTTTTGTCTTGGATTTTGAGAGACCTCATTTGTCTTGTCATAACCCCAATCATTTATTCTTTTATGGTTGTATTTTTTCTCAAGGCATCTTCCCAATCTCCTATCTTGGGAAGGAGAGTTTAGAGGGCAATTTAGTAAGCAGAATTGATAGAACCGATGCTGATATAGCTTCATTACAAGAAAGAGTTTTGTTTTGTTTTTCTTTTTATTAGACAAAGTTGTTGACATGGCAGATTGGTCATTCAAAATTGTGGTGCATTGTAGGAGCCCATTTTTGTCATGAGGGGTTGCTGGATCAAACAGGCCCCATATTATATTTTGACAAGTCGAAACATGACATGGACTGAACTGAGATTTGAATTAGGGTTGCAAATGGACCAAATTAAGCTTCCTGGAAGTTACTCCCAATCCAGCTTCTTTAATTATCAGGCCTCGCCTCTTGGGCCATGGAAAGCATTGACCTAGGCCCTACTGATTTGTTATTACTTATTAGACCAGAACATAGGCCTAATAATAGCTCATATCCAATCTAATCCACTCGCAGCCTTTGATTCAAGTTATTTCAAGCAGTGTTTGGTTACACCAATTCAATCTAATGGGACATATCACTTTCGAATCTGAATTTTTACCAATCTCAACTAGATGGTCTTGCCTCGATCTTATGGTCAGGCAAAGGGCCATTAGTATCACTGATGATGCAAAACTTCCTTCTATTAGTACACAAAATCCTAAACATGGAGTCCTTGGGCGCATTTTCTGAATCTAGGATATAGTATAATAATGATAATAATAATAATAATGAACAATCAGGAGTAGGGACTAGTCAAAACATGGCTGAGGCTGGAACATGCCCAATCAAGAGTGTAAACTGATGAGTATTTCAAGAAAAATGAAAATAAAATTTGCTACTACCAATGATTTTTATGTCATATTTTTGAAATGTCAATATGTGAGAATACCTTGTAACTAGTCTAATTAAACATGCTTAAGGGTCAAACAATCAATTTTACTCTAGTTGATTTACATATTAATAGTATTTATTCAAGTTTTATTTACACAATATACATCAAAATTGAAGTACGTTTAGGGAGAAAGTACGACATAGAGCTTAACAAAGAATGGCAAACAACCGGTGGTCAATGAATTACTCGTTAGTCAAGCAAAGGCACATACATTTGGCAATGCAAAAATACTGGATTTCAACAATCAAGGATGACGATTTATTTGAAGTGGCTTTGATCAAAATTCTTTTATCTGGGGATCCACCACTGGTTCCCAGACTGATGTGCAGCAATTGGTTTTGCAGTTGTAGTCTAATCAAACATCCACTACTAGGTCTAGTTCTTTCTTTAACATCTCTGTAATGAGAGATAGTGGCAATGATGATCCACTTCAAACAAAGGATTTTAGGGCTTTGTTTTTAAATATTCTAGATTATCATCAGGCATGTTGGGACAGCTGTGTTTGGTAGACGGACAAGGCTTTAATGAAGATTGTGATGATGATGAACACTTTGAACAAAGATTTTCTTTATCCTGTTTCAAAATGTTTCTAGATTACAGATTTCATCTTGAAAAATTGCATATTCATATAGGGGATAAGGTAGTGGTGATGACAACTGAAGTACTCCAAACAAAGCATTTTCTCAATCATAATGATTCACGAAGAGAATGATAAAAATTAATTGCCATACTGCCCAAATGCATCAAAACCAATGTTATCAGAACCGGATCGTGTAACGAACCGTCTTCGAGGAGGTCAGGGTTCAACCGGGTTCGACCGCGGTCAAAGCCAGTAAAAGCCGGTCAAGTATTAAAATAATATAAATATTATATATAATATTAAGTAAGACATATTTTAACAATAATATTAATATAAATATTAAAAATAACATTCAAACTCTTAGTAATATACCAAAACGGTGAAATATATGGGATAAAAATAGTAACAAATTTTTATATTTCAAATATACACATTTTTTAAGAGGAAAATAAATAAAAAAAATTAAAAATTTCAAATATATGAACCGCGGTTCACGGTTCCCGGTTTTGGTGTCAAAACCGTATAAAACCGCAGTTCTGACCGGTTTTATGCGGTTTTGACCGCCAGCCGGTTTTTGGGGTGGACCGAACAGCAGATCCGGCGGTCACGGTTGAACCGCCGGTTCAGCCGCGGTTCGGTCTGGTTCTGATAACACTGATCAAAACAAATATTATCATTCTATCCTATTTGCTGAAATCTTTACACAGTTCTCATATAAGAGATGATAGTTTTCCTAGTTCGAGTTGGTCTCCATCAAGGGTCTAGTTTGAGACTCTTGTTTGTACTACTTATGGAGATCTTAGTATAAAATCCACAACAAAATTCCTTGGTGTATTCCATTTGCAGATATGTAATACTAATTAGTGAGTGAGCAGAATAATAATTGGGAGTATTTGTATTGGTTCAGATAGTAGAGAGGTTGGAATTATTAATATTGAAAAAAGGCTGATTATACATTGTGAGAAATTTTGTAAACAGGATGCAACTGTAGAGGCCAATGGAGGGTATGATTTAGAAGACACGTGAAAGCATAAACAGCCCTAATCTTTAGAATATTTGGGTTATAAGTAGAAGGTACTATGAGAAGGGGGAGGCTGTTAAAGACTTGGACTGTGCATCATAAATTGTGGATGGAGAACAAGCTTTTTGATAGGACTGAGTGGATACAAACTCAGAACAGTTGACCATAGATGGATGGCATAAGTGGCTTTCATGATAATGATGACAGATGTTGATTTAAATTAGTTGTCATTTGTAAGTTTGGATATAGGCTGAACCATAATTAGTTTCAAATTGGGGCAGAGATGTTGGATCCAGTTGTTGCTTGGAAATAGAAAATCAAGCTTTGTGAATTTTCTGCCACAATCAAATAGACAATTGGTGCCAACAATGATTTGGGGTGTCGCAGTAAAACAGAATTCCATCCAGAGTGGTTTCAATTTCTGCCCACCCTGATTTCTGCTTCTCTAGATTAGCTGCATTGGTAAGAATTTCCTGTGCATGGAAATTGTGTCTTGAAAATATGTATGGTAAATAGACGTCAAAGAGATAACACGTTATACAAACAAATAGGCACCAATATGAAATATTTCCAATTCAAACCTACCAGAAAACTGGATAAATACATTTTGGAGGCTAAGTTTGACAAAATTCACTTATCTGAGAAAAATCAACTGCGCTTTACAACTTGAATGAGAAAACTCTAGCATATAAATTAAACAGAAAAAATGAAACCATGTACCGTTGTCAATGTCAACCAAGCTTTAGTGCTTCCCTAAATCCGATGCTAGAACCCTTCTTGCCAAAAATGGCATTTCCTTTCTGCATCATCTCCACAAACTCATTGTAATCTATGCGTCCATCCTGAGAAAATTAAGGTCACAAGAATATCCAATCAATGAAAATTGGAACTATTTCTCCTTTCATTTTGTAGAACAAAATACAAAATCTCTTTATTATGGGTTAATATGATGTAGGGCTGAAATCGGGCCGGGTCGGGTCGAGTTTTTTAAAACCCAACCCGACTCGAGTTACTAATATATGGAACCCAACCCGACCTGACCCGAACTTTTAACCCGGAGGTCTTCACTCGACCCAACACGAATTATAACCCGACTCAACCCGAAACCTGACCCAACCCGCATTTTCAACCTACTTTTTTACCGGGTTGGTTCGGGTTAACTTAAAAATCTCTCAAACCAACCCGACCCGAATTCAATGCGGGTTTCTAACTTCTCAACCCAACCCGACCCGCTGACCCGACTTTCATGGCCCAATCCGCATGATTTTTGGGTCGGGTCATGCGAGTTCGGGCCAAAACCCGACCCGAGTTTCACCCCTAATATGATGGGTGCAAAAATGTATATCAGCAAAACTCCAAAATAATACATATGGAATTTAACATGGGGTACCCAAGCACATTATCAAAAGATGGTTCCTGTGGGGCCCATTTTTTCTTTCAAGATATCAAATCATTGGATAGGGTGGTATGTGTATAAGATCTTGTGAAGATCTAAGGTCTTAAATCTCACTTGATCCATCACCCTAATCCTTAATATAATGGTAACTGAGTTTCTTGGTCAATATCAGTGTTATCAGAACCGGACCGAACCGCAGTCGAACCGGCGGTTCAGCTGCGACCGCGGGATCTGCGGTTCGATCGAGGTCCAAAACCGGCTGGCGGTCAAAACCGCATAAAACTAGTCAAAACTGTGGTTTTATGCGGTTTTGGCACATAAACCGCGAACCGCGGACCTTGGTTCAGAAATTTGTAAAAAAAAATTTTAACATTTTTTTTTAAATTTTCCCCTTAAAAAATGTGTATATTTGAAATATAACTGTTTATTACTATTTCTATCCCATATATTTCACCGTTTTCGTATATTACTCAGAGTTTGAATGTTATTTTTAATATTTATATTAATGTTATTGGTAAAATATGTCTAATTTAATATTATATATAATATTTATATTATTTTAATACTTGACCGGCTTTGTCCCGGTCGAACCCGGTTGAACCCTAACCTCCTCGAAGACAGTTCGTTAGGCGGTTCGGTTCTAATAACATTGATCAATATTCATCTTCAACACACTTTATATTTAAGGATCCTGGTTTGCTCAAATATTTCTGTAGAATCAAAGCTGCTTGATCTAAAATGGGTATTGCTCTTTCTAAGCGCAAGTATACTTCTGATCTCCTTCATGAAATTGGTGAGCTTTACTGTAAACCAGTAGACACCCCTCTAGAGTAGAATCAAAAGTTGTACACCGATGATGTCGACCCTCTTCCTAAACCCCAATTTTTATTAGAAGATTGTGGGTAGATTTATTTATCTCATAATCACCTCTCAAGACATTTCTCAAGTAGTTGAACTGGTCATCAATACGTTCATGCCCATTGTGTCTCTCATCTAGATGTAGTTTTTCATATCTTCATGATACCCATAAAGGCTCTCCTATATCTCCACATGGACATTTGCATATTCATGGCTCTTGGATTCTGATGGGGCTGGCTCTTTGGATTATCACGTGAAATGAAGAAGTAAAAAATAGTCTGTCATGGTAGTATCTAGTGCCGAGGATGACTATCGGAGCATGGCCGATACCGCCTGTGAACTTTTGTGGTTCAATGTTTTTCGGTTTTGCTATTCAGCTTGCTATTCTTGTTGCTTATAATCTTGTTTTTCATAAGCATACCAAGTGCATTTAGGTTGACTGTCACTTCATCTAGGAAAAATTTGTCACTCAAGAAATCATCACTCTGAATGTAAGGTCAAAGGATCGACTTGGTGATATGTTTATGAAATCCATTCCTCAAGCTTAAATACTATCTATTTGAGGCAAGTGGGCATGCTTGACATCTACCAGCTCGAGGAGGAGTTACAAAGTGTATAGTGTACTATTTTTCTGTATTCCACAATATACCATATCGAGCTACAAAGTGTATAGTGTACTATTTTTCTGTATTCCACAATATACCATAAGTAGACATTTCTCTCTCTCTCTCTCTCTCTCTCTCTCTCTCTCTCTCTTCTCCTTCAAAAATTTCAAGTCCACAAAGATTTAACAAATCTTCCATACACATTGGAAGATATGAACCATAAATGTCCTTGAAAATTTTGACACATTAATTGAGAGGAACATAGGTCGATTCAAATCAGCTAGAGGAGGAATATCCTCACGTGTTGACTTGACAAGGCTTCGCAACACACGCATTTGACAGGAGATTCAACTATGGGGAAAAGGATCCAAGATGAATTTTTTTCATAGAAGTTGGAAATAGGGGTGGGGAAGGGGGGAGGGGGGGAAGCGGGGTTGGTTCAAGAGAGCATGGAATACCTTGGAAGCCTCAAGAATAGCTTAAAAAGGATCCAAGATATTCAATCATCATCAACAATAAGGGTTCAAGAGAGAATGGAATACCTTGGAAGCCTCAAGACTATCTCTTAAAGATCCAAGATATTAAATCATCATCAGACGGGATAATGACTAATGATGATGATGAAAGATTGTGGAATTCTCTAAAGTAGAGTGGATTTCTTTAGAATTGAGTAGAAGTTTATAGTGTTATGTAGCTCTGTATAGAAGTCTCTAGAAAAGTATGGCCCTAGCAGAAATCTTGTGATTCTTGTGGAAGGTTCTTGTATAAAGGACTAATGTTCTATAGTCGATTTTTTAAGTTTCAAACCACTGGATTATGATTTGTCCAAATCCTAGCATTCATGATAAAGTTGATGACCCTCTCATTTGTAAGTAAGCATTTGTTGAATTTGGCAAGTAATGCTCCATTTTTTCTCAATTTTGGGTAATAAGAGTGAAAGTTGTTGGAATATGTGGATCCACATGGGGCCACTTGAATGACCAAAGAACCTTAATGTCTCTCATATTTAAGGGACTCTTGAAACTAACTTCTTCCCTAATTTCTCTTCCCAACTGGAGTTTTTCTAGAGATGTTTCATCATCAATCATGGACAACAAGTCCATATCTATATCTAAATGGTATGAGGTTATAAGCATTGAAACAGATAAATCCATACCTTTTGCTGAGAAAGCTAGATTGTTGGAGATTGCCAGCCTAAAGACATCCTACTCTCCAAAGCTTTCCTTTTTTTTTTTAAATTCGTGTACTGATCCAAAGAATGACAATTGATCTATACTTGCTTAGCACATGGGTATTAGTCAGGTGCAAGGCCTGAATCCAGGGATGTTGTTTGGGCCCCTGGTGTTGTGTACTGTTTGTGAATATTTAGGCCCAGGTCGATCCATGACAAGCAGATATACCCCAGATTTAGGCTACTACAAAGCTTCAAATCTGAGTGAAGCCTGATCCTTTCATTTAGTGGGCCAAGAAAGTCCACTCAGACTATGGGCCTAAAAGGCCTGGGACCACAATTGCTACCCAGCAAGTTGGTAGTGGAAACCTTTTAATTCTTCTTATGATAAAAGAACAATGGAAACTATTGCTAATTTAAAATGTCAACACACGTTGTGTGGTAAACTGGATGACATTTTTAGCAAAGGTTCTGAAAATAATAAAGGATGATAAGAAGGAAATAAACCACATACATTATCCTTATCTACTTCTCGTATCATTTCTCCAAGATGGACATTTTCTAAGCCAAACTCCTCGCAGGCCTGCTGGAGCTCATCTGGGGTGATGTATCCACTGCCATCTTTGTCAAAATATGAGAAAGCTGCAAATAAATGATCCTCTCTCTCAATCTTGTTTAGATGTAAAGTTGCAGCTATAAACTCGCCATAGTCTATTGTTCCACTGTTGTCAATATCTGCCTGCATTTTGTTTGAGAACAGATGATTAACAAGATGTTGAATGAGGTGGGTACTATTAAACATATTAGACAATATAGTCAGTTCCAAAGGAAAAAAATAAAAGGCTACATGGTAACCACTTCTGTTTTGAGATATCACCAACTATTTTCTTACAAGTGGTACATGTAGGGAAATCCTATTTCATACAAGACTCAGGTTAAAATGGGGTTTGATTGGATCCAAACAATTGATTGTAGGAGTTTAATATATTATAAAGAAGAAAGCCAACAAGAGTTTCCACCAGCAATCAATTTCTTTCCCTAAAATGTCCTCAAGTTGAAGGGTAAGATTGTTTCTCTATTATAAATATCCACTTCCCTGGAAAACATGAGAAGCCACATGCAACTCTCAATAGGATATTGATAAAGAAATGTAGAAACCATTCAGAGGCAGTAGGTCATACTCAAAAATATGAATGTTGACTAAGTTTAGACTCTGGTTTGGGGCATTTCCTGCATAGATGTTGAGCAATGAAGACAAATTACTTCTAAAAAAGAAATACTGAAAAAAATAGGACAATCTACAACCTCAAGTGAAACACAGGACTCATGAAAACAGAAGGCCGTTTGAGTGATCCTTGGAAGGTTACACATAACTACTAAACCTCACAAAACAGCAGTAGCTACAGTAGGACACATTGATTTCTATGTGGTCAAATAACATACATTCATATGATTTGTTAGAACTCCAAAGAACCAGTACACAAGTGTTATACATTTTTTTTTGGAAAGACATACAAATTTACAAGCACCAAAGGTCCACCTGAGCAATGGAGATATGAAATTTCTACATTGGTACAAAAAGCCTGCACACCGAAATGAAGGCTTGATGAAATCCTAACTTTGCCTTCCTACTGAATGGCTTACAATCCTAGACAATTGAACTACTGTTGGTGCTGATCATCTCTCTTGAAGTTGAGACTCCATTTGATCAAAGGAGAGATGATGCATCCAATTAGTGACAACCTCAGTAACACTCTTTTGGAAGTTCTAGATATTGAATTTTCAAATAAATCACCAACAACATGAACAGTAAAAAAGCAAGGCTTTCAGAATAAATTTCATGGGTGCACGAGTCATCTTGAAAACCAACAATGACAATGATGACTATAACAACAACAGAAAATCCTGATCCCGTCTATCAGGAATGCATAGGGTAAATCAATCATTGCTTTAAACACAAGTGTCTTGGAAACCTAAGACCTTTTTCCAAGAAAATCACTGTAATTTTGCATTTTCATAAGCATGAACCTAATTTTGGTTATGACCCAAAGACTCCAGAGAGTGAAAAAAAGAACAACATACAATTTCTATTTGTTTTTCCCTATTTCTTATCCTTCTTTCATTTGGTTCGGTAGGTGCACATAATAAAGCTGAAACCCTGATGAAATAATATTTAAGTAGTTATGCAACTTGACTGTAAGACTACACGTGTTCGGAACTTGGATAGAACTCCAAGTACACAGTTAGTCATGGACATTTCAGTGAGCCAGAGCCATTCTATTTGGTGAAGTGTCCACGGCAGCAAGAAAACAGATAAAGCGAAAATGGGATCTATTTTTATTTCTTTCTTGCCCGAAATACTATTTGTTCTTTCCAGTAGAAGGGAATGAGATAATGCTATTGGGCAATAGTGCAGCAGGCCTGCTGTGCTACCTGCAACATACATTCAAACATCTCAAAGCGATATTTGTGAGGTACTGTTTCCAAAAACTTGTAAGTTTCTTGGCTAGCTGATCCTTTTATTCCAAAGGAAAAAGGTCAGGGTATTCCAGGACCACAGATTTGATTTATATTCCAGGGGTAGGTCCAATCATGGATAGGTCATGGTTGGATCTCATCTTCCTTAAGAACATAACCATCCTAACCATGGTTGGTCCTCCTTCCCTAATAGAATAAAGTTGAAAACTACAAGCACCAATATGTTTATTTACATTCCAACCACTGGGTTTTAACAACGCACCGCTTCCATGAGTGAGTAAATCTCAGACTCCTTAAGATGAGCACCCACTCTTATCAAACCGGCCTTAAGTTCTTCAAAAGTGATTTGGCCACTATTATCTGCGTCTATCATCTTGAACATCTCCTTTAGGCCAGCAATCTCTTCTTCAGATAGACACTCAGCAATGACCTATATGGTTCAGCACACTTATTTATAAATTAGCAGAGTTGTAATGTAATATAAAGCTTCTGAAAACATATTGTTCAATCTGAAAATAATATCATGATGGTGCAAAGTAGACTCAATGTAATCAAACATGAACAATGTGCAGGAAACAACATATCAAGGACATATGACACATCTAGTATTTGTTTTTTGGTGACACATTGTTACCAAACATTAGCAGTGAAATTACATTTAGCCACAGGTGTAGTAGAATTAGCAAAAAATATTCAATACTAGATCAGATTAGTAGGGTTTTATCAAAAAAGTAAGTGCAATATTTTTAACACTTTAAAATATTTAATTTACACCACTAACATTTTAGCATGTTGGAAAACATAAAGCTGTTGTCTAACACCCTGTACCCAAGCCCAAAGTTTCATGGCTGGCGATTTTATATACCTAAACAACTCGTCACTGCATATATAATAAAAACAAAAATGAGTCGAGCATTCTTATGTTGTGGAATCTTAACAATCCTAAACCTCTTTACAGTTATTTAGTAACGACAGATTTTTATAGTCATAATAGCATGAGATATGACATATGTAGCCAAAAGCAGTCACAAATGTTGGTGATTAATTTCAAATTTACCACATTTTTATTGGCAAAATACCATTACCGCATTAACACTGTGGTAAATTCCCAATAAAATCGAATTAAAAACGCAATAAATGGTAATATCACAATAATATCCCGGTAAATTCCCGATAAATTCTTTATTAAGAAATCTTTGCAATAATTTTCATGAAATTTCTGCAATGATTTAAAATATTTTTCAATATTTTAAAGATTGTAGGATATTTATTGAATTGTATTCTAATATATTGTTTGTTCTAAATTGGCTATTAGTTGTTCATGAATTTTATTAAGATCTATATTTTATTAACATGTTCATTTATTATATTTTTAAATATTATATTTTTCGCGAGATTTTCCTATTAAATTCTTAGTAAAAACTCGAGAATTTGAAAATATCTCGATATTACCAGATGCCATTAATATCCCGAGAATGGTATTTATGACATTGTCCAGAATTAGGAAAGAAGCAAGAACTATAATAAATCTTGAAGAAGTAGAACAGAAGCAGCAGCATGAAGAGGGTTAGAGAGAGAGAGGAGATAAGTATGAGTCTGAGATACCTCCTAGTGAGGAATCTGCAATTCCTTATATAATACAAGTCTAATTGTATTTGGTTACAATCTAATCCCTTGTTTAAGGGATTCCTGATCAAATAAATTCAAAATACATCTACCTCTAATAACCATCTACAGTAAATACGAATTACAATGGTAAACAAGAAAATAAATGTTGAGATATGTGCTAGTATTCCTAAACACTACATAAACATCAAATGTAATACATAAAAACAACAAATGGAAATGACTGAATTTTTACTCATGGCTATCTCCAACAAGCATATCTCATGTGTATTTGGTGCAACAGTTTACTTTATGTGAAACTCATGTATTGGAGGCAACGAAGTGACTTGAACGGTTGAACCTCCTCCCTATGAAAACAAGTATCCAGCAATTGGGTAAAAAAAAAGATCTTGGCCTCCCTTTCTCCCATGAACCTAAATATTCTTGAATATAAATACATTCTCTTTCATCAGATTAGCTTTAGAAAGCTTGTTGCTCTTTGAGATTCATTAGTGTTGTATATGTGGTCACAATCTATCTATTTCAAAAGTGGATGAATGTAGCAACTTTTAAAATCTCAATATCTCATGATAGGATATAAAATAGACCTGACTGCACACAAATTGGGGAATCAGATCCTTATCAAGGTAGATTCGGCCAATAGAAAAGCTTATTAAGATGATTTGGGTCAGGGGGTCCAACCTGAATCCACCCTAATGATACAATGCATTATACAAGAACTTACTCTAAGGGCCATTTTCTTGAGTTTGTTCATTGCAGTAAATTGCTTCATGCGACTTAGAACTGCAGAATCAAGAGGCTTATCAGGAGCTACACCATTGATCCGTGCCCAAGGATGACCTGCAAGTAACCCACAAGATTAAATACAACAAAAGAAAGATCAAAGGAAAACACAACAATTTCCAAAATGCAAATATTTCTTTAGAAAAGTTAAAAGCCTTTGATGCGTCTTAATAAATGATCCAAGTTATCATTAGTAATTGGTTGGGAAACTAATCGACTTGACCACAACCAAGCCGAATATATCTCATGTTGTTGGTGTGGTTGGCCAATCTCATTTTCATGCTGTTTTCCGTATTTTGAGATACATCAAAAGGAGTCCTGGTTGCAAAACTTCAAGGTCTGCTCATAATCATTTTCGATTTTAAGGATACTTGGATGCTGATATGGTTGGATTTCCAAATCATCATCGGTCAACATATGGATATTGTGTTTTCTTGGAGAACACAACCTGGCTCCATGGAGAAGTGACAAAAATGTGGTTGATTGTTTCAGTGCTGAGGCTGAGTAGAGAGGAATGGAAAACACTCCATGTGAACTCTAGTGGCTCGAACAACTTCCAAAGTTACATTTTTCACATTTTGGTCTATTGATAATGTTCTGTGATAATGAAGATGACATTCATATTACATCAAATCCTGTATTTCATGAGAGTATTTTTGTTTTTGAGTAGTAACAAATAGAAAATTTATATTAATGATCAAAAGATACAAAGGTTGGTATCAAAGGGTCTAAGAGACATAACCCCAAGATAGGTAGAAAGAAAATAATAAAGTACAAAGGACAAAGTGCAAAAGTACAAATAATGTTCTCCAACATGAAACAAAATCTCCATTCCAAAATATGTCATAGATAGAACATGCCAGTAGTACTAGATTCCACCCCGTTTTTTGCAAATAAGTCTGCGAAATCATTTGCATATCTCCTGACCACCATGAAAGAGATCTCTCTTCGTGAACATAACACTCTAGTTTCTCTTACTATTGTGATCAATTTTCATGGGGGACTTTTTAACGCTGCCGCCCACTTCATCGCATTTATGGAATCCCCTTCAATGATCAATTTGCCCCCTCCCATTGAAGACCAAATGGTCAGCGCTTTCTTAATACTGATAAGTTTTGCCTCGTTAGAATCTCTCCGTCCTATGGATTCTGAAAAAACCACTGACGTCCTACCGGCGGGACCTGGTTTTCCTCTGGCAGCCCCATCGACATTACATTTAAAGGTATCTATTTGAGGGGGCTGCCATGGCGTTTGGACTTTGTGTTTCTTCGACCCCCTAGTAAGACAACCTTACCAAGAAGTGAGGAAGTCTACTATTCTAAATCCTTTGAATTCAGCTCCAGACAATATGAAGCATAATAAAGTTGATTGTCACTTCGTAAGAGATCATGTTGCTTCCAACAACATTGCAACATTAATCATGAAATTCTAGGA
The DNA here is from genome assembly GCA_022113865.1 of Chimonanthus praecox. Lineage (NCBI taxonomy): Eukaryota > Viridiplantae > Streptophyta > Magnoliopsida > Laurales > Calycanthaceae > Chimonanthus > Chimonanthus praecox. The sequence goes on along the minus strand of CM039086.1, from coordinate 10,728,824 downwards.
CCAACTTGCTGACATGCTCACCAAAGTAGTCTATCTCTTCACAAGTTCAAGATTCCATACAGAAGCTAAGCTTCACTGACATCTACACTTCATTTAAGGAATTTTAGAGTAGTATTTTCTTCACTAGTCCTTTAAGCACATTGTTGTTTGTAGTCTTTAGGACCATTGTAAACTACACAATTGATGTTCCCAGTTAGGAATATGATGCGAGTACTTTGTATGTATTCCTCATTAAAAGAGGTTCCTTTGTACCATTTTGATATAGAAATCAATACAGAAAATTTTCAAATTCCTCCCATCTGCTCACTTCATTGATTCGCATCATACACTATTGAATGCTCCTAAGGAGTACGTGCATAAATTTTCTTCCAACAACATCATGAAGTGTAAACTCTAAAGGATAAGAATGGTGAGTGAAAAGACGCAGTTCCTAGTTGGCATTGGGATTCTGCACCCCTCCCCCCCCCCCCTCTCTTAGCGAGAAGAAAAATGGTCTATATAATAACTCAGAATTGTGGTGAAAAACTTTCAATACAGATGGTTAGAAAATTAGCTAAATGAACACAAAAATATATGGAGTACGAGTTTAGTTGATTAGAGAGTAGAAAGGATGAATTGCTTAAAGTTGAACATAGTATCGAGTTGTAAGTAATTCCAATACTAATTACTAAGGTGCAACTCTATAACCAAATGGAGGGTGTGATTTGGTTAAAGGTCAATAAGGTTTGTGCATGGTGAGATAAGTGTAGACAAACTAGTGGAGGGATGTGTATAGAAGCGTGTTGAACTATCTCTAACTCTCTAAGACAAAGTTATACCTACAAATGGGGCTAAATGCTGGGCAATGGAAAAAAAGATATGTGGATAAAGTAATGGTGATAGAGATATGTTTGTTAAGATGGATGTGGTGTGTAACAAGAAAAGATAGAATTAGAAATGAGTGCACTAGAATAAGCTTAAAGATTGTCCAAATAGAAAAAGTAAAAAAAAAGATGAGGGAAATTTAAAATGGTTTCCATACATGCACAAACGATTAGAAACAACCCTATTGCAATGAACTGAAAAAACTAAAAGGTACCAGAAAATGGTGAAGGCAATTAAAGAATTGGACTGGGGACTTGAGGTTGTAAAAAAGGAAATGATGAATTGTGGAGTGTCAAAGAATATTAATTTTGGTAGGGGTAGAGTGGAAAAGTAGAGCTTATAAAAGTGACCCTAGATAGATGGGGAATAGATGGTGATGCAAACAGAAAAGACAAATAAAAGGAAAAAAAAAAAAGACAAATAAACAAATTTAGGGTAACACAGATGTGCATGCTATGATGGATTAATGGTTTAGCACTAAAGGACAAATTTAGAAATGAATGCAGTAAGAAAAGTTTAAAAATACTCAATAGATGAGAATTTGAGAGAGACTTGTTTAAGGTGGTTTAGTCATGTACTAGAAGACCAGAGACAACCCTTTGAGAAATTACAAGTTGCAGGCACTGGGAGGAGTGGTAGGCCACTAAAAACGTGGAGGGATGGAATAAAGAAAGATAGATAGACAGTGGAGTAACTGACTAAAAACAGACTAATTCTAAAAAAAAAGATGTGGACCTTCAAATTGTCCCCTTTTGACAGGGAAAGATATGAAATAGTAGAATCCAATTGGATTTCATTGAAATTGTATGGTCTATGATAGGGCCAAATGGAGAAGTAGAACTAAAAAAGTTGAACCCAGACAAATAGAATTTTAGCATATGATGATGATGAGAGTGATGAAGACAATGGTGAATAATGTCTTTATAAGGAAAAGGTAGTTCATGATCATAAAATTGTGCAATAGATGGCTATATATTTATAAACTAGACACTTATCTCAACTAGTGTTGAATTAAAAGACAACATATGACATATCTACGACAAATGTATTCGTTGTTGATTAAAAAAAAAGACATGCTTGTTTACTTAAAACTCCAGACATGATTATTTTTCATTGTCTAATAATAAGGCATAATTGTACAAGAGAACTCACAAAGAACTTCATGGGCTGTCAGCCGCTTTTTGCGGTCTCTTACAAGCATTTTCCTCATCAGATCCTTCGCACTCTCAGAGATTCTAGGCCATGGATCTGAAGAGAAGTCAAGGTCACCATGCAGAACCTGTTCGAATATCTCTTGCTCAGTTTCTGGACAGGAACATAATAACCAAACAGTTTTAGATGTCAGAATCATGACATTATCGGGAAAACACAATGATGAGGAATTATTGGGTCATGAACCTCAGCATAGACCTGATCAGCTAAGCCTTATGTGGCTAATTGTGTGCCCATGGCCCAATGGGTTTATGTCCATACCCATTGACGTGAGTCCACTATATGTTGGGGATGCACAGACAAGATCCTCACCTGTTGGTTGTTATAGTAGACAATTGATGGTTAAGAATAACACACAGCATCAATCCACATTCAAAGGAAAATAAGCCAATAATTGCAAAAATGGGATCTCCAATATGATATTTTATGGGAGATCAACCATTCACATAGAGGCTAGTCAGGTCAACTAAGTGGATGACATCTACGTTCACAGGATTTGTTGAGGTTTAGGACACTATAATTACTCCCAAGAAAAAATAATTCAAAATTGACGTGCTAAACGCAGATACTTACCACCCCAAAATGGAGGAACACCACTCAACAGAATGTAAATGATCACTCCAGCACTCCAGACATCAGCTTCAGGACCATAGGACTTCCTCAGCACCTCTGGTGCAACATAATAAGGGCTCCCAACCACATCAGTGAATATTTCCCCTGGAAATAAATGACTGTCAACTTCCAATCAGGTGTAGAAATGAGCACAAATCTACTGGAACTGCAGAGGAAAACTGTAATACTGATCTTACAGAGAACTAGGGGTATATCAGAGACCACAAACATCTGCCTTACATCACAAGCACTTAGGCGGACAGAAAGTGCTTCCTGATAGCCTCAAAGAGAAGCTTGGTTAAAATCTACCTTCTGTAGACGTTATAGGCTAAAAATGCAGTTAATTCCTGGATCACATCTTTTTGAGGAGAATGGTAAGTGTTTCATCTAGTCATTTTCCCTAACTGATGCAATCTAACAGGAATGGTCACTCTTCACCAGAATAACTTTGCTTGTCATGGCCATGCACAATCAATGTCAAAACAAGTCTGTTTTGTGTCAAGGAAAGTGGAAACTGCAATGTCAGCAATGGAAGCATGAACTAGGAATAGGTCACAATGAGTCCTCAAAATTTTCACTTTTGTCCAGGTGGTAAGAAAAAAAATTGCACCAGGCAATTCTTCTAGCTTAGTAAGTTTTGAAATTTGAAATTTTAATGGACTTGGGAAAGGAGAACCTAAAATATTGTGGGAAAATTTACTCCACACAGACAGGTGACAACCCCCAGTGACATTATAACAGCACCAGTTTCAATCACTGGAATTATTTATTATTATTATTATTATTATTTTCAAGAGAGTTGTGAGGTTCACCTGGGAGGCATGCTAACCAAGGAGGAGGGATGTCAAGATCTAATGGTGGAGCAGGGATGATCCAAAACCCATAATGAGCAGTTCAGGATAGATATAAAATATGGATTTCATGATCTGAAAGAATTAACTGTTAAAAAAGCTTACAGCCAATGATGGGTTAAAGTTGGGGAAAATCCATTTCAAATGGTGGGGGAAACAGAAGAGAGGCGCCGGAGAGAATTGGTGGAAGGCACATTGTATTTAGTTGCTCTAATGCTTGTCAATGTAATATGTGACCAGATCTTTGAAGATTATTTGCCAATAACATACACAGTTATGATCTCAACATGCAGTACCATACATTCAACAATGTGTGGGTACTGGTGCAAGACCCATTTGATTGCGTGCTGGAGTACGAGGGAGGGAGGATGTGCAGGGGAACATGTAGACAGCACAATTTGACAAAAGTTCATTCCATTTGATAACAATGTCAAAAGAAAAAGTAATATGACACTGGTCAGTACAATATTAAATTACCACATTGGAATTGGATAATAATATGATAATATTAGGCAGTAAGCAGCAAAGTAGCAACACTCGTATTTGCACAGGGGTGTCCTTAGATCCTTGTTTTTTTTTTTTAAAGGTCACTTCATTAAACTGAAAAAAGGTTACAAAGACGGAAGGACCCTCTAAACGGAAACAAACAAATTACATCACTCTGTTAACAATTTCCGCATCTAAAGACACACCCTGTCTAGCCAAAAAATTTGAAGCTGAGTTAGCTGATCGCAGCACCCAAGCAATCGTAAAATTAAAGGTTGAAATTGCATAACGATTCCTCTCCACCTTATCTAAATACAACCAGGGGCAGAGATAGCCCAACACCCATCCAATAACTACCTTGGAATCACCTTCCACATAGCTCCCATGGTGTCCTCAGATCCTTGTTGAAAAGCCAGAAAACAGTTATTACCCACAAAGGTGGGCAATGGCCTACCATTCATTAATCTGACAGAGATTAGGAAGTGCCCATTTGAACTTATTTTTGAAATAGAAACAAGAGACCTTCTATTCACACTTTACCAAGAAACTCAAATTCAGTCTCGTAATTTGGTTGAGTATGTGCAGGTGGCAACTGAAAAGGGACTAAAATATTGGTGATTGGCCATGCAGATAGCCAAAGGATAGAGAAAGTGCAGCATGTGCATGTGTGGTGATGAGAATCTGTAGCACAGATGGAAGGTGCTGTGAGCTTCCACCACAAGGGGTTGCAGGTTTCCATCTGCTCATATGTCAATATATATCTGTGCACATGTTTAAGTAGGCCCACCAGTATGTGAACCGATCAGCTTCCCTATAGGCCCCTTTTCTGATTTAAGTGCGTAATATAAGAAGGTGGCTTTTAAAAACAGAAAGACTTGCAAAGAGATGAATGAAATCTCATGGGCTTCACATTCACTACAATCATATGCCAAACTCCACTATTTTTATTTCAAGCTTAATCACCAAGGGAAACAAAGCAACTCTATCCAATCTAACACAATGTAACAAAGCGGTGACATAAGTCACTCGAAATCAAATGTGAAACCAATTCTTATAAAATCATATAAAGCTTACATTAGTTAAATAAACGAAGGCAGCGAACAATGGAAACTTAAAACCAGATAAAAAAAACATATTTGTGTATGCATGAGTTGCAGATTAGATGTTTTAAATGTACCATGTTCTTGTGTATTATTCAAAAAATAAAGCTTACTCACGAAGAGGCTTGTAAACTGTGCAGGCAGAATACTCATGTACTTGAATGTGTTCATGCAAAAGACAACAAGGGTTGCTCCAGTGTGAGAAATCATGACATTAAGAAGCCATTAAAACTATTTTTTGGAAGGTCAACATGTCATTTAAACTTAACCAACTAATTCATAGACCATGTCATTGAGATAAGGAGTTGGTAAAACAGCTGCTACATTTTTAAGTTGGCAATTAATATATGCTTAATATATCCTTCATGTAACTGCTCAATACTTATGTTGAATCTGCAAATAATTTTAAAGAATCAGGTAGCTATGAACTTCTAATCAGGTTCATTCATGCCCGGTCCATCATAAAAGTGAAATAAAGGTTTATATGGTTGACACCATCAAGACAGTGATGCTCAACATACATAGGGTCCTAAACAAAGACAATTCAAACAATGATTGGACAATCAAAGATTGAAACTTTGAGGATTACCTGGCTTAAAGAATATTGACAATCCGAAGTCAATTGTCTTGAGAGATGAATCCTCTGTTTGGTTGACGAAAAGGAAATTCTCTGGCTTCAGGTCCCGATGCATAACTCCTAAAGAATGGCAAGCTTCCACAACACCAACAATCACCCGGGCCAATTCAGCTGCCTGTTTTTCGGTATAGTGCCCCCTCTGAACTATCCTGTCGAAGAGTTCACCCCCTGCACACACGTCCATCACAACATGAATGGCCACAGCATCCTCATAAGCCCCAGTGATTGAGATAACATTGGGGTGTCCTGCTAGATGGTGCATTATCTGAATCTCCCTCCTCACATCTTCAACATCCTCTTCTGTTGTGAGCTTCCTCTTTGCAATAGTTTTGCAAGCATATTGCTTCCCGGTTGCTTTCTCTATACACAAATACGTTGTCCCAAACTGCCCCTGCCCAAGCTTCCTTCCTAAGCTGTAGATATCCTTCAAATTCTCAGTTTTCCGCTGTAGTACTGATTCTATTTGCAGCCCCACACTTGATACTCTCTTGATATGGGGTTTCTTAGGCTTGGCTGGGGCGGTTGGTTTGATGTCATTTTCTGTGGCTATTTTTACCTGCTCAGGTGGTTTGTTCGGTACAGGATCGTCAGATGGGTTGGGGGCTGCAGTAGAAGTTGCTGCATCACCATTGCCACTTGCAGTGCTTTCTACATTACCATTGCTGACTGCATTGTTTTCTTCATTAGGTGGAGGAAGTTTCTGTTCTGGCGGTCGGGTCCGCCAAACTACAGCGGTAACTGACTCTAAAAATCCATGCCTGTTTGTATTTGGTCCAACACATGTGTTTCCCATCACAAGTAAATCTCAAAATCTTCCAACCCTTTTTTGGTACTAAGTATTGAAATATCACGTTGCCGATTGCCTTTGCAGGAGATAAGAGGCCAAGTTTATTCCAATGATTGAAAATTCAATGTGTCAATTTGCAGATATCAAAACTCAGAAGAGTGAATTCCCTCGGATAACATAAAATTAAGACACCCCAGATCAATTTCTACTTTGCTTCTAAAGCAATCATATATTTGAATAAATTAAAAATTAAAATAATTCTCCCAAATCGAGGTCAATGTTGATTTGCACAAAATTGGATCTTTTAAGAGCAAAAATTCACCCGAGAGAGAATTTGCTATCAATTCGCAGAGATTAAAATTTTAAAGCATGAATGGAAAGAAGAGAAGAATGAGAGAAACACATAAAATCAGCTAACATAAATGCCACAATGAATAAAATAAAATCAATAGAATGATGATCTTCTCATCTACAAATAAAATTAAAAATTTAAAAATTATATCCAAAAAAAAAAACAGAAAAGAATTCAACGCCAGAGAAAAGCGCCAAAAAGAAAACTTTAAAGAAAATTAAAAAACGTTGTGATCAGAGGAATCATAAGAAGGAACTAAAAAGCAACATAGGATTGGCATCGAGGAGTTTTACGTGGAATTGACGAGAAGAAGGCGAAAAGACAAAAATCTTTGGAATGTCTGTCGTTCTTTACGGGAATTGAATCCTGGAATCTGCAAAAGGTAGGAAGAAAGGGGAAGAAATGGCAACGGTAGGATTGGGATTCCAGAGAGAGAGAGAGAGAGAGAGATTAAAAAGGAGAAAACGCCATGTTACAACTTACAGAGAGAGGAAGAGACGATTGGAGGCATTGCTCTCCTCCTCTTTTCTGAGTTCCATCTCTCCTGCTTAGACAATGGAAGAATATCACAATTTCCTGAAACTTAACAAAACATATCAGCCCTTTGTTTTTGGAAAGAAGAATTTAACTAATTGAGCTGCTTACATGCATCGACGTAGAGAAGGAACATGGATATTATTATTATTATTATTATTATTATTATTATTAAAATATGATATGAACTTTATGTATTAAAATATAGATAAATAATTTTTTTTTTTTTTTTAAAAATTTAAATGCAGTTGCAAAATTGTGGTGACATCAATTGAGATTTGGTTTATCAAAGAACGATTGTAATTTCTAATTTTTTATTTTATTTTTCTAAAAATCTTATTTTCTTCTCTTATTAGGCACTATGGTTATGTTGTTGTGTTCAATTTTTAAAATGAGTAGTTATCATGCTATTATGATATTATCATGGATTACAATAGTTTAACTTACAAGTGAATCTAATTAAACAGAATTTATGACTAAAAAAGTAAAATTGGCTTAATCAATTTTGAAATATCGGCTAGTAACTTGTGTATGTTAATTGAGTTAGAGTAAATCCATTTACATTGAATATGCACAAGGCTCCTATACAAGATATTTTTTATTGATCTTTTAGATAAATTTGATCCAATGATCCTAACTCTTTCTTTGTCTATTATTAAATGTCAAAATCACATTTATTTTTTAAATTTAATTTATTCATTTGACTTTATCATAACTCATATCATCACGCTCCACTATCTATCATATTTTTTTTATTAGAGAAGAAAAGAATACTATTTTTTTCTCTTTTATCTTTCATTTTCATAGTGAAAAATGCCACATCATGTTTTCATCTTTCTAACCTAATCCATTTTTTCTATTGTTTCAGACATTTTCTACTAATTGTTCAATGTGGTTGATATCAATAGTTTGGATCACAACGAAATGAGGTGGTATAGGTTCTTTCAGAAAGAATAAGTGGCCAACAAAATCACTATTGAAGTTGTAAATTTTGTATTTTTAAAATTCATAAATTTTAAAGGTTTTAAAAATGTAATATAATTAATTCAATCAATCCACAAGGGTGTAGCTCAAATAGTTACCTCCCACCTCAGGAAGCGAGAGGCTGCGGGTTTGAACCCCCATGGCCTAATCTTAGTGTGCCCTAAAGGTAGGTGAGCTCATTTGTGGGGGTTTTACACTGGGCATCTCTTGATTTCCCACACGTAAATTCAAAAAAAAAAAAAAAAATCAAAGAAATTATTGACGAGCAATATTTAAAAAAAATCATTTATTCATTTGATGATCTACTCCTATGTTCCTACACTTGAGTTGATAAAGTCCTACCTTGCATGGCCTATCACATCAGAAATGAAGAACAAGTATATCATTAGAAATGCACTACTCTGGAAATTTTTCCACGGGAAGATAAGAAGAACCCCTTTTTTGTGGAAAATCAAGATGCCAAACATACTAGATTAACTCCTCCCTCTCAGATGCTTACTTTGAAAATGGGTTTCAGTCATGGGCCTGTTGAAATAAATATAGATTGTGGGGGAGAAGTGGGGTGTAACATATCTTCATTTCATGCGAATATTTTGATCATTTCTCTCATATTAATTGCTATAGCATACCAATCCAAATTGGAGACTCCTGGTCTACTCATCCAGCAAACATGATGGATTTTTTTTATTGTTTATTTTTTCCTAGCATCAATTGAAATAGGGAAGTGGATGCATTTTTTTTTTATAATCGAAATGTTCAAAACCTCTTAGAACACCCCAATAATTTATAAGGCATGTGAATTGAATTTGTATATAGCTTTTTTCTACTTATTTGATAATAAACTATGTGTAGTTTTTTTTTAAATTTTACGTGTGGAAAATCGTGGAATACCCAACATAAAACGCTCGTAGATGAGCCCACTCCCTAAGAACAGTGAATATCATCCATAGAGATTTTACGCTGAGTTTTCCACACACGTAAATTCAAAAAAAAAAAAAAAAACCTATTTACAGCTACATAACTGCCATATTAAATCAAAGAATCTCCTGTCATCATAAGCTTATTATTAATATTTATATAGAGATAAGAGAGTGAAGGGTTTGGTCAAACATATTATATAATTTTCAGGACAGTGTATTAATAATAATGAAGAGATCCTTGATGAAAAAGAATAATAGAGGATGCCAGTTTTAGATGATGGCAGAGAAGTCGTGCTTCCCGTATTGCTTAAAAAATGGTATCACAGTTTCTTCCTAATGACTTGCTCGGTGTATTAACGGAAAGGAAATTAAAATAGCAAAAGTTATAGAAAGTATTTATAATAAGGGTATGATTATGCACGATTTTCCATAAAAATTATAAAAATAGGAAATGATTTTTAAATTAAAATTATTTTATTATTTTATGCCATTATTGTTAAAAAATTAAGATACATAAAAGAACGCGTCATTTCTATTAGTAAATCTTAGGATTTCAATAAATAATAAAATTATAGAATTATTTTGAAATGTGAAAGCATAAAAATTCTGCAAATATTAAAATAATCATATTAAATGACATAAATAACTTAAATGATCTATAAAGGTCATTAATATTTTATTGGCTCCATACTTTTTAAGACCACAAATTGTTTACAGTAAAAAAATGTTTGAAGTAGGTACGTAATACTTCATCGATCAAGTTTAAAATCATTTTCATGATACCTTTTCTCCCACCTATTTAGAGTTAATTTATTGAAAGGTTGCACACAAAGTAAGAGTAATAAGACTAAACGAAGGGCCCTGCTTGACCTATTCTGACTCTTTTGAATCAAATTAATTTTTTTCTGCAAGGATTTCATATTTTCTTCAGATCTGTATATTAGATAAAAAGTTTGTAATCCCAACTGAATTGGTTTAATGGACCGACTGTTGAATTATCAGATTAATACGTGATGATCCAACAATTGAGTCCATTATCACTAAGATTCCATTGACAGGTGTTATGTACTTGGGCTCACCAATGAGCGCACCGGAAGGGTACAGAATCAACAAACCTCACGTATACACAAAGTCACCAACAATCCTCTAATATCAGACAAACCTGGAAATGATCATCTCTGAAAGTCATTTTTTTCATATTAAGTTTTCCATTCTCATGGCAAATTTCACAAAACCTTTAATTCAGCTTTTCGCAGAATGATAAATATATTATCGTAAAAGTTATTTATCTTAAATTGTTGTTTTAGTACAACACAATTTATATACGATTCAAACGACTTTCAATGGTTGTGACAATAAACACAAACCAACCATGCTAAAGCATTTTCGATGAAGATAAAATTTTCAAATATTTCATTTACTTTTCTTTGCCTGGAACTCTGGAAGCAGGACAAAAGAACTGTGCAGCAGTGAGTGACTTGTAAAAGAGAAGAAGATGTTTTTGAAAGCCACCTTTTAAAGAAGCAGAGCAGTCAGAGAAGCTTTCAAACGTCTCTAATCTTCCCAGCAAATTCAGCATATGCAGATTCATTGCTTTGGTTGGAGGATTCTTTATTAAAAAAATCCATCTACAGGTTTCCGCAGCGTGGACGATTGTTCCCTGTCATGTGCTGATGGCATGCCGAAAACTTGGAAAAATTCATTCTTCAACCCCTCAGCCACATCAAAGAAACGGGTAATACTGCTGAACGTATTCGCTCAAGATTTTCAATATCGTTACGGAGCCCAGGAAAGTCGAATGGTCCAACGCCTGATGACTGGAATGGAAAAGAACCCCTAGCTACCTCATTTGTGACATCAACCTCAGTATACTCAGTATTGGATTCCACGACTTCTACAGGCCTGAAAACACACACAATAGTGGGGGTTTCTCAGCACGTTGATTGAGAGCTACAATTAAGCATGTAGAAAACAACAATACAAGCCTCATTATCATGTCTCTCTTAAAAAAGAAAAGAGCACCATCATCATCACACTGCTTATTATCATATCATTCTTGAGGATAGTAACATGGTTCAAACACACATATGAAGTTAAAAAATAAACATTTACCAACTTGTGATAGGCTCAGAATCACCTAACATAATGACTACTATGTTTGGTAAGTGAACAGGATAAGACAATTGGACTGTTTCATTTGATTCCACAAAATTGTTTCGACTTGGCATTCAGAAAGGAACTTTGAAAATCAAATGACGCCTCTTCACAGCCTTGGTACACAGCCATCACAGTCCAACTAGTTGTTGATAAAAGCTAAAGAATTTGGAGGGCATTTTAGAGGAGGCTTTTCAATTGAAGGGTTCTGCACAAAAAGTGGGCCCCGCATGCTAACCTTAAAGAAAAGTGTGTCAACTGTCAAGTAAATGTTTGTGCTTAGAAATCAAACGAGCAGCTCCTTGCCCCAGGACCATCTTCATGTGAGTTAACATACCAAGGATGTGAAATCACCTAGAGTATTCATGGATCCAAGTGATTTTGGAGACTCAAGTTACACGAGTAGCTCAGTAATTCATTTAAGACCCAAGCACGGTAAAAGCTGGTGTGGCAGATGAGCCAGGGTGATTGCTTCATTGTGTATTTACATCATTGTTGGGAGGCTCCCATATCTGTCGTTATGTTTTGCAGCGTTATAAAACTCCGCCCTTTCTAGTCTTTCAACCCTAATTCATGTAGTAATGTTGTCTTTAAAATCTTTTTCAAGTTCAAATCCTCAAAAGGTACCAACCCGTGGTTTGAAAGGGTTGATACAATTGACCCCAGTTAACCCCCAAAAAGTTTGGAAATTATTATGTTGGATTGTTGGATATATTGTTTTTCTGAATGGTGATAATTTACTCACTAGTGGAACAAGATAAGATATGGTATGACAAAAAGGCCCATAGCCAGGCTTAAACTGAAACCAAGATATAAAAGCATTAGAAAAAATACACAATGACACCCCTAAAATAAAAAATGAAAAACCTGAACTGAATTGTTGGACCATTTTTTGTTATAATTGTAAATAGAGTGAACAAGATAATTTTTTAAAAAATGTGATTATTAATTTTTTATTTTATGTGTTTTGCATTTGACATTTGACATTTTGTAGTTATTTACATATTATTTTATTTTAACTTATCTATTATTAATTGAATGCTTAATTAGTTAATTAATATTATATATGAGATAATGTTAATGTTATGAGTTTAACCGAATTTGACCATGGTTGAACCTTGGCTAAAACTTATCCAACTCAACTTTATCCTAAAACAATTCGATCCATGAGTCATGCCTTTCTCATTGAAATGTCGTTAAGCAAAAGGGGACAAAGCAAGAAATTGAAAAGAGACGGAAATGTAAACAGAAACCTACCATCTCCCAAAAAGAAAGAATCAAAATCACAAAAAGCATAAAAAAAAGAGGAGATGCATACCTTTTGGAGGTATTGGGTCAAAACCAGCTATGAAGCTATATTAGAAGAAACAATGAATATCACAAATTCAAGAGTTCACTACAAAAGGTTGGCTCTTTCTAACTCCACTCCTCCAATAAAATTGTGACTAGATTTTAGACAGTATAGGATGATTTGCTCGAGAAAATAAACTTTGGATCTTCATTCCTAACCCTCTAATTTGTACGTTCAAGAGATGAGATAGCATCTTTGAATGTCAAAAATAAGGATCCCAACTGCAATATGTCCTGGCCTGTCAATTCCTTCCACAGCCAAAAAAGTGTACTCTAGAGGGAGTTCAAACCTTTCATAATAATGCGCACAAGAAAATGATAGCATTATGAAGAAAATGAGGGTCTTTACTAGAAAAAGAGAGTTTTAAGGAGGAGAAGAAAATAAAAGTTTCTAAAAAAGAGTGTGTTAAGAAGAAAAAGAGATTTTTTGCATAAAAAATAAATACGGGATGGGTCAAGGAATTTCTTTGGCTCTGAAAAACAACCTGATCCAAGCAAAACTTCTTACATTCTTTAGCTGATTTAAGATTCTATGGCATCCGAAACATAGGATGAAAAAGGGGCATCGAGTCAGGTAAAACGGGTTCTGACTACTCCCATAATCAACATGACACCGCAAATTGTCAAGTAACCCAACTCAAAAATAAAATAAAATAGGAAAGGCAGAACACAGATTCCAAGAGCCAATCATTCTTTCATGACTGGAAATCAATAATTAAAAACAAGAGAAAAGAGCAATCCATGCTGGAAACTAAGAGAGAAAAAAGTTACTGAATACAAGTCATTCGATATTATGTACAATCAAATCAACCTAAACGTTCCCTCATTTTTCCAAGTCCAATCAATTCAAATTCCGGAATCAGACAAAAGAAAGAAAAAAAAAAAAAGGATAGATATTTCTGTTAATTGAGAGAGAATTCTAGAAAACTTGTGTGTCATTTATTAAGAAGATACTCTGTAAAGAAACATGGATAAGAGATAAACCCAAGCTTTAACAAAATTTATCATTCTGAGTGAAGATAATCCTAATCTTAACCTGATCAAATCCTATCCTGAATATCCTCACAGATTCAAAATATGACATAATAATTCAAGAGAATGAAATTGACAAACGGCAAAAGAGCAGATGATTCAATACGCGACATAATATAATAATTCAAGAAAATATATTGAAGAAACAGAAAAAAAAAAACCTTCCAACGCAATCTCTGAGAAGTTGCTCCGTCTTCTCGCACTTCCTGACAAACTTTCCAGGCTCGATTTCTTCAGTTTTGCATTGCGATTTCACAATCCTTCTCGCCGAGCATCGGTCCACGTCCCCCCTAGGGTTAGGGTTTCCGAGTTCTCCGAATCCACGAGAATCGCCAAACTCCTCGTCGTCGTTCCACTTCCAACCCATCTCTCTCTCTTCGTTTTCCTTGCGGACCAATTAACGTGATCGGAACAAGCGGTGGGGTTCGCTTTTTATAGTCGCTTTTTTTTACCCCTTTTAACGAGTTTCATAATTTAATTTTAATAAGAAGATTGTGGGAACATTCTTATTTCCATAAAACAAATCTTTATTTTTTATTTGATTCAAGTAATAAAAACATTCTTAATAAAGTGCTAACATAAAAATACTTAAATATATATTTTTACTACTGGTGTTTCATCTAAATGATAAAAAAAATATGTTATTTGGAATATATACGATCTAACTCTTAAAATTTCATATCGAACATTAATTTTTATGTGGAAAGATATTTATGTGTATTTTTTAGATTTTATAAAGAACTATGATTGAGAAATCTATAAAATTTATTATTGCCCTCTCATCTTATCAATTTAACGATGAGCTCAATAATTATATAAAAAAATTTAAAAATATATATAAATATCTCTGATATGCAAATATCTTTATACGTAGAAATTAAAAAAAAAATACATCTTTTTAATAAATAATTGAAATAAATTTTAAAAGAAAGATATGCATATTCTACGTGCTGCCATTTGCTATCATATAATTTTAATATATAAAATTTCATTTCATTTGAATATTCATCATTCAAATTTGAATAAATTTAAACTTTTTTAATATGGTTAATCTATTTTGAAATGTGTCATTAAATTAAAAAACGTTATATATAGTCACCTCATGATAATTCAAAGTATTAAAACTAAAATTCCAAGATAATAAATCACAATCTAAATGATACCCCCTCTGTCCCAAAATACTTGTTCTATATGAATTTTAAAATTGTCCTATATTACTTGTCCTATTCCTTTATTTTTACATTAAATAAAAGCTATATTTATTTTATTCTTAAGAAATAAAAAAATTCTGAAATAGGACAAGTATTTTGAGATAGAGAGAGTAATATTATCAAGATAACAACAATCAAAACTCCGCGAAAAGAACAGCAATACTGACGATAACAGTAATACCTACCTCATTGTAGATTTTTTTTTTTAATTAATAATAAAGATGATGACAAAAGAATGTTGATGTCATTAAGTTACAAGAAGGATGCTTTCCCATTTATTTCTTCGAGTAAAAGCTTGTTTGTCTGCAGGGACTCAAGAGTGTGTTGTACAAAGGACTAAGATTAAGGATACAGGGTGAAGAAGACCATCAATTGTTTCCAACTACCTGTGAGAACGAATCCTAGTTACCATCGCTTGTGCAATCCTCCTCTTTCTTATAAAATGCCTCCTTACACAAATAGCCCATGAAGGTTAATCAACAGAATACCTACATTAAAGTTTCTTCAAAATCGATTCGAGTGCACGTTCATAATATCTCATCCTTTGGATTGATGTTGCAGCACTTTCGAATTCCCGGTTCTTGTATGCAGTTTCAAAGGAACTGGACCAGTCTTCCAGCTTCTGTTGTATCTAGATTGAACACAGTTGTAGAACAGTTAATCCCTTGTCTGCACCTGAATGTACATGTCCATTTGACATGTACAAATTCATAGAAACAGCAATCCAAAACATACATCTGATAAAAGGGATATCTGCAGATCAGGACATTGCTTTACCTGAGATTGGATTTGCTTTAATGCCTGAGGGTCACCGGCCTCCTCAACAGCTTCTCTTATCTCCATCATCTGTAACAAAATCATTGCTCTTAGAGACACCTATTAAACGACAGACCATTTATGATCAAATGAAGGTGTTCGATGGCAGATGTTGCAGGCAAGGACTGAAATTATATTCAACAAGGAGATAATTTATGATGTAGGGCACAAGCAAACCAATAGGAAATATCTCTCCAAACTGAGGGATATATATGCATTTCTATGCATTTGGTTTTTCTATTTTCATTTGTCCTTAACTCATGCCCTATATTTGAAAGAGCTTTTATTCGTTTATTTATTTCGGAAGAGAGACATTCTATTTAATTTATACAGACTAGTCTCCCCCCAGTAGTTAGGGGAAAATTATGAAAGGGTAGAACAAACTAAATCTAGTTACCTCAGTAAGCAATTCTGGTTCTGAAACTGTTTTTTCTTCATCCACATCTTCACCCTCTAGTTGCATCTGCCACAAGCCATGAAGTAAAAGTTAAGACATCTAGTATGCATGAGGGAACTTCCAAGTACAATAAGTAAAACCCACCTCTTCCTTTCTAAACAAGTGTCTCTATGTATAAATGTATATGATAAAGGCTTGTAGTATGTAATATGACTAGTGGCATAAGGGAAATAATGGAAGACATTTTTGAGAGAATCTAAGCAAATAAGAGACACATATGATGAAACATGGTGGTGGAAGACGGGATAATTTAGGCAGGGGTATTTTAGTCTTTTTAGAGCCTTTTTTTCTATAAATACTTTGTAATTCTCGAATTTTAATACATTGGAATTTTTGGAACAAAGACTCTTGGAGATGATGAGTGCAGTGCACATCGGGCTTCGGCCTTGGGCGAAAGCCTATGATCCTTGAACTAGGATCATTTCTATCTTGCAAGTAAGTACTGGTGATCTTTAATTAAATTTAGTTTTATGGTTTTTAGATTAAGTGGCTTAATCGAATTTCATCTTTTTCTCTTTTAATTCCGGCTTCCGCGACATTTCATTAATTGAATTAAAAGAAGGCTTAATCTAAATTCCATAAGGCGAATTGAATTCCTGGACTCTTGTGTTTTTTTGATTCGGGTATTGTTTGGCAATCCCCAATCAAGGCAGAATCCTTTCAGGAACCGTGATTGGCTGCGTGGATTTTTAAACGCCATAGATCTAAACGCACTATGAATCTAAAGCCTACCGGCGAATTTCACCGATTCGAACCTAGGCCTGCATCACTCGTCTTTTCGATTTGAGTCTTGCTCAACAAAACCCCAGTCAAGGCAGAATCCTATTACGAACTGTAATTGGTTGCGTCGGGTTCTTCAGAGACCATACTCTGAAACTGCGAGTCTATGGCGAATTGATGCAGGACAACTAATAGGATAACCCTAATTGCTGAAATTAGGTTCGCTAAATATTAGGAGGGATGAAATTAATGTACATAAAACTAATATGAGCTGAAATTAATTAATCAATTAATAGCGGCAATAAGAAAATGTGTAGAACAACAGTAAAAAGGTTAAGAAGAGGGTTTTACAGGTTTAAGATACAGATCTAAATGTACTAGCAGATCTGATAGGTATAGGACAGATCTTAGACAGAACTGGGGCTGTTTTGGGACAAATCTGGGGCTGAACTGGGACAGATTTGGGATAGGTTTTGGGGTTGTTTCTGTGACAGATTTAGGACAATTTTTGAAGTAATATGGGACAACAATTCAATGAGAAGAAAAAGAAAAGAGAGAAGAAGAGAGAAAAAGATAGAAGTAGAAGAAGAATACCCGAAAATGGAAAGATGGTAGCCTCATGCTAGGCTTCACGGCAAAAGGGCCTCATGCAAAAGGGATCACTCCCAAATTATTTTCGTTGCACAAGCAGAGGAAGAAAATTTCATTTTCAATTTCATTCATCATTGAGTCTCAATCCCGTATGGAGGGGTTACATCACATATATAATGACTTAAAAACATGAAGAAGACCAAAATACCCTCAAATAAACAAATATCAAACTACCCCCAATGATTAGAAAACCCTAATTACATGTAAAATTACTAAATTTCCCCAAACAAAAACAACTATAGGACTAAACAAATAAATGAAAGAAAAAATACAATTATGAAAACCTATAAATCTTAAATCTAAATATAGAAACTTACTAAATATGGAAAGTCGTATGGTGCTCCGCATCACGGATTTAATCAAATTCGACCCTAGGCCTACATCACTATTCTATGATATAATATGACATTATGACCTAAATTGTTGTTTTTCAACAATGGAATCACAAAGCATATCATTTGTGTTGATTAATCTCATGATCACACACAAAACAGTCCTAAATTTGAATTGCTTACCATCTAGATCATGGATCAAGGGGAGATGGAGGAAAAATATAAAGTTAAAATAACTAAAGCACCCCTAATTGTAAACCTATTACCAATTTACCAAAATTGCAAAGGATAGTAATTGGGGCACTCCCAATTTTGATACAAGGAGGTACTCTTTGTACTACCACTTAAAAGACAAAGGGAGTGCCTCCTTGTATCAAAATTGGGAGTGCCTAAATCAAAATCCTCAGAAAATACAGCATAACTTCTTCAATATGTGTAAAACATGGACAAACTTGGGCTTGCTGTAAGGTAATAACCCATCCAACAGATCCAATTTCATGTTACTCAACATGTGGAAGTGGCCATTGCTACAAAAACACAAAAAAGTCAATATCAACAGTGCTAATGTGCCACATTTATCCAAACATGGCAGTGTGTTAAACTTTTCTGTAACACCTTACCAGGTACAATGCCCTTGACAATGGCTTACAAAGTGTGCGGTATGCATCAATAACTCGAGCTGATTGTTCAGCAGCATATGTTTTTTCCCTCTATGTCATCAGATGAGCAAAGAAAGAGTTAATACAAAAAAAGAGAGGTAAGAACAGAATTTTGAAATTAATTGGTGTACATTGTCTAACCTCCGACTTTGAATGGACTAAATCAGGGTGGATCTTCTTCTGCCAATCTTTGTACTTGCTCTCAAGGTTTTCAGATTTTACATCATACCTCTTCTCCCTATTGAAGTTATAGATCCATAAGAACTGAATGGTAACATCAGGGACACCAATCTCCTACAACATATATCTTTAAGATGTGAAGAAGATATTGATTCAAATATCAATATAAGAGATTCATTGCAGCACACAAGCCAACAAGATGCACATCTGCAGGATCCAGGCAATTCATCATACAGAAAACATCATGAACCTGCTTTGGCAAAGAATAAAATAGAAATATAACAAATATTTACCATGGGCTCAACACGTCTACCATCAGACCAACATATCTACCATGGGACCAACACGTCTACCATGGGCTTAACATGTCTACCATGGTACCAACACGCATACAAAGGTACCACCACGTCTACCGTGGGACCCCCACGTCAACCATGGGACTAACACATCTACCATGGGCTTAATACATCTACCATGGGGCTACCACATCAACCAGGGGCACAATACGTCTACCATGTGACAAACACATCTACCATGGGCTCAATACGTCTATCATGGAACCAACACGTCAACCATGGAATCCACCACCCATGGGAATAACCATCCATGGGCACAACCATTCATGGGAATGACCCTCCATAGGAATGACATCCATAAGAACAACACCCGAATGAATTACTACGTGACTGTGGCAACCAAATCATCTAGACCCCCGGCAAGCTTAGGACCTACGACTTACCAAGCGAGTCCAGCACACCCAACGTGCATCAGAGTATCTCGCCCTGCGCGTCCCTCACCATAATATAGTGATAAAAGTATTGCCTATCGGCGGGTCGAACCACGACTTATTAGGCCCGTCGAGCACGCCTGGCGTGCATCAGGACATGTAGCCTTGCGTATCTGGCGCACCCAACGCACTCATGCACCCGTGTGAGAGACATACACGTCCACAGCCAAGTCATGTGGAGGGCTCACTCCTACACAGTTCTTACATGACCCAATCACATACATATATCCATGTCACAGTCCCCGTATGTTCATCTCGAGGCTCCCACAGTCTCATAGCCACTCTGAACCTCACTCATGGAGTCCATAATCTAGCACTAGCGAGTCTATACCAGGGGAGGCACACGCTCCCATCAGTCCATTCTAGCCCTCGTGCACACCCAATGGACTACGGTACCCTACCATGTCTCTACTCATCGATGCAAGTCCACCAATTCCCATGTGACACACCCTAAGTCTAACATGCATTGGCCACTGCATTATAATGAGTAACATAAATATGAGTATGATTTACACACGTCATCACATCCATATCATTATGCACAAATAAGGCACAAGTAATCAACGATTGGACTGAGGCACGATGCTCTCAATTGCCTACGTCATATAGTGGATCAGACGGTCGTAGTTCATATTTTTTTATCACAGTCAACCCTTAATAAGAAGAGGGATTATATCATGCTACCATTACTCAAGTAGACAAACAACCATAGCAATCACCCAACCATAGGGAGTCCAGTTAACACATGTACATACACTTCATTACAATCATTCAAGCATACAATTCAACATACTGAGACAGTCATCGATCGAATGGGATTTCACATGCATAAATTTGCCAATTAAGGATTTCATTCAAGTACACCATACGATACAACAAGCATGGATTCTAGCATTGCATGAATCTACTATACCAAATCATATCCAAGCTCAATTTCACCATTTGAATGAAGTTCCCAAATCATCCATGACATTGGGGTGATTTTACAATTTCCCCAAATCCACCCAATGACATAGGCATTCTTCCCCAATTCTCCAAGCCCAATTGCCTTTCCCAAGGGGTAAAATTTCATATTTGGGAACCAAGTCTCCCCACTAGGCCATATCCAAGCTCCATTAAACCATTAAGGGAAACCCCCTAAAATTCCAAGTCCCAACCCTCTGCATTAGGGTCAAACCCCCAAATTAGGGACCCCAAAGCCCCCATTCAGCTAACCCTAATCTCTCTCCAATCTCTCCTAAACTTCCCTTTTCCATCTCCTTTCCAACCCAAAATTACCCTAGAACCTTAAGCCCAGCTCAAAGCAAGATGTACTCATCGATTTAGGGGAAATTTTGAGATGAGGGAGTAAAGGCATTACCTTAAAAGGAGAGAAATCCATCAAGAAGGTCTTGGGGTTGGTTCCAAGCCAAGCTTCACCACATGCATTGGCCAAATCCAGGAGGGAAGACCTCTCTCAGTTGGGAAAATGGTATTCCCACACATGAGAGGTTGAATGGGTGAGGAAAGTTACAGCCAAAAATAGAACTGGACAACTTATACAACCATTTCGCGGCACCTTCGAGCCCTCGAACCCGAGAGATAAATTTCAATTTTTCTACCTGTAACACTCTGCTCTCTGATAAATCTTTGAGCCCTCGAGAACACCTTCGAGTGCTCGAACCAGAGAGTGAAATCCTGGATTTTTTTACTGTCAAACTTTCCTGCCCTCTGATAGACCCTCAAGCCTTCGAGCTCCAGCTCGAGTCCTCAAAAATTACAGTAGGAAATTTCCAGATTCTTGATGAGCTCTCCAGGTCCCACGGTGAGGTTCCCAACACTCTCCCACACACGAGTCCCATTCTCACGTGTCCAAGGGTCCATTTCCTCCAACAAAATCCAAATTTATTGGTCGGGTCAACCAGTAGATCCTTTGGCTAAGGAACTAGAGATCCCAGGTTTGAATCCCGCAGTAACTCGATGCATGTGGCTTACGGGGGACTGCGTGCATCCGGAGTTTTACCCATCACCCTCATACTCAGGGAGAGGTGGGGGTCGTCATAAAAAAAAAACAAAAAACAAAAATCTAGACCTTCTATAGCACCAAGTAAGAAATACCTTTAGCACCGAGTAAAAAACTGACACATCCTTTAGCAGACACATGAAAATCACATGATGATAATGCATTAATGCCATTAGTGTGCCAGTTGCATGGTTCCCCCATCTCCCTATCTACAACAACCTCACTTCCGAACGATACCTTTTTACTTTTAATTCAAAAATAAAACAAGATTTCTCAAGTTGTAACTGAATACCATACACCATCTTAACTGAAAATATTTACAAATCCTTCATGAATTATCTCACACTGATCTAGAAGTTTCCAAAGAAAGCTTCTCTCGCATCTTTAACTGTTGAAACTCTACCAAAATCTTGAATTGCCATTAAAAAAAACTACATTCATACAGTAGGATCTCATTCCAATATGTTCTCTTTTCCTAAAATGGAAGTCACTTTCCAGTTTTTTGTGTAATTGAAAATGAACATTTCCCAAATAAGTAAGATAGCTTCTTTCACATGTTGATCATAACAGAGTCAACCCTAGAGTTTTTTTCACTCCAATGGGAGAAATTGAAGCTTATACAAAAGAACTCATCTCCATCGGATTAGGTTGCATAGTAGTTGAAGTTCAAGGTGTGGTTAAGGAGCTTTTGGGTTTTGGAGCCTAAGGTGTGAGAAACACGCTCAGGCATAGTCTACTTTTGGTAGGAGCTCTCGTTAGATGATTTAGAGTATTTTCAAATTCATTAACCTGTATATTTATCACATCAATATTAACAAAGCATAATGCTCTTCATCCAAATTCAATAAACCACTAAAATGCATGGGCAATGGGGCTTCTAGACAATAAATGCATATCATATATAACGAAAAGTATAGCATATATTAATTAGAATTTCTAATTAATTATTATTAAAAAAAAAGAGTTCAAGTTACCTGGGATATCTAGTTACTATCACAATAAAAAAAAACTAAAAAAGGGATTATTATAAAAATTCTGAAAAAAACAGCATTGACAAAGCTGAGTCCACCTTTGTGCCTTTTACTAGTAATCTTTTGAATCTTCTTAATGAGGTCGTTTCTAGTCTTCTATAAATATGCCCAAACCATCTTAACCAACATTCCCTCAGCTATTATTCTGCACAATGATTTTTGCTAAAGGGATTCCTCTGGAGCATGTTGTGCAAAGGCTCGAACTCAACACCAACCTGCTACATTTAGCTACTTGTATTTTGGGAACCAAGAAAATTGAGTTCAATTCCTTTAATAAAAGAAAAAAAAAGGAAATACAGTTAAATTCTATTGGTAACATGAGCCAAGAACATTTTGTTCCTGAAATGGCCCTTTTTTCTTACAAGAGCTGCTTTTAAAAATAAAAAGTTTCAATTTCACTCTGGAAATACCAGAATTTGACCATCATAAATCTAAACAAAAACCACAATACCTAATAGATTTTTTGGAATAAACTACAAAGGTCATTTCACATGGAACAGTGGAAAGGGTTGGAGTTCTGTTCACATGGAAATTAGGAAATGAAAGAATTCCTTCGTTGGAGATCTGTTGTTTCACCAACAGTGAAGGTTCAATAAGCCACTTTAAATCCCTCAGAGTACCCAATCTTTCAGATATGAGTGAAATTTCAATTCCCACAGTAATTTCAGAGAACCCAATAATTATCTCCATCAAATGCATTTATCCCCTCTAACTTGGATCAGCTGTTTAAGTACTATTTATTCACATTCCCTTCTAGAGAAAACCCGAGATATTGTTAATTCCACCAGGGCATCAAGGAGTAACCCGAGATATTGTTAATTCCACCAGGGCATCAAGGAGTTGTCCCCCTGAGTTCCAATCACCCAAAGAGGTCTCAAATAATTGTTTTTATTCACAAAATAGCACAAAGCCAAACACAGCTTGTACAATTGATATGACTACCCATTTCATATTACTACATAAGGCTCTGTTTTGGATGCATGAAAAGGAAAGTACTTTCCTGGAAAATAGCATATGTTCACCAAAATTGATTGAAATTATTGTTTTCCAGGAGAACTTCCTTACCTTGTATCCAAATGGAGTATATTGGGAAAACAAATGAAAACTAAGAAATACCATGAGCCATTTCACAAACACTCACAGCCCAAAGATCTGAAAATAGTCCACGGATGGATCAACCGGCTGGACGCTTCGACATGATCCACAAGCCAGGAACAGCCTCGATTGGGCAGCAGTGCCACAATTCCAGCATCTTCCAACACTTCTTTCTACCGACTCAGAGCATATATTTCTGCTCAAAAACCCAAAATACGGCGAGAAACAAGGATTGCATCGAAAGATTCCAGAAACCCTACATTCTTCGGAGGCGAGATGCAAAGGTAAGGGGAAAATGTGAGGAATTTGGGGTCTGGCAAGGGAGAGAGAGTTTATACGGTGGAAAGATCTGATACAGGATGTCGAAAGCTTTCGATTCTTCAACATTGTTTCAGGGTTTTGCAGGGGTGTTAGAGAGTTTATACCAACACTTGGAGAGATATCAATGAGAAGAAAAAAGGGAGGGAAAAAGGCGAAAAGAGCTAATTTACTCACTCAAGGTCCATCAATCCTTCTTTATTATATCTTCGTACTTTTTTCAACTGAATCGTATACGACGGTATTTTTTAATTTAAATTCTCAAGAATTTTAAACAATCTACGATTTTAAATAGTCATGACATCAATAACCTTTAAAAAAATTGAAATTTATTGTGGTAAATTGTTGAATTGTTGCCCACATGAATATAGCTCAACTCGTTAACCTCCCGTCTCAAGAAATGGGAGGTGACAAGTTCGAGCCCCCATGGTCTAACTTAGTATACCCTAAGGATAATGGGTATCGCCTGTGGGGGTTTTACACTGGATTTTCCACAGTTTTCCACACATAAATTCAAAAAAAAAATTGTTGGATTGTTTTGTGATTTATAGTTTTAATTAGTTGAAGCTGATTTATAGATACAATTAGTGTTTAAATATATATTTTTTATAAAAAAACTTATATTTTATATATTTTCTATGACTTTTAAAATTATAGTTATTAACATATTTTAATTTTTAAATTATTTATTATTAAGTAAATAATTAGTTAATTAATTAATATTATATATGATATGATATTGATGTCTACATATTTAACCAAGTTCATCTATGGTTCAACATATATTGAACTCAACCTTTTTTTAAGACAGTTTCGTCCATAATTCAATTTTTATTATTTGACAGTGAGACATTTTCTTCATTTATTTATTATGATAAATTGACAGGGTAAAATGATTCAATTGCCCCCCTAAAAAGTACCATTATACAAATTATTTTTCCTTTTTCTAAAGCAAGTTCTGAATTGCATGATAAATTTATTTGAATGTTTTTATTGAGTATAAAATCTGTAAAAATGATTTAAATATGTCTCTAATTTTAATGTTAACGTGTTTACCTTATTCTTTTAGAAACTTTAATCTTTTACTAATCTTTATCATAATAATCTGTAATTTTTTCCTTCTTATATTATATATCTACGTATTTCTGTTTTGTTTTATGTTTGAATGATCATTTCTATTATCTATTCATATATTTATTTTTCCTTGGCCTAAAACAAGAGTAGCTAATGGTGCACTCTTTGACAATTAAAATTAATTTTTTAATATGTACAAATTTAATTAAATATATAAAAGAGAGTAAAAAAAATGAAAATTATGTATAATGAAACATAAATAATGCAAAATTACACATATATTCTAAGTAATGAATCGATATATCATTCTAGATGAGTGGTACATTAACCAAATAATTTTAGGTAAGTTATAGATTAACCAACTTTCCTACTTTATTCAGTCTTTATTTTTATAATTTTTTTTCTATTCTCCTTATCCCTTATAATACTAATACCAATACAATAAAAATAGATCAAATTCTTTAAACTCAACTAATTAAATATTAATTGAATTTTTTAGTAACATCAAAACAAAATATAATCATTCAATAACTAGACAATCAAGATTTAAGTGAAATCCTTCACACCAATCAAATACACAATAGAAGTTCATCCAATCTTTCTATATGACCAAATCTAATTGTGAAATCCTTTTTCTTTCTTTGGCCTCAATACCAGTTGACCAGCTTTCTCACGAAACTTGCATCTAAATATCATCTGAATTTGGAATCTCATTTGGATGGAAAGAGCACCCTGTCCAGGATCGGCGGCCTCATCAGAGGAGAATTTAATTTTTAAGAAAGAGGAGGATCATATCTGACATTGCTGCAAGCATACAGTCATAAATATGTGAGGAGGACTTGAAAGTATAGGTTTCCATTATAAATCAACAAACAAATATGTGTATCATGTAAGTCCGAGAGGAATCGAATCCAAAACCTCTAATTTAATCCTAGAAACTTATACCAACTGAACTAACCGTGCAAGTCACATGATACACGAGACTTACGGATGACATCCATTTATCAATCATTGATTGGATGGGTAATGCATTCACCCTGGGGAGAGTAAGAAAGTAAACAGACTGTAAATCAATGAAATGGACCGCTCCTGTCAAAATGCCACTTCGCACACGACTCATAACACTCTTATTGAACTTTTGGGTGTGTATTCTTGCACATTTGTAATACGATCTGAACAATGTCTCTGATTGCAATAATGAGCATTACCAATTTCCCCACGGGCACAAGGAAACATGAAATGAAAATTTCCCCCTTTTTTAATAAGTCCTCTGCGGGAACCATAACCAGCTTGAAACTGTGGGTACCATGTTAGCATCTCTAACATTAGTTGTATGACTTGAGTAATGCCATCTCCTAGGCTAGCAATAGGCAGTCTTTTCTGTGAAAGTTGATAAACATTGTTAGGGACATTAGGAGGTTGTGTAGGATGGGAGAAATCACCTTTACACACATTCATCGGTCAGTGAACAGTGTTATGGACTTTCTGACAATAGTAGGAGTACATAAATGAAGACCTGCTACGGAGTTATTCTGATCGTCATACTACTTAGGGTGTATAAGGAGATGGGATTCTTATTGTATTTTATGGTGGGTGTGAAGTAGTGTATATATAGCTTTGTATTCTGTTTTTAGTTTTTCTGGGAGCCTTCTACAACCCTCCTATACTTGCCTCCAATACATTTGTATTCTTTACTTGAAGTAATGAAATTATTTGTCACTGTTTCAAAAAAAAATTAATAATTGTGCAATATTGGCCAAGAGTATGAAAACTTTCTTGTTATGTTCCCATCCAAATGGCCTGAGATGACAGAGAGATGACATTGGGACTACACATTCAGTACTTGTTGATCTACATGCGAATCACAATGTTCCATCATCACTTCCATTAAATGAGTCCGTAATTTCCACCAACATTTCCAAGCGGAAAGAGTTCAGATAAGCTACTAACCTTCTAGGATAGGACCATAAGATAAACATACCTAAATCTAAAGGAAAGACATGCGAGCAAATCAAACAAGTATAGGTTGACTGACCAGACAGATTACAGAAGACAATTACAGTTTCATAAACAGGCAATTGGTTTGAGAGTCAAGACACTGAAGTTCCAATCCATGATAAAGTGTTTTTCTTTATTAATTTTTGGAATTACCAGTTAATTTACAGACGATAGGCACATTTTTAAAGCATAGTGCAAGAATTACCTCAAAGCAACAGAATTTTCATTTGCTCCATCAGAAGGCCCATCACTATTACCTATCTTCTGTGCATCTTTTCTGTTGGAATAAGATATGCTCCCTTGGCAAGTAAAGCCAGAGTTAGCAACCCCTTCAAAGTCCAGCAATTCTTGGTTTGCAGACAATGACTCAACAAGGCGTCCACTCCCTCTGACATTCGTAGCATTATTGTCTACTACACTTGGAGCATGTTCCTCAAGACTAGAAGAACAACTCCCTTTGTTAACAAGGCAAGGTTTGGGGAAGTATCTGGCTGAAGATTCATTCATGTGTTGGCTCCCATCCTCTTCGATTTCCTCAAATAATGTACAATTTGTATCTGGGTTACATGCCTGTACTGCTTCCAGGGCATGTTCTTCGGCAAGGGCACCCTTTGATTTTTCATAATTGGCACCTTCAATGTCCTTTCCTTCATTGCAAGATTTTATACCATCTCGAACTCTGTTGTACATTGGTCCTTCCAAAGCTTTCATGAAATCTTTATCACCATTGACTGCAGAGGCAACAATCTGGAATGTCCAACATCCAGTTTTTGTTGTAAATATAAATCAATTATTAAAATTGGAAGCAACTTTCAAGTGCCTTTCTGATGTGTAATATAATATGTTACAAGCTACAGAATGCAACAATGAAATGCTATACAGAATGCAACAATGAAATGCCATTTTCTGGAAAATAGCATGATGCCTAAAACATGTGGGCTGTGCCATAAACATGTGTTGGACATATTGTCTTGTTTCTTTTTTGTCTTCAAAATCTGTGCCGGTCCCTACAGATACTCCCTTGCCTGAATCAAGGACCCATTTGGTTAATTCCCAACCTGTTGAATGGATTGCTCAAAGAATGCTTGAGGTTGGAAGGAAGCTTAGTTTGACCACCAATGGCCAGGATAGACTCCTCCTCTCTTACCTCACTACTGTAAGTGACTTTGAATCCACTGCTGTGAAGTCCAGAAGAAAGATAGAACTGCCAGAGAATTAACTCGTTTGAGTTCCACTATCAATTACTCCAGCTGCAAAAAGGAGGGGACCTGATGCTTCTAGACGAATTCATAGTGATTAATTGGATTCTTATCCTGGACAGAGATGTCTTTTGTTGTTCCGGTTTAGTGAACGTCTTTTCCATGCTACATCGCCTCATCTAGTCGAGTCACTCGTAGCCATATTTATGTTTGGTTAGCTTTATTTCTCTCTTCGCTGTTTTGTCCGGCTTGCTTCTTTTTTTTGTATGCTCTTTGTATTTGCACCTCTGGTGTCTTTTATCTATTATTATGATTATCATTTCAAAAAACAATCATGTGCAAGTACTAAAGCAGATGGATCAGTTGGAAAAGAGACGGAAACTAATCTGTTTATTGTAAGTGGTTTCAAAGAGGCTTGGTTGGGGTGCGAAAATCTAGCTTAAATTGTGACTGGAAATGGTTGGCTTCTGAGAAATTGGGATGTGGATAGTTTCTAAGGAACTTTATATCCACGATGTGTGCCTGGGGTCATCCAGTGGCTGAGTTAGTTATGTTCTTTCCAAACCTGAGGAAGCTGAATGGATCAGATGTAGGCTAGATTAAAAAAAAAAATTAAGAGATTTAGGCTAGATTCTATATTACCCTTCTGAAACAAAGCGCTGTATTTCTGTGGCCCACAGCTAACGGGAGAAACTTGAAGAGGAAACTGATTGCTTACCAATTTAGGTTTGCAGGTGTTTATATGATTATTATTCTTTGGCTGTTAGCTTGAGTGACTTCTTTTTCTTTTTCTTTTTGAATGATGGATCTAGTGACTGTATTTGCTACCTGGGAAGTGGTACTTTGTAGTAATCTGTGTTCTGGGTTTATATCGTCAAGTTCTTAGGCCCACACTTGGGTTGCCTTTCTCTGCCCCATTGGCTTGAGTGGTCCCAATGGTTGCAGGTGAGACAGCTTGGAGACTCCTATAGGCCCCTCTAGAGGTTGGTTTATCCACCATGATCCCCAATGGGCTCCTGGTCTTCCTTGGCTCCCAATCAAAGTGGTGATAATAAAAGTTCTATAAGAATTTCCTGTGACTAAAGTAACTTATAGTTCTGTAAGATACAATACACACTATGCAACGAAAGATATCAGGTGGATCTTGCAACTTTCAGCACATCAGCCTTGGCTGATTCTTAAAAATGGATTTATTAGTTGGTTTCCTAGAAATAAGCACCCATGAATAGAAAATGATAAGAACCATGCTAATCATTTAACAATATTAGAAGGAAAAAGAAAACAAACTGTAGCATTACCTTCCGATAAAGCTTGAAACCATTGCCTAAGAGCTGCCTAGTGATGAAGTTAATAAGAGTTGGCGGGACAAATTCTAACTTCATATCCATATTCAACACTGTCCTGTATAAATAGAAACAATCTCCTCATTTAGATCCCTGCTAAAATATGACCAGTTGAGACAGACAGGCATCTCGTCTTTTTTTGAAAGAAAGATAGGCATGTCCTCAGCAAAGGCTGTTCAATATATACTTTTGTGTCCAAGCATGTGATGGTGTCAATACAAGACACATGGAGGGCCCTGGAAAACCCACCCACTGGTACCATGTGTCTCTTACACACATACAGACGGACACAGGCAAGCAAGAGTGAGTGAGTGAGTGAGTGAGAAAGTTGGAACTAAAGGGGACAAAGTGGGTCTAATTTCTTAATCATGACATGTGGCAATGAGTGGGGTTCATCAGTTTCACTTGACCCATGTAAGGGTTGCAGATTGTCCAAAATAGGTAGATTTCTCAAATTCAGTGCAACCGGAAGAAGGGGTCGGCAGGAGTTAAAGGGAGAATAAACATTGTAGAAGAAGATTTCATTTGGAACATAAGGGGTGTTTGGGTTCCAGGATGAAAGGAGTGATTCGGTACAAAAAGTAGAGATCTTATTCATCAGAGAACCGATGAAAGAGATGATTTTTACCATCTTGTTTGGAGGAATATTGGGGTAGGAATAAGGCAGGTTGGTTGTATTTTTTAGGGTGTAGGTAAAGAGGATGTGAAAGGGAGAAAAGGGTGAGTTTTGTTTACTGTAAGGTTCGTAATCACAAGGTTCTTCTAATATGGAGGGGGGGAGGGATTGTATGGTAAAAACAAGTTAAATTCGACTTATGACTTGTGCTGCTCAGAAATCAATGAAAAATCAGCAGAATCCTGATAAAATTTTCCCAGAAGTTGCATTGATTGTAATTCTTGTTCTCTTCCCATGAGACACGTTAGCAAGATGCCATAAGACCTCTCAGCAACAGTTTTAAAGTTGGTTTATGATCAGGGGTGCTCGTAAGTCAATTTTCACCAAGAAAAAATTTTCAGGATTCTACTGAAAATTCAGATGGAACTCTAAAAAATTAGCTGAAATATAGGTCAGATGGCACCCTTAAAATTGGCTGAAACCTAGGGCAGAAGTAAAATGTCTTATTAAGAATTCATTTATACCAAAATCAAGTACACAACTAACTAAGTTCATCAAATAAAAAAGATAAGCTGAATTTTCTCAAGAACTAGACAAAAGATGGCTTACTCCTGTCTAGACATGACTAGGACTAAGCACACTGTACTATATTTACAAAGAGGAATTATGTGATCCTCATCTGAAGGATGCCCACGAATTCCAGCCTTTGAGTTTGTAACCATGGGGATCATTGTTCAACAACCCAATTCCACAACACCCTACAAGATATGAGGTGCAATGCATAATCACGGACCATGATGACAATATAAAACCCCCATTTAGGCATCTGAAATTGATCGATTAACTTGGACCTACAAAGCTTAAAATCAACAACATATTCCCATAATGCAAAATATAAAAATGGAAATTTAGTAGGTATGGTGTAATACAGGAATACTCTAAAGCAAATACCACCATGGCAAAACAATAACAGTCAATTTACAACATACCGGAAGTAGGTAGCATTTGAGCTCACTTTTTGCAACACAAATCCTCCCACTAAATCTATCCGTACTATATCCTTCGCTTCAGGAATTCCATCACGAGTAAACCCATGAGTTCTTATATCAATATGCTCCGTGTCAGAAACCTGAAAGCATGACTCCAAACAAACAATTCTATTAAAGGGTAAGCTGACTCAAATCTGCAACCTTGTAGTAGCAACCCAGAGCACCTTCCAACTATTCCAAACAAAAAGCTAATGCACTTTAACACCCCCGGGAGGCTTATTCTTGAAGCCCTTGCGCAACACAGCTTTTTCTTTCTGAGCACCTAAACGGCAATGGTCTAACTCCATGGTGCCCAACATGAGGATATGCATAGGTCTTGAGTATGCATAGGTCTTGAGTATGCACAAATAGGATCATCATTCTCATGATCCAAGATATAGCATAAACAATCTTTCTTATAAGACTACCCTTTTTCCTTCTTATTATGATGAAGTAATTTTAATCAACAGAAGATATCATGGACTGCAAATAGTGTCTGAATTAAGGAGGATACATGAACAGTTCACATTTAATGTAAAAAGACCAAATATTGGATGGTTTGAGTGCCGATCTGTAATATGACGCAATCTGTCCATGATGGAACCAATCAAGTAAATGTTATGAATTATTGAATCATGCAGTCCATAAGTACAAGCAAAAGCATAATGAGAGTAGGATACTATGCATATTCTCATGCCAAGGATCTATGATTCCACAGTATAACAGAATCCAAGTAAAGAAACTTACAAGTGCAAGAATTTCAAGAGATTACCGTATTTAAAAGCACGATGATGAGATCTTCTTGAAAATATTCTAGTTCAAAGTGGTGCAAAATGGCCTCTCTTGTCGTCATCGGCCATGGAACCTTCACCCTTTCTTCCAAATAGTCAGTAAAACAACCCATTTAATTGCAAGGAACAATAACTACTAAGAACTCCTAGGGGTGCAATTTAGGTCAGGTCCAATGTTGAACCTAATAAACCAACCAAAAGTGGGTTGGGACAGACTGGGTTATCTGTCTTAAGGCTGGGTTGGGGAAGGGTTTTCAACCCAAAAAATTGGGCAAGGGTTGAATGGAACACGATAAAAATTTCCATTTATCGCATGAGTAAAATATTATCACATTCATACTTGAGTATGCACATCTTGGTTTTGTTAAGTGAGGTATAGAAGTTTCTTACAAGGATTTTTCTTGGGGGTGGTTAACAGGTTAAGTTTTTTTCATCTAAACCCGAGCCCATTCATTTGAATTAGTGAATGCCAAAACCCACAAATTGGAGCCCATTTGTAAATATATGTAATTATATTTTATAAAATATCATGTGTACATAATTAGCTAAATGGGCAGAAAAGACCAGTGAGCTTCACAAATCTTATTAGTAGCCCAACCCTACCCATTTAATGCACCCAAGCCTAGCCTATCGGTCGATATGTATGCAGGTGTCCAAACCCCATTCATTTATTATCAAGGGTGTTCATTTGTCTGAACCTAGCCCGAACCCAACCTAAATAAATGGGCTTGGAAAAAAAAAATTGTCCAGCAGGCCAGGCTCAGGCTTCAATTTAAAACCCATTGAGGCACGTTGGGCTTTTAAGCCCGTTTATTATTTATTTATTTATATTTATATTTTTTATTTTATAAACTAAAAATCTAACCATACAGATTGAAAGAAGACTTAAAATCCGAAAATAAAGTCAATTTTTAGTCACTCGATCTTAACGGTCAAAGTTACCATGCATCATTTTTTCAAAGGCATTTGCCAACTTTGACTATCAAGATCAAGTGGTTTAAAATTACATTTTGGACTGAAATTTTAAATGATGGTAGATATTTAAAGTATACTTTCAATCTGTACGGTTATATTTTCAATTTACAAACATTTAAAAAAAAAAAAAAAGTACCATACGAAAAATAGTTGGGCTTAATCGGATGGGCTCGGGCTTTGTCAGGCTCAATCGAAGAACACCACTAAATATGATGGGCTTAGACCATGTTTAAGCCCATGAACTGACCTACTTTTTCCATGAATTAAGTCTTTCAAATATAAAAGTTAGTTTCTAATTTTTGACCTATTTTTCTTCTACAAAATTAGCCTTTCCAAAAAAACAAAAACAATTGGTTTGCAATTTTTTAGCATACTTCTGTTGGATTTATTTCTTAGTGATGAAGGTGTAAAACAAGATATGGAACTAAATACATGGATACCAAAAAAAATCTACATAGTAGAGAGAGTAAAGCAAACGTTTCATTGCTACTATTTATTAATCCTCATTAAAGCAATTAGCTTGCTTGAACCTGACCTACCATGACAAACATCAGGTTGGTCGGGTGCCTTGAGTTCATAAGCAATGTTTTCGTGTTCGATTTGGGTCGGGCTGCCTGGTTTGAAACCAGATTGGATTGGGTTGGGCTGGGAGTTACAGAAGATAGTTTTGGCTAGGTCTGATCTCAACCAAGTTGCACCCCTAAGAGCCTCAACCAAATGCTAAAGCACATACTACTAACCTCACTAAAGAAATCTCTTCACCAATTCTGACTGTTTTCAAGGGCGTGGAAGTGATAATTTTGAAAGGTGGAACACTGAATTGTGGCCACCTGGAAGAAGATACACCAGAATTGATTGGGGAAAAAAAACATTTCAGTCATTACAGTTCAGTCAGTTTTAAAACATTGTTGTTTCTCTTGATACATGAACATTAACGCACTCATCATTGATAATGTTCCTAATAAATCTACAGAACATATGGGAAAGGCCTATTTGGCAAAACAGGAGGCAGAAACTTTAGCGGTTGGTAGGGAACTAGTAACTAGTTTTTTATGACGAACACTACCCGGAGGTCTAAGCATAGACTTAAAGACTTTTAATGAGTATGTTAGTTGTATGAGGAAGGTGCAACATGACAAACTTCTTGACCTCCATAGTGGTCTCTCACTTAGCAATGAGGTTTTTTTTTTTAAATAACAGTTCTTTTGCCTTGGATTTTGCCAGATAAGTAACTAAAAATAAATAAACCCAGTAAGACATGGCTGAGAACACACATAACATAGTTCAAAGTAGAGAGTAAATAAATGATTGGGAAAAAAAAAGGTCCACACCATTTTTTGAAAAGAGTCGTTTCCCACCCAACACATAAACCTGAATCACAAGTTGAATTTAGGTTAAAGAATTTTATCCAGTGACAAAACATAAAAGATCATATCAATACAGTACTCAACGATCAATACTGCAAGCTGAAAACCAGTCACTAGGATTTTTATCTTACAGACATCAATAGGCCCATCCACGTAGCCTTCAACCAACACAGCATGAAAAGGACTACCTTCAGGACCTCCCCTATACATAACACGGTACTGATCATTGTCCTCTTTTAACTGCCAACACCAACATATTTAATACGTCAGTCTGTTGAATTCAGATAAAGAATAAAGATATGAAATTCCACATGTGAGAACTTAAATGGAATTTTTTTAATTCAAACATCAATACTGATTTTTTTTTTGAAAAGTAACTTCATTAATAAAAAAAAAGGATAATACATACAAACAAAAATCTTAGCAAGCACAAAGAGCATGCCAGTATGCCACCCAAGAAGGAAACAGACAAGCACCACCCTCCAAAATTACATAAAATTATTTACAATTTCATATAATAAAATCACACCCTGATGAGCCAACTCATCTGCCTTTGAATTTGCAGAGGGGGGACCCAAGAGACCGAATAAACATAAGCCTCAATGTAATGACGAATTCTATCAACTTTATCCAATCCCAGCCAACAACAATCTTAAAGTCACCTTTTAGGAACTAAGATAACATTCATAATATTGATGATGATTATGAAGTTAGGCATGACATGTAACTTGTGATTATATTTATTTGGTAATCTTATTAGATGTTTTGCTTCATTAATTATAGACTTTCTAGTCATTTTTATATTTTATCAAATATGTCTATATAAATTCAATAAAAAACTATGTAAAACTGAACTTTTTCACCTAGTTGACCTAACCCGATAACTGACTGAATATAAAAAATAAAAATATTTTAAAATATTTGACCTAATCCACCTGGTTAACCCCACCAATGAATCTACACTTAGCTAATAGTGTAGGACAGTTCTAAGCAAACCATGCCATTACTAGATCTACATCATTCCTAGATTTCTTCCCACTTTGACGGGGGAGTAGTTGTATTTCTTTTTCTTTGTTTTATCTTGTATTTTTTCTTATTTTGCAATGGCCATCTCAGTCACCTTTTACCATGTACTTGTTTTTCTTCATCAATGAAATTTCAATTGTTATTTTTTCCGAAAAAAACCCAAATGAATCTCCTAGTTTTTTTTATTTGAAATGATTCATATATTAATATATAAAGGGCACTAGCAGTGCTAATAGATAAAAAAGAAAAATCAAACAGCCACTCGTACAGATAATTGATAAAGGAAAATCCCGCATGGGGACAAAGATCTTAAAGAGTTCAAGCGAGATCAACAACTTCTTTCTTCCATGCACGCAAGATGTCTGACATGGAGATATTCCTGAATTCGTGGAGGAAGACAGCCCACGAAGCACACTGGGTGAGACTACGTCTTGCAACCACTGTACTAGACTCAATGATACCTTTGAAGATCATGTTGTTACGCTCCCACCAAAGGCTCAAGATAGTGGCAAAAAGCGATAATTGCCATAAATGAGAGCATTTAGGCGAGACAGAGATGATGTTTCATGCAAAAAACAATTCAGCCACCGATGAAGGCATAACCCAAGCCATAGCAAACTGATCTAAGATAGAGTTCCAAACCTCAGAGGAGAAGGGACAATGAATGAGCAAATAATTCGACTCTTCGAATGCTTAGAGACAAAAAGGACATGCACTAACCATTATTCTTCCTCTTTTCCGCAAACTATCTTGAGTCAAGATTTTCCCCAAACCAGCAATCCAAAGAAAATCTCCTAGTTGACATTTAATTGGTCGAGTTCTAGACATAGTCTGATTTGAAAACTGTGATGCTATCCTAGACCTTTCTATCTCAACCTTCACAATATGTGGGGCCAAACAAAGGGCTTCTTTTTTTTAGTTTGACCACTCCGGCAAAGCTGAAGTTGGAAAAGGAATCCATAGTGAGTCTCCATGAAACAAATTTGTAAAGGAGGATCCTAGTAGGATTAGAAAAAGACCTACTTGCGAAAATCCTAATGCAGCAGGTCACAAAAAGAGAGTGATTTTGGGTTAATGGCGGTTTCCTAATCACTAAAAGGAATTGGCTTTATGTTCCCAAATGAGGGGACTTGAAAAGGCACCTTCTGAAAGGTTGCCATGACACCTTATGGGCAAGGCACCCTAGTGTTCATTGCAAGTTAGCCTTGTTGGAACATGCTTATTATTGACAACAGATAGGGATGATGTAGAGGAATATATTCTGACGTGTAGTGTATGTTTCTTGATATAAATTGGATACCTCCCATCACATAATATTTTTAAACTACTGATGGGCTATGTCAAAGGGTGGCGCCCAAAATTTTGAGACATTGGATGAACTAGTCTCAATAACTAGGGAGATCAGGGTATTGTGTGTCAGCAGAGAAGTACCTTCGCACTAGTTAAGAGGTCAGTGAATGGTGTCACGGACCTTTTAGCAAGGGAGGGGAGCATGAGGGTGTTTTTTGTTTCCTTTTAGCTTTGGATATGAGTTTGTAAAGAAAGGTGGCATTAATTATTTTTTGGTCATGAGTTTTACCTTTTCTTTGTATATCTGTGTATTTTTCTGCTTCTTTCTCAGATATAAGTATCTTATACCTATTATAGGTACTTACTTTTATTTTAATACAATTTCTTCTATTACCACTCAGAAAAAAAAAAGTGTTGGCGTGCATCCATCTTTATGAACCCACCTATGTGAGGGCACCAATGATGACATTGATAGATCTATTATAAAGGTCTAAGCTTGAATATCAGGCCTACAAGAAATCATTATTAGATCAATTGAGCCATATCTTTTAAGCTTACAAAAATTTTATCACTTTTTTTAATCCTTATTAAAATCATGATTTCATTGATCCAACCAAGGTGATTTTGGTAGATTCCATGTTCAAGCATAAAACTTTCTAATAGGCCCAACATAGACGAGCTCATGAAGGATGCAACCTAAGGAAGGATGTAGAGATCATTAGCATATGTAAGGCTCTCTACTTTACATCCAAGTATAGTGCATTCAACAAAAACGAACCAATGGGAGAAACTCTTGTTTGACATGTACTAACACCATCAACCAGTGATGCACATACATCCCCATGTACCTAAGAACTTATATGCATGTATATATCTTAGGTTAGACATAAATTATCAATCTTTTTGAAAAAAAAGAACAGGGACCTAACCAACATCCATAAAAATCATGAGTGACTACAAAGTCATTAGATGGATTGGGAGTGGACCAATTTCATATTGATCTATTTGTCGCAATCATAATAGTGTTCGACATTCAATGCTCCCCTACAATATGCACCGACTTCAAAGAAGAGAAAATTATTGTATCATGTAGCATCGTGTACACTCTTATGTGTAAAATTTGTTCCCCATCGCATCCACAACATCTCCTTGTTACATTTATGTCATGTTTGAGCATCATAGAATGGTTTTATTAATCTTAGATAAATTTGGCTTTACAAAGCTTAGGAAAATTTAGTTTTTACATGAATATATAACAATGTCCAAGAGGGAATCATTGTCAATTGACAGGGAGTTGACGATCAAGAATGGTTTGAATTGACTATAAGAGGGTGACAAAGTAGAAAATTTTT
Organism: Chimonanthus praecox; assembly: GCA_022113865.1. Lineage (NCBI taxonomy): Eukaryota > Viridiplantae > Streptophyta > Magnoliopsida > Laurales > Calycanthaceae > Chimonanthus > Chimonanthus praecox. The sequence goes on along the minus strand of CM039086.1, from coordinate 10,690,631 downwards.
GTGCATTTATACTAGACAAAGAGAGCAATAGACAAAGACATACGCAGACAGAGAAGATGAAGAGATCAACCTACTCAAGAACATACCTTCCAGTCCTTGTGTAATGTCTTGTGAGTCTTTGTGACCTCACTCTCATTTCCTGAAGGAAACCTCAACATATGAAGGAAGTTTGATACTTCTGTAGTGTACCTTTGAACAACATCTACACAATAATTCAGAATGTTAGAAACTAGTGAACAACTAATGTATCAGTTCTATCAACAACACAAGTAGTGACTAGATTAGATTATCTCATTAAGGAGATTGCTATTTCCATGCAGTTCATGATGGTTGACTGCTCTTGAAAACAAAAAACAATAAGCCCAGTGGACCAGATGTACAGCATACATAGGCCCTATCTAACCCCCACACTACCCGAATCTCAATTTGAAACTAAACCATAATCCAACTAAGTAACTAACATTCACCATAGGATAGAACACCAAAAGCAAATGCTCAAAATGATAATTGTTTTTGTTGAGAATAAAAGAAAAGTGGAAAACCCAAAAAGCAAAAAACAAAATCTTGTACCAGAAACATCATCCTTTCAAGAAAAGAAGAGTGGGCGAGATGCAAGGACCTAAAAAACTGGCAAAATCATACTTGGGTTGGAAAAAAGACATGCTTTCTAATACATGTCCAAATCTGATATAAGAGCTCTATTCAACTTCTCATAAATAGAAAGCAAAATAACTGCTGTCCACTTAGTAATTTCAGCCACTTGATAAACCAATATAATCGCGTTGCTTAGGAATCTAGTGTTCATTTTTAATAAGATAAACTACATAATTGATTGAAGAACCGGCCATGAATCAGTGAACACCTTCTGAAACCAAAATTAATCTTTATTCGCTTCTATCAGCTTTTTGAGCTAAGTGGAAACCCAGCCAACCACTAGCATCCACCACAGCTGACCAATTGTTAATAAGATCATTCCAAAGTCCAAATACGTGAAGCAGAATTGATCTGTGCTCATAAACAAATCCTAGAGAAACTTATTGAATGGAATCTGAAACCAAGAAACAATCTCAATTGAAGCAAAAAATCAATTTGTTATCACACCACATATCCGCTCCCCTTCCAATGGAATATTAGAAATATTAGGAGCTGCTACTGAATCTGTAGAAGAAATTCTGTTTGGAGCAATTCTACGAGCTCCCTTCCTCTCAACTGAGAAAAAGAAACAAATTTAAAATTTCTTCCTGAACACCATAGATATTGATATCTAACCGTATCAAGCTCCAATTAATGCAAATTTGGTGTAGAAGCATTGCTATCTTGGAAGACAGCACTGACATCTAACCCTTAGACACCCAACAACTAGCATCCAGTAACATGTATGATTTCAAAATAAATAAAGACATTTCATCTCAAGAGTCTTATTTCCTATAAAAAGGAAAGGTTCCAAATAGTTCAAATTCTTCTTCCTAGTGAACAACAGTCTCCTTGAGACATACGAAGATTGAACTGCCCAAAAATGGTTGATAATCTCACCTCATTGAGCTGTGTTTCCGGCATCAATTAAGTCCCATCATTTCATGACATATGACAACTAACTCACTGTAACGACCCGTCTCGCTAGCACAATATTGTCCGCTTTGGGCCTACACACGGACCCGCACGGCTTTGCTTTGGCAAGCCAAGCTACTGTTGCTCCCAAAAGGCCTAGTGCTAGAAGGAGGAAGACTACTACTCACATACCAGGGAATTTCCAATGCCACTAGCAATGTGGGACTTTTTGGGGCAGGGTATTACACTCACATTAACGAGTTTCCTAAATAGAACAAGTACCTAATATTGCAATATCACAAACAGAGTACAATTGTTTTATCAAATATAAGGGCTATAGGGGAAACCGATGCAGGATATGCTGAGACACTTCCCATTTAGCAAGTGTGTAACCAATTATTTGCCCCTCCAGATAAATAATCAAAGGAAGCATTTTAATACAAATCCATAACACAAGAAGTCAATCTTCAAAGCAAGCCTCAAACTTTTAAGATTCCAAAGTATCAAAGACATTAACTAATATTGTGTGCTAAAGGAATCTTGTAGCCATATTGTGTCACGTCCATGCATTAGGATATGTCTACTCCTACTACTTCCTGATAACATTCCATTTCCCATTTAGCAAAGAATGTCATATATCAAGGTCAGCTAAAATTTAATCCAAGCGAGAAATTTGTGCTAGAACAGGGAAACATTTCTTGTAATACCCCACCCAAGAGGGAGTCTATAGTGTAGAGGAGAAAAAGTCTAACATTGCTTGTTGCATTGGAAATTCTCTGGTATATAAGTGGTAGCCTTCTTCCTTCTAGCAAAAGGCCTTTTGGGAGCAACAGTAGGTTGGGTTGCCAAAGTAAAGCCGTGCGGGCCTGTATGTATGGGCCCAAAGCGGATAATATTGTGCTAGCGGGACGGGTCGTTACATTTCTACACTCCACAGTGAAACTCTTTTGAATGCCCTTCTACACGAGAAACATTTGCAAATGTGGCAGACTGTGCATGAGGTGAACCTCACCATTAGAGTATCAGGCATGAGATCACGTCTACCCATTTGTCAGGCGGGGTGACATGTATGGAATGGAAAAACAGTAAAGTTTGGCTATCCGCATTTGACATAGTCATGTACATGCCTGACCCATTTAGATCAGTAGAGACAAACTCATTTGACCAGGTCATTGCATGTTAGGCCTAAATGGTCCACAACTTCAATTAGTACATGTCATGTCAAACAGACGTAAAAGAAGGGCCTGCAGAAAGAGTAGCATATTGAAATAGGCAAAACTTGAAAAAACTCAACTAAGTTGGGTATTTTTGATAAAAATAAATAAAAAGAAAAACAGTACACTGGAACTAAAATCAGAAAAAAAAAATCCCAAAAATAACTATGAGAAAAAAAAAATTTGTGTGATAAGAACCAGAACTAATTTCCTGCTTACAAATTAATGACCATAAAGTTAGAAGAGATATCGCCATGAAGCAATTTGAAACAAACCAACCTTCTTTCTCACAAGTGGATGAGCATAGGAGTTGCTTGTGCACAAGGTTCTTAATGGAATCCTGACTCACAAGATCAGGCAAGGATAGTGTCTTATCCAGTCTCTCTTGGAACTTCAATCTCTTTTGTTTCTTCTCCATGGTTCTATGTATAGAAGCAGTACAGAGAGTCCTCTTTCAATGACATGCATGGAAATCAAGCTGTAAATGCATCTTTAATATTCCTCGGGCTTGCTCCCCCAACAAAAAACTGTCATTTAGAAGAAAATGCAATATATGTAAATGGTGGGATACATACACCAAGGATTTTTTTGTGGAAACACTTACCCTTGTGTTTATGATTTGCATCAAGACAAGCAGTACTATTTAGGCAGTCTAATAACCAAAGTGGATAGAATTGTTGCTTCTATCAGAACCATGGGAACATACATAACCTACACAAATGTATAAGAAACCAAAACAATATAATGGAAAGTCTACCAAGAAAAAATCCTCTAACAGGGATAACGTGTTGTTCAATTCAACGCATATCTTCCATTTACTTATTTTCTTTAAGCTACAGAATAGTCATGTATTCTCTTTTTGTCTTGCTGATAGGATCATGTGCACCAGACGAGCACAAAATCACACTAAAACACTGACGATTATTTTAGTAAATCAGTTTAAAGATGGTCTATAAGTGCCTCAAAATGAAGAGATAGAACATTGCTGTGAGGAATCATTATCCGTCTATCTAAACATGTAACCTCAGAAGCAAAGATTTGCTTTTTCCCCCGTAGACAAGAGATACAGGAAGTGTTATATCTAATGTTGCTAAAAGAATACTATTAAGTATTAACCACAAAAACATGAAACGAAGAACAAAACCAGAAGAAGAAGATGCACCAAGCTATATATGAAGGAACTAATAATGATGACAATGATAATCATGACTTCCCAACTTGTGTTTCTAGTTAGAAACTTTTTTCTTCGGAGACTTTACAAATATCCCCACTAAAAGAGAAAAGTGACAAAAACTTGACATGAGTTAAAATGTGAGGTCCACCTTCCACCAGACCCACAAGATCCAAGCAGCCAAACAGAGGCTGTGGTCTAATCATATGGCAAAGACCACAGAGGCACAGACATTGATTATCTAGCCCTTACAATCTATGGCCTTAAAATGAACTGCTCCTATGTCTCCATTTCAAATATTCATTTTATGTCCTCAAATAAACGATTAATAAGGTTAATTATTGGTATGTCATTAATCCCCATTTCCCGCTTAGGTCTGGTTGGTCCAAGAAACAGCATTATTGCCAAATGCAAGAGATGTGACCAGTCTCCTTTGTAAGGAAATTTGCAAAAGTACCACTCAATAACTACTGTGTCAAGATTACGACTATCTTTCAATAAGGGGAACTAAAAACAGGAGGTTCACTGGAGCGGTTGAAAATTGAGATTGCTCTAACTTGCTTGCAAAGAACAGGACATACGAACTCAGATTTGAATCAGAACAGGGGAAAAAGGGGGTGCTACCTACATTCTTCACATATGTAAGGGCGCATTATCCTCCCCCACCTATATAGGAAGATGGAGCATTGGAAAACATGTATTCCTCTCTCAGCCTCATCCAAATAGGATGAGTTGATGCTCCCTAGGACATGCCATTCCTCTCCCCACATTCTCCTCATCCAAAACAATAAATTCTCACTGTCACAAGGTCCATCTTGTATTGCTCTAAACTGTGGGATCAAACAATATGAGTACACTAACATAATGGTAGTTTGTGATATTTCAATACTATCTAATGGACCATGAGTAAAACAGACTTCAATTTCTCCTTAGTTTTGGGAGCTAATTACATTTTTATATTAAATTAATCCAACAAAGACCATCATCTAGATTGCAATGAACTTCTGCAACCTAGCAAATCACTACCTATCGAACAAAGAGTTCAGAAAAATGAAAGAAAATCCCATCATCGTGTCACAAGGGGCACCAAGGATGACCCTGGTCAGGAACGACCATGTCGTCCAAACTCCTCGAGGAATATAAACTTCTTTAAGCCACCATACTACACATAAGGGAACCATAAGAACTGTGAATGAAGAGCTGCATTGTACCTCTTAGCAAATAAAATATTTTTAACCCGCATGGATAGCTCAGTTGGTCTAACCTTCAAGGATTAGACTAGAGGTCTTGGATTCGAATTCGACTCCTCCCAGACTTACCTAATACATGAGGCTTGTGAGTGGTCTTGTGTATCCGTGGGATTAGTCTTACCTCTAATGTGGGGTGAGGATACCCATGTAATCCAAAAAAAAAAAACCTAGAACCTACCACTTATGTGGTTGTGAAAAAGAGCACTTGCCAATAATGCTCCAAGTTCTTGCCACATTAAAAATCAAGAAAACTGATAGCATCATATGCAAGAGTTCTAAAATATTGATGTGAAACAAGAGGATATGAATGTGACCATAGCATGTAATGCAATCAAATAGTCCAATCACAGTTACCAGGAAATTTGTTTCCCTTCTCATTAACTGGTCTTTTCTAACCATCTGAACTAAGGATGTGAACCTGATAATAGAACTTGCCAAATTATTGCCCAGCGGAAGCATAAATAAAGCATTAAGAATGTTGATTCTGGATTCCTAGAATCCAGGAGAGGGGGTTATGTAAAGTAAAGGACTTTCAATCATTCCTTTCAAAACCAAAATAGGGGTGTGGGCTGTCATCCAATTCATTGACTTGGATATGAAGGCTAGAAACAACTTAATAGGCTGATTTCTGGTAAAGGGCTATTGTTCAACCAAAATCCCTCCATGCATTTAGTACCAATGGGGCCAGATTATTCCAGTGCTGCATTTGATGTTGGTACCATATGTAATGCTCCATACCAGTAGAGTTTCTATTAAAACTAAATATTTGAATATCAAAAACAGAAATAAAATGAAACACACGAATTAAAAAAAAATGCAGAGATTAAGCGAAATCATCTTGTAGCACATGCAACTAAAAGTTTCATAAAAATTGTTGCTTCCTTGTGCAAACTCAATGGATATAATTCAAGCAAGTAGCACAACATCAATATGATGGACCCCATATCATCAAAACCCTTGCATATTTGGCCCCCATTGTCTAACACAGGCATCTCTTGTATCTCGCAGATGGATTAGGACGTTCCAACTTAGAACAATTTACAATGCATACCACATCCAATTTCACAACTAAGAGATCAAAAGCCTAGAGCTAAACCATAGACCCCAAATGTATTGGATCCTGAACCCTAATAACCAGCAACCTATAAATTCGCCCAGCTCCATGGTAGACAAAGGCCTCCTGAGACCTATTTTATGCCTTCGACGGCTCGACATGCCCATATCAACTACTTGGCCTTTTTTTAAGAAAATTTCAAAATTCTTAGTTTTCCATACTAACGATTAGCCCCTTCTGGTCAATATGGTTTGTAGCTAATACGACTTACTTAAAACTAAATACTCCCTCTGTCCCAATTTAGTTGTCTTATATGGACTTTGGAATTGTTCCAAAATAGTTGTCTCATTTATATTGGAGTAGCATAGACTGTGTCGAAAATAGATGAGATCACATGGAGTGCTAACTTTATATAGAGAGTTCCTTAAAAAATACAAATGTTTCAAATGAGACAACTAAAATGGGATGGAGGGAGTAATATTTAATTCGCGTGTGACTTTTATATTATTTAGTTTTAACTAAGTGTTATTAGCCACTCCAGAGGGGATTGGCCTAACGGTCAAGGAGATCCCCTCATGAAGGGAGCTCTTAAGTTTGATTCACCAACAAACCCGCCTGGGTTACCATGAGGTTACTCCTCATCAACTTAACTAGTGTATATAGAGTGATGTTGGTGGAACTAGTCTCACCTCGCATGTGAGGTGGCCTACCCATGTTAAAAAAAAAACACGTGTGACTTGTGTATATAAAACATATAAATTAGCAGTACATTTTGAAAGCCTCATTGTCCATACATTTAGACGCTTTGGATAAACAGCAGTCATGATCAACTCATCATTATAGGCAATTTCCCACCAAATATGGATGAAAACCATGGTATTTTGTCAATAATTGGCAAGTGCTCAACCACACAACCATAAAGCTTGCTGGTTCAGGTTCTGCTTGCTAAGTCCACACTGCAGACTTGACTTCTCCCTCCTCCCACCACCCCCACACCCACCCCCACCCCCACCCCCACCCATCAAAAAAGGGAAAGAAATTGATAGCGACAATTATGGCTCCAAAAGCTCAACAAACAAATAGTCAGGCAAAAAAAATTGATTAAAAGAACCCATTTCACACTTTATATGTCCATATATACAGTTAATAACTGCAAGAATGATGAAAAGGAGAAGAGGGTTAAAAAAAATACCTGGAGAAGTAAGGAAGAGCTGGAGGAGAATGTGTGAAAGAGAGAAGAGGATGAAGCAATTAATAGAGGAATGGGATATCGTACACTGGTAGGTGTGTAGTATTTAGTATCTCTCACAGTAACGAGAAAGACAGGGTCGAACAAAGTGGCGAGATATGGATCAGAATTTCAAAAAGGCAGAACCAGAAATCAAATAAACGTGTGGCACGTATATGGACACCTGCCGTTCGGTTTGTGGTTAAACGGGTCGGGTCCAGGCGAACCGTATCAAGTTCGGACCCACGGTTGTTGGAGGAATATAAACAAAAAAATTCTAATGGATAATTCTATAATATACTTTTAAAAAAAACCGATCAATATGTTCATTGTCTTTGATCATAGTTTAAATATTTTTTTAATTTTAGAAATTACTCAAGTGAGTCAATTCGAATTGAGTCGATTTAACAAGATTTGGAGAGAAGCAAGTAAAAGGGTTTTCTTTATTTTTTCTCAAAACTCAACCTAATTTATAAACTCAATAAAATTTTGAGTTTCATTTAAAATTCAAAATTTTAAGCACTATTTCAAAAAAATAGTAAAAATATAAAATTTTAAGCACCAATTCAAAAAAATATTAAAAAAATAAAAATACCAATTAATTAAATATTTTCCTCATTTTGACATGCGACACTTGTCTCGAGTTTATACATTTGCCCACAAAAAATTAGAAAGCAATAATTTCCATAATCTTGAAAATATCTATAACAATTTAGATGTGTGAAAAAATGCTTTTGTTAAATGATACAAATAAAAAAATAGTTTCAGTAACAAAGTTGCTAGGGACAAATTTAGCCATCTACTAGATAAATTTAAACAATATTCATATAACCCTATCATAGCAACTAATCCAAATGTCCATTCTCAACCCAAATTAAGGACGTGATGAACTTCTTGGAGCATGCTTAACGTCTTGGCTTAGTTAGTTTAGATTCCATAAACCCAAATTATTGGGCTTCTTTTATATCCATGATGGATCCATTCTGCTACCATCAGAATTTGGAAACACTACTCCACCAACCATTCCAGCAATAGCCATTTGCGATTGCACACCATTCAATCATTTATTTTATCAAATTTGAATAGACTTTATATTTAAATTTAACAAATTATTTATGAATCGACTGTCCTAACTCTGATCTCCATATACTGGAATAATCATATGTAGCTTTAAACTAGGGCTGAAATCGGGCCGTGTCAGGTCACATTTTTTAAATCCAATCCGACTTAACCCGAACTTTTTACCCAAATGTATTGACCCGACCCGACCCGTATTTTTAACTTTAACCTACTCCTTACCGGGTCGAGTCGGATTTGATCGGGTTGGTCGGGTTAACTTAAAAATCTCTCAACCCAATCCAACCCGAATTAATGTGAGTTTCTGACTTTTCAACCCGACCCGACCCACATGATTTTTGAGTTGGGTCATGCGGGTACGGGCCAAACCCGACCCGAGTTTCACCCCTATTTTAAACCTTTACTATCTCATTTCATTGGTGAAAAATCTTCAGATTAAAATCAATGGAGCATAAAACTTGAACAAGTTAAGTGTTAAATTGAAGAAGGCACAATTCTATTTGAGTAGACAAGTGCGATGAAGAGAATAGATCTATTGAATCAATAGTAGATTTCATAAACCAAATTTTTTATGGAAGTTTCATAGACTATTATGAAGAGAATTTTGTTATATATACATTATAGTTTTTCTTTATTTTATAGATTAATCATTGATATTAGTGTTTAGTGTACTGTTTCTCCTTTTTTTTAACGAAAAACTTCTCTTTACCGTTAAAAATAAATAAATAAATATATATATACTCCCAATGCAGCGTATAAAAAATCAAGAGTGAATTAGTTATTATAAAAAATTAAAATGATCAATTTACCTTTGAATTAGTATATATGGCAGTCATTGATTAGTGACACTAAAAATTGTTTGTTGCTACAACAATAAAAGTATATTTGAGTGTCAATATAAAGTATTTCTAGTAAAATCTCACCAATATAATCCTTAATATTTTCAATTATTACTAAATTTTATGGGAAACAATTCCCTTCTCAACGTTAATTCAACCTCGATGACTTACTATCCTAATCACGCTTTCCGTTGTTCTTGACCCATTTCTGACCATCTTGCCTCTCATTGTCTTCACGTTAGGGGTGCAACTCAGATTAGAGTCAATCCGAAGCCGACTAACCCGACCTGAAAATATTACTAGACTAATTCAACACATTTAGAATATGCATTGGTCCATGATAAAAAAAAACGTTTGACCTGTTTTTTAATTTGGGTTGACTTATAGTTTTGTTTTTTTTTTTTAACTTGACCCACCCAAATTGTATATAAACACATTTCTCATTTTTATATTATTATTTGATTAATTTTTTTATAATTAACTATCCAGAATGATCATGTTTTCTTATTGAAGAGTTGTTTCTATGAATATCTTAAACCCCCTCCATAGTCCCTGTTCACCAACCCCAGGCGAAGAACTGAATCTCTGAAGGAATAGGCGCATCCTTTAGGCAGGGAAATTTGAATTTGGATTTTGAAGTTTGGGGATTTTGATGTTAATTTATGAATCAATTTTTACATCTGAATTTGAAATGAGCATCTCAACTCTAAGGCGATGAGGGATGTGGACCTTTAGAGGCGGTTCTGAGATCTCCTAAAATCTTAGGGGTTTTAGATGGAGTGAGATTTCACGAGCCCTATGTGATTGGTATATTAAGGAGTTTAAATGAGTGGAGCCCTTTCTGTTTAGAGGCTTTAGGCGGTGGCCTACACCGTCTATGCCCAGGACCAGCCCTGTCGACGTTTTGAAAAGTGTTTGGATGAGGGTAAATTTTATAAGGGTTATCTGAGGTAACACCTGGTCAGCAGTTATCTCGGGTAATATGTTGAAAGTTGAGGGACGGATATAAGAAATCAACTTTTTAATCTTTCCATTTAATTAATAAAGAGGGGTAATGGGGGTAATCTCTTTCACCCCCATCCAAATGCAGCACTGTGCCGATTTTTTAACCCCCTTCAAAACTGAAATTCTCCACCTAAGAGATAGGGGAATTTTTTAAGTTTTTAAAATTTATAAATAAAAACAGAAACTCTGATTCAAGTTTTCTTTATCCAAATATACCCCAAATGGTGATCAAATTATCATATTCAAAATTTCAAAAATAATTAAAGCTCAATTATATCCACAAATGCTTTACTAATTTCTAATAATTTATAGCTAAACTGTTCATATAATTATCGTATCAAAGTAAAATCATACTTTCCTTTTAACTCAAAAAGAAACCTACATCAAAAAGCTAAAGTCTTTAATTTGACTCTCATTTCATTCCAAAAGACCACTATCCATTGAATTATCTTGTTCACGAGAATAGAGAGACTTACATATACGTAATCTGAAGATTAGTTAAAGGTACTATACCTTTAACGTAAAAAAAAAAAAAAAAAATCACAGTCCTGAAAATCCATGTGTTTGGGGGAATACCGACAAATGGGCCCACTATTTTCACATGTAGGGATGGGAATGTCTAGGTCTAGGGCTTGGGTTGGGCCTGACTCATGTAGTCATGTCATATCTGAGTTTTGGAGGTTTGCCTCTTAAGGTCTTTGGGAGTTTGATTTGCACCAAATCATATTTTCTACGAACTGAACAACTTCTTCTCATCATCTTTGTTTTTTAACTGTGGATGAAACCAATCTTCAACGTATTTTATTTGTTTTGTATTTATAACTTCTAAAAAGAATCTATTAATTTCATAAAAATATATGACTTCCAAGTTAGGACCACCCTTATTGGACAACGATATATAAGGTTGGTTGCTGAATTCCTTAGTTCATTTAGGTAGAACACAAGAAGTGAGTTAGTTGTCATTGTCATAGAGTTAAAGTAAGTCTTTTTGAGCTCTACTTCTTTATTTAAATTATACATTTTATTATTTTACTATCTATCGTGTTTGTTTATTTATTATTCTTTCCCACTATATTTTAGTTAGTCTACTCAATTTTTTTTTTTTTACTGACAATTTATAACCCTTTAAACTCTACGTACTGAAGTTGTCCATAGTATTTTACTTACACGTCTGAACAATTTCAAATGATTTTATCTCAATCTATCATCCACCATGACTTTTTAAAAACCGTCTCTAATATGGTCATTCTAATTCTATCATTCAATATAAATTTATTTATTTAACATAGCACGTGCATTTATGCAGTCTAGTGCCATTGTAACCATCTCTCTTTAAAGTGTGGAGGTTGGCTTAGTCGGGGTCAGAGCCGGCCTTGAGATCTTATAAAATCTCAAGGGCTTACGCCTCCTATGTCTAGGACCGACATTGGTCGGACTTTTTCTTTTTATATCACATTATCATTCGTCTTTATAAGGCAATAACTAATGCATTGTGTCCCACGTTATGACCATATGCACTTAGGTATGTAACTTATCAAATAAGATGGTGATTAATTTATTGGACAATTTTTAAAAAATTAATTTTAGTGGATCACATATTTGGAAGAAACACATTTTTCAAATGATTGATCATCACCCTCTTTAGTAAATCTCATGCTTTAATACCACGTGATCTAATATAGAAATGATCATCTCACACTATAGTCATGATGCACAAAATTCGAAGGGAGTTGGAGTAATGACCCCTTTAAAAAATCAAGAATCTCGAGTCTCATTCTCACTCTAATATAAAAGATTATTTTTCGTAGATTTATTTGATGTACTTTGTTTGAATAGAGAGACTTGTACATGCTTCGATGAGTAGTCGAATCACTCTCTGCTAGATACTTGAATACTTTGTTAAAAAAATATTTATTACAAAGAAGAAATAAAGTCCATTCGGTATGAACCATTTCAACCAACAGTCGTCGGTCACCGGCTTTCCTAGATTGCATGAAGTTACCAACTTACCATACATAATGAGTGTGTTTGGGTACTTATGATAAAAAAGAAAAAAGAATGATTCCATGCATTGATGAGTGTTTATGGCCTGGCCATGAAACTGTGTGTGAATTTCATGGCCGCAGCAACACACAGGAAAGAAAGGTGCAGATTGCAAATTGTGTTCACCTCATCCATCAACTTTCTTTTCCCCTCTCTCAATTTATTTATTTTTTAAACATTCATTTTATTAAAAAATGCTATTTATTTATTAAAAAACTTCTTTTAAGATTTAAGTATCACACCACCGAAGGGTATAGGTTTGACAGTCAAAATTCTTGTTATCCATGACAACATTTTAGAGTCAATACATGGCCAGCTCCTTTTAAGGGACTTTCCAGAGACATTTTTCCATCCCATGAATCTGATATATGTGTATAGAGAGGTGTACATGTATCCTGAAGAAATAGTCAGACATGACAGTTGAACACCTTCGGTCATTAAAAAAATAAATTTAAGTAGCACAGATGATACATTTGTAAAAGAATATTGACTACTAAATATAAGAAAATACTCATCAAATTAATCACAAAGAAACTAAATTTAATTAGAATATACTGTCACTTCATCTAAATTATAAGATAAACCGAGAATGGTAAAGAATTAAAGATGAATAACCTTTCATTATAAATCTTTAAATCGGATATTTATAAAAATATTAAATGAGATATATTTATAAGATAACTGATCTAATAAGTTTCTTCTTTCACTGAGAGGATGGATATAAGCACAAAGAATCAATCTCATTTTAAGATGTCATTTTTTTTTTTTTTGCAGAACTTTCCCCAAATACTATACTCATTCTCAAGTGGCCGCGTACATTTCTCTCTCTCTCTCACGCTCCTCCAATTTTATTTTTTTATGATTTCCCCCCTATCCCAGTTCTGGGCTTTAAAGTAAATAAATAATATTAAACCCTATTCTCTGTCTGTGGCTCTTCTCTCTTGCATTCGGTGCACTGCATCTTTGAACGAACGAACGGAACGAACGGAACGAACGGCTCTTGTGCATCATCTTCTCCTTCCATGGCGACGGAGTACGAGGGCGGTGTTGGCGGCAAAATCCGCAGGAGGCCATTCCGTAGGCCGGCGACTCCGTACGACCGCCCTCCTAGCGGAAACGGAAACGGAAACGGAAACGGGTGGTTGTCCAAACTCGTCGATCCCGCTTCTAGAATTATCTCCGGCAGCGCCGCAAGAATATTCTCAACCGTATTCCGCAAGCGCCTTCCTGCTCCCGCACCTCCCCCTGGTCCCCTCTCCCTACTCTCCTTATTTTGCTCTTTCTTTTTAGCGATTTAGGGTTTCTTGATACTAAAATAGGGTTTCTTTAACTTTTTCTTGTCGTTAAAAAGTCGTTTTCCATAGTTGATAGGTTATTTAAGTTACTTGGCGGAATTTTTGCTTGTATTTATGAACGATACTTTTTTTTTTTCATTGAGCTTGTTTGGGGTATTTGATTTTCTGAGTTGGTCAATGGATGAGGATAAATGCTAATCCCCCTCCTTTCTCTCATTTTTAAATGTTGACATTGACACTGTGTCGAGAATTTAGTCCTCTTTTCATCATTTCTCAAAAATCTTGATCTTTTGAGTATTGTCTGGTCTTGGACATGGTAATATTACAAGGCTCTGTTTGTTTTCCTTGACTAACTTTTTTGTTTTGAAAGATGGCAATTTTTGTTAATATAACTGATTAATTTCCAGGAAAGTAGTTTCCTTTCCATGAATCCAAACAAAGCATTGTCAATGTGCTGCATTCTAGTATTTCTTTTATTGCCCTTTTCTTTGTGTGTGTGTATGTGGGGGTTTCTAGGGTTTTGTTTTTCATTTGGGGTTTAAGCTGTTGTACTTTAACAGATAATTTTTTATCTTTACGTTTTGAGTTGATTAATTTTTTAATGTTATTCGGTGGAAATTTTGATTGTTATTCATGAAAAACGTTGTCCTTTTTTTTTTCTCCCCTTGTGATTCTCTGTTGAATTCAATTTGCTGAATTAGGAAATGGATTTTGAGAAAGGGATATTTTTTTTTTCATGTTGTTATTTAGAATTTGAAACTGTTTGAAGAGGTGGAGCTATTGAATGCATGCTTGCTTTCGTTTTTATATCCTTGTTGCTTCTTTGGAGAAAGTAATTTCCTTGAAAATGGTGGTTATAAAATTTGCTACATTTTTTAAAACATGAGTATTTCCATTAGATTAGTTCCCTTTTATATCCATCTGTGCAAACCCCAAGCAATATGCAAATTCCAGTATTTTGTGTGGCTCAAGGCGTTGCTTTGTTGGCATTAAAATCACGATTTTTTATATCTTGAGAATTCCTGATCTTGTGGTTGTCAATAAAAGAAATCTATCTTGGATTATTTTGGTCAATGGATGTATCTTGCAAGCTGTTTATCGTAGGGTTGTAATATGGAGTTAATCACAAAGTTGAATTATGAGACTCAGTGGTTCAACAGTAATATTTAACCATGTTGTTGGATGCATTTATAGCTTAAAACAAATTTAGTGACGTGTTCCTTTATCAGTCTACCGATGATGACTAATGCTTCTAAACATTTTCATGAACATTGCAAAATGTGGATTTCCTTTCTTTTGATGATGTCCTGTTTGGATGTTCAATTTGGACAGAGGTGAACCTTGAACCCGAACAACAGTTTTCTGGAGAAGTTCATATTGTAAGTTGAGAACTTCTTTCTTCATGAGGCATTCAAAACTATCTTGCTTATTTTTAATGAACTTTTCTATTTTATTCAACTATAAGACCTGCAAGATCTTGCATGCTTCCTTTTTCTTTTCCTCCATGTTTCATGCATATGTTGTGTACCCTTATTTTGTTTTAAAGTGGAAAGTGCACCCTCTGCATGTGTTTTAAATTAAATAATTGTTTTCCCACATCACAACTTTTATACAATTTTTTTTAGTTTGGATAGTAATGTAAAAAGTCCATGTCAAATCTTTCAAACTCTCCATGTTTAATAATAAAATTAATTTTTTCTATTTTCTAGCCAATTTTTGCATGAATTTTCTCTTTTTACATAATAATATGATAAGGATGAACCAAGTCCTTTGAACCCACTAAATACCATTTTAAAATCTCATTTCCTATTTTTTGGTCTTTTTTTACACACATTTCTTTATTTTTTAAGACTAACATGATAAGGACATGTCATATCTTTCAGATTCACCAAATCAAATATTAAATTTTTTTTCTTTCTATTTTTAGACAATTTATTTCTATGTTTCTACTTACCAACATAGAAGCAAACCACAACCATTTTATGAACAAATGGTCAAGATTCATTTAACGCCAACCTTAAATTCTCTTTATATATAAATAGAGATATATTTGAGTTCTACTCTTCTCTCTTTCTAATATATACACAAAAAGAGAATTTAAGGTCAATAAAGAAAAGGCAAATAGACCAAATTAGACAACAAAGATGCGTAGGCTACGTTGGATGAGTGGTCGGACCCTAAAAGATAGAATTAGAAACGAATGCATTAGGAATAGTTTAAATATAGCTTCGATAGACGAAAAATGTAGAGAAAGTCGTTTGAGGTGGTTTGGTCATGTTAGTAGAAGACCAAACACAACCCTAATGCATAGAATTGAAAGGTTATCCTTGAAATGTTCCTAACTTGACTTTTTAAGCTCATAGATTTAACTTAGATCGATTTTTACTGTTCGATAAATGTGAAATTTTGAGGTTCTTAAAAAACAAGGGTTCTCTTTATCCATTCAATATGGAATTTAGGCATTGTACACCAGCCAGAGCCTTTCAAACCCACCCATCCATGTGGGCCCAAGTCGGGCCATTAGGTTGTTTGCATTGGTGCAAACTAGTTTGCGGGATATATAGACATTTATACATATTATACATATCATCTATATATATCACATTAAATGTGATAAGTGATATCACACACAAAAAGTTTGCTTCTCTCAATATCCTTTTGTAATATAATTTTCTCTCTTTGGTTTCTGAAATCTTTCTAGATTTTCAAAATTTTATGTTATAGGCCAAAATGAAATCATGATCAATTTTGTATATGTAGTGATGAGACTTTCTTTGATGAACTATATGTTTTACATATTTTCCTATGTTTGTGTCGATACTTTTTAGGTTTTAATGGATTCCTTTAATTACTGATAGAATGTGGAAAAAGTTGTATATTTTGGTTAATGGTGTCACTCGGCACAATTGTGAGGATATTGTGTTGGGGTATCATGCTAGAGTGTTCTGTCCACAACACAATTGTGCAGCGTGGTGCCTGCAAATGACATAATAATCTTGTCACCATAAGCTCTGATCAGCATTCCTCTTCTAACTTAGTGGCATTTAAACAGTTTCCATAGAAGGCCATCTGATAATCTTTATCTTGGAAGCAGTTACAAACTTCTATGGATGGAAGAAAGAGTCTGCTTGAAGTGATAGAGTTGTTTGTCTGTTGTCATCCTTCCTTGGTTTCTATAAATTCATTATTATTGTAGGATCTTTTTTCTTGTTATGTTAGATTTCAGTTATGCATAACATTCCTTTTGCCTTCATTTTTTCCCATCCATGCCAATCTAAATCATCGCCATTATCATCAAAGCCACAGTCCCAACTATTTGGGGTTGGCTTTTCGAGTTCTACTGATACATGCACATCTAAATCTCACCACTTTTTTCTCTTGAATTGCTGCATTTGTAAATTGTAATCATCCCTTTTGTTCTACAGAGGATGACTGCCATATCTCGTGTAATTTTACATCCTTTTCACTATTTGAAAAAAAAGGAGAGAAAATCCTCTTGATGCTATATGCCTATATCTTTTCTAGCCTCTTTTTCTTCTAATATGCTGTTTCAAAATTTTACCTCAGAATCTTTCTTCTGGAGCACAAGAGCAAGGAAATAATGAAACAGAAAACCAGTGTAATAATTCTGAAAGTGCTGGAATTAATGAACTTGAGAAACTGCTGAAGCAGAAGACGTTTACAAGGCAAGTATCTGCAATGAGAGAATGACTTGTCATTGGATCCAATGCTTCCATCATATTTAAATGGAATGAATGTCGAAGTCCTTTGGAGCTAGATGTTATTTTGGTTTGCTTGCTTCTGTGGATATAATCTCATCTGAAATACTATTACAGTATCATGTGGCTCATGTCTATAATATTTTTAATTTCCGGTAATTTTAAGTGCTGCTATATCATTTCATTACTATATTTCAAGAAATAAAGAAAATCTTTTCCTTACTATGAAAGAAATGTGAATCTTTTCCATAATTTTGGTTTTTTCAAGTTCAAGGTAAGATAATTTCATATCCATCTGAATGTATAAGAGCCAATCCTTTATGGTTATATTTTCTGTTTTGTCTTGTATAGTTGTGGCAATTGTTTTAATCAGTGTTCAAAACATTATTTTATCATATTGGGTCGTGAAATCAGCTTGATGATTCAAATGAAGTATATTCCATTTCCTCATTGCACCTTTTTCCTATTTTTATGTATTTTTTCTAATTAATCTTGCATTAAATCATCTTTTTATTGAAAGTATTCCATTATATGTACTAAATAACTTTATTGTTATTTTAAAAATTTGTGCTTTATGTTAATAACAGAAAACTATGTATGTCTGAAGATTGTGGTGTGATACATTGAGATTGGTTTAGATTATTACAACCATTGTTTTTTAAATCGACCTGTGAGTCAAACCATGTTAATAAAAGGCTGGGTCGAATCAGGTTTGACAAAGGTTCAACTTTGGTAACCCGGTCAAACTCATGACATTATAAATAATAATAAAGTATTAAATAGATAAATAAAATTAGAAATATAATAAAATACAGTTAACCATAAAATTCATATCAAACACCCGCACCTAATAAGAAATCCACATACTTTTTTTTTTAGAATTTGTATAGAAGTCCCACTTTTTAATTTTTATGTAATTTTGCATCTATTAATGTGCAATTAATCGAAATGGTAATCATCTAGAAGAAAAACTCATTGCCTGGTGAAATGACTAAACTAGGAATATAGAAAGATGAAGAGATGTAATTGAAGGGGAAAAAAATAACAGTTGAGGAAATGTTATAATGGAGAAGAAAAAGACAGTAAAAAGGAGAAGATGGAAATGAGAAGACGATGAGGAGAAGGGGAAAAATAAGATGGAAGATGGAGATTGGAGAAGAATGTAAGGGAAAAAAATAAAAAAAAAGCAGATGAAATATCAAAATCATACCTGTTTGAATGTTGGACCAAAGGTGGTTGGAGATAAGTGGTGGCCAGGAGAAGGCAAACTCAGGAGGCACAGTAGGTACATAGAAACACTAACACCTTTCCCGAAAGGAGTTCTTTTAGCCTTTAATAAATAGATGTATCGATTAGATTCGATCTAGGAATGAATCAGCAGAATCTTCTTAGATCCAAACCAATCCTTCTTTTTTTTTTTTCAATGGCGGAGAACCCCAAAGGCCCCACCTCTTCCCCAGTACGAGGGCGTTGGGTAAAAATCCGGATGCATGCAGCTCCTTGCAAGCCACGGGCATCAAGTGACTACGGAACTCAAACCTGGGATCTTTGGTCCTGAGCCAAAGTGTCTGCCAGTTGAGCTTACTCCATGCGAGGTAAACCATTCCCTTTTGTGGTAATGGAAATTTCTTTTACTTTCTATCAAATCAAATTACAAATTATATTTATGAATTTGATTTGATAGAAAAAGGTAGTTATAAATCTAGTTTTTTATCGTCTGTACTAAATCAAAATGACTAGCATTGTTATTCTTATTCTTGATCATGAAAATCCATGTCTGTGTTATTCTTATTCTTGATCATGATTCCAACTCAGTACCCTTCGAGATTATGGCAAAATTCATTCATCTTGGGTATTCCGCGATAATAACAAATAGGGTTTGGAGTTTCAAGTATTACTTGTTAGTTTGCAGATTGTTTGAATTTTTTGTATTGAATTGTGGTTTTTACAACGGAGTTTACAATTGTATTTGTTGATTATGAACTTTCTATGCATCTTTTTTGCATGGACCTCTTTTATCTTTTGACCTGTTTTAGGTTTTTTCAGTATTTTATATTTAAGCATTTTCTTTTTTCTTGTACAGAGTTGAGTTTGATCGCTTGACTGAGTTGCTACGCTCGCGGACTATTGATTTGCCCGCAAATGATGAAAATAAAAGAACTGAACTGAGTACGTCAAAGTTTGTGACTCCTCAAGTGAAAGAAGAAAAGATAGCCACTTCAGCACAAGAAAATGGATTGGAAAGTTGTAGACTATTTGGAAGCACCTCAACAGCTGCTGTTAGTTTACCTGTAGGAAAGGTCTACTTTTTTACTCCCTTTCCAGTTTTGTTATTCGCAGCATCTCATGCTTTTTATTAATTTGCATATAATATATTGAAGTTATTGTTGAAGGCATTTATTTCATTAACTACCTTTCTTTACCTGTTGGATGTTGTGATCAACTTCTATTGTTATGTTTGGGCATTCATACTTTAACATGTTAAGAGAGGATGAAGTTATTTTTGACCGAAGTAAGGTCAATATTTTTCAAAAAAAAAAAAAAATGTGCATTGAATACGATCTATTGGCCACTTTCTTTCATGCCTGGGACATTAAGTAGTCCATTTTGAAAAGAAAGTGAATTTTCTTTGTTGTGAACCAAGGCAAGTCTGCACTATGCCTAAGCTAATCAATCATTTAGATGCTAGACACATGCAAACATTGACATGTGTACATTGAAGATTTTCTCCAAGGAATTCGTTTGAACATGGTTTGGTTCTCTTTGGCCTACCATTCATTGCCATTATTGTTAATTTAGCGCTGATTATATATTCCTAAGTAATGAAATTAGCATTATACTTTTAATTGAAATCTTGACATCTCATTCTTTTTCTTTAGGGTAAATGTGTACATTTAGTCTTTGTTTGGCTTCTTTTTGGTTAAATGTCCAACAAAGATCTTCCTGATCTCTGAGACATTTGGTGATCCTATTAGTAGAATTCCATGAAAGATGTCCAAAAGTCTTCTTGGTTTTTACATTGATCAGTAGCCAAACCCTGTGAATGGTTACATTCACTTCCTATCATCTTTTGCACATATTTCATAAACCATTTCCTTTTTTTTTTATTTAAAATCTCTCTTTTATTTATGTTTAGTCTTTTGGCAACACAGCATGCAATTACTGCCATTTTTTTTGACGAGAGCCTGCACACAGTTAGAAAGTACTTACTGTTGTTGCAGGTTCAAGTCAGGTTACCTTCATTAAAACTGTCATTACATTGAATCAGAGGTTGCACACCTGGTTTTAAAAACAGAAATTGAGCAAATAAACTCTTATTTATATTTTTTTTGAAAGGTAACTCTTATTTATATTTTCTAGATCTTTTTTTTTTTTTTAATTTTATTCTTGCTAATAACATTTTGCAGATTCCTGAAGAAGAGCTTGCTTCACCAGCAGAGCTTGCAAAAGCCTACATGGGCACTAGGCCTTCAAAAGTATCACCATCTACTTTAGGTTTGCGTGGTCAAATGTTTAGGGAGGATCCAAATTCACTTAATATTGTAGCATTAGCACCTAAATCCCCAAACATGTTGCTTGCGCCGAGATCTGCTGGACGCTTGTCACGTGTTTCTGGGCCTTTTGAAAATAGCTCTCTGACTTCCAGACCTCGAGGAAGATCTGCCATTTACAGTATGGCTCGTTCTCCATACAGCCGAGTTCATTCCTCTGCTGCCCTTAAGGTATTCCATTGGCATAGTTCTACTTTGATATATTCTATATTGCTTAGGTTATTTCCCAAATGCAAATTCATGTAGCTTTTGCTACAGGGTGCTGAGCCTACTGAGGGTGTCTATGTCGGCTCCTCAACATCACAATGGACACGAGTGGGTAACACCCTTTCTGGTGGTAAACAGGTAGTGTTTTTTTTCCTGATGTTGATGGAAATGCTTTCCTAGGTGTTAGTTTTCATCTTAGTAGGGCCATGCCAAACCCACCCCGTGAATTGGCAAGCACCTGATTGATTCATATGTGGAATCTGATGCACAATTAAACCTGAGCTGGCACTGACCACTCACTCACACCTAGGGTGGGCAGAAGCCTAGCAGGGATTGACCTGTGGCTGCCTGGCACAAGTAACTCAGGGCTGAACTTTTTTGGTTCATGTGGTGCACAAAAGTAAGAGCTCAAGTGAACCTGTCTCATGACCAACCCCAGGTAGTCTGCCCGAGTGGGACATGCCCTCTCTCTCTCTCTCTCTTCTCTTTTCTCTCTTCTCTTTCACACATGTTGGCTTTCTGAGTTTGAGCCCGGAATGAGCTTAACCAGATCCTTAGGCTTGAGCTTGGCCTTCTGGCTCCTCTCTCCTCTCTCTCTTTTTTTTTGGGCTGTATCTTGGTCATCCAAATACATTTTGGGCTCAATCTCAAGTCAACTCAAATTCCTGCCAGGTTGCCCTACTTCCATCTCTGCCTATATCATGAAGGCATTGAAAAATGTGCCCCAAGGGCACCAAGGATATCTTGAAGTTATTACTGTTTGACTTTTCCATAATCATTACTGTGCTGTCATTTTTTTTTTTTGGACTTCATTGGTCTTCATCATGTATTACCAATGCTGTCTCTTTGCACCTCTGGTGTTTTTTTTATTAATATATCCATTACCATTTCAAAAAAACCAAGGCTGTGAGTTACTTTGTATAAGAGGAAAGTATGGCTTTAATCATGCTTAAGTTAGTAATGAGAAAGTTCGTGGTTATTCAACTGCACGCCTGGTCTTATTAATGCCATCATGTCACTCCAAGAATGAACCAATTTTGAAGTTAACTGCTTTGATGTCTTGAGAATTTTAATATTTTTCATCTTAAATTCTCATATACTTGAAGGCGGCCTATCTGTTCAGCTTGCTATGCATTCAGAAACTCTTTTATTAAATCAAAATTGGAGCTGGACAATGAGGCAGATTTCTTCATGGTTAGATTCACATAGGAAACTTCCAAACGCCAGTTCGTTAAATAGTTATACTAGACATAATGCATTTTTCTTTTAATCAGATGGCTGATTTAATTTAATATCAATTCACAGGTCTTGAAGCGGACAAGTTCAATCTTGGATAATGATTTGGGATCTGTTGGCCCAATACGTAGGACTCGTCAAAGGTCAAATCTGATCTCCCCTTCAAAAGATGTAAGCAGTCATTTTATTTCTCAGTCTCCGGTCGGTTCCCATACTATTCAGGGCTCTATATCGTCAATGCAGAAGCCACTTCATTTGGATGGACCTCAAGACAATACTTCAAAGCTACACTCTGCAGAAAATGGAGATAATAAAACTTCTAGCACAAGTTCTGTTTTTGTCCATCCCCAATCTACTGAGATGGCAAGGAAAATATTGCAACAACTTGATAGGATAGTGCCATCTCCCAAAGAGAAACAATTGGAGTCAAAGGGATTTGTAACTGAGGAGAAATCACCTACTAAGGCTATTCTAAATTTGTCAGGTGGACAGTCTTTCAAAAGTATGGAGAATGCACAGTTACCCAAATTACAGAATGTACAGGTTAGTGGTACTTTGGATGGCCAGAGTGGGACCCAGTTACTTGGTTTGAAACATGCTGTTTCTGTAAAGCAAGACAAGATTCAAGAGAATGGCGCTACGAAGACTATCGATACAGGAGTCAGACCATTTTCTGAAGCTGATGGTGTGAAAAATTCAGTTAATTCTGTTAAAGATTCCTTGTCTAACTTGAGGCCGGTAGAGTGTGCATCATTTGGTTTTCCTGCCAATCTGCCACAGAATAAACGATCCTTCCAGATGAGTGCAACTGATGTATGTAATAGTTTTTCTCTAGTTGATTTTGAACACCATTCAGTAATAATACATACATTTTGATTTAGACTCAGTTGAGATGATCAAACCAAATGATTATATAAATATTGGCTGAGTGGATCTTTGACTCAGTTTCTTATTAAATGTTTTCCATTGTTTAGGGGTAGTTTTGTCCATTGTTCTAAAACATTTTGAGCTGATTCAAAACTTTGCCAAATTGTTTTCTCTTGGTTGAATTTAAACTCCAATCAATTTTCTATTAAGTCCTTTTGATTTAATGGGAAATGGTTTTGCAAGGAATATTATTGTTGAGATAATATTTTCCTGTTTCGATTTACCTTTTTTATCATTTTTTGTGCACATGGAATATAATTTAATTTAGTTTTTTTTTTTCATTTGATGCAAAATGCTGAATTACATATATATTGTGTCCACCTTTAAAAGAAACATACAGATCTGTTTAAATTATTTTAAATCCACAATGAGTCTTTTTTATCAAAATGAGTCGGTAAATGACCTTTTATACTTCTATGCTTCAAATATTTAAATGTTCAAAGGATCATACAAGTTATTAGGCTCTCTCTCTGCTGCTGCGCGCGCCACCCCCCACCTCCTCCTCCTTCCACCCACACACACTACATTGGGATCCAAATCACAGGTAGGGTAGGATATCAAAGATGAAGGGCCCAAATTTCATCTATAACAATCAGCACTTTAAGTTTCATCCTCAATAACAGAAGCATTTTTACCTTTCAAAAATAAATAAATAACAGAAACATTTTATTTGAATGGTGGACATTAATGAAGTGTAAGGGTGTGCGTTTTTGGATTGGTCATAGTTGGGTCTCACTATTGAGAAATGGACAGAGAACTGTGCTATTTAGGAGAGTACTGTGGAAATTTCGTTGTATTTACATATGCAAACATGTATTTTTGTATGTACGTAAATGTGTTTATATGATTTTATATGTATATATGTGTAAGGCAGAGTTACTTTTCTTCAGTTTCTCTCCCTTGCTCACTCACTCACTCACTTTGCACATTGGTGGTGTTTTCCTTCTCATTCTGAAGGTTGCTCTCGGGATTGGTGATAGTAATCAAACTTGCAACGATGCTTACACTCAACGGGCTGCTGAAAAAGTTGAACCAGAATCATATTTGTTAGGGTGCAAGACTGCTGCTGCTCAAACAGTTGAAGCAGACAGACCTCCTACTTCAACTGAAAGTAAGCAGTCTGCTGCAGCTCTTTTTACTTCAACGAAAGGGGCTGATAAAACTGCAAGAGCTTCTGATGGCTTTATTGTTGCAGCTAAAGATGCTGTCATTTCCTCTTCTGTTACTTCTGCAGCTGATACTTCCAAACTGCCACCTTCAAGCCTTGCTCAGTCATCCCCATTGTTTAATAATTCAGTTATTTCAAAGGAACCACCTGCCACTCCAATGTTCAATTATGGTGCCAAAAGCATTGAAAAGGGTCCAGTTTTTACATTTTCGTCAACCACCAATAACATTAATAGCACTTTGGGACTAAAATTCAGTACAAGACCAGATTCTAAACCGGAGGTATCAAACAGGTCAGTTTTTACTTTCACTCTCCAGAGACTTTATCTGCTTGAAAACATGGGAATGCCTCCTTTTCTCTTTGTTCCTTTACACCATGCTTGGGTGATTGTTGTGAATTTAAAAACTGGTATTGAATTACATAGTTTTAAGTTAATGTTTAATGTTGATGTGATGTTTTGGATTCATGAATTAGGAAAGGAAGTAAAAATGCTTCATTTCTTTCTTTCCTTTTTGAGTGATAAAAAATGTTTCATTTCCTGATTGCTCGAAATTTCACTGATGATATTTTCAGGGGTAGAACTTCTGGAAGTCATGGAAAGTAAGGACTGTAAAAATCTTTCTCTGTTTTGGTAATGCCCCTCCTATGAAAGCTTGGCATTGAGTGGAGCAAAATCTCATCTAACTAGTTTTCAAGCTACTTTGGCTTGTTTACTCCCCTTAGATCTGAAACCACCAAAACAATGACAAGGCTGATAGCTTAGCTAAGGAATGAATCTTCAGTCTCATGTAATCAGGTCTTAGAGAAGGAATGAATCTTCCTTTTTTAATAAACTATAAAAGAAAACAGTGTAGTATTTTTACTACCTTATATATCACAAATGGGAACCATGATGATCCAAGCTGCTTGGTGCCCTTTTTTGTGTAAGAATGTAAGATGTACAAAAAATATGCCCATGATCCGATCCAATTTTGTCTTTATTAATGTTAACATGGGTTTTACTTGTTCTTTTGCTAACCTCTAGATGTTTAGATGAATTTATTTTGTGTTTGGTTGGGGAGTGGGTAAGCAGTATTGGAGCATAGTCTGTGCTATGACGCAGTTCAGAGGATTAATGGTTTTGATCACTAAATTAAGTGGCACTATCTTGTTGCTGATCAGACAAGAAGGCAGGCCCTCCATTTGTTATTATTGTCCTTGTGGTGAAAACCCTATCCATTGCCATCTAACTGGAGTCAAGACTCTTAAGATTTTAAACATGTTACTCTAGTGATTTTAATTTTTTGATATTCCAGTGTTCTTGGAGCATATTTGGAAGAGCAGATCAGTGGAAAATGAATTCTTTTGACAATTCTGTTTTTGCTCTTGCCTGCAGCAATGGCACTGCAGATGTAGCTTCAAAGGTAAATCTGCCAGAAGCTACAGGCACAAATAAAGTTGATACAATTCCAAAGATTGGAGATTCAAACACATCATCAGAGAATGCTGTCTCAGGCGTATCAACATCAGCTGCTTCAAACATTTTCTCTTTTGGTGCTTCTACCAATTCAAGTCTAAGCAATGGATCACTGACTTCAACCTCTTCCACATTCTCAGTTTCTGCTGCGCCAGTAGCACCTATTTTTGGAAGCCCAACAAACTTTTTATCCTCTTCCAGCAGCAGTAGTCCTATCTCAGCTGCAGCACCTGTTTTTTCTGCATCACCCATGTTTAAGTTTGGGTCTGGAAGTTCAATAGCAGTTACTCCAAATTCAGTTTCATTACCTGCATCAACTTCATGCTTGGATTCAAAAGATATGGGTTCAAATACAAAGCAGGCACCATCACCCTTTAGTACAACTGGCTCTTCTATTCCAGTATCATCTTCCTCTGCTTTGACAAACACTGGCAGCAATGTTTTCAATTTCAGTGCTTCAGTCTCAGCTACTACTACAGGTTCACAGTCTGCCAGTAATATGTCTCAGAACCCTAATTCTGGTGCCACAGCTGGATCATTGTTTGGCTCTACAAGTGGACTGGTACCAGTTTCACAGAGTCAATTTGGATTAACTGCTTCATCTCTGACATTTGGCTTGAGTGGTACTTCCTCTTTTGGCTCTGCTAATTCTCCATTTGGGTCATCATCTTCCAGTGCCAAGTTGTATGGTTTGGATTCTGGTTCTGGGGTGAGTTCTTCAGCATCATTCTCTGTGGGAACTGGTTCTATAGGTTCTGGTGTAGGTTTTTCTTTGGGTTCAGCCAGTGCTAGTAGTTTTTTCAGTTCCAGTTCTCAGTCTGCACCATCTTCCATCTTTGGTTCTGGGTTTGGTTCTACTTCTTCATCAGCAATTTCATTTGGAGCATCTTCTGCTACTGCTGGCAGTAATCCATTTGGTTCATCTCTTGGTGCCTCATCAAGTTCTGTCTTTTTATTCAATTCATCAACTGCCCCCGCTGCTTCTTCAAGTGCCTTCTCTTCTGCACAACCTATGTTTGGAATGTCAAATCCATCTGTTGGCAATGGATCAGCCTCTCCCGGAAATGATCAGATGAATGTTGAGGACAGTATGGCTGAGGACACAGTCCAAGCTTCTGCAACTGCAGCTACAGCATTTGGCCAGCCTGCTGGTTCACCATCACCATTGAATTTCGTTTTTGGATCACCAGCCAATCCTTCTGGTGGGTCGTCAGTTTTCCAGTTTGGTGGCAATCAGAACCTGGTGGCATCTCCACAGAACCAGTCCCCTTTTCCTGGGGGAAGCTTCTCACTGGGAACTGTTGACAAGTCGAATCGGAGAATCGTGAAAGTCAAGAGAGAGAAGCACCGAAAGAAGTAGGTTCCCTACTGTTTCAACGGAGGCAGGCAACAATATGAGCTGTCATTGGATGCGTTGCATTTCAGGGTCATGTTTAGCGGCCTAAGTTCAACTGTGAGAGATATATGCTGTATGTTTTGCTCTTTCTTTTTCCTCTTTCATGTGCTTGTGTTTTCCTTCTGTTCTGACGAGAAGGTAACATGGCTATTTCTGGGGCCTTGAAATCTGTTGCCTGGTTGCTTTTTCTCCATTGCTCAATTTTCCGTGGCTTTGAATGGCTACGTTGTCCAATTTTGGTTGGTATAGTCAATAGCTTCATACAAATTTGGGGCTGGCTTCTGTTAGTTTTGTCTCTGGGGACAAGTCCAGTGTACTTTGTTGGTGTAGCATAAACAACAAAACGGTATACATGTGTAATCTTTATTTAGTGCACTCGTTCAGTCAGAGATTTATAAGATGAGGGTCTGGTGCTACTTGCACATGAATAAAATCTCAGCCGTTCATTCACTGTTATAGTCAGGTAATCCTATCTTGATCAGGCTAGTCTTGACATCTGATTGTTTATTTGTAACCATTGGCTGGATCGAACTTCACCTTGTTGGACCTATTTAGCCCGCCTAACTTGGAAATACTCCTCGTCGATGTACTTCACCTAATATAAATTTCAATACCAAGAGCAAATTATTGTAATCATGGGTTGATTATGATCGTTAATTTAACTTCTCTTTACTTATTCTCTTAGTTTCCTATCCTATCTACACGTTTACACAATTACGGCTAAGTAGCTAACCATTTAACATATTTGTGGCCTAAAAAGATGCGTCAAGTTGGGATCAATCTATTTGGGTCCCATCGGTATAGCCATCTAACAGGCCATCGATCGGAAGCTGATTGTCCAGAACAATATCCAGTTGCTGACCCATTCATGTGGTCGGGGATTTGATTTTTATTGGATTTATCATTGGTGGGCTCCGGTACGACGGACCGACAGACCATCAGAGGTTCAGCACCTATTGCTTAAGACCTAATAGACCTGGGCTGGGCCCTGATTTTCGGGACGTGACCCAGTTATAGTATTAGCAGTTCTGGATGTCGGTCCTGGGTTAGGGCCAAAGACCAACTGACCTAAGTACCTATAACGATGGACTAGACATCAATGATCGGGTTTGCTCTGATCCTGGCTTTATTCAAAGGAGCAATTCTCTTGCTGAGAAGTTCTCTTCATTTTTTGTTTGGTCCAAGTTCCAACCGAGTGGTATGTGTATGGTCTTACACTCTTACTTGATTAAAGTTTTGTTTCTTGATTGGGCAGAGTCAGTCAACTAGTTCATGATGTAAATGGTTTCTTGAAAGCCCGAAAGGCCAAGCACGAGAAAAGTAGAGTTGACTATAAATTCTCAAAATTTCATATGAGCATTAACTTGGCTCCAGCTCTAGCTTGTGTTGGGATTCAAGCCCATTTCATAATTGGGTTGGAGTTGGGCTCTATAAGCATGGCCCCCAATAATTGGATTCCAATTTGTATAATAAAACTATAACAGGCATGAGAGGAAAAGGACCCCTCTGGTGTGCTCCCCACATGACATGCTGAATGTTCTTACAAACTACAATTAAATTGCTGACAGTAGTTAAAAAAAAAAAAGAAGAAAGAAAAGAATTTTAAAGTGGTTGAGTCATGCAGTCGAGTGAAGATGTCCTGCATCTGAAAATTGGTTCAGTGGTACCTAATTTTCATCAAAGTGGAAAGTGGCAAATCGCTCTGTAAAGGCAAGTGTTTGCCCTTCTTTGATAGGAATATTATTGGAGAAAAGATGAGAAGGTTTATAGTACCAGTTGCCCATGTTGCCCTTGAGATTTCCTCAGTGGAAGAGAACTGTTTCTTCATCCTCCATTTTCCCCAAATAACCAGAAAGAGTTGCTCCAACCTCTCAGACAAACGTAACCTGGCATGCATCATAAGCTAAGATTAAAGGTCTGCCTATTGGTCTTATCCATCCCATGAAAGGGCTGACAATTTTCAGCCAAAATATCTGATGTTTTGGACCATGTTGGAGCCAGATTTTTCTTCTAAAAAGACCAATATCAGCAGATAATTTGAAATATCATCTTAAATGGGCTCAAATTTTGGCCCAGAGTATTGGTGCCCATATGTTTTTAGGCAATTTCTGATAAACTCTGACACCTTTATATTTTCCACAAATAAAGTCAAGTTTTGACTATCAAGCCAACCTCTCAAGGTTAATACAGTTTTGAAACACTGATTTGCGTTCAAAGATGATAAAAAGCTTAAAAGAGAAGGTGAAAATGTCTCGTAACTTTTTTTATGATCAAAGTGTCGAGGTCTCTTAGAGCAGCTTACTAATCATGTGGAAGCCTCTTTACTCGCATATTCAGGTAACTCTAAAATGAACAAATCCTTTAAAGTGGAATGAGAATTAAACTCAAAACTTCTACCTCCTTGAAGAAAAATATCTCCTATCTATACAGCCATTGTAATTGGATGATGTGTTGATGAGAGGTGGGGTACTTGTCGCCATTGCCAACAGCCTCTTTTGCTTATGATTTGGCAACATTTCATGGTTTTTATCATTGCCAAACAATCCATTATTAAATTGGAATCCGCGTGACCACCATTTGTAATTTGGGTTTGTTTGTGTACGCCACATGTTTGACTCTCTTGATGACCATTCTTACTTTACTTTAATGCCATCTCAAGTAAAAGTTAAAACCTTAGTTTTATCTCAATTTGAAATTTAATTAGATTAAATTTAAATGATTTGAGTTAGAGCTTTTAATTTATTTTTTCTCCATTAATTCAGAGAAGTTACTATGATTGGTACATTCACTCAACTTAATATTCAATCAAAATAAATCAACTCAAACGAATCACCTGAATTTTATCAAATTTTTAAATAGAAATTTCAATGGACACAATTAACTCTTTTGTATTTTTCTTTTCCTAATAGACCCGGAAATAAATATTGTTTAATCTGTTAAACCAAACACAAACCCAATAATAATGTTAGCTTATACTAAAGTGGAGTTGACTTTTGGGACTGCAACATCCGTTTCTTTGTGAATTTTTTACATAAATCCAAGTATCTACACATTACTTTCTTGACTAGACTTTCTTTAGTTGGTTGTTGGATTAAGCTTTTGACTTTTTATGAGTTTCAAATACTAGAAAATAGAGGATTTTATTTGAGATTTTATGAATTAAAGTAAATTTTAGAATATTTAATTAAAAAAAACCATTCTCAAACGCTTTCATCTCAATTTTCAAATTTATTTAAAGAAATAATACATTTTACATCAATAAGCCATCAAGCATATATTAAGGTGAATTCATTATTCATTTAACTTTTAACTTTTAAATTTGATTAGAGCTTTATATAGAATTTTTTATAATATTTGAAATTATTCATGTATTAAAATTTAAGGAACATGATGAATCATACTGTGGGTCTTCTTTAATTAGTGTGAAATTTTGAATTCTAAAGTTTAATAATTCTTATATAAATTATTTTACTTTAAACTAGATTTTCTTATAAATGAGAAGATTCAAATCTAAAAATCTCACGATATCTTATTTGAGACGAATAAAGGAAGAAAACGTGATTTGAATATGATTTGTTTGTTGGTTTTTTAATTGTTTATGAAAGCGAGTGGAATGGTTTACAATGGCCCTTTTCCACGTCCCCAACTCCACATGCTTACTAGTTTCTCCGTCATCTCACACGTGCGCTTTCTTTGAACGGAGCGAGCGGCCGTCATGACGGAAATGACAATTGACATGATGTGGATTGAAAATTGACATTAAATATAATTTTATAAAAATTGATCGGGATGTCGATGTTTTTATATTTAACAAAAAATATTAAACTTATTCTTTTTCACTACTTGCTATTACTTAAGTAATGGAAGTATATCTCTTATTATAAAATTATCAGCATCTCTTTCAATTACTTAATTTTCTTTTATTTAAAAGTTTCAAGTATGGTTGTTGGGTGCATTAATTTTTTCGATTTAGTTTAATTAGGTTAAACTGAGTAATTTAAAGTTTATGAACTTGTAGCCTTTGGGTTTGCATAAATGTCAAAAAATTCACTCACCTCTATTTTCACCAGATTAATTAAAAAAAATTATTTAGTAATCTTCAGTCTTAAAGCATGCATGCATCTACACAATGATTAGATAATTCTAGTAAGTATAAATTTTAAGAATTTAAAGAGTTATTTGTTAATTGAATATGGAAATTTCTATATTTTTCTATGAAATAAGGGTTTCTTGCCAATTAGATAGAATATGAGATTTTTTTATCACACTGGATAAAAAATTTTAATGAGAAGAAAAGCATTCCTCAACATTTTTTTTTTAATTTACGTATGAAAAATCCTGAGAAATTCAGTGTAAAACTCTTACGGATAATACTCACTGTCTTTAGAACATACTAAGTGAAGCTTAACGCAAGGTTGAATTTCATAGCTCGTTGGATGACACGAATCAAACAAAACATATTATTTCTATAAAATACATTTTAAAAAAATAGATAGAGAACCTCTTAAAACTCCATTTAAATAAATACATAAAAGTAGAAGATGTGGACAAGTCTTAGAAGTGTTGAAGGCTGGTAGAAAAAAGAGGCCTGGTCCACAGGGTTAAGACACTAAAGTTGTTGGGAGTTGGAGTGAACCATTGTTTTCCTAATAAATAAGTCATAAAAACAAAAGAATTTTTTTAATAAATTAATAATTTTTTATTATAAGTTATTCAAGGTCAGCTAGTATGTGAATAATAATATAAAAAAGAAAAGAAAAGAGGAGGATGAGTATATTGATTGCAGCAGCTAATGGTAATGGCTAATGCAACATGTGTCACACAAGTTGCTAGTTGAATCAATGTGGTAGTGCCTTTCCTTGGATTCTAATGATCCGATCATGTCAATGGGACCGGCAAAGAGGGCCCCAGAAATTCTATTCCACTAAAACAACTGGTCCCACCATCATGACTTCATGCTAAGTGGGATCATCATTTTCTTCACTATAAGAGGCTCAGCCTTACTCCACCAACATGCTTGGACTTGCACTGAAATGCTATTCCACACAAGAACAAGTATGTCCCATCAAGCAGCTTTTATTTTTAGAGGCGATTTATAGACATTCAGATAAACTATTTCTACAGACCTATTTTCAAATTTTATGGTGAATTTATCATTCTGTACTTCTATTTTCACTCATTCGAACGAACTACCCGTTCATTTTGGCATTCGTTCGAATGAAAATGAACGAACTACCATTCATTTGAATGGATGCCCCAAGTATAAATTTAATCTATTCGAATGAATTAACTGAATAGTAATGCGTGTTAATGTTCAACCATTAGTTGGAATGAAGCTAATGGTTCATTCGAACTACTGTGCACCAGGGGTCAAAAAATCGGCTCGGCCGATATCCGATACGGACGATATATCGACCGATAATTTTATCTCTCATACCGATATCGGCATTTTCTCTCTCCTCCGATATCGGAACCGTGAAAAAACCGCAAAAAACCGTGATGAATAGTGGTGAACCGTGAAAAAATCGGAAAAACCGCAAAAAACCGTGAACACCCTGAGAACCGTAAACCCTGAACCGCAGAAAACCGTGAAAAACAGCGAAAAACCGTGAATATCTCTGAGAACCGAAAACCGTGGAAAACCCCGAAAAACCGTTAAAAACCGCAAAAAATAATGTAAAAACCGCGAAAAACCGTATCGGTGTTTTAATTTTTTTTTTTTTTTTAAAAATACCGATATTTATCAATATCGGGCGATATTATGACCGATATTATGACCGATATTCGGTATGTACGGCCGATACTTATCATATCGGCCGATATTACTCGGTTTAAAAAAACCGATATATATCGGCCGATACGATATGTATCGGCCGATATTTAAACCTTAGCTGTGCACAGTAGTGATTATTTAAATAATAATTTTTTTAAAAAAAATTAAAGTTATTTTTTAAGTACTGTGTATTTTAAAAAAAAACTCAAATTGAATATCAAGACTAATTACGATAACCTGATAAAAATACTTTAAGACTTTAAGGTCTTTTGACACTCCCAAATGCTTAAAATACAGTGTTTTACAAATAATGGTAGCCTTAGGCTGTGCCAAAAAATACATTTGGGAGTGTCAAAAGACATTTAATTCTTAAAATATTTTTATCAGATTATTATAATTAGTCTGAATATTCAATTTGAGAAATTTTGGAAATACACATTGCTTAAAAAATAATTTTAAAATTTTAAATAAGATTTTATTATTTAACTAATACACTATGCATTATTGTAGCATATGGAAGATAGACCGTTATTTTTTAAGCACTGTGTATTTTCAAAATTTCTCAAATTGAATATCCGGACTAATTACAATAACCTAATAAAAATAAAGACTTCAAGGTCTTTTGACACTCCCAAATGTGTTTTTCGGTAAAGCCTAGGGATACTCTTATTTGTAAAACACTTTATTTTAAATATTTAAGAGTGTCAAAAGACCTTAAAGTTTTAAAGTATTTTTATCAAGTTATCGTAATTAGTGTGGATATTCAATTTGAATTTTTTTGAAAACACACAGTGCTTAAAAAATAACTTTAAATTTTTTTTAAAAAATATTATTTAAATAATTACTACTTTGTAAAATAGTTCGAATGAACCATTAGCTTCATTCCAATGAATGTTCAGTCTATTCATTTAAATGTATTAAATTTATACTTCGGACATTCGTTCAAATTAGTGAAAATGCAAAGGCAGAATGATAATTTCACCCTAAAATTTGAAAATGGATGTGTAGAGACCATTTTTCTGGATGTCTATAAGTCGCGCCTATTTTTATTGCCTGAATTTCCAAAAAAATAAATCTATTTGACTGTTTTTCTGACAAAAATTTAATTTTTTTAGTAAGTAGTGAAATCTGAGAAAAACCTTGATCGCTATTGAATTTAAATTTTGATATAGTAATCATTTTTTCTTTTACAAAACCTGTCTTGAAGTTTCCCTTAACATAAAAGAGTCACTATTTATTGGTCTGTATTTGATACAGGTTTACATATACTGTAAAGATTAATCATGAAATGCCTGTATACTTTAGTCTTAAAAAATAATATTTAAAAAAAAAAAGAAAAGAAAAAGAGCTGTCGTAGTATACTGCGGGTAGCTAATGCCCTACCGCCGGCTATGTCCACCCTCTATTGAGAATTTTTCAAATTTTAATTTAAATGGAGGGTGAAAATAGCCAACAATATATAATTATTCTATTAAAAATTATCGTATATGTTAAAAAAGAAAAACAAATTAAGTGACAGATAGGTCGTGATTCTTTATTTTGTTGTTATTATTTCGAATGTGGGGGCATATAGAGGCTTTTTAAAATTTTACGGCTTTCTCATAATATACACAAATAAAAGATATAAAAAATAAAAAAATTAAATAAAAATAGATAGATCTTGTTTAGAAAAATAGAGAATTTAGTTTAATACTCGTGTCTCATCGACGGCCATGGATTTTAGGATGTTTTAGTCATAAAAAAAATTTAGAACATGATCGAGTAGTGAAAATGAGGATATCTTTCTTAATATTTTTACATGGTTATGTATTTGGATTTTGGGCCTCAGAAAAATTTCAATGGAGCTTTTTTAATGCATCTAGCGGTGAAACTTGAGTTGGGTTTTAGTCCCACCTGTATGGTCTGACCTCAGAAATCAATGGATTTGAGTTATGTTTTTGTATATCTTAAGTCGGGTCGAGTTAAGAAAAAATAAACTCAGATGAAATTAAGGTCAGGTTGGCTTAAGAAATTTAAAAGTAACTCGATCTGATTTGACCCGATCCGAGTATACCAAGTTATAAAATAACATTTGGGTTGAGTTGGATCAGCAATTCAGGTTAGCAATTCGGATCAAATCGAGATCAATAATTTTTCAGTTGAATTTATTGAAATTCGAGCCCACCCGGCCCGGCTCAAATTTCAGCCCTACTGGCATCTATGCCACGTTCTTTTGTCTGAACACTTTTTCACATGACATCTCCTTCAATTAACTTTAAGTTTAAATATTTTAACATAATATTTTGTTATAATTGAAATTTAAAATTAGTATCATTATTTAAGCAAATGATAAAGGGATTTTATTTTTTATTCTTACAAACACCTTCTATGAAAAAACAAAATTATCCATACTCGCCTTTTATGATAAAAAGATAAAATTACAATTTGATGTCTAGGCAGTTTCGTATTCTTATAAAAGATGTCCCTAAAATTAAAAAAAAGAAAAAAAGAGGGTACTTCTATTATTTGTTTTATTTTAAAGTCATTTTCGATCTGTCATTTTTTAAATTGATGATACGCCAATACCACTTGTTAATCTATGCTAAAAAAATTGACAACAATCAATTAAAGGCATGTCTTGGAACTTAGAAGTCCTTTTTTTTTTTTCTTTTTATAAATTGGAATCTTGCAAAATTTCATGGCTCCGACTCTAGAATGTCATGATTCACAACTCACAAGTGATGAAATTTTAAAGTTTGGAATCATGAAATTCAAGTAATTCCAATTTTTTAAAAAGGTTATCCGGTTAAAATATTATTTTTGAATTTCAAAATTCAATAATTCTTACCCGGAGTAATAATATCATTGAGGCTGAGATATCGACTAAACATCGTATTGAATACATTTTTCACACATGATTACACCAAAATTTATGTATCTCACTAAAAATTATTGTCAATTGTTCTATTAAAGTCATTATTTTCTTCACTTTGAGGGGCCGAGCTTTTTTCGAGTATGAGGGTTGGACTCGACACTCTTTTAAGAAACAAAGGTGCCCCCACACCACCACAACATGAGAGGAGGAGAAGAAAGATAAAAAGGGTCAAGATCATTTTTTGCTTTTTGAGTGAAAGGAGCCATGGAAAGCTAGTTTAAAATTTTTAGGTCAAGCTTGAAAAAGTCACCATTTTTCAATGAAAATTATCATTCTCTTTTATCTGCGAGAATTGATTTAGACATTGTTATTTTTTACTTAAAATGGAACGCAGACTCTATTTTTGTGTTTTTATATTAATGTAATAATTGAAAAATTAAAAGATTATCAATTTATTATAATAAAATAAAGAATGAAATAAATATAATACTCCACCCATATGGGTGTAGCCCAACTGATTGCCTCCCGCCTCAGAAAGGAGGAGACTGCGGGTTCGAATCTTCATAGCCTAACTTTTGTGTGCCCTAGAAGTACTGGTGTAACAACCCGGCCCATAAAAAAGGGCTTGGGGCTCGGCCCACTAAGATACTTGGGCCACACGCGCACACACGTGCAAACGCGCGAGCCCGCACTGTTTTTGGATCAGACCCGGCCCAAGTTCGAGTCCAAAACGCGTCTTGCTCGTTTGAGAGAGTAAGACTACTTATAAACCCCCTCTCAAACTCCTCAACTTTCGATGTGGGACTTTCCACAACTCCCACCCACTGTTGGGTTGTCGGATCTGACTGGCCCACTCTTCTGACCCATCCGACAGGGCCCAATTTCACTTGGATCAGCCTATCTAGGGCTTGGCCTCTGGCTCATGGGTCAAGATATCACAACAGGGGTCTCCCGTGAGAGTTTTAGTAAGATTGTGTCTCAATTTCTCACACGTAAATCTAAAAAAAAAAATTTATAGTACTCCATTAATGACAGATTAAGCTTATATTTAAGGATAGCCATTTATACACTCCACTTTTCTTTTAAGAGACACTCCATTTCAAAATTTTATGTGAATTGCCATTTTGCCCGTTAGTTTTGTGTGGAGGAATCATCTTTTTAAAAAAAATTGATAGACAACATGGTAATTTTCATACAAAATTTTGAAATTGATTATCTCTTAAAAGAAAAGTGAGGTGTCTAAATGGTCACCCATATTTAAACTCAATATATATCTAGACTCTAGATGGTAAATCGATTTTTATGCAGTAAGGATGACTCACGCAAAACTTACCAACTCTATTAAAGGCACGATGTTGCAGAATAAGAGTAGTACAAAGGCACCCTCTAATTTCATAATAAAAAATGGAAAATTGGCTATTGAGATTTTACACGATAAGAGATTTATATAGAAACAACGAGGTTTGATAGGGGGAATGAAATGTCTAATATGAAGAGACTTTTTTTTTTTTTTAATACAAAAGGCCAATAGTCTATATTACTATGTATTTTTTTTCACTATATTTCTCTTATTGTCTTTTTTTTTTTTTTTTTCAATGCATTTTTGAGATCAATCTTAGTGGTACAAGCTTTGGTTTACAATCAGATTTTTACCACAACACTTTCTGCACTCGGAAGATTCCTTTTTTCTATTTTTTAAAAAAAGGTGTCAAATCTGTTTATTGATCTTCTATTCTTCTTAGATGTCAAGTTCCAAATTTCTCTAAAATATTTGTTGTCTCTGTCAATGCCTTGTCGCCCACAATGCCGATTTCCCACCGAAACTGCTACTTTGACATTTTCGTCTCCCTCTTGCAAGAAAGAAAGGTACTTTAAAGAAAAAAATTTATATATAAAATATAATTAAAAACCATCTTTATTAATTTATAATGGCGTTTGAAGTTAAAACTACATATTTTGATATATGGAGATTTTTCAGCTTACAGCTGAGTGGTGTCTGAAAAGGAAAGAATTTTTTTCAAAATGATCAATATCTCATGCACGATGTTACCCGTGAACTACAATCACTCGTGGATCTAGGGTTTATAGGAGTGGGTCTAATTAGGGCTGAAATTAGGTCGGATCATATCGAGTTTTAATAAACTCATCCCAAACCATGTAAAAAATTATTAAACCCGATCTGAATTGTTAACCCAATTCGATCTGAATTTCTTACCCAAGTAAACCTGAGTGGTATTTTATAACTTGGGAACGCGACTCAAGTCGGATTATATGGATCGACGTGACCCAAATTTCAAGGGCATTTTATTTTTCCAACTCGATTCGACTCGAAGTATATAAAAACATAACCTAAACCCACTGATTTCTCAAGTCAGATCATGACTTAAAGATCAGTAGTAAAAATAGAATCAGTTTTAGATAAATTTTTAATTTGACATGTCAGAAGAAGGAGAAGATGTGTAGTTGGACCCTGATAAACACCACATGAGGTCCAGGGGCGACTATCTTTCGGGTGAATTTTTTTCTCTAAATATATAGAAAAATAATTTTAATAATAAAGTAGTTAAATTATTTTTTTAATAAATTTCTAATATCTGAACATTTAAACTACATTTGAGAAATACAAAAGTCAAGACCATATCAGGGGTCCTTTTCCCAAAAAAAAAAAATATAAACCGATGGCATAATTAGAATTGTCCACATTGAAAACGCCATTACAAGCCAATCCACTCAGTAAGTGGATGTTAAGTTTTGAAAAGTGAAGATTCTACTTAAGAAGATGGTGACCACTCACCACAACCCTACCATTCATAATTCCATTTTCAAGATTACACATAGTGGCACACCTGATGACCAACCCAATTAGGTTAATTTAATTAGAAATTTTGTTAATTAGATATGTTCACATCACATGTGGCACTTGGCACTATCTGATTTGTGGAACACCGATGCCAAAGTGTCCTATCAGGGAAACAAATCTCCGCTGATACGATATGTATCGGCTGAGATTTGAGATATCCACCGATATCCGATATATATCGGTGATATTGGTCGATAAAAGTAGTTTTTGAAAAAAAAATAAGAGAGAGAAATTTCTCCAGCCGATACCGAGATTTAAATCCCTCTATCCCATTACCGAAACAGGAAACTCTTTTATAAATGTGGGTCACCCAAGTACACTTAGCATCTAATCTCTTGTTGGGTCGGTGCCATATGGACTATTTTTATCATAAATATTCATGACACCTGAAATAAACATTGTTATTTATACAATAATCACACTTAAAACGTTTTATACAATAAAAGTAACCTAATTGGTGGTTGAAAACATGGTGTAATGGGCGGTTGGGTTCTCATCACTTGCATTTTCTTTATTGAATGGTCACTTACTCTTTTCATTTCATTGCCTTCGGCCTTTTCTGCATGCAGCCTTCTACAGTAGGGGCTTGACCCCTTTGGTCTTTACCTTTTTAATCCTTTATGGAAAGATTGATTGTATAAAAAGATTGAAAAATAGTGGGTTATTTGCTTTGGCTCAGAAAGCGGAAGTTCTAAGTCTTATCTTCACTCTATCTTAAATTGTCACTTTCTATAGAAATATTCAATTTGTGTGGGTAGGAAGAGTTATCCATGTTTCAAGAATTAGTCATATAGTGTAAGAGACCTAGACAACTTCGTCAATAAAAGGGTGAGTTATTTAGTTCGATATAAAATTTAATCGAGAGTCTACTCTAAATATGATGTGTCATTATGTTGAACTTTACTTTATACCCAAAGAGGTGGAGAAAAAAAAGGAATAGTATCATCAATTTTCATCATCTACACAAAAATGTAATTTTTCAATAATGTCACCACTCACAAGATGTTGTCATTTCATTTCTCTAGCATGCTTTAGCTTTCAGTTGAAATACAGAAATTTCTCTCTTATTTTTTTAACTTTTTTTAATCAAAACTATCATTGTCAATGAATTATTTCGAATTTATATAGGGAATAGAGATTGTATTTTCATTATCAAATGTTGCTTAGGGTTTACATTTCATGTTTGAAACGTTCAACAATCACTTAGAGCAACAATGAGCTTACGAAGTATCACTTCATAACAAAAATTATTTAGTTCGATCTGATCGGTTTGATTTTTGGCCGAATTACTCAACCCCAGTCGACCCAAGTTGTTGGCTCGACAGTCCAACACGTTTTTAGCCCAAATTTGAATAAAATAAATAAATTCAGCAGCATATTTTTTATATTTTCTGAAAGTCAGGTCAAATCAAATCAATTCGGGTCGATTCAGGTTAATTTTAAATGTATGAGCTCAGTCCAATCTAAATTCTATATGGTTTTTTTCCAACTCGATTCGACCCTAAATTTATAAATACATAAATCCATTCACTCGTTCTATCGAATTGAGTCATACGGGTTGTATTAAAATCCGACCTAAGTTTTATCCCTAATTGAAGTCTTGCGCCATCCATTGATCCTTGAAAAGGAAAGGGACAAATTACTGTGTTCTCATTCCTTAAGCCTCTTGTTTCATCTCATTCTTTTAATAAGTTTAATTAAGCGCCTAACCAAAAATATTAAAGTAAGAAGAGGACTTTTTGACATGGACAAAATAAGTGATGAATGAAAGGAAGAAAATCCTTCCTTCCAAGTCAACGGTCACAATCCATCGGTACCACCAGTTTGATGGGGTCCACTCTCACTTTTTATTTTAAATCAGGCCTTTTTCAGAACTTCAAATCATCCGTCACAAAAAGTTACTAGAAACCGCAATTAAATAGAGAAGGAAAGAGACAACAAGTGGCATTTCTAAAAAGGAAATTGATTTAGTCACAGTATTCTATTTTTTATTATTTTATTTTAAAATTTATTTTTATAAAATAAGACACAAACTAGAGTTGAAATTTTGATACAAATAAATTATGTTCTAAACAATTAAAAAAAGTTTCAAAATTTTTGATAAATAGAAAGTCAATATGAAGAAACAACTAATATAAAATTTATGATATTGGTGTTCCATAATGACGTATATCTTCTATTACAATTAGCTAATTTGTTTTATAAGAAATATGAATTTTATAAATACATGTTGAGAACTTGAAATATTAGAAAATAAATAAAAAAATGCCATAAAGATATTATATTAAGGCTCTTCATTTAATTCCATAAACATTTGTATAATATTTTTTTAATTTTTTCACAAGAAATTTCAAAATGGGAATTATCTAAGAAAACTGAGATTTCATGAATTTAAAAAAGGTTAAAAATTCACACAAATTTAAGGCATCTCCATTCGATTTCATAAACACTCAATATCATTTCATTAAATTATTTTCACAAAAATTCCTAAAATTAGAATGATCTCAAAGAAAAATTCAAAAAACTTATGAAATTCAAAATACTCAAATCCAAATGAAAAAAAGAAGGGGTTGAAATCAACAATTACCTTGTGCTTCTAAACCTTCTTAAAAGCATACTCAATCAAAAGCCTAAATATCGATAGATACTTATCATTTTTAGATTCTCCGATATGTATCCTATATGGCCGATTTGATCACATATTGCCAATATTTACTAAAGATTATTTTTCAAACCGATGAAGTCATTGTATCAGGCTACCACCACTACAATACATTTCACCCAGGGGTGAAAAAAACGGCCCAGCCGATATAATTCTCTCTCCTCTTTTTATTTTTTTTAAATATTGGTATTTTTTTTGAATTAAAAAATAGAAAAAAACTAAAAAAGAAACTGTTTTAAAAAAAATTGAAAATGTAAATATCGGCCGATATTTTGACCCGAGCCATCACCGTTTTGATTCTTTTTAAATACCGATATTAATCATATCGGACCGATATCAATCATCGGACCGATATCAATCATATCGGCCGATGTCGGACAGATATGATTTGGCTATATATCGGCCGATATCTCGACCCCTAATTTCACCAATAAACTAATATTTATCAATTTCAGACCGATATTTAAAATCCTATATCTCATCCAATAATATTACCTTATCTAATAATATGACTAAAGCATGAAAACTACAGGGAAAAGATTTTCTAGAAAAAACATGAAACGCATTGGCACTTTTATTTCACAAAAAGCTGCTTTGAAAGAAGTCTTTTATATAAAAAAAAAGTGAGTACATTAGTGGATCTTCTTATTTGAGATTTATATATTAGAATAAATTGAAATTTCAACCACTGAAATTAGAAAACTAGTATACCACTGGTATATTTAATACATTGGAGTGATATATGGGTGTATTCATCTTTATAATCTTAAAAATATCATAAATATTTCACATATTTATTAATATCAATTTCCAATTTACATAGGACACATTTCTTTGTTTTGTAATCGGCGTGTATTAATTGATAGATTTTCACTTGCTTCAAGAAATTATCCGATGAGATACTTAGACATCTTGCTCTTAAAAAAAAAAATACATGCATGTGCCCTGCGACTAGTTAAAAACATAAATTATTTGACACGTACAATGGTTCAGTGTTCACATCTCATTAATTTTTTTTATTGAATTTTCTAAAGTCTCTTAGAGCACCTAATTAATTTTTAAAATGTATACCTATAAAATAAAACTAAAGAGAATGACCTTTTAAAATAAGATAGGTTTCAAAGTAAGTAACTCCCATACTAACACACCATCTGCTTTGGATTTGTTCACGTCTCGTTATCATCATTCGATCTGAGTCAGGAAACAGATAGCGTGGGACCCACCAGTATGATGATAGTGGGCCGCACTTGGGAAAACATGCAATCTTAACGGGATGGTTGTTAGCTTACGTTCAATTTGGGTCAGCAATTACTGGTTATATTATATACGTATAGTTCTGTTTGAAGAGCTAATTTGAATACTTTTTTCACTAATTTTGTGAATTTCCTCTTATAAAATACTATAGTATTTGCAGCTATATTCACAATCAAATTGAAATAATTTCTTCATGTTTACCTAATTTAACGGATAAAATTATCAAAATAATTAGATAATTTATATTTCTATTTTTTTTATTTTTTTTTGAAAGTTGAGATCAAAACCGTGAGCTGGATGATGCAATATCCTAACTTCTCTAAAAAGTAAGAACAACGTCATCTTCATGCACTCCGCATGCCATACAACGGCATGTTATAAAAATAAGGACCTCGCTGCTAGTCCAATACCATTCAAGTAGATGAGAATGGAATAGCACTAAACTCCTCTTAACAACAAGTATACTATATAGATCAACGATGACCTTTTTTTTATGATTAAGATATTCAGAAGTTTTATCTGTATTTGTCTTTCAATCTCACACATACTGAATAAGTATTTAGGAAAATGCTCAAAGAAGTATTGAACGTGAATCAAATTCAATACCTTCTTTTATGAGGAGAGCTTTTTGATTGTCACGCCAATCTCCTCTTGGGTTAACTATCAACGGCGATTTTAGACATTGCATCATATACAAGCTTCTCTATCTATAGACACCATGTAATTCTATAAAGAGTGGTCTTTTGAGGTGGAGTGAAAATCGAACTGAAGATTCCTACTTCTTGAGACGAATTTCTGACCACCACTTCAACTCCTTTGAATTTCATTGATATGAGAAATGATTTATAAAAGAAGATTAACAGCTGAATACTTCAAATTATTTAATTTATTTCAGAGTTGGCATTCTAAATACTATTGATTACTCAAAATTAAGTCACAAAACTAAGAAAATACTTCTAAACTTGATCAGTACATGCGACTCTCCACACTCCAAATGACATATAATAATTCTTCATCATCATTCATGACTATTTTTTTTAAATTATTTAAAGTGGTGGGGTATTGAATTCTATATTTTTATTAAATGGTATGAGACTAGCAGTGGATGTAGTCAAAGAAAATAAATTGAACTTTTCAAAGTCTTCTCTCCACTTTCTTTCTTTCTTTCTTTGTTCACGGGGGAAGTAGAAAACTGGAAAAATATTCTGTGTGGGGCCACTTGTTTTGTCCACGAAAACAAAGGGTGGATGGAAAAATCAACGAAGCTCAAGTGATGACCCATTACCAATAATTTTCATGGTCAGAATATTCTTTTATATCCATATTTTTTTATTTTATTTTTAAGGGCAAGTTAACGTTAGAAAGACCCCATCAGACTGTTTAAATTAATCATACAGATTATTATTTTACTAGCATAATTACAATATATGACTGGCTTTATCGGATATTCCAAGGCATCCTAAGAGTAATTCTAAAATTCGGTCGATTTCAAGATGCAGTTTTAAGCAGTGCTTCAACTCGGTTGGATTTATACAAAATTATTATTTTTATTTTTTTCTTTCATTTAAAAATGTCATATTTAATTGCTTTTTATTTAGTACCGTTGCTGCAATCAGATTTTCAATTTATCATAATTATCATCGTTATTAGTCAGTTTCTCATCTATTTGAAGTCGACTTTATGAGTTCTTTTCGAATTTGATTCAATTATAAATCGCATCATCAGTCACACTATAGTTTAACATATTTTTTTTTATCTCAAAATTTCATTGTGTCACTTATGAGTTAATTGAGACAACTTTGAATCTCTCTTTTATTTGTGTAAAAAGAGACTCATGCATCAAGCATCTCCTTTTAGACTAAAATTTTGTTGAATTATAGAGTCAACCAATACACTCCACTTTCACATAAAATAGACCAAACTTTTATTGGAATGTCATCTAAGTCCTAACACTCTATTTGATTCACTTTTATATTTGTTATTTTGTTCATCATACATTTATTTTTCTT
The DNA here is from genome assembly GCA_022113865.1 of Chimonanthus praecox. NCBI lineage: Eukaryota > Viridiplantae > Streptophyta > Magnoliopsida > Laurales > Calycanthaceae > Chimonanthus > Chimonanthus praecox. The sequence continues at coordinate 10,645,835 of CM039086.1, read as the reverse complement.
TCTTTCTACATTACCTCCTTCAAATTGAGGGTTCGACATGTCTTTAAAGTATGTTTCCCATATTTTCTTAATTTCTTTGTCTTTCATTAAAGTCCTTTGGTTATAGTCCTTGATGCATCTCGTATGGCTAAGATCTCTACCTCTCCACACTTACACCTTAGCGAGCTTATAAATTCTTTAATATATTCCATCAATATGGCATACAAAGCATCAAAGTCTTTAAATTTGGCTTTACTTATAGTTTTGTTAGCCACTTTTCACCCTAACTTATAATTTTTTCAATCGACAATATTCTTTGATTTCTGTCATATTTTGAATTGATTTTCAACTTTTCTTACCCTTTAGCAATTTAATTTTAAATATAACAATATATTATGATGATATATAACATTACGTTCAAAATGGTTAAAGCCGTTTGACACAATAAGTGAATCTAATTAAACTAAATCAATACATAAAATAGTTTAATTAATTATTCAGTTTTAAAACAATGGTTCTAAGGAATTCTATAAATACATAGCAGACTTTTTTTTAAAAAAAAGTATCCATATCTAACTGGGTTAATCTCCCTTCCTCTTCTCCATTGTCATCTCTCCATCAAAATATTTACAAAGCTAGATTTAATTACTTTCTTATTTTCTTATTATTTTTGTTAAATCTTTGGATTTTTTCTTAAAAAAATAACCTGCACAAACATTCAACCAAAACTAGCCGGCCGATATTTTAAATCTTAGTTCTTACTTCTGAGTATTCGAAGGCAAATAAAAAGTGAGCGCACTGCCGGTTTGCAAGATGACAGTCACAATCAGGTGTCGCTTCATGCTCCTTTTTTTTTTTAATATGAATATGTTTGTATTTGTGTTAGATGTTTTTTAATAAGTCTTAATCAAGGTCACTTAACAAAAAAAGTCTCAATCAAACTCACTTTGGGAATATGGAGCCATTAATTTAATATATATGGATGTATCAAAGAATTTATATATTCTATATGGCTGTATCAAATAATTTATATATATAATATGAGTATATATTTAAGGTGTTTAGACTTCTTAAAGTACTCGACTAATCATCGAATCACGTGCAAACTTCTTTTTTTATCTAAGTACCTTTTTGAAGTGAATTAAGAATCAAATTCAGAACTCTCGTTAAATGAATTCTTTGTCACCACTTTAACCTGTAAGATCATTCTTGTGAAATTATTTTTCATTATAATATACTCTTTGATCCATTCGTCTAAGGTCATTTTTTAATGAAGAAAAGATGGAAATTTGTCTTTAATAATTTAGAATTTTCAAGTGAAGGTTACAAGAAAATGAAGTTTTTCTAAAACAGAGAAAATTACAATCGCCACCTCTACTCTTTTTTTTTTATATATAATTTATGACCTTGATCTGTTTAGTGCTTAAAATCTCTTCCATTAATCATAATTTATTTTTTTTCAAAATATTAGGCAAACTTTTATTTTTTTTCTCACATTTATATAACAGCTAGTGTAATAAAGAGAAATTTATAATTTAGATTGTCTCTCTTACGGACCAATACAGGTTGAGACTTGAGAAGGATGGTCCAACCCATTATCGGACAAGAACCTTTCATGGAATCTTTGGTAGCAAGGAAATAAAGACTTATTTACAAATCTACAATGATACACCAACAATGATTGACAATAAATACCTCCAACTAGGAAATACTTCAGGAATTTAATTGACCATATTATCCCCATATTTAGATATGGAGCTCACTAGAAAGATGAAATAAAGATGGAGAGAATAGACAAGTCGTAAAATATGAGGGAGGTATTTTGAGAAAGGTAATATCCAAGAAACTATTTTCAAGGAAAATCTTTTTGAGGAGGATGTCCCAAAAAATAATTATTTTCTAGACTTTTAAAGAAATTGCTCAAAAAATAACTTTGAGGAAGGATTTTGCTAATTGGTCGACTTATATATGATAGTAGTGGTCCTACCGGTGGAGATTTTATGCTGGGTATTCTGCAATTTCCCACGAGTAAATTTAAAAAAAAAAAAAATTATTCATATCTACCATCTATTAAAAAAATTATATTTTAAATTTCTCCAATGAATAGTAGATATAAAAGACTTAATTCTATTGTAATTGGTCCAATACATCTAATTATTCTCTAATATATATGTTTAAGATATGACTAAGAGGCAGTTTCAACTCACCATTCTAATATTATTAGATGGGCTAAAAATTTGATAGCACTCAACTTCATAAATAAATAAATAAATAAATAAATATATATATATATATATATATAAATTTTTGATACTAACATTAAAATGATGTACCAAATCTTTCATACTCTCCGAATTTTATGTATATGATATGTCCTATCTGAAAGATTTAATGACTAAATTTACGAGTATATTATATAATTAACATATTTTTTTATATTTTTATTAAATATATTAAATTGCAACAATGACTTAAAATTTTACTTTACATTCAATTTTGGATACTGTTTTATGCTAAAATACAAGTATAATTAAAATCTTTGAAATGTGTAGAAACAACATTTTTCAAAATACATTAAATATAAATACGATGCAAATATTAAAGAAAGAATTGTCAATCATTATTGTAATTTTAAATTAACTCGCAAGCGTACGAACCAGTTAATAATGTAGTGTATGAGTGCGAGGTCGTATTTAAGGGAAATCAACAAAATATATGTACGAAATAAAAAATAGCACTATTAAAATAATGTGATTTAAGAAAATAATTTTCTAAAACATGGAATTATAATCTTAATTTAGCAAATTTCTAGATTTAAATAACCAATAATTAATTAATTATCTAACTTTAGTAGTTAACATAACTTTTATTATTAATTTTTAAATTTTGATTAAAATGGTGGAGTAAATTTAAATGACCTCAATCAAACTTAAAATGTGAATTTAAGAAACAAATAAAATATTTCTAACCTACTTAAATCATTTTGAGGATTTTTATGAAAGAATAAAATAAAACAATAATAATAAATTATTTACATATTTTACAATGGAATCGAGACAAGTATAGAAGGCGACATGTTATCCTATTTAAAAATAAAATCATGGCCTAGACTATGAAATATTCTAGAATTATAAAATATAATTCAAGTTTATTACTTATTAAAATTCTAATTATAATAATTACGTCGTCCATTAAATCAGAATTTTTCAATTCAAGTCTTAGGCTTAAGAGGGATTTAAACTTACATTTTCCAAATCTAAAACAAACTGTTCTTGATAAGAACCTTAGACTGAAAAAACAGTCAAGTCCCACTGATTCTAACAGGGGTTTTACTTTACTTGAAAAAATTCTAAAAATAATTTGTTTCATAATGTTCATAAAAAGAATTAAAATAAAATAAAAAACCATCACTATAAAATATTTAATAATTGGGAACACCATACATCTAAAGAAACTGCCATGAATTTCATTTAAAAATTGAATTGTAGTAAAATACAATCCTTTGGACATTACATAAAAATAAAATAAAATAACTTACAATAAATTAATTATTTTTCTCCATCCAACTTTAGTCCCTTCAACGTCTTGCCGGTTCAACCTTCAATGGACCCAAAGTCATCAATTTATAGGAGTGAGAAGAGATAAGATAAGGGACCCTTCAAATTCAGCTGAGATAAGGGACCCATTCAAATTTAAAATTTCTCTCTATTCAGATCGGTTAACTCCTTCATCTCCTTATCTTTGTTCCTCCTTATCCCTCTCTTTCTTATCTCTTTTTCGGTTCAAACTATTTTATACTCATCCCTCTCTTTTCTCATTTTCTTCCTTATCTATACTTCAAACAAAATCCACTAGTCTCACTTGGTCTTTTGGACTTGGATTCCATACTTGGACTTTTATCTGCCCCAAAATACTAGTCGACTTTGGCATATAGCTTCAGACTTGAACAGTGAGTTCATTTGTGTATTTATAAATTTTTACCACCTTTATAATTTAACACAATCTAAAAAATATTATTATAATTCAAACTCTCATATCCGGATCTGAATTATAATAATTTACAATAATTCCAAATCAAATTAGGTGGTAAAAATTATAAACTTTAAAAAAATAAGACTATGGCCCACTTTTCTCCATTTTAATTTCTTTTTTCTTTTATTCTCACAAATACACTGCAAAACTTGAAAACTCCATTAAATGCATCTAATATTCACAAATCAACGGCTAATTAATCCAAAATTAAATGGTAAAATGATAATTTTCAGTGCTCAACAATTATTCAACAATTATAATAAAACTTATAACTAAATAGAGCGGAACTCAAGATCCATATAAAGAATATTTTCAATATTAATCTTAATCAAACTTTCACTAATATACCTCTTGGTCTTATGTGGATCCTACTAAATAAATATTGGGCCCCACTCCCCTAAAATACATGGGCATGAATTCATGTAACCATGGAATTAATTCGTGTACATTTTTTTTTTTTTTTTAATTTATGTATAGTAAATTACTTGATATCCAACATAAAATCTCTATGGTTGAGGTTATTACCTGTGGGACACACCAAGCAATTGGAACTCGAATCTGTAACTTCCCATTTCTTGAGACGGGAGACAACCAGTTGATCTACACCGATGTGGGAACATGTGTTTTTTGAACACTGTTTCATGATAAATTGAAATTTTTTATTTTACACAAATTTGAAAAATATAAAAATAAATAAAAATTATTGTGAGAAAGTGGGTAATGTGAAAGTGTGAACCTCCGGAATTTTTAAAAAGTCATTTGATTTTGATTTGTGGTTTAGATGGGTCCATCCACGTGCTTGTACACGGACGGGTCTTTGGAAGTTTTCAAAGTCAACGGCAAAATCATTTGGCAAGGAAGTTACACGGTTACACCGGTGGCACACAACGAAGGAAATGGTCAAATAGAAAACCGAGGCCAGACACTCGAGGGTGTTCTCGTAAATTAATGTAACGCAGAAAGAAAGAATATTTTTAAAGGATTTTTTTTAAAGAGAATGGAAATTTCACCAAATTTTATTAAAATGGTGGTTATTTTTAGGGATTAAAATATAAATTTATAAATAATGTAAATTGCTATAATTTCATATTTTAATGAGTTTCCATTATAATAATGTGAAAAACTATGAATAAAAAAGTTATTTAATTACCGTTATATGATCCTTTTAAAGAATTAGCTACATGGGATAAGTAGCTTTATCCTCTTAAAATAATTATAAAATGGGAAAGAATTATAATTGCTTAATTACTCTAATACTCTTCTGATAACATGTTTTTTAATATTCATCTAATGAATATTAATGGGTAGTTTATTAAACTATTAACCTTCTATTATCCAGTGTCGTAGAAGCTCTTTAATTGAGTGTTGCATGTAACAAAATCATTTTGATACAAAGTATAGGAGCTATTTATAAAAAAATTGTATTTTTCACAACTTTAAATTATTTTTTATTCACTAAACATTCATATTTTGTGTGGGACCAACTTTGTACCATATCTTATGTTCTTCAAATAAATCTTTTCATTTATGGATATGATGACAAAAAAAGATAAATTCACACCAATCTAATTATAGGAGTCATATATTTTAGACTCCATAAATATTAATTGCTTCAAATTATTTTTAGGGCATGAAAATTTCCGTCATGCTTAGGCCTATATTGAGAGTCCATTGAAACTATAAAACCTCATAAAAATTATTGGGTCTAATGGTAGAAACCATGTTTTTGGTACTCTCACAATTTTGATGTATTTGAATTCTTATTTTAAATATCTAAAAAAAATTAGTTAATATTTTTTTTAATAATCAACATTTACATTATGGATCATACCAATTTCTGGTCCAATGTTATTGAAATAATTTTTTATTTAATTCTCAAAAAGACAACTAGTTATTTGATTTTTAAGGTTAATGGTCCTAATATATTATAAAATATTATTTATTTAGATTTGAGTCACAAAAACTCGTGACATAACTATGTCAATTAGCATGATTCTATTTCTAAAGTTTCATAGTTTGAAAAAAAATGAAGGTACAGATATGCTAACATGAAACTTTTGAAGACCACACTAATTGACATGGTTGAGTCCTGAGCTTCTTTTATTCAAATTTAAATAAAATAATATTTTTTTTATAAATTGGAACAATTAACTTTACAAAATCAAATAAATAATTATCTATTTGAGAATAAAAAAATTGTTTCATTAAATAATCAGAGCCACTTAATTTAAATAAAATAGAATATATAGTTAAAGTGGAAAGTTCTAATCTTTGTCAATTTTATTTACTTAAATCAAATAAAAAAATGTTTAAATTAAAATTATTTTTCATAATAGATATATTCACAATATATATTTTAATTTAGTAAAATTAGTTTATTTTAAAAAATATAATTATTTTAAAAGAAATATACTCTTGTCCGATTTCCAAAATCCAAATTTTCCGACTAATACTCTTACCTCAGACTGTTTTAGCCAGTAATCCACTTTGTAGTAGAAGACCCGGATTGAAGGTTGGTTCCTTGTCGAGACCCATCCGGCCATTCATTGCATGAGTGGCCCATGACCATCTCCTTTAACAATTTTTACAACAATGGATGGATGACCAATGATGTCCAACTTAAAAAACAAAGATGTCGAGGTTGAAATTTCTTAACTTCAATCAATTAGATTAAATAAACTGTCAATATTTAATTGTCAACAAAAGTCAGAGAATGGATGGATCGGATCTTTTTATTAAAGGATACTTTAGTGTATACATTCATATCAATGGCATGGTAAAAATCAATGGTTGAGATCAAAGAATCTTCAACTGGCTAATTGTGATTTGCAAGCCACATAAAATTGGTGCTTAATGAATTGAGAAATCAGAAACTCCAACACTAATCCAACTGAGGAAGGTATCTTTTGATTATATAAGGCACGCCGATTTGTCAGATTCCATTTTCCAACATTTTTAGGAATAACAATGATTTTCAATTACTCATAGATTCCAAAGAACACACATCTACTCTGTAATTGGTAGCTAAATTTAGAAAATTATTGAGACAATAACTATTAAGGTCGATATTTTTATTTTAAATTTTGAAAAATAAAATAACCTATTAGGCTGGTTTGTCAAAATTTTAAGCATGACTGGTGTATGTTGTGAACTTGTATATTTTGAATCATACAATAACAAAGTCAAATTTATTTATAGAATCTTAAAAATAAAATTCATGTTTGTTCCTTAATTTATACTCATGGTTGCCTTTTTCTATTTATTTAATTGGTAGACTCTAGAAGTGAAACTTAGGGTGGGTTTTAACTCGACCCGCATGACCTGACCTTAGAAATCAGTGAGTTTGGATTATGTATTTGACCCTAAAATAAAATATCTCGGCCGATATTAGTGATTTCATTTTTTTTTCAAAACTAAGTCTCCTTTCATTTTTTATTTTTTATTTTAATTCAGAAGAAAAAATTTAACTAATATTTTGAAAAAATAAAAATGGAGGAGAGAGAATGATATAGACGGAGATATCTAAGATATGGCCGTCTCAGCCGATATGATTTCGAGCCGAGATTTTTACCCTTGATTCTAAGATAATAGATAAGAGCAGTATTATAAAAGCCGGACCAAACTGCGGTTCGATCCGAGCTAAAAACCGGTTTTGGTTTAAAACCGCAGAAAATCGGTCAGTGCTACAGTTTTCTGCGATTTTGAAGGTAGAACCGTGGCTCACAAAATTTGATTTTTTTTTTAAATTTTCCCCTTCAAAATAAAAAAATATATTAAAAAAATGTATATATTTGAAATATAAATATTTATTATCATTTCTATCCCATATCTTTCACCGTTTTGGTATATTACTCAGAGTTTGAATGTTATTTTTAATATTTATATTAATATTATTGATAAAAGGTGTCTTACTTAATGTTATATGTAATATTTATATTATATTACTATTTAACCGGATTTGACCGGGTTTGACCGCCTCTGAACTCGGTTGAATCCAGTTGTACCCAAAATGTATTGAAGATGGTTCGTTATACGGTCCGGTTCTAATAACATTGGATAAGAGAGAATGGATAAAGAAAATGGTTTTAAAAATAGTGGTTAAAATTTTAAATTAGATGTACTGTTAATTCGTTCCACTAAATACTAGTCCATCTTAGTGGCTGAAAAAAATAAATATCGACCCAACAGCCGGAAATGAATTGGAATTGTCAAGGAAATGATCAGGAAATGGATAAAGGAAAATTCCAATTTCTAGTAATTCCAATTTCCAACTCAACCACTCCTTCTAGTTATATTTTCCTAACCCTAGTTTACTTCTTTAACCCTCACCATGTATATATAAATATAAGTATAGTTAAAAACCGCGGCCAGACAACCATGTCAATTAGTGTGGTCCTATTTCAAAAGTGTCATATTTTGGAAAAATGAACGTAACATGAAACTTTTGAAATAGGACCACACTAATTGACATGGTTGAGTCCTTAGCTTCTTTACTCAAATTTACATAAAATAATATTTTTTAATAAATTGGAACCATTAACTTTAACAAATCAAATAACTAATAATCTATTTGAGAATTAAAGAAATATATTTCATTAAATAATTAGAGCCACTTGATTTAAATAAAATAAAATATAGAGTTAAAGTGGAGATCTTGAATCTTTATCAATTTTATTTACTTAAATTAAATAAACAAAAAATGTTTAAATAAAAATTATTTTTCATAATAGATATGTTCACAATATATATTTTAATTTATTTAAATTAGTGTATTAAAAAAGTATAATTATTTTAAAAGAAATATATTCTACCCTGATTTCCAAAATTTAAATTTTCCAACTAACACTGTAACGTCAGACCATTTTAGCGGAGCCGTTTGCTTCTAATCCATTAATCCACTCTGCAGTGGAAGACTCGGATTAAATGTTGGTTCCTTGTCGAGACCCATCTGACCATTCATTGCATGAATGGCCCATGCTTGATGATCATGCCCTTTAACAATTTTACAATAATGGATAGATGACCAATGATGTCCAACTTTAAAAAAAAAAAATATGTCTAGGTTTAGAGTTCTTAACTTCAATCAATAGATTAAATAAACGATCAATATTTAATTGTCAACAAAAGTCAGAGAATGGATGGACAGGATCTTTCTATTAAAGGGTACTTTAGTGCATACATACATATCAATGGTATGATAAAAATCAACGGTTGAGATTAGAGAATCTTCTACTAGCTATTTGTGATTTACGAGCCACAGAAAATTGGTGTTTAATGAATTGAGAAATCAGAAACTCCAACCCTAATCCAAGAGGGTGCCGTTTGTCAAATTCCGTTTTCTTAATCCAACATTTTTAGGAATCACAACAGTTTCCGGTTACGCATAGACTCCAAACCAGCCTTTTTTATTTCTTCATGCTAATTTACTCAAACACCCTTCTACTCTATAATTGGTAGCTAATTTTTGAAAATTATTGATACAATAACTATTAAGGTCGATATTTTTATTTTATATTTTGAAAAATAAAATAACCTAGTTGGCTGGTTTGTCAAAATTTTAAGCATGACTGGTGTATGTTGTGAACTTGTATATTTTGAATCATATAATAACAAGGGCAAATTTATTTGCAGAATCTTAAAAATAAAATTCATGTTTCTTCATTAATTTATACTCATGCTTGTCTTTTTCTATTTATTTAATTGGTAGCATGTAGAGATGAGACAAAACCCGACCCACATGATGTGACCCTAGAAATCAATAGTTCTGGGTTATATATCTTTACATTTTGGGTCAGGTTGGGTTCAATTAATTTTGACATGGTAAGGGTTGGATTTATTAAAACTCAACCTGGCTCGACCCAAGTTTTAACTCTAGTAGAGTTGAACATTACTCATTAATTATATTAAATAGGTTAGTCGATCCAAATACTAATCATGTTTAAAGGGGTTAACTAACGCAACCATTTTATTAAACAAGTGAATCAATTTGACACATACTAAACTTGCTCGTTTTATTAAATAGTTGACCCAATTCAATTTATATAAAACTATTTTATTTATTGAACATGTAGCCTTGTCGAACCTAACCAATGTATTAAATGTGTTGATCTAACTCAAACAATTTTATATAAGTTAATTTGACTCATCTTTTACGTAATTCATTCATTAAATGGGTTGACCAAGTCCTAATATTCAACAAGATTAAATGGTTAACACACTTGGTATTTGACTAAACTTAAATGGAATGATTCAACTTAATCCATTTAGTAAGACTCCCACGTCTCTCTAAGTAGAGGGTATTGAGTAAACTTCAAATGCAAGTAAATTCCCACGAGCCATGTTTATTGGGTTACTAGGATACTCGAGTTAGAGACATTTGATTTCTCACCGAAGTGCATGCCAATTGAGCTATCCCGTGTGAGGTACAAAATTCAAAAATTTTAGACCATTTGAATTCATTTTTTTTTTTCCATAAATATAAGAAAATTTGGAATTCAAAATTTACACTTTTGATATTTCTAGTTTACTTAATTTTTATTGTCTTATTCTTCTTTTAACATATACGTTATTTTTTTTTCCATATCTTTTATTGACGGTTAGTCTCTTTAACATTTCTTGTTCTCTTCACAGATAAATTTTTATTACTTATTTTTTTTTAATGAGTTACAAATAAATATAATATGTTTACTTAAGATTTGATATTTGCCTAATTTATTTTATTATCACTATTACTAACTATTTTTTCATTATTTTTTTCCTTTTTTTATCATGTACAATTGTACATAAGTAAACAAAACTCACACCTAAAGCTAAAGTTTAATCAAACAGACACCTTACATTTGAGGATTTCTCGATATATGTAGATTTATTTTTCTTATTATTATTTTTTACATTGATTTTAAAGTCTTATATTGTAATTTTGTTTTGACAAGGACTATCCATTACTTTACACTATTCCTTATATTTCCTTCATTAAAATTTCCATTACTTTTTTTAGTATCAAGACATAAAATATATAAATGCATATTTAGTTGAAATATATTTTTATCATCTTTATTATTGTTCTCAAAAGTTATTCCTAAAAGATTTTTTTATTTTTAAATTATTTTAAAATGGGCTAAAATGAAAATTTATATTTTTAAGATCAATCAAAACCATTCAATGTTCATTCTTAAGTTATTAAAAGAATTTCTCTTTTATTCATTGATCTCTAAGATTTGTGCCATTAAAGATATAAAAAAATGAATTTTATTCGATTATTCTATGTTAGCTAGCTTTTTGAGAATTTTATTTTCAATTTAGTTAAAAATCAAGTGAATACCTAAAATTTCATATAAAAGAAAATTCCTTATTAACAAGGTGAAAATCACGGCCGATAGGATTAATATGGACGACCTAGATGTTTAAGATATCAGTTCATCCCAGACTTTTATCCCTCCTTCTAAGATAATAGATAAGAGAGAATGGATAAAGAAAATGGTTTTAAAATTTTTAAATTAGATGTACCGTTAATTAATTCCACTAAATACTAATCCATTAGAAAGGTTATTTTTGTAAATATGAGTTTATAACCGTTAAAAAGGATAAACGAGTCCTTTAATATCGACACAACAACCGGAAATGGGTTGGAATTGGATAAAGGAAAATTTCAATTTCCAACTCAACTACTCCTTCTAGTTATATTTTACTAACCCTAGTTTACTTCTTTAACCCTGTGTCTATAAATACAAGTAGAGTTGCACATGCCAGAGAGAAGAAGAGAAAAGACGGTGGAGTTTTCTTCCTTCTGAGATTTTCTTTCCTAATTCTTGTATAAGTAAATGTAAAGAGAAATCCTAATGATCGTCTCGTATATTCACCGATTTTCCCTTTCTTTCTTCTGTTTTTGAAATATATTCCTTCTAGATTCGTCGATTCCTCTTTTCACAAGTGAGATTTTCTAGTTTCTGCGGATTTCAAGAAGAACTTCCGCTGCAGATCTGAAGATTACTGACATTTTTCCATGAATTTGAAGGTTTTTCACCTTCCGAGCTTTGAGTGAGAGGAATTTGGTAACATCTGCCTGTTCCGAGCTCCTCCTTTGTTAAATCTGAGGATTTCTGGGGACTCTGAGTTTTTCTTCAGCAAATCTCGATCTTGAAGGTGAATTACTGACATTTCTGGCGATCTGAAGCTTCCGAGTCTCGCAATCAGGGCTCTGAGCTGTTCCTTGGAGGAATCGGCGTTTTTTTTCTGTGCAGATTCTGAACTTTTCTTGAAGAAATCTGCATTTTGAGGATGAATTCCTGAGATTCTTACCGATCTGGAACCTCTAGAGCGCTGGAAGTAGGATTTTGAGCGCTTGGTTTGAGGAGGCCACGATTTTTGCTGAGATATCTGCTCTTGTATTCGGTTGAGGGTGGATGGTAGTGAGGATGATCAGATGGCGCCCATGGCCGCCATTGGTGTCGAAGAAATTCGACGTGAAGCTTGTTCTTTTCAGACTTGAGGGCTTCCCTCTCCCTCCACAGGAAGAAGAAAGCGAGAAGGAGAAGAAAAAGCCCTTGAGATTGATGGTAGAAGTGCGATGGAAGGGTCCAAAAGCAGCATTTCTGAGGCAGACAGTGAAGAGGAACTTCACAAAGGAAGAAGACCTGAGGACTGATGGTATCGTTGAATGGAACGAGGAGTTCTCGAATGCCTGCAACCTTTCTTCTAGCAAGGAAAGCGTTTTTCATCCGTGGGAGATTGCTCTCACGGTGTTGAATGTGAGTTGTGCTTTCATTGTCTTCAATTTCATTGAGGTTCAGATTTTTGCTTTATAGCATTCTTTGCTTGCATGGATCCCTTTTCAAGGAAAATTAACAGAAACAGGATTTATTAGGAAAACATTTTTCGGAAAATGGATACATGTGGTGTTAGGTTATTGACTTTTATTTTCTTGCAAATTACTGTTGTGTTGATTGGTTACTCTAAAAGTTTAAATTCACCATCACAGCAGCAGTTAAAAATCAGGGAATTTCTCTTTTCGGATTCAAAAAAAAAAAACAATGGAGGGGCATATTTTCTCATTTGATCCGATTGCAATTTAGAATTAGATTTCCTGAAAAATCTACTCTCCCAGTCCTAAGATCCTGGTAAACAAGTGAACATTTAGGTTTTCATGACAAGATGATTAGGATTCTGGCTGGTTGTTATGTTGAATTGGATATTTGTATTTGTTTGTCAGTGTTCTGATGAGGGTTATTAGGTTTCTTTGTCTTCTTCTTCTTCTCTTTGTTGCTGTTGTCATCGTAGTCGCTATCATCATCATCTTCTAAATCTTGTGCTCGTTTGGACTGTCTTAAGTCAAGATTTCAGACTATCCTCTAAATTCATCTAAAACTGTGTTTGAGTGGGTCTGAATATGAAAATTTTAACGATCCTGAAACAAAGAGTTTATGGGAAAGTGTAGCCAAGCAAGCTTATGCATATCTTACAAAAGAAAGTGTTTCCAGGAAAATCTACTTTCCTATTCTTTAATTTCATAGGAAATTAATGCAAACAGGAAAATGTCTGTTTTCCAATATCTGCTGTGAAACAATGCCACCTGGTTAATGGGTTCTTGAAGTGGATTTTCCAGGTTAGTGAGTTTTTAAGAGAGAGAATTTCAGGAATTCCAATTCCCAAAACACGGATTTTCCTGGGAATAGCATCCAATTTTTTCTGGAAAATCTACTTTCTGTTTACGTTAATTTTCCTGGAAATATATATATTTTCTAATTGAATTGCATCCATGCAACCAACCAAACCCCCCATGTCCGTTGCCTATGTTATGTGTTCTGAATCTATTGTTTTGGACAGGAGATATTTCTTCTGTCTTCAAATTCATAATTTTTAACTTTGTTTGATGGAAATGTTGGTTTCTATAATTCGGTGTTTTGATCGTGGTTGGGTTTTCATGGGCATTTGGTTTTCTTCATGTTTCAACCCATTATAGATATAGTTTAACTGCTAGAAATTGTTGTTACTGTTGTTCTTTTTGTCTTTTTCTGGTTGTATAATTTTTTTTCCTTATTTGTTGTTTATAAATCATTCAATTAATTGTTGGGGATTTTTGTTTTTGGCGAAGAAATATCAGGGTTTTTGATCTGGAGTTTGTTGTTGTAGTTAATTTTTTTAGATGTAAGTGGACGTTTTTATAGTCTTGGTTTATTGGTCTTTTTCTTTTCAAGTTCCATGGGTTGGAAATTTGCCCATTCCATCCTTGAAACAGTTGTATCAAACAGTTTCTTGATACTAATAATTTTTGGTCAACACAAATGGGTTATTCTAATCTCTCAAAAAAAAAAAAGATTGTTTCGGTTATTATCCTAGTTATTTTCCCATTTCAGACTGTTTTTGTTTGTAGTAGGATTTTATTATAATGAAACAGTCGTTGGAGTAGAGGAAAGATAAACATCCTTAATCTGAATACCAGAATGGTTGCAATGGAGAAGGGCCTCCATGAGAAGGGGGATGAAGTTCTGACCTTTCTCTGTCTTTCCCTGTCTTTCACTGCTGATTTTGCATGTTGTCTACCATAGCCAAGATTGTCTTGCTGTCTCATTTATCAAATTTGCATTGCATTTGCTGTCATCTTATCGAAGGGAACTGTCTGCATGCATGGTTATGTGTACATAATATGGAAATTCATTATCTGAATTAATTTAACGGGAATATTTACCATTTGAGTTTCTGGTCATATTTGTGCAGCATTTTCAAAAAAAAGAAAAAAATCCTCTGGTTCGTGTACATTTACTGAAGATTTTCCATGGTTAACGATGTTTCAATATAAGTTTTTTGTGATGTTGTATGAGTTATGAGTTCTCATGTTGTCATTTGATTTGTGATCTTTTAATGTTGTATGTCCTCGTTTGATATATGAGTTATCATTTGCTGTATATCCTATGCATTTTGTGAATTTCTTTTCCTTCTATTCAACTTAGAGCTTTGTTTCATCCTATGAGAATAATTGATGTAACTTGGTCTTTTTTTATGGCTTGAGATTCAATGTTAGATGTTGATCATTTCACAAAATGCTTATCTTTTTATTTCAGGGCCTGAATCAAGGGACGAAGCACAAGTTCTCCATTGTCGGAACTGCTTCATTGAACCTTGCAGAATTTGCCTCTGTGACTGAAGAAAAAGAGCTACAAATAAACATTCCTCTAACAATGTCGTGTGGTGCAGCCGAGCCTTGTCCCTCTCTTTGTGTATGTGCCATTTGCATGTTGCTTACATGCCCACTGTTCCCACATTCAATCATAACATGCAAATATAAACATAACTCCTTATCTTTTTCAACTATGAACTATATACTGAAAATGCAGTAGAGCTGCACTTATTTGGTTTCCCTCTCTAATGTATAAGATGAGCTGGTCTGGATTTCATGACCATTAAAATGATTGTTTAATTGTAATTTCTCGGTGTTTTAACTGTTTTTATCATGTGTACCTTCAACGTAATAAACAAATATCTGTAATTGCTTAGTTGCTAAACAGTGTGTGCAAGCCAAAATTGATCTGTAATTTCGGATTTTAAGTTCTTAACTATTTAGTTGCTTGTCAGGTTTCTTCTTTCTAGATTTGCTACTTTCAAGTTGATGTTTAGCTTTTTGCTGCAGTTGTCTCTTAGCCTTTTGGAATTGAGAACCAACCCAGAATCAACGGAAATGGTCCAGAGGTCAATTGTGCCGGTTCCACTGTCTCCTCGCTCAGGAGAAGCACTTGCTGCAGAGAAAGACGAGCTCTCTGCTCTCAAAGCAGGGTTGAGAAAAGTAAAGATACTAACAGAATATGTGTCAACTCGAAGATCTAAAAAGCTTGCAGGGAGGAAGAGGGTAGTGAGGGTCGTTGCTCTGCTAGGAGTGAAGATGCTGAGTACACGTACCCATTTGACACGGATTCACTTGATGATTTTGATGAAGGAGAACTAGAGGATGGCAAGGAGAATTCTAGTTTTAGGAAGTCTTTCAGTTATGGTACTTTAGCATCTGCAAACTGTGTAGGTGGATACTCTGAAATGAGGATAAATGGGCAAGATGAGGATTGGATATATTACAGCAACAGGAAATCAGATGTAGGTTGTTTGCCTACCGATGAGGTACCTTCTGTTCCAGAGCAGTCCCGATTGCTTACATCAAAGCGTGGCATCCTTTCCTGGAGGAAGAGGAAGCTGAGTTTCAGATCTCCTAAAGCCAAAGGAGAACCACTTCTAAAGAAAGCTTATGGGGAAGAAGGTGGGGATGACATTGATTTTGACCGCCGTCAGCTTAGCTCTTCAGATGAATCTCATCATTCATCAGGGGTATGTAATTACTTTCACTTGTTTCTTTTAGTTTATTGCTGATCATGATTTAGAAAAGGCGTCATGTTTTAGAAAGAAATGCCATGAGATCATTGTGCAATAATCGATGGGCTATACAGTAATTGAGCTAAGACACAAGCCATATTTGGAGTTGTAGAAAATTTTAGGAGAAAATGTGGATGAATCTACCATATAAATAACAGAAAGAAAACCTAAACTAAGGCTGGTAGACTTAGCACTGTGTTGGTATTTTTGATAGAGAAGTCATAGAAAGCATACCCCAAGGAGGTGGTAGAATGCATTTTCTCCCAGGTGGGAGAATTTGCTGATGTGATTGGGGTAGAGAAGTGGTAGACAATTTCAGAATAAATAAATAATAGAAAGAAAACCTAAACCAAGGCTGGTAGACTTAGCGCTGTGTTGGTATTTTTAATAGAGAAGTGATAGAAAGCATACCCCAAGGAGGTGGTAGAATGCATTTTTCTCCCAGGTGGGAGAAAGCGCTGATGTAAATGGAGTAGACAAGTGGGTGAGGGGGTAATTTTTTTCACACTTTCTGCTATAACCCAAATAATACCTGAGACCCTGCTTGGATGATCACAAAAATAGTTTATTTTGAACTGATATGCAGGTATCTTGAAATAGGTAATGTAGTTTTTGTCATATCCATCCATGTAATATCTGGGTGTCATGGTTTTTGACAATATATACTTATCTATACATCTCTCTGGGTGGGTTTTCATATTTACATAAGCTTGCCACTTGGCTGTGTCAAACCCTACCAAATCCATTTTTTTTCCAAATTTTAGATGGTGAAGTCATTCTGCCTAGTTCAATTTATCAAACATTTGAATGCTGGTACCATTTTATACTTACATCTTAGTGGAAATTTCATTTAATAATTAATATCATTGTTGCTTTCCTTGACCAGGTTGGACTCAAATTTCAAGGCTAGTTTCTGGGTTGTCTTTTATTTCATTATCAACTTTTGGCATAACTGATTAGGGCCAAAAGAATCCAATGTCTTAGTGAATTCACTGTGCATGTACTGTAAAAAGGATAAAACTGTTTCAAATTTGATACCTGGTTGGTGCCATCCTCTTTTTTGTGCAACACGATCCCCAAGCACACGGGGTTGGGCACACCCGTGTGGGACCAACTTGGGTCCCATTAATGGATTCATTGGAAAGACACACCAAAAATCATCTTGATTAGATTCATGAAGCCATTTTTTTAACTTGTCAAATTTTGATGGTTTTAAATTTGTGTTTTAATCCTTAAATTTTTTCCCTTGTAAAGAAAATTTCTCAATTTTTGTGGCCTTGAAAAAGACAGCTTGATTGATCCAACAGTTAGTGGTGGGCCTTATATTCAAAAACAGCTTTCCAGTGGACCAATTGCATCGGACCCAAGTGGGCTCCACATGGTCATGTCAACAGTAAGGCCATTCACAGAGGAAAATCACTCTTGTCTAGTGGTAGTGGACACCACTATCCTTAAAGATATCTTTTATAAATTACATATGGATTTAGATGAAACCCATACCATTTCTCTTTCTAAGTCTTTTATTATTATTATTAATTTTCTGTAGCAATCCTGTTTTGATTGAATACTTTGTCAAATTTTGAGATTCTGGCAATGATTTGGCAGTGGCACAAGGCAGATGATGACACAGTAAATGGATTGTCAGCATCAGAATTTGGAGATGACAGTTTTGCTGTTGGCAAATGGGAGCTTAAAGAAGTTGTAAGCCGCGATGGGCACATGAAGCTCTGCACCCAAGTTTTCTTTGCTTCCATTGATCAAAGGAGTGAGCGTGCTGCCGGTGAGAGTGCATGCACGGCTCTTGTTGCTGTTATCGCCGACTGGTTCCAGAACAACCAAGATGTGATGCCCATCAAGTCCCAGCTCGATAGTCTTATCAGAGAAGGCTCACTAGAGTGGAGGAATCTCTGTGAAAATGAAACCTACAGGGAGCGTTTCCCTGATAAACACTTTGACCTTGAAACGGTTCTGCAGGCAAAGACCCGACCACTCTCTGTTGTCCCTCAGAAATCTTTCATTGGCTTCTTCCATCCTGATGGCATGGATGATGGTTTTGATTTCCTTCATGGAGCCATGTCCTTTGACAGTATCTGGGATGAAATCAGCCATTCAGGCTCAAATATTGTTGCTGATGATGGCCCGCAAATCTATATTGTCAGTTGGAATGACCACTTCTTTGTCCTCAAGGTTGAGTCCGAAGCTTACTACATTATCGATACCCTAGGTGAGAGGCTTTACGAAGGGTGTAACCAGGCCTATATCTTGAAATTTGACAAGGACACGTCAATATACAAATTGCCATCTGAATCTGGAACTGAGGAGAAATCTGCATCTGATCAGCAATCTGCGGTGGTGGTGGAAAATGAAAAGGTGCCGCCAGTCCAATCAAACCCCAAAGAGGGCATGGCAGATGTGAGCATGAAGGGCAAGTTGGAGGAACATGAAAAGGGTGAGGAAGAAGAGGAGGTTGTCTGCCGGGGGAAGGAGGCCTGCAAGGAGTATATCAAAAGCTTCTTGGCCGCAATTCCCCTAAGGGAGTTGCAGGTTGATATCAAAAAGGGTCTGATGGCCTCAACTCCTCTCCATGCCCGGTTACAGATCGAGTTCCATTTCACTGAGTTTTCTCAGCCAATGCCTGCACTCCCAGCATTGGAAATGGCAGCTGGAGGAGAGGCATCTCTGGCACTGCAAATGGCAGTGGTGGCAGCTGCTGATTAGAGAGCTGTGTAGATTGTAGGAAGTGTGACTAAAAACAGGTTTTTGAGTTTTTTTTTTTGCCCTTTTTTGAGGATAATCTGTTTATTTGAGATGAATGGGGATTGAAAGCAAGAACCCATTGGAGTGTGGTTTTTTAAGCTGGTGACTGGTACAGAGAGTAGTCTTTGATCCTCCTAACTGGGTGTGCACCTGATCTGATCATTGTCTCGTCGTCGTCTATCTTTCCATGGAGCTTTCTTGTAAATTGACTGTCTGATTCCATCCATGCATGTAATGTGCCACCTTAACTATAATTCTGATATTTATCCTCCTTACTTTTTTGATGTGGAAAACAGTCAGCTTTGGGATCTTATTTGATCTGTGATTGAATGGGAATGTGTAGTCATTTTTTCACAGAATAAAAGAATGCATGCTAAATTGTAGAACGATGGAGTAATGTATCAAATCCTAAGAGAAGACTAAGAGCAAAGAAGTAAAATTTAATAATCCCAACGAGAATGTGAATAATGTATTTTTTTTTTTAATAATATGGGTACCTCCGTCTCACATTGGGGTGAGATTAATGTCATGGATACATGCAACTTTCGTGTATCAAATTAGTCTGGGAGTTGAATTCAAGACTTTCACTTTAATCGGTGGATCAGTAGAGGACACTATTGTGCATCAATTTTCTTGCAAGTACTAAATTGTGATCATTATTTTTTCTTTTTCTTTTTAATTATGAGAAATTATTCGTGGGAAATCAGTTTGTTATGAACTGAATGAGCTGAAAATATATTATCTATTTAAAGTTATTCTTAAAATGATTTTAAAACTGAATTTAATAGATTATCTATTTAAATATATATATATATATTTTTTTTTTGAAAGATAACTCCATTAATACTGAGCAGAATTACAAAAAAAAGAAAAAGAAGAGAAGGCTGAGAAAGCCCACCCGAAACAGAATTACAAAAAATTAGAAACCACTTCAAAATCTAAAAATAACCCTTGACGAGCCAACTCATCAGAATCTATTTAAATATATTCATCCTCGTAATTTAAAATGGAACTGGCTCCTCGTAATTCAAAATGACCTCTGAAAAAATGTGTTTAACAATTTGTCAAGAAATTGATTCAGCCAATAATTTCTACCTCAATCAAAATTCTAAAAGCAAGTTCAGATGTGAATGATCTTGGTATGTGTCCTTTGTCTTGGAACCTCCTCTGCAATGCCCAATCAAACATAAGATTCCAATTCCACGAATATGCTTTGGGTTTCCATTTCAACACTGAACAAATCTGAAAAAAGAATGATTCTGTAAGATTGATCTTATCTCATTTTTCTGGAATACTGTATATCTGCTTCTCACTTTCTACTCTTTTGACCATATTTGTTTATCAAAATCTGTTATTGAAAAACCAGACCATCGTAATTCACAGTTGAATTGAAATATGCTATACAAGCAAAGGCTAAATCCCACCATACTCTAAAGCATACTTCAATTCAATCGTAAACAGTCCTCAGTATGTATGATATTATAAACCCATCACATATTTTACAGATTGAAATCTCTCTAAAATATGTATTTATATCAGAAAAATAAAGTGAGCTTTGTGATAAATTGGTAATATTTTTATTTTACCCTTCTACTTTTCAATTTATTATGATAAAATGAGAGACTAAAAAAGATACAATGCCTGATTTAAATAAATAATACCAGTGCCCAAATCAATTCCGTTTTTACTTTAAAA
This sequence comes from Chimonanthus praecox, assembly GCA_022113865.1. NCBI lineage: Eukaryota > Viridiplantae > Streptophyta > Magnoliopsida > Laurales > Calycanthaceae > Chimonanthus > Chimonanthus praecox. The sequence goes on along the minus strand of CM039086.1, from coordinate 10,625,021 downwards.
ATTATCACATGCACAAATTTGCAAACTAATAAAGAACATAAACTCTATTTTTCTTGTAGTATATTTTTCTTTTGGTCACAGTCCGGGCATTTCATGTTCATGATGTGGCTGGAAGTGGTGGGGCCCTCCATAAAAGAATATGGAAATTGGATGTCGGGATGCAGAGCCAATAATTTCTTAAGGGGGAGGAAATTCAACAATTTCTCCGCTTCGGGTGGGACCACTTCTTGAGATTGTGGTTGATTTACTTACTAAAAAAATTGGAGTTTTCTTGAACGATTTTGTTCCTGTTTGGGGCTATAAAAATCTCCTCCCAATATATAGGCAATTTAACAATTTTCACACTTAATTAGACACCATTAGCTACGAGTTGCACTCTTTCTCTCAAGAATCAGAAAAAATGAAACTTGCAAATCAGTTTCTACACAGGAGATTTTCATCTCCAAGTAAAGAATCTCTCACTTTCAATTGCACCACATCCAAATGTCACCTAATCACACAGGAATTAGGACACCAGCAAGAGACATTTTTGTGACAGTACAGGTCCATTGACTCTTAAAAGGTAATTTGATCATAGCTCATATAAAACAATTCCAAACACAAGATTATATCGAGGGTGGCCAACAGAGGTAGAGATGGAGTGAAACATAATCAATGCTTAATCACAAGGCTAGGATCCAACATCTTAATCCTAGGGACAAGTTGACATCCAAAGTGGAACTTGTGTACTGAATTGAATTGTCAGCTCACGTGTATCCTGTAATTCTTTTCTTTCCTTCCTTCTTCCCTTTTGTGGCAGAAAATATACATCTGCAAGGAGAAAAGGCAAGAACAAAGACCCAAGAGAATGAAGTTCCTCTATTGAAATGAAACGATAAACATAATGTTTAGCATGACAGACGGTGGAGGCAAGCAGAAAAGAGATCAATCGTATTACCAGAGTGAATGGAGATCATTCATTCGATGCACATAGCAGAGAAACAAGCTCAACAACTCCCCACATTGGTGCATCATTCTGCCAAACAAAATTTTCCAAAACAAGAGAGTAAGTCCCTTTGATAGATCATTAGGATCGCAATTGTCTCTCTCTTCAGTTGATTCAGGCCAAACTAGTAGAACCATGACCTAGTTGGAGGATAGGATTAATAGGATGGGCCAACTTCTATGTTTGTGTAGTCGGACTGCAGTCTGACTTATTTAGAACAATGTGATTTTCAAACCCACAGGTTTGACCCAAGCCTGAAAATCAGATCATGAAAAAAATATATGTACTGGGCTTGGACAAGCCACAACAGCCCATTTGTTCACCAAAATACCCAAAAGTTGGCCCCACTCAAACTCAACATGGGTAATTTGCAAAGACATCTTCCCAAAATAACCCACACAATTTTCTGCCTCAATTGTAAAGACTCTATCCTTTATTCTCAATAATGACAAAATGCACCCAACTTGATCACAATTTTTTTAATAACATGACTCAAGCTTTCAACCTTTATGGTGCCAATAATTAGTAGTTGCCAACAGAAACTCTCAAGTTTAAATAGGCCAAAAATGGATCTGTCTCAATATTTAGATGTCTAACATACCTGTTCATATGATATCCTGACCCATGAGCCAGAGGCCAGGCCCTAGATAGGCTGATTCAAGTGAAACTGGGCCCTGTCGGATGGGCCAATAGAGTGAGCCGGTCGGATCCGACAACCCAACAGTGGGTGAGAGTTGTGGAAAGTCCCACATCGGAAGTTGAGGAGTTTGAGAGGGGGTTTATAAGTAGCCTTACTCCCTCAAACTAGCAAGACGCGTTTTGGACCCGGACTTAGGCCGGGTTCAATTAAAAAACCGTGCGGGCTCGCGTTTGCGTGTGTGGGCCCAAAGCGGACAGTATCTTGCTGGGCCGAGCCCCAAGCCCTTTTTTATGGGCCGGGCTGTTACAGTTCATATTCTAGGAACACCCCTGGCTAGAGACCTATGTGAGATACCCTACCAAAACATCATATTAAAAGTGGACAAGCCAACATGGTGAGGTGAAATGTGTGGGTTACCAAATGAATATGGCACCGTTGAAGGTTTACGTCACCAATTCATCCTTGTTTTGTGATTTTCCCAGTTTGATCATTGCAAATTTGACCTTTACAAGTCATTATTTGTGGACCACCCTAGATCTGGAATGACTCAATTGGGAGAAAGAAAAAGGGGATAGGGGAGGGAGAGGAGGCGGAGTTGAAACTTCATACACCCCCAATCCATGTGGTACCCCACAATTTCCAGCCATCAATGCCCATCTAACTTCAGTAGGATGCTCAGCTGAGGGTGTCTTGCCAGTGAAGCCCTTTGAATTAAGGGTATTTTGGACATTCAAAGGATGAAGGAGCCAGCTGATCAATGTCCAAAAGATGGCAAAAATGCAAGGGGAAAAGGGATAATGAGGCAAAAGATAGAGGTGTTTGCAAATTACCCACAGAGATCGATGGGGACACCACCTACTGCCTTTATTTGATTAAAAAGACAAACATGTCCTTTTGAAATGATAATGGTCTCTTGAACTGAAACTTCATTAAAAGCATTTTTAGCCTTTAATCAAATAAAGGTAGTAGGGGTGTCCCCATCAATCCCCATTACCCATTTGGCATAAATAGCATGATAGGGGGAAGCATTTGGTTGGCAGACTTGGCTTAAGCCTGCAGGTGGGCATGGTGATAAATATATGGCTTGGGCCTTGATAAGACCCCATCACGTTACGTCACCTGGCCTGACGTGGGGGGTACAACAATGTGATCTACAGAAATGAACTAACCAGATATACAACATCAAATGCTTTGCGATAGCTTTCCAAAGACTTGTCTATATTGTCATTCCTGCAAAAGCAGCACCATTGTCAAAGAAATACAGTTAAAAAATAGCAGAAACTGTCAAAATCTTATATCTTGTGAAATGCTCACTGTTATTTTCCCAGCTGGATTTGCAACTGCTTTTCTTACACAATTGATGTTTTCTTTCGTGATCAACTAATAATCAGACAATTGGTCTAAGCTTCTAGGATTAGACTAGAGGTCTTGAATTTGACTCCTCCCAGGCTTACTTGATACACGAGGCTTGCGGGTGACGCTACCCATGTTATCCAAAAAAAAAATAATAATCAGAGCGAGTTTGTGTGACCGCTGGGGCTCTCTTTCAAAGGATAAAAAGAAGAGAAGAGGGAAATTATTTAAAATCCCATTTGATTGTAATGTGGCTCAAACCTACAACTAGTCAACCATCTTGGTTGCAACAATGAGCACTTGCACCGTGCTTATAGGCACCTATCCAAAATACTTCAAAACCATTGCCCATATGAGTGGATGATGGGTGGATGGATCAATAGAGTTGGTTGATCAGAAAAGGTAAGTTGAATAGGAAAAGTATGAAGGCCAGTGCCATGAAAAACTTGATCATTGTTTCTAATGGAGGTTCAATCATGACAATATAGGTCATTGAGTGTCAAACGGCAAATATGAAATACACTCTTCTCAGATTAGTAAAATCAAGCCTTTGGTTGAGGTCAAAAGTAAACATAGATGTTATGGACTTCGAGGTTAAGATGTTGGAGACTCCTTAACGACCTAGATGAAATTATCCCATTCAATAAAAAAGGAAGAGCAAATGTAAGCTCATTTTTTCTCACACGACTTCATTTCCAGCCTCAGTTCCAATATCAGTGTCTTTCTCACTGGCAAAACGGTTTAGGGGTCATAGGTCACCTGCCAATTATTTGTTCCATGCAATTGTGTGGAAGAAGTACATACATAGATTATATCTTCATAATTCTGTAGGAACTTAATGGATCATGAAATACCATAGGTTAAATCTCTACCAGAGAGGGAGAAAAAACAATTTGGTCCCCAAAATAGAAGGGGTAGAAGGATTTGGGAACAAATTATCTTTGCTCATCAATTAAACACATGGATGGATGAGGACACAAGTGTTTTTGATAATAAGGGACAGAATGTACCTTTCACCACTAAGGTGATGACAAGTGCACAAAAAGATAATCCTGTGTCTCTTGTTATAAAAAACACTAGATGTCCCTATCAATTCCCTTAAACACGAGTCAGCAAATGTCCCAGTTTAATTCTATTTCGAAATCTAATGCCTATTCTACAATTGGACAGCCATGTCCAAAAAAAGAAGCAGCGTGGATCATCTAACACCCAAAAAGTTTGCAATCACAAACATTTGTTTCCCGTATTGGACCAATGAGGAAGCTATAGATCATTTACCTATTTGGCATACCCATTTGCATTCAATTCTTTTATCCTCCAACCACTTGTCCTCAATGTCATTCGGCAAAGTCTACACATAACTTATGATACCAGGATACTTCAAAATAGTCATCATATATTTATTATATCACATCTCATACTTCATGCTTATATGTAAATTCCATGTCGATGTGCACCCATGCATCTGGGTATCATATTTCACTACTTAGAGAAGTTGGAATCAATTATCAATCAGCAAAATAAAATATCTAGAACACCAGTGGTAGATTATCAACTGAAAATTAACTTCAGATTAACATTCAATAGAGTGAAATTCCAACTCCTTTGCTCAATGTTCTTGAGATATCAGCTAAGAGTTCTAGCAATTTTCTCTGTTCAGTTTATTCAATGTGAAAGGTCACCAATCATGATTAGTTGCCATGACTTTACAGGATTTCTATTAAAGATAAACAAAGACCATATACAGCTGTCCAATTGGAGCAATGAGTTCACTTACAGGAATCCAACAGCAATCCGATTCTCATAGTTTAAGCCATCAGACATACCCAAGTCTCCAATATGATCACCAAGAAGCAGCACATTAGTTCTCTTCTTCACTGAGGCATTGTCCTCACTTGGCACATCAATGTCTCCCAAGAAATCGTGAACGGGTGCAGCCATGTCAAGAGCATGTTCATTCTTGTTCAGGACATGAATTGTTTTCCCTATCATCAGAATCAATTACAGACTGATCAAAATAGAGCAATAAGATAAAGTGAATAGGTATTTGAATGCTCCAAAGTGAAGAATGGAATGTTCAACTCTTCAGGGATAAGGTTGCTAGTTTCCCAAGTATACTGAGGAAAATAGGTCAGGGAGCACTCAAACAAAAATAGAAACTCAAACCCTCTGTTTAGATTGAACAATAACTTTCCTGGATGATAAAATGTTTATGAGTTCTGTACAAGAAAAACAAACAAGAGGGGACAAGGTTATGTATCCTCATCAAAGTTCTGAAAGGTATCAGCACGATATTGGTTTCTCGAAAAGCTATGATACTTATCAGCCAGCAAAGGCATATATATGGGAGTGAATCTGAACAAGTGGCCATCAGTACAATATTGTCAGGAATAGTGCTCATATCAACTGGACAAATGTCCATATCAGCTAACAAGCCCCTTATAGGACTAAATATTGCCCCATATCAGTACAGATTGCCAATACACCTTCAATATTAAGATGGGCCTGATATTACCAAATATTGTGTCCTCAAAATATTGAGGGGCTGATATCACCTAATATAAGTATCGTTAATGAAAATTCTGATTGATAACAGAAAATATGACACATATTGGCTAATATTTTGAATGAGAAAAAAATCAGCCAATCCATATAAGCTGAAATTTTAAACCACTGGCCTGATAGATATGCTTCAACCAGTACCTTTAAAAGCTACAAGGTTGCCGTTGTCATCAAAAACCATTCTGTTTGATACAATCTTGACATTTTTGAAAGGCCTATGAGGTTTCTGCCTGAAGACCTGGTAAGGTTGCAACAAAAGGAATGAGTGTCACACATCATTTACAATTCAGGCAAAATGGGCTCAACATTGTAGGATACATGATTGAAGAATCATTTAAAATATAGTTTGAAGTCTCAATAGAGTACTCAAACAACTAGTCCACCTAAACTCATTCAAGACTAGAAGATAGAAATGTTGATTGAGTACTATGAGTCACAAAGAATCATATCACACAAGTACATATAAAGCAAACTCAAGAAAAATTGGGGCACCAACAGTGCACTTTATGTACTTGGACTTGGGTCCTCTACAAGATGAAGTTTTGAGAGCTTACAGTTTCAAACCTTAGCTGAATACCATATGAAACATTACATTGAAGTGTTAACAAGTCTTGTGTACTGACCTCTTCTATAATGTCTGCAAGGCCTGCTGAAAAAATTAAAACAGGCACATCTCTCTCCTGCAAATCAAGTGGGTGTGGGTAAGAATGAAGTAAAAGTTAGAATCTACAACTGATTAATTAGTAATATACATTTATTCTGATGCATTCCTACTTCCATCCATTCAAGTGAAGGACCTGATTTAGTAAATAACTTTAATGAGTAGCAGAAACAGGTCTTCTTCTTCTTCACCGTTCAAAAAAAGGCCTTCTTTTTATCAGAGACACAAAAACAGGGCACTAAAGTTAATGAAATACTAATACTTTGCATGGGAATAGCTATATGTCTCAAAGTTCGATAACACTGTGAGGAGTCAAACTCAGCCAATCCCAAAACATAGGAATCGCAAAGTCAGCATAATATTTAAATATTTTTTTGAGTTAGCATAATTTATAATTTTTAAATAATTTATATTTATATTTTCTTTAAATGAAAATAAGGTGCAAAAATAACACCAATAGAAAATAATATACGAGTTTTACTCCAAACAATCAAGTGGCTTACATATCAATATTTTTGTTAGGTTTCAAATAGAGAAAGTTGTTATACTATTTTTAACATTTTTTTGAAATGGTTATCATATTAATAAAATAAATCACCAGAGGTGCAAGTACAGAAAAGAAAACAGCATGATATACCATTTTTAACATTATGGAAACTAGAAGAGTCTAAAAGAGTCTATGAGAAGTTTGGCATGCAGAAGAATTTGACATGGGTATGTAATATTTTGAAGAGCTTGTGCAAAATAGAAGTCAAATAAAATAAAATAAAAAAGTGCAGATGATTGGGTTCCTACCTCCAAGAGCTCAAATAACTGAATTACACCCTCTCTAAAGCAATAACAGAATTGGCTACTGATCGCTTTATGTCATCATAGGTCAGGCCTCCCTCAATAAGAAGCGTATGGGTTTTCCCCCACCTGCAATGATGAAATAGCATCTGTGTTATTATCTTACTGAGAATTCTAGAGAAACAACTTCAAAAAAGGTGAAATGACAACCAAAGTTTCATCAATCAAAATTGTTAAGTAGAGTAGATATACACTTTTTTTCTAAATAACATGGGTAACCCAACCCCATGTGGAGGTGAGACTAATCTCACGAATACACGAAACCGCCCACAAGTATATATACAGTAATTCATAGAACAAAAAACGAGCATCAACTACAAAGAAGACAAGGCTGACCCACCATTGCTAAAACAAACAAATAAACAAGAAACCCTTGGGCAGGTCCCCCCTCAAAAATTATGAATACCCCACAAAACCAACAATCCAATCTATCCCAACTTTAGACAAAAAATCTTGGGCAGGTCTTTGTAATTATATGGATGGATAGATTATCATGGGGCTATCATACTATAAAAAGTGGGACCCATTGTAGGTGTTCTCTCCTTTGAGAAAAACAATCATATCGCAAGTACCATTGGGTGTTCTAAGGTGTGCCACCCTTTTCCTTATCTTGGCCTTCCTTTGGGTGGGAACCCAAAAACCCTTGTCTGTTTTTTTTTTAATGGTTCATATATATTAACTAAAAAAAAAGCACAAGCGGAGCAATTACAAGAAGAAAAAAGAGAGAAAAAGCAAAAAACTACTACAACAGTCACCGAAACTCTGCACCAAACAAAGGAACAGTCGGGCCAAAGCACAAAAAGGAGCTTAAACAAGGTTAACACATTCTCTCCAGGCATACAATAAGTCAGACATGGAGATATTTTTGAATTCTTGAAGAGAAGTAGCCCACGATGCACACTTGATAATCACATCTTACAACCTGCTCATTAGTCTCAACAGTACCTTTGAAGATCCGATTGTTGTGTTCCCACCAAAGGCCCCAACTGATGGCAAAAAGAGATAAGTGCCACAAAGTAGAACATTTCTGGGAGACGGAGACAATGTTCCAAGTAAAGGACAGTTCAACAACAGTAGATGGCATAACCAAAGCCACTCCGAAAAGGTCAAGGACAAAGTTCCAGACTTCAAAAGAGAAGTTACAATGAATAAGGAGATGATTCAACTCTTCGGAAGCGTGAAGGCAAAACGGGTAACCGCTGACAATAGTTCTTTCTCTTTTGCGCAAGTTATCTTGAGTTAAGATTTTCTCCAATCCAGCAGTCCAAAAAAAACTAATTGCCCTGGGAGAAGCTTTGAAAGACCAAATCTTAGGGTTAACAGTTGCAGGGCGAGAACTCGTGAAATTCCAAGGGACAAAGGACTTAACAGAGAAAAGACCGGAGGGGTTAGACCACCAAACGAGGTTGTCCTCAGCTGAGGTGCAGATCCTATATGCAGAGATGGTGGAGAGAGAAAGATTTCACCAAAAATTATATTCTTGGAAGAATCATATTTATCTTTTGGTGGCCACCTTATCCTTATTAAATCCACCCTTAGCAATCTTCCCATTTACCTCCTTTCCCTTTCAAAAATCCCCAACAAAGTAGTGAATTGTCCTCTTCAATGTGATAAGATATACATTGACCATTGCGGACCTACATTTTGTTAACCACCATCAAGAGGAGGAGGTATGAGATAGGAAGGTTGCATTGTGGATTAAGTGCGGATACCACCATAATTGAATGATCATAACCATCATTTCATCACTTCCATCCTTTTTCCCTCCTGTTCATTCCCATTAACACTAAGTCCATGAAATGAATTGCATAATACTCACCTTCAAAAGTAGAACTCAAAATTTCAGACATGATTATATTTTCAGAACATTTTAAGCAAAATTTTGAGATTCTAGAGATTGGATCAAATTTTTATGGCATTTAGATTAGACGTGGTTCACAATGGGTGACCTTATTCTAATTGTCAAACTTTGTGAATAAGTGTGCCTATTTTGCATCTTAATCCTCCATAGTGCATATTTCTAGGGGTTCTAGGGGGGATAAATGGGGAGACTAACAAAAACAATATAGCACATGATTTGTGTGTGGGTGAGAGAGAGAGAGTACATACCATTCTTCCATAAGCTTTGTTTTCTCCTCAATCGGAATTGAGGGGGAGAACTCTAATGGATGATAGTACTCATACAACTCCTGTCTCTTAATGTCATACTTGGGATTCCCCTGCTTCAACAGACCATGACTACCTGATCGAGTATTAGAAGACATAAAAAATATAAAAGAAAACAATCATCAATTTTCTTACGGAACAAACAAGTAGCATCCAACTTACTATTTCCACGACATCCATTAACCCAGTACTTCGTTAATGTAGCATCAAAATCAGCAATAACCTGAATTTTTTAACCAACAGTAGACTAATTTATTTTATAAAAAAATATAAACATAAAACACTTCTGAATTGCATCGTCGTCTAGCCCATAGGAAGGCATTAACTTGAAGCAAAGTCTAGAATAATAATAATAAAAAGTAAATCCAAACTGGAAAATACACTAGAAATGGAAGTGGTTGTAAAATTCAGGCCAAACACAATTTGACACCTTCGGGAAATCTTTCCAAAAAAGTTCTAGGAATTCAAGTACTAACAAAAGGAAGCATGAAAATACAAGTAAAGAGACAAATAGCAACATCATCATCATCACAACCATTTTCCCCTCATCATCACATTGCATTCAAACAATATCCAAATATCACAGTTCTGATAATTTAAGCAGGCCAATACAACTGAACTTGGCTTTTTTCCAAAAAACAAAAAAAAATCTTCACCTGAAATTAACCACTTTTTAACTTTTTTTTTCTCAAACCAAAACTGCATTTGAGGAAAGTACTTTCCTTTTCATGCACCCAAACAGAGCCTTAAAGAACAAAAAATGCCAAAAAATAAAATAAATCAAACAGCAGAGGAAAGTATAGCAACCAAAGACATTCAATCAAGTGGAAATGGAGATTCAACGATCAAGTAAAAAAAAGCGTTACACTAAGCAAAATAAATAACGAAAATTGCATGGATATTTACAAAAGATGAAAAAAATGCGAACAAGAAACACTTGAGAAAAATAAACCTGCAATTTGCTTGGACCAGCATTCCGAATCGCAGCCTTCTTCTTCTCTAACGATTCTGGGTCTCCAACCACCACGGATTCTGGAAACTTCTCCACATCGGGTTTTCCCCTTTCCATCTCCATCTCCCTCCAATTGCAGCTCTTGCGGCTCCAAACCCTGAGAAAATATATAATTAGAAAATATGATTTCCAAGAAAAGTTAGCATACATGTACACATGAAATAAGTAGAATGCATGTATACATATGCGTACGTAAGTACGCACATATCTACGATGAAAGAGGACAATAATAAAGAAAAATGAACACCCATGTATCTATGTATGAAAAAGCAAACGTGTACGTGGAAAAGCGATACAGTGGTGAATGTGGGAAAGCTAAATTCCGGGAAATGAGAATGCTTGGAATGTTATTTTTAAAGGGTGAATACTGAGTATGAAGAAACCTTGTTTGGATGATTGGATAAGGAAGAAAGCAAGGATTCCGAAAGCGAGTACTGAAAGAGGTGACGGAGATGATGCTTTCGAATCGATGGATCATCAATGAATGAAACGGCCCAAGCTCGCGTTTACGTATAAAGAACAGTAAACAGCTCTCGACTTCGTGGAATTGTGGGACGACTCAGAGGTACTGTTTATGCATTGAGAGTTGAGGAACGTGAGATGGATAGCACTTCCTTTCCTCATGGTATCATTTTTTCTGTAATTTTGATTAAAAAAGATAATTTCCAAAACAGCTATGGATTTTTGTAATTTAATTTGATGAATACTTTTCAATAATTCATCTATAAAATTATTTTTTATATTGGTTGAGTGAGGATAGTGGTCTTTTTCAATCCAACCAAATAGTAACATAATTAGTTTAACTAATATTTATTTATTTAAAAAATAATAGTATGAAGTGAGAATGGCAACTTGGTTATAGTACATCTTTGCATTTTAATTGATTAGACAAAAAATATTTATATATTCAATGATTCATTTTTTAAAAGGTAAGTGTTTATAATAATTCAATGAGTCTTTTTGTTTAAGTTAAACAGCTCATGTAATAATCTATCTAATTATTGTATATTTTTTTAGCACTTAACCTGTCTATTTTTATAAAATATAAAAAATATTATTTAAAGATTTCAAATACTCTCTCTTTTAATGATTTTTTAACTCTCGTAGAATTAAACGACACTCTGCCTTTAGTTCATACATATTTAAAAAATCTAAATATTTGAGATATCAATTCTAAAAATTCTAGAAGTTTTAAAATCAAAATTCATTATTTATGTTTACAAAGATAACATATTTGTTCTGATAAAGCTAGGAAAATCCAATCCTAAATTTGCCAGCAAATTAGGTTAAGTTTTATTTATTAATCAAATAAAAAAATATTATTTTTTAAATAAACACTCCTTAGGAAAAATAGTTAAACTTATTTTTTCATTAAAAATAATAAATTTTGAGGAAAAAAAATCATTTTCCATTTTCGAATCCACCCACGAGAGGCAAGAATCGTGGTGGATATATCTCGGTCTTTCCCGGTCCAGGACACTGAGATGAGCCTGTCCGGCAACCGAAGCAGGAAGCAAGACCACCTCTTTTTCGTCTTTCCTCCACTCTGTCTTGTACAACTCTCCTCTGAGCAATAAAACAAACCCAGGTTTCTCCTCCCCACCTCTCTCTCTCTCTCTTTCTCTGCATTTCTATTTGGTCAGGTTGGGCGGTTTGTGTTCGATTGGATTTGAGTCTTAGATACATTTCAGAGCAAATTCTGGATGAAAGATTTTAGGTTCAGACAAGATGAGCTTTCCCAGTTTTCAGGTTGGATAGTATTCACAGTGGAAGGATCAAGGACTTCTACTGTAGCCTGGAGTTTTCAGGTTGGATTGAAATTCTTTGGAATTGAAAAATTAGTCGAAGAATACCATGTCCGGTGAAACTGGAATCGAAGAGTGGGAATTATGAAATCCCAAAGAATTCATATTCAAGGGATTTTACAAATTCCCGTCTCAAAACGTTATTTTCGGAGTTCCAAAGCCTGAATTACCTGTTGCAGGAATTTTTCCAAATTCGAGAATCTGTGGAATTTTCTGGTAACTGTGCACATACTAAATAAAAAGGCTGCAGCTGGAGGTATCCAAAATCTAGAATTGGTATAGTTTGCTGAATAAATTCAGCTAGAAAAAGATCCTAAGCTGTGCATTTGGGAAAACTTCATTCCTGAGGACTGAGGAGTTGAAGATGATGGCTACATCCAACTGCAGGCCTGAATCAGACAATTTTTTTTTTTGTTTGGATGATTTCCCCTTGCTGTCACCAGAAGCTCCACCTTTACCGAAGGAGTTCTTAGCCCCACTCCAGCTTTCCACAATCCTGTCGTTCAGGACACCTCAAACCTTGCTATTCTCCGTGCTCAGCCGAATAGGACTTCCTGCAGCCTGCCCTCAGTCGGACTTCCCCAGATAAGCCTTGGGACTTGACAATATATATCTCAGGAGGATTTTTCCCAATTGAGAAGTTTTCTCACTCAGAAAAACAAGGATATGCAGCATAGAAGAGATGTTGTAAAATAGGATGAGCTCTAAGTCCAGTGTTGCTGATGATGGATATGCCATTTGGCAGGTTGAGGGTGAGATAGTCATACATTGTCTATTTCATTCAATGGAACTCACTGTTATAGACAGGACATATATGTCTTTTAGATGATGCTTAAGATGTTTGAAATAGTTTAGTTTGGTGAATTTTTTTTTTTTTATGACCAAGGTGTCTAGACCTCTTAGAGCACCCGAATAATCATCGTGGCATGTGCAAGCCTCCCTACCCACACTCCGGGTAACTCTACGGGGAGTGACCCTTTGGGGTGGAGTTGGAATCGAACTCAGGACTCTCGCTTCCTAAGGCGGGTTCCTAGTCATCATTCCAACCCCTTTGGATTGTTTAGTTTGGTGATTTTATACTCTAATAAGAAGAAACACACAGAATGCAGCAAGAAATTCAATGAGGAAATGATATCTTAGTGACTATTATTCTGTTTGGGGCATACTTCTATTTTTCTGAATATTATTATAATGAATAAGGGTTTCTTTACTCATAGTTTATTCAATAAAAATGAGTTCAACTAAATAAGTTAAGCACAAGCATAATTCATTTCTATTCTCTTTTACTTCTTCTTCTTCTTCTTCTTCACGGTAGCTTCTCTAGACTACTTTTTGTTCCAAATCAAATCGTTCAATTACTGCTACTATCTGTCATTTGAATTTGGAATTTTCTGAATTTGTTATGATCTGCACTTTCATTGCATATTCAACTCAATTATTTCTTATCGATTATTATTTTTTGAGAAATAGATTTTCTGAATTACTGAAAAACAAGTACATTAATGTGTAATTGGTGCAGGCACCTTTTTTTTTTTTTGCATAGACTTGTCTGGATAGGGGCAATAAGGTGTCTTACCCTAGTTTGCCCTCTGTTATGATGATGGCATACTATGTCTAATTTGGTGTATGTTGTAACATTATTGCATAGAATACATTATCTTATTTCCAAAGGCACTGATAACAAAAAATTTCAAACCCCTTTTACAATCAATTTACTAATTACCTCTAAAAGATTTGGTAATTTGGCAATTGAGTATGAACTCAAGAAATATTCTTTGCAGGCGAACAATGTTGGAGACAAATGGTTTACAGCAACTGCAAGACTGTCGAGTCCAATAACTTCTGGTGAGGTAAATCAGTAATCTAGATTCAGACCTGCCTCAGTTCCTTGTCTCTCAATTTACTTAATGTAGGAGACCCCTTTTTTCACATTTCTGTTTGATGTTGTAGTCCTTGTTGAAGTTTGAAATGCATCTCTGTCAAGAAGTTTATTGCGTAAATATTACTTTTATAATCATTCAGCTTGATATAGAAGGGAATACCTGGTAAATGCTTGTTTTAATTTGAAGTGAACTGCCAACCCTTAGGGAAGCTTGCCTTATAATTTCTTAAGAAAATTCACTTAACATGACTTTTGGATCATATTTGTTCAAACTGATTTCTATACTCATATTTTGGGGGGTTATAGTTGAATTGAAGACTTCTTCTATAATGCACTGTTCATTCTTTAATATTTATCTACCTATATCTCTTTGTTGGGAAGAATCCTCATTAAAAGAAATTGTAAATCCTTGGCATGTAGGTCTTGCTCAGAGGCAACAGACAAAGCAAAATGGTGGTGGCATCAGGAACAAATTCTTTTGCCAAGGAGATGGCCATTAGAAAAAGGATTGGCAGCATGTATGTAACCAAACTATGCTTTCTTGATAGGTCTTTCTTTCTCTTTCAAGCTTTGTCTCTTTACCTTTCTTTATTTCAAGATCTTGAATAATTGCATGTTGTACTTGTATACTTCAGTGATAATCTCTTCTATGCCAGCATCTTCAAAAACCCACTGAAGGGATTTGAGAAATATTCAATACAAAGTTGGATTTGGAACATGCCATTTCTTTTTATTGTGTTTTTATGAAAAATTCTGTGCTTTTTTTTTTTTCATTTCCAACTCATAACATGGATTTATTTATCTTCAAAAAATAAAGTCATAATGATTTTTTTTTTCCAAATAGAAGTATCCTTAAACTTATGAGAATTCTGAGACTTGTGTCTCTGCAAGCAAACAGCCCCCAGGGACCAATCAAAAATACAAATAAGCTCGTGCAAAATTTAATCATTTGCTAGTTCTTATTTATAACCAATTTTTTTAATGGTCTGTATTCTATACCTGTTGACTTTCTAAAAACTGGTTGTCTAATGAAATTATGCCTCCTTCTGCATAGATATAATAAAAGGGAAGACGACTTTCCATCCTTGAAAGATTACAATGATTATTTGGAAGAAGTGGAGGACATGAGTAAGTTCATTGCATCTTGTTACTATTTACCTGATATTTTATATGCAGAGTGCACGTTAAGAGTATCAATATTGCTTTGCTCTTCAGCATTCAACTTAATTGAAGGAATAGATGTTGCTGAAATTGAAGCAAAAATTGCGAAGTACCAAGAAGAAAATGCTGAGCAGATAATAAATGCTCGAGCTCGCAAGGTACTTAACAAAGGCTTTAAGTTCTTTCTGTTAGTTTTTGTTTATTGAGTAAACGGGTTCGTCTTGTTGCACCTCATTATATTAACTAAATTAAATGATCAATAGTTTCATGTTCCAAACTGGTTTTATTAACATGTCTTGGCTGTTTGCTACCCTATATGGGAATTCCCGACTGATACTTTTCACAGGCTGAAGAGCTAGCAGCAGCTCTAAAGGCTAGCAAAGGACATCCTGCACCCTTGGACACCATTGATGGGGTGAGCTGATTGGTTTTGTCTTAATTTTATCTTCATACCTTGATTATTCAGTAAGAAAAGTGCAAAATCATTGTCATTAGAAAGATATTTGCAATTCTATTACATGCTTTAGTTCTTTAGGTGTGTATTGCATATGTTTCATCTTAATGACCATCTTGTTTTATGTCATTCAAAACATGAGACACACTCACACGTACACATATTGTGGCATCCTAGTGAATGAGCAAATTGATGGAACTGACCAATTTCAGTATTTTATTTCTCATTCATCTCTGAAATCTTTGGTTCTAAACATCAGTAAGCATTTGTATTTACTGTAAGTTCCTCCAGAGAATGTTTCTACAATTCCTAAGCACATAACTCAATTTATGCTGGAAAACTTTTCATTTTACAATGATTTATAGTATATATGCCTGTGGACTCAATTTTTTATGCTTTTCCCTTGACAAGTGACTGGGTTTGGCATTGACCTTTTTTTCTGTAAGAATTACCTCATCAGATCTCCTTTGCAACCACCACGCTCGGTTCTCAACAATCCAATTAAACTGAATCCCATCCAAAAGAGGTCTTCCCCCATTGCCCCCAAACAAAAAGCAAAGGCTACCCATTAATCCTCTACAGGTGGAAAGCTTCTCCCACTGTGGGCTCCACTCCACCCTCAATTCTTGACCGCCCCCACTAGATAGTCTAGGAACTAGAGTTGAGGGAGAAACATTGAGCATTGAGATTGGGCGTAGAAAGAGAGGCACTAGACAAGATGATGCCAAAAGTAGAGACATCAAATTAAGAGTGAGGCAGAAAGGTACCATAGGATGAGTAAGCAAGCCACGGGTCCCATCCAACAAAGAGAATCAAGAACCAACAGGAACCTAAGGAGAAGAAGCTGCCATATTAACACCATCCAACTGATTGACACAATTAGACCTAACAACACCAATGAAGCAAACAACAGCAACAGCACCGCCCCGGACGTCATGGAACCTACAAACATAAAAGGGTCTCCGAGATTAGAAGACTGCATCCAAAAAGTGGCACAACCAAGAGACCCTTGAGCAATGACAGTAGGATCCAAATGTGAGATGCCACAACGACCGGATTAGAATAGATAGTCAAAGACTGGGCAACAGAACCACCCAAAGCGAGGCCCTTAAGAAAAGACCCTCAAGTCCACGAGACTCACTAGAAAAGCATCCACCTGAAAAGGGCATCCGAAAAGAAACTTGTGACTAGAAGAAACAACACACTAAGAAAAGAGGTACAGAGAAATACCTGGTAAAGAGGCATCAATAGGAACCCACAAGGAGGGAAGGTCGTAACTTGTCACTGGCAATGAGTGATGCACCCCCTTGACAATTGAAAATTTGCTTAGAAAAACCTCCTCACTTAAATGCTAATTAACATCAAATCTCCTTCCATCCACCACCAACATTTTAACGAAATTGGCCTTTTTTTCTCAAATTAACATTCCTATGGAAAAAACTAGTATTCTTATCCTGTTACTTTAACCACAATGCCTTGGTTGGCTCCATTTCACCTCCTCCCTTCTCATACACTCCCACAAGCTCATTTTGGACGATTCCCAAAATTTAGACTGTCAGATCCCTATCCTGCTTTAGTGTCTTCCATTCTTCCAGCTTATTTAAGATTGATGCTTTGATCTCCTGAACCATTTGTACCCTTGTACCACTCCTTAAATTTTCTTTTGAGAAGTCTCATCTTTTTAGTGTAAAGAGAAACCAGTCCACCCTCAACCTCAAAATTTCTCCACCACTTCACTTTTGCTTCAAAATCACCACCTGCCAACCATGAATTATTAAACCTGAAGGCCTCAGACCCCGATCCACCTCATCTGTTTTAAGTAGAAGGGGATTATGATCCAAAATAGGCTGAGCATAGACTTATAGACATGTTAACAGAAGTAAATGCATTGGCAGATGAATTCGCAAAGGTGGGAGTAGTAGAAGTTCTGTGCTGTGGGTTTCTTTTAACCTCATAAATTGGGATGGACACTCATTTTGAGTTATTAGCTTGGGATTCATTTTGGGGATGCCAGTAGAGTTGCACTTAATTAGGTTATTTTGAGATAAGAGGGCTATTCTGTATAATCTCAAAAGGGGTTTTCACAACTCACTCCCCTCATAGTTCCTTTTTTGGAAGAAATAAATCTAAGATCTTAATTAAGAGAGCAGAGAATGTAGAAGGATTTGTAAGCCCAAAGAGGATTTGGGCCACAGACTATTATTATTGTTTGTTATTATTATTATTATTCTTTTTTAAAGACCAACGTGTCCAGGTCTCTTAGAGCACCTGACAATCCTTGGGGCATGTGCAAACCTCTCTATCCATACATACTGGGTAACACTATGGGAAGTGGCCCTTTTATGTTAAGAGTGACTTGAACCCAAGACCTCCCGCATCTCAGGCGGGTTCTTGACCGTCAAGCAACTCTCATGGGTTTATTTTATGTTGTTATTATTACTATGATTATTACTATTATCATTGTTATTGTTACTGTTATTGTTGTTGTTATTATTTGAACCTAAAACACTATTGCCATCTTGTACCATGCATCAAGTGTTTTCTTCAAAGAGCATGGAAACACTGATGCATTTCTGTAAACATTTATTATATTAATATTTGGTGGTGTTATCACTCCATATTGTATATTTCTCTCTCTGTTCCTCCATATCTGATTATCTATTCTTCCCTTCTTTCATTTGCTCCTGGGATTGACAAGGGTGCTTCCTGGGGTTTATTTTCCTTGCGAATCAGAGGGCTTATTTTCCATCTTTTGTGATCTGTAGTGATGGATTCATGATGGCAAGACATCCATCACCGTTGCTTGGAACATATGATTGCCTTAGAAGCTAGAAATGTTAGCTGTCAAGTAGCTTATTAGAGAAGGCTGCTGTTTGTGTGTTGCTTGTGTATTTTGAGCTATTTATTTGAGAGAGGCTGAAAGTAACAAATTGGAAGATACAAATGTGAAATATAAAAAATTAAAAATTGATTCTTCTTGTTACAGTGCTTAGTATTTGTTTGTGAAATTGCATACTGCAGGCCACTGGGCAAAGCTCTCAAGCAGGGGTTGGCATTCAGGGTCAGTATGCGCCTGCTGTAGCTGGGGGTGCATTTATACAACCACGACCCATGGGTGTGATGCCACAGGCACAACCCATTCCTGTTGGAGGTGGGCCTGAAATGCAGGGCTTTTTGGGGGATGATGAAGAATCTCAGAAGCTACGGACAGAGAGAGCTGCAAGGGCTGGAGGTTGGACCATGGAGCTGGGCAAGAGGAGAGCATTTGAAGAAGCATTCAGTAGCATGTGGATTTGATTTCTCAACAATGTTCACATTTCATAACCACTTCTAGCTCAAAAAAAATGGGGTCTTTAGCAAACTTAGGGCGTTCAATAGAGAGAGAGAGAGAGTAGCTTCTCATTCCCTACTTGGTGAATACGAATTTAAGCTAGCAGGCACTCATTGGAAGGTGCTCACTGTTTCAGCTACTAAGATTTTCCATTTGAGTCATCTTGCCATTTTGTTTTCAGAATAAAAACGCAGGCTTTCACTCTCTATGGTCTTCAGAATAGGTATTAACATGAACAAAACAACATTGCCATTCGTACATGTCTTTTGACAGATTGTAACTGGTATCAAGAGCTGATGTGGATTTTGGGTCTTAAATCTTGATATCATAAGAAGCTGATAACGTGCCTATTTGAAACATTGCCCGCTTGTAACTAAAGGTTCTATATGGATGGAGTATATCTGTGTATATTCACTCCAATGGTGCTGATATCTTTAGATGTATGGCATTTCATCAGAGAATTGGTTTGGATGGATCAGAAGTGGGACCCATATGCACTGAGAGGCAATGGAATGGAGTTTGTTGGGTCTCATTGTTCCTCTATAAGGAAAAACTTGGATGGAAGGTTCTTCTTGGCCATGAGTTTTCCCAAGGATGGAGTAGAACTAAGTGGTACATTTTATATTTCCTGCTCAAAAGATTTACCAAGTTTCTCCTTCTATCTCTCGATCTAAATGCATTTTTAGTCAGTTGTTTTTGTTTGTTTTGTCTTTTTTTCTTTAAATATGTAAAGGGAGTCAATTAGTAGTACGAAATAGTAGATTTCCTTCCACACAGATAAACCAATAAAGATTTAAGTGTCTCAAACTATCAACAACTAGTGAGCAACATGCCCCGTTATCTAATCCAGGTTAGGTATTTTATTGGCCGTACATAATATTTCTCGGCCGATGTATCGGTTCGATATTTATAATATCAGTCTTTTTTACCAAAAAAAAAAATTTAAACGGTGGTCGGCCCGAGTTGATATTCCTACCGATATCGGATCAGATATCAGTAGATATTTTCGTTTACAATTTTTTTTTAAAAAAAACCAGCTTCCTTTTGGATTATTTATTTATTTTTTAATTCAATAAAAATAAAAATAAATAAATAAATACTGATATTTAAAAAAAAAAATAAGAGGAGAGAGAATCGATATTTGCATCGGCCGATATCTTGGGGTGGCCGAATCTTGCACCCCTAATCTAACCCTTCTCCATTTTACTTGTTGATGAGATAAATAATTTGGTGAACGCATTTAGTTCTAAAGGCTCATTTAGTTTCAAGAAGAGATTATCATAATTAAATGATTTCTATTGAATATATGACTATTAAAATTTTAAAATAGACCATTGACTTTGGTGCTCTTATTTTATAATTTTATATTTAACTATTCATTTTAATGATCTATATCAAATAATTAGAACTTCCAATTGAACTCAACTCTTAGTCTTGATAACATATGTACCATCTAACGGTTTGTGGCACTGCACCGCAGGGATGCTGGCCGACTGGCACGATGGGCCCGTTGGAAGATCTGGATTTCTTGACTGTTTGTGCAGTGCACACGGACGGTTCGATTCCATTTCATTTTTTTATTATTATTATTTTGATTTATGCCGGGCTAAACTATTAGAAAAAATTATGTAATGGGCCTTCATCACAAATCTTAGAACAACCAAATCTCAAATTTTCCTTCTTTTTTTTTTTCTTAAGTTTATTTCTTTGTATTTGACTTTAAAAGAATACACGATTTTTGGCTAATTTTTGCCAATCTGATCGGTTGAGTTTGTTGTTAAATCTACGAGTAGCATTTTTTTTAAAGAAAGCCTTTATGTTTCAAGATATTATTTCTTGAAATTAATTTTGATATGAGATGTACTTCTAATTTTTTTAATTTAAAAATGGTTTTATTGTAAAAATAAAATGTACTTTTAATTTATTTTAGTGTTCTTATTATGTTTATAATGATTTAGAGGGTGTTATAGAATATAGTATATTATTTAATACATTTAATTTTTTAATTTTTATTTCTAAACCGAATGGAAGCGGGATCTTTTTTCTTCAAGATCCGATATTTGGCTCGTTTTTGACAATTTATATTGATTGGGTGGATTTGATATAAAATTTCACTAATAACTGATAATTTATTGTAATTGAGGTCTCTAAAGTTTAATAATTTATTGATTTTATAGTCCCTTGATATAAAATCGAGATAGAGTAATTAGAGGAGATGAAAGTTTATACAATATTTATTTATATTGTCTTTTTTTCATATTATATCTAATTATAATTATGTGTAGTTTAAAATCTGTTCGAAAAGAGGTTTCGATAAAAAAAAAAAAAAAGTATTACTAGAGCTTTTGTTTAAATTTCACATTAATCATGTATCAATGAAGGCCATAGAACTATGATTGAGTTGTTTTAATATTATATTAATCTTTATAAATATAAAATAAATTATAGATTGTTAATATTATGTTCTAAAATTAGTTTTATTTAATTTTTATTTGTTCATGTAAAAAACTCTTTAAATTATTTGTTTCATGAAAAATATTTGTATAGTTAAAAATAAATTAATCATGAAAATTGTTTTTCATTTTTATAAAAATTAATATATAAATGTCCTTAATTTATTGACAAAATGTCAATAATCAAAGTTTGATTATGCTAGCATATCATTTTTCAAAATGATGGTATTAATGTCTTTCAAAATATAGTTACAAATATTAGATATTAATAATATTGTAATGTGTTTATAAAAATGATTAAACTTAACCTAAAATTTTACTTTTTGAAGTATTGATACAGACTAGATTGTACATCTGAACTTTAAAATTTAAGTGTCCAGGATGAGTTTGTCTTCATTAAAATTAAATAAATAAATAAATATTAAGTCATAAATAATATAATCTCTAAATTTTAAAATTAATAATTTAAATATTTTTATTTATTATAATTAATTTAACAATGAAATTGTATTTAATAGAAAAAATAAAATAAAATCTAAATCTAAAAGAGAAATGTAACAGTTTAAATTTGCTATTAAGAGAGTTCGCATGAAACTTCTACGACTCTCATTTATTTTGAGTGTCAAAATATATAATTTAAATTTATTCAACGAAAAATCCTTTTCGACGAATTAGAATTTAGAAGGGATGTCTGCAGCCGTCCGATGGGAATCTAACGGTTGCTATCGTTCTCACATCTGATAGGGTGCTAGACCATTCTCGATGCTTCTAGACCCATGTCCGCATCTACCGCCCAGAGTCATACAATGACTCACAATCATTCTCAGCCGTTGGATCTTCTTTCCTTCCGATATACCTTTCGTTGCAATTAACTACTCTCAACCATATAAATACCTTCCAATGTGTGAGATAATGAGGTTAGCTTCCCGGACTTTTGTATGCTGTTCGCAAATCTCAGCTGTTGATATTTCGAACACGCAAATCATATCTATAGATTAATTGAGAGAGATCATATAGATTGCTTGGTATCAAGAAACAGGCGAATCCCATCCTTTGCTGATTCAATCCAAAGGTCATATCTGTTCTCTCTTGGTAAGCTCTTGATCGAAGTACAGTACATTCCTGAAATTGCCAAGTTTCTATTCAAATTAGGTTTTTCTGCTGAGGAATTAAGGTTTTGCTGGTGAAATCTGCGTGTTCGGAGTTCTTCTGTGCTTGATCTATTTTCTTCCTCCGATTGATTGATTTAGGGCTTTTGCATTTGAAATTGGGAACTTTATGCCCAATTTAGTGTCCTTTCTATTGAAATCGGAAACATTCTGATTAGAAATAGGGCCGGATCGTGAAGTCGTTAGTTTCTCTTAGCTAGTTTGATTTTCTTCTTTACGATTGAATGATTTGAGGTTTTTCTACGACATTAGGGGACTTATTTCCAAATTTGCGTCTTTCCTGCTGAAATTGGCAAGATTCTGACCGTAAATTGGCTATTATATCTGCACTTTTCTTTTTGTGCTTGATCATCGGTTTGTGTTGATTTTGTGGTTTTAGATCCTTTTGAGAGAAGATGTTCGGGCGTGCGCCGAAGAAGAGTGACAACACGAGGTACTATGAGATACTCGGAGTGCCAAAGACAGCTTCGCAGGAAGATTTGAAGAAGGCCTACAGAAAAGCAGCCATCAAGAACCATCCAGATAAGGGGGGAGATCCAGAGAAGGTATTTCACTATGTCCTCTCATATTATTCTTCATGGTCTTTCATTGCTGACTTATTATAATATCTGGATTAGAATTTGGTTATTAGATTTTGTCATATTCATTGTTCTCATTTGATATCTTGCTAAATTACAATTAATCTTAGTTGCAATTCACGAGGTGTCATTCTTCGTGCATGTTCTGTAGTATCAGATTGGGTGGATTTCTTATTGCTTCTGAAATTGTAGTTTATTTCCATTTCAACTAACCTGTAATGGATTAGATCGATTTGATTTATGACCTTTTCATCAGTAAACTGAAGGCATTTATGTTACGAGATTGTTACCGTTGTTTTATATTTAGACAGGATAACTATCTTGGCACAGTAGATTCTTTAGCTGCTTAGGTACAAGCTACTTGTTGCATTCTGTCCATCTGTCAGCTGTGGTAGCGAACAACTCAATAATGTGGATTTTGAACTTTCGGTGCCTGAATATGGTTGCACAAAATAATGATGGGATGCTATATCAAAGGAGTTTTGGAGTGCCCTTAGCAACCCACTTGGAGAGCTTTGGTTTTTTATCCTGGTCACCGAAATGTGCAACCATTGACCGGTGATGGTTTGGGTAAAGTTTCAATGTCTCCAAACTATATTGGAGTCCAGCTGTAGTATGACTGGCAGGTGCTTAGTGTGGTGACCAAGCTGATTGGAGGCTTGAATCATGCCATTACTTAAGCAAAAAAAGGTAATAACAATTGGTTCATGGAAAACAACCTGCACTTGGTCCCAATACATCCTAGATTTATATTGTCTCCAAAATATGAATCGTGCATGTTCAGGGCTTTAGGTCTGGGTGTATATATTGTTCATGTCTCCAAACCGTTACCATGGACCATCACTGCCAGATCCAAAACTGTAACATCATGTCTTGGGCAAAAGAGATGTGAGTTCAATGACAGCTGGGATTATATATGGAATTTGAAAATGACTTTTTGTATGGAATAAATTAATAATTTGAAGCTAAGCTTTTGGAATTTTCTTTGAATGAGGATGCAAAACATGATAAGGAAACTCAAATGTACTAGTTTTTCAACTCCACTGCCCCATCATCATCACCTCTCTCTCTCTCTCTCTCTTTTTCTCTCACTCTCTCACACACACACACACACACACACACACATACACACAGACATTTAGACTGAAAAAAGATACTGGTGCTAAAGGAGAAGGTGAAAAAATAATACAAAAATGCAAATATAGGTAAAGATTATTGATTCTAGAATACAGTACTGATAGATAAGCACCACATTATCTCTGTGTTCGATTGGCTTTAACAGGTCTGCACCTTACAACAAGAATTAATTGGGTAATAAATATTTAAACAGAATTAATAGATGTATATTTAAACAGAATTAATTGATGTATTAAGTTAGAGGAATTGTTGTGTTTTTTTTTTTGAGGGAGGGTGGAGCGTGGGAATGAGGTGGTTGTCATAAGTGAATTCATTAAAGGACACAACAAGATGTGCATGATACAGGAAACAGAGTTCTGACCAAAAGATGAAAATACTCCAAGAGAACACTAAATGGCCCTCTAGTGACAGGTCAAAAGGGCAAACAAACTAGATTTAATGCTTTCCTGCCAAGATTGAAGCGGGTCAGATTTCGATATGAGTGGCCCATGCAATGTACTTCACCTTGACTCGTGGAAACTGAAAAATGGGATTCCATCTTGTTGCTGAGGGTTTGATTATTCTTCACCCACATGAATTTAGGAGATTCTGTAACTGATTTCAAATATGTTTCCCACGTTCTTGCATTTGTGTAGGTGGAGATAACAGGTAGTGTGGAATGTGGATCATTTGTATGTAAAACCTATAGATATTCCAATGGCTCTAAAAGTTAAATGAGACAACAAAAAGATTTTTTGGGGAGTTCAATTTGGAACAATGTTCGAATTTGGAAATATTTCTCTCCAATGACTAAATTGTTCTATTTGTAATGGTGATATTAAAGCTGATTAGCTGAATGATAGACCAACCAAATAATAGGCCATCCAAACCATTGTCCTCGTTAACATGTCTACAAATGATGTTGGCTATAATTGTCATTGCTATCGTAGTGCATTGCCTTTCATGATACTAATAAAAAGATTCCTTTCTCTGATTCTTACATTGGGCTCTTAAAAGTCATGATGCATCCACATTATAAAGAATTCTTACATTAGGCTCTGAATAGTCATGCATGTGACCATGCATCGGTGAGTTTTTTGAAACACAAAAGCATTTGAGATGCTAATGATTCTGTGATTTGTGGTGTCAGTTGCACAAATGAATGAACCTGTTTCTAATGTTACTGTTCCTGTGTTCTTTCTGCCTCTTTGATTCCTATTACAGCTGAACTGAGTGTGAGTTTTTCATTTTCATTGCAGTTCAAAGAGTTATCTCAAGCTTATGAGGTTCTAAGTGATCCCGAGAAGCGTGAAATTTATGATCAGTATGGAGAGGATGCTATCAAGGAAGGTATGGGTGGAGGTGGTGGAGGCCATGACCCATTTGATATCTTCCAATCCTTCTTTGGAGGGAATCCCTTCGGAGGTGAGCTTCAAGCACAGAGAATTGCAGTGTTGCAGACTTTCATTTATGACTATTTGGTTATAGTTTAGTTCTTAGTGTTCTACATCCAAGTGTTTGTTGCACACCTTACTGCATCTCCCATCCCCTACCCATCTCCGGCACACTCTCCAACCTCAACCTTCCCCCCCTCCCCAGTTTCAAAATACATTGAAATTTGTGTGAAATTGATGACTACACTTCGTGGGTGCATCTGAGTTTGTAAATTGGTTGCCAGGTGGTGGAAGCAGCCGAGGTCGAAGACAGAGGAGGGGAGAGGATGTCATTCACCCACTCAAGGTTTCTCTGGAGGAACTGTACAATGGCACATCAAAGAAGTTGTCACTCTCTAGAAACGTTATCTGCTCCAAATGCAAGGGGTAAGCTGTTCTCCATTTATGTGTTCCATACATCATGTGTATATCATCACTGAATGGTTCTAACTTGTCACTAATGGTTGCAGGAAAGGGTCAAAATCTGGTGCTTCAATGACATGTGCAGGTTGTCAAGGCTCTGGAATGAAGGTCTCAATAAGGCACCTTGGTCCTTCCATGATCCAGCAGATGCAGCATCCTTGCAATGAGTGCAAGGGAACTGGAGAGACCATCACTGACAAAGACCGATGCCCACAGTGTAAAGGTGAGAAGGTTGTACCAGAGAAGAAAGTATTGGAAGTGGTGGTGGAGAAGGGAATGCAGAATGGGCAGAGGATAACATTCCCAGGAGAGGCTGATGAGGCGGTATGTTTGTTTCAGTTGTGTTTTTTGGCACTGATGCTTGCCTCTTAAAAAACTTTCAGAACTTAATTAAATTTTGAATTTCTTGGCTGTTCTGAGCATGTTGTGAAAATGAATTGCAGCCGGACACTGTCACAGGTGATATCGTGTTTGTCCTCCAGCAGAAGGAGCATCCCAAGTTTAAGAGAAAGGGTGATGATCTATTTTTGGAGCACACCCTTTCTCTCACTGAGTCACTTTGTGGTTTCCAGTTTGTTGTCCCCCACCTTGATCACAGACAGTTGCTGATCAAGCCCAATCCTGGGGAAGTTGTCAAGCCTGGTATGATTAATTCTATACCTTATTTTGTGTTCACTTAGTATTCCTTGGACCCAACTCCCACCATTTTTCACGGGTCACTTGCATTGTTATGCTGTTGAGGTGGAGATAAAAATTGCATTACCTGGTAATACAGGTAAAAATTGTCAGGACCCCTGGAATTGTTTTACCAAATAACCAATGGCCACATCATTCTCACGGTATAAGTCATCAAAGGCAATTCGTTCTAGTTGATGGGTGGCTCTATTGGACGATTTAGGGAGCATGAATGGCACATTGCTCCCTCTCCTTGTCTTGCTTGCATGCATTACTTTTGTAGTTAAGGATCGTCATATTTGCCTTCAACTGTCTTCTGGGTGTATCTGATTGTTATCCTAGTGCTTTCACAGATCAATTCAAGGCAATAAATGATGAAGGCATGCCCATGTACCAGCGACCATTCATGAGGGGGAAGCTTTATATTCATTTCACAGTGGATTTCCCTGATTCACTGACTCCAGACCAGTGCAAGGCACTCGAGGCTGCCTTGCCTCGAAGAACCTCAACTCAGCTGACGGACATGGAGATGGATGAGTGTGAAGAGACAACACTGTACGATGTGAATATTGAGGAGGAGATGAGGAGGAAACAAATGCAAGCACCGGAAGCATACGACGAGGATGAGGATATGCATGGTGGCGCGCAGAGGGTACAGTGTGCCCAGCAGTGAGAGTGAGAGATCAATCAGTATCCTTCAAATTCTAATGTATTCTTCAAGTAGGAACTTAAATCTATATACCCTGGCTTACCATCGTTCTGATTGAATGATCAAATGATCTTGTTCTTCCTGCTACTACATGTGTTTGATACATTTGTGGCCTTTGAGATTCTAATCTGGTGTTCTGAATCTGCCATAGGACCCTTGTTTCCTGATGTTTATTTAGATTTAATGAATTTTATTTGTTAAATGTTTTAAATTTTAGACTGCCGGGTTTGGGTTTGACTCGTATTTGTGGGCTTAATGACCTTCATCTTGATCTTCAATATATTATTATGACTAGTTTAGCTTGGAGTTCCTAGAATCAGAATGACCCTTAAAGGAGTGACCTTGGAAGGAAGTATCTCTGTTATAAGTAAGGAGCTCTTCAGAATCGCTGAAAGTTTCCTAGTCTACACTGAGTAAGACCCAAAAAGTAAGATGGTTAAGATTAGAATAGAGGTATTAGATATTAGATTTTTAAATGATAAAAAATATATTGATATTTTTATAAAAATATCAGTGATATTATAAATTTTCAAAACACCGACGTTCATGTTCACTGCATTTGGACAAAAAGAATGTATTTCCAAGAATTATTTTAAATAAGACTTTTGAATAAGA
Source organism: Chimonanthus praecox (assembly GCA_022113865.1). Lineage (NCBI taxonomy): Eukaryota > Viridiplantae > Streptophyta > Magnoliopsida > Laurales > Calycanthaceae > Chimonanthus > Chimonanthus praecox. Next base: position 10,596,989 of record CM039086.1, on the reverse strand, counting down.
GATTTTTCTATTAATTTTTTTTCATATTTATTAGATAATTTAGGCAGAAAATTTATGAGAAAATAAATAAATAGAGTAAGAAAGGAGAAGAGAATTCATGATTTCTCATTCTTCTTAAACACTAAATTTAATAAAATAATAAAAACATAAACTTTAATTTAAATCAATGAAAGGAGCTAATTGATAAATAGGAAATAGGAAATATGAAAATAGACTTTTTTTCGTTCCTTTATTTGTCATTTCTACATCTACATTTTATAAGTTATTTTATGAATAACTCTAATATAACATAATTAAGTCACGAGTTCAATTTATTTTAAAATATATTAACTTATTAAAAATAATTTTATTAAAATAAATTAAAATTTGTCAAGTTTACTATTTTAAAATAATAAAAAATCGTTTTATTTTAAAATATATTGTTTTGTTCGAAAAAATCATTAAAATAAATTAAAATTTGTCAAGATTACTATTCTAAAAGAAAATTTACTTAATTTTTATTCATTTAATTTAAATAAAATAAAAATCTCTAATTCAACTATTTTTTTTAATATTTTAAAATAAAAAACAATTTATTTTAAAAATATATTGATTTATTCCAAAATTTTATTTAAATTAATTAATTTTTTCAAAATTATTATTCTAAAATAAAAATTACTTAATTTTTATTCATTTAATTTAAATAAAATAAAAATCTCTAGTTCAACTATTTATTTTTATTATTTAAATCTGATGACTCGAGGCTAACTTTATATTATTCTAAAGCTAACAATAACTTTTAGAAATAAATTCAATCTCATTTTCAAATAATCTTTTTTTTTTAAATTTACGTGTAGGAAACCGCGGAAAAACCAGCGTAAAATTTCCACGGAAGATACCCACTGCCCTTAGGATACAGCAGGTTAAAGCATGGAGCTTGAATTTGACACCTTCAAGCTGGAGGTTAGGTAACCAGTTGAGCTACCATCTTTAATTCGATTAGAGTCACAAAAATATCAGAGTCAGATATGTCATCCCTTATTTTAGGGCTCGGCATTCATCTAGTAACCTGATTCCTCATTAGGGTGGCAAATTACCATGATACCCCTACATTTTCATTCGTTCGAACGAATGTCTAGTTAATTTTGGCATTCGTTCGAATGAATAAATACATACCCTACAATTTTGATTTGTTCGAACAAATGCCCCGTATAAATTTAATTCATTTAAATGAATCGAGTGAACATTAATACGCAGTGCTTAAAAAATAATGGTCTATCTTTCATATGATACGTTAATGCATAGTGTATTAAATAATAAAATCTCTTTGAAAATTTTAAAGTTATTTTTTAAGCACTGTGTATTTTCAAAAAATTCAAATTGAATATCCGGACTAATTACAATAACCTGATAAAAAAATTTAAGACTTTAAGGTCTTTTGACACTCCAAATGTGTTTTCGGCATAACTTAAGGATACCCTTATTTGTAAAATACAGTGTTTTAAGCATTTGGGAGTGTCCAAAGACCTTTAAATTAAAGTATTTTTATCAGATTATCGTAATTAGTCAAAATATTCAATTTGAGAAATTTTAAAAATACACCGTGCTTAAAAAATAATTTTAATTTTTTTTTTAAAAATTATTATTTAAATAATCAATTTTTCAAATGAAATAATCCGGTTCATTCGAATGAATCGAGTGAACTGTAATGCACATATTGTTCACTTGTTCATTCCATCGGTTCATTCTAATAGCAGATGAATAATAATGCGTGTTACTTTTCGATCGATTTATTCTAATAAATTAAATTTATATAGGATATTCATTCTAACTAATCAAAATTTAAAATTTCAAAGACATGCATGTGTTTATCCGAACGAATATAAAAATCAACTATACGTTGATTTGAACAAATGAAAAGATTTCGTGGTAATTTACCATCAAAATGCAAAATCGGGTAGAGACAATTTTTACGTACGAAGGCCGAGCCTATTTAGAGGCACGAAAATCTCGTGAGTCAGATATGTCAGCACAGCTAATCCCTTATTTTATATTTCCAATGTCGATTGTCGTGTTATAATTTCCACGTCAGCATAAAAATCCCGCCGTCATCTTATTACATTTTCCTCCTCAGGTCTCATCAGTCATTACTGTACTAGGGTTCCCATTTTCTCAACTCGTCCAGAAAGGGCAGAAGTTCCGATAATTCTCTCTGACAAAATTCAGTCCGAGATCTCAATTCCGCTTTCTGTTGATCCGTGAATCATGGCCGTCAATCTCTTCAGCTTCGTTTATCTCTTCCTTTTGCCGGCTTTTCTCTTCCTCCCTTCTATGCAGGCCTTGAAGATTCAGTACTGCGGTGAGTGTTTCTTCCAATCTATGCTCCCACTTTCGGATTTCACTGAAAATTGTTTCTGGCTTCGACGTTCTCTCCTTGTTAATTTTTCCATCTTTCGAATTGGATGCCAGTCTCTTCAATGCATGACAAGGAAAAATTAGTTATTTTTTAGGAGAATTATCCAAATGGAGGCTAGGGAGCAAATGTGATGGAATTTGACATACTGGTTGTGATTGTATTACATTTTGAAGAATTTTGTTTGATTGTTTGGATTTTCATTTTTTTTTCCAATTCTTTTCCTTTCACGGCAACTCCCAGTTAATAGACCACTTGGGTTGCCTTTTTAAAAAAATAAAATAAAATAAAATTCAAGGTAATCAGTAGGAATCTAGAAATAGTTTGTTTTTTTTTTTTTCGAGTCTTCTGGAACTTTTCTCTTTTGAAATAATTGGATTTGATTGTGGACTTCCTAGCGGCAAAATCCAGACATTTAATGGGCCTGTTTGGTAAAAAATCAAGCTGAAGTATGATTCCCTAAATTCCAGAATTAGCAACTTATGCCATGCCAGATATTAATTTGGAAAATGTTGAAAAGGAAGCGCATCCCCAATATATGTGTTGAGTTTTTGCTGGATTTGTATGAATAGGCAACAACAAGTATAAGGACAGTCTGTGGGGAGATCAGCTTCACCAGGGATCCACTCGGCAATCCTATTTCATTTTTTTAGTTATGGACAAGGTGACATTAGAAATCCAATATAAGTGGTGAATGTTGTTTTCATTGGATTGAAGTATTCTGTGAATATTTAGTAGCCTTTGTAATTGATTTTACCAATTATGGTGCACCTTTATGGTCATATGTAGACTATAGATCCATTCTGCTGTTGTTTTTGTTAAAACTGTTCTTGTTCTGTTTAAGATGATTTCTTGCTTCCTGAGCTTGATTATTCTGATAGTAGTGTAAGAAAAGAGAAATTGTATTCATTAAAGAGCATTACACAATTATATATAGCCTTAGTCGACCCTAGGACTATTACACTTCTAATCTAAATAGATCTCTTAATAGAGATAAAATCAAACTAGAATCCTAATTAAATTATAATTAGGATAATCTAAATATATTCCAACACGCCCCCGCAAGCTGAAGCGTGGATGAACGCGAATCTTGGAATGTGAAGAAACAGCAGGTGAATTGCAAAAGTGGCACACCGACTAGCCACGGAGATTGGTTGAAGCAGCACACTAATTTACTGCAAAACTTGTTGAAGAGGCAGCGTTGACTGGCTGCAAAATGACAGGCGGCAAACACAAATGGCGGCCTGAAACATAGAACTTGGCACGGACGACCGCAGTGGCCGTGAGATAGTTGTCCTGCAAAAACAGTGATCGCAATATGCGATAATCACAGGCAATGAATGACCTGCAAAAAAAGGGCATAACAAATGTCAAAAAAGGCTGAAGCCATCACATCGATCAATTAGATCGAAAAGGCCAGCGAACAATAGTTGTAGCCATAAAGGCCAGCAAATAAAGGCTGAAGTCATAAAGACCAGCAAATGGGGATGTAGTCATAAAAGGCCAGCAAATGAGGCTGTAACCATGAAAGGCCAACAAATGGGGTTGTAACCATGAAGGGCCAGCAAAAGTTGGGGACAAATCAGTCCTCCAGATAAAAGGAGTGGATGAATTCCACAACAAATGGACATGTATCCAAAACATACCGTCTCATTTTCGAGAAACGACAAAACAAGACGTGCTCGAGAAGGGCAATTTGTGTCCCTTTCTTCATTTCTCCCCCTTTCTTCTAGACACAGATATCGTAGATTGTGGCTAGAAGAAACATCAAAATAATATCATGTAAGACGCCGCTGTAGATATGGCAGCTAACGTCAACGGTGATGGCTGCAGCAAAGGTTGTGTCCCTAGAGGCAACAAAGGCAAGAGAGGCAGCAAACTAGGCAATGACCATGAAAACTCTTTATGACAATGCCTACTTCAATTTCTTCCCAAAACAATGTAACACCATTTGATAAGATGTAAAAGATAACTCCAGCACTTCAAGCAAGTAAACTTCTTAGGTGGGCTGCCCCACTTCAGCACCAAAACCCCAGGGTATAATTGAACTGATAAATAAATAGTGGAAGTGCTAGAACGAAGGGCAAGTTGCGTCCCTTTCTTCGGCTTTAAAGTAGAAGGAGAAGGCACAATGAGGCGTGCTCAAACGGCAACACCTAAATTGGTGATCCGACGGGTCACCCAAAATAGTACTCCAATGGGAGCTTTCAATAGCAATGACTAGACGAAGAAGAGGATCACAGATCTCGATCTCATATTTTCTCTCCTCCTTTCTTCTTGACACAGATCTCGTAGATCGTGAGAAGAAGAAACAACAAAAGACGAGGTGCAGAGCTATATCTGAATTCGACCGTCGATGGCGACCGTAAACAGCAAGCATGCTTGAGCAGGTACTTCTGAATGGGCAGAATAAGTGGAGACGAGCTGTGCTCGAACAACAATGGAGGATCGACAATAATGGAGAATCAGCGCTATAGCAGAGCTTGATTTTTTTATTTTTTAATCCCTCTCAGAAAAACAGCACAGTTGATTTCAAAATGGGTGAACAGAGTGAAGAGGCAGCAGAAGGAAGACATTGCTAGAGACGATCTCAGCAAGGCAACGATGGTGGCAATAGCATTCATAGAGATCTGTATGCAAGAGACGCCTAGGTCATGGACGGCTTGGTTGGGCTTTGGATGCGCAGATCTGAGGAAGGCAGCCTTGTGGGCTGCCGCTCGCCGGTGCTGGAGATGAGGGAAACCCAGATCTGGGTTGCTGCCGAGAAACCCCTTTTGCTTGGGGAGTTCTGCCGGCGTTTCGGCTGATCGAGAGATAGGTTCCAATTGGCGATTTCCGGTGCCTCTGGATGGAAGGGAACCCCACTAAAGAGAAATCGCTGCCAGTAATGCTGACAACCCTCTTCGTCGGTGCTGCAAGGGAAGGGCTGACGTCCGATCGGAGAAGAAGAAGGGTCCGCAGGCCTATTAGGAGATCTGGCTGCCGCCGATCTCTATTGTCTGGCCTGTCTGGTGGTGGGGAGTCAGATCTGTCGCCGGTGTCTTCGTGTTTCCGGCTGAATCTCCACTGCGATGATGATGGCTGCTATGGGCAGAAGCGTGTTGTGGATCCAGCGTACGGCTGCTATGCGCACCGCTCGCAGGTGCCGGTCCTGCCATTTCCTCTGTTCAGATTGGGGTTCAGATCTGAAACGAAGAACAACGGCTAAAAAAGGTACTGCAAAGGCTGAGGAGGTGTCCAAACAGATCAACAAATCAGCAAGCTGAAAATTATTTGACAGTTACAGGTGTCCGCTCCACAGATCTGAAACAAGAAGAGGGCTGGGAAACAACAGTGAGTGAAAATCACTCAGATCTAGAGTAGCAGCAGACGCACAATGGTGGAGTAGCAAGGGGTTCAGTTGAAAAACTCCACTGACGAAGAGTGTTAAATGTAGATGTCCCTCCCTCCCTCTGCTGATCAATCTCCTCCGGCAAAGGGAGAGAAGAAGAGGCGTGATTATTGAGTCTCACTCAATAGGAATGAATTCTGGCTCTGATACCATGTAAGAAAAGAGAAATTGTATTCATTAAAGAGTATTACACAACTATATATAGCTCTCTAGAGAAGTTGTCTAAGACTTTAGACATTGCTTCCTTGCAGGCATGTTGACTTTTTGCACATAACAGAGATAGATTTCATGAATGTATATCAATGAATTTTGACTCAAATAGTTCCGAGTTCTAAATCTCTGATGATAACACCTTTTATGTAGGGCTTATATCAATTAATATATACTGCTGGTTAATGATGATTTTGTTCTTCTAATGTCTTTTTCTTCAATTTTTTTTTATTTTAATTATTGCAGATAGGCAAGGAAACTATGATGTTAAGGTCAAGGGAGTTAAGATATCTCCAAATCCTGTGGTGAGAGGCAGACCAGCCACTTTCAGCATCTCTGCATCTGCTGGTAAATTCATATGTTTCGTTTGTTTTGTTGGCTCTGGCTTCGACACAATTTTGTGCTTAACTTCTTAGTTTATTTATTTTCTTTGCTTATATAATCATTTCCATTTTTCTTTTTGAAGCTTATTTTTAAGATTTGAATTTTATGATATGATTCAATTTTTAAAGAAAACAATTTGGATCTTATGATAGATATCATTTTTAACTTACAACTCCTGTTATTTAACTTGAGAGATGAAGATGTTAGGCCCGTTGATAACCAAAGCTAAGGCTAATTTCAAGTTCAAGCTCAAAAATTGAGGGAAAATCTTAAATTTATTTATTTTTGAATTTGTGTGTTAAACCCAGCATGGATTTGTAGATGAAATCCTCAGATCTCATACAAATTAACTTGATCCAATCAAATTTCACTTCAAGGGAGAAAATTGGAACTCAATTTGATGATGTCTATGAAAGTTCTCTCAACAAAGAAAACTATCAAAGGCCCAATGCTCTCTAGGTATTAATCTCAAACCAAAATTTAAATACACATTACACAAGCACAATAATTCATGAACTAGAATCAAAATGCACAAAATTGAAATGCAAAATTAAACTAGAAATATAAGAACTACCAAAAAGGAGAGAGAAACTAGAACTTCAATTGCTCAAGGGATGAACACAATGTATTTATAATGTTTGAGGCGAATAAAAATAATAAAAAATCCTACAATTGTGTTGGTCGCTCACCTCCTCCCCATTCCAATCTTGTGCTAAAAAAGACAAATCAATCTCCTTTGGACAAGTGTCCTTATTACATCATTTTTTGAAATAAAAATAAAAGAAAATCCCAAAATAAGCTTTGCTAAGAGAGTGATTCTTTTCATTGACCTATTTATTTTGAACCCTCAACTCAAACCCACCTATTTATTAAATGAGTTCAATTCAAGTCCACTCATTTATTAGATGGGTCAATGTACTCAACCCAAACCTGCTTGCTGGGTCAGGTTGCTGGGTTTGTTCTCAAATTACCTGGTTAGGTTAGATTCAGGTCAGGTTGATTGACCCATTTATTTTAAACTCTCAACCCAAACCCACTTATTTATTTAAAGGTTCAACTGAACCTTGTTTTTCATGAAGTTGAATGAATTTGACACACAACCTTTATTATAAGAAATGGCAGAACAAGTAGCAGCCACAAATAGTTTAAAACAACAATGTATCAGTACTTCCTAGTAATTGTATGATTTTATAGCTAGAGTATCATAAAGGTTATGCATGACCATGCTGCAGTTCATTTAAAGTTTACTGATACTATGCTACAGAAAAAGCCATCTCTTCGGGAAAACTGGTGATTGAGGTTTCCTATTTTGGAATCCACATTCACAGTGAAACTCATGATCTTTGTGAGGAGACATCTTGCCCAATCTCAACGGGTGACTTTCTGCTCTCTCACTCCCAAAGTTTACCAGGATTTACCCCTCCTGTAAGTTTCCTTGTTCACTATTTTGGAACTGATTTTATGTTTCCTTTTCGATCATGTATTCCAGATTTTTTTTTGAAAGGTGTATTCCAGATTATTTTTGTTAGAATAGTTATATAAATTTGCTTCTGATAATTTGTTTGAGGGGCTAAGATTCAAGGCCTGTGCTTGTTCAGGTTCCATTAGAAAGTAGGGAAGAATGGACATCTTCCAGCTCAGAACTCAGGGGACCCAAATTTAGTTCAGGCCAGTCCTGGGCCTAATGTCCTTAGAACCCAACCCGACCATAAAGCCCGGCCTGTAAGCCTGTACCTGAAACAAACCCAGCCTGTTATAGCATGGGTTGCATCTGGTTCATTTTCCCTTTTTTTTTTTTTTTTTAATTGGTAAATAGTGCAAAAGGTCTATTCATACAGATTTTAGACTTAATAAGCTACACATGGACCAAATTTCATCTTAAAACTCAATTTTTAGCCACTTGATTTTTACTGTCAAAATCAGTGGTCGTCCTTAAATTTAAAGATGTATGCTAGTTTGACCATTAAGATCAGGTAGTTGCACATTGAGTTGTGGGATGAAATTTGGTTCGCTTGTATCTCATCACGTTTACTTTTAATACTATGGTTATTTTATTTATATGCCAAATGAAAATTAAATATAAAGGGAAAGGCTTTAGGTGCGACTGTGTGACCTTATATTGTATATTGTATCATTGTAATTACATTATATTAGATAATCTGATATTAATTTATAATAAGTAATTAAAGACCTTAACTTAGTTACATATTAAATCAATAATTTTATCTTTAAAACTTAAAACTAATCTCACCTACCCTCATGAAAAAATTGTGATTAGTGAATTTTAACTTAATTATGGACTAATAATAATTGATCATCAACTAAATTAGTAAGGGCCCAAAAGCCCGTATGAGCCCTCATTTATTTGTTAGGACCTGAGCCCGAGTTCTAATAATTAGGGTTCGTATAGGCCCGATCCAAAAATGGACCCTATAATTTGCATTTGGGTCCTAGCCCGAATTTACTTAGGATCCGACCCAGCCCGTCCGAGTTGCACCCCTAATTACCCGTTTGTGCATCACCAGTCAGATAGCTAGGATGCAATCCAATTGAGGAGATATTAGGGCATGACTCATGTTATGATTAGGCAGACCAGATGAATCACTTAACAGAAGCTGGTCTGGCCTGTATTTCTGTTGATTAAGTATCATATCATATCTGTTTGTAAATGGTTTCAAGTTGGCAAACCTTGCTTTCAGCATTTTATGACAGATCCAGATCATTTTGTTAGGGTTCTTATGTAAACCAAGGCTTCAAATCCAAAGGTTGCAAGTTCATGTAATTGTGAAGGTCCCCCAATTCACCAGCCAGAGCTGGACAGCTACCCAATTATATCCCTATTAGCCATTTGGTTGACCACACCCCCAGTTAGTTATTTGGTTGACCATCCCAATTAGCCACACAATTTGATAGTCCCTCCCTCCCTCCCTTTTGCTGACCTTTTACTGTTCATCTTTAGGCCTTTAAAATCCATACCAAAAGTCATCCAATTGAGATGATTTTTGGAGAACTCTAGGTTATGCATAAGCACATAATCAATGCTCCCTCCTTTGCCCCTCTTTTCCTTACTTTCTTCCCTCTCAATTTACCATATAAGTTTTCAAAAGGGTTTGTAGTTTTAGGTGGTGTATCTGTGCGTGTTTTACACACAGAATCTTGGTTGTGCATGTCAAAGGGTGGGGGCCTACCTTTTGGCATGTCAAAGAGGGGATGGTCACATTCTCAATTGAATTAGGGTACTTAAATATTAGGAGATGCATGCGTTTTTCAATTGAGAGAAGGTACATATTGCCTACTAGAAATTTTGGGCCATTTTATGCACCTATACTGTTTTTCTTTTTTTGAAAGATTGACAATTTTATTCCTTGGAAGAAAAGAATGCAACAAATGATACATCAGAAAACAGAAAAAGAACAAAAAATGCATTCAATACACCCTAATACTTCAGAAATCTATACTTATAACTGGTTTATCCATATCTACTCCTTTTTGCAGCTGCATCTGCCCCTGCATTAGCAGATCTTGGCACATAAGATACATAAAAATCATTCCCATGAATAATATGCTGAATCTTGTTAACCATATCTAGAACTTCACACCACCTAGATACTTGGTTGGCTGGTTGCTTTCACCCCAGACTATGAACAAGAATATTTTATCTTATGTGAGTTGTGTTTTGAGCCTCAGACTATGAATTGCATATTAGTGTTGTATGCAAGCCTCCTGTAGAAAACGTTATGCTCTTCCCTGACTTCATTTAAAACTATTGCTCAATACTTTCTAGTATTTAATCTGACTTTGGTTGAATTTTTCTAGTAATTTTACTCTTTTCCCACAATATTCCATGTGCAGGGTTCGTACACACTTAAAATGAAGATGTTGGATGGGAGTGGGCTTCAAGTGACATGTATCAGCTTTGATTTCAAGATCGCCACTCACTCATCTGCTGCTGATAGTTGAGAAGGGGTCTGAAAGTTGTCATGTGAAGGGAGTGTGTTCGTTTTGTGTCATGTTGTGTTTAAGCATCCTTTATGTCCATCCACATGTCGCTAAAACTGTTAAAAAGTCTTCGCATCTTTGTGCGTTAATATCAGCAGAATTTGTTCCCTTGCTTTGTAAATGCTGATCCATAAGATACTAAAAACATAAGCCTAATGTTAAGTATATGTTGAGTTTAAGTAAACCCCTTATTTGTGCAGTTTTGATATATTTACAAAATGAAGCAGCAAGTACAAAGGCCATAGTTCTCCTCGGTTTGAACTCATGAGGTCAAATAGGATTTTTTTTGGCCAAACCATCCAAGAGAGCTAATTATTTTGGTACTTGAGTCTGGTTCCTTTGATAAATGGGGACATTTTTGTAAGATGGCTGTAAGGCCTATATCATGTTGAGATACAAAGGAATGACAAGAAAACAAACTGAAAGGAGATTATCCTAGTGGGATTCATTAGGAGATTAGCCGTATAAGTGGTCGAGTGAAGTCAGTAAGATGCATTGGAGTTGGCATGATGAGATGTCATCAGATTGTACTAGCCTTGCTGGATGAACTAAAAAACTAGCATATAATATTTAAGGTTTTTTTTAAAAAAAATTATAATGGTACTTAAAAGTGATTAGACGTTTAGTCATGGTCCTTGGGTTTAGTTTGACTTGGGCTTATCTCAAAGCAGCACTAAATTCAGGTCGACTCAGGTTCTGGACTCTTGACCTGAGCCGGGGTATTGTAATTTGTGAATAATTTTCTTCAGGCATTCTTTTTGGCCCAAATTCAGAGGTGACTCTCATGGATCCATGTATTCATTATTCGCTCCCATCCAGTTTGATCAATAGCAATGTGTTAAAAAGACTCAGACTCGGAATTTCATGGAGTTGACACTGTTGAGTTTTCAAAAAAAATCAAACAATCTTGACGATAAAAAACTCTGCACGATTCAAATTTCAAAGTCCTTTCAGGTTGAGTCAACTCAGACTGCCTGACTTGAGTGTGTTGAGAGTTTTCAGACAACTGATGACCTTGCATCTTCCAAGACCATTTTTCATTGAGCCCTTCTACCGCAACATAAAATAACCTATATTTATTTAAGACACGGTTCTAAATCTAAACTAAACGTCCACTACACCAAACTTGTAATCAAGAAAATGATTTTCCAAGTCAAAACCTTGGGAAAGAAATCAACTTACCATGCCTTCTACCAGTGCGCCTGGTACAAATGCATTCATTAATTCATCAAGTATCAACTTGAAACAAAATAAATACTCCGACTGCTACATTTATATAATATATTGTCCGTGTGTGTAAAGGCAGCTACTACTACTACTCTACTACAATTAGAGAGACCGTTGGGGTTGGATTGGCTTCTTTTTCTTATTGCTGGGCACACTGTACCCTCTGTGCACCACCGGGCATATCCTCATCCTCATCATACGCCTCCTGTGCCTGCTGCGTCTGTTTCCTCCGCATCTCCTCTTCAATGTTCACATCATACAGTGTCGTCTCTTCACACTCGTCAACCTCCATGTCCGTCAGCTGAGCAGACATCCTTGGAGGAAGAACAGCCTCCAACGCCTTGCACTGGTCTGGAGTCAGTGAATCAGGGAATTCCACTGTGAAATGAATATACAGCTTCCCCTTCATGAATGGCCGCTGGTACATCGGCATGCCTTCATCATTTATTGCCTTGAATTGATCTGCCAATGGAACCCAATTCCATGACCATCAAAATACTAACCACAACACAATCAATGCATCCGACACAGTAAATTGATTATTTATTATCCATGTCCACCTACTACCCCACCCACCCAGATATATATATATATAGAGAGAGAGAGAGAGAGAGAGAGAGAGAGAAGAGCGGGGGGGGGGGGGGGGGTGGTGTTGAGTCTCAAATTGCTTTTAATAGCCTCTTTTATGGGCACTGAGAGAATACCTATAATTTACCAGCAAAGCTTTTCTTTTCCTATCACTGGATTAACAATGTAAAAGATCCATAACTATATTGGGGATAAGAACCAAGATATCATAATGAAACACAAAATAAGGTATAGAATTAATCATACCAGGTTTGACAACTTCCCCAGGATTGGACTTAATCAGCAACTGTCTGTTATCAAGGTGGGTGACAACAAACTGGAAACCACAAAGTGACTCAGTGAGAGAAAGGGTGTGCTCCAAAAATAGATCATCACCCTTTCTCTTAAACTTGGGATGCTCCTTCTGCTGGAGGACAAACACGATATCACCTGTGACAGTGTCCGGCTGCAATTCATTTTCACAACATGCACAGAACAGCCAAGAAATTCAAAATTTTATTAAGTTCTGAAAGGTTTTTTAAGAGACAAGTATCAGTACCAAAAAAACACAACTGAAGCAAACATACCGACTCATCAGCCTCTCCTGGGAATGTTATCCTCTGCCCATTCTGCATTCCCTTCTCCACCGCCACTTCCAATACTTTCTTCTCTGGTACAACCTTCTCACCTTTACACTGTGGGCACCGGTCTTTGTCACTGATGGTCTCTCCAGTTCCCTTGCACTCATTGCAAGGGTGCTGCATCTGCTGGATCATGGAAGGACCAAGGTGCCTTATTGAGACCTTCATTCCAGAGCCTTGACAACCTGCACATGTCATTGAAGCACCAGATTTTGACCCTTTCCTGCAACCATTAGTGACAAGTTAGAACCATTCAGTGATGATATACACAACATGTATGGTACACATAAATGGAGAACAGCTTACCCCTTGCATTTGGCGCAGATAACGTTTCTAGAGAGTGACAACTTCTTTGATGTACCATTGTATAGTTCCTCCAGAGAAACCTTGAGCGGGTGAATAACATCCTCTCCCCTCCTCTGTCTTCTACCTCGGCTGCTTCCACCTGACCACCCAAAATACAATGAACATGAATGTTGACAAGAAGGTAATAAATTGAAAATTGTATTCAGGCAAGCTTGTAACACTGGAATTTATAGTGATTCAATGGAAATTGTAATCCGCTAGATCAATAAAACCAAAATTATTACTGATTTTAAGAATACAGGGGTAAACAATAAACTGGAATCTGCAAGGATTGAAGCTTACCACCAAAGGGATTCCCACCAAAGAAGGATTGGAAAATATCAAATGGGTCATGGCCTCCACCACCGCCACCCATTCCTTCCTTGATTGCATCCTCACCATACTGATCATAGATTTCACGTTTTTCAGGATCACTTAGAACTTCATAAGCCTGAGCTAACTCTTTGAACTGCAAAAGAATGCAAAATTCAATTCACAGTTCAATTGTGACTGGCTGCTACAATCTCAGTACAATGTGAACATTAGAGTCATTTATTTTCTTAACAACCATGTATCAAACCATATATCACATTATGATATTCATCTTTAGCAGTACCTTCAAACCATATATCACATTATGATATTCATATTGATGCATATGATGATGACCATTGACTCACGAAAAAAGGATCGAAACCACCACCCTTAATAGATCACTAGCCTACGTTACAGGTAGTCTGTGTCGTGCCCTTAGAAGTAAGCTAAACCAAGTCCAAGGATAAAAATACCCATGAAAGCCCTCCAGGCTACCAGTGGCTTCCATGTCATGAATAGTTTATTCTAGTTCTTGGACATCATAATGGCATTATTCCAATTGTTTATTAGAATTTTATATAAGGCTTTAAGAACCACAGGTTTGTTTCCCTAACAGAGCACAATTTTAATTAAAAATAAATAAATCCAGAAGGCTTTTCATGCTCATCTTTGTATTTTCATGGCTTCAATTACATGGCGATTCAAGAATGTGTGAATGATAATGATGATCCCTTTCCAAAGGGGGAATAGAAGATAACATCACAATGTCTTTCCCCTCATTATGCCATACAGAGAAGCCATCTTCAAAATTCCACAAATCTATCATTTTTGAGTGATTTTTTTAAGTGATGGAATTCCACATATCATACTCTAGAAGTAATTGAACTTAACATACCTTACATAAAAACAAATAATAAGAACCTAGATACACTGGCTCTATCATATGCTTGACTCCCACTAATCATGTGCCTGAAGTGTTTGTGGAGGTCCAGAACAACTATACCTTGGAGACCGAAAATTTACCTAAAGCGCCACCACTCCCACTTGTCAGACAGTGAAAATGGGCCCAAAACCTGATCTTTCCAATTTTATTCCTTTAAGCAGACCAACAAACTATCCCCCAGTTGGGATCCTTAACATTTCCAGACCCATCTAAAAACAAGTGGTCAATAACATGATCTTCCAATTATTAGCATCTAGCAGGCTCGAATCGAACAGGATTACAGAGCATCCATCCACCAAAGAACCAGTGCACGTGTGTATGGTGTGCATCAGTGTCTCTCACGCACTCTATCACACATATTAGTCATCAAAATATCTCACCCATTCCAAAATCCACATTTAGCTTATTGCAATTCTTCTATGGCACCCTAATTGCAGTTTCCCCCTCAATAGGTGGCCCTCATTCAACTATTGTCAATGAGAATGAAAAATAATGAAAGTTTCACACCTGGCTTTGTAGAATCACTTACTTCCTACAGACATGTAATTACTCTCTATTCCCTACTTCCAGTTTCCCCCCTCTATAGATGGCCCTCATTTAACTGTTGTCAATGAGAATGAAAAATAATGACTTTCACACCTGGCTTTGTAGAATCACTTACTCTACAGACATAATTAACAGATTTTCTCCAGGGTCAAAAGTATTTGATGGAATGCAGACAAAATTACTAAGACTTGTGCCTAAATAGCAAAAAATTCCAATGAACCACAAAGTTACCATGTCCACAAAATATACCCTTAACACAGGTGATTGCATCCGATTCCTTTTTATAGGACCAGACTAACTAGACATAAATGATTTTTCTCATCGTCATGCAAAGACCATGCAAAAGAAAGAATACCCCAGATTAAACAAACTCAAATCAACTGCAAATTGGTAAGAATACACACCAAACACAACCAATTCCTTAAAAAATTGGGATCAAATATATTTTCAGTGGACTGCAATTCAGATAGAATGAACAACCACATTACAAGATTAAGACAATACATGCAAAACCGCACTACAAGACAATGTAATTAACAGATTTTCTCCAGGGTCAAAAGTATTTGATGGAATGCAGAGAAAATTACTAAGACTTGTGTGCCTAAATGGCAAAAAATTCCAATGAAACACAAAGTTACCATGTTCACAAAATATACCCTTAAGACAGGTGATTGCATCTGATCCCTTTTTATAGGACCAGACTGAATGGACATGAATTATTCACCTCATTATCATGCAAAGACCATGCACAAAAGAAAGATTACCCCAGATTAAACGAACTCAAATCAACTGCAAATTGGGAAGAAGAGACAACAAAACACAACCAATTCCTTAAAAACTTGGGATCAAATGTATGTGCAGTGGACGGTAATTCAGATGGAATGAACAGCCGCATTACAAGATTAAGACAATACATGCAAGACTTTATCAAGGCACTAGAAAAAAAAAAAAAAATTTAAGGTTTGAATGAACATGAGAAACAAAAAAGCTGATAGCAGGTGGTATTGCAATACCTTTTCAGGATCTCCTCCCTTGTCTGGATGGTTCTTGATGGCTGCTTTTCTATACGCCTTCTTCAGGTCCTCCTGTGAAGCTGTCTTAGAGACGCCGAGAATCTCATAATACCTTGTATTGTCACTCTTCTTTGGCGCACGCCCAAACATCTTCACTCAATAGGATCCGACACTGCAAATCAGCAGAAAACCCAAGATCCAGTCAGGTCACAAACAAAAGCCAGCTCCGGTCAGAATCTCTCACACTCCATCGGAAAACACCAATGGGACAGCAATATGTTTGTGTTTTTCAGTGTAACTAAACAATGCACAAAAACCAAGTGGTTTAATTCATTTTTCTCTTTTATTTTTTAAAGTTCGCTAAAAGACCATTTTTCAGTAAAAATGTAATTATACATGTGCAAAAAAGGTAGTTTCCTAGGATATTTCAAAGAAACCATTTTCTGGAAAATTATTTTCCTCCACTCTCTCTTACATACAAACATGCCTAAATCAATAAATTAGAAAGAATGGAACTGATGATGCAAAAGTGAGCAGACATGCACAGATTTCACAAACAAAATTGAGTGCTGCAGGTTTCAACAGGAAAACCCAACTCCGATGGAAATTCTAAAATTTCCACCACAAAAAGGGGAAAAAAAAACTTCAGACTTTACAATCAAACCCTAATTCCAGCCAGAATCCTGCATATTTCAGCAGAAAACAAATAGCTTGACTATAAATTTCCCAATTTAAACACAAAACCTCCTAAATCAATCAAGCGGGAATGAACTGATTAACAAGAGAAACCAGCAGATCTACTCAAAATTTCACAACAAAATCAAGGTCTAGTCACGATCGTGCCAGTCTCAACAGGAGAAACCCTACAGACTCAGATAAAATTTTCAACTTTCAATATAAAACGCCGAATCAATCTAATTCCATTCAGAAAAAAAAAAAACTATTTAAGCAGAATATTGCTTACTTCAGCATAAAAAACATAACTTGAATAAAAATTACTAAATTTCAGACACAAAAACACTAAATTAAACAATTGCAGTTAAAAAACCCCTTGTTTTAATAGAAATTTTCCAATTTCAACGATAGAGAAACATAAATCGATGAATCAGACAGAGAAGAACTGAATCGATGAATCAGACAGAGAAGAACTGAACAATCTGCTGTCCGTCAATAGATGTATGACAGAACGGTGATCTGACCTCACGATTAAAACACCAAACGCCTGAGGATGCCTGTTCCTTGATATGAACGGCTGGAAACGATCGATCGATGCGACTTGCTCGTTGCTTGAAATTCAAGGCTGAGATTCGCGTACAGAAGGCAGGAGACGTCGACAGAGACACTTTTAAGCAATGCCCCTCACTTCCTCTCGATCTCTGCAGGAGGATGGGTGCAGGAAGCTTATAAGGAAACCTTTTCAGGGTAGAGAGAATACCAACGGCTGATATTTATTGTGGCTAGCACGCATGACTTGATGCCCGTCGATGCGAAGAGGGGCAGAAGCGTCCAGAACGCTCGACACCTTTCAGTTGCGAGAATGATGGCTGTCGTTGGATTTTGATCCAACGGCTATGAGGATCCCTTCTAGATGCTTCGAAAAAGCGTTCAGATTCGGTGGTCTTCGTCTTCCAAACTTTGGGTGTCGAAAATATCCGCGATATTTCAATATCACGTTGTTATCGAGAATGAAAAGGCCTCGCTACAAAGTCTCATGAGATTTGTTTGGAAATGGAATTACGAGGTATATATATATTTGAATTACAAACATAAGAAAATAATAGTTTTAATTGCTTAATCAAAATATAATTCTCTCTCGTAACTCATCAAATCAATTCAAAATAAATTTCATTCATAATACAAATTTGAAATTCAAAAATATATTAGTAATTTCAATAAAGACATTTTTGTGCAAGAAGAGTGAGCATATTTGTATGCATTAAAAAAAATCTAGATACCATTAGATAGAGACTACCACTTGAGCATGGTCCTCTAAGGACTTTGAATAAAGAGCCTGGAGACCGCTCAGTGAATGTAATGGTGCTGGTCCAAGGTCTATATATGTATATATAATTGATATCGTCTTATATCGATTGTTTTAATTGAAATGGTGTGACAACCACCATTAAAAAATATTACACACGTGTGATGAATGAGCAAGCTATTTGTCCGAGTGCATAGTCCTGTACTAGATGAATTCAAATTGTTTGAAATATTATTTTCTTATTTACATTAATTGAGAGAGGGTGAGAGAGACCTTAAGTAGGATTCAAGAGTTATTTTCCTCTTCCTCTTCTATCTTTACTTCTATTTTTGGGAATGTGGCCTCTCCATTCATTCATTCAATGTGGATGTTTTTTAATGAGATCTTCGTTTCTCATCTCATCTAATCAATAGTTAGGAGTTAGGATTGATGAGGAATGAAAACCCTTTTTTGATTGGATGAATTTTTATGAAATTGAAAATTGATTGTATCAATGAGGATTAAAATAGTAAATGGAATATTATTTTAACAAAAAATAGTAAACTATTTACTGTGTTTTTATCACAATTTATCATTTCTATTAAAACAGTAAATTATTTACTATTTTGACACTAAAATGGTTTTGCATTTTGTTAGGTCAATCTTTTTTTTCTTCTGACTTTTGAGTTGGTATCTTCATGTCATATATATTTTTCAAGTAAATTTCTAAATCCCACCGAGTATTACTTTCAAGAATTGATAATGGAATCAATCAAATGACTTCTCACATCATCACAAAATCTAAAATAAATTTAATATTGTCCAACAAAATATACAACCATCAAGAAATCTTATCTTAAAGTTTTATCTTTGAATGATCTAAAGATTAGTCTGTTTAAATAAAAAGGACTGTGATTTAATAATGGTTGTTAATGACGATGACTCTTGATTAATCTGCTCTGCAAGAGACCACTTCAGTCCCTGCTTAACAATTATTAGGTGACCAGCTTAGACTAGGCATGTGATGGCAAATGCAGTCTAATTAGGAGAATCAACTATCTTATTAGTCCTTAAGCAGAAAAAAAAATGCAGACCCACCCAACTTTCAATTATTATTATTTTTTAATTTATTCTCATCGATAGATTAAGAGAGTTTATTTAATGAAGAATCAATTTATTTTACACCTATTAATTTGAAGTGGATGCCTCAATGGAATTATGGTCATTTGCTTTTGTAATTTTGTGCATAATGCTAATCATACAGTACATAAACTAAGACCTCATTTTGGCCCTTTTTTTTTTGGAAAGTACAGTGTTCTTAAAAAATTGTTCTTGTTGAAATTGAGTTAGTTGTAGATTTTTTTTCCCAATTTATCTTGACATATTTTCATTCTAATTTTTTTTTTTCCTTTTAAAAGGGTATTTCGTTAGAACCCGTGTGAGAGAAAAAAATGCCCGTGAGAGAATGAACACTCTTAAAGAAATCCATTTATGAAAATAAAAATAAAGATTTTGATATCAACAACTATTTAACTTCATTTTTTAATAATTATTTATACTAACAACCAAAACTATTCATAATCCAACAACATAAGACTGTATTTGATAACAATTGTTTGACACCATGAAATAAAGCCTTAAAATAATCTTTTCCAAACTTTTTTCAAGGAATGTAGAAGTGATGAGTGTTTGGATAATATATTTAGCTTGAGATTATAGAATTAGAGAGTTTTCAAATTCGATTCCTCTCGTACTATCGTGATAGATGATGTTTGGATATGATACCTAATTATAATTCAAAAATTTTAAAAAGAGATAAACAGATTTTGTAGATTCACATCAACACCCTCTTTCTTTCTTCGCATTGCTTATAATTTAATAACAAATGATTTTTATCCTATTGATTTATTTTTTATAACCAAAGTGTCTAAGCGGATAAATTCTCATGTACAAGTTTTCTTATCCAAATACATCCTATAACTCTATAGAAAATTACTCTTTTGAGGTGAAGTAGAAATCAAACCTGATAAAATATTTCCAACTTATCATTTATTTTAAACAAATATTTAACAAGCCTACAATCAAAATATGATAACGACTATTTAATTTATATGTTGTTCAAATTTTTTTTAACCATTGAGGGTTGACTTGATGATCACGAAGCCGCGTAAAATGCAAGAGGTGTTGAGTTCAAGTTATTCTCAATATAAAAGAACCACTTGCTCGTAATATTAATCGGTGTGTTTAGAGAAATAGATTTGCACATGTTCAAAACGTTAATTAACTACTCTAAAAATTTATCTTAAAAATATTATAATAATTATTTCTAAATTCTCACCATAAATGAAAATATGAGCCCATAAAAGTTCATCACCTTAAATATGAGTCCATAAAAGTTCATTAAAGTCAAAATCAATTGATTAGCCTACCTAATCCAGGCGATTCGGTAATTTTGCTTGACTGAATTCCAAAACCGAAAAGATGCTATCACCAAACAATTAAATAACACTAGGCCATCAGTCCAAGCAAAGTTCGTTAAAACCTCTCTCTCTCACCTGAAAATCTCATACAGAGAAAGGAGATGACTGGTTAGTAAAAAAGAACTTGTCTTCACTGTCAATTAATTATTACGACTCTATCCCCTTCACTTGCTTCTGCTTCTGCTTCTTCCGGTTGCTGATGGAATTTCTCTCTTTGTTTCAGGTGATTCCGTTTTTCTCAATTTTCTCATTTTCTACCTTTGCATTTCCCATAAATTCTCTCTTTCCCCCTCTCTCTCTATTTTTTTTCCATGAAACCTGTAATTTATTTTTCTTGCATTTTCATTTCTTCTATCCCTGCAACTCAATTTCGTCGTCTCACTGATCGGATCTATGCTAGCATGGATGCTAAATTAAAACCAGAATTCTACCTTTTCCCTTTTCATGAATTTCCCAAAAAAACTATCAATTACGGTCTCGTTTGAGAACAATGTGGGCTTCTGGTGAGGCGACGTTGTGTGGGAAGCGAGCGATTTTCTCGATGATCAAATGGATTCACGGAAAAGGGAACGACTTGCCTGGAAAGTAACCATTTTTACAGGAAATGTTTAAACACGTTTATATATTCATTAAAGATGATTATTTTTCAGGGCAGTGCCTTCCTTTTGATGCACCCAAAGGGATCCGGATTGCTGTGTTTGGGTTTAAGGCTAGAAATTGGAAAACAAGGGGAGAGGATACTTGAGTAGTGATGCTGAAAGCTGTTGGCACCGATTGGATTTTTGAAAGAATAGCAGTGAAATTGGGGTCGCTTCCTTTGTTACCTGTCCCGAATTTCAGTTTACTGTTGTTTAAGATGAGTTTTCTGTACTAGAATTTGCAATTGGCTTTAATGTTTTGGCAGAATGGCTAGATGTCTGTTCTTTGCGGATATTGGGATGCCATAGAAATTGGAAATTGAAGTGGGTGAGGTTTTTAGCTTCTTTTTTTTTTCAGGTTCTCTACCCGAAATTGTTGTTCCAGCTGCCAGTATTTACATGATTAAGTCTGTTTCTTGTATGATAGGATCGGTAAAATGATAATACAATTGAACTCATTCGGATATCAGTTTCAATGCTCCAAATTTGCAGGGTTTAACCACTCTATCTGCATCTGGTAAAAGAAATCTGTTTTTGGATGATTAGGATTATTAAGCATTGTTATTATTATTTTTAATTCCTTGCAGTGAGGCCAAGCTGATGAGTGGTCTAGAATTCATGCACTCGTGCAATACCAATGATAGTGTATATGCTAAGTCTCTGTGGTCCCAAGGTTCTCTTGTACTCGAACGATTTCCTTCTGTTTTACCTTTGTTATTATTCATTTGTTTGGTTTTTAATCAAGACTAGATGTCCGGCACTTGAATCTTTGGACCTATTACTGGTATTTGTTGTCTCCCAGTTAAGATCAGGAGAGTGATCATTTGTTACGTATCTATATGAAAGCAGTTGAGGTGGAAACGTTGACTTCATGCCTTCTTTCTTTTAAAGGTTTTTGGGATTTTTGTTTTGTTTAATTTTCAAAAACAATTTTGTCATTGTTGTTTTTGGAAGTAATCTTTTAGCATTACGTTGATACCATTCTTTGAAGTAACATTTGACCAATTCTGTGAATCAGAATCCAACATTTGGATGGTGTACAGTTGCATGTACATTGTCCTTTCAGGTCTGAGCCTTGCTTCAGAATGTCGCAATCATGGATGCCTTCAGTGGTAAACTAGCTTATTTTCTACCTTTTGTTTGTCATGCTGTCTCCTACTTTTGTTGCTTTTATGGGAAGTAAAACCTGATGGGAAGACACCCCAAATTTCATAGCTGTTCAGAGGTGCTCTCTATTTGGCTCCATGAAGTATGATTGTAAAATTCCTACATATTATGTAGAGCATGTCGTGGTCAGTGGGAATATCACTTTCTGACCACCTGTTTATGATGCATATTTGGCTTAACAAGCTAACCTGGTTTCAGAAGAACAAATAAATTTTCAGTCTTTAATTAGCCCATTTCAGTGAATTTTTAATTTTTTAAGTTGGTTGGGGGCCCACAGGAATACATCTGAGTAGGAAAAATCTTAAGACTAAATTTTGTTTAGATCTTTTTTATCTAATATTTTTAATGTTATTTTCAACAGCATGCATTTGAGAGAAACAGCAAATAGCCTAGCCAGTTTATCTTGTTTGAACTGGAATGAAAACCCATACTATGACAGAGTTCAAGACATGATAATCTGCAGTTTAAAGGATCCTTTAGAACAACACAGAGATGGCTTGTTCCCAATGTTTGCCTACTACTAGGCTTAGACCAACACAGTACTATATTGTCAAATTGCAAGAAGTGCCAAAGGAAAACCCAAGTGTTGCAGTTGTTGTATGGTATGAGCCATATTACTTCTATCTGAGATATCAAAACAGAAATGATTTTAACATTATTTATATGTTCACTCCCCTTGGAGATATTTTCAACAACCCATCATCACGAAAGTAAGGATTGGTGTTACTTGTATGGCATGTCTACATTGGATGAGTCAAAGTTTTGCTGTTTACAAGAGTAACACCAAAGGTAGCATCTGCTATCCGAACACTCTGTCTAGATTGGTTGACATTCAAAACACATGTCAATCTTAGTAGGTTAGTTGCAACAGCTGTTCCCATCTCTTATATATATATAACTGGCTCCTTTTACATTTTTTTTTCTCATCTTTCTCTGTTGAAGTAAGCTGTAGTGAAGTTGTTAAATTTTCAGTATATTAAATGGTGCCAAAACCTTGTCAGAAACTCATACTCATCTAATCACCATATGGATGACGTATGGCTTCAAAACACTTAAATAGAGTGTTTGGAAATAGGTTCTTTTTGCAACTAACCCAACCCCCACCCCCCCCCCCCCCCAAAAAAAAAAAAAACAAAAAAAAATCCCATTAAAGAAAACTATTGTAAAGCATTTCTAACGGCTGGGCTTTCTATTCACTGTATGTGTATTAACTATGAAGAACTAGAAGACCCAAAGTCATTTTTCATTATTCATAAGATAGAAATCAATTAAATCAGTAATTCTATTCTGCTTTCTTTTATCAATTCAAGAGAAAGGAAAATAGCTCAGTTTAAAACTCATCCAGTTTTGACTATCTCATTGAAATGGTAAATTATTATCAACTTAGTACTAGGACAAGTATGAATAAAATGGCCGAATAATGAACCAAAGTACTTCATGAGGAATCAGGCATATATTTTGAGGTTCCTTTTTTTTTTTTTTTTGCATTTGAGATTTCATTTTTTATAGAAGATTACGGATGCAAGTTCAGTTATTCAGGTCCTTACTTGCTTCAGTCTATTGCATGCCAGGTATTTGTTTGCTATAAGCTGAAGTGACCAGGCATCATGGGAGTTTCTGGAAAGTGGTTTAAAACATTGGTTGGTTTAAGAAAGGCAGAGAAATCAAAATCTTCTGAGAAGGATGAGAATGTGAGTACTAGCATCTCTATCAAATTGAAGTGCAGTGACTCAGTGTGTGTGTGAGTTTCTGGGAAGTGGTTTAAAACATTGGTTTGTTTAAGAATGGCAGAGAAATCAAAATCTTCTGAGAAGGATGAGGATGTGAATACCAGCATCTCTATCGAATTGAAGTGCAGTGACTCACATGTGTGTGTGAAGTTGAAGTCTACTGATCATTGATGTCTGCTTAAATTGCATTTCGAAAGTTGTGGAACTTGAGCTCACTTCATCATGCCTTTTGCAAAATAACATGGATTAAGCTTGTAATGAAGCCATTATTGGTTTCAATCTGTTGCATTTAGCTAATAAGACTGAAGAGGCATGCATTTGGCTAGTTTCCCAGTTAAGAAGGCCTTGAAACTAGCTATCAGGTGGACCTTTCATAGATAAGAGAACTAGTATCAGTTCTCTTACATTTCTCACTTTTTGCCAACTCAAGTGCCTATTCCGTATCCTAGCCCAAGTTATATTGTATTGGACATGACAATATTGAACTATTGAAAGCAATCATATACATGCAGATACTAATGGTATCTAGAATAATTTGGCAAATTTTATAATACAGTTTAAAACTGCTTCAGTTGAGCTAGCTGAATTGCACTATACATTTTCATTTCCAGGATTAACATTTTTTAGGATTTTATTGTATGGAGATTGGGCTTTGTTGCATGATATGGTTAAGTGTGTCAGAATCTGAGACCTATATGAGGTAGCCATTTTCGCAAGCAACAAAATATGGAACTTGTGGATTCAACATTTTTTTAAAGTTTAGATAAAAATGTGTTAAAACAAAATAATATATAAAATAACACCATAAAAATGATGTATAAAATTTCCAGAAAGAAATAAGTAATAAATTTAGTTAGATTTCAAAATAGAAAGTTCCAAAAGTGGTTTGTTATCTTGGAAAAGCATGTTAAAACAAGACCAGAAGAATCATGTAAGAATTCGATGGATATGGATCCAAGACAAGTATGTCATTTGTCCCACAGAATCCATGACTCAAGTCCTATCTGCGTTTAGAATTTAATACTGAAACAGATTTAAATTTCCACTCCCACCTCTCTCTCTCTCTCTCCCCCCTCTCCAGCAGTTCTAATGCTTTGGAAGTATTTCAGAAAACAATAACTGGTGGCCGATTTTGGCATCGGAGAAAGCATTCAATTGAGATAGATGGTGCAGTTCCTGAAGATGAGTTTGCTCAAAGCACTGCCATACCATCAGAGGATGCTACTATCAAATCTAGCTCAAATACTGCAACTTCTCCTGCTTGCAATGTCGAAATAGCTGTAGTCAAGCAGAGAGGAAAAGAGGAATGGGCTGCCATACACATCCAAACTGCTTTTCGTGCATTTCTGGTATGTATTTGTTTTCTCTTTAGCTACCTAGTTGTCACTACCTGTATGTGTGTTATTGTGCCAGCATACTGATTGTTGAAGATACTACTCAAGGGTGGATTTGAAGCAAACCATAAAGCAGGCATCCAGATTGGAATCAATTTAGTTGTATATGTTTTATAATATGGAATAACTTTTCTCCATTCCATTTTACCTTCTAATGAATTGGTGAGAATGAGCCAAACTAATATGTTCAATGTTAGAGCATTTTAAATTTGACAAAAGGATTTGGTTATACTAAAAAATATGTTCACACTAAAAAAATGTTGACAGAGGTGGAAAAACCAAGAGTACTAAAAAGACATATGACACCTCTTACCTGGCAAGCTCAAGTACTTTATAGTTTGTGTCCCTTAACAGATAATATAGATACACAACCTGATAGTTAGCATTTCCTTAATCATTATCAAAGCCTTCATCGGTTCATCCCATCTTTTGGATTGGACAATAGTTTTACATGGGCTTGCTTCCCTTCTGGCACCACCATCTGTCATCCTTTGTCCTGGATGCTGATGGGGCACATGATTGCATTAATTAGCATTTCCTTATTTTTTTCCAGTAGGTTTTTCAGTTAACCTTTCCATAATTCAGAAAATGAAAAGTTGATTTTCCTCAATACTGAGGCCCTCTTTGGGGACCATTCCTAGAAATGGGAATAAGAAGAAAAGATCCAAGTCATTCTCCTTCAATTCATCCCCAAGTCATCCTAGCCATAACAGGTCTGGTCTAATCTTCCAAAAGAAGGAAAGTCTGGACTTGTTATTGTTGGAATAAAACAATCTCTTCGTAAAAAGCAATTGTTTTGGAATGGCTGAGAGGCCCTTCAAACTAACCACTCCACACGAGTCATTTCAAAAGCTACTAAACTCAACCTTTTGAAGAATGAGTGCCATGTTAGCACCCCTGCTCATCTCATTCCTCCCATACCAGCCACCAAACTGGCCCCAAGGTATACGGTTTGAGAATCCTTGAATTCTTAGGCTCTATTGTGGTAGAGATCTCATAAATCTTCAGACTGAAAGATTAAGTTCCTATCTTTTTAATTAGTGGCAGATTTTAAATGTTAGAATCAATCATGTACTTGGCTAAAACCAAGTCTGACTTGACTTGGCCAAATCCCCATGGTAATCAGTTGGAATTTTTGGAAATGGGCCAGACTGGAACAAGTTCCTCACACTTGGCCAAGTTCTAGCATATCTGGTAAGGTGGGAGTCTGAGTTGAACTCAGCTGATTTTTAACATCCTCAGTGACCTCTAAGTAGATGACTGAGAATAAATATGACACTGGTGATTGATTGGTAAAAGTAATTTCTCCAGAAGGATGTTTACCAGAACTTCCCCCCCCCCACCTCCCCTCCCCTCCCCAAGGGATGGTTATTAATGAGTGAAAAAACAAACTAACAACTCTCTCTCTCTCTCCTAGGGAAAAATACAACAATTTGAAATGTAGTTGACACCTCACGTTAATGATGACTTGATTGCTTATGCTTTTGGCAAATTTAATCGTTAAGCCTGCTGATAATCGTATTGCCATTCTGATGGAAATAGGTTTTCTCGTTCACTATATAATAATGTTGAGGCAAGACTGAAGCCAGTACCTATCTTCACATACTCAATCCAGGACTCGTTCCTTGGTGGAACAGTCTTGTATTATAGGGAAATTATAACACGTTTTGAGAGAGTATTTTGATATGTCAGGCTAGGCGAGCATTGCGAGCTTTGAAAGGGCTGGTAAGACTTCAGGCCCTTGCCAGGGGTCATGCAGTGAGAAAGCAAGCTGCAATTACGCTTAGATGTATGCAAGCTTTGGTGAGAGTTCAGGCACGTGTCAGAGCAAGGCGTGTTCGCTTGGCATTGGAGAGTCAGTTGGCTCAACAAAACCATCAGCAACAACTTGTACATGAATCCCGTGTTCGAGAAACAGAGGTAAATTGATAAACTTATATGCAATCTTTTCTTGGATGATTTGATGCAAGATGGAACCCGTAATTCATGCCTGTGAGGTCAAGTACGAGAGTATTGATTTGGTTGATTACTCTTAAAATATCAGTGAATATTTTAGGGACGGACTATGGTGAAATATTTGGGCGATATAGACTATGGCTTATAGCATATTTGCTTCCAATTAACTTCTTATAATCTTCTTAGTTCCCTTTTAGCATGAATTATAACTACTAATTTCCAACAACCTATACCAATCTTCATGGAAAATGAAATCACTAATTCTAAGAAATGCTACTTCAACTAAAACTATTGAACCCTTTTAAATAAGACCATTCAGAAGTCAATTGTTGATCCCATTGACCAAGTTAAAACCCTAGAAAGAAGTTAAAGAGTTCAGCGAGATGGTAGAGTCCACTTCTTGTTTTGGCTTGTAAAAACCAGAAGTTCTAGGTTCTATGCTTTTTAGGGTTGCATGATGGATGATAGTGGTGGCATATATTTGTTCATGTATTTTATACAGTTCTGCTGGATATCGTATATTATTTTTGTTGTTTATTAAGAAATAACTAGTGTTACAGTTCTGCTAGAATGGTTCACTTTGTTAAATGTATAAATTTATCCAATGCCTCAGCTAGGTCATATGTTCATACTGTTTTTCTATGCCACAGCCAATTATACTCTTAGAAAATGAACCATTCAAATTTTAATAATTTGTTATGTCTCCTGCACTGTCAATCCATTTTCCCTTAGCTTATGCTACTTCTGACTAGGTGGGTAAAAATAACAATCAGAGACACGTCCATTGTTTGGAGGACAGTGGTCTATATTTCATAGGATATTTTATTAATGATCTTGGGGTCTACCAGTAAGAAAATAAAAGCATAGATGATGATGATGGTGGGAAATGCTTCCATTGTTTGGGGAAATGGCATACTATTGTAAGATGGATTGTGACTACTTTTAATAATTACAATTTTGAAATCATTCAAAGAAGTATTTTCAATTTCAGAATTAGACCATTAAGATATCCACTTGTGGGTCCCTTTTTTGCACGTATTTCTCTAAGAAGATATCTTGGTTGCTACTGATATGGTGAGTTTTTACAAAGCGGTTCTGTTTGAATAATCAGCCAAAATCAACCTTAGAATACAGCTGTGGGTTGTTCACTATGTGCAAGTGATGAGCAGGAAATTTTTGCTGATTTGTGATAACATGTCCATTGTCTGAGTAATGATTTATCTTGGTTCTTGTTTTGTAGTTTTTCTTTTTTAAATTAGGTGAATTAAACACATCTTTGGGTTTTTTTATTTTACTGTTTAATTTCTGTTGCAGGAAGGTTGGTGTGATAGTGTTGGATCTGTACAAGATATTCAAGCCAAGTTGCTAAAGAGGCAGGAAGCTGCAGCCAAGCGTGAGAGAGCCATGGCATATGCTCTGGCTCATCAGGTAAATTCTGAATAGTGGCTGTTCAGAATATGATGCAGTTTCCTCTGGCCTTTTATGGAATCAACTGTTCATTTTTTTTTCTTTTCATTGAAGGATTTATTATCAAAATGAACCTGAGGTTCAATAACAATGAAGTCCAATTAAGACTTGTTTAAGTTAAAAATCAAAAGAAGATGGCAACGCTTAAGAAACTATGTTTCCCAGTTTCTTTTATTAGTCTTTTTGGATATTCTCATATTTAG
This sequence comes from Chimonanthus praecox, assembly GCA_022113865.1. Lineage (NCBI taxonomy): Eukaryota > Viridiplantae > Streptophyta > Magnoliopsida > Laurales > Calycanthaceae > Chimonanthus > Chimonanthus praecox. The sequence continues at coordinate 10,568,021 of CM039086.1, read as the reverse complement.
TTCCATAATAGGATTCTCCATGGATAAGTGTGCTGCACGACGACTCCTTTGATTAAAGTATTAAAGCTCCATAACTGATAGAAGAAAATATAAGAATTTCTCTGTACAAATAATTGTTTTTTTTGAAAGATAACTTCATTAATATAAAAAGAGGGGAAACATCTACAAAAAACCAAGCAGGCAGAAAGAGCTAGCCACCGAAAAAAAAACCTTCCACCGGGAATTACATAAATTATTAACAATTTCCAACGACAAAGCCATACCTTGACGAGCCAACTCATCTACTTTTGAATTTGCAGATTGGGAGACCGAATGCCAATAAGACTAAATTGAATGACAAATCTTATCAATTTTATCCAATTAAGACCATGGACAAAGAGACCCCAAGGTCCAACCAACAACAAGCTTAGAGTCCCCTTCTAAGATACTCCCAATCATCCCTAACTCTTCCAAAGCCAAAACACCTCTTGATAGCATATAAATAATTGTTTATTTGATAGGTAATAGAAATCAAAATTCAAGGAAACTTTCACTTGGCCAACTCTTGGTATGGAGAGGCCTTTTATAAATGGAGAAATAAATAGATTAAAAAATCATGGGATTTTGTTACAATTCAAAATCTAAAAAAATGGCATAGAGACAATCACCTATAGGATTATCTCCCTTTCATTTTTCCTAATAGATAAGATAATCTCCCTTAGCAAGTTGATAAGCTGGCAACATAAGTGGAAGCAAGAAAGCTGCTTCACACAGTCCTGAAAGTAAGACTATTTTGGCTTCCAAGACATACTTAGGCTGTTTATTTTTATGGATGAATCTGGATTGATAAAATATATGCCCCCAGGCAGCGCTAATTCATTTAAGTAGTAAATGAGTCCCAGTTTAGTGCTAATTCATTCAAATAGTAAATGAGTATATTTATATTTTCTGATGGGAGAAGCAACATGCAAGTATGCATTTTGAGGTCTTCTGGCGACGGCTTTCATTCCTGGCGATTAGTATATACTTGAAAGAGCCAAGAAAGAGAATTTCATCAGCATAAGAGACCTTTCTGGCTTCGTATTACTTTGTCATCTCATTTATAAGTTTTTCACAGTTCATTGCTCTATAGTGTCATTTATAATCTATTTTGCCTCTGTTACCATAACTTTTATTGGTGAGTTAATTTTGTTACTATATGTATATCATATCCTTTCTGATTCTTTTCAGTTCTGTCATTGCTTTGCTTGATAGCTTTCATCATTGTCTTTTGGCAGTGGCAGGCAGGATCAAGACAGCAAGTGGCACCTGCTGGTTTTGAACCTGATAAAAACAACTGGGGATGGAACTGGTTGGAGCGATGGATGGCTGTTCGTCCTTGGGAAAATCGGTTTGTTGATATAAACCTTAAAGATGGTGTGATGGTCCATGAAAATGGGTCGGCAGAGAGCAAGAATGGCACCAAGGCCCAATTCAGGTCTACTGGCAAGAAGCCTGTTCTGAATTCCAACAATTCAAATCTGAAAACAGCACCATCTAATTCTGATGGAAGTGGCTCTTCATCAAACAAGCCTGCAAGCATGCTAGCCACATCATCAGTTCCGTCAAGCAAAGCAAAGCCCAAGATATCACCAGAGGATCCAATTGAAGAAACTAACTTCAAACCTTCTGGAATTGGTCCCCGTTCCTACAGCAGTACAAAAGAAAGGCTTGTGCAGCCAGATACCCAGGCAAAGAAGCGGTTATCTCTACCAAGTAGTGGTGAGCTTATCAGAAAAATGTTCACTGAAAAGCAACCAGTATACCCTTTTTGTCCATACCAAGTAGTGGTGATCTTGTTCAATGCAATTAGTGGCAACTCTAATGCATGTCTGCTGTGGTTGCTGTTTCATTCCCTGGACTTCATTCTGACCATTTTTTTGTAGTGCTCTGCAGTTTCTATGCTAATGGTAACAATGAATATGGTAATTCATGCATTAAATCATCATCATCATCATCATGAGCTGGTAATCCTATCTATTTGGGGTCGTCTTTATGAGTGCTTCTCCAGTTAACCCTATTATAAACCATAACATCAATCACTCCAATGTTTAACATGTCTTTTTTTATCCCTTCACTTAATGTTTTCAGAGGCCGTCCTCTCCTCCTAGTGTCTTTGATCTGTAGCCTCTCCACTCTATGCACTCAGATTGTAATTGGTCTTTTACTAACATGAACCATTTCAAACTATCTCTAATATGTCGTTTTCAACTCTATCATTAAGGTTCAAACCACTCATCCAGCGTAATATACACATCTCTGTTTTCCTAACTTTGTTTATTTGACTTTTCTTCATTGTCTAACACTTTGCTTTGTAAAGCATTGCCAATCTGATAACTGTTTTATAAAATCGGTCTTTTAGGCGAAGAGGGGTTCTTTTACTGCAATAGATCCTATTAGCTTGTCTACATTTTGCCTATTCCACTCCTATCTTATTTGTTATATCTAAGTCGAAACCTCGTTGAAATTCTATCATAGAGCCCAAATATCTAAGCTTATCACAATGTGCCACTATGTCGTGTCCTATTTTTACAATGTTACCCTCAAAAAAGTTACATTCCATGTATTCTACTTTAGTTCTGCAAATTTTTAGACAATGACTCTAGAGTTCTCTTCCACAAACCTAACCTAGCATTGAATTGTTCATGCAATGACAATGCTACATAATTTCGTCATTATGCATACTTTTCGGTGATTTGGAACTGTACAGAACTCCTAAAAGTTTCATTTTTTTAATCTGATTCCTATTTCTTTTTTACTTTCTCAAATGTGCCCCAATACTTGTAAACAACAAACAATTTGTCTGAAGCTTTTGTGGGCTAAATAAATGATTCTTTTGATCCTCATTGATTACATTCTCTCTCTCTCTCTCTCTCTCTCTTCCTGTTTAGTTTGATTGCTCTTCCTGTTTAGTATGATTACGTATTGCACCCATATGTGCACTTGGAGATGCCTATGCTTGAACCTGAGGAACTATTAAGATTTTGTAGGTTCTGTTGTCAGCTGTCCATCTGGTCCCATTTACTTGTCTTGGTGCTATTATTACTATTTTCATTTTTATTATTTTTGTACATGTGCACATCCATGGTCATGCGTGTGCTTTCATGGCTGAACTCATGTGTTTCTCAAGAACTCTGAATCAACTTTAGTTTCTTGGTTTCTGTTCAGAAAACCGTAATGTTTTTCATTATTGATTGTTCTGTGCTAGAATTATGTTTGGCAACTATCTACATATTCTCTCACTAGAAAGCCCTTTAGATTACTACATGATTTTTGTGGGTTTCTGATTAAGCAGGAAGTGTCACCCTTCATTGATTACTCATTCTGCTTGTAATCATGCTTTGCAATAGAAACATCTTACCTTTGGAATCAAATCACTTACAGGCCTGAAGTTATGTGGGCTTATTTGATTCACCTTTGGAATCAATTCCTCTTTCTTTAATGCTGCTCATGACTTCAACAGGTGGTGGAACGCAAACAGCCAGGCATTCTGCTAACAGAATTGCTTCAAACAAGATGTCATCAGCACAAAAACCTACGAAGGAGCGAATCCTGTCAGAAGGAAGGCGCAATTCAGACCCAGCCGAACTGGTTCATCATGGAGTTGAACTGCAGGCATGAAGACCCATTTGTAGCTTCCATATACAGAATCTGAGGTTCACTGTTTTTGGTTGCATGTGTAATCTTTTTCCATCTGGGCTGCAGTTTCGTATCTTTTCTCTTGTGACTTTAGTTTCAGAGTTGCAGGTGAAATAGAGGAAACTGGTGACTGGCAATCATCTCACACAATAATAGGGTAGTTCCTTTGGCTGTTGTATTTATTCACCATACAATATCTCATGTTATCTATTGATGTTGAGGTTGGGTGTTTCGTGGTTTAAATTAATAATATATATATATATATATATATTTTTTTTTTTTTTTCCGATCAATGCGATGGTTGTCATTGGAGACTCTTGTTCCACCCCATTGATAACTGTTGTGTAATCTAATATAGAAGTAAGGTATTCATTGGAAGTGTGGTCACTGGTATTTTTAAAAATCTATTTTGAAAATTCTGATTGAAGCCATTTTTCCTCTGATATTCTGAAAATACCCATATAGTTACTGTGAATTTGATGACATTGACCATTATGTGATTAGTTGTCTTCATCATCGAAAGCTTTATCCCTTCTATCTCATTTCAACCTTTTAAAGTTCTAAATCTTTACTAATCATTATTCACATCCAGCATATTTTGCCACTCTGCAGAATCTTGGTTTTATGTATATGGATACGTATGCATCAGTTGTATAGTTGTTGCATAATATGACCAATAATTCATATCTACATGTATGAGTTAAAATGGCATAGATTGGCCAATTTCATTTTTTTTTTTTAAATACATTGGGTATAAATTTAAGAAGGTCGATAAACAAGTTTTTCAAGTGAATGATATTTATCAAATTCAAACTTTTCTCCATTAAAATTTGATTATTTTTTTATGAGATTTCATGTCTCATGATTGTATCCAAGAAATTTAACCTACCAAATAAGCTTGGCGTTGAAAAACATACTCCACAAAACTCACTCTCATAGTATATGAACTAGTATGGTTTATGTGCTTCTCGTCTAATGACAACACCTAAATCTTATTGAAAAAAATTCATTATGCAATTTCTCCGGTCATGGGTAAATCTCGAGATCCAAGTGATGAATTAATGTGTAGTCGGCCTATGGAGTAATCTATGCAATTCATCATGTTAATGAGTTTGAGTAATTTTTTTTTTTAAATTTGATTTAAAAACCTTAAGACTTAAAATCAGATCAAACCAAATCAGCTCATATTTTGAACAAACTTTTTTTTAAAAAATAGACTAAAACTCACTCATTTAAACCAATTCAATTGAAATGAACTTTAGATTTTAGAGAGAATAGAAATAAAATTCAATTGGTTGTCTCCCATCTCAAAAAGTGGAAGGTTGCATGTTCGAGCACTTATGATCTTGGTGTGCCTCAGTGGTAGTAGGCTCATCTGTGGGAGCTTTATTAGAACTGTGTCTGAGTTTTCCACGTTAATAAAAAAAAAATCTATGTGCAGTGTTACAAAATAAACAAATTAAAGAGGTCAAAATCAAGATAACTATGACTTATTTTTTATATATGTATTTATAATTTACTCTTAAATACATATATATATATATATATATTTAATTTTGTAAAGATTCATATTAAAAAAAGGTGATCTATGCATGTGGATGAAGAGAATTATGAAGACTTTTTTAAATAAATTTATTTTTTCAATTTAGAACTTTTTAATAAATGAAAGTGGAGCTTCTTCATCTCTATATATGCTAAAAATTACAATCTTCGTCAAGAAAAAAAAAAAAAAGAAGATCAACAAAAGTTGTTCTAATTTTTAAGAATTTCTTGATCCCATTGACTTAATCTAAACACAACCTCCCACAAACCACTCACAATAAATATTAAAAAATTCAAAATTTTGATTTGACGTAAGAAACTCTGCTGTTTTTTTATACTTGCCACCTATAATTTCCCTAATAGTGAGATTGAAATGCCGAAACTGCCCTGATTTGCAAATCCCAGTTTCAGGCTTCCAGCTCATCTCCTCCGGGAAACATTCCCCCTTTTCATCTCTCGTCTTCAGACTGGTCCAAACCTCTTTACTCCAAAGTCCAAACTACTTCTTTGTGTGTAGAGAGAGAGAGAGAGAGAATTCAATATCAATAGATTCCAGTCATGGCAATGGCGAATGTGGGAATGGTGATGATGGGCATGATGATGATGATGATCATGGGTGCATCGGCGGACAACACGAACCATATATACAGCCCGTGTGCAGACGCCAAGATCCAGAAATCGGACGGCTTTACTTTCGGAATCGCTTTTTCCACTCGTGAATCTTTCTTCTTCAACGGGACTCAGCTCTCGCCATGCGACCGTCGCATCTCTCTCTCCAGCGGCCGCCTCGCCATCTTCCGCCCCAAAGTCGATGAGATCACTCTCCTCACCATCAATACCACCAACGCCTTCTCCCCGGTATTTTTCCTACCCATTTCGAACAACCCCTTTAATTATAGTTGTCCCATCTTCCATCCCGCGGCCACGATCTCCAACCTGGGTTTCTGGCATTGCTTGCTTGGGTTTACAGTTTGACTTCCCCAAATCATGTTTTCACCAAGTTTTTGGTTCATTTTAAGAATGTTTGGTTTAATGATTATGATTTATGTCATGGGATCGTTGGTCGGATCGGACAGTTGACGTTATTGGATGTAGACTTGAATCCGCCACGTGAACCGTTTGGATTACTGGAACAATGTGCAGTTTGTTTCAGTAGAGGTCTTCCCTGTTGAAGGATTTCCTTTCCAAGCCTTACCTTCACTGATTAGAATTTCTTGAAATTGAATTTTCTTTTGAATGCATACTGCCAATATCTCTGTTGGGATAAATGTGTGTAAAGCGCTAGTTTGTAGGTCTCTAATTTCATGGTTGTGTTCGGATCTGGCAAGAATTTCACCCGATTTTATTTTGCTCAATCTCGTAATTTAGTTACTTTCGAATGTAATTAGTTTAATTTCCTCAAATTTCCCTTTTTAGTATGAAAAGGCCTTGTTTAGGGAAGGAAGGTGATGAATGAATACTATTTTTGGAAACCCCAGATTTGTTCCTTGAGGACACCCCTTTCCTGAATTTCTTTTCCTTCATTGCATTTCTTTCCTCTTCTCTGTCTCAGTGAAGACAAGGGAACCCATTTTCCGATTGATCTGTTGGTGGCATGTTTTCCGATCAACATTATGTGGTATCAGAGCAGGATCAATCCGAGAGAACCATTCTGATGTAGGACACAGATTAGCATGGACCCTGCTTATAATTTTATTTGTTTAAAAAAAATTGTTTAGATTTCTGATTTTTAGTCAGTGTCCTAATTCAACATGGACACTGCCGGAGTCAATAGTCCTAGTTTAAGTCGAGTATCATTCTAAGTTTCCTTTTAGGTTTAGCTTAGGGTTTTATTTTATATATACACAGTTGTACTAAATCGAGGGACACACTCGACATAGAAAATATTGAATGCAAATTATCTAATTTATCTTTTCCATCTCTCAGCCTGCCTTCCATTGAGCGACAGTGCTTCGACTCTCACCCAGTGAAACAAGGTCCTGAGTTTTTTTGGTTAGCAGACGTTGCTTGAGCGTCCCCCTCTACCTGTGCTGCAGACAAACCCCAGGCCAAGACTCGTGTCTGACACCTGTGCTAAACAGAACCGCCCAGTCGTTGGTCAACCAGAAGACATCTTCGCCAGCTCCTGCTTCTTGCTGCTACATTCCTCTGGCCAAACCTCTAGTTTTCCACAAGCCTTTCATATCGGAGCCACCTCCATCCCTGGTTCTTATCCCACTTACCATCTTCCAGTCTCTGCCAAGTCCTAGGTACCCATCTCCTAACCTTCCTCCTTTTGGCCGTTAGCCTTCAATCCCCTCTCTCGTAATCCAAACACCCACTTGTCCAAACAAACCCATTTCTGCCATCTCCATCTTCCTATTCCCTATCTTCTTTCAGCTCCATATACCTGTACACCCAATCCAGTACCTGCAAGCTTTTGTCCCACTTTTTGACCCAATTACTTCCACCATTTGACCCATCCTTCCCACTTTAATTTTCCTTAGGACAAAATCCATTGACCAATCAATCCACTAGGGTCCATCGATTTCCAGTAACTTCAAACCCATTTATCCCTATCTAAATCGTGACCCACCGTTACCAATTGACCATGGTTGACCAACCCATCGACTATTTGACTAGCTTTTGACTGTTTGATCCGAGTCTATCAGGTTTGACAAGGCTCTTTTAAACCTGCATCACTAGATAGAGAGAAAAAAAGAAAAAAGAGATACTTTGTTTTTTTTTTTTTGCCCTTTTGAATTGGTGGCTTCAATTTCTAAAAATGGATAAAAGAGTACTATGTGGAGGCTTGAGATGAGTCATCCCTATGAGCCAAGGAACGAGAAAAAAAGAAAAGGTGGAAGCATATGGAGCCCGGATCAATGATCTTCTATGTTGCCATGCGACCATCTCTAGGCACATTATCAGGAAAACTATTGGATTATATAAGAATATGACGAGTATGATTTTTGATAGAGTACAATGAAAAAGTAGAACTCAAAGGTTGGCTCCATGTAGATGGGAAGTGGTAGTGACGACGATGAAGATGAAGAATATGATGATAAATGTGCAAGTTCTGGTCACCTCATCAATATGATGTGCTGATCTTGATAAACAATGAATTCCTTTCTTTAGATGCTAAATTAGTACCCTATGATTGTATTTAATTTGAAGGTAAAGGAGGGTGGTCAAGTCCATGGCATCTGCTTGCCATTATACTTACCTGTGATGTTAATTTGTGTAAATCCACCTTGGGTACTTCTTTGAATGGGTAAGGATGAAAGCCCATGAGGTAGTGTTAGGCTGTCGCACACTTCACAGCAGTTTCAACTGAAAAATAAACATCACCAATATAATCTATTAATAAGCATCTTTCCTAAGGCGCTAGCTAATGCTATTAACATAGCACTCAGGTGCTGTAAGTTTTATTCCTTATGGTTTGATATGAGCAGGGCCTTTTTTTAATAGGTGGTGGAAACTTGGGATGCTATGAACAAACACTTGCCTGAATGGATATGGCAGAAAAGAAACAAGAGAATTTCTAGGACAACGCAGCAATTTGATCTTTGTACCTTATAGATGAGCCCATATTATAGTTGCATCAAGGGTTATAAAATTTGTCGATACATATCGGTTTTCGGTATTACCCATACGTATCGATGCATAGCATATTGTCCATATGTTGCCCGTAGCAGCCGAAACGGCTGATAATTTGGCTGTATCATCATAGGCAGTATTGGACGAATTCAAAAAATTTAATTTAAAAAAAAAAACTTTTCTACCAGTTTTTTTTTTTTGAATCTTGCATTGTGTATGATTTTAATAAGGTTTAGAAGCAAGTTTTTTTTTTTTTTTTGTAACATGGGTATCCCCACCTCACATTGGAGGTGAGACTAATCCCATGTGAAATTTATTTGTCAATTCCAAAATTTTTCCTCTTAAAATTTGACCATTTTGAGTTATTTATGTCATTTTTTGAATTTTGGCTCTAAGATAGCCCTGATTTTGGGGTTTTTGTGAAAATAATTTAATGAAATAATTTTGAGTGGTTATGGAAGTAAATAGAGATATCTTAACGTCATTGATATAGTTTGTAGGGTGTCTCTATGATTTTTCAATTTTTTTTTTAAATTAATGAAAGCCAAGTTTTCTAAGATAATTCCCATTTTGGAGTTTTTGTGAAAAAATTAATGAAATGATATACAAATGTTTCTAGAATGAGATGAAAAGCCCTTGATGTGATTGATACAGTTTTTAGAATGTTTATGTGGTTTTTCTAGTATTCTGACATTTTTATAAAATTCAAATTCTTTTATGAAAAAAATTATGAATTGCAAGAGAAGGTACATGTCACTTTAGTTACTAGAGAACACAAATTTCGTATTAGATGTTTTCTCATATTGGTTTCTTATTTTTTTTAAATTGTTAGACATTTTTCAAAATTTTGAGACATACTTAATTTTGTATGAAAATTTCGACTCTCAAGGGTCTTAATATTCCATAAAAATGACAGTTTTTAAGCAAAAATATGCTCACAATAGGTTTTTCTGTATTTTTCCATTTTTTTTAAGGAGTGAGATATAGCTAGAACGAAACGTATCAGACGGCTTTTTTTTTGGTTGGCCAACATCACAAGCACAAATACAGTGAGTTTCAGTGATGTCATCATTGAGCCTTGTCTTAGGATTCAAAAGTGTAACATCAGCATTTGATTTTTAATGGACTGGCAAATAGTGGCTTTTAGTTAAATGTTGTGATGGATTCAGTATTTTTCACTTTTGTAATGAGATTATACTATTTGATTGTTACACTGACTGAACGCTGTCCATCTATGGTAGTGAAAATCTTGTATGCACATGTTCTTACATCTTTAATAACATTCTTTTTCTGTGGGATTAATTTGATTATAATCAAGACACATGCCTTCTGAGTCAAAGCACAACTGGTGGTGCTTCTCGTGCAACATAAAATATTGTTGGCTTAAGTTTTGAATCATGATGTCACCATACAACTTAAAAAAGAAGAAGAAGAAGTGAGATTGACTGGTCTTAGTTATGCTCATTACCCTTATTTTGTTTAATAGCTCATATTGCATGCTGGCTCATGATGTTTTAGTTTCTGACTGATCTATTTTTTCAGTTTTATCTTCTTGTGCTGCCCTGGTACTCATCATACTGGATTTCCAATAGCAAAGTTCATTCAACACTTTTATTGCCCAATCTGCTCTATCATTTTTGCAGAATTTGTTTGTCATTTAAAATAGCCATAGTGTTGATTAACTACTTAAGTTCTCAGTCGATTAGTTGTATGGGGTTTCCAGGAAAATTATGGTGGGAACATGGTTGCATTTGCTGGTCGGAAGTATGCAGCAAGGTCCACCCCTACATTTGTTGCAAACAGCACCTACATCATAACAAGCTTTACTCTGGTAAGTCAATATCGGATGTAGATATTATTGATATCTTATTTTGGTTTCGTAATTTGCTGTACACTGCAAGTGATTTTGCATGTTTCCAGGTACTTGAATTTCAGAAGGGTAGACTGCAGAACTTATATTGGAAGAGAGATGGGTGTGCTTCATGTTCTGGGAACTCGTCATTTGTTTGCCTCAACAATCAGGATTGTGCAATCAGAATTTCAAATTGCAAAAGTCATGGAGGCTCAGTTGATTGCAGTCTTGGGATACAGCTGGCTTTCTCGGGCACAGATAAGCATGAAGTGGTACTGAACTCATGGTATGAGGTGGCCAATCTCCGGCAGTACTCTCTCTATGGCTTGTATTCCAACCTCAGGGACTCCCTTACCAGCCAATATAACAAGTTCTTCTAGTATTACAGTGCTGATGTTGCAAATGGTGTTACTGTAATGTTGCCCCTCCTATACATTTGTACCTTTGGATTTTCTCTGGGTTTGTTCTGTACTGTAGTTCTGGTTCTGCAAATAGCATTTCTTTTCTTGAAAACATTATAAATCCACGGGAGGATTGTTTTGTATGGGTGATATTTAATGAATCATTATTTTCATATGTTTATTGCTGTCTTTTATTTTTTTTTGAGGTCCGGAGGTATTGCTGTCTTTTATATAGCATCATTTGCCACTTTCTTATCTAAGGTTGGTTTTTGAAGATGTACTCTTCTATTCTACCATGTCATTAATCATATCTTCTTTTACCCCAGGCTCTATGCATTTCCTTTTTATCCCTTCCTTAAATGGCTGCAATATAGAATTTGTTGCATGGCTGAAGAACCCAAAATTCTGTCCCAAGCATGAAACTCAGAGAGCAGGGGTCCAAATATCGGTCGATACACCGATGTCTTGGCCGATCATTTTTTTTTTTAAAAAAAAAAAAGAGGAGAGAGAAAAATATCGGGACCCAATTTTGCACCTCTGTCAGAGAGTAACCTGGCTTGGTATCTGGAATCGACTGAACTGTTGAATTGGGTCAAATCAGACCAGTTGTAGTGGCTGTTTCAGTATCTAAGCCAAGATTTTATGGGTCGCAGGTGGGTCTCATGATTCATCTCGGTGTTGGCTCATGATTTGATGATGGAGCTGTTCGTTCTGATGGTGGTTCCTCTTTAAGTGGCTGATGTCCAAAAATAACCCTTTCGGATTGGGGGGAATCTTTTGCTATGTTTGATCCCTCATTCACGTCAACCTCTGGAATTTCTCTCCATGGTCCAATACTTGTCCACGTCAACCTCTCTCTCTCTCTCTTTCTCCCCTATCTTTCTAAGGGAACAGTGCCAAAACACTATCTTTCTAAGTATTTCTATTTAATTGTTTTCTTTTAATGATTTTGGTGGTTTTTAAGAACAATTCTCACGATGCTTTTATAAGCGCTTTGGATTGTGGAGCGCTCGTATAATCAATCGGAGTTTGATAAAAGTCTCATTTAAACTGTTGTAAGAGAAATAAGTGAAATGATTTGCTGGTGTGTAGCATATTATGCTAAGCTATTAGACTGCTAAATAGAGTTGTAATGGGTGTATAAGGTCATTGCTTGAATACGTAGCCCATCAAATATCATCTTGATTGAATGATTAATGTTATATTTTTAAAGGCAGTAAAGTTTTAAGATTAAAAAATAATTTAAATTGATCAAGTTTTAAATAGTTTAAAAAATTCACATTTAACTAATAGTATAAATTCATTGGGTTAGATCAATAGACTTTAAAAATCATATTGGTGTCAAATTGGGTATAGGTGTTATTTACATGATAGTTGTGTGTGGGGGAGAATAGATTCATTAGACCTAATATTGGATCCACAATCCAAATTTTGCACCAAACTTATATGTAAACCTGTTTGCAGGTGATCCTTATTTATATATATACACTCACATGACATTGACCGCATAGACTAGAAGGGTTAGGCTTGGTTCTATTCAAAAGGCATTTTCAGAATGATACTTCTTATAAAAAATTAGCTCTATTGAATTTCAAAAGTCACAATGTACTCTACTATAGTAGCTTTTTATCAATTGTTTTGGGAGATTATTTAGGAGGACCTTGACATTGTTGTGCAGATTTTTTTTAGAGAAGCTTAGTTTTGAAATCTATTTGTACACCTTGATTGCTTTGGTTCCCAAAGTTGATCACCCTATCTCCTTTCATCATTTTCTGTCATATTAGTCTTTGTAATCTTATTCTATAAGATCCTGACCAAAATGATTGCTAATCACTTAGTTTTGCTTTTGCTTAAATTGATATTTGAGAAATAAGGTGTCTTTGTTCAAAGAAGGGGTATTGTGGAAAATATATCTAATTTGCTCTTAAACTTATTTTAGAGTTATATTGAAAGATGCTGAATGGCGACAAACAAATGAAGTTAGACAAGCCAAAGCATACAATTGCTAAGAGTGGGAATTTCTCTTCATAATCCTGAAGAAATTTGGACCAAAACTTCATCAAGAAAGGCGCACACCCACTTGAAAGCTTCAAACTTTGGAGCCCTGATGCTCGAGCCATTAGATCTACCATAGAATTCACAATCTAAAGTTTGTACCCAGATAAAATAGAAAGACAAAGAACATTGCGTTTCTCTGCATTGTGGTGGTCAGCAACAAGAGTCGGCTCTGACTTTAGGCCAACTAGACCGCCGCCTAAAGTCTCCCAATGTAATCAATGGACTGTAGGCCTCCACTTGCACTGCTCTCAGGGCTTAGGGCCACCACCTGTGCCTAGGGCCTATGAGATTTCAGGACCGGTACTGTCGGCAACGGGTCAAGGTAGATGGCCGAGTTTAGACTCACAGATGGATTGTGATGGGTTTTGACAGGTACAACGAGGAGACAAGATGTGGAGAGTGGGATTGCTACACAGTCAAACCGATGGACCAAATTTGGAAATGAGATGATTTAACTTTGTACGATGAATAAGATTAATTTTTCCTCTTTTACGTTTTACATTTTTTATGTTCAAGCTGAGTTATGCTTAGAGCTGAAATTCAGGTGAATGGGGCTGAATTTTAATAAATCTAATCTAATTCATATGAAAAATTATTGAACTCGACCCGACTTCACTTGGACTTGTAGCCTGACCCATTTTTAGCCTAAATTTAGAGAGAAAAAAAAAATCAGCGACATGTTTTTTTATATATTTTTGAAACTAAGATTGAGTCGGGCCAATTCAGATCTGGTCGAGTTAATTTTAAATTTCTAAGACCAACCCGTTTCAAATTCCATTCGGGTTTTCTTTCCAACTCGACCCGACTCTAAATTTATAAATACATAACTCAGCCTATTAATTTCTCAAGTCAGATCATGCAAAATTTGACCTAAGTTTCACCCCTAAGTTATACTGTCACAATTGTAAGGGTATATTGTTTTCATTTTATGATAAAACATATATGACTATATTTGAATATGAATGTGAAAAATCAATGACCTTTTCCTCAATTAGAGTTTGAATAGTCTTGAGCGATAGGAATGAATACATACAGACTTTTATTGATGTTCATTATTTAATTTTAACTACTGTTAGATTAAAAAAACTTTTTCTCATTTATAATTTTTAATCTTAAAATCATAAATTTTTCATAGTAATAACTTTCCAACACATAATCATTTAATAGATCATATGGTAAGTCTAAACTCTTCTAGCTAGAGAAATAACTCATTTTTCTCTTAAATCTACTTCTCTATAACCTCTGCCTTAATTTAAAAATAATTTCTTCTCTTTATCATGTAATAGAAAAAAAAATCATGTTTATATGATCATAATCCTTATTATGATTACTTTCAAGTCAAAACGTGTCAAAATCAGTCCAATGAATTTATAAATTTTAGTTTTATTTTAACGATGAGGATAAAAGTTATTATGTTTTTTATATGTTAATATATATGATTATGTACTTTTTGATATTAGAGATTATATATTTTGAAGATAAAGAGAAAATCTATTTATATTAAAATTTTATTGTTTAATTGTCAACTAGAAGATGAAGAAATTGGTGGTTACTGGAATGAAAATGGCCTGAGGAGATTTTTATCTGTATATTCAAATTCAAGAGATGGAGCTCCACTTCTAGAAATACTCTCTATAGTTCAAAATTTTCTATTTTTCTATATATTTGCTTTTAAATAAATTGAAATCTTTGGCTTTTTTTATTTGTAAAACTCTCATATTTGTGGTTTCTTATTGGTTTTCCTTTTTTTTCCAAATGGTTGGTGGGTGCTGTTGAGATTTTTATATCAAGGGAGGTTCTCATGCAGTTTGGCAAATAGTGAATACTGTTAAGAAAAAGCCCCACAAAACCATGTTTATCAACTTGGTTGAATCTTTAATTTTTTTTTTAAGATCAAGGTATCCAAGTGTCTCACTTGACTAATCTTAAATCACGTGTAAACCTCCCAATTTGAATGATTGAATCTCTAATTTGAGATATTAACACTCAGGGCGAGTTTGACCCGCAAGTAATAGGGCTTTCTTTATTTATGATTGAAGTGTCCAAAGCCTCTAATAGCTTTTTGACATGTCTTAAATTTGGTTTGCATTTATATTTATCTAGTAGGAGTTAGGCTCAAAATCTGAAGAGCTCAGCATGTAAATAATGAGCGTTAAGAACTTGGTGTGGGATAGTCCAGCCCAAGGGTCAAAAAAATGCCCCGACCGATATGCATATCGGCCGCAACATCTGCCGATAAGTTTCTCTCTCTCTAATATTTACATTTCTCTTTCCTCCGGTATTCAAAACCGTGAAAAAACCGTGAAGAACCGTGAAAAATAGCAAAAAACCGTGAAAAACCCCAAAAACAGCAAAAAATCGTGAAAAACCGTATCGGGTTTTTTTTTTTTTTTAAAAATAAAATTGTAACGCCCCGCCCCTTTTTACCGCCTGAACGGGTCATGACCCGCTCAACTGCAAATTGAACGGGTGTTACTCAACGCAACGACGCATCTAACGCCCTTACATCACAGATTTGTGGTTGGGGGAAATTAAGTATATATATTTTTTGTAAGATTGTGAATAAAATAATGAAGCCATCAAATCCTTCAAGCCCAATTTACACATTGCATAAATCATAATGTCATTGACAATATGAAATAAATAACATCTATCATCAACATCACCTTTAATCTCACTGCTCACATCCCATTCCATAAAATAAAACCAAATAATAAATCTCAAATTTCTCAAATCATTTGAATCAAATAATCAAGTCTCAAAGAATAAGAAGCATCAATAATTAACTCAATCAACATAGTTCAACACCTAGCTAGGAATTTAAATATTCATTGATAGTAACTTCTAGTTTCCAACGTCGTCCTCCAATCCTAAATCCAGAGGGTTACCTGCAATATAAGGGTGTGAGCTCCAAGCCCAGTGAAGGAATACAATAGCACATATTCAAAATATGACATCTCCAATGTAATACAAATAAAGAAATATTAAAAGCATAAGTAATTAAATATGCATTTAATGTCCATGCTTTATGCTATTTAATGCACAATGCACAATGCACAATGCATCATTCATCCACAACACCACCTACTATATTTGGTGGTCTACCGGCCGAAGCGAGGCTAACACAACACCACATGAAGTGGCCTACCCGCCGAAGCGAGGCTAACACAACACCACATGAAGTGGCCTACCCGCCGAAGCGAGGCTAACACCACCACCAAATAACAGTCTACGTGACCTTTCATGGCTTAATAATCCAAACCTACCACATACGTGGTACTACTCACTAAAAGTGAGGCCATACACTACTACCGTTGTGGTCTACATGAAAGATCACGGCTCACACCTCCATACACATCCCATGAATATGAAGATGTCATGCTCAATGTCATGCCTACTATGCATTATCTCTATCATCATACCACATGTTATGTATCATATTAACCTGCCATAAATTTAAACATTATACTTTAACAGTCATGTGATCTCAAATTGACATAAGCACCATATACATGTCCCAAAGCATCATAATCCAATATCAATAATCTTACACTTGCATAATAATAAATCATGATTATGACAACACAATATCATGAATTCATCTCAATAACATCACAAATAACTCTACAACAGTAAATAAAATATCAATCTAATTCGAACATAATTATTGGACCTCTCAACAAGGCTAGTGGTTACTTTTCACTTATTCGGACAGACTGAGTCCCCTGACGGCCATTAGAACATTTAGCCTATTCCCTTATACTGCTGTGAGTAAGAATCGGATTACAACCACTATTCCAATAAATACCAAGTCCATTTCATAGGTCCAATATTATATTCCCAAAATACAATACATCATGCAATATTTTTCATTGCTCAATCACATAAACAAAATAGAGAATATCATGCACAACAAAATATAGTGTATTATTTTTCCTCACCTAGAATCGCGTGAAATGTATGGTGCTAGCAAGAAATCCAAAGCTATATATACAAGTCTTTTACTCCAAAGTTGCTGTAACCAAGAGAAGCTTTTGGAGCAACCACACTGGTCCGGAACTCTGCTGCTCGAACCAGAACTCAAGAGGGAGATTTGGGGTTTTTCTTTCCCTTCTTCTGCTGAAGTTTCCGCTGTGATTTCCGTTGGGATTTGATTGCTGTTTCGAAAAGGGTAAAAGAAGGGAAGGGTTCGCAGGTCTCTTAAAAGGAGGAGAGTCCTATCGGTAAAGGAATCTCATCGGTGAAAGGACTTTGGATAGTTTCCATTTAGGTAGGGATTTGAGTCCCAAACGAATAAGGAAGAAGAATCCAATCTGAACAAGGAGTCCCATCGGTGAAAGGATTTTAATAAATTGTCCTTTATTTCTCTTTTATTAATTTTGTCAATCATCGATTAAATTCTATACACTTAAAATTGGAACTTATTTATTGATTTCACATTCTTAATTAAATATCTCCAATTGAGATTCTAACTTAGGGGAATTAAAATCTAAGTTGATAATTTATTTTTCATTCCCTTAATTTATTTCGAAGGGGATAAATTTGTAAATGCTTATTGGGGAGAAAGTGTGAAATCGGGGTTTAATATTAAATCCTTAAATTCAATTGTGTTTTTCCCAAATAAAATTATCAAATTAAACTAACAAATCAATTTAAACTACAATCATTTTCTAAATTAATTTTACCCGACTCGACTGACCCGCTATTCTGGGTCAGGTCATCACAAAAATAAATTTTAAATACCGATATTTATGCATATCGACTGATATGGTGACTGATATTGTGGACCGAATATCGGCCATATTGGCCGATAATCGTTTTGTACGGCCGATATCGTTCGATCTTAAAAAACTACGATATGTATCAGTCGATATTTCGACCCCTGGTCCAGCCCAATGTTATCAAACTTGACCCGACCCCCGGGTTGACCTGCGGGTCAACCGTGACCCGGTTGAAACACGGGTCGGGTCATTTTAGCACCCTTCTAGATTAAAAACCCTTAAAAACCCTCTGTGACTCGCAGTTCAATCCAGTTTTTCTAATAAATCTGTGACCCTTGACCCTTAAAAACCCTTGGTTTCTTTAAATGAAGAAAATGAAAATGAAGATTTTGGTTCTTTTGAAAATATGATTTTTGGATTATTAATTTTTAGTATTTACAATTGGATTTGTGAAAAGGAAAAAATATTTTTATGAAATATAACCTTAGTTAATAATTTAATATTATTTATAATATTATATTAATAGCACGGGTTTGACTATGGGTCAATTCAGTTGAACTTTATTTAACCCACTCTTCCTCTAAATGGGTCACTGCACGGGTTGGATTTTAAAATATTGGTCCAGCCCATTGACATCCCTTAGTTGTGAAGTGACTAACCCATTTTCTTCTGCAACTTGCCTTTTGGATTCTGTACACTTTGATCTACCTTTAACCTTTACCTCTGTACTCTCTTTATTTATCTCTTTGTGGTATCTCTCATCTTCTCTTTGCTTTAGATTTTGTACTACTTAAGGTAAAACATTTATCTCTGTACTTTGTGGGTATCCTTTATCTTCTCTTTTGCCATGTTATCCTTTACTTCTTTGAAAAAATGCCATAATTGAAAGGAGAGGCATAATTCTATAATGAGTGGGTGGGATCATTGTCACACAGCACATGCCCATTTTCCACTTGTGGAGAAAGAAAAAAAACCAAATGCACAGATATTTCAATTCAATTGATATTTGAAACTTTTTTAGATATGTCATATAGTCAAGTTATTGACTGTTAATAGATTATAAGATTTGGATATGATTATATTCCGTTAGATCTTGGGTTCAATCCAAAAGACTAGTCTAATAGATGGAGTTGTCCAGCTCCTTATAACTCTCTATTTTTTTCTTTTTCCAATCCATATGGGACTCATTTGCAGCTCCAACATATCCAAACTCCATAAAAAGCAACTAAGACTAGAGTGTTCTCGAAGAGAATATTTAATGATTTTCAATTCCAAGAGATTGGCTTGACGGTAAAACCTTATCTTATGAAGAGGGGTCTTAAGTTTGATTCATGCTCAACTCTAATAGGCTCCTCTCTTTAAATTTAACTGATGTGTGTGGATTGGAAGATTTACACATGCATGTAAGATTAGTCTCACCTCTAATATAAAGTGGAGATATCTATATTATAAAAAAAAAATAACTAAAACTTTAAATTTAGTAGAGAGGTCCTTGGAACAAAATACGAGGTAGTTTGTGGAGCTACTTGAAGAAGATGATGAGGAGATCTCAAACTTCTAGTAACTTTAGTATTTGTCATCATTCTTTTTGTCAATCTTAGGTGGGGCCAACAACCCTTGTCGTGGCCATAAACTAGTCGATTCCTCTTTTGTATATGCTGGAACTTCAATTGCATGCACAAATTAGAGTTATTGGTGGAACCCAATGTTCTATAATTTATGCTGCTCATATGGTCAATTAGTTGCACCCATTTGTGGATTAAAAAAGCTTAAAAATATTCTGATCAAAGTTGATAGCCATCAATTATTGAGACTTTTTATGTTTAGCATTATTCTTTAGAACTTCTAAAGTAGATATCATGAATACTGTATCTAATGTCAAGAAATCACGTAAATAGTCATGCGTTTGAAATCTTTTAATTTTCTTTTTAAAAAAATTATTAATTGATGCGACTTAAAGCTAAATTTCAATCGAGTATGACAACAAGATCACTCTATCACTTATCATATTCTGTCGCGTATTTAAGTGAATTTTTTAACTATTATATCATCTATTTTAGTTAGATGATGTTAATCTTTATCTATTCAATTTAAACTAAATGGAAGTGTAAGTCTTCACAAACCTGAGTCCTATTCATAGAATATATAAAGCTTTAAATAAAAACGAGTGACAAGTCAAAGGTAAAAAGAAAATCTATCAGAAATAAATAGAATGGAATTCCAATAACGGAATGAATAATTTAAGATGTGAACCATAAAGTTCAATATTATAAACAAAGAGGGGACTCCACTTACTTGTTGGTCACTCTCAACATAAGAATGCTTTACAATTTTTAAATGCTTACAAAAGATGCTGCCAGAGTTCTACATGCATTATTAATAAGGTGGTGAATCAAACAAGCCACAATTTTTAACTTATTCAAATTTTAGTCAATTTAAATTATTTTTTAATTTTTAAAATTTTAGCTTTTGAAAGCATGAATTGATTGATTTAATTCAGGTCATCTTTTATAGATCATATATTTAGAGAAAGATTTTTACGATGAAATTATTATCATTTCATTTAGTGAATTCTGTCTAAATAAGCAGAATAATATGGCGCGTGCCTATGTTCGAGTGATCATTTCACTTTGATAAAATGATGAATGCACTTTGTTAAATCTTGTTCATTGTCATAATACATTTAAATATTATTATTTAATATTTGTAAATGAGTAAGTGCAATCGCCATTAGTAGGAAAGTAAAGTAAGATGTGGAAATCTACACTTATTGAGAAAGTATGATTGTTTAAACCTAAGACACTTTTCCATGAAGTTATTAATTAAGTTATATAAAAGATTGACATGGGAAACCCTTTCCAATGTGTATTGCAATTGCTTATTATTATTATTATTTTTATTGAACAAGAGAAATCGCACAAAGTTACGTTGCGCACTCATGTCCTTTATTTTTCACTAATGTTTGGTTTATATATATATGTTAAAAAAATTATTTGTAAAAGCCTTGGAGAATTTCTTTGATTAAATTGTAAAGTGGAGAAGGCTTTTTTTTTTAGTGGAAAATATAGTGGGTAACACATTTTTAGAGTGAAAATGGTAATTTGGTCTATTTTTTATAATTTATATATACATGATTAATCAAATCATGCCATTTTTTTTTTTTTGAATTTATGTGTGAGAAACCGTAGGATACCTAACGTAAAACCCCCACGAGTGAGTCCACTGCCGTTTTGATTTCAAATTTTGATGACTTTACTCAACATTTTTAGCCTTAAAACCTTGTATTTGCAAAGACCCTTTTATCTTTTGTCTCATTTGCAAAAGTTGTCCCTTTAATTTAATTACAAAAGGTATCTCTCTCTCTCTTCATAGATTGCAAACTCTACTGTCTCAATATTACAATTCAGATTAATCAAATTCTCCTCATACCAAACTTTATTGAATTATATGTCTCTGTTTGACATCCATTAGATAACTATTTCTTATTCGTTTAAATTCTCTCTCAAAATATATTTGATATTAATCTTTAATTTAAAAAGATAAAGTGATTATATCAAAGCGAGATTTCGTTCAGTAAATTTTTTAAATAAATTTTTACATATATCATTCTGCCTCAACTTAAAATCATAAAATGTAAAACTTACAAGAGGGATATAGGGTATTTTATATAATAAGATGATGACCCATTTGAGGCGGGGCGTATGGTATTACTATGGGTGATTAGGTGTGGGGTCTACTAAATGAGGTGGTAGTAGGTTTATTAATTTTTTTTCATAAATATGTGATCTGTCAAAAATCACCTTAATTGGATATTTGCTCATGATCATCTTATTTGGAAAACCCATGGCTAAACACGTATGGTGCAGATGGTCATCTAATTTTTTTTTTTTTTTTTTAAGATCAAGGAAAAAGTTCAGACTTAACTCCAACTTACACCATAATCATCTAACTTTTGTATATAAGTCTCATTATTTTCAATGTTAAAAGAGTAAGATTAAAATTAATTTTTTTAATGGTGGATAAGAATTCATTCAGAAAGAGAGGGATAAAGCCAACAAAATTACAAGATGTCCACAGCCCGGACCAGACCAAAAACAGTAAAAAATGACCGTAAAAATGAAAAGCCCAAAAAAGGTCCAAACAAGCACAAGGCAATAAAAAACACAAGCCAAATTAGTGATAGAGATCGACAGAAACCTTTGAAAAAATACTTGAACCCCAAAGTGTATGAAGTTCAGTTATAAGCAATTCAAACTGAAAAACTTGATAAGATCCATGATAGCCCAAACATGACTATGAAGGGGCCAAAACTTAATAGTTAACTTAAAAAAAGAACTATTTACAAATTACTATTTTTTATAAAATTTTATCCAATCTCTTGATTAGTAAGTGAAATAGAAGTGACTAAGAGAAAACAAGAGGAGTAGATCAGGACCGTCCAGGTTCAGTGAATGACTGAATGCTATGGTGGGGAGGCAGCATAGGCCATAGATAATGGTGTCTCCCAAATTGTCCTCTTTTCTAATTTTTTGTTTTGGAGCTTAAAGACAAGGACGATTTCGACGGTCCGATCAATGTGATTTTAAAGAGTGGCCCATACTCCATCAAGGCATCAACCTTATTTCCATAACGTTTCTTTCTATATTAAAATGTAGAAGAAGTGAGGGGCATGGGATCCTCAGTCGCCATGGGAATTGGGATGACTCTGGATTCCATCAATTATATTAATAAAATAATCAATTATATTAATAATATATATATATATATATATATATATAATTTTATTTAATATTAAACTATAAAATAAATGATTGAATTAAAAAAAACTACTGAAGTCATTCATTTATTTTCAAAATTCTATATTAAATTAAAAAATATACTTTAAAAAAATATATAAACATTTAAGTAAACTTTAAAAAAGAACTTCTCCTTTACACAATGAATTACTCACGGCTTTATGATATTATTGTTTTTAAAATTGTAAGGCTCACTGAGGGCTCTACAGTATAGATCACTGACTGGGCTGAAATTCGGGTCAGATTGGATTGAGTTGGATTATTTTTAAATTTCTTAAACCGACTCAACCTGAATTTCATACCGGTTTATTTTTTTCCAATCGGTTTCGACTTGAGATATACAAAAATATAATCCAAACGCATTAATTTCTCGAGTCGGATCATACGGTCGGGTTAAAACTCGACTCAAGGTTCACCCCTATCACCAAGAGATCTACCCCTTGAGCGTGTGGGCCCTACTCTCACTATTATCTGATGATCAAGTTTGCTCTATTTAGTTTTCTGGATAAGCTCAGCTGCAAATTTTGTTTGAAATTATTTGTCAGAGTTCAGACTCTAAAAAAAATGAAAATTTGCTGATGATATTTTGGTTATATAAGTTATGTTGGTCAAAATTTAATAATTCTTTAAAATATGACCAAAATTTCCGTTTCGGTCAATAACTAAGCCCGTGACATGTTTATGATAGAAGAAGACTAAAGGGGTAATTGATTATAGAGTAATTTGTATATTTTACAAAATTATAAATAAAATACTAAAATTTTAATTATCAATATTTGTAAATTAGTGAATTATACTCTAACAAAATAAATTTATATGAATAACATTTCAAAATAATGAACCATGACTTTTGTAATGCTGGACTTTGGACTAATGCCAGTACATGCAGACACACGAATAGGTGTGAGATGAAATTTTCATCGTCAATTAGGCTATAAAATATTTTGCTAAATTTAAATGTTATGAATCAATTTTTTTTTTCTATTTAGAGTAATATTATCTTTTATCAATCTTATAGTAAAAACAAAATTTCTATATTTTTGGCCAGCCATCCTAACACCGACAAGTTCTATTAGAAGACAGAAGATGAAGTGAAATTCTCATTTTACATCTAACAGTGTACTGCTCATCAAGTATCGGTGTATCAATAACACGTCGCTCTGCATGTATATGATCGGCATATCGGTACACCAGTATCTGATAAGCAGTACACCGTTAGAGATAAAATAGGAATTTCACTCTATTCCATGTCTCGTTTGCTTCATTTTTTTTTTTTAACTTTTCTATTTCTCTATCATTATTAGAACTCAAAATTTTTTTTTCCTATTTTTTTATAATTTCATGTACCACTTAAAATAATTAAAATTCTTCAATTAATTATAGTTTTTAAATCATTGAAAGGAATAGTAGTTGAGGCAGAAAATGACAGTCCTGAGTCTAGACTGTAACTTGCTTCCATGACTCCTGGGTTGAGACAGTACTTCCCCTTGTATGATTTTGACAGCGATGACATCCGGAGGTGTGGGAAAATTAGGGCATATCATGTAAGTCGGTCACACGACACGACCTAACTCACTCTAAATTAATTAAATGATAAAGGGCATTTAATTTTATTTGAAATCAACATTTATATCATAGATATATTTGTACGCAATTATTTTTTATAAAAAATAATTATTTCGATGATTCCTATTTCTGTTAAATTTTTTTTTTTTTTTTTTTCAAATTTTAAATTTTTTTATAAAAATTAAGACCAGGTCAGATAGAATTACAAAAGAGAAATTATTTTTAGTAGATAAGAACTATCGAAGAAATAAATTTTCATCAACAATAGTTGCGCACAAACATACCCTTAAAATAATATAAGATTTTAATAATTTGATATAGATTTTAATGAATGGCTAAAATATGTTAAAAAAGCATCATTAGATCATCAGAACTGACTTCCATTTTCACTTAACAAGTTGGTGGTGCAATAAGTTGTCATTTACCTTTGCACTCTGAGGTTCAATCTTTATCCAGCTTGCTAAATATAAGACATGGAAAAGTAAAGAGAAAAATAAACAATTTTTCTTATTTTTTTTATAATTAAGGTGTCTAGGTATTTCATTTGATTAATTCTCAAGATATGTGTAATTCTCTCAATCTGCACACACTGAATAAATCTACGAGAAGTGTCTCATTGGACTCGAAGGGAATCAAACACAAAACCCCTGCTTCTTGAGGCATTCTTGACTTCCACTCCAACTCGACCAGAATCAAATACATTCTTTTCTTGTTTTTGCAAGAGACAAATGAATTTTACATAATAATTGAAGAATAATATTGTTGGATATTTCAATATAGTTCTAATCGAAAAAGTATGAGATATGAGCAATATCTAAATAGAAGGCTGAATAAGCAAAAAGAAGCTGTTGTTTTATAAGGAGATTGATTGGAACTTTTTTTTTTTTTTTAATAAAAGAGATATTTCTTTTTTCTTTAAATGGAAAGAATACTTCTTATATAATTTTAATATAGAAACATCACACATCTTTTTTTATTACACTAAAACACAAGATTAGAGAGTGTTTCCTAAGAAGCAATATCTCAATCAACCTTTTTTATAAACACATTTTATATATATAGATATGTTTGTTAGATACTTTAAAAATTCATTTCAGTTCACTTGATTTGACGGGATTTTCAATTTAAGTAAGTCGATGAAGTATTTCAAGTTTTTTTCTAAGTTTCTCTAAAAATTCAACTGATTTTTTTACTCAAATTCAGATTTTTAAATTGCAACACTGATTCTTTATAAAATAAGGTTGATCCACTGTATAGACCACCAGCTTGCAGTCTAAAAGATTTTATATAATTATATTTGTGTGGTGGTAATTTCTTCATAAAATATTACATATATCATTGTGGGCAATGCTCTGTTTAGAAGTGGAAAGCTCCAAGCGTAAGGAATGGGATAAATAATAAAAAGGAAGAGGGAAGAGTGGTGGGTGAGGCATCATCAGCCTTTCATTGGAAATACAAAGCCTCTGCATGAAAACCAAATCCCATTGGTTCTTCCCTTCTATTCATTACTACGTATATATACATACGCATCTCCATCTCTCCACCCTCTCTCTCTCTCTCTCTGCCACCTTCTACTTCTTTTTCTCTCAACATAGAGGTCTGTCGGTCTCTTCATGGGTAGGATTTCCTTCTGCTGAAACGTGATCTCTCTCTTTCTCCCCCATGTATTCAGTAAACCCACCTTAGTATTATGAATGATACTCATTAGAATGTTTTTTCTTGTATTAATAATTTTGTTATGTCTCGCTTCAATTTATACCATCTAATCTCTGTTCTTTTTTAAAATAATTTTTCTGGTGTTGGGATTGTGACTCTTGTTTATGTTTATTCTCTGTATGGCCGTGGGTTTATTTTCCATGGAACTTGTGTTCTTTTTCTTCTTCTTCTTCTTCTTCTTCTCTCTCCTTTTTTTTTTTGAGTATATGAATCTGTTGATGTGTTATGTTTTAGAAATTTAAGATTGACAAGGAAATGGGTTCCATGGGTTGAAACACTGAGAAAATGGTGTTTAGGCATATGGGTATGATGAGTTTTATGCTTTTCTGCTCCTTTTTTCTCTGTACAGACCAAATATCCCATATTTCTGCGGGGTTGACATAAGTGTGTTTGTTTTTGGTCTCTATCAGCTTTTCTCCTTTATTTTTTATTTTTGGGTTCTTTTAAAGAAAATGATCAGTTTCTCGATTTTGATATTTATGTTTCCCAGCCCAGTTCTGAAAAAACCAATCTTAAATTTAAGATTGCAATTGAGTTTTAGTTACAATTTCATGATAATATCTTTAGGGCATTTTACAATGAACAGTGCAAGTTTGGTTATAACTTTCTGCCCTTTTAACTGATTTTCGATTCTGAATTTAAATTTGCAGGTGACTAGTGTTGGATGTGGCGCCCTATTGATTGGATAGCTTGGGGCAAGGTGGACGCATGGTTAGAGATATAATAATGTTGAATTAGATCCTACTGCAAACGAAGAAAGAGAAAAAAAATACTTTTCAACTTTTGTCAATATCTTTTGGGTTGTATTGAAAATGCAAACATTGTGCTTCAAAGGTCATGGAGGAGTCCTCCAAAATCCCGTTGTGCAGTCTCCCCCTGTTCCTTTTGTGCCTTTCTGGGGTGCAATTGGATCTCAGCAGATCTACAGTGAGTTGAAATCTGTGGACCCAAATGTAAAAGGCAAAGCATCGGGCGCTCCTGGAGAAGAAAACCATGCTACAAACACATTACAAGAGAAAGGGGGTTACAATATCACTGCATTCTCGATATTTCCCAGTGAGGATTTTTTATTTTAAGTTTAAAGTTTTCATCAATATGCATTTATAGTTCATTTATTAGTGCATTTTATTTTCCAAGTTTAAGAATGCGTGGGATTGCAGTGTAAACATTTAGGCCATGTTTGGATGTGGGGCAAGGTAGAAGCTTTACTTGTTGGAGGTGGACAAAATCCTGAGTGGTGAAATGTCACTTACAAGTTACAAGCATCAATCTTGTTTAATGTATTTTGAGAAAAAGTTAAGATCGCAGCTATTAAAGTGAGATAACTAGTGAACTCACTAACTCCTTGAGAAGCATTTGGTCCTTCAAATATACAAAAAAAAAAAAAAATTATTCAAGTTGGCCGAGTTAAGCTAGCAGCCATTAGAGTGAGAGAGATGGTGAACTAACTACCTGCTTGAGAACCATTTGGTTCACTCAACATATGAACAAAATTGAAGTTGACCAAGTTAAGCCTGGAGCCATTTGAGAGAGAAATGTTGAACTCGTTACCTCCTTGAGAAGCATTGGTTTCTCCTAATATACAAACACACTTTATCAAACTGGCCCAAGTTTGTTCATTAAAGTTGTAAATGTATATCAGTCTTTCTGATGTAGTCCGAGATAGCAATCCAATTGAACTATGTAATGAACAAACAATATGGAGTTGTACCCGGCGTCGGCCTGGTGTGCTCCTGTCCAAGAGGAATGTTTCATGCACACTCGAAGAACAAGTGGTCCTGGAGTTCTAGTACGCGTGATTGAAAGAAAATATACGAGTTACATTCGAAATTGAAATTAATTTAAAGGCACACAAGCAAAACTTCGTTTGATTCAATCAACACTCACATATACTAGCCTCGATCAGTAACCACTTACAAAATAAGAGAAATAACTCGGGCTCGAAACGTCTTGAATTGGACTCAAATCATCCTGACTTGGACTCGAAATGTCTCGGCACGGTCTTGAGACGTTCTGGTTTGTGCTACTATTCAAGTATAAAAGTTATTGCAGAGAGATGATCAGCTGTTCTATTAACGTAGTCATGTCTAGTGGTAAGTTTCTACATCACCTAAGTGGAGCTGAGTCACTCTTCGGGCAGGTCTGCGTTACATTGGATGCGAATGTGGACCTGTGCCAAGTCCCATGCAATTTTCATTTATTCTGTTCACTGCAACATCTCCTCACCCCCACCAACTGGTAGGGGCTACTTTGTATTGGAGTATCTGTTCAGTGGCTTGGATTTTGCATGCGGAACATGCATTCATAGGGTCCTGCCGGTTTTACTTTGGGCATGGAAGAATTAATCATAAGATACTGGAATGTAGGTGCCAAACGCTTTCTTCAAGGAGCCTCCCTTGAAAAAAGGGAATTTTTATAGAAGCAAATGATTGGATGCTGATGGATTCAATGCTATACCAGGATTTTAAGTTACAAGACTAAGAGAGATGTGAGGGGAAATTGTTTCTCATTTGGATAGAATACATTGCTTAAGTTAAATGTCAACCAACACCTTGTAGATTGTTTTCAGATTGTTCAATTTGTAGTTTCATTGAAGAGGAAGAACATCTAGTTAGAATGATATTCATCTGTTATTGATGTTTGGAGCATGTGGGAGGGCATACTTCCATGAGATATCTAAGTGACATGAATGTTCTTGAATCTTGATGATCCGAGAATTTTTGCCCCAGGCCAAAATAAGGACAAGGGAAATAAAGCTCAGCAATTTTCTACAGCCATCTCTCTTCAATCACCCTCACATGAACAGCGAGCACATTTTGAGCTAGGACTCAGTCAGCCTATGGTGAGTTCTTTTCTTCTTCCTCTTTTTTAATTTTTTTTTTTTTCCATTTTTTTCTTCTGATTCTAGCTTCTTCCATATGGCTATTTAAATGGTCTACTAGCAAAAATTTAACTACTGAAAATGGCATTGTGTAGGTTTTTGCAAATCATGCTTATATGGATCAATATTGTGGCCTATATCCAGCTTATGGAACACAGGCAAAGGTTTCTTTCTCCACTCTTTTTCCTTCAGATCCATTGCTACTCATTTTTTAGGACGTTGCTTGCAAGAACTTACTGCAAAAATTGTTGTAATCTTCATGCAAGTCGATTAACATTTTTGAGCCATCATTGATTGAGAATTGAAGATATATGGAACCGGAGGTAGTCTGTAAATCAGATGGGGAAACAAAGGCTTTTGAGATGGACAAAAAATGTTCCAGAAAGTAAAATCAATGCATTTAATACTTTTGGATATGCATGCCTACTCCACATAAAAGCACAAATGCGCATACATTACTGTTTAATCCCGATTGGTTGGCACAAACTTGGATGTGGTCTGTGGTATTTAAACTGAAAAATACTAAATGAGATATGTTATCCATTGCTCACCATATGCTGATAACAAAGAAACTAAATCTCAATGACAAAGACACTACATATCATACATGTATATCATAGAGGGACACACTTCAAGACAACCTTGAAGTAGACCTCGATATAGTTTTGAGAAATGCTCGGTGCAGTAGACCTGACCATAATATGGTCAGGCCCTGCACCTTGAACATCCATTGGTAAAGTTTGAAATTTTAAAGTACAGGATTTTACTAATGGATGGTGGAGAGGCAGGATCAAACCTTATAGTGATCAGGTCTCTTGCAACTAATGATTTCTCTTTTAGTATTGGGTTTTTTAACTGGGTGGTAGAGATACAATTCCTAAGCTTATTATGGTCAAATCTCCTGCACCTAATCATTTTTCTATATTTATCATTGCTCTATTTGTAACGTGTTGTTTTTCTTTCTACCTCAACAATCTTTTTTTTTGAAAGTTCTACCTCAACAATCTTTTCTACATTGATCAACCATTTATTTTCATTATAACACATCTTCATTGTGATCATGTTATTCTCTCTTTGCATGTGCATCAAGAGTTCCAAATTCTGTCTCAGATCTTTGAGTGGTGTTTAACACTGAAATATGAACCTATGTCTAAGTGAAGCATTTGGAAGATGGAAAATGTTTCACACAAGGTTCAAAATAGCAATGCCGGAGGCATATTGCCTTACACAAAAAACCAATGCATATTGCTTTTTGTTGTACTAGACTGGATTTGTGTGAATTTTAATCTCCATAAATTATTAAAATATATCTTAAAATATCCACAATTTATGAATATTTTTATTTTGAAGTTAGCATTCTCTATAGTTTTTTAACTCAGCTGATATATCTATATCTATATATGTATGTATGCATGAAATATGTAGGTAGGTAGGTAAGCAGGTGTGTATCTTCCGGCTTATAATAAAGTAAAGGTGCCGTTTGAATTCATCCTAAATTGCATTCAGTTTGAATATTTGGGAAGAAAAGTCTGTTTCAGGAGCCACCAAATTTGGTGGACTCACTAAACCAATTCCAAGTAGATGGGATAATGATTCAATAAGAACTGATGATCAATACAATGATCTTCATTTAGATTTCTCTGTGCCAAACAATATCAGTAGTCTGTAGTAATCATATGGGCAGTGAAGGATGAAAGTAGTTCTTCTTTTCCATGCTTCCTGAAACAATGCTTGAAAGGAGAAACAAAATGAGTGATCACTTTTGTGCAAAAATATGCGAAAGCATAACGTTTAATCCAAGTGTTTATTTTTACTCAATGAAGCATGGACGAGTTCTCTTGCCATTGAATGTGATGGAAGATGGAGCCATATATGTAAATGCCAAGCAGTACCATGGGATCCTTCGGCGTCGGCAATCACGAGCAAAGGCAAAGATGGAGAAAAAAGTGATCAAAGTTAGGAAGGTATGCACAAACAATCTTGAAATTCATAGATGAATCTTGGTTTGGTCAGAGTTGTTGGACAAAAAACAGTCCTATTTCTATGCAACATTTGGATTCCATTTCTAGACTTCAAATCATAGTTCAAAAACTTGAAAGTTGGACTTAACTCGAAATCCAATCGAATTGATTCTACTTGAATCGACTCACCCAAGTTTTTCCAAGTTTTAAACTATGTTTTGACATTACCATGGTTAGCTTTGATGTTGGACACATATCTACAAACCTATTCATAGGGTTGAAATCGGGTCAGGTTGAGTCGGGTTTCTTAAAACCCAATCCGACCCAACCCGACCCAAGCTATTGACTTGAAATTCTTGACTCGACCCTACCTGAATTCTAACCTGACTCAACCCTAATTCTGACCCGACCTGCATTCTGAACCCATTTTAGCCGGGTTGGGTCGGATCGAGTCCGGTCGGGTTAACTTGAAAATTCCTCAACCCGAATTCCATGCGGGTTTTTGTCTTTTCAACCCAACCCGACTTGCATGACCCGACCCTCATGATTTCTCGGATCGGGTCATGCGGGTCGGGTAAAAAAACCGATCCGAGTTTCAGCCCTACCTATTCAGTTGAAAACATCAGTATACATTGTTTGATTTATCTGTATAATATTTAGAACTAAGATGTACTTACATCAAAGTAAATATTTCATTTCTTCCTAAATTTGGCTTACTTAAGTCTTTACTGTAATAATGCAAGTACTGCCACCTAATGCCTTAACTGTCTATGCATCAACTGCTCCTCTGTTCATGAAAAGAAAAACAGTTGTTGCATGTAATCTTTTTTATGTCGGTTCATCTTCAGAAATTCAATCAACATCCTCATCAAGTGACTAATAAACTACATTCTAATATTTTAAACTGATAGAAAAATTATCTCCTCCAGTAATATTCCAAAATTTGTATTCTTAATTTGGCTTGCATGTGTCATCCTGTCAAAGTTGTTATATCCATGTCTAGCCACAACTCAACTCCTAAAATCGACTGTAGAATTTTTATCAAGTCACTTTGTGAATGCAGAAAACTGTAAAATTTTATTCAAATTTTCGAAATCTGTTTTTTTCTTTCTTTTTTGGTAACCTCTCTTATAGAATATTAAAACATGAAGAACGTCACGCTTTTCTACATTCATATGCTACATCTGACGTATGTTCATATGGAACAGATGTAAGTATCGTAGTTACTTGGTCCAATGTGAACTTGATGCTTACCAGGCCCAACAAGTCTAGACCACTAGGAAAAAACTACACCATCCCTTCTTGAATTGCTTAATGCCAACAAACCCCAGGTTATGGCCTTAATACATGTAGGATGGTGGGTTTTGCCTACCAAGCAGATTTGCTACTTCAAAGCGTTACAAAGTATTGTCAATTAGAACAATCAAAAGTTGATAATGTATGTAACTGAACATTTTGAGGTCACCTTGGTGTCAAGGGGAAGTAAGAGTGTCATAGTTTGAACTCAACAAATTCACTCATATACCTTCAGTTTGTAGTGAGTTGTCCATACTGTTTCTCTGATCACCATGCCATTCACGATCCAGGCTCCAAAAATAGCCCAGAACATAAGGCCCTGATTTTCATCCATTGATGTTGGAAATTTCTAGTTCTGTTGTGCCAAGGCCACCGACAAGACTTTAGGATCATCTTACCAGTGATTTTTGGGAGATAGCCTATCAATAGGGAAATCCATCAGAAAATAAAACAGTTCCTCCAGCAAAGGTTTGCTCAAAACATTCTTATGACATTGATGGTTTATCATTGTGATCTTGACTTGATCTTTCCCTAGTTTAGGCCACCATGTTGCACTCTTGATTTGAAATTTCCTTTTCGCAGCCTTATCTGCATGAATCACGCCATCTTCATGCAATGCGCCGACCCAGGGGATGTGGAGGCCGCTTCCTGAACACAAAGAAGGGGAATAATGGAAAAGGTGGCACCGGCATTGGCAAGGCAAGTGGCAGGTGTGCTCAGGCCATTGGTTCTCCAAGTTCTGAGATGCTACAGTCAGATAGTGGGAACTTGAATTCAGGAAAGGAGGCATGTGGTGGCTCAAGCCTATCTGGGTCAGAGGTGACTAGTATCTACTCTCAGCGAGATGTTGATCACTTTCAGATTGAACATCTCAGGTCATCTGATTTTCACCCCCTCACAAACATGGTTGATGGCAGTCTGAGTAGCAGTGTCACTATGAAGTGGGCCACGGCAGCTAACTGCCGTGACTTACTGAAAGTGTGATTGCAAGGATATAATGGGGTCCTTGAGTCAGTGTGGTATTTACTTGTCTGAGCTGATGGCATGTGTTCAGTTTGGCAACTGTTTCCAGCGCTTACATGGACCCCATCCTTGCGGCGACCAGATAGGGGAGCTAGTTGCATTATCATTTTGTGATGATGCATCGGTCTCCTGTTGAAGGATTGACCCTCCAGCTATTTGGTTGTCTTCATTAGGCAAATCATTCTTGGCTTAATGGCATTATGGACTTCCTTGTTACCTAAAACACTCCCGAGAACTCGTCATCGGGATAGTTTTGGAACAGAACTCCTTAATGTCTTCTAATGGGCTTGTTCCCAATGGTATTTGTACTTCATAAGTGTTTATGCTTAGACTCACTGTATTTTCAATAAACCTAGAGACGCTGGGGTGTTTGGGGCTTGTGTAAACTTGGATCTGAGACTCCTCCACAGCAACTTTGTATTGTAATGCTGTGTTATTGTGTGGCTGTTTGCTAATTGTGTGAGGTGTTTTCGATGTAATCTCCCATTGTTTGTGTGTGCTTTCCTGACTATTGGTTACTCCTGCGAAAGCTTTCCTCATATTTGAGGGGTGTTTAAATTGGGCAAGCTTCTGCTCAGACCTGAACCCATGGCTTGGTTGAATCCAGTATACATGGTTTTCAGTCATGACTTGGAACAAAGTCTAATGGTTTCAGTCCATGACCTAAGATATATCAACTTGATTCCCATCAATTTTATATTCTAATTTGATGCTTTATTTAAATGTGAACAACTCAAAAGTGATCAGGCAATGAACAGTTATGATTTTTACTTATGTTTAAAACACTGTCTAGGATTATAAAAAATTAAGAAGGCCAAAACAGGCTGAAATATTCGCCCGACGTTGCAAAATGGATCAGAATTTGGACTAGGTTATGGCACATATTACTGTTATTTGTATATCTTTGTAGACCTAATGAGAGCTGTCTGCATGTTGCCAATTGCAACTTGAATCTAGCTATGAAGCCACAAATTACTGTGACTACCCTCTGTAATTCGAAGTTCACACCAAGTTCCTTATACACAGCTACACCAAACTAAATTATGCAAAAATGGTATTGGTTGGGTTTTAACCGTTAAAAGCTGATGAAATTCTAAAGAGTTGGAGTGATGGCCATGAAGCTTCATAAGCCGGTTCCCATTTGATGACTTATTTGACTTGAGTTTGACCCGTTATATTGGGGATCAAATTTGATATTTTATACCTTAGACTTGAGTTTTGTTACTGTTAATGTTGGAACTTGATGGAGACAATGTTGTTTTCTATAATAAAGAACACATATACCTTTTTATCATTTAAATGGTGACAAATGAATAAAAGGACTAATCTAGTATCCTTTTGTTATTTTCTTTTTCTCCTGTTCTATTTATAATCTCCAAATTTTGTAAATGGGATCCTCCCTTTGGTATCTATAGCATGGAATACGGTAGAGTCTAGAATTGCATGAAGTTTCTAAAAAGGCAATTCGTTTGAGATTAAGATGGTATTTTTTTCAATTGAACATCTAATAATCTAATATTGGTTCGGTGAGATTATATCAGTACTGATGCATCAGATCTCTACAGATTTCAGAACTTTTATTATTGGCCGACTCCATTTAGTTTTGATGGAATGTGTATGAGAAGTTTGGAGGAACTACTTCTAAACATTGTAGCTTTGTAAGACACCTCATTAAAAATCAACATATATTTTATCAATAAAAAAAATTTAAGTCTAAATTCAAAAAATTAGGATAATTGGATGAGATGTCATTTTCCTTTTTTTTTTTTTCTGCACATCTTATTGAAAAATTTGCACCCCAACTTAAAAATTAATGAAAAATTCCTTAATTAAAAAGACCTGAGCAGTCTCGTTAGAGTTTTTTTTTTTTCCCGAATGGGAAGATTGTTGCCATTTCAATGATGTCACAGTAATGGCGCCCAAAGATTTTTTTTCTTAAATCCTATTTTCTCACTAAGTTAACAACTTATTCCATAACTAGACAAAGATCAGACGGTTTAGATCTCTGATAAGGATGAATTGTCTGAGCTCCGGCAGACATACGGCTCAGATTAGATTGGTGGGCCACCTATACTGTGTTATAATTGTTTATTTAATAATTCAAAAAGCATAAGTAGAGAGGGTTCTAAGACCTTTCTCACCCTCATCTCTCTTTAAGTACGAAGGTGTTGAATAAAACTTTAGATGCACAGTCTTCTACAAGTGTAAATATGAGTGTGTTTTAGTCGACTCTTAAACTCGACTAATAGAATTTTGAGTTGAGTTAACTTGATTTGATTTTTTCTTTTAACTGAATTAGAAAATTTGTTCGAATTACTTTATTCTGAATTGAATCTAAATTTTGAAATTTCAAACTTTGCCATGAAACTCTGTCCACATCTGTATGACTTTAGGGTCGATCATATACCTAACCCTCTGTTTATTCGTTAATGATGTTCTAAGATGATAACAACACTAATATTTTCTATTATTTTTTAGAAAATATTTTTTTAACAAAAAGTATTAAATAGACCAGATGGTTGCTAGTGAGATATAATCAAGTGTGGGTCATTTATCATCAGAAGGTGGAGCCCCACACAATAATGACCCATCGTCTCTTTTATAATACCTGCACCCTCTTAGGCACATTAATATTAATGGATTGGTGAAAAATGTTTATATTTAAATGAGGACACTGATTTTTTCACTGACATTTTGTGTAATCTGACGGATTTTACTATATTATTCATTTTGTCATTCGAATTGGCTTGCTGAACTCTTTGATGTAAGTGATCTGAAAGTTTTGATGAACCGATTCGAAAATACAAAATGAATAATGCGGTAAAATCTGACACAAAATACATGTTCGAAGAACACTGGCCTTAAATAATGGTATTCACTCATAAATTGAATGCCTTTTATAAGTAACCTCGGGAATCGGGACCATAGAATTAGGTGCAGAGTAGCTCACTTGCAAGTGAGAATATGAATGATAAAATGTTTCATAATACGTTTGTTTGTTGTGTTTTTTTCCCTTATAAAATATATTATTATTATTATTATTAAAGTTTCTATAATTATTTAGAAAAATATATTTTTGAATTTGATGAGATCTCAGTCAACTTGCCTCCAACACAAAATCCTTATTTAACTAAAATTCTAAATTGAAAATGGAATACAAATGGAGTTTCCTTACAAAATCATAATTTGTCATTATTGTCTTTACATATTGTTCATGAACCGCTCTAAGTTGATGAAACTGAGTCACAATTCTTGTGACATATGAAAATGCAGTTGATGTCCCGTAAAATCAAAGAAATCATTGTTGATTTGGAACCCATCATCTCTGGTGCTTGGAATTAATATAAAAAAAAAATTATTTATTTTAAACTGTTTATAAAAGCGGACGTGAATTTTAAATTAAAATCTAAAAAATATAAAACCGTCAAATTTTATTTTTAATTTAACTAATAATTTAGTCTAAAGATTGTTTTTAAAATTCAAAATAGACTGATGTAAATCAGGTACACAGGGGGTGGGTTTTCGACGCTGATGTATATGCATTTCTGAATAAATTGATGAAAATGTGATTATCATACGATCACATTAAATAAAAGAGTCAATGTAGAATGTAGATGTACAGTAAAATATCAAATGTCTGATCTAAGTTTTTAACCATACACTTGTGCATGTCACAAATCCCAAATTCCCTTCTCCTTAGACATAAGTTATAGAGGCGTCTTATCTCTCAAATTCTTAGAATATATGTAAATCTCTCAATCTGCATTTGTCGAATACATCTCTTAATCCGCACACGTCAAATAAAGAATAATAGAGAGTTGTCCATTTTGTATGATAGATGACTTAATCTCAAGACTTTTCACGAACAAGAGTAAATTTTCATCACCAAGGTTCATTGTAACTTCTTTTTCTTTTATCATTTGTCTAATTATATTAAAATTCTATTCACATTATCTACCTAATGCTATGAAATTTTGACCTCATTTTCCTCGTCTTTAGGTTGGTCACCTGATCTAAATTCCAGGGAAGACTAGTTGGTCACTGATCTTCCACCTCCCATCTCAATCTAAAGTCTAAACTGATACACTTCCAAAAGCTCCAATTCCAACCCATTGACTCGGCCATGGAGCAAAGAAAGAAAAGGGAAAAAAAGAAAATCTTCAATCTAAGAAAAAAAGTGAAATAGATTCAGATGGTAAGAATGAGACAAACAAAAAGCAATGAATACCAAATTCACAGACTCAGGAACAATGAGAAAAGTATAAAAGCGAACATACGGAAAGAGGAAAAAAAAAACCATGAACAAATAAAAGCAATATAAAGTATAAACAAAGTCAAAACAGATATCGGAAATCAAATTTATGGACGCGTTTGGATGTACACAATCGAAAAGGGTAGGATCTGATTGGATCCAAACACACCTGGAATTTGATTCGTAGTAGTGAAGAGAGGGAAAATATGTCATCCATGTCAAACTCTTGATCTGGGTCGTAGATAATTTACTTGGGCCGGCCGGCTGCCTTTCTGACTGAACTGATGTTTAAAATACTTGTTTTATCCGGACCGGCGACGGCGACGGAGACGGGTATGATGATGTGTATCTATGGTGCTGTTGGCGGTGGCGGTGGGGGTGGGGGTAGCGGTTGGTTCTGCTGTTGACCGTTGCTGTTGCCGTTGGTGTTTCTTAAGACGATGGGAAGGACGATGACGAGGATGACGATGATGAGGATGATTATGGCAATGCAAGTCCACTTCCTGGTGCTTTTCTGGTGCTTCCTGGCCGTCTCAAGGTGCTGGGTTCCTCCCCTGACGAACGAACTGGCGCGCGCCACCTGGCTTTCGATGTCGTCGATCTGCTCTCCTTGGGCCTGGACCAGCACCGACATGTCCAAGAACAACTGGTGCAGATCCATCAGATTCTTCTCTATCTCCTTCGTCGCATCGTGCCGCTCCTGGATCTCCGATATCGTGTCCAGGATCTGGCCCCTGCCTTGCTCCTGGATCGCTTTCTGTAAGAACGTTTCACTTTCTCCGGTCGAGATGAGCCTCTCCAAGGTCCGATCGTCGGGCTTCTCACCGGTGACCGTATAGTAGCGCCGCTCGATGGTCTCTTTATATTCCGAAGTGATTTTCTCCCTCAGGAGGCTGAATTTCTCCATGGTGTCGACGAGCTTCTTGCGGAGGCCGGACACGACAGAGGTGCGGGTCCGATCGGTGGAGCTTCCGGGACCGCAGCCGGGCTGGGAGCGGTTGGCTGCGTTGGCACGGTCGAGAGCCTCGAGTTTGACTTTAATGAGCTTTGCCCGGCGGAGGGCCTGGCTGACGTCGGCTTCCATGCGGGCGCGGAGATCCTTGACTGCCTTGGCATTGTGGAGAGTCTTGCTAGACTCGTTGGCTTCCTGGAGCTGGTGGTGGATCTTCTCTATCTCTTTCAGCTCATCCTTTATCCCCTCCACGTCGTCGAAGAACTTGTCCAGGTTCACCCCCGTCATCTGCACTCCACTGCCGGATTCTCGCCGGCTGCCGTTGTCTCTAAATCGAGAGAAAGAACCAGAAAATAGATCATTCATTGTGGCGTTAGAGGATGGGATTTTTCCAATAATGGATTGGGTCCGATCTAATAATAACGATAACAATAATAAAAACTTGTTGGATCTATTATCTTCCCTTCTCTTTCCTAATTGAAGAAGAATTAGCAAGATCAAAGTCAGAGAGAAGATGATGAAATGAGTGCGGGAGGGAAGGTTGTAAAAGAGGGGAGCCGAATTTAATGGGGGTGGCATTCTCGTGATTTTCCTAACATTGACTGGTCAAAGAAGTCCTGCGGCTTCTTAGACCCCACTGCCGTTGGCAAGACAAGTCAACCGCGTAATATTCATATACGCTGAGACACGGAGTGAGGATGTGTTCCTAAAGATTTGTTGTAGGATTTTCGATATGAACTTTGGAACAAATTTATGTAGTTTGATAATTTTATTAAATTAAATATATTTTTAGAAATAAGATTTAATTTTTAAAATAAAGTTTATTCTAATGTAGTGTTCATTTAGATCTTAAGTTCTACATAATCTCCATATGAATATCCTATTTCTTATTTTAAACTTTTAAAAATTAATGATATGTAATCATTGAAATTTAAAGATTAAAATTAGGGTAGTGGTACTTTCACGGGCATTTTGTGTAATCCGACACGATTTTTACTGTATTATCTTTTTGGCCGATCGAACCGGCTCGTCGGATCACCGACCTTTTTACTGCGCTATAAATTGACTCATTGATCGGCTCACTGAAATTTATCTAAATGAGGCTGTTTTTTCCATAAAGAACAACAAATCGAATCACTGGTTAGATCACTGAAATCAGATCACTGAATTTTTTTAAATGCTTTCGTACAACAGTTAAAGAGTAAAATTGACAATACCCTAAATCCCGTATCTCATTATACAAAATGCTCGTAGGAGGATCGCTACTCCTAAGATTATATGACTTGGATTGTAAATTGATTGCACAATTCGTATCAATCATCAATCAAATGAGTTCAATTTTGTAGGATCCATTAACTATTTGATAGCATTGACATTAAGAGTCTGGTCAGCAAAGAAACAATTTTTTTGTTTACTTGTTAAGAATGGAAGAAACCATTTTTACTTCTCGTATCAAAATTAAAAGTGTCTAAACTAAAATTATGTAAAAGATTAAATTTCTGCATTAAAATAAAATTGATTGCTTTTAATTTACTATAATTAGTGAAAAGTAAAATTATATCATGTTAATTAATGTTTTTAACTCTATCTAGATATTTGAGAAGAAGTGATTTTTTTCTATGTACAGTAAAACCTCTCTAATGTATTACTCTCTAAAATAATAACCTGTTCAAAGTAATATCGACAACCGGTCCTGACCTCAGGCTCATATACAAAATATAATAAATTTCTCTAACTCAATACTCAATACATTCATAATACAAAATGTACTATGACCTCGGTCCCAATCATTTTGTAAAGTAATATTCCATATATTCATAATACAAAATTACTGTAAAAGTGACTAAAGACCTTACAAATTGCATCATTTAAATTCTGGAAAAGTAATATGATTTCTAGATAAGCTTCCTCGTTCTGATAATGTCGATCTTGTCTTTCATCTGCCGAAGAGTAGAAAAGAAATCAACACTTGTGTCAGGCTGTTGGAGCAGGAGTTTTCTAGTGATTGTGTTAGTAGTAGTGCTTCAGCAGGGGTAAGGAAAGGATTTATTTTATTCTTGTGTAATCATGTCTTTTAATTCCAGCCAGAAGACCCTTCTCAAAATGGTGAGAGTAAGATGACTCTAGGAGTTATTGTTGAAAAAGAATGCTACGTCAATTCGGCCGACTCGTCTAAATGTAATAACCTCCTTAATACAATATTTGTACCCTAGTCCCAGCTGTATTATATTAGAGAGGTTTTACAGTATCTATTAAATTTAGAGATGCATCTCAACTCTCAACTATCATTACAAAATGAAATTAATTTAGTAGATCTTCTAATATAAACTAGTAGCATTTAAAATTATGAATTTGTGAAATAGGCAGTGTATATTATTATTTTTTTAGTTATTTGTAATAAATTTATGCCATGCATATTCATGGTCCAATCAAAACTGACATAATATGATTAAATCTCAGATCTTTTATACCTAATCATTTTCTCAACACACTTTAGCTGGTAATTACATAAAGTGTACCAATAAAATTATTTTATCAACTTAATCCTTTTCTAAAAGAAACCTTCATTTTTATTAATTTATTGAAGAAGCAAATTGGTCCATTCCATCATCTCGTATTTAAAATCTAAATTAAATGCAAGTTACTATTCCTTGGAAATTGGAATGGGTTCTCTGTTCTCCACTTGAAAATGGGATTATTTTATTAGGTATTGAAAGAGAGAGAGAGAGACGGCCAAGCCAAGTCAAGCAGAGTAGGGACAGATATGAGAAAAGGAAAGAGGAAGTTTCCTGGAAAATACAGGAATCAGAGAAAATAGCAAGGAACGAGTCGAGTCGAGTCTCTCCTATTAAAATACAGGGACAAAAGAAGAAAATCACAAGGAAAGAGTCTCCTTTTGGAATCTTTCTACGTCAAAACATGGAAAACTCTGTGTTGACTTTCATGGAACTATGCGATCGGCCGGACTCAGTGAGTCCCGCAGACCCACTAATTTAAAGAAGAAAAACCATTTCCCTGATTATTATAGTATTTTTAATTTCTATCTTAATAGTTAATTGCAAAGATACTTACGATTATTTAGTAAATAAGTAAAAAAACATGATCTACTTAAAATTAATTTGATTGATCAAACTTGATTAGTTTTTTTTTAATTTACATGCGATCGCGAGATGTCCAACGTAAAATCTCCACAGGTGAACTCACAAACCCTGGGGCACACTAAAGTTAGACTAGAGGGCTCAAACCCGCACCCT
Organism: Chimonanthus praecox; assembly: GCA_022113865.1. NCBI lineage: Eukaryota > Viridiplantae > Streptophyta > Magnoliopsida > Laurales > Calycanthaceae > Chimonanthus > Chimonanthus praecox. The sequence goes on along the minus strand of CM039086.1, from coordinate 10,526,514 downwards.
CCCACTTTGTAAGACGGAAGGCACCCAGTTGAACTACACTCAGGTAATTTGATTAGTTTTTTAATTAGTCAGTTGGATCAAATTAATTCATTTACAAGAAGTCACATTAATTTTTTACTGAACATTCTCTCTACAATTTTCCTAATAAATATAGGGAATAATGCATTAAACTTCATGTATCTCAACTTTTTTAATATTTCATGCACCGCAACTTGCAGTGCAAGCGATATTATTTAATTACATAGGTCCACTTTAGTACAAATAACGATGAGCTATTTTTTTTTTTTTCCTGAAAATAGTGCAGATTCTTTATTTGAATACATTTAAAAAAAGACAAATTTCCTATATGCTGTTTGGTTCTCTTGAAAAAGGTCAAATTCTTAGAATTTCTCATAAAACATGGAAATTTCACACCTTTAGAAAATCCCTGAGACACATGGTAGAGAGAGAGAGAGAGAGAGCCCATGGGCACTGACTGGGGATACAGAAGTAAAAAAAAATACTCTTATCCATTATCTTTTTTTTTTTTATATACCAATGAGAATGTTTATTAACTAGTTTGGTTTAATATAAATAACATCTGTAGAAAACATGGAGTTCTAACTAAAATAAAATAATACAAAAAAAACATATTGAACAGAAAATAATATAATAATGACTCAAAATCCTCCAATTATTCCTCCAACTATTTCGTGCAAGAAGACAGATAAAACTCTGTAACTCTCTTGCATAGAAGAAAAAAAAAACGATGGAGACTAATATTCCAACCTAAGAAAACCTACCAACTAAATGTAGCCTTCTCTACTCATCATCATCATCATCATCATCTAAATCATTTTTCTCATCAATCTGGAGTTATAGGATAACTGTTTGGTACCCACAGGACTTGAATCCACGAAATATAGACTGTAACCAGAAGCCATTACCAGTTGTGTTACAGGTTTTTGTCTTATATTTTACAACAGCTCTCTGAACTTCCTCTTGTAATAATTTACTTTCCGAGTCCATTGCCGCACCAGGAAGTTATCTACCAATGATTCATAAGATTGATATATGAAAAAAAACTGATCCGAGTTATCCCACCACGAGGGGTGGTTCTGTTTCCATGATACATTACTTCCACTCGGGCTCTGGATCCTGTGCATGGAGAAGAAATCAATTTCCACTGATCTAAATCTCAAATACAAATAAGCCTGCCCAATTTGTCTTGGATCCAAATAAGTACAGTGACATCCATGTTCACCGACTTCGAATACAACCGAAGTCTGATAGTGGATTCAGCTGCAAACCATCTAGTTTAAAGACCCTCACTTTCTCATGATTATGGTCTCATTGAGATTATGTATGATGGAAACACATGGACCAGACCTTATGAGTCCTCAGTATCATAATTTTCATCGCTCTCGTCACCGCCTCCGTTGTCAGTGCTGTTTGAGCGGTTATCAACATAGCTGATCTTGGCACTTAGAGGAGTAGCATCAATTGGCAGAGATCCATCCATCCAATCACCATTTTCCCCTTCAAGAACTCCAGCATCCTCTATCCAATCTCCAGCATAGACATTCATCCCCTCCAAACATAATGGATCATATGTTCCCCTTGTGGGAATCTTACCAACAATTGTTGCAGTTTGCCTGATGGCAATCATAAGCAGGGCACCATGTTAAAACTTTTTCACAATTTAGAGATGATAGTAGAAGGCTTTGAAAATACATACAATGCAAAGATCGATTACCTCTGTTGAAGGGGCAAATTGTAGTGGACAAAGATGAGATCATTTAACCTCTCATGCTCCATTTGATTTCTGCTCTTTGAATAGATGTGCTCAAACATGTCCCAGTTCCTTTCGTATCTAGTTCCACTGCATGTTTGGCTTAAGATTCTAATAGCAAAGCGCTGCAGTTCTGGGTACTCTGATGCATATAAGGACCACCATGTGGCTGTAGGAGTGCAAAAAATTGTGGCCACCGTCATTCACTGACTCGCACAATATAAGAATCTGAAACCAGACTGACAACTGAAGAAAGAGCATGGGTAAGTTTTGAGCCCAGCTAAAATAAAATGAAAACTCACCTGGAGTCAAAGATTCTCGACCCCGTAGTGCCACAGGTCGACTGAAATCCCCCACAGCTTCCTCATAGTAAGACAAATGTTTTGTAATTCTATCTTGGGCAGTGAGATTAGGCTCCAAGGTCTCAATGCAATCCAGTAAGCCTTTATGAATCCTTCCAGTGTTGGTGAAGCTTGGATTGTAATACATGGAAGGGTTAAGAAAAAATGCAGCGGCATGAAGGGGGCTATGGAGTTTTTCTTCCCATACATGATTGATCACCTCTAAGTACGACCAGTAATCAATTTCCTTGTTGTTAAATGCCACCGCAACATCTGCTTTAGCCTTTTCCATGGAGTCATACAAATAACCTATTGAAGGCCTCTCTTCACTATGCACTGTGTATAACACTGCAATAAGGGGTTTTGTGACCTTCAAAACCTTAGCACAGGATGACCAGAACAGTGGGTCTAACACAATTTCAGTCACCTCCTTCCCTGTCCTCTGTTTAGACAACACTGACTGTACCCAAGTGGTACTGGTAAATATCTGATGAAGGGCTTCTTTTAAAGACAAGATGTTTTGCAGTGCAAGGAAGTCTATTGCAGACTTTGTCATGGCAGGCTGAAGGATATCTCTTCCTCCAGTTTTATTCCTCATCAAATGGAGGACCCATGTACTGTTATATATAAACTGGCTGATCCTTTTCGCCTTTGCCAATACCTCTTTGACATCATCCATATTTCCCAATTCCTCAAGCATTAAGTCAATACAATGGGTTGCACATGCACTCCAGAAAAAGGTTCCATACTTTTTCATCAACATTTTGCCTGCAGATTCAAAACTTGCTGAACAATCTGTCATGAAGTGTACGATATTCTTAGGGCCAACCTCTTGAACAATATTATCGAACACATCCAGCAATGCTTCTGGTGTTCTAGAAATCTCTGATGCATCAACAGACTTAAGGAACATGGAACCTTTTGAGCAGTAAATGAAGAAGCTTATAATGGTACGACCAGTTTCATCTGACCACCTATCAGCTATGACTGAACACCCAGTCACTTCCCATGATTTTCTTAGTTCTTGACATAAATCTCTTGCTTCTTGAACATTTTTGCTTAACAATTTCCCTCGTAAATCATGATAAGAGGGCATTTTATAACCAGGGCCTGCTGCAGCAATGGCATCAGCCATTGGTTGAAAATATAATGAATTTGCTGCACTGAAGGGGATGCCAGCATCATACATGAATTTCGCAACTGCCATATCTGCTTGGTCCATGCTTTCTTGTGAGGCGAAAGTAAGGCGCAACATTGGTTGAGAAATTGGTTCCGCTATTGGAATAAATGATTTTCTTCTCCTCTTTCTTCTACTTGAAGTCCCATCATCCACTGATTTTCGCCTCTTTTTGCCACCATTGCATGCCAAAGCAGTGCTGACACTTCTTTGCATGTCATCACTATTTTTTTCTTCTCTACACTCTTGAAAGGAACCACTTAAAACTTCTTTCTGCCTCTTCAGTCTTTCCAACACTTTGAATCCCAGATGCTGCTGCATTTGCCCCTTAACATCTTCAGGAACTTTCTCACATGGAGCTATATTTCCCCTCTCCCCAGCTAAATGCTGTTTTAGTCGAGAAATTCCACCGCCTAAGATGACCTTACTACAATATTTGCATTTAATTTTTTGTCGATCACCATTTACCATCATGCCATGAGCCCATCCAAGATCAGTGGCTCTTGGAGGTGCCAAACCCTTTAAGAAAAAAGCAGTTAAAAAAAATGAAAAGAAATGGAAAGGAAATGCAAACTCATGTTAGAACTTACTAGAAATACACCTGTAACGGATAGAACACATTACTCATAATTAGAAATCAAACGGTCTATTCAATGCTCAGCCCAAGAGAATCTGCAGTCGGTTCGGGCCAATTATTCCTATGAGCATACCAACCAAGCAATGATCAAACTATTCATTTGGTGGAGTCTGGATTCATTGCAGATAGGCAATGTTTTGAGACCTTCAATGAACAAACCTAACAATCGAACTGCTTTTTTTTTTTTTAATAATAGCGGGAATCATCCAACTGATAACTTGAGTGGAACATGGAACACACTGATTTTTATCCTTATTATTCATTTTCAAGCTTATTATCAGTTAGCTATGATTCTCCAGTACCTTAACTCTTTGCTCATCCCGTCCACTGAGGCTCCACCAGGTGAACAATCTGGATTTGAAAAATGGGGCCACAAACACATAATGCTAGCCTGAACAAACTGTAGATTTACTTGGACCAAGTCTCCACAAAATCAAAGGACATGCAAGCACTCAACTTGAGAATCAGGAGACTGTAATGTAGCATGAGAAGGTAATGATGAGAACTGACCTGCTCATCTTCGAAAGAAACACTTGAGAAAGCATCAAAGAATTCTCTGGTCCCCACCATTAATTGTTGGTCTGATTTAGATTCTAAAGCCACACAAAGGAAAAATCACATTAAGATAGAATAAATAGTCATTATTAAAACATAAAATAAAAATTAATTATGCTCAAAGAAATATAGATAGTTAAATACCTAAAAAACAATAATTTAAGGAAAAAAAGAAATACAAAAGTAGGCAACTCAGTTGCACGATATATAAGACACCAGACTTAGAAGATTCCCCTCATTACTTTTTTGTCTCCATTTGAGAGAGAATACTGTAACAAAAGATTTTATAAGAAAAAACAGCACAACAGATAACAAAAGATGTGCAACCATTTACTAGATCAATTAGACTAGAAAAAAATTTAAGTTGTGATTTTATTCATAAAATGAATAACCTCCTTTCTGAGAGAAATAAAAAAGACAATATTTAGAATTTAAAAATCTGTTTGTCTTCTTTAGAAATGCAGGCATTATTGAAAGAGCAGAGGTATGTTCCACTTATTAATGTCTGTATCTCGCTTATCATGTTTTTATATGTAAAATAAAAAACTTTTTTTTGGTAAACAATTATAAACACCATACTTTAGTTTCAGAACATAAATGATTTATATTTTTTCAACAAATAATGAAATTGCATGGTAATTCATAAAGAATTGAAGCCAAATAGTAAAAAAAAATGCCAACACAGAGAGCATTTATATTGCAAGTTAGCTTTAAAAAATAAGGAAGCAAGATCTGGTTAAAAAACTGAAAACCATTGGGTGCCCAGTGTAAACTACAATGAACATACCTTTCTTAAAGTAACTGCAATGAAACAATGCATGGAGCCATCTCAAATGAATGAAACAATAATGCATGAATGCTAGATATTACACCTAGGTTTGGTACTGCCATCAAATGCAAGGTTCAGCATGAACCAAACGTTAACATGAATGAGCTGTTTTAAGCTTTTAAGCGGGAGATTGGCATGAAAGTTGGAAATCAACATGAAAGTCAAGGTTGTGGTATGACTGTAAGAAATTGAAATTAAAGGAACAGTTCAGCCTTGGATGCCACATGATAGCATGGAAGTTTGGGTTTCAGGCATAAAGATAGATATGTATTGGCACGAAGGCTGGGACTTCAGTTGAGATCAAATAGAACTAGTACAATGTGTTCAAAATGCAGACAAGCTAACCGGGTGCTACGCAATCACCAAGTGCTGTTTTGATTGAAGAGTTAGTTCTATAAGATGGTAGAGAACCACTTGCCCTATGGGAGATGAGTGCTGAGCAATGAAGAAACAAGACAAAGCATAAGGAGCCCAGATGCATTTACCAAGTGGATATATGGTTTGAAAATTAAGAATGAGCACATAACATGAAGAATAGGGGTGTCTCCAATAAGAGGAATTAAGGAATGTGCTCTTAAGACGGTGTAGATTACAAAGAGATCAAATCAACCCCTAAGTGAAGAATTGAAGTGAGGAGACCAATAGTACAAGAACTAGAAAAGGGAGAAAATCAGTATAAACTTCAGTAGTAGTGAGAAGAGACATGACAGGTTGTGGGCAATTTGGGTCATAGATAATGATAGGAAAAGAAATTTAACTTATAAAGTTGATCCCAAATAGATGGAATGAAGTTTTGATGATGCCAATGATGACGAACTGACAATTTGTAAGAGAAGTAATATTTACAATCTACAAGAATGAGTAAAATTTTAAACCATCAATGGGTGGACGGCGGGCTTCAATATCTTCATGTGAGACTCGCAAGCTTTCAAGCCTCGCAGCTGCCATTTCTCTATCTGATTCATCTGATTCTGTATCCTTATTATCTAATGTTGGAACATTCAAGGCTTCCATGTCAACCTTTGTTTTCTTCTTATTTGATGGCTTTCTTGTCTTTGCTGTAGCTAAATGTTTTCTTATCATCTCTCTTACTTCATTGGGAACGGAATCACAACCTTTGATCTCCCCCCTTTTGCTAGCCAAGTGTTTTTTGAAACGAGTCACACCTCCAATCATGGTACGGTGGCAATAGTTGCACTTCACATGATGCCTATGTCCCCCAACCATTGTTCCATGCTGCCACCCTATGTCTGGTTCACGTGGCATTTTATTAATTGGAAGTTTCTATCCAAGTATGCAAATGGAATTCAACCCCTGCAATCTGAACTGCTACATTCAATTAAATAAAAAATAAAAACAAATGAGAAATAAAACTTGCATGTAAAAGTTGTAAGATTCAAGATGCATACTCTATAAGTTAGCAAGTATCACATGAAATTGGATATCCTTTTCAATTTCCCTTAAATTTCCTTCAAGCATTTACTTATGAAGTCATTCACAGGCAAACAAGATAGCAACATCTATAGTCGATTGTTTCTATATGAGGGTAATATGCATATAGTTATATATTCAACCTAAATCTTAAATATAATTGATATAATTAAACGTTAAAAAGATTCTTTTTATTCACACTTTAGGGGAAAAAGAATATAAGTTACAAACATTAAGCGTGATTGGAAATCATGAATCTCCAGAGATATCTTCAGGAAATCAGGAATTTTGATCTTGGCATTTGACAGTGATGACGACTTCGTTGGATTGATAAAGTCCTCCAATGCTCGCCAACATTGAATGTGAAGTTTAGACCCAACTTAGAGAGAACTAGACTAAGGTGAACCTTAATTCAGCTCAATGTAAAAGAGAAAACCTGTATTAAAAAAAAAATCACCTAGAATCTTTGGTTCTCGAATCACCTTCAACCCAATCCACCAATTTGAATACCTGCCCAATTAAGGCAAAATCGACCTTCAATTGGAAAACCCACACCCGTTTTCTCTCAATGGAAAATCAAATTAGGCAAATCTCACTGAGATCTTAACACTATGTAAAATCACTCAATGAAATTGAAAGAAAATTCAATTGATTTTTAAGCGAAATTCGCATGACCATAAATTGACATTCAATACAAAATTAGAACTAGAAAACCAAAGGACTTAAAAGATTAATTACTTGCTTAATTGCAGAGACTAAATACAACTTGAGAGATGTGTATGGTCGCCCATAGCACTCCTATTTATAGATAAAATTTGAAATCAATAAAAAATATGCTATAGCTTGGATTTTTTTTTTGAATGGTGATTACATTAATAAAAAAAGAAGCATTTGATCATCGTGAGATTTTTTTTGAATGCTATGCTAAAGTCATTCATTTCATAGAATTTATATCCATCTCTCCCAAGATTTCCTCCACAATATCAATTTATTGTTTAATTATATAATTTACTAATTAGGTACAATATCATCTACATTAACATAAACCAATGAACTTCATCTTGTTTTTTTATTTTTTATGCTAAGCTGTCTATAACTAAAACGAAAAAAAAGAGACTTCGAGTAGATGCTTTTGCAGATTCCAACTCCAACTGGGAACAATGTTGTTTCTCAACACACTATACACTAGCTGTCACCCCTTTTTATGCTTGCTAGGGATGCATTTTCTGTTCAATGTTCGCCAAAATAATTGTCTCAGTACCCTATCTTAGGTTTTTTCTAGGTCAATATTTTGTGTGTAATTTGTTTCCTCCCCTCCCTAACTTCTCCATGATTGTCTCAATACATAAATTTGTCTTTAATCTGTCTGGGAAATACTCGAATCTTCTCTTAGGCATTGCTCTCTTAATCTTTAATAGGATATGACAGTGATGGTGATGGTGGTCTGATAGTCTTTAATTAGTAATCCAAGTTGGTTAGGAAAACCCAAAATCATATAGGTGAAAATTTTGCAACCTCAATGGTGGTCAGAGCACTATGTGCTCCACCTTTAGACAAGTTTTTTTTTTTTTAAATGGTAACTTCTATCAAAAGGAGGAGCAAAAGAAGTGCACAAAAGAAAGGAAACAAAAGCACAAGCTACAAAGGCCAGCAAGCGATAGAGAATGCACTCTTCAAAGTTCTGAAAAACTTGGATACAGAGAGAACAAAAACAAAAACTGCAAGGTTAGCCTATGCTGATGCTTTCCTTCCATGCCTGGTGAAGATCCATTTGGGGACACCTTTGGATATCCTTCAGAGAAACAGCCTAGTAGACATATTTGGAGTTAGCTCTGAGGTGACTGAGATTAAAAATGTTACACGTCAGCCCTAGATGGATGGCATAAAAATTGGAGAGCAATGGGGATGAAGTTCTAAAAAGAGGACAGAAATCAACAGTTTGTGGGAGTCTGTAGTTCTGCCGTTCCCACAGTGAATCATCATCAGTGCAGACCAACAATATGTCAATATTGACTTGGAGACCAAGCAAAAAGTGTCCTGTTTCTGCCTCATGTGATTTCTGATATTCTTTCCAGTCCAATTACTCAATGGAAGGAGCATTCTTACCATTCCACTGACATATTTAAACTGATTGTGAGATAGTAAACACAAGGGCATTCCAATACAAACTTAGGATTATTTTTAGAAATGACGGTTAGACAGTTGCACATACACTCTATAGATGAAAAATGCAAAATCAAGGCAATGAACCTAAACTTTTGTTCATGTATTCTTCAATTGATAAAACAAAATGGGGGCAATATGCACCTATTTGTGTATTCTTCAATTGATAAGACACCTGAATTTTCCCTCCCCACCTCAAATTGTCATAGCAAGCAACTCTCAAACCCCATATAGAAAAAGGGAAACAAGTGTCTGATATGCAACCACATCTTGCATTATACCAGCTCCAAATTATCTAATGAGATATGAAAGGGCACCTTATATTTTCCAGCTACTAATCTGCATACACATATTTATTAAATAGAGCGCCCTTTTTGTCTTTATGTACTGCTATCACACCAGTAAAAATGTTGAAAAAGCAAGCAAACATGCGCCATTTTATCAAAATAACGAGTGCTAAATCTGTATCCCAAAATTCATCCAAATCCTAAGCTCCAAGGGTTCTAAAACCACTTCATTTTGCCAAAATAAATAAATAAATAAATAAAATCAAAACAATATAAGCAACTTTGAACTCAAAGCCACAAACAAACATGAGCAGCAAAAGTGAAAAGAAAGTTATGGAACACGTACACACACCGAAAAAATGAAGTAGATAATATTTGTGTTACTGAAACTAATCATGGAATTGAGATTCCATAAAAAGGGGAATCCCCGATTAGATGTAAGAGAATCATTGGAATTCGCTATATACCTGGAAGAGATGGGTCCTACGTCTGTAACTCCCAAATGAAGAAGGGAATTAGGAAAATAGAGTGGAATTGGACAACTGTTTTGAGGAAAAAATGGAAAATGATTTCCAAGGAAAAGGCGAAAAGAGATAATGGATGATGTGGGTCTGGCTACTTTTCAGGATTTCGGGCGATGGGTAGCAGAAGAAATGGTAAATTGAAGCGATTCGGATGTGTCGGAGATCAGACGTCTCGGAAGAAATGTGCCGAGAGCGTTATCAACTTTCAATTCGATCCCTTTTCACTCTTTTGCATGAGGACGTGTATTGTTTTAACGCTTTTCGGGCGATTCCTGCCGTTTCGTAACGGGTTGGGGATCGGTCAACGGCATGTCTATGTTGTAACTTTTCGGAAAACGAGGGCCGAAAAAGGACAAACATGAGAGAGAGAGAGAGAGAGAGAGAGAGAGAGAGAGAGAGAGAGAGAGAGAGAGAGACAATTCATTGACAGATAAACCGATTAAATGAGATCTCTAATTTGCATTCCCTAAGGGTTTTTTTTTTCAGTAAAAAGGTTTATATTTTTTAAATTATTTTAAGAATTTTTATTTATTTTTTAATTGAAAAAGATCTTTAAATTTTAGTTAAAAATCTAAAAATATCCTTTATTTTAGCTCATTATTTTTTTTAAATTTTTAGACACATATCATAGAGTTCACTTTGAAGCCAATACCACTTATTGAATAAGATAATTATTATAAATTAATAGCATCTGAAAACTAACTAAATTAAACAATTAAAATATTAAATTTTATTGTTAAAAAAATCTTAAAAAAACTGTCTCATAAATTTTTGAAGAAACTTCATGTAGCGTACATTATTTTCTACAAGTAAATAGTTTCAAAATAGTAGTTGACTTTTATCAATACTCAAAAGACCTTTAATTTTATAAAAAGTAAGGGGATTTTTTAATTATGAAAAACTTATGGTTTTTTACAAATAAACTGTGATATCCTGACTCATGAGCCAGAGGCCAGGCTCTAGATAGGCTGATCCAAGTGAAATTGGGCCCTGTCGGACGGGCCAATAGAGTGGGTCGGTCGGATCCGACAGCTCACCAGTGGGTGGGAGTTGTGGAAAGTCCCAAATCGAAAGTTGAGGAGTTTGAGATGGGATCTATAAGTATCCTTGCTCCCTCAAACCAGCAAGACGCGTTTTGGGACAGGACTTGGGCTGAGTTCGATCCAAAAACCATGCAGGCTCTCGCGTGTGCATGTGTGTGTACGTGTGGGCCCAAAGCGGACAATATCTTGCTGGGCCGAGCCCCAAGCCCTTTTTTTATGGGCCGGGCTGTTACAAATGGTATCAAAGCTCCGGGTTCTGCACTCGGACTGTGTGAGCTTACTGCCTTCCATTGGGTTCATTGGGTCGAGCCAAGGGCGGCTCTGGGCTTTAAGGGGGTGGATTATAATATCCTGACCCATGAGCTAAAGGCCAGGCCCTAGATAGGCTGATCCAAGTGAAACTGGGCCCTGTCGGATAGGCCAGCAGAGTGGGCCGTTCGGATCCGACAGCCCAGCAGTGGGTGAGAGTTGTGGAAAGTCCCACATCCGAAGTTGAGGAGTTTGAGAGGGGGTTTATAAGTAGCATTTCTCCCTCAAACCAACAAGACGCGTTTTAGATCCGGACTTGGGCCGGGTCCGATCCAAAAACCGTGCGGGCTCCAGTGTATGCTCGTGTGGGCCAAAGCGGACAGTATCTTGTTGGGCTGAGCCCCAAGCCCTTTTTTATGGTCCGGGCTGTTACATAAACTTTGAGATATTTTGGAAAAAAAAATCTATTCAGAAGTTATAGGTAGAGTCATTAGGGAGATTGTTCAGTATAATCTAATGCAAGTCATATAGTTTGGGTATAATGTATTGAAAATGACAAAGACATTAAGTTTGTAAAATTTCAACCTCCTCTAATTGTTTTAGCAATGCGATTTCAGACATGAAAATTTGATTGTTATAAGTCATCGATTTTTAATGGCCCAATCTTATAAAATTATGATAGTTAGATGTAAAGGGTTCTCTTTGAATTGCATCATTCATAAATTGTTTCATCGATCTCACTCAATTACGTGGGACTCAAGCTAATGATAAATACGGAATCTCTCTATTAAAAACGAAAACCCCAATTTCTCTGTTAGTTATAATTGCTCAGAAATCCATGGCTAAGAACTTCCTCTGGAATCCCTGTACAGACCCAATTCTTGGCCTTTGTGGGTCCAATCTGCACTAGTGAAACTCAAGATCACTTGGGATTGCAGGAGATCAAATTTCTCCACTAAACATTTAACCCAATTAAGTTCACAACTTGGCAACATATAGCTTCATTTAGATTCTGAAGGGCAGGCTTTTATCACAAAATGCTCATTGCTGCATTCTATAAGAATGAGGAATAAGAAAACTAGTCATATGCCAAATCCAGCTATAAACACATACTGTAGAGGATCATTCAAAATGAGATGATAATACAATTGATCATGCTACTGATAATGAAATCACCCGATATGTTGACCGGCTTGATGATAGACCCAATGCACTGTTTCTTCCTTTTAACTTCACGTGCCTGTTAGGCTCTGTGGAGTCTAATCATCAAAGATTCACTGGCGGATCCAGTTGGAGGTCGATTTTATAATTTCACATTGCGTCTTATATAAATCCTCATTAGACTAGTATATAGTTCTGTCTTGTGAGAGAGTGAGAGAGAGCGAGAGTAATATATCTGTAACGAGAGTCATCTCTTCTTCTTTCTTCGCCTTTGAACTTAGTGAATCGATTTGAATCCAGTGGAAGTACCGAAAAGGAACCATGTAAATTTTTTGTATCGTGGTTTTTCTTCTTTGTTGATTTCTTTTTTTTCCATCTTCGATATTGCTATTTCTGTGAAATAGGAAAGACATTTTCTCCCAACAAGAACCAGTAATTCCAGCACCCCATATGTCAAGAATGCTCCAACATTCTGAAAAAAGGCTTGTGAATTAGCACACTAATGTATTTTCAACTAGACTAGTAGGGCCTTCTATTTAAAGAAAATCGAAGTTGGAAAATGAAGAGCTGTATAGAATAGATAACGAGGAATCTGAAAAAGATTACCAGTGTGCTCTGTTTTGATGGTGATCGTTATTAGCTTCAAAAAGTGAAATAGAAATCAATAAAAGCATGGATTAATCAAACCTGCAGACCTACTGTGAAGCTCAAGAGATCATTGGTGTCATGTCCTAAAACGAATGTAAATTACATCAGAGAAATGATACTCCAGAAAAAATAGCAGTTTGTTCTTTGGCCTGGTGTTTGGATACAGGCTTAAGATGTCTGGTCTCCATGCGAGCAGCTTCGGAGTTTCCTCACTTGATAGATGATTCACATGAATTCTTTGTAAAGTTCTAGGAACTTGCCTCACTTGTAGAAGTCTCAAATGTAGAGTTCTTTAATTACTAGTCCACAAGTTTCCAAGATGGATCTCATTTGTACTTAATTCATAAACTTGATGAATCTTGATTTAGGATCCACCGGACTAGTTCCACTTGTTGAAGTTCATATAGTTCTTGACATGTTGAAGTATCAATTTATCCTCTAATTTGCAAAGAATACATGGGCCTTATTCAACTTCATGCTAGTTTGCTTAGACAATCATATCACATTTTTTTAGCAAGAGCAGGAAAGACTTTTATTTAAAAAACAAAGCAGATACAAAGAGAGAGTGAGAATTAGACTCAAAAGAAACAGGAAAGAAAACCAATAATCAAAACAAGAAACAACAAAAGAAAAGAAAAAGAGAAAAATAACTCCGTAGCAGCCAAGTGCACTAATCTCCTGGAAGCTGAAAAGTGCCCATAATCGAACCATCGACACCATTCTTTGCAAAAAAGTCTGATACTCCATTAGCTGTACGGCTGATATGAATGAAGGACACCTCCAAGCCCAAGACTAGTTCCTTGATTCTACTAACCAGGGTGCTTAACCTCTAAGGGGAATGCTTCGATCCCCTGGCCCATTTAATGGCATTGGAAGAATCATTTTCAATCATTAACTTTTCTCCTCCAAAACCTACTCTTAAAGTCAAAGGCTCTCTTAATACGAAGTTCTCCCTCGTTTGACTCTTTAACACCAACAGAATCCGTGAAGACAACATGCATGGAGCCGAGGTAGTCAATAACCTTGTCAAAGTCGTAGTTTTTCCAAAAGCTTCTGGCATTGGTAAAATTTTAGTGTTGTATCTTATTTTTTTTCTTTGGTTTTATTTCTCAAAATTCCGATCATTTTTCTAAAAGCCTATGTTGTTGAAAGATACAAGAAGATCCACATGATAACAATGGACAGCAGAGAAACCCAACAAGGCGGAGAAGGCTAATAACAATATGACCATTTGTGACAAGCTGATGCCCGAAAGGGAAGAAGAGCTTGGTGCCTGTTGTTGTGGACCTTTGAACAATGATAATGGTATAATGTAAGTCTAACTTTCTTGTTCTAGATTTCTATCATCATGTGAACTTAGCAAGATCCCACCCCTTTAGAATAAATGGATCAATTGAATATTTATTTTTTAACAAGTTGAGTCAATCTCTTGGACCAAGATATCTCAAACTTAGACTTGACACATGATGAATCTAAAGTTTATCTTGATGCCCCTAATATAGAAGTTTTGAGCCAGCCCTTATAAGCAATGTACTCAATCAAATCTATTTAGGTCACGTTGATTACAAAGTTAAGTTGCTGACTCATTTATTTAAATTTTGAATGTGAACTCATCTATTTACCAAATGGGTAAATTCAAAGTGACTTGTTCATTAATGGTTTAACAGAGAGTCCCACTAAACCCTATTTTTAATAAGGCTGCCACTCCTATGCATATGCACAATTCATGTAAGGTATAAATTGTTTTATTATTTAAGATCCTATCGGGTTTCTGCCAACAATAAGGCATCTTGTTAAACCTCACTATCTCATATAATTCAATATTTTAATTTGAGAACTCAAAAACCACTGATTTCTTGGTATTTATGACCTAAAATAGGCAATCTTGTTTTGGTATTTATCTTTCTCCTTGGACATTTTAGAAGGTGGTCCACCAAGATGATCACAAACTTCGCCATGATGCAAACTAGCTAATCAAATAATTAGTTAGGATTTGCAATCAATTGAGTCACATTTTGGTCAAACCAAGTGAAGCAAGATTTAATCACAAAGTTGGACCTAACATATTTGAATTTTTTATTTTTTATGTTCAATGTCTCCAAATCTCTTAAAGCATCAACAAATCTTTAAAGCATGTACAAATCTTTATCTACACATACTGAGTAACTGTACAGAGAATGACTCTTTGAAGTAGAATGAGAATAAAACTCAAAACTCCCAAATTCTTGACCAATAAAGCATCTGCATTCAAATTGCATGTTCCCACCTAAGTCTACAAGCAAATATGTTTTCTAGACCTCTTTCAAATACATGCAGTTCTACTGGACCATAACATCTTTTTTTATTAAAAAAAAAAACCACTTCACAAGCCATTAAACCTTGAGCAACTCATAACTCTCTAAAACTAAATATCTGGTCTAAAATCGAGGAATATAGTAATAACAAAGAGAAAATGCTTCATTCAGAAACTAAAAAAGAATCGGATGAATTAATTTGAGTCAGCTTCACTCAACAGAATTTTAATTTGAGTGAGTCAACCTTTTTTTTTTTCAATTTTTTTCATATTTTTGAAAAACTCGCCTGAAATTCTCAAAACTCGATGAAATTTTAAGTTTCCGAACGCTGTTCAGCACAAAATTAGTGGAAAGTAACTTTAGAAACATCAACGCCCACCATTGTGATTAAACGTTGGAGCACTGGCATTGCAAGTATAAAAACAAAAGATAGTGCATCATCATGTATATGTGAGAAAGTCGAAAGTTGGGGAAATTTCATGGACACTTGGCCTGTAACTGGTCCTTGATAAATACTAGTGGGTTGGCCAACAGTGGCATGAATTTGCAACCGAATCACTTGCAGAGATGATGAGGCTTTTGTATGCAGCCTGGATACAACAAAAGCTACCAATCATCCCAATCAACATCATAGAAGATAGAAGCAAAAAGATCTAGCCATGAATGCAACTAGCCCACCAAAGGAGTCAGTCAAATAGAGTCGACAGCAGTATGGCCGAGATGGTTATGATTGTGGTGCAAGAAGGATTGAGTTGAACCAGCTAGCACAATGAAAACCTTTTGCTGTCAAATTCAGTTGAATTACTATCAAGTGTGTATATATATATATATATATATATGTATATATGTGTATATGTGTATATATGTGTATATATGTATATATGTGTATATATGTGTATATGTGTATATATGTGTATATGTGTGTATATGTGTATATATGTGTATATGTGTATATATGTGTATATGTGTATATATGTATATATGTGTATGTGTGTATATGTGTATATATGTATATGTGTGTATATGTATATATATGTATATGTGTGTGTATATATATATATATATATATATATATATATAGAGAGAGAGAGAGAGAGAGAGAGAGAGAGAGAGAGAGAGAGAGATAGAGATAGAGATAGAGAGAGAGGTCTTTAGAAAAACAAATGCCATTCTTATTATGGAGCCTGAGGATCCCAAGGGATCAGGTCCTCATGTATTGGACCATATGAGTATATGACTTGGCTCATCTGATGGGTGAGAAATTTGGGTGTGGTTCATTCCATGTACTGTGACTGGAAAACTCTTAATTTTACCAAATGGATGGTTGCTTCCAAAAGATTGCTGAATTGAACAACAATATGCTGTCAATTAAGCTTTTCTATTTTGCCACATCCATCAACAGTTGACAGGAAATAAGAAACACTTAGATTCATTTCTTTCATTGACATTTTTGTCAACAAGATTTTATTTTCACTCCTACTTTATACACTTCTCGGTGAACTACATTCCTCAATGTTCATATTTGCTTTAGGCGCAGGCTGCTTCAACTGCAAGACTCTTAATTACTCCTTTGCATGGATCTCCCAACGTCTTCGTCGTAACGCCAATGCTACAATTCCTAAATCCTATACAAGCCTGTGAAATACCAGAATGTAAGAACCAAGAAATATGGACAATAATATGATATAGAGATTAGCTACCTGTAGATGTAAAATTATATGACTAAGATATCACAATACTCAAAATCAATTGATGTTTTGGAGATGCCATGCAAGCCATCCATATGGTGAACCAATTTGAGACAACTCATTTAGAAAAGAAAAATGGTAATACAACCTAGCTGTCTAGCTATTCCCTTTAGAATGCAGCCGTCATTTATAACTGAGGATATGATCTATGATATGGTCAATTGGAGGAGAAGAGCTCCTAAAACCGACCCCAGATAGATGAAATATTTGTTGTTGATGATAATGTTGATTTAATGCTACAAATCATGCAGCATGGAGGGATCCAGTGGTTGATTTCCTACTGTAGGAATGATGTTTAGGGTTCACCAGATGGATCATCTTATACATTAGTGAGTTTGGTTTAGTATAAAATAACGGATACAGTCTTGAGGATAAATTAAGCTTCAACACATTGATAAAATACACATAAATAACTGAAGAAAGAAACTTAGTATGTTGACATGCTGAATGCATGTATGTACTCGATACTGGAGTTTTTGGTTTAGTATAAAATAACGGATACAGTCTTGAGGATAAATTAAGCTTCAACACATTGATAAATACACATAAATAACTGAAGAAAGAAACTTAGTATGTTGACATGCTGAATGCATGTATGTACTCGATACTGGAGTTTCAAGGATATGTGGCAACACACCTGTTCTACAATGGCAAGAGCCATATTACTACTGCACATGCCAAGGCCATAACTCCCACAAGTCCCTTGTGGAGTTCCAAAACTTGCAAACTTGATTTTCGAGATGAGGTGATTAGGAGAAGGGCATTCCAAGCGGAGCACTGGACCTGCTTTCCGTCCTATCTGAAGATCTGAACTCCATGCATCTAGAGGGGGTGGGTGTGACTCTGATACATGAGCACATAAGCTTTCCGCTTGTCTCTTTGCAAAAGATATCTGTGTAGGATCTCCACCCATCTCTTCAAATAGCACAAGTGTGTTACCACTTGGTTGAATCCATGAACGAGGCACGTGGTACCTGAGCAATGAGCAAGACCTTATCCATTTATCATGAAAGAGTCATTATATTAGGGAGTCTATCCAAAGGCAAGATGTTCAGCACTTACAATTTTTGAGACGGTGAGCCACAACCCTTAAGACATTTGCCTGAATTATAAGGCCCTCTGTAATTGCATGAATCAGCACAACCACTGGCAGGAGAAATGTAAGTTGGCCAAAAGCGGCCAATGCTCTGTCCATTAACCCATGCCTCCCCCTTCCCCATTCCTGTAAAGTCTATTGCAACTGGATCGTCACCATCAGGAGCATGAAAGGTGGTCTGCAGCCACAAGTATAGGAGAAGGTCAACAATATTCCACATTGACTGATAGGCGACCAGAGCCAAGTGCAGCCAACATGGAAAGTCAGCATGGAAGGCCAACAGGGTGACCAGCAAGCATGAAGGGAGCATAGGACCCTTTTAAATTTTATTTGAATAAATGAGGTTGTTATGCATCGTCAGATTAGGCTTCATTTTAGGCAGTAATTTTGGAGTCAACAGTATATGTAAATGGTGGAATTGAGAAAGAAATTAAGGAAGAATTTCATCACAAATCAGGAGGTCGGAACCACCTGGAATGGGTTCCAAACTCTCTCATTGCACTTCAGAATTATTACCCTTTTTATTTATTATTGAATTCGTTTGACTAACCCGGAATCAAAGTCAGATTTCCAGAGTAGCTGAACAAAATTCCACCATCCCATCATTTCTGAGTAAAGAACACTATCATTAACACTACTAATCAAATCTCAAAAACACAAAAGGATCACAGATCAAATGCATATACACATGGACAGCTCATGGTTGTTTTCAGAAATCCAAACATACATGGCTTCCAAATACATATGATTGCATATCTATTAAGAGTGTAAGATAGCGCTTGGCCCAGAATTATATTTGTATACCCATGTTTGCATTTTTTGAGAGGTGCTGTCCAATGTCAGATTAAGAGAAGTCTACACAGATAAACTTGTTTCAGTGCCAAACATGAGCTCACTGGTATTGCAAACCAGGAAAGCATGACATTCTGAGATGTATATGGACCTGAGGTATAACAGAAAATCCAGTAAACCCTGACAAAAAAGAAAGGAAGGAAGGAAAAAGTTCCTGTGATTAAGAAGGCCCTCTTCAAGCCAAGTTTCAGAGAAACCACGGCTTTTTCTTGTTATGAACTTTGATCCAGTATTTAGTCCTCCCTAAAATTTTAGAATACAGAGTCATGAGTTGTCTTAAGCAATGCATCTCCAGCATGGTCCAACTGCATGTCATGACATTCTTTCGTTTTTCACTTGCACTTGTTATAAATTTGGTACCAATATGAAAATAATAGGAAAAGACTATAAATTAGAAGGGGAGAACTCTTATGTATCAAACATGAAAACATTCACATTGAAAGCCAAAGACATTATTCCATTGTATTATACGCTTCAAATCACAAAAACAGAAAACTAATACCCAACTTATGTTTACCTTATACCATATCAATGGCTGATTCTTGGGCAAGGAATCAGAAGTCCATGGTGAAGAACTTCCACTGGAACCTTTGTAAAGACCCAATTCTTCGCCTTTCAGTCCAATCTGCATTTGTGAAACTCAAGATTAGATAGGATTGCAGGAAATCAGATCCCCTTTATTAGTCTATTTCAACATCAACCCCCATTCGCTGCATATTTTTGCAACTCCATATTACTTCATTTAGATTTAAGAGCAGGCTTCCATCAAGGCACAAAATGACCAATCATTGCTTCCTTGAGATCAAGGATGTGATAATTGAATGTCAGAACTATAAATGGTAAATAGTAGAGAGGACAAAAAAAAATCACCTGATATGTCCACTGGCTTGAGGATAGATCCAAAGAACTGTTGTTTCCATTTAGCTTGACAGGACCAGTAATTCCAGCACCCCATATGTCAAAGAATGCCCCATAGTTCTGAAGGCAGACAAATTAGTATAACATACAAATTCTCATTTGAACTGTCAGAACCCATTAATTTAAATAGAACTCAAATTTCGGAAGATAACAAGCCAGAGAGGACATAAGGTAAGGAATATAATGAAGAAGATAACAGTCCTCTTTGTTTTGATAATGGTCGTAATCAGTTTTGAAATAAACAATAGGTGAAAGTGAAATAGAAGTATGCAAGCAAAGATAGTTAAACCTGCAGACCAACTGTCAAGCTCAAGAGATCAATGGTGTTGTGTCCCGGAACAAGTGCAATGGACTTCTCTAAGGTGACCTTTGCATTACCGCTATTTCCCACTCCGCTCCCTGCAAAAGTTCCATTTCAAATAAATTATGAGCATGAATGTACTTATGCCTTAATGGACAAATGACTGAACAATCTTTCGGGTTTCTTTGGGTTGTCGGTCAAGAGAAATAACAGCATCTTTTGGCCAGTCACAGGAAAATCTATTGGTAGAGATAAAGCTTCTATGAACCAAAGAATCTAACCACCGATTTTTACCATAGTCTAAACACATTAGTCGTGAGGCAAACCAGCCCTTGAACATGGAGAAAATGGCTCAGATTTCTTGCAATGGGCAGAACATAGAAGCATGGAACAAACTGTAAGTCTGGGTCTGGGTCACTTGAGATACTACCCAAGCAAGAACGACAAGAACAGACCACAAGACACAAAACTTGGGTCAACACTTCAATGACAGAATGCAGATTTCATCACCATATCAGGTGAACTTAGAACTCATATTCCTTATTCTTTTAAATAATTCAAGAGATGCTTCATATTTCACAGGTTAAGTTCATCTCATGTTACATGGAGTGAAACTATAGCACATGCTAAGCTTAGTGTATCCTCAATGCACACACATCAACAAACCTAGGGATGCAGAAGCACCAGAGGAGAACATGCGTGCACATTTACAAATATCCTTCGAACAGTGAGACGAAGGTTTACAATTCCACATGTTTGTGGAATCTCAAAAGATTAACAAAAATCTCTATGAAATTCCTATTGTTATCAGAAACCAAGTATGTGATGGTGGTATCTTCCACAAAAAAGTAAGTGGCGGTGGTTCAATCATGAAGAATATTCAAGTTAATGAGGGCATCACATTCAGCCATTTTCCATAGGCAATCCCCAAAAGAATTATTTGTTAAATCTGTTACCACTAAGGGCATGTTTATGCAAAACATTTTCTGTGGAAATCGAAAATCATTTCCATGCTGAAATTGTTTTCCATTGTTCCAAGAGAACCTTTTCCATGGAATGATTCCGTAACTTGGTCATTTTCCACAAGTGTAGAAAAAGAATCCCTAGGAGAGATCGGAAAGCAATTTCCACGGCTTGTGGATTTCACTGCGTATGACCCAACCCATGGACTAACGGTCCAACTCAAAGCATGATTTAAAAACCAACGCAACCATGACCCATGACCCAATCTATGATTCAACTGAAAAAAGAAAAAGGTTTAGGAGAAGTGAACCCACTGAAAAAAAAAGAAACAAAAAGATGCAAGGTATCCCACCCTAAGAAGACAAGTACAAATCACAACCCGCCCCTAAAAGAATCAAAGTGGTAAAAAATCACAAGTACATGTGTCATAAATGAAAGATTCCCCGGATTGCTGAATCAACTCCTTGTTTTGCAAAGAAATTTGCGACTTCGTTGGCCGATCTACTAACTTGGGAGAAAATATTTCTCGGCCGATAAGAAGGCTTTGATCTCCCTAACCATGATTGTTAGCTTCCACAAAGGATTTTTCATTCATGAATCCCATTTGACTGCATTTGTCGAGTCACTTTCAACGACGAAATTGCCTAGCCCTAGGGAAATCCCGATAGTCAAAGCTCTCCTAATGCTCAAAAGTTCTGCCTCATTTGACTCTCTTCTCCCTATCGATTCTGAGAAAACAACTAATGTCTTTCCTGTGTGATCACACAGGACACCACCAATTCCAGTCGGGCCTGGCTTTCCCCTAGCCACACCATTCACATTGAACTTGAGAACACCATGAGGCAGGGGAACCAAGTGGTATGTTTCTTAGTTTTTGTGGGGCCTCTGGACATAGACCCATCCCATGATTGGTAGAAATCCGTAATCCAATGCCCCCTAAAGTCCTTTCCAGCTAAGAGTCAAGTGCACAATCTCCATTTGGCCTTCTGTAGGATGTCCACAATATCTGATTCCTTCAATTGGAAAATTCTAGTGTTCCTCTCTTTCCAGATAGTCCAAAGGATTTCTGCGGGAATTGTGTGTTAGGCCATCCTTCTTTTGGGGTTGAGGCATGAGATGAACCATGATCGTATAACCCCTTCGCATGTCTTATCAAACACCCAAGATATTCCTATTAGATTAAGAAAAGTCATCCACAATTGTTCTGCAAAAGGACTCTTTATAGTCTGCCTCTTCTTCCGTTTGACCGCAAAGGAGGCACTGGAGGTCATCTTCTAGGCTGAGTAGGCCCCGCCTTCTTAAGGCTACTCTGGTGAGTGTCTTCCCTTGAAGAACACTCCTCATGAAGGCATGTACTCGCGGTAGAGCCAGATTCCTCCATGCTAAGAAAGGGAGGGAGGCCTCGTTGCTAGAGCTGCAAACCTTTTCCACAACTGATTTAACCGAAAAAGCTCCCGAAATTACACTCATCTTTTGTGTCTACAAAAATGGGTAAGTCACCGAACAAGGGTAACAATTCTTTGAGGCTCCTTTGCTCCAATACCATAAGATTCTTCTGAACGCTACCTTCTATCTTACTATCCCCTCCTTCACCCGATAGCAGTCCTAAACTCTCAACTTCCTATCGCTAGCAACCCTGAAAAAGACTTGGATAAACCATTTAAGGGTCTATCCCCAATCCACAAGTCTCCTCAGAAAATAGTTTGGTCCCCCCCCCAACTAGCAATCTCAGCCATTCTCTAAAGTCTAAACAAACTATCCATCATACTCCGACCATTACCTATCCTAAGATCACACTTTAACCACTGCAGAACCCTCCTTTCTGCTTTATCTCTAAACCTCCAACTTCCGATGTATTTCATTTTCTATAGAAATAAGAATCATCAAGGAAATCAATTTCCACAGAAAATAGTTATGCCCAAACATGCCCTAAAAGAACTTGGTCTAGAAAAGGATTGCCATATACTATGTGTTACATAAGTAAAGGTAAATATACTAAGTTATAAATACTTTCATACTTATGAGGTTTCAAAAGAAAGGTGTCACAATATTGTCATCTTGGAAAACAATGTTAAATGAAACTAGAACAATTCATGAACAATCCAACAATAGGAAATGTCCTACATGCATGTCACTCATTGTCCATGAAATGTAGCAACATTTAACGAGATGAGGTAATGAAACAAAAAAAGGAGCATGATTCATGTTCTATAAGGTTGGACAAAATGCAGTGGTACAAGTTATCTTAGAACCCAATTCACATCACCTGCAAGCTTCCCATTGATATAAGCATGCAGGCCATGGCCAAGTGATTCCACGTGAAGAATGGTTTGTCCCCCACTTGAAAGAAATGGCTCACTTCCCTGAATTTCAGTACTGCAAAAAATTCCAAGCACCATTAGGTCATCACACTAAGAACTGTTTATGGGGACATGTGGAGGAGGTGATTTTTAAAAGCAATAATCACAATACCTTATTGAATACCACAAGTAATCACTAGCATCTGCAGTGGTATTTATTTGCTCTAGTAACCCAGATTTTTTTAATGCATTGCTCTTTGATACGCCCACAGGTTCACTAATCCAACTCCAATCCATCTGGGACATTCCAGAAGAATCAGTAATTTGTTCAGAGGCCTGGTGTTTGGATTGGGACTCAAGACGTCTTGTCTCCATACGAGTGGCTTGGGAGTTTATCTGTAGAAGAACAAGCACCCGTTATTTGCATATGCAACTCTAAGTCTCAAAATAGCTATTCAATCTCCAATTGTCATAGACATTATGCAACAAGACAGATTTTAAAGAACATACCATATATTATGGCGCATCATGACTTTCAGAACTTTCTAAGGTTCCATCATACATGGGAAAATTATAGACTAGAATGGGTAAACAAAATGATTGACACTTTTCATTCTGTCAGGTACATGGCCTGGAATCTATATTAGTATTCATAGATGAAGGAGTGTTTTGATATACCCCTGTGAACAGAAGTATGAGAAAAGACGATGCTCTTTTCATATTTCTTAAAGTACCCATAACTTTTGCTAAATTCTATCAAAATAACAACTACATTGAACTAAGATTACATCCATCTTCAATGCACAAGATTGGGAATTCCGTCATTTCAAATGCAAATAATAATATTTCCCTTGAGATTTGTAATAGCCCCTATTTAATTACCCCTAATTCTCGTTCCCAGGATCCTAAAGAATATCTTCAAACACCACTTCTTCACCTCAAATCCCTCAAGTCTATTGCATTCCTCCACAGATCCTCTTTGTTTGGCCCAGCTTTAGCAGCAGGAAGGTCATTTAAGTAAATTTCATTTCTTGGTGCTATATAGGAAACCAAGTAGCTCCATCATGATAAGAACCACAAGTTATAGCCATCACTCAATTATGGAACCTTGAAAGGCTCATGATAGCATCATAGTCAAATAGAGTATTCAGTGGCTATTTTGTTAATGTCAATAATTAGTAGGTTCTTAAAATAACATTTATTTTTATTATTGTATTTGCCAAGTAAATTGTAATTCGAGCCTATTTATATGCTAAATTCATTGATGAAAGGTACGAGAAATTTTCCCAAATTACACCCTTAGCTAGGAGGTTAGTTTCTTCTTGAATTGAAACTAACTTGGAGGCTGATTTCTTCTCTAATTGAAATCCCTATCCCATTTTCTCTTTTCTTTTCTCTATTATTTATATTTTCTCTACTTTATTTGCTTAGATCTCTACCAGCTCACTATTCTACTATCAATCCATGAAGCAAAAAGAAAAAGTCTCTCTCTCATTTTAGGCCGACCACAAGATATTATAAGAGATGACGATGATGATAATGATGAGACTACAAGAAGCAATTTCAGAAATAATGGGAAGTTGAGGACTTGTGATTGAAACAGGAAATTCCTAGTTCACGGTTTCATAACTAAGGATCATATAATGAAAGATCACATAGAATCCTGGGAAAAAGCATCCAAGAAACTTGTCATGTGTGGACCAATCCTGCATGGGAGGAGAACATAAAAGAACTGGAAAAAATTGAGGCTCATGGAACTTACGGATATCCGGAAGATTTGTTAAACATGGACATAGAAGGGCCTCCTGTAATATTTCATTTACATCTATGACTACTTGCAAAAAAAAATTATTGGTGACCATTTGAAAAAAAAAAAAAAAAACCTGCATAGGTTCTTCTCAATTCATGAATTACTTTCAATTTTATGCTTGTCAGAAAAAGAGTAAGACAACGAAAGCCCTTTCAAACAGAAGCTATGATCATAAAGATCTACCAATAGCTGTCAGGAGCAAGACACAAATTGCAAAAAATCTTTAAACTAAATTCTATCTATCAAACTAGTACTGTACCTTATTGTTTTCTGTTAAAGCAATATAATCATGGTGCAGAACTGCAGATAAAAGAGATCTCTCTTTTGGAATAAGAAGAGATGCCTAGCATTATCATGAATCTAAAATATAAATAGAAAAATGACCAATCGTCTGTATCCAATGTACATGTGTGCCCTACTGATCAGTTGATCAAATTTTGGTGAGTCATAGTAGGACCCGATATCATGGACATGTATGGGCTCTTGAGAAACTTATAAACAGGAAACTGGTATCAGGGATTACTCTATCAAAGAAAGAAGAAAATATCAAATCAATTCTTGCTATATCCAATAATGCCAATCCAACTACAGCTTCTACTGCTGTTGCATAATAATCTTGACATAAAAGATATAGTTATTCATCTTCCCTATTTACTGATTCCTTAAGTTCTTTTTGAATGGCTTGGTTCTGTAGATGTTTCACACATATAAAGAATAAATGAAGAAGTGTACACCTTTGACAATAACTATCCCAAATTATGGGAATTCTCAGCCCTTCACTAAGTACTATTTGGCATGAGCTTATGATCTACTCCATTGGTCTGATTCATCACACAGTCTGTCCACATATCAAGTTCCAACAACACCCTGTCCTGATATGATAGTCCAAACTATTAGAAATGCAACAATCCACTGGTTAGATGCATCAAGAATCCCACTGTCTGTCCACATATCAAGCTCCAAAGTTCCCTGGGCTCTGATCAGATGAACCCAACTACTTGAGGAATGCAGCAACAGTCTCTATTTGAGGTAATCTAGAAGCCAAAACTTGGATGGCCAGGTTCAGACACAAGGTCCGAACTAGCTGGGGCCCATCAAATCAAATGGTCTTAGTCATAATCATCATTAAAACCATTTATCCATCATCTAGCTGGGATTGACAAACATAACTGGATTTGGCAAATTGCTTTTCCTTGGGCTTACTGCCTATCTGCACCCATATGACTCAAAATGAGCAGTTACAAACCTTGCTACACACGTCTCAGTGATCTCACATAATAGTAAAAAAAATTTCACGGATGGGATTATGGAACCTCTCTGCAACTCTGTACATGATTGAAAATGCCATTACAATGGCAGAAAATGTCTTGTCTCAATCAATGTTTACCATGGCATTTTGGGTTTTTAAGAAGAGTATAAAGTCTTTACTGAGTTCACTGAAAAAAATTCGCTCTTAAGTTTTCCATCAAAAGGGACTCCTGATTGTATCTTATGGGCGTGGTGTATTGTACATATAGCGCTTCTGTTTTCTGATTCTTTTCTTTTTGTTTTATTTGGGAATCCGGTATAAATCTTCTATACTTTGTTCCATCTCATTTGTGTCTTCTACATAAATTAATGAATTGATTTGTCACTGTTTCAAAAAAAAAAGTTTTCTATCAAATGGTGAAGGGATGGCGCAAGACACATAAGAAGCATGACAGTCCTGGCTTTTGGAAAAATGTCATGAAGTAAATACCATGTTATTGCAACCGTGACAGACACCTCAGTACCTCCATATAGACATTCTAATCAAGCTTACAAACTTAAAGACAGCTTTTAGTTTTCCATGAAAAGTGATAGTGGTATACAGAAAAACCTCCATGAGTCAGAAATTCCAATATTATGATTCTTCAGATTCATGAGATCTCCCTAGCAGAAAACCATATTAAATTATTAAAAATAACCATGTTTTAGAAAAGAGAACACCCTGACATGATACTATCTATGTAAAATGCTTCCAATGGATAAGCAGCCTACAGAAAAAATGTAACTACAACTGAATAATGCAAGTGAGCCCCAATAACATGTCAAATAACCAAGGTAAAAGTCCCAAACAATATCAGTAACAACTACATAACCAATGCACTTTTCAAAAAGCATTCTGCTTATACATAATACTCAAGCAATAAAAAAGGATGAGACATTCTCAAGCATCAAGAAAAAATTCTCCTGAACTTATCATTTACAAGCCTCTTCTTGGATGACAAGAAATCAATTATATGCACAAGTACTATGTGTGCAAAATCATGTTGTCCATTATAATAAAAAGATGTACAATACGCAAAATCTTAGTTGATTATCATGATTTTTTAGATAGTACTTCATGTTTATAAAAATGTCATCAGAGGCATACCTTTGCAGTATTGAAGACCACATTCTTGCAATCAGGTAAGATGCTCACAGACCAAGCTGGTAAATGATATGTATTCCGTTGAATTTAACAGTTGCATCAGATTGAGTGCCCACATTCGCAAGAAAAGCAGCACAAATACCAGAACCTGTTTTATAGACATGTGCCTGGAATAGAAGTGCATCCATGGTATATTGGAAAACAGGTCATCATGCAATACAGATTACCGTGGCTGTCATTGCAACCACCCCACACTCACACACACATCAATGATATTGGATTTACTCTATTAGTAGAACAAGAGAAGCAGCCATCAAAAATAAGCAAATAAATACCGGGTCAAAACACTAATAAAGTTAAGGTTTTGATAAAAACTCTGAAAACTATATCTTGAATTTGGCAATGGCATCACCTTTTCCAGTGTTCTTTCACATGAGATAAACAACATTTTCTTATGTTCCATCTGCTTTACAATAGAAATGGACATGTAACAATATAAAGACGGAAACAGAGATTGAATGCTAGTGGCTTGCACATCTTGGATCACTTGGTTCACTCAATTCAAAGCTATGGTTTGCAAAGTAGTCCATATTGTATATTTGTTATTAATCAAATAAAAATTGATATAGAACAAAAATAAGATATGTCTATATTAATAAAATGAAGACAGGATCATTTATAATGAAATAAAATATAACTTTTGCTCAAGTCCAAAATTATTAATATTACTCAAGGCTTCAAAAATCAACCACAAAACATTGAAAACAAAACACTCAAAAATCAGATCTACTCCACTCTGTTTGTCAAGAGTTCCATGCTTTGATCTACTTCTATTAGTCCCAACTGCATTGCCCAATCCTGTCTCCAGTTCTGATGTCCTTTCTCTGCCCTCTATTGCACCAGACATTGAACACCTGCAACATTATCACCGCCCTGCCACCTTAGCCTCTTGTTCTCTTTCTCGTCTTGTTTTCTGATCTGTCACAGCCTCCTCCCACCTGACTTGTTTTCAGACCTTGGATCTGGTCCACCTTCTTATGCTTTCCTATGTTCCAACAGTTTCCGCCTTATCATTTCTTTCTTTTATGCGTTGTATCTTCTTGCACCTATGCTACCATTAATATTATCTCAGTACCATTCAAAAAAAAATTATGTCTGCCTTCCTTTTTATGTCTCCCATCTGTTCACCACCAGACCAACACCATCTGAATGGTCCTACATACAGCCATCATTACTTTGTCATTTATTTGCCCACCTGCCACCAGAACATCTGTAATCCCAACCCAACATCTATTTTGCAACCATCTCTGTTTCAGCTCCATCATCTATCTCACCCCAGCAACCCAGGAACCCAGCAATTTCAAAGACTTGGACCTTATCCATGTTTTTTTTTTATATCTTGTAATACAATAGCTACTGTTACTACCAAAAGGAGGGGGAAACACAGAGAACCCACTTGGTCGCCTTCCCACAACTGACAAGATAATTTCAAGAATATTGCCACAAAAAACAGAAGACAAAGTGCAAGAACATTCTTCAATAATTTTTGCACCCAAAGCATGTAGTGGACCTAACAGAACTTCTTTCCAAAGCTTAGAAAATGAACCATACCTCCAAATTTGGACCAAGAGAAGTATATGTTGGATCAGTAGCAATCAATGCCTCTTCACAAAGTTTTATTGATTTGTGCAAATCTTTTAGGTGGCCCCACTTAGGTTGTCTGACAAGTCCTACAAAATTAAACAGATCAGCACACAAATCTTACAGGAAGAAGAAACAAGATAAAGAAATTCTTATTAAAATAAACTAGAGATTGTAACAAGTTCTTATGAAACTGTCTGACCATTATTTTGCATGACCATGCAAAGGTAACAGAATCTGTTACCTCAGCTTATGGTAGCAGAAGATATACTTATGACATGTGACATGTAATGAGCCAATGTGTTTGATGACGGAATAAAGTAGGGTTTTGCGCCTACTTAGGCCATCATGCCAAGATAAGTTTTAGATCCAGGATTTTAGGCCAGATCAAGGATTTCAATGATAAAAACCCCAAGAAAACCAACTCTCATTCCTCTCAATCAGTCTCAAGAAAGTAAAGATGGCACTAATTTCAATACGATAATTAGGTGTTTAATTGAAAGTAGAACGGGGAATTGTTATTCCCGAATGCAATGATTTAAGCAAATAATTGAGATCCACAATTAAATGCAATTTAAAATAAATAAACCATATGTATACATGGAAATTAAATCTGGCACTAATTCGACAATCATTGAACCTTCTCAGAACCAATTTGGTTACTGAATTGTAATTTAATTAATAATGGAAAAAATGCAAGACATGAAATTAAATTCACCATACAAGAATTAAAACCCAAATACTTAAATTAAATTCAATTCTAAAACACAAAACCAAATTAAATTCTAAGAACCAAAATAGGACTCACCTCACTAGTCAAACTCTAAACAAAGCTAAAAGCTTCAAATAATTCAACTCAACTGGTCTTGGTCAAATGCTTGGCAGCCTAAGCTTCAATTTATAGGCTTTATTTTCAAAAAATTAATAAATAAATAAATAAAAATCCAACTTGGAATACCAAGTCCGACTTACTCGGGTTTTCTCTCTTCTTTCCCGTCTCTGTTTCTGTTTCTGTTTTTTTCTCCTTCTCTCTGCTTTTCGTTTTCTCAGTTCTATAGATATTTCCATCTGACCTTCCTTCTTCATTTTCGTTCATTGCAGCGCCTTCCATTCCAACCGGTTGTTGCTGAATGCGTTTTTGAGATTCATCGTTCACTTCAATCTCTCGAACACCTGTTGTTGTCGTTGGTGCTGAGGAATGGGAAAATAATCTCTGGCTGCCGATTTTGAAGATGGCAGGATGACTCTGAATCTGACAATATTAAGTCCTAAATCTGTTGTTATCTCTGAGAATCCGGCCTCCCTTCTTTTCTTGTTTCTCCCAGCTGTCTTCATTCATACTTCGCTTGCAGAGACATCCTTTAACCCAGTCCCTATTGATGTTTTCGTCTCTTGGCTGAGCTGACTCTCTATTCTCTCTCCCTTCAAGCTTTGTCTCTGTTTTCTCGAGCATTCTTCTTTCTCTGTGTTGCTGGATTTCCTGTCTTTTTTAACAGCACAGGACTCGGCCATATCTAGCTCAAATTGGCGATGCACATGGAGGAGGACCTCTTTGGGTTCTCGGTTTCGGCCACAAGCAGACTCTTCTAAGTTTATTGGGCTTCTTGTTAATTTGGAATCAACGGTGGGGTCCACATGGGTTGGTGACTAAATTGCTGAAATGGAGTTTTGAGTTGGGTCCACAACATTAGGAAATGGACTTAGTTTATTGGTCTTTCGGGCCCGAAAAGGGTTAAATGGGTCTGGGTCCAAACTGATACAAGTGGCCCATATTTGGGTACAAATGGGTCCATGTCCATGCCCCCGCTTCCCTCCACCGATCCATGCATAAATTCGTAGAGTCAACTCATCAATTCGGTCTAATTGAATCCATTCGTCTTCGATTGGGTAGGAGTTTGTCAGGTTTGATGCCCACATCAGTGTCTCATCATATCAAACAGATAATCATGGAATATCCCATAGAAAAAAATGAGGCCAAAAGTGATTGTTATCCATATGATCAAAATATATTCAATTTGATAGCCATCTCCCATTGATTCCAATGAATCTAAATCTGATGTCTAAATGACTTTTGGCTCTTTGATTTTAGGATACTATACAACTTTATATTCAATATGATGGGGCACATTGACCCACAAATGTATTATATAAAAAAATATTTTCTGTTATTTTGCTAAAGCAACAAAAATCTGTCACTTCAGTATTTCCTTTTGCAATACAATAAAGGAATTTCTTGGTGTTTTAGAGATGTGTGTTATGTCATTCATAACTACTAGTTCCATTGCATGTGACAGAAAGCTAATACCACCGTAGTTGTATCAAACTTTGCACTATCATTTATTTTTCAAGATAAATGTGGTAGCTGATAACCATTGAAGTGAACAGATAGTTTTTCCCTCTAAAAGAAATATACAGATAACATCTTCATATTTTCCTCTCTTTTCTTGGTTTCTATTATCAACACCAGTCATTTATGCAAAAAACAATATATTAAAAGACCTTTCGCAGTATTGAAAGACAAAAGGAAACTGAAATGATCTCATGCCTTAGAAACTGTGGAAGGTTAAAAATTTATATGCCTCTCCATACAAAACTAGCACAAGATGATATGATGAATGACATCACAAGGATCTTTAGGTGGGTGACTAGCTGGCCATAGAAGTCTTCAACCTTTTGTGAGATGTTAGACATATCGTGAAGATTGGAAATCATAAAGCATTTTAACATCCAATGATGTTAACTGAGAAATTGGAATTTTTAAAATGTTCTAAAGATTGCCAACCAACAGAGAATACAATTGAGTCAACCTCCTTTGGGTGAACTCTGATTTAAATAAAGGAAAATGTCTTACTTGACTACAAATCTGAATGACACATCCTCCATTATTAGTCTTTGGACAATGATAATGCAGTCAAACTGTTGATCACACCAGAAAACCGATGCTATGGAGTCTAGATCATATAAAATGAGTACACCCATTACAGAACAAAAAAAAACAGGAGGACAGATACGAGCTTACCATACTCATCAATTGGAGCATCATAGTCGTAACTTGTCGCAATAAAAGGTCCCCCTGTAGTGCGTCCAAAGTTGGTCCCCCCATGATACTGGTGAGGAATAGGCAATCACATCACCTTCTTAGTTCACAATATGTATAGGGCTAGTAGTCCATGATTGAATCTATTAGGCAGTAATAAATGACTTAAATCTTCAGATACAAGTAATTACCATGTAATAATTTTGGAAAGTTCCACCTCTCTGGAAAAAGCGTGCAACAGCAAATGCGAGGTCCTCCACAGGTCTGTATGGCGCTCTACCTCCGAAAGAAAGAAACCTAGAGAAACTTGGCTATGTCATTTACTTATTTCAAAAACATCTTACAGATATGAAGAATTTCATACACATTAAGCTCTGAATCACTACTTCAGTTGAACAACCAAAATTATTTAAATCAACAACCGTTCTAATAAACCATCGGAAATGTGGATTAGGTCATATCAACGAAGAGAGAGAGAGAGAGAGAGAGATCTTTCAAAAAAAAAAGTAGAGAGACAGAGGTCAAAAGAAGCAAATACTGTACCACCCACTCCAATTTTCAGTCCACATCTTGGGTTTCTTGTCAGAGTTTGGAGTAAATTGGTCGCAGTAAAAGCCATTGCAAGTGTTGATCTGCAAGATGAATGGTTAAAACTGACTGTTTATAACAGAGGACTATCAATCAAAGAAGAGATGGGAATTATCACTGACCGGTAAGGAATTTCAAAAATTACTGATTTTTAGTAACGGACAGATAGTTTAAGATGATTCCTGTATATTACTCTGAAGACCACTGTTTTTATAGTAAACTGAGACCTCTATCAATTATATGAAATGTAATCTGCAATAAAGAATCATCATCATAGAAGCCTTTATCCCATCTATCTGGGTTAGCTTTTCAAGTTCTAGTTCTCTTATACAGTTAGCATTTGGCTGGAAATGTGTCTGATGTGTACTTCATCTCCTTAGATACAATGCACTTCATGTGAATTTGAATACTACTTATTTCATAAATGGCCACAAAGGAAAACTCCCAACTTACAATTGGATCGGGAGCATCTGATTGCTGGCACATCACCCATGGTACACCAGTATCCAAAGATGTAGCCATTGTTGCACACCAGTTGATATATGACTTTGCAGCTGACCCATATGCTAATCGATGTTTCCATACTCATTTTCAATCTGAGATGATGGACACCAAAAATATAAAAATATAACAAAATATTGTAATCTGGCAGCAACAAGTAGAATCAATAAACAGCAGAAAATAAAAACAACATAAAAGTGAAAATAAACAATCTCAGGACCCAGAGCATGAAGGAAAAGCTAGGTTGTGAGGAGGGATAAACTCGAAGTTTCACAGAAATAAGAATAAGGGATTTTTTTTTGTCTTCCCCAAACTGCAAGTGGTGTGAATGTTTAGCCACCTGCTCCATTATGTGCTTGGGCCAAAATCAAAACTGGAAAGCAAATTAGCTGGGCTACTGTATTTTTTGCCTCTTCCACCAAGTCATTATCATATTCTCATAACCAGCATTGACTTCCAGTCATAAGTCATAACAGGGGAGTGTTTTGATCAGCCAAAATACTTAAATAAATTGTGAAATAAATGTGTTTTGAGAGACATCCAAATGCACCCCTAACATGTCAAAAAATTTCCTGAAATCATACTGACAGGCAGGCCGATAGATGAATTGTCTACCTCATCAGATCACAGCATGGAAATTGAAACATAATATATAGAATGCGAAAGAATGACCTGTGCTAAAATGATAGGTCCACCTTGGGATGCAAAGAGTTTCTCCTGCTTCATCATATCCACAATTTTTGATGTGAAGCGCTGCATCTCTTTCTGGAACAGGATAGCATAGATGTATTCAGTAACATGGACAGTGATAATGAATTAAACAAGAGACTAAACCTAAGAACAGAGTGACATAGTCATGTAATTGATTCTGTCTAGCATTGTTCACTCCTTCAAGTCTGTCAATTCCTAGTAAATCCAATTTGTGCAGTTGTCTAATGTATGGCACAGTTTGTTAATTTTACAGGGTTAAGCAGCATGATTCATGACAACAGTTTGCCTATCCATACAAAAATGATTCAAGCCTTAACTACACAAACTTGATCGGAACTTAACTCTCATCTTTCTATTCAAAGCTTCTCAAGTTTAAAATCTTATCACAAACAAGATTTGATTTTCCAAATTTCATTATCTTAAATGCAATGAAAATAATGAAACGGGGCAAATTAAATCTCGTTTTTGGTAATTTGAATTTTGAACTGCATTTATTAAAACACCCCAATCATGGGCAAATGTCAGATCCATTGGCACTAATTGTGAATTAGTTTGACTCTGAACAGTTGTTTTAGAACATAAAAGGGTTCAACAAATTTATGGATGTAAAGTGGCCAAACCTTGAAGGGCTCGTTGTCTGTCCTGAACTTGATTCCAGGTATAAAATGAAGCCAGAGAGGGAACCCTCTGTACCAAAATCAGAAATATCAGTCTCACGAGAACTAGAATATTAAAAGAATTTTTTTCTCATTGGATCAGTAAAGCTATGACAAGAGCCCAAAATTAATAATAAAGCGCATGAATTCCCCACACCCATAATTCCACTCTGCACAGACATATGGACCGATCCGTAGGTGAGCATAGAGACCAGCATCAGCAACAGTCTTGACAAACTTCACTAAATCGTTTCTCCCTTCAAAATCATACTGCCAAACAACCAATTGTAACCACAACAATGTTAACAAAAAGAATCCAGCTAAAAAAAAAAAAAAAACAATAAACAAAAGAACCTGATTTAACAAGACTGAATTCACATATCAAAGAACACCATTTTCACTTAACTACATTGCAATTAACGAACTCGATCATATGTCAAGAAATTAATGCATTTTTCCTAGAAAGACAAGAAGAATGAGAATGAGGGAGAGAAAGAGAACCTGATTCTGAGCGGGTTCATGATTGTTCCAGAATACATAGGTTTCGATAACATCGAGCCCTCCATCTTTGGATTTCAGCACCAGGTCCGGCCACATCTGCAACCTCGCAGAACACCCCAAAATCAATTTTTTAATAATTGATAAAAAACAAATACATAGTTATGAACTTCCATTTTATCACGACCACCGTCGTCATCATTTTCTTCTTCTTGATACTTGCTGCTCTGTTTCAGTACAGAGCATACCAAGTACCTTCACTGAAAATACCCATTCTTAAAATAAATAAATAAATAAACTCATCCTATTTCCATTTAAAAATGACCGTTTTTATCCAAGAATGGCTAGACTCGTATCTATTTCGAGCTAAAAAAACTCATTTTCCACGAAAAAAAGAGGAAACTTTTTCATTTCCAAATGCATCGAAATTCAAAACTGAGTATCTGGAGTATAACTATTTATAACCAAGAATGCCCACAGTGTAAAGCTAACGTCATTTTCAATTCCAGCAGTTATTTTTCAAGATGCGCAATGAAAAAAAACCTCAGGGGTGCTCCTAGGATAATGTATGGATCCGGAAATCAAGACCCTTCGCTTCCCATCTATCACCAGCGCCCTGTGATCATAATCCACGCTTGCTCCACTCGCAATGGACGGCAAAAAAAAAGTCCAAGAATACAAACAAGACGAAGAAGAAGAGAGAGGGGGAGGAGGAGACTTCTCCTCTCATCGCAGACGCTGAAATGCGATGCAAGTAGTTGGGTACAGTAGTAGTTGTGGGTAGATGGATAATGGGTATGGAATGTCTTGGTGTGAAGGGAAGGATTAAGGAACGAATGAAGCTATCGTGAGCAGAGAGGCCATGAGAGAGAAGAGGAAGGAAGGGAGAGCGGCGGTTGTTTCTCTCTCCGTTTCTGCTTTTGCCGCGTTTTGTTATTATTGCTTCTGTTGAGAAGTTTTGGCCTTGTCCTGAATTTTTGACATCCAAATGTCCAAATCCATTCTAAATTTCTAATTAATCCAATATAATCCGATCATTGTCTTTTCTAATCTCTGTCGTCTACTGATTTATTCTTATTTATTATTGCATTTCAGATGAAGATACTGATATTTAGTAGTAATTATTTAGAGTAAAAGAGAAATGGGCTGAGTTTGATTTTCACCGTCGTTGCCATTTTCCAGTTTTCACTCATTTCTGCTGCTTCTGCAGCGCTCAATGTCGGTGAGTCAAGCACGACAACATGATTCATGAACTGGCAGTGGCAATGTGGTAATTTTCAGGCACTCAAAAAGTCTCATTTGATAAGACATTTTCACAAGCTTCCACGAGAATAAGAATGGATGTTATCATCCTAAAAGGGTGGCCGAGTTCAAAATTATCAATAAACAATATTAATTGATAAAAGTATTTTAATAATTAATTTTTTTTTAAATTTACGTGTGAAATATTGTAAAAATTCTGCGTAAAATCTGCACAAGTGATACCCATTATTCTTAAACTACACCCGGTTAGATCAAAAGAGCTTAAACTTATCACCTCCTATTTCTTGAAGTGAGAGGTTAAGAAGTTGAGTTGCACCCATATAAATTAATAATTAAATTTTATTATTAATAAAGTGGTAATGCATTTAATATCTTTAATAAATATATAAATATTACATAATTTTAAATACTATTATTTAAATTCTCACAAACCGGTATCAATTTCAACGCTCATAAAAGGCGCATACTTATACTATTGTTAACTCAAAAAATCTTAGCCTAACTATGTTTAAATCAACTCAATGCAACAATATTTTGAGTCGATAGAGTCAACGAATATTTTTCTAAATTTTTCATAAAAATTAGCCAATTGTCTCAACTTACTAATATTTTGAGTCTAATGGCAAATAAAATTGATTTTTGAGATTTTAATTAATTAAATGTCATCTCTTTTTAATAATATAGTTAGTGAACTATACATACCAAATCTATTTAATAAGAGGCAAATCCTCATTTCCCTTGATTACCAAATTTAACGAATGCATGTCAAGTGGCATTTTAAGAAAGAGGGATTATTATTTATCACTATGCTTTTCAATTCTAAGCACATTGATCTTAAGGTGATAATAAAGTCATGATCAGTAAAATGATAAAGAATGATATAATTTTTTATTCTATGAATATTTTATAAAAAGTTCTTTCAAAATAAAAGTAGATAATTAAAGGAGACATTAGTATTTTTTATAATAAGGGTAATTAATTTTTTTTTCTATTTATTATCATCTAAGTAGTAAAAAGGTACACTAATAAAGTTATCAAATGTGTGTAGATAGAGAAACTTTCACATGTCCTAAGAATTAGTCGGGTGCTTTAAGAATCTTGGATACCTTAATTTAAAAAAAAAACCTACACTAATATCCCTTATTACAAAAACACCAATATTCGGCATTTTTTTATGAGAGTACGATAAATATACTTATTAACAGTTCTAAATTTGAATCTTTATAATTAGTAAAATATTTTTACACGATCTTTTAATTGAGTATAAACTTTATAGTCATCATTCAATGGTACCAAATCATTGACTTAGACATCTCAATTTAAATAGATCTAAAATATTATTTCCATAAGTGACAAATGATGAATTCGAATAACAAAAAGATTATGAGGTAGGCCCCTTACTAATAACGTGGCAAGCAATTTTTTTTTTTTTTGTCTTCTAATGATAGGCAAACTTATATTAGCATAGAAAGGTCCAAATATTACATATCATTTGCCCTAATCTTAGCTATGTTCGTAACTATTGCTATATTTTTTTTTTAATGTGATGCTTACCCATGCTCTCTCTAATTCTTTTTTATATTATATTTAAGAAGATATTTCTGCGGTTTCTACATGTATTCATTGATTTGCCTAAACCATTAAACATATCATGTAAATTTATATTTTCATTTTATAACTAAATCAAATACAAAAACTATATGTATCTAATTATTTAATTTTTTATATTCATAATTGGTCGAAGGAATGGCGTTTGGGTGTACGACAATTCACGTGAATTTATTTCTTGACGTGTTTGGCAAACAGACACGAACTCTGGAAAAATTTTGGAATCACAATTAGTGGATGCCTCTTTTCTTTAGTCTTTCCCTACATTGTTAACCTTTGAATCTTTTGACGATTTGTGACGATAAGACTCGTACCACGATTCCCATTTGCTAAAGCCAAATCATATGGATCACATCGTCAATGTCTGGGCCCCACCCTTTCCCTTTCAATCTTTGGTTGAGAGGCAGAGAAGAAAAAAAAAAAAATAAGGGTCACTCCAAAACCTCACTCACTCTATGCCATGAGCATCAAGCAATCAATTCAATCCAAGAGTCCATAATTTTGACATGAAATGCAGAAAATGACCTGGTGATTATGAAGGAAAATGAAATTTCAATGAAAATGCACCACATAAATAAGAAATTTTAAAAGTGAAAAATAACTTTCAAACACGAGTGCCCTGTCAATAAATCAAAGAGATTAAAAAGGAGAAGAAAACTTTATCAAGATTTCTTTTAGCGAGACTTCCAAGTGAGGTAGTCTCTAAAATAGATCTTGGTTCCAACATGATTAGGTGTGATATAAAGAGTATTATATAAATAAGAGGTGTATGAAGTTTTACTTCCATCGGATCATCTTATCTCTCGATTTAATTTATTTTTTAAAATTGATATCTTATATTTATTGAAAAGTTGAAAATTTAAAGACTAAGATAAAATAGCTAAAACGATCACTTAATATTAAAACTTCAAATACTTTATAGCTATATATATACACGGTGATTTTGTGGGACATGTGGCCTGTATTTGTCACCTGTTCACTAAGTGGGGCGGCCCATAGTGGAATGAGACCACCATCCACTCACTCATGTGGAGAATCCACTTTTTACTTGTTGGATCTCTATTGTGCTAGGAAGGACATATTTAGTTGTCACATATGATGACACGTAGGATGAGAAATAGTTGTAAATTGGTTTAATCTGAATAAGATGATTAACTTGAAGGGGTTGGAGCAGTGCCGGGGCTCTAGGTGCAGTGTAGGTCATGAGATTTCAGGAGCCCTGAGATTGTGAGTAAAATCATTGCTCGCATTGGTGGAGGCCTTAGGCGGCGTCCTACTCCGCCTATAGTCAGGCCGGCCCTGTATTGGGATAATAGTCAGGAACTCGCCTTAGAAAACAAGAGTCTTGAATTCGGTTCTCACTCCACTTAAAAGGACCACTCCCTAGAGATTTATCGTATGTGTAAATAGAAAGGCTTGCAAGTCTAGACACCTTTGTCATAGAAAAGAAAAAGACGATTAATTTTTTATTGACTTTATTTTAGACCGTGAGAATGACTTTGTTTAGAAGATCTTTTTTCACAAAAGATGTATCCCACTAAACTTTTTCTTTAATAAATTATTTTGAATGTGATTTTAAGAGTCATAAAATTCTAACTATCCATATGACTTTAGTTCAATGACACAGGTTGAGTTTAATACAACAATAGATGTATTTCAAAATGAATTCAATTTATGCAATGATAACAGATAGAAAAATGGTGTATATATAATCTCAAGAAAAAGTTCAAGTCGCCCAGTTCACATAGAACCGGTTTACAAAGGATAATTTCTCCATCTAGGACTTGTCAAGTTTGAACAGAATGGATAGATAAAGTTGACAATGGCTAATTTCCCCATCTAAGACTTCCCAAATGTGAACAGAAAGAAGAAGGATTGAACTTCCATAGGGTTGTGGAGATTTCTGTGTCTAGTTGTCTACCAGCCTATCCTACCCATGATATGGATACAGATTTTTCTTTTAAAGAATAAATAATAATATTTTAGCTAAATTCGATATTAGTATCGGTGTTTGAAAACTTAAAATTTAGACTTACTCAAATTTGATCAAGTAGAAAAACTCAATTGTCGACTTTTTTTTTGAAAAATAACTCATTATTTTACTTGACTTAAAATCCTGTCAAATCGAATTAACTTGTTCTAATTTGCCTAACCTTTTTTGAGTTTTAAATAATGATCAGTATTAGTTTGTACCAACTATATTGAAGACCATTTATTCATGGCATATCATCTTATTTCAAACACGAATTTATTCTAACACTTATATGTTTGTGTGAAATACTTCATTTTCATGTATAAAATCCACATCGATAGCGTATATCACAAGACACTTTATATCTCCGTTCGATTTATATTTGAATAAGGTGGCCCCCAGTTGGGGAAAGGTCCCACAAATTACCAAAGTTGCCCACCCACATATCTTCAACCAACTCATATTACATTTTCCAAGTGTCTATACTTGTACCATTAACAACCAAACCTACCAAAAAGGAGTCAACAAGAGCAATAAACCCAACCACTAAACAGAACCAATTTTATACCAAAATAACAGCTACCACCATTTGACATTTGACACCATACAAAATAAATTTATCATACCAACCATTCTTTAAAATCCTTCATTTTATATGAGAATTTGGTCCAAAAGGTAAATGATCAAATAATCAAATATAAATACCACACATACTTATATATGATGAAACACTTGAGTGCTAAATGATTAAATAACTTTTGGTATAAATTTCATGAATTTGGGTAGGTTGTGACCTTGGTTGATTGTGGCAAGAGGACAGAGAAAAAGATGAAGGGCTCATTACACTAAATTGTCTCTCCATGGCGCACATATTAGGACAGACCATAAACTTCACTAAATTCAAGGCTAAAAATCCCTATTAAAATTGAATTATGTCTCTTTAAGAGATTGAGATTAGAGAGAATGGAAAATCAACAATTTGATCACAAAATATTAATCTAAAATTGGCCCAATTGCAGTAAGGAACCTGGAATTTGATTATAGAAGAAAAAGATTTGACTCATAAAGAAAAATTCAAGGCCCAAAACTCACTTAGGTCGAATTTCCCTCAATGGCAAAAATAAAAAAGAGGCTTCAACAATTTGAATTTCCACAAAATTAAATTTTCAACAATTAATTTAAATTATAATCAAGGAAATTCAAATAATTGCATAAATAAATTAAATAAAGGCAAAAATAAAATTGTAAGAAAATTCAAGTATAATTTCAACTCATTAAGGAATTAGAGAGAAACCAACCTCCCAAGCTTCAATTTATAAAATCCAGTACATTTAATACTATGGTCGACCACACCTCCAATTTATAGAGGTTTTTGAAGAGAAGAAAAAGTAAAAAAAAAAAAAAAATCCTTACTAAGGTTACAGGCCTCAAGGGTTTCCGAATCACCTACTTATTAACTTCAAAATAATCAACCACCTTATACATGTGGCATTTATTAAATCCAATTTATAGAGGTTTTTGAAGAGAAAAGAAATAGTAAAACAGGCCTTATTAAATTCATAGTATTTGGATTGAATGGTTGCTAATGACTTCTTTCCTGATTTACACCATCAATTTTGCATTAAAGTATTTATTTTATATTTTTCAGACTAGAATTCTCCTGGCTGAGACTCATAGAACATGAGTCCGACTCTCATGGATATAATTTTTAACTTTTCATGCCATGCCCCTCTATTGCAGACACCATCTCCATTGCAGGTCATTTTGTTTGGAATCAATCAATATGGAATCTAGGGAGAGACCCACCCACTAGTTAGCTCTTGAGAATCCATTGATCTACCAAACCATGACTGTCAAAAAAGAGTTTTTTTTTCCTTAAGCTGTTCAATTTCCATCTGATCATGTATGATCAGGCTCAGCATCTGTTACGTACGCATGTTAACAGTTGACCTGAAAATCTACCATGACTTTGGCAGAGATGAGAAAATAACCCTAATACTTCTTTCAATGATCATATTCCATTACTTCAGAAAACATGTTTGGTCATCACAAT
Organism: Chimonanthus praecox; assembly: GCA_022113865.1. Classification (NCBI taxonomy): domain Eukaryota; kingdom Viridiplantae; phylum Streptophyta; class Magnoliopsida; order Laurales; family Calycanthaceae; genus Chimonanthus; species Chimonanthus praecox. The sequence continues at coordinate 10,484,496 of CM039086.1, read as the reverse complement.
CTCAGCAGGTATGAAAAGTTGAATTAAAACCAAGTTCAGTTCAGTAGAAATGAAAATAAAGTCGAAAGACAAACAGTACCATCATTCAGTTCTTTAGCTAATATGGCATCTTTAGATGGATAGAGCCCTCTGCAACAAGAAATTGACTCGACAACCAAAACAAGCCAAAAGTAGAGAATGTAATCTCTCATGCCACTATCCGAGCTGACCTTACGTAAAGGCTGTCTACAACCTTCCCAATGTTGGAAATGGTCTCCAATGTGGCTGGGAAGATTGCATCTGTCTTGGGATCATCAAAGATGATAAGGCACCCAGCTCCCTGATCCAATGTACCTGCAAATTTTTTGTCAAGAATCATCTGAGAGAGTTTTTTCTCCACATGATCAATTGGAAGCTCAATCAGCTCTGCAATGTGAGCAATCTCAACACGGGAGAATGGTTCAATCAACCGGCAGAGGTTCTGCTCCAAAAGAGTATCATACAGTGCTGAGAGGTGCCGGTGGACAATTGGGTCTTCCTCCAACTGTGCCTTGTAATTCTGCAGTGCAGTCTCAAAAAGCATCAGTGACCTCTTCGAATGAGCATCTGCAACTGCTTTCATGGCATCCATTTCTGGACCCACATAGTGCAAACCTGCCTTAGATGATATGATCCCAGCAACATCCTCAGCCTGGTTCACCATAATTTTACATAATAACATGTACTTCAAGCTAAACACGGCCCTAGGATCCTCAAGAGCATTGAATGCTTCAAAAGCTTCAAAGAAATAACTGTATGCAGTCTTGTAATCCTTCTCTTCAGCATGAAGAATCCCACTTTGCAAGTCAATGCTGCCTTGCTGAGCAGGTGGCACATAGATTGCATTCGCAGCAGTTCGTGCAGCAGTAAGTGCAGCCTTAGCCTTGGGTAAATTTCTTAGAGAGAAATGGAGCTTACTCTCCAACAGGTCAATGTCCACCAGGAGCAGCTTGTCATCAAGCCTCCTTACTTCCTTGATCAGTTTCGATAAAAGTGTCAGAGCTTCTGCATACTCCTTGCTTTCCATAAGGAGTGCAGCAAGTCTAGCTTCAACTCGTTGCCTTAGGAAGGTACGCTTCTCCGAACGGGTCCATTCAACCATTTCTTTGCAAAGGGAAATCTGCAGATCAGATGTTCCAGGGATCTTCGCGACGGCATCAATGATACTTCTCACAATCTTAGCAGTTTTAGCCTTGGGAATCAAGGAAAAGAAAGGTCTCAATCGGGTCAGGAGGCTTCTCAGTTCCTCAGCCTTCTTTTCTTGTCTAAGGAGGTCTGAAAGATTTGATATGGCTTGTTCTTTTATGCGCAAGGCTTCTGATGATGATGAAGGGTTGTCAAGTATACAGTAGAGGATGGAAATGGACTCAGCAGGGTCCTTAGCTTCTAAAGCCTGTGCTATGGAGTCAGTGGTTGCTGGGAGATATGATGTCGACATATCTACTGCTTCAAATATCCAACCCTGTTTTGACAATATAGCAAAAAAAGTTGCAAATGATAGATTTATATTGCCGCAGTGGAAAAAATGCCTACTTGTCAAATGTCAATTTACACAGGCAATCCATTAAATGGTTGAGATGTGAATAAAAAAAATCACACAATAAGTAACCAACACAATTGAAACTAAATAGTGTCACCAGCATCCTAGCCTGCAACTTTCAGACTATTTCTACCCACCACATACATTAATGTGGAATTTGCACCCCATCCAATTCATGTAGCAGTGAAACCCACTATTTTGATCACCTGTTGCAACAATGGATCCATCCACCAGAAGGGCCTTTTACATGCTTGAACGTGGACCCATTGCTATGTTTTTTTTTTTTCTCAATGTCCATATGTATCATGCTCACTAGCTCTCCTAATGAGTAATTCGACTCGATTCTGAGACTGGATATCTATAGGTGACCAGATTAGATCGTGCAGTCATGTGTTTCACTAGCATATGATGATAGACAATTCATTCCAATTAAGGAACAGAAGAATAGAAAATCATTATGCGAAAAGAGGGGCTTCCTGGGCATTCAGGAACCTCAGTCCAGCAACAGAGTATATGACAAGATGAAGTCATTTCATGCTCATGAAAAATGTACAAGTCGAAAAATGTTGCAAATAAGATTTGAAGTAAATTGTGAAGGACTGGAATGGAGCTAATTTGCTATGTACTTCATTCTTTTCAGTAGGCAGAACACTCAAATACACTCTATATTGCCAGTTTGCCACCATTTCACTCATTTCCCTGTGGAAGCACATGAGGGGTAATGCAGGGACTTCACTATTATGCTTCTATCATGAGATTTGAATGGTGTACTCATGAGAGATTTTTCAGATTGGATTGATTTGCATAATTTGGTAGATCTTTCTATGGAAGTTCTCGTCAAACTTGGCCCCATATGTTAGGCCGCACAGTCCAAGGGTGGTGGGCCCCACTTATTCACGTGTGTTAGCATGATAGATTTAATATAAATTAAACAACCACAATCAAAGCAAAACATATCTGTTTTTGGACCCAATGAGAGCCAAGACCCATAATCCCGCTGATCAGATGGAAGCAATCAAAACTGGAAAGCTCTACACAATTCATCTCTCTTGATTCAAGAGGCTTGGATGCCTTCGGGATGATGCGAGTGATGCTAATAATGACGATAATAGCAAATGAGATTTGCAAAACCACACCTCTCACTTGATCTCATGGGTTTAAATAGGATTGGTTAACTGTGCCATCACATAACACATAGGAGACTAGGTTTCATTGGGAAGATAAAGCTCATGCTGCCTTATAACACATGGTGACTAGGTGTCGATAAGTTTGTGCCACCACATGACAAATGGCAAGGGAGGAAAATGGTTCATTCTACCAAATGAGACTTGGTATGCTAGGTGTCAAGGGGATTTAAAACTCATGGCACCAGCTCACACATGTATAGGTTAGGTGGAGGAGGAATTTAGATGCCAAGTGTATGGGCCAAGAAATATAGAGGAAATGGCCAATTATCCTTACTAAATAGGTCACATGCAGGTGGGCTCAATTTATGAGCCTAAGTGAGGCCAACAATCTCCCACTAGGTCCATTTAGTGAGGGTAGCATCACATCCCAATCAAAGCATCACTCACAATCTCCACGAGCAAGAATCAGAGGCGTGGGACCAACTGAGACTCTGGTGTCTCAATGCACAGGATACATGTGCACCAACTCCCAAGCTCTCAAAGCTTGCCCTAGACCCACATGGCCACACCAGAAGGAGTCAACTTGCGATCTTGAGACACTCATCCCCACATATGCAAATTATTTCTTATTTTTTTTTTATAAAAAAAGGTTTGCAAACCTTTGTAAAATGTTTTGAAAATAAACATGTACACATATATAAGTTTTCTACGAATGAGTTTGAAAAGTGTTGTTCTCAATTATTTGATAAAGCCACGGCTGATAAGTTCAAATAGTGTATTTCCAGACCTAGGCCACAGTGCCGCTGCCAAGGGATCTTCCTCACATAAGTTCATGATTTGGAATCAACCAAGCCTCTTTCCCATTAATAAATTCACTAGTTGAATCACATATGACCTTCGAATTGTGTACCAAAGTAGTGACACTCAATCTCATCCTCCTACATGCAAAGGTGAGTAAATAAGGGCACAAAGGGTCACCTACAAGACCGGCTGCTCACACAATCCACTGATTGGACTGAATCAGGCATCCACTGGGTAAAGGGTCCTAGCATGTGGTTGCTCATCCACACTGCAAGTGGAAAAATAAGGATGGTGTCGAATCCACAACACATGGATGCACTGACTAAGGTCAACATCTCCAAACCCGCCTATATGAAATATAGGTTATTACATCAACCTTGGGAGCAAATTATCCTCAAACAATAGTAGCATCACATGACACGTGTACATCCTCTCATTCCAAGCTTAAGGCTTAAAACAGATGCACATGTGCTCCTCATCCATTATACTGCTACAAAAGCGGTAACCACCTCCTCGTGCAAACCTCATCTTAAGCATGCCTCAAACTTGCATGCAAGGCTTGGTCAACCCGTGCGAGTGGGAAGACCATCCTGCCAAGAATAAACCACTGAAGACAAAAAAAGAGCCTAGTATTATAATGCTGTGCACAATAAATACTAAGTTGCAAAATTCAAATCCTTTTGTAAAAGAGGTGATACATGTACAACAGCAATGTATACATAAGACTCTCCCACTGCCTCAGACATTAGCCCTTCTCAATCCCATGTGCCCGATGTGTCTATCAAAATCTCTTAGTGCAATAGGTTTTGTCATATGATCAGCCAACATTCTATAGATGGAACCTATTAAAGAACAATTTCTCTACCCCTCACTTGTTAGCGACCAAGTCGAATTGGCACATAATATGCTTTGATCTCTTATGGAATTTAGGTTCTTTTGCAAGATCAACAACTAAAGTGTTGTCAATCAACATGCAATGTATTCGGCTTCCATAGTGGAAAGGCAATTGTAGGCTGCTTCTTGCTACTTCATGACACAACACCGCCTTCTAAAATGAAGACATAGCCTGAGATAGGTGGACTTTGGTCAGGATCATCACTCCAAGATGCATCTATATATGCTTCTAATTTCATCTCAATACCTTCAAAACAAGGTATCATGTCCTTTGTACCACAAAGATATCTCATAATGTGCTTCACAGCTTGCCACTGTAGTCGTCCTGGGTTACTTTGAAATCGACTTACAAGATTGACTGCATAACAAATATCTGGCCTTGTGCATATCATGCCATACATTAGGCTACCTATAGCATTTACATATGGAACATGAGACGTGGGCCTTGTCTGCATCAGTTTGTAGAGACAACGCTTTAAAAAGCTTGCAGCTTTTACCAATGGGAGTTTCACCTAGTGTCAACCCTTCATGCTGAAGTGTTCTATTTTTTTTTATTTTTTCACTTTAAGATGATTGAAATAATCCCAAAAATCGCTTAGGTCAATCTCTCATAATCTTTCCCAAAATAAAGTTTGCCACTTCAAGGTCTTTCATCTCAAAATTAGAGAACCAATCCCTGGTAACAATAATCACTTCCATGCTATTTCCTACGAGAAGTATATCATCGACATAAAGGGATAAGATCATAAAATTCTAACCCTTGTGTTTTACAAATACGCATTGATCTTCCTTGCACATTTCAAATCCAAAGGAAATTATGGCTGAATGAAATTTCATATACCATTCCCTGGATGATTACTTTAGCCTATAAATAGATTTCAACAATTTGGACACTTTTCTCTCTTGCCCCTTTCTAACATATCCCACTTGTTGCTACATTTAAATTTCTTTCTCCAAATCACCATTCAAGAAGGCAGTTTTCACATCCAATTGGAAAAGCTTGAGATCCAAATGTGCAATAAAATAACTAAAAATAAATCCAAAATTACTAGACTAACACTGGAATAAAATAACTAAAAATAAAAATACAATAATGCCAATAATAATTAAAAACAAAGATTGAATATAGAAACTGCCCTGCATCCATCTTTTGTTTTCTACTTGGATACTTATCCTCAATAAAGGTTACATCTCGAGATTTGACTTCTACCATCCGACCATTTTCTTCATAAATCAAAATATATCCTTCATGAGTGTATAGGATACCATATGAACATAGACTCCTTTCTTCTATTATTGAGCTTCTTACAATTCGGAGCAGGAAGCAAAACATGGGTAGAGGATACCCAAGGTCATAATTTTGAAAGGTAACTTCATTAACTAAAGAAGAAAACAAGAAAAACAAAGAAAGGCAGGCCAAAAGGAATGCAAGTGAAGGTTTTTGCTGGTCCATAATTCAAATGGTATTTTTGGTATTAATTTTGATGGAACTCTATTCAACATATATATTGTTGTCGTCAAGGCATCTCCCTATACAGTAACAGGTAGATTAGCATGTACCACCATCAACCTAACCATATCCAGTAAGGTCCTATTTCGTCTTTCTACAACCCCATTCTACAAAGGAGTACATGCCATGGTATATTGACGAACAATACCATCATTTTCACAAAAAGATTTAAAAACATCGATGTATATTCTCCACCTCTATCTGATATCAAAATTTTGATCATGTGATCAACTTGATTTTCTACTTTTGCTTTGTACTTTTGAAAACAATAAAAAATGTGACTTCTGAGATATGAGAAACACATATCCATATCACACATAATCATCAATAAATGAGACAAAAAAATGATACCCATTCCTTGTCTTAACATTCATAGGACCACAAACATCAGCGTGAACAATCTATAACAGTTTTAGTCCTTGCTGCCTTAGTAAAAGGTTTTCTTGTTGCTTTTCCAATTACACAGTGTTCACATATTGGTAGTCATACATTGTCTTCTAAAAGAATCTTTGCCAATCTCCTCCATAGGTGATAACTAGATCCATTCACTTTTTCGACTTTGACCAATTCCATAGTTGAAGACTTAGAGGCCATATTGTGTGCTCAATCTAAAATGTAAGAGAGGAAATACTAAGTGTTAAGTTTTGACTCTAATTTTGTGTTGGTATGTCGCTCGTATTCCCCAAGATTCTCTCTCATGAAATCAAAGAGAGTGGCTGGCGAAAATCCAGGACACAGCATGTCATGATGGCTTATTGTTCAGAGCACTCTCTTTCAAGATGACAAAAAATTATTGCACCTTTTCTTCTTTTAGAATCAACCTAAAATAGTTAAATGTTTATCACTTGATTGCTTTAAGTAAAATTTGTACATGTTATTGTTGTTTACTTTATATTATATTTTCTTTTAAAACGAATATTTATATACTAAAATATATAATGTCAAACCCATTGATCCTACTTTCTGGGCCCTTGCCAAATTGGATACTCGACCGTGGCCAAATCTAACACACACAACCCACCCGTGCAACTAAGCTTGGAAGGCAGCAGATCCTATACAAACAGGTCTATTTTTCTACTTCACGCAAGCTCTATTTCATCTTCTGATTATTAAACATAATCATTTTAAAAGATTGCAAATATACAAAACTGTATCATGAATAAGTAATCTCATGTAAGGAAGGCTAAAGATTCACCAGCTACAATATATACTGAAAACAGCAAATATAATGGAAATTGGTTCCACACGATATTCAAAATAAACATGAGAAACCATTTCTATCATTCTCTAAACCACACACCTTATTGTAAAAAAAACTCAAGCCACATAATCAATGAAACAATAATCAATCATGAATTAAGGATCCACACACTGAATATAAAGCTTCCAATGCATTTAACCGAGAAATGAATACCACCCTTTTTCAATTACAAATACAGGAAGTAATATATCAACAAAAATTCTATGCACCACAACAACTCAAGGCCTTAACAGGCAAACATGAGACTATAAAGTGAGTTTGGACTAAGAGATTAATCTTGAGGGATCCTTCCATGTGGGATATAAGTCAGAAATTCTCGTCAAGTACACAGGGCAGGGAATATTCAATCCTACCAAGGTATGTGTAAAATTCAGGAAGCAAAAGAAGGAAAATCAATGACATAGTAATTTCATCTAGCATAATTTACCCTATAAAAGAAGTACCAAAAAAGACACACGAGGGCTATATGTACTCAGTACCTCTTGTTCAGATCAAACCACAACCTCTACAATTCGACATAGTAATTTCATCTAGCAGAATTTCCCCTTGTAAAAGAAGTACTTAAAAAGACACATGAGGGGAATCCATACTCAGTACCTGTTATTCTGAGCTAGTTCAGATCAAACCACAACCTCCACAATTCGATATAGCAATTTCATCTAGCAGAATTTCCCCTATAAAAGAAGTACTAAAAAAGACACATGAGGGGAATCCATACTCAGTACCTCTTGTTCTAAGCTAGTTCAGATCAAACCACAAGCCTCCAAATTCTTAATGGTAACCAAGACTTAAGCCAACAACCTTAGTTGCCGAATGTGCTATTAGTTCTCATCTGAAGTCCCCAAGGTACACTGGCCCAGTAATCCCACATTCAAATCCACAATAATATCATATTTGAAATCTAACACAATGTGATTCTATTCGAAGAGGGTATAGAGGGTGGATCTTTTCTGCATCTCAATCAAAGAATGCAACCCACACATGTAGCTCAATTGATCTAAGCTTCTAGGATTAGACTAGAGGTCTTGGGTTCAACTACTCCCAGGCTTATCTGATACACGAGACTTGCAGATGGTTTGGTGTACCCATGGGATTAGTCTCACCTCCAATGTGGGTTGGGGATACCCATGTTATAAAAAAATGTAATGTTAAATGTCTTAACATTCCAATTATAATTCTAATAACCCTAACTTTAAAGCTCAAGTGCACTCAGGTGCTATGAGGGTGGACTCCACCTTCTGGTATGGAGAAAAAGGATGGATAAAGATAGGACATTATGCACACTATCAGACTATTAAAGTGGCCCACATAAGATCTAAACTTTGAACCATGGTATTCATAGTTAAATTGCTGAATAAATATTTACACTGAATAATTGACCCGACAGTGAGGATGATTCAGATCAAAGCAGGATTTGAATCCATGGAATAGAGTATAAGAGCATCTAAGACAATTTGAATTAACCACCGCATGGTCTGCACCTATAGAAAAAAGAGAGGGGCGGGATTTCCGCCCGAGCATTTTTCTAGACAGGCTATCCCTTTGAAAAACACCACAAATATCAGAAAAAAAAAAAAAAACAATGTAGGAGGAAACAAATACCTAACCTTCTAAATTCAAGTGGGTTTGAATATAATAAAAAAATTAGCAATGGCGAGAGAAAAACAGAGAAATTAACATGAGTGAAAGGCACCTTGAATGGATCTTTGGATTTCTTTCTTGAAATGATTGTTGTTTTGGGGAAAGAAGCCCTGAGCGTAGATTTAAAAAAAAAAAATAGGTTAAAAGATTTGAAAAGGGAAGAGAGAATGCGTAGAGAAAGAGGAGCAAAAAGAAGAAAACCTACTTTCGCGTCGGAGAGACGGGGAAGATGAAGACGAAGACTCTTAACACAAACAAGAGTCTGAGGGGAAAGTATCTACGGAAGGAAAACAACCTGATCAAGTAATGGCTGCTATAATACAAGGGCTAGGTTGGACCTAAATAAAGAATTATATTTTTTAAAAACTAAAATTATATTTTAAAAATAGAATAAGTTAAAAATTATATTTGTCACTGGAAGAAAAGTCCTTTATAAAAATCGAGTTACTCAAATTTAAACTTATGAAGATATTTCTTTAATGGTGAGATTTTTATTGAAGTGGGCTCAACTTTTACTCAGAAAAAAGATAATCATTTAAATTTATTTAAATTGGGTGGTATCAAATTGTTTGAATTTCAATCATTTAATATAAAATTTAGTCATTAAATCAATATTTTAAGGATCATAATGGACGAATGCTTTCGAAGTTGTTATATATCACATTTGGAAATAATGGAGAATTAGCTAATTAGCTAAGCTGCCTTTGGATGATGGATAAATTTTGAAAGGGTTACTCGAAGTTATCTTCACCCCTCGGTAAAAAAATGATTTTCAAAACTGAGAAAGGAAGGATAAAAAATTTATTTTTTACTCCATTATCCCCATCCAAATGCAGCTCCAGTGATGTAGGTGTTGAAACATAATTGGTTATAGGAGAGGGCAAATTGATTAAATTAAGATTACCATTGAAAAAGGTCTATTTAATGTTCAAAATCTATTCAGTATATAATATTGGGATGAAAAAAAAATTCTTTAGGTAGAACTCTATGTAAGTGTTGGCTTCATAAGCATCTTACAATAAGAGTAGTTATGATTTATGAATTCTGTATACCATCTTTCATGTGGGTGATGCTGGGAGTTTGTAAACTTGTAATCGATGAAAAAAATATAGGAGAGGTTAAATTGATTAAATTAAGATCACCATTTAAAAGTGTCTATTTAATATCCAAAATCTATTCAATATTTTTTTTTGAGCAATAACAAGAAAATTGATTAGATAAAGAGAAAATACAAGGAAGAATTAGAAAATACAAGGGGGTCTACAAGAGTTAGACCAACCAAAAGAGAAAAGAAAAGCTAAAAAGACAAGAAAAATCAAATGAGGAAAATGCCTTCAAAGTGTTTGTCAACTCCCAATTTCGCAAAATCTATTCAATATATGATATTGGGATGGAAAAAAAATGTTTAGGTAGCACTCTATTTAAGTGTTTACTTAATAATAGTCCTATAGGAGTTTTTACGAATCTTGTATACCATTCTCTCATGTGGGTGGTGAAGGGAGTTTGTAAACTTGTTAAGGTAAAAAGGAAAAACCTCAACCCCTTCAAATTGTTTTATGCTTTGAAGTAAAAAGAATAATAGAGAAAGTTAGGATTTTGGATGTAAATATATGGGCCAAGTGCACGTTAAGATCTATCATTGCAACCAAGTTTTATGTGACTTTGAGTTCTTAGGCAAATTTTTAGTCCACACACATGTTGATAAGTTGGACGTTAGGTCAAGTTTAGATTATGTTCTGAAAATTACCACGTGTACACTTTTGAGCTAAATTGTCTTTCCTAGGAGATTTTTAATAGAAGTTCATGGGATATTTTTTTAATTTTCATTGTACCAACATAGAAACATGACTAGTGATTGTTCCAATGAACAAAATTTATGTGTCCTATACATTTGTAATCATTCAAAAGCCGTGATTGAAGGTCATTTGTTCATAAGTAGAAGCATGGGGGAGCAAGGAGGGACGACGAAAATCTTTTCAATCACTCGTAATATAGGGGGATTTTCATATCTTTCCATATCTTCTTGCTCATAATTTATTAGAGTAGACCATCAAAGAGAGAGTGTGAGGGATAGTTTCATTGATCTTATTGTTCTAATAGTCAAAGAAATGTTATGGAAAATCAACGATTAATAAAATATTTTGAATACTAAATTAAGAGAATGAGGTCATAATTAAAATTGGATAGTGATTTTTGCACCTCCATTTTCTCGCACGGTGCATTCCTTCAAAAAAAAAATTTCAATTTTACCTTTACTTTTAGGAAAGAGGAAAAGAGAAGGTAGGAGAGAAATAAGGTCAAATTTGAAAATTTCTTTTAAAGAAGCGCACCGTAAAAAAAAAATGAAGGTACAAAAAACATCCCCTTAAAAAAATTTATGTGGGCCAATCTTTACCCAAAACTTCCTTGGTAGAGTAGACCAAACACTCCTTTTGAGTTTTCCAACATAAAATGGAGAAGGATGAAGGTCTATCGAAGTGGATATGAACAAGGGTTGGAATTGAGCACCCTGTTAAACTTTTATTATCCAACTTCTTCATAAAAAATTAAAGATGAAAGTCTGATATAGACTTAACATATTTAATAAAAAGTTAAACATATTTAATAATAAAAAGTCTTTTACTTATAATACATGTATATAAAATAATAAGAAGCCTTTTACTTGTAAGAAACAAAATTATTCTTGATTCTTGTCATTTTGAATACGAGTGACTAGATTCACTCTATCAATTACCTTGATAGTGATGTACCTTTCATGACTATAATTAATACAAAGTAAATCCTTTTACTTATAATACATGAATATAGAAATAATATGTAATTAAACCGAACTGGGCTTATTAAAATCTCAAACACCATTAACAAATATTTTAATCCCGGTCTAATCCAAAAACAGAGATTTAAATATATTTTGAATCTAATAATCTTCTTTTTACTGGGTATAATGGCTTGGGTTGTAGAAGTTTCTCTTTGAGAATAGTGGGAATTTTGTACTCAAGTTGCTCGAAAAATCCAAGTTTATGAACCCCTGGAGTTGCCACCCATCTGTGTGGATTTGAGAGGTTTACACAAGCTCCAAAGATTTTGTTTAATGAGACACCTGAACACCTTGATTGTAAAAGAAATCCAAGTTTCTAGCAATATGTGGAGAACAATCTTTTAGCTTGAGTGCTTCATAGAGAAAAATGGTTCACATGTATAATGATATTTCTCTTGTATCTTTTACTCCAGACATTGTATTGATGATTCATGCGTCAGTTACTCTCACCAACATGTACTTGTGTTGGTCAAATGGTATATCACTTGACCCTACTGCAAAGTTCATTCAAACTCTCTCTCTCTCTCTCTTCCATTACTTGTTTGATAAGAAAAATGTTGAATGATAACTTCTAAGAGGTGGAATCTTCTAAATAAGGATAAGTTCCAAATGATGGTGGAGGTTAAAAAGGAGTGGGTATTTCAGGCCAAGCCATGTCCATTTATCCAGTGCACTTCTATTTTCTACTTCCGATGAACTTTCAACATGGGAAAGAGAAATCAACTTCATGGGGTTAGAGTGATGGTCACGGTCAGAAATCTACCTCGGGAAGTGAGAATCATGAGTTTGATTCTCACTCCACCTCAAAGGGCCACTTCCTAAAGAGTTACCTGGTGTTTTTGAGTAGGGAGACTTGCACATGCCCTTAGTCAACTGCTTTAAGAGGCCTGAACACCTTGATCATAAAAAAAAAAAAAAATATATATATATATATATATATATATATATAGGAAAGAGAAATCATGAACCATCTGCCACCCTAGGAAGGAAGATATAAAAACATGTAAAAGGGAACTATTCTGAAGTACAATCTAACCTAGATATGAGCTGAAAGATACAGATTGTGGAACAAGGTAAGTATCCATTTAGACTTCATTAACCTCGAAAATACATAGATTTCCTTCCAGCTTGTGTCTGACATGCAACCACTTCTTAATTATATTTGTTTGTGTGACATGATGCATGCCTCCTTGCAAGCACTAGAACATGATGTCGGTTCTCCTACGTCAGCCGCATGATCTGTTGAAATTTGTTCAGTCATTTACATTAGTAACAAGTAGCAATTCTCTGCATTTAAAACCATCAATTCATTTTAATAACTTGTATATCTAGCTGATTTCACCATAAAGTTGACACATGAATCAAGTTTGACATTCCATCACATAAACCCATATAGCTGTATGTTCTACAAAAGGCTTATGCAGTTAAGTAGAATGAAACTGAATAAGTCCTTTATTTCCTTGATTCCAAAGAAGGGGCCTCGGAATTGATACATTATAGACCCATCAGTCTAGTAGGGAGCGTGTATAAGCTATTAGCTAGGTACTAGCTTGTAGGATCAGGGTGGTTCTTGGGAAGTTAATAGGTGAGACTCAGGGGCCATTTATCGAAGGAAAACAACTCTTAGATGATGTTTTTGATATATACTAAGAAAAAAGGACAAGAAATCAGAGATTCTACTGAAGCTAGACATGGAAAAAACTTATGATCATGTTAGATTGAAATTTTGTGGATTTTCTCTTTCAAAGAATGGGTTTTGGGGGCAAGTGGAGGAGATGGATGAAGGTATGTGTGCAAGGCTCATCCTTCTCTACTTTGGTGAATGGTTCTCATGTATCTCTGATAAAGGCATCCAGGGGGTTAAGACAAGGAGATCCTTTGTCTCCCTTCCTTTTCACCATGGTTGTCGAGGCCCTAAATTGGCTAAAGAAGAATGATAAGAAAGCGGTAATATCGGGGGTCTTTCACTCTCTCATCTACAGGTGACACACACTTATTTTGTGATGCATCTATAGAGGAATTGTTTGGGGTGAAAGTTGTGTTAAGATGTTTTGAGCTGGTGTTAGGGTTAAGGGTGAATCTAGCGAAGAGTAGCATGATGGGAATTGGTTTTGATGAAGAGTTAGTGAAATCCATGGCAAAAGAAATAGGTCGAGGAGTTGGGAAAATTCAATTCTCTTACTTGGTGCTCCCTATGTGAGGAAATCCAAGGTCTTCTGGAGTCCCATAATTGAGAGAGTAGAGAAAAGGTTGAACTCCTAGAGCAAAAATTTTCTTTCCTTAGGAGGGAGATTGACTTTTATTAAGTCGGTACTGGTTGACCTACCAACATATTACATTTCCTTGTTTCAGATCTCAAAAGGAGTGGCTAAAAGATCAAAAAAGTTACAGAGAGACTTTCTATGGTAGGTAGTGGAGAGAGTAGAAAGATCCACTTAGTGAAGTGGGAGGAGATCTTGAATCTCAAGAGAGAGGGGCTTAGGCTTATTTAGCACCGGGATAAGAATCATGCTCTACTTTGCAAGTCATCCTGGAGATTTGGCATGGAAAAGATGCTCTTTGGAGGCGTATTTGGCTTTCTAGGTATGGTGTAAAGGATTTGGGAGGGTGGAGATTAGGTGATAAGGTGGCAAAGGGGGCTCATTTGTATCGAAATTGACTGTTAAACTAGGCAATGGAGAGGGCAGAATAGGATCATCCTTTAAGGAAAATTAGGCAATGGTGGGGAAAGGAAATAGAGTTCCTTTCTGAAATGACACATGGTTGGGAGAAAGGACGTTGAGGGAAGCCTATCCTAGGTTGTACAGAGCAGAGGAGAATAAGAACACCTTTATGGAAGAGTATTATGGACTGTTGGATGGCCAACCACTATAAAGGGTAAGTTTTAGAAGAGTTCTAAGGGCCTTTGAAGATGAACAATATACACTCCTAAAACGATTGTTGGGGTAAATTAGGTATGCTTAGAGGAGGAAGATAGATGGATTTGCACCTTTGCTTCCTCAAGGGACTTCTCGATGAAGGCTCTATTGAAAACAGTCTATGCTAACCAAAACCACGTAATTCCATGTAATCCGGCTTGGAATAATAAGATACCCCCCAGGATTCAAGTGTCCACCTGGGCAACGATCAAAGGAAAAATTTCAATAAATTGTAACTTTAAGGATAAAGGCTTCTTACCAGAAGGTGCATATGAGGTTTGCATATTGTGTAACTTGGAAGGGAAACTTGTTGACCACCTAATGTGTAGATGGCAGTTTTCCAAGTTCATTTGGGATACATTCTTGAACTTGATGGGTTGTTTGTGGGTATTTAATAGGGATGTGGAGAGCCTAATATCTGAGTGGTGGGGTGTTCCGTTTGTAGGAAAAAAGGAGGGTGGTGTGGAGGTTAATCCCAATAATGATTTTTTGGTTTGTGGGAGGGAGAGGAATAATGGAATATTTGATGGTAAGTCACTAGATGTTAGGGATGTCTTTGAGAAGTAGAAATGGGGCCTTGTGGGGGTGGCTCTCACTGTGTAAGGAGTTTATTGGGTATTTATTTGCAGATTTTTCTCTCTCATGGGAGGAGTCTTTGAGAGAGAGAGAGAGAGAGAGAGAAGGGGGGGGGGGGGGAGGGGGTGGGGGGGAAGAAAAGGGATAAAAGTCAAAGTAAGTTGGTTGAAGCCCGAGGTATGTTTCCCTTAAGTTCAATGTAGATGGAGCTGCAAGAGGTAAACCTGACCTGGCAGGTATAGGGGGTATTACACAACGATAAGGGGGAGAATGATTTTAGTTTTTTTAAAGTCTACAGGAGTTATGGAGTCTTATGAGATGGAGTTACTAGCTATTAGAATAGCGGTCTACCTTTAGTCAACATGTGGGAATGACAATCTTATCGTTGAAGGTGACTTTGTTAATGATATTGCTTGGGCCAGTGGTATGAAGAAGCACTCATGAAGAATTGTTAATATTGTGAAACCAACCATTACTTTTTTATAAATGGAAATCTTCAGAATATTTATGCTTGAGTCTTTCTTTTTTCTATAGTAGCGATTCAATGTAAGCAGACTGTTTAGAGGTGTGAAGTTAGGTGATACAGGTGCTTGAGTGTTTTTAAGTGTACAATCCATGTCAAGTGTCCATGTCCAATCTTGTCACTTTGTGTTTCGAAGACCAAAAGGAACCATCTTGGTCATAGCATGAGAAACAACTTCATCCCAGGTTTGCTTGAACTGAAAGGGCCACTGCATTCAAGGTTGTGTATAATCAAGAGTTCAGTGTCTTTTTTGCTCAAAGCAGCAAAAAGAGGCAACCATTTACATACTATTTTCATAACAAAGAAATGACATTTGTTTTTTCTGAGCTGCAAAAGCATACAAGTAACGCTGTCTCAAGCATTATGAGTAGATCCCTCGAAATATCCAACAAGCTGAGCTGAATTACTGTATAGGGCACTACATAGAACAGACAAACATCATTAACAATTAAAGGAAATTTCATTTTTACCTGGCTGGAGTTTGTAAGATGGCTTTGCATCCTACGTGGTATTGCATTGAGGTCAATCTTAGCTGAATCATGTTTGTCAGGGTTGGAATCGTATTGGGGTACTGCAAGAGAAGGAACTCTGTGACCGTCTGTCTTCTCTTTCGTACTTGCGTACACTGGATTTTGATGAGGCAAGCCATTTTGTTCCCTATTATAGTCATGCTCAGTATGCTGCAATGCCAAATTGTCCCCTGTAAACTACCCAAAAAGGTAGAAAATATTAACTTCATGTCAATTGGATCTTCAGGATTATGTTCATTCTTTTTCCCACACCATCTATTAAATAAACTGACCTCAACCCTCTGCTTAAAGAGGAGATATCTTTCATGAGTTTGTTTACCTCCAACATGCACAATCACATCACATTGCAAGCACAACTTGGATCCGTCTATTTGGCAAAAAAAGAAGGCTACCAGAAATTTCAAGAAATAAATGTGTTAGCTTGCAACATAATTATGATGATAGAGGATTTTCCTTCCCATTATTAAAAACAAGCATAAAGGAAGCAAGAAACATTGTTGCATTGTGCCCAAAAATATTAAGTGCATGCATGAACAAGCTTTCTAAACAAGAACAAGAGAACTTTGAACCCAAAGGGAATAGAGTGATGGCCAAGAACTCGCCTTAGAAAGCGGGAGTCCTGAGTTCGATTCACACTCCACCCAAAAGGGTCACTCCCTATAGAGTTACCCATTGTGTATGGGTAGGGAGGCATGCATATGTCCCGAGGATTAGTCAGGTTCTCTAAGAGGTCTGGACACTTTGGTCAATAAGGAAAAGAAGAAGAACAAGAGAACTTATTTACTGCAGAGGTGGACAATATTTGGTAGCAAATGCCCTGCTTGGTAGCCCAGAATACCTTATTTTTCTATGGGAGCCTGGACACCTTGGTCATCAAAAATAAAAGAACAAGAGAACTTATTAACTGCAGAGGTGGACAATATGGTAGCAAATGCCCTGCTTGGTAGCCCAGAATACCTTAGTTTTCTATGGGATTCTGTGGATTTTATGAGTTTCTGCCACATAAAATCTGCAGTGCTATTTCTAACTAAGAATTCAGGACTGCCAAACAGACTTCCAAACAAATGCAGGGAAAAATTCATGCTCTCAGCTGAATAAGAATGCATTCTCACCCAATATAAATAAATATCCATTCCATCAGTAATTTGGTCACAAGAAACACCACAATTTACTGTAAATACATTACTAAGAGAATTAAACACGTTTAACCTGGTGACTTTTCACATATGTCACAGTTACGTACTGCACTCGGTTCAGCAAGCCATACTCGTACATGTCTGCTTGCCAGTTTATTACACTTGTGAACCTGCAAATCCAATAGTTGATGCTTTCTTGAGTATGACATAGTTCAACAGAAGATTATAGAAGGAACTAATTCCAGTTTCTCGTTTTAATTTGCTTCAACTTCAACTGAAGATGGATAAAAGTATAAAACAGATCACATCCTACAAACATGCAGGATCAGTTGATTTTTCTTTATAGAATGTGTTGCTTCAAAGATGTTTCAAGTATGATGGAAAACAAGAAAGATGAAATCAGCAGAAGCATGATGGCAATCCTGCTTAAAGATCGACAATACTCTGCTATCAATTGTTTAAGGAGCTTCAGTGAACAAACTCTTGCAGTCATCTCTTCCCATTCATAATCATATCAAGGTAAGAGATGAATTTGTTTTTTCTGTAATCAACAAATATAATTGTGACCCTTAAATTTCATAAACCAAGGGTCCTCATGGTTGAATGATGTTTGCATGGTTAATCATTGTTCATAATTAGACCTATGGACAAACTCAAGATATTCAACTATATATTACCTGAAATTCTCAATTGTGGATCTCACGGCTATTGGCACTTAAGCATCTTTTACTCCTTTCCAACTTCTGATTGCAGTTGCTAATTAAATTTTAGAATGAAGTCAATTTGATCAACATGGATTTAAACAAAAGGCAGATGAAGAAGACAATTATCTCCCAAATTCCTAAGTAATTAATTTTAGTAGCACTGTAAATTCATGGGAAAGTGTTGATGGAAAGGTTTGGATCCACAAAACACTCACCTCCATGGCTCCATAAAGACATGACTACCTTTTCTAGTGAACTAAAATGCTTCTCAAGTAGAGAGAGAGAGAGAAGCTGTCTTTTTGCTTTCTGGGCTTCACTAGACAATCGACAAAAGCCCATATATCGGGCCAAGCGGATGGGCTTTGGGCCATGGGCTTTTTCCATGTATTTCCTTTGGTGAGTCTCCCCTATTTTTTTGAATGACACTTACCCAATTCATTAAAAAAAGATGTTTCTCTAATATGGTTACAGACTCTATGTACTTCTTCATAGGTTTAACAAGTTGAAGTATAAACTATAAAGAGTCCTTTAGTTGTCATCTTATTTGTTACGGAAAGCATATATTTTCCTTAATCTACTCTATAGTATCAACTTAGCGGTAAAACTTAGGCCTGGCCAACCTGAGTTGGTTTGGCTCATAAGAAATATGGGCTTGGGCATAAAACTTAGGCATGGCCAACCTGAGTTGGTTTGACTCATAAAAAATATGTCTTGGGCCAATTTGGCCTAACTCCAATATGCGGCTAAAATAAAGCCCAATTACAAATTGGACCAGACCCAGAAACTATGTTGTAAGGGTCCTTAACCTAGCCCAAAAGCCTTCTATTTGCAGATCAATTGCAATGACCGATAATTAGCTTCAGAAAATGATTCATCAAAAATTAGTTACGAAAATAATTGAATTTAATAAGAAGCGGAAACTTTCATTTAAGACATATTAATGGCACGTAATCAACTGGATAATATCCAAACAAAAGTGAAAAAGGCCTCATAATATATCTGGTTGTGTACCGGGTCTGGGCCTGCATTCAAGTCTACGTATAGACCGAACAGGCCATGTAATAGTGTAAACAAAGAACAACAATAATAGTTCAGTCATGCATCAGACAGGGAATAATTTTATATGTGTGTGAATTCATCAAAAAAGAAAAATAATAATATAATTAAATCAATCCAGCGATAGTTATAAAGCCATAAAATTTAGAGATTAAAAAATTAAAGCATTCAATTTTTGAAAAGTTTAAAAAGCATAATTTGATTGATTTGAATAAAGTGATTTTTGATGAGTTATGTACTCAAAAATAGAATTTTTCAATTGACCCATTACCAATGCTCGGGTGAACATTTTTTTATATAAAGGGTCTTTGGTGAAAAAAAAAAAAAATCTAAGTAAGTTAATTAGTCTAAACTTATAGAAATAGACTAAAGTTCTAGGATTCGAATTGTAATGGGTTTATTTAATATTTGAGCTTATAGGAAAATTCATTTATTAATTAGATTAGTCTTATCTCCAATATATCTTTTAAAGCAATTTTTCTCTAAATTACCAACACTAAAGCATTTTTCTCTAAATTACCAAATCCCTTCTCAAGATATTAAAGCCTAAAATACACTTCTTCTTTTTTTTTTTATCAAGGAGTTGCAGCAAAATATATTTTAGAGAGACATACTATTAAAATATCCTGCAGAAATAAATGGGTCAACATTGTTGAATGAAATGTGAAGAACTCCACAAAATTAGGGATGAACAATATATTGGTATTTTAGGATCATATTAACCTTGTGATTTTGGCCTTAAAAATTAATTTCAGCAAGTCTAAGTTATGGAGAGAGTGATTGAAAGTGGATAAAACTTTACACACCTATAATTCGTACAGTTTTTTTTTTTCACAGAAGGTATTTAGGTGTCTCGTCTGACTAATTCACAGAGCTTATTATGTATTTAAAGATATTTTGAAATTTAATATCCTTAAATGCGGTGGACTATGCAAATTATAAAAAATAGAGATGCATTTTGCATTTGATGAAAATATAAGGGTGGTAAATAAGGGTGTCCATCACAAGACGTGCATATCTTTTTTTTATTTTTTTTAGTAGATACTAGTTTTTTAAATTTTTCACTTTCCCTCATTCGCAGAAATTGGTGTACTGACTTTCAAGTGATTTGGGTTGATGCACTGAGTAAACCAATTTCTGCAGATAGATAAGGGGAAAACTCAGGAGTTCACTAAAAAAAACTGTGTATTAAAAAATAACGCCCTTAGAATGATCACCCTTAAACAAAAGAAGTAGAAGATGATAAATATAGTTTACATCATCGTCATCATATTTATTTATTCGATTAATTTAGAGCAAATATTTATTTTTATATACCAGTTGCCTAATAAGTTAAACTTGTGTTCGCGACCTTTCTAACCTCTAGACGTTGACAAATTGAAGCAACCGTTGTTGTCTCTGAAGTCTGAACCCATCTAAAAGGGTTGGTAGAGAGTTGAATCCGAGTCAAAGATTCTCTTATACTACGTCTAATACCTTTCTCCCGGAGGAGGAGGAGGAGGAGGAGGAGGAGGGGGGGAAGAAGAGAATGAGGAGGAGGAAAAGAGGAGATCATGCCTTGTCATCGCAAGAAGCACAGAGAGCGGCCTCATCCGCCGCGCAGAAGAGAAGGGCGGGGGCGCCCTCGCAAACGTCGCAGATAGTTCTCATCAGTCACCTGAGCTCCGTCCGATCTTCTTCTCTTCTTTCACTTCTCATTACCGGCTGCCTTTCTTTCTTCCTTCCTGTTTCTTCTTCATTTTCTACCGTTTCTGCTACTACACGGGCTCATCTCACCAACTCTTTATTACATTTCAGAGAAGAATATTAAAATTAAAAAAAAAAAACGGAAAAAAAAATCAACCGGTGGAAGAACCATAGAGAGAAAAAAAGGCACTGGTCGGAGGCAGCGCAACGAAACTTCTCAGTCATTTTCGGAAGCATTTCATTTCCACATCAATACCTCATGGCCCCTAAGGTTTCTTGATATTTCATAAATGCCACCTCCCAGGTTCTGAATTTCTTGGACGTGGTGGTGCCCATTGATTTGGTGATCATGCCATCAGCCTAAGCTATTCTCCTCTCGTCAATATGAATTACAAAAATAACATGTCTTTTTTATAATAACAGGTTTACCCTTTTTTTTTTTTTCCTATTCTGCCCTCTAAATTCTCTTGAAGAATAATGATTTGATCAGTTTATGATGAAGAATTTAGTAATATTATATAAAAGATGTATGTTAGATTTTTTTATTTTATTTTTTAGCATAATCATAAATTTCTAAATTAGAAATATCTGGTTTAATTGAAAAAGTTATTTCTAACTCGATGTGAAGATCAAATTTTAGTTAAAAAATTAAATTTTAGCCACTTAATTTTAACCGTTAAATCATTAGGTATATGTAATAAAAATATAAATAAACTCGGTGATGTTCGATCATTAACATAAAGTGGCTTAGATTGAGTTTTTAAATGAAATTCAGTCAACATATTGAGTTCAAAATAAATTTTCAATCACATTGATTATATTTTCAATTGATTTTTAAAAAAATATAACCTTGTGTGCAAATTAAATGACAGGTGCATAAAACACCATCTTGGCTTTCTTCAGTAGAAGACCATCTTCTCCTCTCTCGGGAGAACTTTGATCTCTATTGAGAATCACTTTCTCTTCCAAAATATATTCAAATAAAAGAACTGAGGAGAACACGTGATAAATCTATTCCGTCTTCATCAAATGTATCCTAGGTAATCGACACTACAATTTTAAGAAGAAATTGATAAATAAAATTAGGATTAATGTGGTTCAAGAAAAAAAAGAAGACATTTTAAAAGGAAATGGATTCGTTCAGTCATGAGTGAGACAAATTAGCTTAATAATTAATTATGGATTGATTCATATAATATTTATTTTACAAATCAAACACACAAGTGGGCAGTGGGGGTGGGGAGGAGGGGATGGCATTTTGGTGTAATTTGGGAAGGAAAAGGGGCAATTCAATCAAGTCTAAATAAAGAAATATTCGGAGCTGGACACTCTGAGCCACAAATCGTGGATGTGAGGGGCCCACTTCTTCTCAGCCACAACTCGAGGATCCTCAGTGGGACCCACTCAAGTTTTTCTTTTCTTTTTTTTTCCCTTATTCCATTCAGGCGTCTGCTCAGTCATCTTTCCATTTCTCCGCCGGCGGAAATGAACACCTAGGGAGGGCTTGGTGTAGATTACAAGGAACTGGGTGCCCTACTTGAGTGATCGTAGCCGTTCTTTTGGTGGGGTGCATCATCGGCAGCATCTGACCATCAAATCCATCGGACGAGATGTTGTCAATGAGATTTATAAAATTATCCTACTAGATATTATTTTGAAACTTCAATTTTTAAATATATTTTTTTTTTGTAGAACTCTCCCTGCTTCAAGTACATTTTGAAGCACATACAACATAGAAAGAGAGATTGCTAGAATGCTTAAATTCTAGAATTAACAAAAATTGTTAACTCTAGAGTTTGAGAAGGCATGGATTTTATTGGAATTTCTACCAAATGAGCCTCGAGCCTCCTATTCTCCCACCTTAGGATCTCTCTTTCCATGAAATAGCAAATCTAGAGTAAAAATTTATGAAATCTCACAAAATTTCAATCCCACAAGAATTTCAACCAAAAAGCTTTAAAATAGAAAAAAATCCCTCAAAATTTAACATCAAAAGATGAATTAGAGAAATGCAACATGTCTAGGGTGCTCTATAACCAGGTTCTCTATTTTTCACACCACAGAATCAACATGAATATCCCTCACATTGCCACTAATTTAGCTCTGTTTCAATGCAATGGCCAACATGGAAGAGAAATTGAGAAAAGAACCCAATAATAAGATTTTGCTAGCCTGTACCACAACCTACAATAATGAAATTAATCATCCTTCTATTATATAAAATATCCAGCAGTGCCATCTCATTTGTCTTTATTTATTCATCCCAGCAGCATTATGTATGGATGAGTTTGAGGGGTCCGACTTCAGTGATCATGATTTCAGCTGGTGACCCCATGGATGAGCAACAAACGTTTCCATATACATACATTTCAGAGAGAGAGAGAGAGGCAAAGGAGGAGGAGAAAAAGAAGAAAGGAAGAAAGAAAGAAGTGCCTGCTCACAAACATAAGAGTGGAATAACTATCGAGGAGGGAAGGGATATAAAAAGAAATGATAGTGAGGTGACGGACCTTATAGTTTATGATAGAATTAAATGAAGAAGTAAAACTTGAAAAACCGACCTCATATAGAAGGGATTTTGGCTATGATGATGAATTCCACAAACACAATTGATACCAAAAAGGAACCATATGAACTACTAGTGTAACTATGGCATTGCAGAAGGTTAGAGAGATGCACAAGTGTGGCAGTAAAGTACGACTCAACAAGCCTGACCTGTGGGAGTCGGGTGCCACTGTCGGTTGCTGGAGCAAACATATACACAAACACATAAAATGGCGAAATATAAGTCTCCATTGTATCTCCTCCTCCCTTCTGCTTGTTTCCTTAATCTTCCTTGTCTCCTTTTCTAGGTTAAGACACAACATCATCTCCAACACCACCATCACCCTCACCCTCATCATCGTCAAGAAAAAATTTATCAGTCCAGATCAACAAAGTGCAAAAAAGTCATTTACTTTGTGCCAAGTTTGATATGAATATAAGCACATTATAAATTGTCACAGGATGAACCAGCATCATGCGCATTTTTTTAAGCCAATCTATCAGGGACTCCCATAATCTCCACCATCACCACTGCCAAGTGAAAGTTTCTCAGTCCAAATCAACAAGGGTATTGTGGATGAACCTCATAAAATATATACATATTAACAATTCTGGAAAGACAAACCACCATCATATCAAGAGCTTGTGGATGGATAGTTGAATAAAGAGACATGTCAAGGGTGTAGGTGTCTCATTCTTGCAGTTTCACTGCTAGCATTACTGGCTGGGATTTATACAAAATGTAAAAACAACTTACTATCATAAAATTAAATAATAATATTCATAACAACGATTAACACTATAACATAGGAAATAAGCTTCAGTCAAGATCACAACATTATTACAGTTTACCAATGCCAGTGAGCAGCAGAATAAACATTACATAGAAGATTTAACATCTTCAGTATATACGAGTGAATTCCAAGATGGATTACGAGGAAGAAACGTATCCTGCAATGAAAAGCTTACCCTGATTCAGTCTTGCATTGGAAAAAAAGTTTCTTTGCAACCAATGATTGATTTGTTTTAATAAACACAAATAAAAAAATTGACTAAGTTGCATGGTTATAGGTACATGTGCAGGGATCCAATGCAAGTACGAGGTGTCCAATTCAGCAAATCCCAATATAGGATTTGTGGATTCAACATAATATTTGAATAAAAGTATATAAACATATTGAGTAAATATATTATCTTAAAATTAGTAAAAATATTTTACTTTAAACAAAATAACAAATAAAAATGAAACGGTTAAAAATTATCACATAAACTTCACTGAAAACAGTCAAATAATAAACATTCCAACTTTCTAGTTACATTCCTAAAGAAGAAAGGATGTGATAATATTTTGTGACTATGTAGAACAATATTAAGCTATCACTACAATAATCCATGTAAAATTTATTACCCAAAATAATAATAATGAAGAATCTGACATGTACAAGAAGAATCTAGAAATACAAAACCATATGGAACATTCCCTTTCTCCCTAAACTTTTCCATGAGTTGTCTTCATAAAAAAATGCCTTTTGTTGTTGATCTACTTGGCATAAACCCTAGTTGAATCTTAGAATATTTGATTTTTTCCCCAAAGTTTCATAATATAAGTATTTATAAAGAAATGGCTCTTGTTGTTTATCTAATTAGCTAGTTGGATTAATGTGTGGGAAACTCAGATACAGTCTTACTAAAACCCCCACAGATGAGCCGACTACCCCTAAGATACACCAAGGTTAGGCCATGTCAAGAAAGGGATCAAAATACTTTTTTCCACCTATCACTTTGACAATTTTTCAAATCTAAGAATGTAAAACAACTTAAATTGACCAACTAATTATAAAATTCAGCTAATAAGACCCATAAATCCATAGGAGTGTCATCTACACCTGACATGTTATATAAGGCCAAGTTTATTTTTAAAATTTTGATATTTTTTTACCATCCCCTCATTTGTTTCTGTCCATGTGTACTTCATTCTTACATTTCATATTTAATTAGTTTCGAAAGTACATTTACCAGCTATCCTGTATTTCTTATCATTCACTAAGATCCTTTCATCTTTATTAAATCTTACATGATCCAATTTCTAGTTCTCATCTCTTATTTTAGCGAGCTCATAGATTCCCTTCTCCGCTTTTCAGTTCCACTACGAGCATTCAAATCTCCATAGCTTCATACTTGGCCTTACAACTTTGATTGGAGCTCTTTTCATCATCTTATCACTTTTTCAGTCCTCTAGTCCCTCTTTTGTACTTATTTAATTTTTTTTTTTTCATCAATTGCCATTTGGAACTCTATGCTCCACTATATTTCTTATTGTGCATCTCTACTATTTCCTTCAGATTCTCCAAGCACATCTTTGCTTCTTTAATACAATTTGCCATTCTCCCCACACTTCATCAAGATTCATTTCCTTGTTCCAACCCCCTCTTCTTAGTGCTCTCTGACTTCTCTCCCTTTCTAGCTTTTGCTGTGCTAGGGGTATTTTCTTGTGGTGGTGTTGTTTGTTCTCCCCTTTCTCAGGCGCTTTCTGCCCTTTTCTCAATTTTGGCCCTATCTGGGCTTTTTTTGTTGTATTTCCTTCTTTGGTGGGAATGTGGGATAAAATCATTATAATCATTCGGAAAAACATTGGATGACCCCAACCTTTCATCTATGACATATAATTGGGCACTAAAAGGCAAACAGCATGACTCATGTATGATGAGCTAAAATCCATATATTGTTTGTTTAGGGTTCTATATAAAATAGAACAAGGCTTGCATAGTAGCGATCAAGTGTTGTTAAGGCAAACACAAAGCCAGTGATCAGTAGCAGCCGTTTCAACTGGGAGATGTTGTGCATGAGCGAAAAGTGATATGGGTCCCTTGGGGCCACCAAGTACATGGGGATAGGTGCACATGAATGGTCATTTCAAGTAAACGCTGCTAAAAAATATATATGTTCATTAGATTTTAAAAGTCATGATTTCAAAGGTCCACAAATCAATGGTTAAAATACAGTCAATTTTAGGTGGATTTCAATCCAATGGTGCAATCAACTAGGAAATGTTCGAACAGAGATCCAATTCATGAGGTAGGTTCGGGGGCAAGGGGGGATGTGGGGCCCAGGGCCCAAATGGGGCTAAAAAGTGTAGCCCAATTGGGGGAGGAGCTCAAAGTGAAAATTATCAGTGGTCATCAATATGTGATGCAAAACTTGCCGATCCTTATCTGGGAGAAGAATAGGAAGTGCTCATTGTTAGCATAACTATTGTGAGTTCAAGTACTATAAGTCAGCTCATGGAAACTAAATCGGCCAAATAGTTCAACTATAAGTGCCAACCAAATAAAGATGGGATGGCGATGAAGCTCCATGCCCCATTGAATTAGCCAACCCAGGACCTTATGGTTGCACAATTTTGATAAAAATGGAGATGTTATGATTGATTTATGGACCCAGGATCATATATTCAGAAAAATTACGTTTTTGGCCGTTTTGGCATATGAGAATTATCACATTTACATTATCGTTCTAAAAGGACCAGAAGCCATAAAGCAAAATCAGAGAAATAGAAAGAATGAGAATCCAAATTCAAGAAGTACCAAAATTCAGAAAGCAAAATGCAGGAAATGGAAGGACAATCCAAAGAAATAAAAGAAGGAGAGAGAGAGAAAGGAGAGAGGGCATAGTCATACAGAGACATAAGAGCAGGAAGGTATGATGGAGAAGGAATGGTCCTTGGCATGATTGAAGGCAGAAAGGCAGAGGACATTGGCAAGGCCCTGACCCCTCTTGCTGGAGGGGACGTAGGTGTGAAGGATGTCCATCACTTTACCTCCTTTCCTCATCTCGTACTCTATGTATGCCGCCTTGTCCTCTGTCTCGAACCTTCTCCGCCCTTCGTTCCACACTATCTTCGCACCAGCTCCTCCTCCCGCTGCCGCTCCTGTAGCCCCTGTCGCTGCTGCTGCCATCTCTCTCTCTCTCTCTCTCTCTGTTGAACGAGGCAGAAATAGGGGGTTCTATGCTTCTGCAGAGGCAAGACTTTGAGTAGACGGTTTGTCGTCGTCACTTTAATTTTTTTAGATTAAAAAAAATTAAAAATCCAAATTATGTGATTTGGATTTTTAAATGTTTTAGTAATGTGAGGTATGTGATTTTTATTTTTAAATCTTAATTGTTATAAATAATTTATATTAAAAATACAAATCACGTGATTAAAATAATTATATAAATACCATTCAATTCTATGTATGTGATCCTTTACATATACAAATTTTACTTGTACGATTGAATGGGTAGCCTTTCCAAAGAAGCCTTATGCATAATTACTTTAAAATTTCTATATATTGATATAAAAATATATTAAAATTTAAAAAGAATTCACTAATTTATTTGATTCGAAATTTTATTTAGTCAACTCAAATTAACCTCAAGTATTTGTTAATTAAGTTTTTTTGAGCAGTAACAATATATATTATATTAAAAAGATGAAAGCATATAGAAAAAGGGTGAAAATATCTAACAGGATTAGACTCAGAACAAGAAATCAAAAGAAGAAAAGAAACAACCTATGCTCATACATAGCGTCTGGTGTGTGGTGAAATGAATTGTATTATTAAAAAAAATGTGGTTGTCTCAATAGATTAAAAAAATCAGATCTATAATATGAAATATAACTATTTATTTAATACTTTTATTTTAAAAACTACTTATTTAATATAAATGACAATGATCATCTGTTCTTGTTAATAGTTAGTTAATGAATTACATTATTCTATTGATATTTTTTATATATTTTTTTAAAAAATATGTACTTCATTAAATCGCCACGACAATACAAATAACTTATTTTAATCATATCAACTAATAAATATCACCTAAAGTTTATTTTAATAGGTGACTAGCATTTGGTCAAACTTCAATGTAGACGAAAGAAAGTTCCACCGGAAGATCCTTCCTAACAGTAGCAGTGCTCTTTCTCTTTTAACCGCTAGCAATGATCAAAATTTTATTTCTTGTTTAAGAGAGAATGAAAATTGAGTTGGAAAAGGTCCAACGGTAATTTATTTATTTTGGTTAGTTGATCGATCAAACCCATGGAGGCCACGTGGCGACTCCAGAATTGTGACTGTCCCACTGTTGGATTCAAATGCTCCCTCCCAAGCAACTCAGCCTGAGTTACTCAGATTTAAGAGCCCAATTCCATATACCAAAAACAACAGCAGATAGCGTTGCTCCTGCATTGCGCTTCATTATTCGGTAACAAATCTCAATTTTTTAAATCTTGATATTTCAGCCAATATAACAAAGATGGTTTTCAAAAAAACAGGAGAGAAAATTTTCTCATTTTAAATCTCTGGTTCAAGGGTTTAAAAATCGGTATCGGCCGATACGATATATCGTTATCAGCTAATATATTAGCCGATATTTTTCTCTTTCCTCCTCATTTTTTTAAATATCGTCCGATATTTTGATATCAGCCGATATTGTGAATATCGGCCAATACGATATGATATCGGCCGATATTCACATCTCTAAAACCGATATATTTCGACCTAGTTCAAATGTTCCATTTTACAAAAGGCATTTTGACAAATTTTAAACATTTTAAGTGAAGAATAAAAATTAGTAATTAAAAATAAAAATAATGAAATATTAAATCATATAAAAATAGTGAAACTTAAAATAATAATTAGAAAATATTAACTTCTATTAAAATCACGGAGTCAAGAAAAAAAAAATACTATGTGCCAAGGAACTAAGAAATCATTAAATTAAGAATAAGAAAAAAAAAATGTCAGGTAGAAACACTATATTTTTTTTACCCTGCCGCGATGACCAAAATGAATAAAATCAAAGATTAAAAAAAAATTACAAGTGGCTGTCTCGACCCGTTTTGGCCTAAATAAAACAAAACTGATACCTTACGGTGGAAAGAAGCATCTTTTTTAAAAATCCTCAGATGCATAGTTGAATGAATGATTTACCCAATTTGTGAAAAAATTAGTTCTGAAATTTCTATACTCTCCTAACTGGTGCCATTTAATGTAGAGAAATGCAAGAGACTTAATGCAGGTCCATCGTATACAGGTCTTTGATAAAATCACAAATTGAAACACAAAATCAAACATAGAAGTTCAACCGCATTCCATGTTCTATTTAGACATAACAAGTTCCATGGAAGAAAGACCCTGAGCTTGAATCTTTAATCTGCTCGGGATTGGCCAGCTCGAGATGATAGAATGATGCCAACAATAAGACCATAAAGAGCAAGAGCTTCAGCGAAGATAAGAATAAGAATCATACCCACAAAAAGCTTCGGCTGCTGAGCATTTGCCCTGAAATTGGAATAACAAAAACTAGTAAGAAAAGTAATTTTGCATGCCACCAATATCTTCTTAAGGGAGAATTTGGACTATAAAGTTGAGCAAATTTCAATAGTGTAGGAACGATGTGAAAAAATATCATTACTACTAAGGGGAATTATCTGGAGATGACCAAGTCTCGTAAGGTTGAGGAGATCACTCTTGTGAGACCAAATTGGATGCGTACTAAACATGGGGGTACAAGTGGATAGAAAGGTCTTCACATGATTAATGTTGCCCCAAGATTAGGCTGACAGATAATGATGATCATTGATAAAGGGCCTCAACATTGTAATGGGTTCATAGGTAGGATGCTGATGATAAAACACACCAATTCATAGAGTCTAAGTGGGTATAAATGTTTTGATTGATCCCATCTCTATGGATAACTTTCCTACTACTGAAACACAATAAGATATAGGCCAAACCCAAAGATACACCATATGTGGACAAAAATTAAGAGTTCATGTTCTAATTTCTTAAAAAGGGAAACATAACCAACCATAAATAGAGAGGGGATAATTTCAACACAAGACCAAAAAAATAGAACAGGTGTCACTCACTAGAAGGCACAACTCGTATGCAAATGGTAAGAGGATGCAATAAATGCAAAATAAGGTTTCATTTATCATCAGCTTATCTGAACCTTCAAAGTAAAATTTATTTGTTTTGTTGAAAGCAAAATATAGTTTAAAGTGGAACTTACTATAATCTGTTTTGGGTATCTCCACTCTTTCAGATTTTGATGCAGGCTAGAACCATTTGAAGAACAAAGGGGGTCCAAACACCAAATGCAGTAAGCCAAGCCCAAACAGGGTCCAACACCTTCAGTTCGTAGATGACACTATTATCTCTTGTGATGGGGATGAGCTGTCTTGCTTAGCTAATTTTTTGGGATGTGTATTAGCTTCTCTTCCCTACACTTATTTGGGTCTCTCTCTTTCCATTGGCTCACTTGTAATTTTTTTTTTTTTTTGTGGGAGCCCTTATTGCTAATATTCAGTGAGTAGCTAACTTCTTAGAGGAGGAAGTATTCATCCTTTGGAGGGCAGATCACTCTTTTGAAGTCAGTGCTCTCAGCTCTACCAGTCTGTTTCCTATCAGCCTTCAAGTGCCCTAGGAAAGTAATCTCTTCTCTAGAAAGAATCATGAAGGATTTCCTATGGAATGATCAAGAGGATAGGAGGAAGTAGCACCTAGTTAGCTGACAACAAGTGTCTTCCCATCGAAGTAGGAGGCCTTCGCATCCCTCCCATCAAGGATGTCAATCTCGCTCTTCTATCTTAGTGGTTGTGGAGGATTGGCTCTGATGTTAACGCTAATTGGAAGTTGCTGCTCATCGCTAAGTATCGATTGGTAACTGTGGTTGGAAAATTAACCCTTCTGGATCAACAAGAGTGAGTCGACGCCAGATGTGGATCCTTCTATTTGGAGCTCTAAAGCCCCTCCTAGAGCCATCAACTTCCTTTGGACAGCTGGATTAGGAAAGATCCTCGCTCTAGATAACTTGCGGAGGAGGGACAAATGTTTAGTTAATGCTAGCCCATTGTGCCTCCAACCTTCAAAGGACGGTGACCATCTTCTCATCTATTGCCCTTTCTCATCATTTGTTTGGGGCGCCATCCTCAGTCAGTTCAGCATCCACTAGTCCATTCATCCTTCGGTAGCACATCTTCCCTTCATTCATGTGGAAAACTTTCAACGTTCCACCTAGTGCTCGATTTTGTGACGTCTAGTCTTGTTTGCCACTCTTTAGAGCTTATTATGGTGGGAGCGAAACAACAGGGTGCTGAAAGTCCTCAAAGTGTCAACAACCAAATCCTTGCCAAATGCACAGCTTGGGCCGCCTCCTTGTCTGACTTCCGGCATCTGTCGACGTTTGATATTATGCATGCCTAGAAAGAGTGTACTGGGGACTTTCATAAGCTCCTTTTGTTTTTGTTTTTTTGGGGCCTGTTGTTTGAGGGTGTAAGGGGTTTTTAGGTCTCTTTTTTCTTTTCAGTGCTTTGTACTTCTTTGCACCTCAGGTGCTTTTAATATTATCTCAGTACCATTTCATAAAAAAATACCAGTTCCTCATTTCTCCATCAACATAAGCAGATAACAAACATTTGGACTAATTTTTTTCTAGCTTTGAGGTTGGATAAGATCTTATTGAAAAAAGTGACCTAACAACCTCCATCTCCCCAAATCTAATCACGTCTTGGAAGTAGTGACGATTCCTCTTCATGGAATTCCTCAAACCTAAATGTCCCTTCTCCATTGAAAGATTGGTATCCTTAAATTAGCAGGATAGGGAGCTTGATTCATAAGGAAAGGGGAGAAGAGTGCCTGGGTTTTTCTGGCCCTATTCTTTTCTGCCATACCAATGTGGTTGAGCTGGAAGTGTTGTGGTGAAGTGTGAGGGAGCTGCCAGGTTGGCAGGTGGAGATGTTGTTGAAGGTGATTCATTCACCATCATCAAGTGGGCCTCTGGTTCTCCTTCTCCTCGGAAACTTTTGGACAAGGTTGAGGAGATTAGGGCGACTGTCAGGAGGAAAAATCTGGTTCTCTCTCATGTTCCTAGATCTGCTAATGACAGAGCTGACAGTCTCACTAAAGATGGGTTGAAGGTCCCATTTAGTCTTTTTTTGGGCTGGTTTCAGTGGGCCTTTTTGTCTGTTTGGCTGGTTTCATTGGCCTTTTTTTCTGTTTGGCCGGTTTCATTGGCCTGGTTTTTGCTGGTTTCTCATCTGTCATTGCCTGTTTTCAGTGGTTGATGTTGGGGGGCGGCTTTTGTTTCATTGTAGTGGTGGCTGGGGCGCTTGTATCTGTTCCCTTTTTCTCTATTTAATAAATTTATCACCTTTAAGGTTGCAATATTTTTCTTTTGATGTTGTTTTTATTTTGTTTTTCTATTTACCCTTGCATATATTTTTAATGATTATTGACCCTTCTATATTTTGGTAAAAAATGGGTTGTATTTCTATACAATTTTTTGTGGACCACTTGAGTCAAAGTTTCTTTTATTCTTTAAAAACGCAGACAATACTTATTGTACATAAGCTCAAGCATTTAACCTGTGCATTGCATAAATAAATTTTTTTATTCTTTCACATTGTTAGCTCTTTATATTTGTTATAACTTGTTGATTCTAACTAGTTATTGTACATCTTCCCCACATAGCATAGTCAATTTATTTATGATTAAGGTAATTGATCAATAAACAAACATCTACCTAAAAGTACAATTATATGCTAACCAGTTAAAACTTTTAATATCAATGTAAAATAAATAATATATCAAATATACAATCTATTAATAAAAAGAAAAATTAAGAAAAAATAACCAATTCACAAAATCGAAGAAGTGCGACCTACGTACTTAAAACGATCAAAGTTTGATAGGAGCAATCTCAATGAAACCTTGGGTAATTGATGCAGGACAACTAATAGGGTAACCCTAAATGCCTAAATTGGTTCCCTAAAAGTTAAAAGGGATGAAAATAATGTACCCTAAAACTAAAATGGGCTGAAATTAAATACCAATTAATATATACAATTAATTAATATAAATTTATCACGTAATCATGTAAAATATCCCCTAAATCTGATGTAAATAATTACATGAAAGATTAAACAAATAAAAAGAAATGGATTCGAATGAAGTGGCACATGGGTTCAAATAAGTATATAGTTTAAAGTGGACATGTGCATATAACTTAGGTTTCCAAAGGAAGGAATAAATAGAGGATACGGAAGGAACTAGTGGAAAAGGAAGAACTGCGAGGGCTTCAAACTTGATGGAAGGCTTGAGGCGAAAAGGAAAGAAGGGCTGGTGATGGAATCTGTGAGAGACGAAGGCTGCGGCTGCAAGGAAAAGAGGCAAGGGGGTAGCGGAAGTCACGGAAGCCAGAGAGGGGATATGGGGATGGTGGGAAGGTAGATCTGGTTAGGGAAAGGGGACGAAGGTGAAGAAGGAGAAAAGAGAAGAAGAAAAGAGGGGTAGAAGGGGAAGAGAAGTACCTGAATCAGAGGTAGGAAAGGTAGTCTCACGACAAACTTCACGCCAAAAGGGCCTCACGCTAAAGGAATCGCTCCACACAAGGTTTGGAAAACTCCAAAATTTTATTTATTCAATTCAATCGTCTGTTTTGCCTCATAGGGCTATAACTTATATAAACCTTCCACTTACTAAAACAAATAAACCACAAATACCTAGACTACCCTTGCTAAAAGAAAATACAAATACGAAAATAGTAAATAACGGGAATAGCAACTTGCTACAAATACGAAAATAGTAAATAACGGGAATAGCAACTTGTAGAAGCTTGTGCATGGAGGATGCACTGCATCAGTAATACAAAAACCCAATTTACATCTTTTTTTGCTTTCTACATATCTCATAGTCTTGTAAAGGACATTGAGCAATGAAATTGGGCCTTCGTACAACTGTCTCAAGACTTTAAATTCATAAATCAACTCAAACAAGTATATTTTCCATTTTTTATACTTTTTGCATGATTTTTTTCTACATTTATCCTTTCAAGTCACCAAACCCAATTCATTTAAAAAACTTATAAATTCATCCTTAAAAATTATCTTTTCTATTTTTCCGCCATTTTTACATGAATTTTTCCCTTTTTTAGATGTTGATATGATAAGATGGTGTTAAATATTTTTAACTCATAATATCCATTTATAAAGTCTTTTTTTTTTTCTATTTTAAGCCTTTTAATACAATTTTCCATATTAGAAGGATTTGAGCTTCAACTAATCTTCTTTGAAATAAAAGGGAGACTTTTAGGTGACTGTCAAGATCCACATCCTTCTTATCATTACATATTTCATAAATGAGAAATATAAAAGAGAGTTTTAGGTGATCATCAAATGAATTCTTATCAATACATATTAGAAGGATATGAGATTTGATTGTTGTTCTTTGAACAATTTGGTGTTTTCCTGTGTATATCTCTGATAAATTTCTTGTCTATCCTTTTGGTTTGGCATCTATTTGGGTGTTCAACTAGATTGCTCAATCATCTGAAGGACTTCATAATCCTTATGTCACATCAAATAAAGGATATTAAGGTACATATATGAGTAAAGTACCAAATGCAGCTGTTGTTGACTACCATTAACAATATGATGGGAATTCCCATCATAGGAAAGGAAGAAGAATAAAGTTGAATCACATCAATGCATTGCTCTCCATGTTCAAGTGTAATGCATTCTCTAGAGCTCCTCTTGCATTGAATTCAATGGGATTCCCAAGTCTGACTTATTTTGTGCTTGGAAGGGTAGCATTGGCATTGGCTAGGTCTTTTGTATTCTTTCTTTATCCTAGCTCCCATGTGTTCCTTATTTTGTAGTTCTTGGTTTGTGTTGCCCTGTTGGGCCTTCCATTGCCTGTACTTTACTTTGGCGCACCTCTTGTGCCTTTCATAATGAAATTTACCAAGGTGCATTTATAGCTTCAGAAGCTTGCTCTAAGTTCCATCTTTTTCTTCCAAGCCTTTTAGTGTTTCGACCATCTTTGTGAACCCATACCACCACTCTCCAAAAAGTAGCAAAATCCAGGTGGAAAGAAATCCTTGAATTGATGCTAAGGGTAAAGGAACTCTCTCAAATCTTTTACGCACCACCAATCAAGTTGAATACCATACCAATCCTACCCATCTTTTCACAAGTTGGTTGGTTGGTTGGGTGGCGATTTGGGGATTGGGGGGAACACACTCCTATTGATATAGAATAATTGATCAAAGACCTCTTTAACAAATCTTAACTTTTCCCACACGCACAAATTGGCACCAAGTTAGTTGTCAACCAATAGACAACAAGGCATTATAGAATGCATAGTAATTTAATACAGGGCTAAAGCAATAAGAATCGCCACTAGGATGGATCATCCAAGATCAATGCAACAAGAATCCCCACAAGTTGGGCCCCGCCTACAAATTAGCCATCCAAAAAAAAGATTCTAGATAATGTTCTCCACTGCTTAAACTGAACAATTCTCACACACTTGATGTGGCATGTTAGCAGGGCCCACCAATAAAAGGGAAGGCATTGTTGTTCAGCTCTACCAAAAGAAAGCTCCACTAGACATATATGTACACATATTTTTCATAAGATATGGATTAGACATGCTTTTTTTAAAAAAAAAAAAATGGTTCACATTTATAATACGCATATAACACAAATCCACGTATGATACAAATGCAAATGCTTCTATGGGAAAACTTTATGTTGACTATCCATCTTCCTCACATGCAAATGAATGACTCTTTTACCCTTCCATCTCTTTATCCCCCCCTCCTATCTCCCTTTATTAGTACATCAATGTCTTGTCGCAGCAACATGCCCAACTCATTGTTATGAAGAATTTAAGATCTACCCACCGACCCTCCATTTCTGAAACTAATAGTCTAAATGATTTAGTTTTTCTATCTTTTCCTTCCTTCCAATATAGAATTTATGCTGTAACTAATATTGCTGGTTTGAGTTAGTTCATTAAACATGTGCCAAAAGTAGTTCATAAATGCATCAAACCACATACACTATAGTGCATGTTGGACCTTTACCCAATGTTATGCTATAGTTCTATTTAAGTCACACACACACACTAGCATGTAATGGTTATTACAATATTGTTTAGATGCTTAAGGCCTTCCACATGAGGACAGATTCCATGTATACGCAATAGTGGAACTCTTTTTTTCCAACTGTTCAAAATTTTAGGGCACATGCATATGTGTGTGCCGAATTTTTAGCCCCAAACTTTTCTAGCAAAACCATAATGCACCCAAACGTATCCATATGCAAACTTTTAGAGTTTTATTTTTTAATTGCATCACTGAATCACCAAACCAAATCATACCTTTAATTATCCCATACCATGCTTATGTTGTATGCCAAATGACTATCTAAGATCCAATCTAAGGAGAATAATTGAGACCAATTGACCATTTTTAGTTGCTAGCACACAATTATTTCCTTAGATCAGAATGGCTGGCAATGGCAATGGCAAGTGGAGCTGATTTATCGATATTGATTCAATGAAACATCAAAACCTTCACTTCATATTGGTGAACCCTACTACCATCTCACATACACAGTATGAAAAACTTCTCCATAGAAACCATGGAAAACATTCACCCCATGGCCGAAACTTCTCTGGTATCCAACCTAAGGATATATCCTACCAATTCAGGATCTAACAAACACAGACAGAGAATCATGTAGAATGAGATAGATAGAGAGAGAAAGAGAGAAGACGGGTTACCTGACGCCAGCATCACCAACAATTCCAATGGCCATTCCAGCCGACAACCCAGCAAGGCCGCAGGCCAGACCAGACGAAAGGTGAGCATAACCATCGAAAAGATAGTAGGATTTGGCCTTGGGATTGATACCAGTGCTGATTATGACGGCAATGATGAGGCCATAGATTCCAAGAACTCCGGCCATGACAACGGGCACGATCGATTTCATCACCAGCTCAGGCCGCATCACTCCCATCGACGCCACCCCCACTCCGCTCTTCGCCGTCCCATAGGCCGCTCCCATGCCTGCCAAAAAAGAAACGTTAACCAACGGCAGAGAATAATTGAAAAAAGCAAAAAAGAATTAATGGAAAAGATGGATCGAGGCCGTACAGGAGAAGACGAGAGCAGCAGCGGCCCCCGAGGAAGCCGAAGAAGGGAGCAGTCTCGTCGCCACTGAAAGTAGTAGACATCTTCCTCTAGACGCACGGACGGATTGACGGATGGATCTTCTTCTTCTTCTTCTCCTCTTGCTCTTGAATAGGATTCTGGCTTTGGCTTTGGCTTTGAGAAAGAAATGGAGCAGAGGAAATCAGATCGGAGAATGCTCGCACGAATATACGAATCGTCCCGTGTAAACCCAAGGGGCTCCCCTCCGGTGATGACACGTGGGTAATGGAAAGTATATGTATAGATTTTATCAAATTAATTTAAGAGTAATTTTTATAAAAAAAATATGTTATCTGTTAGTAATAAGATGATTTATAATAAAGTCAATAAAAAAATATTTTATAAAATTAATTCTAAATAGATAGAACTCTGATATATAACATTGATAATAAAAATTATAGAACTTACTTCAAGATTATATTTTGTTTTTTATCAGATAACATTACAGTATTAACTTTATTTTGTAGGAAATTATGGCTTTTTGTAGTAATTTATTACAGTAAAAATTTAAACCCATAAATTTATATTAAAATAAATAAAATCACAATTGTCTCTTGTTAAAAAAGAAATCATGATTTCTTCAAATTGTCATGTATTAGTGCTTGCAGTGTACTGTAGCTCCCAAGTCCCCAATCCAATTAATTTGAGGAGTTGATGATTTTAATAAAAAGAAAATTGAACTTGATAGGTTTATATCGTCATAAACATTAAACTAATTTAATTTCTAACTGGATCATCTTTGTATGTTAATGTGGTCGTATGCCATTGATGTATATTGGGGCACATGAGTTCAACTTGATAGGGATCTAAATATTAATATTAATATTAATATTTAAGGGACTCATACGAAGCTCATTTGATGATGGATATAAATAATTAAAATGACTTTTTTCTTTTTTAGATTTAGATTAGAAATAAATTTACATTCGTTTGGTCTATTCTCAAAAATTTGACAAATCACATTTTTAACAGTTTGATAGGTTATGTCTATCTAGTATATAAATTTTCATTATTGAGTGAGTCTCAACTTCTAACACGACTCATCAAAGCACACGGGCTTTTAAACGTGGGTGCATGCACGACTATCTCTACATCAATTACGATTTAGGAGTATGGCATGGTTGTATTGAGTTAATCTGAGGAGAAACAAGGAGAAGGCCTATAAAAGAATTGTTAAAGAGTGTGAACAAGAGTCCCCATCGATTGGGAAAGGAGAAGATCTAAGGACTTATAAGGGACTAGGTCACTCCACCTATCAGGCTAGTCTTTTGAGTTGAAAGCCCAGGCCCAACAAAGATTTTCACATGGCAATAGAAAGGTGTGATCAACATTAACACTGTCAGTAGGAATTGAATTGATGAAGTTTTCATCAATGGGAACTGGGAAGGGTACAAGTCTACGGAATTATGATAAAATAGTAGCGGGCCAATTTTATGAGATAAATGCAGATACACAATTATAGCTGGGCTGAGCTGTAAGTCATAAAATTGATCATCATCTGTATCAACAGGATCACTATGTTATGTTGATCCAAACAATTAATTTGATAGGCCATTCTCATTTTGATTGGCCAATGGTAATTTTTTAAAAAAATGGTTGGTGTAAGCAAACATTCAACCACTGATTTCAATCGATGGTTGAATAAAGCCGAAAAATATAACAAGTGACATCGCCATTCAACCAGCAAACTTAAATGAGTATTTTTAAGTCGAGTTGAAAAACTTACCTAAGTTACTCGACTCGATTAAATTTGTAAGATAGAGCCCTAAAAGGCAAACCCATGTTTAGTTATCAAGTCATTGTCTCCTTTTCTTTTTTTGTTCTTCATCTATGTGAAAGCTGAATGGATTTTTTTTTTTTTTTTTGAGAGAGGCCCAAATTATTGAAACAGGGCTATGAGAAGACTAATGCCCTATCAGAAGATTTCTCAAAGTATGAACTATGAAGATGAAAAAATATTCAAATCAAACAGAGTAGACATCTGAAAAAATAATAATAATAGACAATGAAAAGCTGAAAAAGGGTATTGTAATCAAATAGTTTACAGCTCATAAACTCAGCCAGTTTAGTGGACTGACTAATAATAATCTCCCAATGAGAGAGAACTTCATGGAAGTAGTTTACTTATTTGCAACTATTCTTTCTTGAGTAGATCATAGAAAACTTCTGGTTTTCTACAGCTCCCAATGCACAAACTCTGCAAAAGTAAAAATCACTTGATAAAATGGTTCTAAAAAGGAAAAAAAATGCTAGCAAACTTCTAAATTTACAATTTAAGAATGATAAAAAGCACTTTCAAAGCCACAATTTCTTGGTTTAAGCATGATAGATGTTTCAAATGGTCCCTAATAGGGGCATTACCATCACTACCATACACCCCTCATCATGTATCCATCACTGCCATCATCATTTACCACTGTTATCGCCACCAGTACCACTGTTTGTTCTATCTGAATTGTTTTGGCCCAAATTTGTTTGTTCGTGAATTTGGGTACCTATCTGTTGGATCTGATTGGTATGGCAATGGTTTAGATCTTCCTTCAAGGACTTAAATCTTCAGTCTGTCCCATTCAGATTTCTACCCTGGATCTTCCTACATCCATCTTCAATCATGGCTCAAGCCATTGAGATAATTCTCCCACACCAAACTGCTAATCTTTGTTTCTTACTTCTTCCATTGGATTAATAGCTATGGCACGTTGATCATGTCGTGCACTCCACTCCACTGTATTTGCTGTCAATCCACTTTAACTTTTCCAGGTGATGTCATCCAGTCATCAGATTATCCAGTTAAATAAATTCAAACTCAAGTCGGACTCACTTGACAGGTTTTTTTGGGTGGGGTGGGGGGGGGAGGGGGTTATTATATATTAGGAATGATGAAATGATTAATATTGGATTTCCTCCAAATTGGGTAGATAATCATCTATTAGGATTTAATGGGATCACTCAATGGGTGTGCAACTGATCACTCTGTACTAGATATTGTCTACATGTATCATATCTGTATCATTGTATGTAAACATGCATGTCTGTATCTATGTATGTGTATGAAAGTATAAACATTTATATGTATTCATTCTATTCTAGTCAGGAAAAGGAACAATACATCTTCAGAGAGAGTTGGTTCAAAACCATATCACATGAACCATATTTCCAAAAGGCAATAAATATGTGTATTTACAAGTAAGAAATGAGAACCAACCCCATGTATGTCACATCATCACAAAGTGTGACACCTTCAAGGAAAACTTACACATGGAGCTGCAACTCCAATCATGCTAAATTGTCAATTAATTAGTGTAGATATTGTGATTGAATTAGTTCCCATGTGGATGACACTTGGGCCTGATTCAATCCAATAGGGCTTCTGTCAATCACTTGGTTCACTCTTAGTCAAGGTCCAAAATGGATCACAAACCAAATTCTGATTGACTGCGTGATATCACTCTGATCCGATATGCTTAGATCAGATAAGAGTGATATTCAGCACTGGATAGTCAGGTTATCTGATACTTTACAATGTGGGTCGTAGCAATTCAGAGTGAGGAGTTTTGGTCCAATTGTCTAGATTGATGAGAGCAGGTCCCAGAGCTCACTAGCATCATAAGTTATGGTACTGGAGCTATTGTAATAAATCATTTTGGTAAGAAAATATGGCGTGTCTTGAATATTATCACAAACCTGCATTGCAAAGGCCAGATGTAATAATGTTGCTTCTGACCATTGTGGGCCAATAAACTGAAGGCCAATTGGCATGCCCTGGTTGTCATATCCAACCTAAGAGAATGAAGAAAAAGATCACTATAGAGAAAATGAGTTGCTAGTTAGACCAGATAATGGGAAAAAAATGAAGTGGGCTCTACCGGGACAGTTACTGCAGGTAATCCAAGAAAATTTCCTGCTATCTGGTACCTTACAAGTGCAGCTGCAACAATAATACAGATAACAAATCACCAGAAGACAATCATAACCCTCAAAACTCATTGTGTTCTTTATTGATGCCACAAGGAAGGTGGAGTGCACATCCTCATGCTGTTTTGATTGATTAAGCTACAGCAGGTACACGTATTTGGTTGAGTTCTATTTACCTCCATTTATGTAGTCAAGTTCGCCATACTTAAGAGCATCATTTTTAATCTGGTACGCAGTTGTACTGTTTCAGGACAGGAAATTTCCTCATAAGAGAACATAATAGTGCACAACTTGGAATAAAAAATCCAGTTATCTCCTGAATCAGTTTTATAGTTTAGAATCATCATCTCATTATATGAGTGTAAATAAAATGGATCCAATCCATTGGTGAGCAATTTGTAGTGCTTTTTCTTATTGGAAAATCTTGCATTGGATACTTAGATTGTAATAATCCTACATCCATCTAGGGTTTTCTTCCTTTCCAGAGATGGTCTGGGTGTAGTTGTGTAAAATTGTTGACATCAGCACTGTCTTGTCTATGATCTTTAATCCAAGAGTGTTATGGCTCTGATACAATTTTGATTTGAAGAAAGAGGAAGAAGAACAAGAGGAGAGAATAGCTTCTTCCTTTATCACTGGATATAAGCATTAAATTAGACACAGCATGGTACACCATGACACTACATCAAAACATACACACATGCCCCCATAGAAAGAGAGAGAATACCCAGACTTCTTATAGGGTCAAACATTACAAGAGTTGTGGTTTCTGGATGATTAACAAGGACAAATTGATCTTTGAATGCTAGGTTCAGATCAGATGTCAAACACTCGAAATCAGCAGCACTAATTAAGCTAAGAATCTAAGGTAGCAGTATCTATGAAAATAGATGATAAGTATAATAGACATTATAAAAATACAATCAACAAATAAGGGAAGGACCCAAGAAACTATAATAATTGAGTGATTTGATCACTTTCATGAATTTATCAGATAAAGCGAACTCTGACATAGAGAATGATGAAACAAATAGAATGAAGTACCCTGTTGTGGGTGTGACAATCACATCTGCCCTCTTAAAAATCTCCTTATGAAACTGCATTTGGCGGTTCCTAGAGAAACAAATATGAAGAATTGCATTAAAATGTTTCTGAAGACATCATGATAAAACATAATAAATACACTACAATTGGCAAAATATCAACAAAACATGCATTGGATCAGAAACAATATTATCTGAGGGTGAAAAGGAGTAGGGCCAACCCAATGAATTTGAGGGCTAATATGCCATTGCTGGAGCTATGAAAGCAAAGGTAGATAAGTTCTCCAAACATGAAACTAGTTAACATCTTGGTTTGGGTTAAACCATAGTTGACCCAAGCCAATGGTGGTACATACATTAGGCTAGTCATGGACTTAACCTTGAATGGCCCAGCTTGAAGCCAGCCCTAATAAACAAACTTGAACAAGTACGAATAATAGGCCAAGCTTGAGCTCAATTTTTTGGATGGGTAAACATGATTATGTCAATGATGGGTTTTTGCTAATAAGATTGATGCTATGATGTTTTATTAATTATAATTAGGGCCAAATATATTGAAACTTGAAATTGGGCATTAAGTGGTTTACATGATGAACCTATTCAAATATTAGTTTGGCCAAGAACAGGCTTAAATGGGCAAGCTCAGGCTTAACATAACAAGTCTGACGGGCTTCGAGCAAGCTTGAGCTGAGGTAAAGAGAAGCAAAACCTGAACCTGGCCAATGAGCAGCTCTATAAATGCATACATAGATGTCTACATACATGTCATAATAAATACCCACACATACATGCATACACTTGGAATCAAATGAGGCCTCGTCCTCAATTTTTTAATTTAAAGACCCTACCAAATGGGCCCCACCATGGCCCCAATCACACCCATCCCTCACACCCACCTGTCCCATGAATTGAATCTTTGCCCAATTTGATACAAGTTAGACCTCATGAATTTCCACCATTGGGCAATTCAATCTTTGGGATATTAAAAAACATGGCTTCACTTATTTGACCAAGGTGATTTTTGAAAAGTACCCTACTCAAGCAAAGACTTCCAACTAACCCATCCCACATGGGACCTGGTGGACCCCACATAGAGGTCCTAAATTTTTTATTTGAGGGCTTGAGGGCAAGACCACATTTCAATTTGATAGTTGATTTTTTTAATGGAAACAATGATCAGCTACATACCCCATAAATGACTCTCACGATGGGACTCCATGTGGAGCTAACCTATGTCATAGGGTTAGGTGGGTTAGAAATATTTACACTTGCATATTGTGTTTATAAAAAGTTAGCTTAATTAAATGACTTTAGCCATGGTTTTGAAGGACCCGAAATCAATGGTAAATAAGGGTGCAAATTTGTCAAGTTCAATTCCATGGCTATATTCATTTAATCAAGTAAAGTTTTTATTAGCACTATCACATAAAAGATCTTTCAATTCCGCTCAATCCCATGAACATAGATGGGCTCTATATAGAGCTCTCACTATGACAACATTTTGTTTGAGTATCTATATATCTATCCATTTATCTATCTATCTATCTATCTATCTATATTTATAATTTTATTTGTACTTTACTTATTAATGAAATCTTTTAGTCTCCATTCAAAAAAAAAACTTTCTATCTATGCACACACACATATGCAGCTATATGTGTGTATATGGTGGCAGCTACATGATATAGACTACCATGTTGGCTAGTCAAATGCTCACAAGAGACTAAATTGCATGCAACACCACTGCAAATAGCTTTTCAGTTGTATTAGTTTATTTGGTGGGTTTTAAACATAGGAAACTTGGAAGTTTCTTATGGATTTTTTTTTTCACTCAAATGAATATATCAACAGACATGCATTGCATGTGCCACTTTTGTATGTTTTTCTACCATCTATTACATTCTCTATTTAAAATGTAAAATCACAATCAATAAATGGTAACTCATCATTTTAATACTAAAGAAGGAAAAAGGAAAGAAAGAGTAGCAGGCAGAAAATGTGCTAAGTACCGTAGTCGTTGGGCATTCAAATACTCTTTGCTGCTAAAAGAACCATAGATACAAAGTGCAACTCTTGCATCCCACCCTAATTCCTCGAGATTCCTGGCTCAATGAGAATGTTTAAATCAATGTGTGGACTACTGAACTTTACTAGAAACAATAAG
Source organism: Chimonanthus praecox (assembly GCA_022113865.1). Classification (NCBI taxonomy): domain Eukaryota; kingdom Viridiplantae; phylum Streptophyta; class Magnoliopsida; order Laurales; family Calycanthaceae; genus Chimonanthus; species Chimonanthus praecox. Next base: position 10,440,048 of record CM039086.1, on the reverse strand, counting down.
CAAGATGAATAGATACAAGAATAATATGTATTGGTGATTGCATACAGCTTCTCAAGATGAGGAGCCAATGAAGTGCTGCATTCAGATCCAATTGTTAAATAATGAGCCAGGCGCAGCTCTTCTATTTCTGGTACAGTCACCTCCACAGTCTTACAAATAGCAAACACACCAGAAGATCAGAAATGCAGAAATAACTGTAGTAACCAGCACACACTGACACGTATCCTGAATATTGATTGGATTTTCCATACATCAGCTTTTAGGAGTAACTCCATGAACAAACTATGTTCAATTAGATTTAGATTTTAAGAAGAATTGCACTTTAGGATGTCTGGAATATACAAGATGCTAGATTACAGTAATGGCAAACATTAATATTAAGAAGCACTAAAAGACAATACCTTCCATGCATAATGCTTACATAGCTGGTCCAAAGCTTCATCACAGCAGTTTCGAATGTCGTCATTACAATGATTAAACCACTATTTGGACCAAAGAAAATACATAAATTAGGATCTGTTGTGGAACATAGTCAATGAAGATATATATAGTCAATGAAGATAATATATATTATATAGAAGTAAATTAAGACATTTTTTAGTGAAAGTCATTAGCTTTTCTTAATCAAGACACGCATAAAATATAATTACTGAATTGTATACTATTTACTTAGGATTTACAAGTGGATCAAACCTCCCCATATTTTGCGAGCTTCAAATTGGAATAGTACTTGTAGACTTCAGCAATGGGAAATTTACCCTAGGCTGGTAGGTTCTCCAAAATGAAAGAACTTTAGTCAGTAACATCAACTGCACAGTCATTCACTTAACAAGGAAAAGACTTAGTAAATGCCATTTCCTGACAAAACACATTCCTAGATTCATTGTGATGCAAGTGAAACAAAAATCTGTCAATAGGATATGAATCTGTGTGCAGACATGTGCATGTAGTGGAGACATAGCTGTTGCATAAATCAACACTTCAGATATGCATAGAAAATTATGTATCAAGTAGTACAAATAGGAACATTGGAAACACAAGAGCTGGTTGTTATGCTTTGTCAAAAAATGGGATTTCACCAATCCAAGTCTCTGTGCAAGGTACAATTCCATTGTTGCGACCAACTGGCTGTTGCTCTTGACATTTTATTTTCAATAGGCATTTTCTAGCCAATAGACAATTTAGTCATACCATCTAAAAATTGCAGGGAACTTTGAAAATCAGTATGGCATTTTATAAATTTAAGGTAATATAATCAAATTTAATATTGAAGGATGATAAAGAAAATAACTACTACAGGTGAAGGACTAGAAGGAGTAACTCACCATTGAAGAAATAGACTTCTCTGATGGAAGAATGCCACTGATGGCTGCATAACTGAAAAGGTAAAATATGGTAGCTTAAAACATGATTCATGGTAGGAAATCATCATCCTCATCATCATCAAAGCTATTTATCCTATCAATCTGGGATTAACCTTTTTTATTGGATTTGACAAATAACTACCATGGGCTGACTGTCTATCTGACGCCCATTGGACTTAAACCCATAACCTCTAGGCTATAACAATGAGACTTTTCCAGTTCTGCTACAGATTCATGACAGGAAATATAAAATGAAAACTAGTTAGTAACAGTAATGGGATATTGATCAAAGAAAGCCTACGTAATAAATGCATCTTCAACTGTCCCCGCTAAAATTCCGACCATTCCAACAGTCCAGTTTAGAGGAAGAACACTGCAATAGAATAACATGTCTTAGTATTAGATCATGCATTCATTTATCCTAACCAAAAACAACAACAACAAGAAGCACATAGTCTCAATATAAATGGAAGTACTTTAGAAAAAAATTACCCAGAATGAGATACACGGCCAAAAGTTGGCTTGAAACCAACAACCCCACATAGAGCAGCAGGCATTCGCACAGAACCTAGACAAAAATACACATCAGAGTTTTTCTAGTTTCTTGGGACATGAAAAGTAACAACAATAACAAAAATTGCTTAAGAAGGGGAAGAAATACACTCATCCAGAAATTTATCTCTTGAATTACTTTAAAGGGTGACATGATGATGTCATTACCTTCCTTGAAAATCAGGCCTAGTACTTGATTGAAATAGAAGATAAGAATCTAGAAGTATGGTTAGATAATGCCTTGGATTCACCACCAAAATCCCCTAGAACGGAAAGAAAGAAAGAATCTAGGATTTACCACCAAAATCCCCCAGAACAGGAAAGAAACAAACAAACAAACAAAAAAGGAAAGGAAAAGAACAATGCCTATTATTGAGTGTCAAAGGTCATGTCAAAAGCACAAAATCTTCACTAAGATTATAGGGGATATGTGATAAAAGAAGCAAGTTACCATTCTGTAAAAGTCAACAGACAGCACATCATGAAATGTGCATTCTCACAATATCATTTTTTCAAGAGGTTCTTTCTCAATAGAATTATGGGAAGGAGTAACGAGCAGAGATTTTCAATAACATGATTTTATATAGGGAGTTTAGAAAGAAGTTTCTAGTGGAGCTCACCTAGGAGCCGGCCAGGTGATGGATGTCGGTGGAATGTCTGAAGGGAACCATGTGGCACCTAGTATTATAGGAGCCTGCCAGATGATGGATGTGGATTGGGTGTGAATGGGGATCATTTGGATAGATACAGGAAAAATTTCATCCCACACAATCAGTTATTTTGGGTAATGAAAATATTGACCATTTGAAAATATGGTTCCCAATCACATGTTAATGGGATGAAATTTCACCATTCCTTTATCCACGTAGTCCCCTGAGCAGCCCATCATTCTTGCTCCAAGGCTCCAAGGCGTCCACAAAAAAACTCTACACTTTCACACCTTGGTGCAAGATGACTAATCATCACTTATATAAGTGCATGCTTTGACATAATCTCCATTATATGCAGAAGTCATAATTAATTAAGTTAAAGGGAACATGATTGTCTTCCTCAGCTTCTTTTAAAGTATCTCTTAGACATCTTCTCTGCTATTGATTAAATAACATCACACAAAAAGGCAACCTGATAAAAAGATCATATGGCAAAGCTAGAAGGTGCACTAGGTTGCGAGTTTGAGTCTATACCATTCAGAGAAGAAGAGGATACTGAGCCATTTCATCCTTCGGTTAAAAGTGGTCAGAAAGAGGTTGGAGTGGTTGGAAAGAGGTCAGAAGAGGAGGAAGAAGATAAATGAAGCAGTGAGTCTTGATCCTTGGGTTAGAAGTGGTCAGAAAAAGGCAGACAAGCAACCTCTTAGTGTGTGTGTGTGTGTGTGTACGTGTGTGTGTGTGTGTGTGTGTCTTTTTACCAATGTACCCTCTTAGTTTAAGAGAGTAATTTATTCGCTAATTTCCATAAAGGGAACATAGTAGAGAAGTAATTATATTGGTGTTATTTGATGGTTAATCAAGTTCCCCATCCAATGCCCCAAAGAACAATGAAACAATATGAACTAGAGAAGTTATGGCTAAAATATAAGTTAAATAGGAATGATGATACTAAGTTGTTATTGTAATTATTTTATTTTTGTTAAAATAGGTGGCTTTGGTTAGAAGGGATGGATGGTTAAAAGTAGGCTAGCGTATCCTATGCTACAAAAAAAAAAAACTATGTAAACACTGTTAATGGCTTTCTTTTAGAGTAGCTAATATTTGAAGAACACTAGTTTGTGTTTTTCCCAGTTTCATTGCTCCACTTTGATGCTGAATTTTCATCTTCCATTTGTAAGCATTCTCTAATCTGTCCTCCATTTCTACTCTTTCCTTTGATATCTTGTCTCATGCAATAACTCTTGCATTAGTTTGTTAGCTGAGCATAACGAGATTACCATCAGATTAGGTCATGTGATATCCCAAAGACCATAAAACATCACATTCTGAAACTTTTAGGCAGAAAGGAATTTTGGTTGACCATCTGAACTATGAAGAATCAGTTATCTCCCCGTGTCATAACCTTACAAGTAAATTGACATGAAGAAGAAAAATGGGTACATGTCTCTTTCCAGTTTATAACAAAAATACAATGGTTTGGATGACAAAAACATATTATCAATATAGATCTCTCTATGTCAGGTCCATGTCAAATTAGAAAGGAAACCCATAAGACCTCGTGTTGTGAACCCACTCCAATGCTAAACTTAGGAACAGTCAGTGTTGTGGTGCACCACGTGGTAAATCATTCAAATTCAAATTTAAATGAAGTAACTTCTTGTTAAACCATATATTCTATAGTGCTCTGAAATCAAACTAACCAAAAGCTTAAACCCATTAGTGTCTCCCTAATTTTTGTTTTTAAATGAAGAATGTTTTCAACAGCAAAATATCCACCGTTGGATTAGTAAAAAATTATTAACATGACTTAGTATCAATTTTAAGAAAAGCAAAGTTTTGAAGAATGAAACCCAACTTTTATGGATCTGAACTGTCCAAAATATGTGCATTTATATCATATATATTATATAAAAGTTTCACTCCTTTCAAAGTCATATTCATCAATAGATGGTAAAGATACTGATCTTTATACTTGGGAGCATTAGAAATTGTGCTACAGATAATAGCGGTTTCGGTGCCGACTGTGAATCAAGGGATTTTTTTTTATATTTTAGGTAATTTTAGGGGCTTCTATGATATTAGTGCATTTTATATTATCAGTAAAACAGGAGTCATTTTTGGTATTAACCCTTACAAATGAAATACAGTGACAATTTCTCCATTTCAAAGTTCTAGTTTAGTTGAAACGGTGCAATATAGAACCCTGGGATTCCTTAAAACATGAAAAGCATCCAAGGACAAATTAAGGTCAGTACTTGGAAAGCCAATCATCTGACAAAACATAAAAGGTTATGATATTGGGAATAGATTTTGTAGCATCCCTATCATAATAAATAGGATTCTTTGTGGGCTCTGTTTATAGGCTTTCTTATTATCTTTGCAGGGCGTAACAATTGAAATATCCTTCCTATACCATTGGCTGATTTAAAAGTAAGCCTTTCTAGCACAATGCAAGACCTGTAACAGTTACAAGTATAACCACGGTTAAATCAGTCACCTGAGGTAAAAAATCACACAACGTATCATATCTGAATGTGTGACGTGGCACTGAAGGTTCTGTTTGAGGATGAAAAACTATGAATTAAATGTTTAGGCATAGATAATCATATTCCAACCTAGTCAGATGCCAAATAGTCTTTGAAAGAACCCATCTTCTAAAAAGATAAAACAAGGCCTACAAAAGAAAAGATCCACTAGGTTAAACATGATCTAAGAATGACAGGATCCACTGAAGAATTAATCATACTGAAGTTCGCGCAGGATGCTAAAAACATCTGTTAACAGAGTCTGCTTTCTGGTGTTATAGATGATCATAGCAAATAGTCAAATTTAAAAATACTTCATAAAATCATTTAGTTAAAAAGTATTATAAAAAATTAGATCTTATCAACCAAAATGAATGTGTGCTCTTGGGTTGGTGGATATTGGCTATAAATTTGCAAATAACAAAAAACAGTATGGTGATTAATGTATCCTTCTACTTAAGTATTTACCTCCTCCATCAACACCAAGCGCAACAGGGCACAATCCTGCAGAGACCACCGCTGCAGATCCACTAGAAGAACCACCAGCAACCCTGCCACTATCATAGGGATTTCTTGCAGCGCTGCAGCAGATAGAAAAAAACAGATAGCAACCATATCAAGAGATTTCTTCTGGTCTCCATTTCTATGAGTAAGGATCCCATGTACTACTAAATGTATTTACCCATAATGAGGATTGATCCCACTTGTACCAACACCAAGTTCATGCATGTTAGTTTTCCCAGTAAGTATAGCACCACATGATCTCAAACGTGCCACACAGCATGCATCCTTCTTACAAAGTCTAAACTTGTGCAACCACTTAGTACCACCTATAAGCATACATGCATGAAATAGAAGATTAGGGAAAGAAACGAATCAAATGTATGAAAAGGAAGAAAAGAAAGAGGCAAATCATAAGATGTCTTGAGATAGAACCTGGAAGCACAAAACATAATAACATTAATCACCTGTAGTTGGATAGGGCATGCAGTCTATCTCATCCTTAATAGCAATTGGTACTCCATCCAAAATCGAGATTGGTTCGCCTGTAGAATCCACAATTGAGCATTAATATAGGTTAGAATACAATAACAGAACTTTAACAGCTTGACAATGATACCGATAAAAAGTCCAGATGACTCCTAAAGCAATTATTTCACTGGAACATACCATATCAAAGTAACAATTCGAAATATCAATATTCTCATCTCCTCTTATTATTGTGTTTGTGTTTTATCTTGTATCTTAATCACACAATTTGGGGATAAATTGAATTAATTTATTAAGACCAATCAATTAATTGATTCACATTTTAAAGAAATTTAAAATCCTTCCATAGTCCTATTCACCCCCCTCTAGGACTATTCTAGACATTGGGGTAGCTCGACTAACACATTGGAAAGGTATTTTCCAGATGATGCTACTCTTAAAAAATCAGGACCATTGAATTTCAAAAGCCATAATTTTAAAGGATAATCGGTGAAAATGGGGGAAGTTTTGAATGGATTTCAATCCAATGGTGAGATCAACTCGGAATGGGTTCAAATTGGGTAGGGTAGGGTGTGAGGGGGTATGGGGTGTTAGTATGGCCCAGGTGGGCTTCATTTGGACAAAAAAAAAATTGTCCTTCATGAGGGACGTCCCTCGTGTGAAAATGTTATTCTTCTTCTACAGAACACCAAATATATTTTCCCTAAATTATTCTACTTGGGCAACATAGAATCCATAATAGATAACAGCACACAACAAAAATTATGATAGAAATATAAAAATATACCACAAGAGTAGAAATAAATATTTAAAAGATTTGAAAAATCACCATTTCCAGTTTATAGTAATGTGCATAACTGAAAAATATGTCAACAAGCTGAAGATGCATTAGAATTTTTTTTTTTTTCCTGTGATCTGATTAATGCATCTCCTGGAACATAAATAAACTATAAAAGAAGCACGCAGCCTTTAGTTTGCTAGAGAAAAAATAATACACAAGACTATGATAAAAAAGAAAATCCCAGACAATTATTCTTTTCCAAGAAAAATCCCTGTCTGATTTCTTCATAAAAGACCCATAAGAATCAAATTCCCAAACTTTATCAGACGTTTATCACTTGATGGTCTCTCTCTCTCTCTTTTATTTTTTTGAGACAGTAACAAAGAATATTATTATATGAAAAATGAGTACAAGGAGAAACATAAGCATGGTATAGGAGACTCATACCAACCAATAAACCCATAAAGTCCAACCCATCCTGCAGAAAATGAGCACCTAGAAAATAAAACTATTACACAAAATCAAGAGATCCTTCTTCTCTCTCTAAACCTAATTTTAATAGAAAATTGGCCACCTGATTGGCAATCCTTCTGACATGTCTAAAGGAGACTCTCATCCTGGAGCTCAATGCACCTCCTTCAGTGTATGGATTAACCTCCAGGGGGGTATACTTTTCTACCACTAGCCTACCGATTGCATACACCAAATATCCCACTAAGACAGCTTACCTGAACCATGCCTTGATGGTCATTCTCATGTTAAGGAATTATTCCTCTATTCCTGGAGCTATGCAGGACGATACTAATAGATCCATGTACTAAAATAAAGCTGCTTCCTTCTCTTAGTTGTTTAGAACTATCTACTTTCTGGGTATTTATACCAATTTGTATCAAAGTTTAAGTACTCTTGTTTTAATTATATTACTAGGATTTTACCATTTCATTGACTCGCATATTCAAACTAATCAAATTTAAGAACCAAATTACCTTTCAAAAGATAATTTTTTTATTTTATTAAAGTTTCAAGGTCAATAAAGTACCTCTCTCATAGCGAAGAGTTGACTCGGTGGCTTGCTGTAGAATATCTTTAACATAGTAGTTAATAAAGAATGACATTTCAACACCATTTTTTACTGGCTCCCTAACTGCAGCTATGAATCTGTCCATTACCTGAAGTAAATAGTCAATCATTCAGAAATTATTCATGGAAATCCATCTCAGTACTCTAAATGAACTTGTAAAGGTAATATATACCTTAATGGGAGTTGTTACACCTGAACTATAAGCTCTTGAATAATCATGTATTGTCCAACGACGAAACTCAGATCCTACATTACCCATTGAAGCTTCTGAAGATAGAGGGAGGCAATCCATTGCCTCATTAAGTTGTTGACATGGAGATAAATTAGATTTTACAGATTTACTTTCTTTCTCTTCAAAAACTGCACCATGGATCCATCAGATACAATGATCAGTAATGACAGTTGAAAAGTCGACAATTTTGTTATTAACCACAAACAACTGTTTTCATTTGAGTAAAGGAAAAAAAGCAGCATTTTGCACAACAAGAACTATACCAAGTATATGATGTTCACAAAGACACAGAAACTCAAAAGATTGTGCTTGAATAATTGACCAAGAAAGTCATTCGTTAAAGCAAGCATACCTTCCCAAGAGTCATTGGGTGTGAAGACAGGTGGCTCCTCAAATTCTGCAAATGATATAAGCTGCGAGAAGTTGAAGCCACTTGTTAGAGAAAGGGCAAGTGACTATATAACATAAATCCTTTGATAGATATGCAAATAAAATGGCTCAAAACATTATTGGCATGTAACATGAAAATAAGAGCTTTAGTAGCTAAACCTCAGCATGTTAGAGGAACCCTGGTTGGGAATATTTCTCATGGTGACATGAGATGCCATGCAAAATGGAATACCTATGGAAAAATGAAGGGTAGGCAAATCGCCAAATTGAGTGAACAGTCTATATTGCATTGTTTTTACTGTTTAGTATTTCAATTTTAAGTGCAAAATTGGACTCCTATTCCATTACTTTAGTTTGTCATCTTGTCACATATGCTACCCACTTGCACACCCTCGTGGGTGCAATTAGGGACTGGCTATTCTCCAACTCTTGCTTATGTTTGTGTATTAGGAAATGTGAGGCAGGGGCTGAATTGTTTCTACAAAGGCTATTAGGTTTTTAAACAAGGGTGATCTTTTAGTACAATCTATTGGTGAGGCATCAGACTTTACTTCTATAGCATATTGTACAGAACATTACTGTGCATTTGGCAACCCTAAATCTCTGGAGATTGAAAATTTCAATATCTAGAAAACTTGATACTTCTATCTAAGCATTACACAAGCAGTAGACAACGACCAATTATGTTACAAATGGGATATTTTGAGTCAAGTGGGGAACCCCATATAACGAGATCTTCTCCTCCAACTAAATATTCCACTAGAACCCCCTCTAATCTTCATGGATCCTCTCCACTCTTCCAACAGTCAGTCTCTCCCTCTGTAGGTGCTGTCCATTGTCCAAACAACAAGTTTTCATACTAAGTAGAATTTTTCAAAATCCCCAAACTCAAATCCCCTAGTTGACAGGCTCAGGATCTACCAATTGCCAAACATGCCAACATCATTGTCACATTGCAATGTGCCTTTGGTCTGCTAGGAGCTACAATACTCATATGCCTCCTTGAATGTTGATTCATCCACAAATCAGAGATCAAAATCTGTGTCTGAGACAAGTTTCCTAGAAGCAGGTCAACACTTCTCCTGTTGGTTCAAGTTTGGATTAACAAAATTTCAATGGATTTTTGACAAAGGTATAAAGAGTTCAAAGTATCAAGTCATGGCTCCACTTTACGAGATGTGCCCAATTGCCTTTGAGTACAAGAAACTTGGAGCACAATTTCAAATTTCAAATTTCAAGAATGAAACCCTTAAGTGTCTTTAGGTTCTTGAAGTTGTATCTTGTGGGGTCTTAAAAGACTTGATAAACTTCCTGTAATACCCTGTATTGTGTGGGTGTTGTGGGAGGAGAGAGAAAGTCATCAAGGGCGTGATTTCAAGTCCCACATCACCAGTGAGGGAGAGTTGTCTGTGGGATATAAGTTAGAGCTTCTCTCCTTCTAGCATAAGGTCTTTTGGGAGCAACCTTGGGGTGGCTCGTCAATGCAAAGCCGTGCGAGCTGACGTGTAGACCCAAAGAGGACAATATTGTGCTAGCGGGACAGGTCGTTAAACTCCCGGAGGCAGGTTTCCTCAAGGATCGAGGGTATGGTTGATCCTCAAAGGATGCAAATATCATAAGTTCTAAGTTGTGGAACATTCAAACTAAAATAGGACTTCAAAGACAAAGATTTAAAGTCCTAAAGGGTGTTGAAAATACTCCAAAGACTCTTAAGTAAAAAGTCTCCGAAGTGTGAAAATAATCTCCCCTAAACTATAAAGTGAATATTTGGAAGAAGGAAGAAGGCCCAAGAGGATCCACTCGAAATCGGATCTTTTTGGATGCCCAAAGTGTTTTAAAACTTTAATTTTTTTGCTCACCAAAACTTCTCGTAAGATGCCTCAACAAAAAGTGTACCAAGAACGACAGATACAGTTCTTTCCCTCCCTTTTTTTGATCCTTTTTGCATCTTTTTGGTTCTATTTCTCCTTCATCTGGACTCTGATTTGAGTTCCACTTTTTATTTAGAGAGCTGACTCAACGAGCTTTCAATGATATATAATTTGGGGCACTTTGAGATCTTCAAGTTGCTTCCACATGATCGTAAAAATAGAAGCTCGTGCATTTGTACAGTTAATAGTATTTGAGCCATAATTTTCCGTCCAAACTTGGACTTGAGGTCCATAACTTGCGTTGGGAACCTAACTTAGGAATCGATCTTTAAAATAGTATCCGAGTGATCATTGTAGATGGGCACCTTGAATCTTTTGATCCATGTATCCACTTGATGATCCATAAGTTACATTAGGAACATAAACGAAGGATCTTTGAAGGGGTTCCTAAATCATGATTATTATCAATAGGTGGGACCCACATTGTATCTTTAGATCCACATATCTGATCATCAATCCATTTCTTCTATGACATCCCTTGGACCTTGGATATGCCAGCAGTAACTTCATTGGGCATATTTGCATTATCCATGTTTTCCTTTTTATTGATTGAACTTTGTGAAGTCTATATCATCATGGATCTTGATAGATCTTCATTTGATCGACCTATATGAGGTCCAAATCTCCATGATTGGATTGTGTTAATTTGTAATTAGAATATGTAGAGTCTAGATCATCATGATCTTGCATGGATCCTTTTGGATCTTTTCTGCACTTGTTGGATAAGGACGGACCAAAACCTATGGAGACCTAGACCATGTCTTCTTGAGGCAATTTTGCAAAAATTTTAGGTGCTAATATCTCCTACTACTTTTTTGATAAAGAGAATAATGATAAACAGCTCTAGCTTTTCTTTCACTTTCCTACTGCTTCACAGGTTTTTCCTAAAACCATGGCCTTCTTCATTGTATCTCAACTCTCTCATGTAACTTCCTATTGCTATTTCCAAAAAAAAAGGAATAAGAAAACAAGAAAGAAGAAATTGGTCAGATGTTGTACCAGTAAAGAAAGTTATCATGCAATGCAGTATGTTGTAATTCTCCATCAAAGAGTATACTCTGTTGTTTAAAGAGTTAACACTTACTGGAAAAATAAAAGAAGATGGTGCATTTGAAACTAGATCATAAACAAGGATTAAACCCATACCTTGTGTATCAGATTGTCTCTCTTCAGTATGTACGACACGATTGGACCTAAAATCCATGACTCCAAAAGCCATGTAAAAATCTTAACAACAAGTCCGGCAAGGCGAGGAGCTGATTTAACATTCAAATTCAAAGATCGTAAGAACAAAAAATCCTAATTTTTAAACAAGAGTTTCTTCTAAAAAGATTTACTTTATTTCATCAATTTAGTACTCAAGGAATTAAAAGAACCATCCAACATGCAGACTTGCAAGTTGCTTGCATGCACATAAGAGAGAAGAAAGAGAGACGTAGCTCACTGTATCTCAAATAGTTAATAAACTGAGCAAATATGCAATCAAAAGCCTACAGTTTGTCAAGGTAGACAATTGGATCAGAACCACCACCTCTTTGTGGATTATGACTAGCATGAGATCACTCTAATGCAACAATCAACAACGAGTTACTCTGAGCGGCATTCAGGCAAGTTGCAAGGGGACTGCGATCATTGTGGGCCTGACATTTCAGATGTTCTCACCTCTATCTAATCATCTCTAACATGCCTAATTTTTTTTAGATTAAAATACAAAACAAATCCAAGAAACTTGCATCCCTAATTTTCTAGAAAAGAAGGCAATCAAGGCAACCTTTAAAGTTAAGAACAAAATGGGCCAAAGACGGTGTCCATATGAAATTACTGAAAGAAAAGAGAAACTTAAACCTATTGATATAAACCAGACATGTAGTAGCTACAAATAATATGGGAACAGTTTCAATTAACAGTCCATCACTGAATACCAAATATATGTTTTTGTTTCCCTGAAAGGTGAATACCAAATATATGTTGAGTCTTAAAGATGATATAATTGACACTTGGAATGAAAACTAGTAGAATTGCAAGTTCATAATTTCTGGGAACACGAAACCGTAACCCATAATAAGTCCAAGCTTAAATGAGTTGTTTGCATGACATTGAGAAAAAATAAATTATTAATAATAAGTAAAATATGTAGTAATTCGAAATAAACTTCTAAACCAGAAACTCAAATATCACTTTATAACATGTAAATCTGTACAAGAGCTGAAAATTTCATGCATAAGACATTGACAATGATTCACCACCCAGCCAACAGATATTATCAATACCATATGTCAGACTTTCCCTTTTGAATGTTCATTTGTTGTAGTTTTTCTAATGTCCAAATATAGTCATCAACAGCCCTTCAAAGAATGGAATAGTAAATGCATTCATCTGACTGGTAATTATTTAGCACCATGCTTTTACAGGGAAGGACTAAACAGATGAACGGTTTGAATCTCATAGACTTGTGCTTGAATTTCGGTAAGAACATAACATAATATCAATCATCAACAATCATACTGGAATAGTAATTTAACATCATCATGAGCTTGTGTTATCTAAAGCTACATGTATGATCACCCATGGTCCATAAATCTATTTCCACCATACACATGGGAAGACGTGCACTGATCCAAATCTCACTTCCAGAAGGCCCACTATCGAAACAACATGTCCATCATCGTCATCATCTGAGAGAGAGAGAGAGAGAGAGAGAGAGAGTTTTCTATGATTGAATTGTTATGATCAATTGATCGTCGCAATCACAGCAGGAATTGCGTCAGAGCATCACTGAGGCCCAATTTCCATCAGGAACATGTATGGTCTTCAAAGTCCAGGAGCTCCATCTCCACCATAGACATGTCAAGATGAGCACCAATCCAAATTGTCCACCATCATCACGGCCCAATTTCCAACGCGTACATGTATGGTGATCCAGAGTCCACAGGCTCCACCTCCACCATACACATAAGAAGCAAAATATACAGAGACCCAAAGTACCTATCCAGTAGGTCCCACCATGGATAGACGGGACAAGGCCCATCAAACTGATGATCAGACAATCTCAAGAATTGAAGATGAAACTTCCAATTAAGGATCCAAGACCAACTAAAATGACAAACGCCCACAAATAATTTCTACAATCCAACCGTTAGATCATCAAGATCATATTGGAAACCGGCCCACAACATTGATTGCCAGCATTGATCAGGACATGCAAGCGATCAAACTAACAGACATTTCCAAGCTGTTACTGTTGATTGAGGAAAGAGAGTACCTTCCATATTTGGACTAATTCCATACATGAGACTCCTTATTGTGTATATATATAGACATTGCCGATGTATTTTGTAACACACACTAATAATAAAATCTCTCTCTTTCTCCCGTGGTTTTTACCCTTAAAGGGTTTTCCACGTAAATCTCTGTCGTTTATTGTGATTGTCTATTTGGATCTGTTATCCTCTACAGTAACCATTTGGATGGTAATTCATGCATCCCTCTCCTGTACCGTTAGATATGTAATTGACAGCTATGCCAACAGTACACAATTAGACAGTGAGTGATTCTATGAAAAGAAGAAGAATGGATGGGTGGGTGGGTGGCAGAATGACCAGTTAATTCCAAAATGATAGTTGAGTAGTGAATACCTTTGACATTGGCACGAATATAAGTCTCTTTGCTGTCAGGGCCGAGATTGACTTCTGCAACTGGTTTGTACACTTTGCCTCGGGAAGGGAGCAGACCCATCTTGTGATATTACCTCTGAGTAGAAGACAACAAATGTCAGAGGTGTTTTTATAGACAAAAACAGGGGAGCAAAGAAAGAGAGAGGTTGGGAGGTGGCGGAGAATGCAAGGAAGGAAGAGGGGCGTAGATTGAAATAATAAATGAGAGAAAGGGAAAGAGAGACAATCGCGCGAGGAAAAAATGAAAGAGGGGTGATCAGTTCTAGAAGAGGGGAGATGGCAGTGGGTCTTGACCACGTTTTCTTATACGAAAGGAAAGAGGGCGACATGTTCGAGAAACGCCCTTCTCTTCTCTCTGTCCGCTTCTGTATTCTTACCAGCCAGAGAGAGAGAAAGAGAGAGACAGAGACAGAGGGAGAGAGAAGGAGGGGAATGATGGGATATTTTTCCTCCTTCTTTTTCATTTTGTTTGGGAGAGTAGCATCGAGTGGAATCGAATGGAGGTGAAGTTAGGACTTTTAGAAGTGACGATGGAAAGGCAGAGATGTTTGAATAGTTGCGTCACTCTTTTCTTTTTTTAACGGTTACTTCTTCTTTCTTCTCGCACACTACAAGTAAAGCAAGTCAGGTTCGGACTTCGGACTATTGACTTGTCGAGAACACTAATAAGGTCAGGTGGGTGCGACTAAAGAGCGACCAGTCGTTCAAAGAATATGATTGAAGCAGTTTTTTTTTTTTCTGTAGACTTCGTCAAGCACAATTTCTTTAATTACATTTTAGAAATAAAATACCTAAACTACTTATTAAATTTTAAATTATTTATTAATTTTTAAATATAACAATATATATATATATGTTAAATATATCAATTGAGACCAGTGTAATAATGTTTATAGATTTTTAAATTAGGTATACTTTGTTTAATTCATGCAACTATGAGTATAATCAGGGTTAAAATCTCAGTTCTATTGAGATATCGATATATAGATACAGGCGCAGATATCTTGGCAATTTTATTTTATCTTTTTTTTTAATTAAAAAAAAGAAAAAAAAAAAAGAAAATGATTTGTGCACCCCCTCTTTACCTACTGTGCACTCTTCCTATGTAAAATTACAATTTTCTCAAAAAGCAAGGAATGAGAGAGAAAAGAGGGATTTTGAGTTTGAACAAAATTGTAATTTCACATAGGAAGAGGGCACAATGAGTAAAAGAAGAGGGGTGCACAAATTATTTTTCAAAAGAAAACATGCCCTTTTTCTAAAAATATGTGCAAGCTATGCGTTAGACTAGGGTCATGCTTTGCCCAACCCTTCTGAATTAGTAAATATATATATATATATATATATATATATATATATATATATATATATATACTTAATTATATGATTTAACAGAAGAGTTGGAATTTTAAAAATGGAATGGAGCCAAAATATGAATTAAATTGAAAAATAATGACTTAGAATTAAATATGAGCGGGCTGAGACACCAGCCCAAATTGCACCCGAAACCATCTCTCCTTTATTGAAATTAAATAGAGCAGCAAGACGGAGACCTATGAACAATAAAATAAACATTGATATTTATATGGTATAAGATAATTATTATGGGTCTTGATTTTGTAATATTCTGCCCCAGATTAGATGTGTTTTACCTCGTTAATCGTGTTTTAACATGTTGATCTCAAGGTTTTCAGTCAGGGCTTTGAGGAAAGCCCAAGCGAGGCCCAACCGGAGCTCGTGAGCTCAGAGATCCAGCTCGTTCAGCTGGAGGGATATTTTGATAATTTACCACTTGTTATGTTTATTTTATAAACTTTATCGATGAGTAATTATCTTTGATTTATAATGTTCTCCTAAATAAAGGATTTTACATTTCTGACTTTAAAAATGAAATTATTTTCAAGAAATGATATTTAATATCGCCCGTCGGAACTCCGAAAGGGAGTTTTATTTATTTTAAATCATTTCGGGAAGGAGATAAATTTTGAAAATCATATGTGTTGGTAGACCATTTTAAGAATGAACTAGATATTTCATTTCACTTTAAAATGAGATTTACAAATTGTTTATTTTAACATTTGTTTATTTCAGTAATTATGAGTAAAATATGATTTTTATTTAAATAAATGATTTTCAGTGAGAGATAAATTCTGAAAATTTTATGGTGACCAAGGTTTTCAAAACCCAACCCATCTGTAAGGTTGGATCAGGTTTTTAAGTTTTTAAATTATCACTTTTAGTTTTAAAATCAATTTTCATTAAAATAGCGCCCTTTCTGCAATTTGGAAACTGTTGGAGGGCTGATTTGCAAAACCCAGGATCGGCACTGTAGCAGCATCAGCCGCATGCAGCGCATGCACTGGCCGCTCGGCCCATTTTCCGGCGAGCGATAATTACCTCCGTCCCGTCCCATCGTATGTAGCTGATTTTCCGGCCAAGAATCCTATAAATACAGGCCCCCTTCGATCGTTTTAACTCCCAGCAATTCTTCTCTTCTCTCTGATCTCTGTTAAACCCGTCCGAGACCCCTGCCGTTGCCTGTTTTGCAAACCGTAGCTTTGAAGGAAGATTTTTTGAAAATCAAAATTTTAGCCCAGGAATCAAAGTGAAGGTATCCATTACATTCCTTTTAAAATTCTAACCGATTTAGAATCAAACAAAATCGAATTTGACCCTGTTTTGGTTGAGAAAAACAAGTTTTAAGTTTTAAGGAAAACCATGGGTTTTATGTACCCGTGAGGATTTGACCTTAAAATCGGTTGGCCCTTTGAGCTTCTGAGCTCCAAACCAATCCCTGTGAAAAGAGGACTCCCAGAGGAGTCCATCAGACCAGACGGATGTGAAAACCGAATCCGAGAAGCCCTCCCTTTCTGGAATCGCATTTCACCGTTTTTCCGCCGTGACTGTCTGCTGTTGCAGACAGTTGGAGACGACGACTCTCGGAAGGTCCGAGAGCCGATCTTCGGACGGTCTGAACCTTCGGACGGTCCGAGCCGTGACCCTCGGACGTTCTGAGCTTCAACCCGAAGCCCAGTCTGCCCGAGGCGAGCCCAACCTCTCTCTGATGCACCGAGCCGAGCTCGGAAGGACCGACCCTCTCGGACGTTCCGAACCTAGTCTTCGGACGTTCCGAGCTCTGTAGACCCACCGAGACTTCTGTTTTCTGCTTTCCTGTTTCAGATGGACTTCGGACGGTCTGAGACCCAGTCTTCGGACGATCCGAAGTCAGGCCCCAAGTTCCGAGGCCAGTAACTCAGTTTAGAGTGGTTCGGACGATCCGAAGCCACTGTACCCTTGTTCCGAAGTGATGTTCCGAGGAACACAGTTTGTAGATGATAAAATATTATTTGATGATTGTTTTGTCTAAACTTGAGTAATATCCGATGTGATTAGTGATAATGATGATTTATACCCCCCCCCCCCCCTTGTTAATTAAAAGTGTACTAACTCCTTTTCTCTTATTATTTATAGTGTAAATACTATTGTATCCGCTTTCAGTCCGACACTAGTCGGGAACTGAGTGATTCACTTTCAGGACGACACTATAGTCGGGTACTGAGTGACCTCGAGGCCTATTCAAAATGTCAGCTCTGGTCCTATCCAGAAGACAACCGAGAAGTGACCCGAGGATCTAGACCTCACTGAATAAGTCAATCTGGTCAATGCCTAGAAGACAATATGAGTTTGGACTGAGCCCCCTTTTATTATATTATTATCTTGTGGATGATTTAAAAATGATAGAAACCGAGTAGGAGACTCAATTCCATGTACCTTGGAATGTTTTGGGAAAACCAGTATGATTTCGAAATACTGCTTGTACATACTATGTATTAATTCATGTTTATTTGATTGTGACCTTGTCTGTTGTTTGAACAGAGACGCGCAACCACACAAATCATGGTGAGGGAACTTAACTCTGCAGATTTTATAAATAGGTTTTCATTTGGCCTAGACTTGATGCACTACGGTAGGAGTGCTTATAACATTGGCCTAGACTTGATGCACTATGGTAAGAGTGCTTATGCTGTTGGCTTAGACTTGTTGCACTACGGTAGGAGTGCTTATGACATTGGCCTAGACTTGATGCACTGTGGTAAGAGTGCTTACGATGTTGGCCTAGACTTGATGCACTGTGGTAAGAGTGCTTACGATGTTGACCTAGACTTGATGCACTGTGGTAAGAGTGCTTACGATGTTGGCCTACACTTGATGCACTGTGGTAAGAGTGCTTCTGATGTTGGCTTAGACTTGTTGCACTATGGTAAGAGTGCTAATGATGATTGAGAATGGTATGATGTTGATCATACAAGTTTGTAAAACTGCTTCCACGTACCTGGACTATTGAATCAATATCGGCCATATGAGAAATGGTTTACGTCTACTGATCATGGGTGGTGACAGTTACTGAGGGTATCAGTATCGGCTAAGTTTAAGTGCCGGAGATGTACTTGCAAGGATTTATTTTGACCGTGTCGGGACTTAATACAATTGATGTTAAGGCGGTGCCTAGAGGTTACGGTGGATAATGGCAGTGATTGATGATGTTAACGTATTATTTGAGATTTGTTATCAAGCATGTGATACTGAACTGTGACTAACCTGTTTTATTATTTACTTAATGTGCATTGTTATATTTTCTTCACTGGGCTAGTTAGCTCACCCCACTCACCTTTCAGGAGATGAACCCGGGGAGGAGAATCATCCTTTTGAAGCTTAGAGTGGTTAAGCGGCGGCGTTGCTTTGGGATTCCCACTGAGGGGAATACCCTTGTGTTTATGCTTTCTGGTTCTTGGAACCATTTTCTTTTGTAAAGTACCGAGTGTGGTACTTGGCGTGCGTCCATGTGCTGAACAAGGACTGCTGCGTTTCTGTAGCTACCCTGATGTGATTTTGTAAATGTTGTATTAGGCCATGTTGCATTTTGAGACAATGTTTGGAATGATGAATCAATGATTAAATTTCTTATGCTTTATATTAATCAATGTTGGATTTGATTTGAGCATGTTATGTTATGTTGTTATTATGTCTTGATTTTTTAGAAGCATATGGTACATTTTTTAGTCCACTTAACGGGCTAATGTGTAACCACTGGGCCTAACTGTTGATCCGGCCCAGTAAAGAATGCTTGTGGTTCAGTTTATCTCAAAAAAAAAAAAATCAGTCGCGTTCCGGGCCTATCGGTCGGGTCGGGGGGTGACAGATTTGGACTCTCATTTTTTATAAAAGGAGACACATCCTTTTTATATTTTTCTTTCTTTTTTATTGTGTGAATTATATTAAAATAATTAATGATACATATCAAAATTGAATTTAACATGCTACAAATCGTCAAAATTTTATTAAAATAGTTGATAAATGTGACTATTAAAATCAAATGTCTTGAAATTAATTTTTTTTTTTTAAACTTTGATTCTCTTGTTAATCTATATGAATATTTTTTTGATGTCAAATAAAAATTTAATGAGGAAAAAAAAATGATCAAGTGCGACTCATGCAATCACTATAAACTTAAGTAAAGAAATTTCATTCTTTAGATGAGCCCACTAATCTTACAAAAGAAGCAGAGGATGAAGAGACCAGACATGTAAAGAAAATTAGGCAATCACCCATTTCTTATTTATGGATTGGATAATTATAAAATTATTTAAAATTATTTTTAAATATATAATTCACTAACAACCCACGCAGCTGAACATTGCATTTTGGGTCCGAATTCAGGAAGTGGGAGGTTGTGAGTTCGAGCCTCCATGACTTAATCTTGATGTATTTAGAAACAGTAAGCTCATCTGTGGAGGTTTTAGTATGAAAATGTCCAAGTTTTTTACACGTTAATCCAAAAAAAAATTAAAAAGTTTCATTCAAATAGTCATCTTCAAGTAAAGAGGGTAGGAAAGTTGATTTTTCTTCTCAACTTTTTAATATGTGGAGACAAATAATTGATAAAGATATGTGGGCCTCAAATTATAGATTGTGGCTTGTGAGAATTATTCAATTACAAAAATAACACTAAACAATAAATTGGAAAGTTTTCTCTCAATAATGAACTCTTTTTGCTAAAAATAAGAACTTTAACTTATGGAGACAACTATAGTTAAAAAATAAAATATAGTTGTCTCTCCTACAAAATTTTATAATTTTTTTTTTATTTCTTACCTCTTGGACCTTATTATTTTTTATTTTCAATTTATCAAATTTGAGGAATTTTGTAGGAATATTTTTTTTATTTCTTCCACTTTTAGGATATATCATAGATGAGGCTTTCTAGCAATCTCTACTGCTATAAAACTGGAAAGAGTTTTTAAAATATCATATAAAAAAATAAATATACATATTAGAACTAGAGTTGACAATATATTAGTGAATCAAATTTCAGCTTCAAACTCAATTATTAGTCACTTAATCACAATAGTTAAAATCACTAACCATCCTTAAAAAATGATAGATGCCTAGTCATTTTGACCATTTAATCAAAAGGCTAAAATTGACTTTAGGACTTAATTTGGTCCATTTTTTGTTCATAAAGTCTTTTTTAGTAAATTTATTTAACTAAAGGTTACTTCTTACCTTTAACTCTTTTTCCTCATTTCTTACCGTCCTTTACAATTATAATTTCATTTTATCCTTCTGTTTTTTTTTTCTTCCATGCATTCTTATATTGTTTTTCTCTCTTTTTTATTATGACCTGAAATATTTTTTATTAAATATATTTAAATCAGATATCAGGATACCTCCTCCATGCAAACTTCAATAAAATAAAATAAAAAACCAATTGATGCTTGCACAATATACTCATATTTTTTCATCGAATGAGGTAAAATAGCATAGTAAACATATACTCTCTCTCGAACAAACGATTAGCCGATTAGGGCATCGACTATCCTTATATTAAGTTTTTTTAGTAGGCTAAGTCAAATAGCCGATTTAAAAACTTAACTCAATCCGATCTGAATTTAATTCAAACTTTTTTCTTCAATTCAGTCTCACTCTAATTTTAAAATGCATAACCCTACCCACTAATTTTTTAATTGGGTATTACAAAACTCGGCTCAAATTTCACTCCTAGTTCTGACTTTAAAAATCACATCCACTAATCCACTTCTATCACACATGGTTTGAGAATATTTTTTGTCCCTTTTTCTTTTTTGAGATTTAGAACAAAGAGCTACTAAATTTATGACTTAGACTTCTGTCTATTTGTTCTGCCTTTTGTAGTCAACTTTAGTAAATATTGATATTACATTTATTCAGACTGGTCGTGCAATCAGTTACACGTCACTAGCGTTAGGCAGGTTTGGCATATGAATTAGATTAGGGAACTAATCTAATGATTCTAAAATTTAATGTTCTATTAAATTATATTAGTTTTATTTTTTTATGATTCAAAATCAATCATTTTATACATATCTTGACTTATCAAGATTGATCTTAACGGTTGAGAACATGTCAAATGAAAATATTGAAAAGTTAGATCTAAAAGTTTAAAAAATAAAAAATAATTTTAATAGATTGAATTTAAAATAAAATGAATCCTACATAAAACCCCAGTGTCTAGCACCAAAAATGCTGTCACATTTTTTAATAGCGCCCGTATATAATCTATACATTTGCCTTTCGTTAATCTAAACCACGAGTGGAAATCTCTCGTTGGCCAATAACTCTCTCCCCTATTTTTTTTCTTTTTTGTTAAAATAAATATCACTGATATATATATCGGATATCAGCTGATACATATCGCATCGGCTGCTAGTACCTTCAACTGCTAGATTTAATGAGTTACTGGGTCATTCAATTATACCGTATGATTCAGACTAAAAATCACATCACTTCCTTTATTAAATTCATCAACTTTGATGAATTTGATCTTTAATCCGTTTGATTACGATTGAGTGATATGAGTCATATACCGTTGGTATACTAATCCAATTGAGATGATTCTTGACTTTTGAGAAATATCTTAATTGACAATTATCTTTCCAATTAATCAATTTAGGTGGACTCTAGTTTTTTTTTTTAGGTCGGGAGGTGTCTAAGTGTCGCACCAGATTAGTCCTTTAGAGCGTGTGAAAACCCTCCTATCTGCACACACCGGGTAAATCGATGTGACCTTACTTTATACATATTCTCACGAGAAGTAGCCATTCATTGGAACTCTCATAGTTTAAACCCAAGACCTTCTTCTAGAGATCTTGCTTTCAAACCAATTGGAATAATCCCTTGAAGATAGAGGTGGACTCTAGCTAGCAGTACATAGGAGTTCTCAACCCCATTTGACATCGACTAGGAATGTCAAAGGATGGGACTCACTTGATGATGACGAGTGCAGCAAGTTATGGAGACTAATAAACCTTAATTTTTAAGTTCAAAATAAAATTAGTTGATAATTATTTTTATCTGTGATACTCAATCGAACAGTGAGGATGCATCAATCTAAAATGAAAATAAAATGTAGAGAGAAAATGATATTTTTAACGGCTTAATTTCTTCATCACATCGGCCTTGCAATGAAATAGAGTATTTCGGTCGATAGCATTGCACCCATTTCAAGTTGATCTCGTTATTAGAATGAAATTTATCCACATACAACCCTAATTTTGCCATTGTTGGTTGGACCTTTGAAAATCATGAGGTCTAAGATTTAATTGACTTGGTTTTTATGAATTACATTATTTAAAAAATATCTTTAAAATAATCTGACTTAAAAACTAGAGGTCTCAGATTCAAATATTTTATTAACTCAATAAACGTGGCTTACAAGGAACTGCATCCAAAGTTTTACTCAACACTCTTATACTCGAGGAGAGGTACCTGTTCTATGATTCTTTATCATATTAAGAAAAAAAAATTCTAAAATAAAATCATCTATATGTCTAGGGACAAGGGGTTAAATTGAATGTTAATTCAAATTTTAAGATTAAATGAATTTGAAACAAAAAGAGATCCCGAGACTCCATTTAGCTAAGACCATATATTGTTTTATGCCGCCTTAGCCTCTGGGAACAATACATTGACAATGAGGTTCAGATGGGTGTAGCTTAACTGATAATCTTCTGTCTTAGAAGGCAGAAAATGTCAAATTCGAGCCCCCATGACCTCACCTCACCTCACCTGATGTGCTTTAAAGGTAGTAGGTATCACCTATGAAAATTTTATACTAAAATTTTCACAGTTTTTCACACGTAAATTCAAAAAAAAAAAAAAAAACACAATGAGCAACGAATGAAGCCAACCATGATCCTCCCATTTCAAATCCATCCTCTCTAATTCCGTCCTCATGCAATTTGATCTCATCCAGAGATGACTGAGTGTTAAATTGAAGTATATCTAAAGTTGGTTAAATTTATTTTTAAGTGACCTTAACTTTGATACATCAATAAAAAAAATTCTATTGCTTGATTTTGAAGGGTTTCTTCTCAGATTTTGAATTGATTGAGTGTACATAAATATCAATCTTGACAATATTTCTGCTTATTTGACCTCCTTTAAAAGTGAACCCATCGTTTAATGATTTGATACATAATTAATAATATTATTATAGGTGTCCTTGTCCCATCTATTTGACATTGACTTTTACAATTTTACAGCTTGAGTCTATCCTTTTACATCCAAATATTAGGGTAGAATGTTAAGGTATTAGCAATTCTTCCATCGACAATACTTTTTTTCTAATTAAAGGCTTGACAAAGATGGCAATGTCGAGTTTCGGCCATTTCACACTTAGATTCTTAAATTAGTTAATTCTATGCACTCAACGCTCATATCGGTAGGGACGGGGACGGGGACGGGGACAGGGACGGGCTTGAGTTGTGGCATGCCTAAACCCAATATCAAGCAGAAAGCCCAAGTCCGATTATCAAGTGAAATGACTGAGCCTAGCCTAAGCCCGACAAAGTCCAATCAGCCGATTAAAGCCCAAGCTCGAATACAAGCCAAAAGGCAAGTTATTTTTTATAATTTCTGACTAAAAAAAATTAGATTTTATTCTATATAAAATTTATCATTGAGTAAAGTATATATATTAGAAAATAAGTTAAAATTATATAGTGTTTTCTATTTTTTATATTTTGGTAGGATAGTGAAAATCTAATTGGATGGATCGAAAGACAACTTAAAGTCTCACCAGTATACCAAATTTTATCCAAAAAACAAATTTGAAGCCACGTGATTTTAGTTGTCAAAATCAGTAGGTGTCCTTAGGAATAATGACACCTACTGATGTTGATCACTACATATGAATTTGTTGATGGAATTAATTCCATATGTAGGTAATTGAGTGATCTTTTATCCTAAGGAGAATTGTATGTCTCTGACATATTTCAAAATTTTAATTAAACTTCATTTGATGAGTTGAGAGACTCAGTTAGGTTAAAAGGGATTTGAATGGGTAGCTCATAGCAAATAGGGTTTAGGTGCATGATCTATTGTGGAATTGTTCATTTTTTTTAGATTAACGTGTGGAAAATTCAGATAAAGTCTTATTAAAACTCTTACGGATAAATCCACTATTCCTAAGGCACACAAAGTTAGGCCATGGGAGTTCGAACCCTCAACCTCCCACTTTCTAAAGTAGGAGACAACCAATTGAACTACACCCGTGTAGTTAAGAATTGTAGATGATGTAGTTTTTCCTTTGTCTATAATTTGATGAAAAGAAGCGAGCTGTTTTAGAGATAATACATAGATATAAAATTATAAATGAAGGGTATATCTTGTAAAGAAAAATTTCAAACATTTAAATATAGTAGTAAAGGAAAATATTAAAAGGGTTTGATTTTGGTTGTACAAAATTTATCGGTGAAGTTAGACATTGAGTGCCATGAATGTTTTCAATGCTCACCTAAAAAAGAAAAGGGCCTTTTTTAAAATGATCCAACATAAAAAGAAGAAAGAGACTTGTACAATTAAAGTTGGTCCCGATGATGACTACACAATAATAACAGTAGTTAGGGGTAAAAATAGAATTAGGTCATGCGAACTTTGTCTGACTCAAAAAATTTAGAACTTGGCTTAGATTCAAGTTTAAAGTTGAGGACTCAATTTAAATTTAGGTTGGGATATGGATGATGATGATGGTTTATATATATTACATCAAATAATCTTTAAAAATGATTAGATTTGCCTAAAGAGCCTCAACTTAACCTAAATTATTGATAAATAGTTCCATCATTCCTCACCTTTTTAACCCCTAACTATGTCTTTTTCTCCAATCCTCTCATAAAAAAAAACTATCACCCTATTTTAAAGAATTGATTTTGTTCTTTTGAGTGATAAAAAATGTGAAATCAGTAGGTTGTTTTTATTTTAGAATTTATTTGTTTTAACTTATATAAGATAAATTGAATAGAAATGAAATAATATTAGAACTTAATTGATGTGATAAATATAATAGATCTAATTCCTATCAATAATTCCTATGACGAGATGATGATAGTTTAGGATAATAATTTGGTGGTGAGTGGATTTTACTGCTGATCATGTTTGAAAACTTAAAAGTTACTCAATTCCAAGTAAGTTTTTTTTTTTTTTTCATATTTAAAACTGACCCATTAGCAATGCAGTGTTAATAACCAAAAAGGGTGAAAGAGGAAATAGGAAATTGAGTAAAACCCTTCCCAAACAAATATTCAAATAAATAAATCTGCGTTAAACTAGGCAATGGTCTTTTTTGGGCCCAAGCTGATGGACTGGACATGAATTTACTTGAAGGAGTCGACAGTATAGTACTGTAAATGGTTCCAGTCCAGCCTGACATGTGTAACAAAAATAGACAACATTTGACAATGGACTGGGCCTAGCCATAGTTTAGGCCCATGGGCAGATCCTGAACCTGAATAACCAAATGGCTGGGCTTGGACAATCTATGCCACACAGCTTACCCCAGCTCTTTAATGCTTGGCATTTGGCAATTCACAAATTTTAGGCCCAGTTATGACCTTTCAATTTGCTAAGTGATTAAGGGCCTAAGATCAAGTCGAAAGTGTTAGCGACAACTTCTCACACAGCCAGCCTCTCAATGTATGAAACAGATCTCATCTGCTTCTCCTCCAAAGCCTCCACATTGCAGCGTCAGCACACACGCTGCTTGTTGTTCGTCCCCTCTTTCTCTGGGTTTCTTTCAATCAGCCGCCCAGAATATCCTACAACTTTCTGCAGCCCAACAAATCTCAGGAAACCCTCTGATGTGTTGTATTCCGTTCACTGAATCCTCCACCCAGGTCAGAACAAACTACTGATACCACTTGTTAGTTTTACGCGTGGAAATAAGAAAAAAACGAACGAAAATAAACACACACCACTAGAGGTCAAAAATTCGGCCGATACTGTGCGTATTGGCCGAATTATATCGGTTGTTTGACGACCGATCTATATCGGCCGATACTATAGTATCGACCGTAAAAAAAAAAATTTGGCCAATATGACTGAATTTCTGACCGATAATTCGGTCATGATATCGGCCGAATTTTAATAATTCGGTTGTTTGATTTTTTTAAAAAAAAAAGCTTTTTTTTTTTAAATATCAGACTAGAAAGAATGGAAAGAGAAAAAATAAAATATGGAGAAAAGATTGAAGAAAAAAAATTGCTACAGCTTACCTTTCTCTTCTTCGTTGATCGGAAAAAATACCGGCGGTTAGGGTTTAGCAGAGAGAGGGAAAGAGAAGAAGGGTATAAAAAAGAAGAGCATTGGGGTTTGTAAGTGAACAAGTAACTCACGTGAGCTTACTAACAAGCTCACGTGTGTAACCTAATATTTTTTCAAAAAATTACTTTTATAATAAAATTTTGTTTTAAATAGAAAGTAAAAATTATAATATTTTCTTTTATTTATCTTATTGCAATAATTTAATATTATATTTACCATCTAATATTTTTAGGGTATCCATTCATAGTGATTAAATAATAAAATCTCCTTTAAAACTTTAAAGTTATTTTTTAAACACTGTGTATTTCCAAAATTTCTCAAAATGAATATCCGGAATAATTACGATAACCTGATAAAAATACTTTAAGACTTAAAGATCTTTTGACACTCTTAAATATTTAAAACACAGTATTTTACAAATAAAGATATCCTTTATATCCCTAGAGTATGCCGAAAACACATTTAAGAGTGTCAAAAGACCTTGAAATCTTAAAGTATATTTATCAGGTTATCGTAATTAGTCCGGATATTCAATTTGAGAAATTTTGAAGATACACGATGCTTAAAAAATAATGTGCATAGTGTATTAAATAATAAAATCTCCTTTAAAACTTTAAAGTTATTTTTTAAGTACGGTGTATTTTCAAAATTTCTAAAATTGAATATCCGGACTAATTACGGTAACCTGAAGATCTTCTGACTTTCCTAAATGTGTTTTCGGCACACCCTAAGGATATCCTTATTTGTAAAATACTGTGTTTTCGGCACACCCTAGGGATATCCTAACTTAAAATAACACTCATTGGCTAAGAAAATAAATTATGAAATTATTTTTACAAATTTTCCTCATTTATATCCTTTTCCTTATAATTTTCACAATTTTATTACTAATTATATAATTTCCCGTTATCGTAACTTCAAAAATATATTAGAAGATGTAAATGTCTGATATTTTATGAAAAAATTACATATTCAATAAGCCCATAATTATCTGCATTTACTGTAATTTTTTTGAATTTCTTTTTTTTAAAAAAAAACCGGGCAAGAGAGAGAAAAAATTCGGCCGATATGAAAAATCGGACGGGATCTCGGCCCAGCCGATTTTTCTACCCCTGCACACCACAACACAATATTTTTACATGATTCAACCCACCTAGCCTACGTCCAAAGAGCAACAGAAATCTTCACTATGAAAAGGAAAGAATACATGTACATAATAAAAACTCCCATGAGTCTAGAGCCCAAATCCGAAGTCCCGAGCCCCTTTGTACACCCCTCTTATCTTACCACTCTCATGTTTAGAAGAACACATCTTCTGTCCCGCTCTCCTCTACGCTTCATACGTTCTACGAACACATCCCGACGTGCTTCATGAACGCAAGGCTGCGTTTCCTTAAAAGTGTATTCCAGCACACACTAATGTGTTGCTGCAATCACCCCAGCCTCTCTATGCATATGGCGAAGGTGACATCTCCACGAGTACTGCCAAAGGCCGAAAGACCCTTTACCATGCAGCAACCCTCTCGGGTACCTCTTGTCCCTCTTGTCGCCGTCGTTGGTGTGATCGTACACACACCTCACACCACCACGTTGGCTGCTTGTTGACATGCCAGAACTTTAGCATCACCACCACCACATTGGCTACTTATGCATTAAGCCATGCAAACACCATGTCTTATCACCTATGTTGCCAACGATGAAAAAGCCTCTTGCTCTCCAGTAATGCAACTCCCCTACGATGGTATGTGGCCTAAAGCCAAGGCTTCTATGAAGCCTATTCTAACTTATATAGGTGTCGTTGTGTGTTGAGCGATGTCACACCCATACGAAATTCTCAACCCGCTCCAAATTCTAACACGACTCCACCTGAACCCAACCCACATTCTGAACCTATTTTATCCTAATTTTAGCCGGGTTAAGTTGGATCGATTCAGATTATCTTGAAAATTCTTCAATCCAACCTCACTTTATCCAAATTCTATGTGAGTTTTTGTCATTCTGAACCTGATCGACCAGCATAATTTTTCTTGGACCTGAGTTTCACGCCATAAAAACCCCATAAATTAAGATAAAATGTAATTTATAATTCAAATCATGAATATTAAGTAAATTCCTAAGGGTAATGTTATACAAACCGGGTATCTCGTATTCAATTTTTTCTCAACCGTTCCCATTTTACCTTGCATTTTTTTTGCAGTTTTGCCTTCATTTCGTGCAATCGAAAAGCCATTTTACCTTGCATCGTTTTTGCAGTTTTGCTTTCATTTCGTGCAATCGAAAAGCCATTTAAAGCTACATCTCTTTTCTCACTTCTCTCTCCTCTTTTCTCTTTTTTCTTTTCTCTTCACAAATCTACTTGCAGAACTGCCAACACGGCACGGGCCAAGCGATCGTTGCCCAGCCGTGCCAGAAGACCCGTTCCCAGTTTTTAATCAGGGCAAAAGGGTAATGTCACCGTGCTGCTGTTTTCACCCTTTCCTCTCTTTTCTCTCTCCTCTCTCCCTTCTCTTTTCTTCTTCACACGTCTTCTTGTAGAACGGCCAACATCTGCTGCCTTGGATTGATCTTCCTTCCGTCGCCCGCGTCAACACCGCCGGCCCAGCGATCGCTGCCCCCCCGTCCACCATGCCCACTTCCCAGCATGGTCAAATATGACATAAACGTCTCTGCTGCTTGGCCAATATATATGGCCAACCCCAGCCCACTTAAACGGCTCCACACGCTGAAAGAGAGAAGCACTCTTCTAAGCCTCTGCAACACATATACACAGTTAAACTCCTTAATATACCAGTCACAGAGGACCTGAAATCTCACTCCGCCTAAACCCCTAAAACCCCCGAGATTTTTAGGCCCTGTATGGCGTCTTCTATTTCAACTCTACTCAATGTCCAAGTCCCACACGTTAAATCCTCTCTCATTAACTCTCATCCAATGCGAACTAGAACTACAATTGCATTAACGTTGGACTCCACCAACTTTGAAGTCCCAAGATGAGTAGAAATCTTCACCGTGTAGTTTCCAAACAAACTTACACCAAAACTGATTTTTAATTAATAAGACATGGGAACACCAAATTTGAGCCATCCGCCCAACAGTGGGCTGGTTCAAAAGCAACAAAGATTAAGAGGCATCAGAAACCTTGGTTTTCAATCCAATTATTGGGCGACTTCAAAGGAAATCAAGAGTGAAAGAGAGAAATCAAAACGGCGTGCCCTTTCTGTAGGTATTGGCCCATCTCCGAGGGAAAGACAAGGGCGATGAAAAAATCGTGAGAGAGGAATAAGATAAAGAGGAAAATCGAGAGAGATACCTGTCATTGAAGAGGAAGGACGCGTGACAGGTCTCTTTCTGAGTGGCGATAGCTTGATAGAGAAGAGGACATGGTGTTCTTTTTAGGGTCGAGTCGAGGGATAAAAGAGGGGGACGTGTGTGCGAGTGGAAATGGGAAAAATGGGTTGAGTCGGGTTTTTGGGTTTTGCTTTTATTTATTTTATTTCTTATTTATCTATGTATTTAATTATTTCACTTTATTTATTTCTTCATTCAATTTATTTATTTATTGAGTTTCGACTCTAAATGAGGTTTGAATTTTCTTATTTATTTATTTATTATCTATTATTATTATTGTTATTATTATTTATAATTCCCTTTTTTTTAATGATAAATCCCTAATGTTGATAAAAAAAAATTAATTCATTATTTGAGTTTAAAAAAAAACCAGTTATTACAATATACATACCATTTCTTGAATATATTTAAGATGAAAGCACCATCTACAGTATAGATTATTTACTTTTAAATTATAAAATACATATTAAATTAATAAATTAAATATTGACTACCTATATTAATCTTCTTAAAACAATTATATAATTAATCTTTACACTTAATATATTTAGGGCTGCAATTCCGATAGGGCTGGTCGGATTCCTTAAAATCTAATCCGACCCGACTCGATCTAAATTCTCAATCCAAACTTTTCGACCTGACCGACTCGAATTTTAACTCAAATCAACCTAAATTCTGACTCGGCCCGCCTTTTAAACTCATTTTAGCTTAATTTTAGTTGGCTTGAATTAGTTTGTAAAATTCTCAATTTGATTCAACCCTAATTTCATGCAGATTTTTATCTATAATTTGATCTGCTGATTTAAAATTCTTTAACTCAACCCGCATTATTTCTCAGGGGGTCATTGAGGTCGGGATTGCAGCCCTTATGTACACTGGAGTTCTATCTATCCCCAAGACCAAGCCCATTCGAGACCGGAGACTATATATAGACACGGAATGAATCGTGCATTTACTAGTTACCAACCTCGTTCAAGTAATCTGCTGCGTTCAACTCAGATCCTCACTCAGAAGATGAGAAGACAAACGTTGTATGCATGGGGAGTTGCCATCATTTGCTTTATTGTTCTGATGCTTGTAACCCCAGCTATTCCCCAATCGCAAGAATACCACGATTTTGCTGACAAACGCCAAATTTTCGGTATTTCTTTATTCTTTTTTATCACCTCTACTTCGTTTTTCGGGTTATTCTTTTTCCTTTTCTTTTAATTTGGTAGCCTGGAACTTTCGTGGCATTGGGTTTTGTGGAAACTTTACAGAATTGGCCGGAGAATTCCATGTTTGGTGAAGTAAGAATTCGAGAGTGGGGATTTTGGAAGCTCTCACAGAATTTCAGTTCCTGGGGATACGTCAGTTTGGAATTTCGAGGTCTGAACCACTTGGGTTTTGGAATTCTCAGATTACAGCAAAAAATTCCAAGCCTATCAAACAGAAAACGGGAATTCTTCAAACTTCAGAATTGGAGAATTTAGGGTCTGATTACAGGGATGCACATTCCAGGAAATGTGACAGATACAGGAACATGACTTTCCTGGAATTGGTTGCAGTTTCCAAGGAAGTAACTGTTTTGTTATTTAAAATCCTGGAAGCGCTGCAAATCAGTGCGAGTTTGTCTTTACGTTCCTAATCCTAGAATGTCGAAAATCCAGATTTCAGGTCCATACAATCACCCTAAGATTCTGAGTCCTGGAAATTTTTAACTCCATGGTTCAAGATCATGCATCCCAACTAGCAGTCAAGGAATTATACGTTCTGCTCGAAATTTCTTCCGAATATGCCCTTTGAATCTCTTAGTGCATTTAGATGTGCCCCCCTTGTCAATTTGTAACGTACCGTCCGAGTGTCTCAGCTGGCAGCCAGTGGAGAGACGACCAGCCAGGCCCAACGCATCAGTGCCTTCAGTAGTCAGGACTCAATTTCGGATTTGGGGATTTATCTTAGGAAGGATGAGTTATCACGAATCGTGGCTCTTATCCCTTAGCCATAGTTACTTATTTGAATTTGAATTCCATTGTTTTCCCTTTCATCTAGATCCATGTTTTTGGGCTATGTTATTGTAACTCCCACCTTAGATGGTGGAGCAATCCCCTTAAGTAGCAGTGGAAATGAATAAGAAATCATGAAGAGTTTGAATTAACACCAAGTCTAAGGAGGGCGGGTTTCCTCGAATTAGCCCAGTCTTTTGTTTCCTTTCATCTGTCAGAACTCCATATTCAACGAGAGACACAGTGAGCCTCTTCCTGCAATGCACAAACTAGTGGGCACACTACACAATTGGAATTATCATAGTTTGACCCAGAATGGGAGTGTTTCCTAATTTTGTTTGGAATATTTTGATTCTTGAAAATTGGAGAAGTGAGTTTTTTAGGATCATGATTTGGTAAAAAGATGCACCATTCCAAAAGCTTCTAACCCAATGCAAACACCTTATCTGCTTAGCTTCTGATTTGCCAGGCATTTAATTCTCTATCAGTACTTGATCTCCTTTTGATTTTTTATTTCGTTAGGTAAGTTTAAATGATTTTCATTATGTTTCACATATAGATGCCTATAAAATTTCCTTAAGAGGCTGTTTGTCATTTTCCGTTTAGATGCAAACGGCTGAAGTGTTAAGTTTCTATGGCCCAAGATAATGCTGGTAGGTGCTTATTTCTCATGCTTGTGGAAAACCATTGCCAAAGAAAATATACATTCCACTTTTTTTATAATATGGCTTGCTATGCGTGCAATCTGTTTCTGATATGAAAATTGTCCATGCCCTTTGACAAAAGCAAATTAATTAATTTGCAGGGCTACAAGACAAGTATATATACCTATCTGTGAACCATGGAATCATTTTTCGGGATTAGATAGCTCGCGTGTCATCATCATTATAATTTTGGCAACTTTAGGTTTCCTCTAATTCATTCATTTCTAATTCTCTAGTCTATATTATACCACAATTTATCACATCCTTTCTTTGCAAAGATGTTGTTTATGTTATTCTAGATACGGTTGAAACCATCTTGAATGCTATTCCTTTGTCTTTTCTTCTAATGGGGCAACTTTTATGTTTCCTCTAGGGTTACTTGTTCATCATTTGAGTCCACAAACAGAAGATAATTAGAAGGTGTACACTACTTTACTTGGTTCCATCTGGTGGGTCCGTTGTACATAATTCCATTTTTTCACTTAGTTTTGTTAAATGAGTTCATCATTGCCCCCGAGAAGAAAAAAGGTTACATATAATACCCACACTCACCATTTAACAAATAGGCTGGTGTTAGATATCATTGTAGTTTCACAAGGCAGGTAAAAGCGGCATTTCTAAGCATTCGATCATGCTCCCGAGAGCCAGATGCCAACAATGTACTATACTAAAACCATGTTTCCACAACCATTACTGGTGGAGTGCACTATTACAAGACTGTTATTAAGAAAAAGATGGGAGAAGTTCCAGACTTAGAATTTTCTTAAGTTGGTCCACTTTTTGTGAACATTTTGAGTGGCTTCAGTTAAACTCTAACTTATTTTTGAATGCAGTGTTATGCCATTTTGTTTCCATGCTGATGTGACACATTTTTTGGAAAAGAAGAGCAATGCCAGGAGCTTTAATGCTGTATATCCGGCTTGGACATCCCACCCCTGTGATTACTGTCACAACTTTTCACTAAAAAAATTATTGTCACATCTATTCATTAAAAAGGATCACATTCAAAATAGTTGCATTAACCTTGCAGAGGGAATAGATGAAAAGTCCAGAAGACTTGATTGTGATGGCTTATGCTGTTACTTGCTGGTAGTTGAAACTGGAATGTGGAATTGATTTCAAATGTGACATATCAAGAGAATTGCTATGGTGTCTTCTGTTATGATACCTGATATGGTTGTTTTTTCTTTTGCAGGGATACCTAATACATTGAACGTGGTTTCAAATTTCCCATTTCTTGTTATTGGAATCGTAGGGCTTATACTTTGCTACCATGGAGACTATTTTGCGTTTAGGTATTGCTTGTCTTGCAAATGGTTAAATGTACTCTGATGAATATAATTTTTCATGTTTTGGTTGTGATTGTTTTGTGTTTTGTTAGCTTGCGAGGAGAACTAATTGGTTGGACATTTTTCTTTGTTGGTGTGGCTGCTGTTGCCTTTCTCCTCTTATTACCATCTCAAGCCAAATGACTCTCGATTGGTTTGGGACCGCCTTCCGGTAAACCTCTTCACATTGTAGAACATGGGATTAGATTTTAATTGATCTTAATTTCTCTTCCCTATAGATATGCAGTGCTCATTACTGCTTAAAAAGCAATTGTACACTTTAGGCGAGTATCATTCTATCCAAACTTATTTCTACCCTTGGAATGGGGAAAAAATCTAGTTAACTCAACAGGAAATGCCAGCAGACTGAAAACCATTCAAAACTTAGTGCACTACATGACCCTCCTACTTGTGATGATGTCTTACACGTACTCTTTGATTATACAAGGCACAACAATGAGCACTGCAAATATTACGTAGAGGTCTTCAAGGTTTTTTTTTTGAAACATTAACAACTTCATTCATTAAAAAAAGAGTGAATACAAGAGGTGGAACCAAGTATAAGAGAATTATACCAGGTTCAAAGATAAGGGAAAAGGAACAAAAAAAAAAGGCAAATGAAAAAGAACAGACAACACTTATGAGAAAACTCTTCACCCAACAAAAAATACAATAAAGAGTCCCCCACTCCCCAGTCTCCAAGGCTAAGATGATGAAAGCAGTTCAAAGCCACGGTTCCCTGATCTAGGTGTATGTATGAAAGTGACACTTCCATCTTGCATAACCTCCTGATGTCCCTAGTAATGCTTATCAGCCACCATGGGAGGGATTTCCTATTACTAACCCAGGAGATGGCATTAGTCGAGTTACCTTCGATAATGAGATTACCGCTCCTAAACCTAGGCCAAACATGTAGAGCTCTCTTGATTGCTCTCAGTCCTGCCTCATTTGACTCCATTATTCCTAATGACTCAAAAATGCTAGAAGGCATCCTACCCTATCATTATGCAACGCACCTCTTATTCCAGTCGGCCCGGATTTATCCATTGTTGCCCCATCGACATTGAATTTACATGATCCTAGGGGGGCACTACCCACTCGACTATATGTTTCCTAACTTTCCAATCCCTTTCATTCAACCTACCCAAGAGAAATAAAAATCCTTTGGTGCTAGTCCCATGAATTCCTTGCACATAGACAACCATCCTATCAACGGTCATTTACCCTCTCAAAAATGTGTCTAGATGCCACCTCCACCCCCCACCCCACCCCCCCCCACCCCACCCCCACACCCCCACACACACACAACCCCCCTCTCTCCCTGTTCCAGGTTAATGGTGTGGATTGTCAATGGGTCACAACGATTGGAGATATGCTACAGACTGAATGATGGAAGCATAGATAGTGGCCACTATTGCTGGATTGCCTGCATTGATTGGATTAGGCCCTTGAGTCCTCAACTAGGGGCAAGAGTACCTCAACAATATTAAGTTGGGAAGCCTCAACCTATCCAAATTGTCTGGTTCATAAATCCTCAACCAGAGGCATCGAAGATTCTTAATGTTGTTAACCTGGGAATCCTCAACTTAACAAAGATTTGAGTGCAATTCATTCCATCTTTTTCATGTGGTTATCACCCCCCACAGCAGCCACCGCACCCCCCCCCCCCCCCCCTCCCCCCCCCCTCCTCTCCTCTCTCCTCCATCTCTCTCTTCCCCCAAAAAAAAAAAAATTTGCAGAAGGGACATTCTGAGAACCGAAATATACACTATTTAAAAAAAGGTGAATCAAATTCTACAAAAAACCCTACTATGTTCCTCATGGGCCTTGTTGGAATCGGTGATAGGTCTACTCAGGCTGCATTGAAATGGTTTTAGGAAAGGGAATAACAGCCTTGTCTCCTGAATTTGTGGAGTCCTCGCTGCTAGTGTTATACTGCCCTACATCATGATCTACTTAAATTTTCCTTCTGATGTTTTTACTTCTTTTATGCAATTTGCACTGCTGTTTTAGTTTACATGAGGCTTTTCTTAACACAGATGACTGTTGCATTCACGTCGATCATGGCAATATTCATCATTGAAAGGATTGATAAGGGGACTGGGACTGTATCTATTGCACCTCTTGTTTTAGTGGGTATTGTAAGCATTCTATATTGGAGGCAAGTAGACAACAACTTGTTCTTGTTGCTTTTATGATGGTTTGTTGTTTGTCCATCGTGCCTTCATCGTTCTTTTTAAGCTTTAACTTCTGACTTTCTGTTGGATTTCATTCTGTTTGAGCTATAGGTTTTTTGATGATCTCCGCCCATATGCACTGGTCCAGTTTGTTCCTTGCATTGCTATACCAGTGTTGGCTATCTTAATGCCTCCAATGTATACACACTCTACATATGGTTTTGGGCTGCAGGTTTGTGTTTCAGTATCAGACCATGTCTTAATATGTTCTTGTTAGATGAGTGTTTTGAGAATTGATTTTTGTTTTCCTCATCTTCTTACTATTCCTATTTAGAAGGGTAAGTTATTTAAGACTTGGGTGTTGCAGCCTCATTTCTAATTTGTTATATGCTTTCTAAGCTCAATAGCTCAATTCACCATGGAGGGGTTCTTTATTCAAGGTTTCCCTGCTGGCATTTTCTAGTCTATAAAGATCATTAACATCTTATTCTTCTAGAAATTCCTGAAGCCTCCTTGTAAGATTTTTTAATGTTTAGGCAAGTTCCCAAGGTGCATGTTTTAATTTGCCTATTTTCTTATTCAAAAGGTAAAACAATCATTAGCATCCTATCAGGTGTTACTCTCTCTCTCTCTCTCTCTCTGGACGCCTAGTGACCTGAGCACTAAGATCAAATGGCTTCATATTTTATTTTAAGCTATATTTATTTAAATTTTAGCCCATGAACTATTTTTTAGTTGTACGGTTGGATATCATGTATGTCCAAATTTTTTTTTTTTTAAAATGAAATCTGCCAAGTGAAATGAGTAGGGCCGAAACGGGCCAGACTGCAACCGGCCAAAACAGAACTGGTACTAGAGCTGAACCTATTCCAATCCATTTTTCGGCCAGATCCGGATGTTCCGGCTGGAATAGAACGAAATTGACATGTAAAGTTCTTTTATAAAAATGTTTTTTTGGCAGCCTTAAAAGAAGCTCCTTTACTTGGTCTGGAACTTGCAAATGGACAACAATGTACTAGCATGTCTCCACCAACTTGGTATAAAAATTAAAAAATATAATAAAATATAAAGAGATTAATACAAACTTATAAAATATTATCAATTATTTTCATCATTTTACACTAATTTACATAAATAGAAATAAAAATTATCATTGAATAACGACTTATGTTTGTAATTTCAATTCATATTAGTGCGATTATCAAATACTAATTCATTATCAGTTTTTGAACTTTTACTCTGATAAGAATTAATTAAACAAAAAAATACTCAAGAAATATAGGTGGATTCTTATTTCATTCAAAATTAAAGGTCAAAACTAAAAAGTAAAAACATATAGGTACACCGGGTCCATTTCATTTTTCTCTCAAAATTTTGTCATAAACGTTAAAATGAACTATATGAATTGGGAATATACTCCATAAGCTACAACTGTGTCAAATTTCAGTCCGAAATTCAATTTCTAGCCACTTGATCTTACTGGTCCAAGTCATCTGACATACTTGAATTAAGAACGCCTGATAACTTTTTTTTTGAATTTACGTGTGGGAAACCGCGGGATGTGTTTTATATTTTATTTTAGGCTCAAGTTTTTTTTTTTTTTTTTCAGTTGTAGCCCATGAAGTTTTTTTTTTTAACTGTCGGATTATATATTTGTTTCAAAAAAAAAAAATATATATATATATATATGTAGAACAGAGTGAGTATGGCAGGAACGAACTATTTCAGCTCGTTCGCCCGGATCAGGCCCGTTTCGGCTGGAACAGGCAAGAACAGAATCCGGTACCAAAGCTGGACCTGTTCCAATCTGTTTTTTTGGCCAAATCCGGTACCAAAACTATTAGGAGTTATTCATTGCACAGCCTTAGATCTAATGGCAGTACATGACTAATGGCCAAACAAACAAATTGGCAATGGGCCCTACCAACATGCCATGTGGTTCTAAGTGTCAAATGAACCACACACTATGTAACAACCATCCTTGATTGTAGTCATCCTCATTGTCTATGTTGTTGTATTCCTTGATTGTAGCCATCATCGTTGTCAATATGTAACAGGCATGTATTCCTTGATTGTAGCCATAAATATGACAAACCATGTACTATAAATAGGTATAAATCACAAAGGGAAAGACATCTAATTTTTCCACCAAAATCAGTCTGTGTCTTGTGTGTGAATATCATAGATTGATACTAAGAAAATCCATTGGATTCACCACTGGCCGTCTTCGTTACAAGGACTTTTTTTTAACAATCTATGTGGTTTCACTTGCATTCTTATTTGCTCTCTTTTAGATATAAGTTTATTGCAAACTTGCACATAATCCAGTTTAGATTTCTTGTGATCTATATTTTTAGAGCTTTTGAAATGGCATTAGGACTTGTTTTCTATCAATTGATTTTTTTTTGTTTTCACCCCTCCTTTTATCAGTCTAACTGAAATACCATCATTGTAGAATAAAAGAATAGAGAGAAGAGACCATAATATGGAGAGGAATTCTCTATATATTTTTATATTGATTGTAAGAGATTACATGTATAAATAATAAACACGGAGCCAATCACAGTGGCTAATATGGAAAGGAATAAAATAATGATCAATTACAATAAATCATACAACTAATGAAATAAACTAAGTTGACTTTCCCAAAATAAGATTATTCTAGTCAACCATGTCCTAAAGTGGGTGCCACAACACCTTATATGTCCTGAAGTGGGTCCCACAGCAATCATCTCTTCGTGCAATCTACTGTATTGACTTAGGCTGATTTTGGCTTTAATTTCTCTTAATTGCAGTGTTTATCTCTTAGCTAAAGTAGAAGAAGCAGAAGATAAAGCGATCTACCGGTGGACTCATCATGTTGTCAGTGGGCATACCCTCAAGCATTTATGTGCTGCCATGGTTCCTGTTTTCTTGACAATCATGCTTGCAAAGAGGAGTGTTGTATCAGAGAGGTATGAATTTTTTTTTTCCTATTCTGCTTGAAATCTTCACATGATTCCGTTGAATTATTTGACCAAAATAGCCAAAATTATTTTGAAGGTAAGGAACACAGATTATTAAGAGATAGGAAGGTGCTGAGTGCTGACTATGAGTGATTCTTTCAATCAATCATCTGGCAAGAGAATTGTCAGCCTAATTAGCTATTGAGTAGATGGCAATTGGAAATATATATATATATATTACAAAATGAAATGCATTAGATTTTGTTGAGAATAATCTGGGTCAAATAATACTTGCTAGCATGCACCTTGTGCACTTATTAATGATATTGTCATTGCCATTTCAAGAAAATAAAAAGTGTGGACATTTCCAATCAGGAGGCGGCTTCAATTAAGGTTGCATGCCTTATTTGGGGCAAGGGCTGAATGGACTTCAACCTTTTGTAACAAGTTTATAGGGTAAGGTATTCCAGAGGTTTTTACCCTCTCCAAGGATGTCAAGGATGTTATAGGTAGGAGAATTTGGTGCAGGGAACCATGTGCATTTTTTCAAGCAAAACAATATTACCAATCCTTGAAAAGTAGTCTAATATCCAATTCCCTTTCAAATCAGTTTGGAAATTTACGGTCCCTCATCATGTTCTGTCATCTTCGGACATCCATGTCCAACAAAATCCATGCACTGCGTCACCTTAAACCTACATACATTGCAATCCCAAGTGTCTGCTTCTTGTAGGTGTCCAATGAGGCTTCAGTGGACCATCTCTTTTTGAATTTTGTCTATTTCTCTCTTTTGTTCTACCCTCTTTCTGCTCTTTTATCTATTCAGCAACTTGCTTTCCTTCCAATGCCTATGATTGGTGGTCTGATCCATTCAATAAGGGTGGGTTTGTTGAATATGGCATCAATTGTCATAACAAACTTGTTTGAGGAGGGGAGCAAGATAATTTTTTGGAAAAAAAAATATTTCTAGCTTTGCTTTTCTTTGCTAAGATTGTCTCATCGTCATCCCAATTGAGTCTCTCGATGAAAAAATGGCAAGAACAATGGCTTCACAGTTTCATAAAGATTAGTAGTTCCCTTGTAGACTTGCTGGTTATTATTTGCTCCCTCCCAAATATACACACACACACACACATATATTTTACTTATCATTTATCTATTTCTCAGGTACCATTTTTGTTTTGTTGTCACCAAATGTAGGTGACAAGATCCAAACCAGGGTCCACCATGAAGGGGCTTATGCCTCTGATATGTTAGTGGACTATCTACGCATTCAACTAGAATTTTTTCCCTCTTGGTGGAAAACATGGGTGGTGAATGGAAACTTTGATTTCTCCTTCTTGACCAATCATCATCTTCCCTGTGATGTTTTTGAATCAAATAGTTAGGTTGTTCACTATGTATTCCTGGGCTGTCTTTGTGAGTGACTATATTCTTGTATGCTTTTCATTTTGGTTTCATTGTGTTGGTTTGAACTGGGCTTTGCATTTCTTTTTGAATGTATTAAGTTGGACCAGCAGGCAAATTGGTTTTATATTTGGAACTGGTCTATCTAGTCTTTCTCTGGTTTGGGCCCGACTCATGAATGGCTTTAAACTTACTTTGCCCCCCAACACACACACCCAAAAAAAAAAAGCAGCTCTGATTCTACCCTTCTACCCAGTTCAACACAATGGTGGCATGCATCAAGATTTGTATATCCACTCAGTTTCTGCGTGTTATGCTAGTGTCTTTGTAAATGCAGGCAAAGTTTGTTGCAGACATGGCGGATTTCTTGGAAGAAGGTTAAAGAAAGCCGGATTAAGGTTGAGTCCAACTGTAACTATGACACTGTTGCAACTACTGAATCATAGTAATAGACTAATAGGTGCCTATATGTTGTAAAACCAGTCCAGCCACTCAATTGTCAGTTATAAACCACAGTCCTTGAGATTTCTGCTATTCAGAAAGGCAGATATGTATACATGGGAACAATGGGAAATCTATCTTTTTTTTTTTGTTTTGTTTTTGTAAGATATTCTTTACAGATACAAGAGACTTTTTCTTTCTCTCTTTTTATTTTTTATTTTTTTAACAGAAGTGATTGGGTTGGTCCGGTGGAAATGCTTTTAATCCCACACACAACAGGTTGGTTCCTCCATTGCTGGGCATCTTGCGATTTGTGCCTTTACACACTGGAACTGTGCTCTCTCCTAAACAAACTGTCAAAACGATGGCAAGAAATGTGGTTTTTTCTTTCTTTAATTTCAAATTCATCCATTTAAGGATCACATCTGAAAGTGTTGGTTCAACCGGCTATTGATTGCGGCCATGAGTGTGGTGCCCAACAAGGTGCTTTATGTGGTTGAGATTTGTTGGAAGCAAAGCTTAAAAAAATATGCATTGGCTGATATGTATCGCATTGGCTGTTTGGCCATAATACCAGCCAATATGGCTAATAAATCGGCTGATTTGTATCTTGCCGATACTTTGGAATTTAATGGTGACATTAGTTAACTACTCCATCCGTTCCATTTTAGTTGTCTCATTTGAAATATTTGTATTTTTTAAGGAATTCTCTGTATAAGGCTAGCACTTCATGTAATCTCGTCCATTGTCAACACACTTTATACCACTCCAATATAAATGAGGACAATTCTAAAATTCATATAGGACAACTAATTTGAGATAGAGGGAGTATAATAATATTCGATGAAACCAACTTTAGATAATTGATTTGACCATCGGTAAAGGGACACATCTTTTTCAATGGCTAAGATTGTCTTCCGTTTTTAGGTTTTACTTAAAAAATCTCTTTTATCGAAATAATGTTGTTTAATAGAAGGACCAATTATATATTGGGAATCACTTCTTTCTAAATTAGCCCACTATAGGAGTTAATTTGAAAGATCTATATTTATATATTGGG
This sequence comes from Chimonanthus praecox, assembly GCA_022113865.1. Taxonomy (NCBI): domain Eukaryota; kingdom Viridiplantae; phylum Streptophyta; class Magnoliopsida; order Laurales; family Calycanthaceae; genus Chimonanthus; species Chimonanthus praecox. The sequence goes on along the minus strand of CM039086.1, from coordinate 10,397,844 downwards.
AATCACTTCTTTCTAAATTAGCCCACTATAGGAGTTAATTTGAAAGATCTATATTTATATAAAAGGTTGATGAAAAATCAGCTTAAATAGTTGTTCTAAATATAACTTTAGATTGAAAATATTATTAATTCATGTCAAAATAAATATAAATAAGTTTGAATTGATTATAAACAATTTTATGAACAAAATTAAAACGCTTGCACGTATTTTTTATGTGGGACACCTTCTAATACTTTGATTTAATTGAAAGTACAAAAATATTTTTCATAAATTTTTTATGAAGAGTATATATATCTTTTTAAATCAAATAAAATATAAAAAATTATATTTAGAAAAATAGTATCACTATCAAATCTCTTTTAAAAATCAATATAAATAGAAGACTTCTATATATCATTGTTTACCAAGGGCTTTTTATTTTTTTCAGCCTTCTGTCACGAAAGAAGAAAAAAAAAAAGCTTTTAATTATAAATATTGGCCTGTATAGATTCTTCGATTTCGATATAGATCTAAAAGTATCAGTTGATTTTATTTTTTAATTTATGTATTTTAATCGATATCTCAAGTAAAAAAAAAAAAATTGATTTGTAACTGAGAAGATGTGTCAGAATAAAATTCAAACAATATGTTATATTTAGATAGACTTTTCTAAAAAATTTACAGTAAATTAATTTAAAATCCCTCAACGTGCCACGTGTTTCCTGTCGTGCCCTTTTCTTGCCCAAGGTGTTTCGAATCCGCAGTGCTCGAGAAACTCCCAGAGATGACTTCACTCACCAAAATAAAAACCCTGCACCGCCACCGAGTGAAGCCTGCCCGTCTCACCTAAGGAGAAAGGAGAAAGGAGAAAGAGAAGCCTGCAAAATCAAGAAGAGAGAAGGTAGAGACTAGAGAGAGAGATGTTCTTCTTCTTCGTCGGAGGTGTGGAGCAGCAGGTGCGCCAGGTTCTCAAATATGGAGTGCAGCGTTGCATCGCTTGTGGCTCTCCGGCCGACCTCGTCGAGTACGAGAAGGTCCTCAAGCTCTTCTTCGTCCCGTTTGGCGCTGGCCCGGTAAGAACCAGTCATCCACTGTAATTCATGCTCCCTCTTTTCCCCTTCCTCTCTCCCCCTCCCCCTCCTAATACTCACTCGTCCTCCTATCCGATGTCCTTCGTGTCATTCCTGCGCCCGCGTTGTCGATCCTGATTTCCAATTCTGTCCCTACTGCGGTTCCAAGATGTAATTAAGCCATTTCTACTCCACTGCTTCTATTGAGCATCTGAAATCTCAATTGGAACTGGAAATGGAAATGTTAATGTTGGAGTGGTATAGGGTTTAGGGATTTTTTTTTTCTGCCCTCCTTTTTGTGAATAATGCCGCCGCTTTTTGACATTTAGATCCAAATCTTCTACAATATTGTTGGCTTCTCATTGTTTCATAGCTTCGATTTGATTTTGTAGAAACAGCTACTCTTTTCTTTTCTTTTGAAAAAATTATTTTTGGAAGCCAGGGATGCTGGATGGCTTGCAGAACCCTGGAGGCTCTAAGTTTTTTTTATTCCATTTATAGAATTGATTGTTTAAGCTTTATAATGGTTTTTTAGAAGTTTCGATGCTTCTATTATTTCCAAAAAATTGGATCTGTAAGGATGCAGTCGAAACTGCTTGAGATTAATGTGCAAACAGTTTTTTATTATAAAAAACAACAGAGACTAATAATACAATTTGGAGGTTTAAAGAATGAATTTAAATTTTAGGATCTTAGATTCATATTTCCCAATAACCATGATGTATTAGGCCGAACTCAAAGTCCGCTTCGAGTGGATCGGATATTAAATTGATGCCAAATCGTCAATAGGGCTTTTTTTAGATTTTTTTTTTTATGTAAATATCTTAAAGTTTGTTTAAGATAGTTAAAATCTAGTTTTTAGTTATTAAGGCGTTTTTAAATTAAAAAGGCTAATAATTTTTATTACAAAATTTAAGTCATTCTTTAAAAGAATAGTTTGATTTGATTGGTCAAAGTCAAACAAGATTGTTATTGATTGTGCAATATTATTTTTGCCAAGATAAATTTTCATTTTATTCTTATGGTGAACCGCGTGTAATGTACCATCAAGTATTATCAAGTATTGTGTATATATTTTCTATATATTGATATAGGCAATACACTGATAGGAATAAAATGAAAATGTCACTCTATCTATGATGAACGGTCATTATTCTTTACGTTATTAATATGTACATTATTTATTTTTACATCAGTTTTTTTCTATATATATATATTGATAGATTGTTATTTAATAGGCAATATACTGATAGAGATAAAATGAAAATGACCGCTCATTGTTCTTTACGTTATTAATATGTACATCATTTATATTATATTATATTATGATTCGAAATTAGACGAAATTGTCATAAGAATATTTTAACGTTTTAAAAACATTAGTGTGAAGGACAAACAAAGGCAGCACATAAGCATGTTTGGGCCATAACATTTTTTTATTAATTTTGCTTTGAAATGTTCAAGGGATATTAGCTGGTGAATACAAGCTTCACACTCGATCCATTTGATGAGAGATTTGAATAATTTAAAATATTGTTTTTCTTTAAATTTAAATACAATTTAATTTACGAATTGAGCATTAAAGATGAATATTGGCAAATTTACAAAATGTTTTTAAGTGTTTTTTCGCTTGGGCGTATGAGCCCTATTAGATGGTTAATCTGAAAAATGTCTGACTGTTTCTCTAGATTAAGAGTAAAATATTATATTGAATGTTGAACATTATAGATAAAAATATTTATTTAATAGTTATATTTTAATATTTAAAATTTAGTGCTAGAAGCTTGCGGTGAATTCCATTTTGAATAGTATGGACGTATGGTAGTTCCAATGATGAATATCTGTTGGGTCGGCTTTAAGATTTCAGGGGTCTTAGACGAACTCTTAAAATGAGTTTTTTATACACTTATAAAAAATAAAATCATATATATTTTTTTTACAACTGTAAATATTTAAATAAAATATCATAATAAATTTATAATAAAGTATTATTTAAAATTTATTCTTTTCGAGAATTTTGAGATTTAAAATTACTAATTAAATTAATATATTTAAGTTTTTTTAAGATATCTTTTTAATAGATAAGATAGCTAATCCATTCAATCTTTTTTATGACAAATTTAATTTCCACTTGTGTCATATATATTGATTTTGTATTACTATTTATTATATTTAAAAAGAGTAGTTGACATTGTATTACTATTTATTATATTTAAAAAGAGTAGTTGACATACTAAAGTATATAATATATTTAAAACAACTTATAAAGTAAAATTTTATTAAAAAATTATCATTCAATTATAAACTATAAAATACAAAATAGTCATTTAAATGTAAACCCATTTTTTTTCCATTCAACCATGATCTTTGAAATGCAATCACGTCACAAATTCATTTGTTAATAAATTAAACATTAAAATAAATTTATAATATAATATAAGGTGTGTAAACTTAAAATTTAAATCCGACTTGGACACCTATCTATTTGGAGGCCCTAGGCGGTAGCCTACTTCATCTAATGCCAGGGCCAGACGTGAATATTTGACCATTCTAACTTATTTTCACATTATACAGGAGATTGTCTTTTTGACATAATTATAAACCTAAATGTCAAAATTTGCCTCTTTCTGTACAAACATGACAAAAGACCCGATTTTCAACCTTTTCATTTATGATCTTATCTGATCTAGAGAAATTTTATGTAAAAAAAAAGGAATTCAGAATTAGATTTGGTAAGTTAAATTAATTTATATTTTTACCAGGTTAATAATTAAACATATAAAGTTTGTGAAAAATGAACTAAACATAAAAGAATTTTTAACTTAAAATTAGAGAAAATTAAAAAAAAATGGATAAAAGTTATAAAAAAAAACAATTGTGAACCGGTTTATAACGAATAATTTTTATCCGAAGTCCGTTGGGTTTTTGGGTAAGGTATCGCGATTCCAGACCGAAGGCGGTGCTGACTGGTAGGGGAGGGGCAGAAAAAGAACCACCACAGCCTCAATCAGAATTCAGAAAGAAACGATAGAGAGACAATCTGGGAGAATTTCTCTTAGTAATCTTTTCATTTCACACAAAATCAAATCTAATCAAATGGGTAATTTGTAGGCGACAAAGTAATAGAAGAGAGAGAAGTTGTAGTGAGGCATGGCAAGAGGAGGAAGGGCAGGAAACACAGCCGTTTTCTTTGTAGCGACGCTGCTTCTCTGGTCTCTATCGGTGGCATTCGAGATAGCATTCACAAAAGGACAGAGCTGCTCGCTGTTGTGGCTGGCTTCTGCTTCTATCAATCTGCTAATTTCATCATCCGCCTCTCTCTCTCCAACGACCCTCTTTTTGTCAACACTAGCGTCTCGCTGCTGCACTCCACCATCACCTCTCTATCTGTGCTTTTCTTCACTTCTAACTCTCTGGGTTTGTGGGTTTACACAGATGGTCCTGCTTTTGGCCTTTCTAATACAACTGATTGCTTGATTTGAATTGCTGGAATTAGCTTATGATGAGGAATAGCAAGTTTGCCGTATTAGGATTTGACCCACTATTTGTAGATGACGGTGTTGATTATTGGGTACATTGCTTAATTTACCTGGATTTTGGATCTTCAATACACACTCAAATATATGATTGACCTTACTACTTAGTAGAGCTTCGGATTTACCAATGATCAAAGGCTTTGAGGTAGCTAGGAGCCTGTTGGGGTTGTTTACCTAAAATATGGTGATGACACATCTCTATATTTTTCAGTGGTTAAATGCTTATTGCTGCAACAACAAGGCTGCAGGTTGAGTCCTGGGGTCGTCTGGGAGTCTGCCCATAGAAAAACTTGTGAATTCAATTATGATTGTCAAGCCGAAATGAATGGAATAAATGGCACTCATGATCATGATGATGATAGTGATGGGTAAGATGATTGATGTCTATCTTTTTGGTGCTTTGAATTTGATTTACGGGTCAAGGATGTTGGGGATCAGCATCCAAGCTGTGTTGCTGCATTGTCTTATATGTGTGGTCCTACATTTTCTTATTTTAAGTATTCTAGACTTCTAGAGTACTTTGATAATCCTACCATTGCCTTTTAAATCATATTCTGTAGTGATTTTGCCTTTTCTTTGAAAAGCAAGTGCCTCTTTCGTTCAGTTGGGGTATTGAAGATAAGAAAAACTACTTGGTGAATTGTTTACAAATTTGCCTTCCAATTAAAGATGGGGATCTGGGTTTTGGAGGGTTGGATGATAAGATTTTGTGAAGTCTGTTATCATGGGTATACAGAGCATTGAGGATGTGGAATGGTGGCTTATGGGCATTGGAATGTGGCTCCCTATTTCAGGAAATTTGTGAAAGGGATTTCAACATCATGTTTAATCTAAATTCTCCATCTTGTAGCTACTTCCCATCTCTTTTTGGGTGGTGACCAGTAAGGAGCCTTGGTAGCAGATAATTATGAGAGGAGAAGTGGTGTGGTACCTGAGGTGCCATTAAGATTTGCTAGATGAAGAAACAGTCAAGCTAGTTAACCACCTTCTAATGCCTCTATAAAGTGATATTCTCTTTAAACTGTTACTGATGTGGCATTATCATAACTCTGAGAAGAACTAAAAGCATGGCGATTGGATTCATTTGAGGGTTTTCTCCATTTGATCTTTATATGACTGGTCCAAGGGCGTAGTGGCACATCCTGTGGTTTGTGCATCTGTGTGGAATATCACATCTTCTGTAAAGTGTTATTCTCTTTAAACTGTAACTGATGTGGCAATATCATGACTCTGAGAAGAACTAAAAGTGTGGCGATTGGATTCATTCTCCATTTGATCTTTATATGACTGGTCCAGGGGCATAGTGGCACATCCTGTGGTTTGTGCGTCTGTGTGGAATATCATATCTTTTCAAGATTTTTGGCATTTGTTGGATATCTGGTTGGCTAGAATTGTGATCTAAGACAAACTGAAGCATCACCTACTATTGTTGACCTTGGATGCCTTCACACGTTTATATGCTCAATATGTCATGCCAAATACCTTCACTGTGTCATCTTTCAAAAAAAAAAAACCTTCACTGTGTGTTGGATACCTTGATGATTATAAGATACTTTGTAGAATACAATTCATCTATTTATATTGTCCTAGGCTCGACGTATTTGAGCTCCATATTTATTTTACTTTTGTGACACAAGGAAGGCTTGATCGTACTACTAAAAATTCATAAAGTATGCACCATGCTTGAAATTATTTTTTCTTTTCACTTAACAAATGTAATTAGGATAATAGCTTGAAATGATAACACAAGTGCAATGGTTCAAGGAAAATTTGTACTGACGTAAAAATATGTTTGTGACATCAGATTTGTATTAATGTCCTTGTCTTGGATATTTGAAAAGTTGTGTCATTTTCCCGTTCTTGTATCCATATTGATAGCGTATCCATATCTATGTAAGTTGGATTTCCTCTTGTGAGCATTGAATGAAAATTGAACTTGCTTCCCAATCAGGGGAGAAAAGGAGAGATGAGAATTGGATCATCTTATACTTGGTTTGGCTGTCTAAGTTATTCTTCCCACTCAACTCTATCAAAAGTCATGCTAGACTTGTCACAAGATCGCCCCTATTAGAAACCTTTGCATGCCGGGCTTTGATGATGAAATGGCAAAGAAGAGGGCCCAAATAACAAGATCTTCTCTATTAAAGATCTTAAAAGAGTATAGCTCATTTTGTTTTGATTTCTCATTTTTGTTGTTTTTTCCTGTTTTAGCGGTCTAATCATTTTAGACCTTTTATGTAATTTTTTTTCTTTTCTAATTTAATGAAACTTTCTCTGTTACTGCTAAAAAAAAAGATCTTAAAAGAGTATATAGCTCTAAGGAAATTAACGAATATCCTTGAGATTCGTTATCTTGTTGAACTTTTTCTTTCATTTCACCACTAGCCTTGCTAGTTCAATGACTTAAAAATTATATAGAGAAGGAGGTACTGGGTTTGCTTCTATTGGGTATTATCTAGACTTAACATAATCTACCTTTCTTTCACTTTTGCTCTTAGAGTTGCTTCCCCAGTTTGTGAAGCACATAAAATTTTCCCATACACAGAAACGTCTTGAACAAAGATGGTAGAACTGTGTCCCTTGGACACACCCATTTACTTTTGTGTTACATTTCATTACTTTGTCTTTTTTATGGATGATCAAACTCTACATGATTTGCAAACCATAAAATTAGGAACTCATAATTTACATGGTAATTTTGGTCGTTCAATGTCTTCAACTGATGCTTAGATTCCTAGTCATGAGTATCGTTAGTGTACTTATTTTGTCGACAATGATGGCAGTATTTAAAATTGTTTTGATATTATGGATCCTTCATGACTGACGCATTGACCACAGGACATACTTATGAAACCAATATTTGGATTGGTGCAGACTTCAGACTTTCTGTTCATAAATTAAAATTTCCTTAACATTCTAAAAATGATTGTAAAAATAGGTAGTAGATAATTCTTTTATTTAGTACATACGTATTAAGGAGTTACTTTTTAAATAGCACATCTTTCCCCTGATTACTTTTAAGACACCAAAAAAAGAGGGAGAAAGAGGTAAAAATTAGATTAAAAAAAAGTGTACAGATTCTGGTTAAATTTTTGCTTCTGTTTGTGTCATGTAGCAAATGTTCCAGAATATAATGGTGATGTTCATAACGGTTCATTGGTGAACCAATGCTTTAAATACTTTGGTCTCACCAATCACCATACTCTCTGCCAACTTGATATTTTAAGATGCAGTGTGAACAGTATCTTGTTCTCTTTATCGGTGTCTCTGCCCATATCTTGGACTTTGGACCAGCTTACTCTTAAGCCTATTGTGCCTGATACATTTAAAAGAAAGGCCTATTGTGCCTGAGATGCAAATGTCCAATATGTATAGCTATTAACTTGGGAGGTGTTTCCCACAAATGTCAAAAGGGTATAAAGTATCACAAATTGTTGTCAAGATTGAAATGCAAATAGCGTTGGCTAACTTGTCTGCTGCCTTCTGAGCTTTGTTCCTTCCAATGCTAAACCTTCTTCTCTGTGGATGTTTTGCAGTGGTTCTCATTGTGGTTAATCAGTGGATAAAAAATGGTCTGAGCAATATGTTTGAACATGCACAGTTGGTTACTCGAACTTGGCCAGGTGCATACACAGCATTATGCTTCTCTAATGGATACTTTGCATATGATCAATGGGATATGCTCCGTTACCATCTTTACAGTGGTTGGATTCCTTCCATCCTCGTACACCATCTGATACTTCTGATTTGCTTTACACTGGCACTATATCGGAATGTCACAATCAACTACCTTATTCTCACCCTCATTTGTGAGGTATGTCTAGAACTCCAGCGGCAATTCCATCTTGCTTCTGCGAGGATTTTCATGTTCTGATTCTATCTGGCAGAGTGATTTACAAGCAAACCCAAGTATTACATTCACATTATGCCATCTTACTGTTTAAACTTGAATTCTGCTATTTTCACTATGTAGCTGCATTGTGCCCCAAGTTATTTCTCCAGGCTGCAATTCCACTTTACAAAGGTGTATGCTTAAAGGCTATTGTGCCTGGTGTGGATGGGGAATCTAGTCTTGCACCAGTTCTTCAGGCAGGCTTAACTGGGGAGAACTGAGAGGAGAAAAGGGTGGGATGGTGAAAGAGGAGGGAGAGGGTGTGATGTTTGGGTAGGACTTTGTTTCTGGCCCATCTATGTTGGATCAACAAATTGTGGGTTTTGTCAAAAATTAGAAGGTGATGGGTAAATGGACTGGAGGTGGCCCAAGGTTGCAAGGATGAGGATTAGAATGAGGTAGGAATGGCAGAATTGCTTGCGTTGAGGAATAGGGGTGTCTCAAAGAAAGGAAAATGATAAAATTAATAGTGCGGATGTGTTTTGATGCTTGTGACTCAATTCAAGCCAAATTCCAAAGTTGAAGGCCTGAACCTAGTCATTTTCGTCTGATTTGGTGGAAGACGTGCTGAGTGTAGGAGATAACTAGAAAGCCCCTTACTTGGGAATGGATACTTTATACTTGAATTCTTTGTGGGGTGAAGGTTTGCTGTTGAATGATAAAGAACCATACCTGGATAGGCCTAAGAAAAGCTTTTTTCTCCTACATAACTAAAGATAAACCCTCATTGTCCCTAATTGGCTTGGACCGTGCTGATGGCTGAATATCAATAGGCCTAAGTCCTGCTCCATCCCAAAGTAGGCTAGGAAATTAGTCTGGTCCCAGCCCACCTGTAAGTGTCAACCCAAATACAGCCCTAAGTGGACTGGGACAGGGCCAAGTCCAGGCCAGTCTCACTATAACCCTACTCAGAACTAAGAAATCGAACTGGCTAGAATTTAGAAACCTCCTCTTGATGACCAGCCATCTAAAGAAGAAAAGAAAAATCTATACCTACAGGAATACTTGTATGATTATTATATTATGCACATCTAGTGATTGAGTTTGCACTCATGATGCTTACCCAGAGGAACAAGTTCTAATGATGAAGATGATGTGTGTGAATTTATGTTGACAGCTTCATTCTGTCTTCCTTCACATGAGAAAGGTGCGGCGTATGGCAGGAGTTCGTGATCCAAAGAGTATGGTTGTGAAAGTGGAATGGGCAGCAAACTGGGCTACATTCTTCGTGGCAAGGCTTGCATGCCACATTCTCATCACTTACAAACTCATCACTGATGCACCGAAGTTTGGGAAAGGCATTGAGCTTCCTCTTGCTCTCTTTGGAATGGCAGGTATGAATTTGCTCAATGTATTTCTTGGCCTTGATCTATTTAAAGCTTACAAGAGGGAAAAGAATGATGAACTCAAGCATCAAGAGTAAAGGAAAACTGCCTCAATCTATTCAAAACTTACATGTAGAAGATGATTGATAAATTTGTGTCAGGAGTGGAGGAAAACATTGTATCTTTTTTTTTCCCCAAGGTTTATTATACCTTCTCAATTCTTTGTAATGTGAAGAATATCTATCAGTTGCTTGTAAAGTCATTGTATACATGGAAAATATAGTTTTCTCTGATTCACTGTATTCCCTTCCCTGTTTGACATATTTGGATCCAAGAAAATTTGCAAAGCTCAGTTTGGTAAGAATGAAGAAGAAGAAAAACCCTTGATTCATGCTTTGGGTTTGTTTGGAGGAAATGTTCATGATGCTAATTTCCCTTTTAAAAGTAGGAACTTTTGTAAAGCAATGTTATCTGGAATTGAATTGAGGACACACATACTGTAAAGGCCATTGACTGAGAGGTTGGATTCATCAAATGAGAAACTTTTGGGTTCCATAGCTTGCAGTATGTAGATTAGACGTTTAGAAAAGTTAAATGCTTATAGTTTTAGCTATTTGATCGAAGGGTATTTGTGGACAATTTCTTCTAGAGTATATATTTACCATTTTTTGTTGTAGTCTTAGTGAAGAGACTTAAACTTATTGTCTTACAAAGTTGTTGGGCTTCGTATTATACAACTTATATCAACGCATCTGTCCATTTACCCTCTATTACCACCTTCTTTCCAACTTCTCTTTCCTCAACAGGGTTGAATGTTTCTCGATCCTCTCGCTGCTGGGCCATGCTGTTACTTCTCCAGCCGTGATTGGTTCATGGTTGAACACAAGCATTGCCGTTTGTTTTATATGATTTTGTATTTCTATGGCCCCATGAAAACCCTAGTTGGTCTTTTGTGGTTATATCTGTAGCCAGGGCCGCAGACTTGTGAGTGATTACTTGAACTGAGGATCTAAACTTAAGCGTCCCACTTGGGTTTACTGTGTAAATGCACATAGGTTTGCACTTGGGATCATTTTATTTTTCTTTTAAGGTATGTCTAGATGGGCCCATTGTATCAAGTGGGAGTTGGTACCGTATTATGTATATTGCTTGTTCGGAAGCTACAGAAAGGACTTCGCTGAGGGGTGGTTTTCATGGTTCAAAAACTCGAAACTCCAGTCGAATTTTATCAAACCAAGCAACTTGACTGAGTTTTTGAACTTTGACTCAGAAACTCAGTAAAACTCTTAACTCAATCAGCACTCGCCCCCTCAATTTTTTAAACTATGGTTTCATGTCTAACCCATGGGCCAATGGTCCTGTTACTACACCCATGGACCAATAGCCAAGCATGTGACTGGTTTAAACACAGCTATGCATAGCATATTACCCAATTTGCTTTGCAGCTAAAAGTATTTGGCTTGAGTCAGCTTTGTCTAGGTGTTTTTCAGGTCAATGATTTCATTAGTTCTGAACCTATTATCACCATTGATTTCTTAAATATATATAAAGGCATCCTTTCTTTTTTCTTCTTTTAATGTCATTGAAGTATTTTTGCTGATGACGACGGTATAAAGATGTGGATGTCTGTTGAATCATAGGATTGGGCGAATGGACATGGCCATTGGATAAGAATTTGAAATACAAATTTGAGAATTCCAAAGAGAAGAAATTAGCATTAGAATTTGGATTGATTAAAAGTTGCAAACGAAGATTGAAGTCCACATTGTAAGGGAACTAACTGTTGTAATTTTAAAATTTTCTATTATTCATCGTAGACAAATTACAACAGATCCAACAACCTTACTATATTTCAATATCTTACGTAAAAAGAAAGCTCTTCTCTATTTTAATTTCTTACCATCATCATCAAAGTCTTTTTTCTATCCATCTGAAGTTGATTTTTCAAATTTTAAATTGCATCCTAACTTTTCAAAAATAATTTAACTCTTTAACACTTTTGCCCCCTGAGCTTTTTAACTCTTCATACTAAGATTGACTTCTACTTTAACTCGTAACAAACCACAACTTTCTTGTACATCTAAGTGATGATCGGTGAATCCCAACCCGACCTATGAATCAATGAATTGGAAGGAAACCCATTAATTTTATGCCAACATCTTCCCATCTTGAGGAATCGATCGACAATGCTTCACTGAGAAGCAAGGTAGTCCTCAATGTCCAATTTAAATTTTACTTTTACCTTAACAAATTTTGGATGAAGTTCTAAGATCAAGAATTCAAACACCCACCTTTTTTTATACACTTCATATTTATATATACTTTATTAGAAAGTAGATATGTAATCCATTAGTTTGAAGACTGGTTTTGAGATTTCTAACCTTTGTCTCGGGAAGTCTTTTGTTATGGGTGTAAGATTATGAAGTGGGGTCACTGTTTTGTAATTCAAAGTTTCAAACACTCTTTCGGATTTTTTTTTTTTTAAATTTACGTGTAGGAAACCATGGGATATCTAGCGTAAAACCTCCACAGGTAAGCTCACTACTCCTATGGCACACCAAAGTTAGGACATGAGAGCTCTTTCGGTGTTAGGTCTACATGAAATGAAAATATTATATAATCCCGAAAGAGATTATTTTTTTAATTAGTCATTGACAAAATAAACCACACCACCTTCTTTGGAGATTTCTCTTTGGGTATTACAAATTTTCAACTAATGAACAAGGCTTAGACTACATAAAATTAATTAATTCATACAACTCAAATCTACATTCTCCACTATCACACGGAATGTTACATAAGTGTGTGTCCCGTGAACATTTCACATGAAAAAAAAAAAAATTAGATATCTGAAAGAAAATTTTAGTTTAGAATCTAGAAAGATTATTAAGACATTTAAGTTAATTAAACTAAATCTACTAAAAGATGATCTTGGACACGTGAAGCCTAAAATAAAAATAAAACTGAAGAGAATTTAAAAAGGTCCTACCGGGAGTCGAACCCAGGTCGCTGGATTCAAAGTCCAGAGTGCTAACCACTACACCATAGAACCGTTGACGTTCAGAGTATTAAAAAAATAATTATAACTTAGATATAAATTGCTAACCATTGACCCATAAAGCCTGACAATGATTGGGTCAAGAAAAGTCGAACTTCGTGACCCTCCATAGTTTCAAATAAAATTATCTAAGATAATTGATTTGGAAACGAGGATCAGATATTATTCCCTCTAATTCTTTATTTTATCATGATATATTGTAAATGTAAAATAAAAACAAAATATTATAAATTTATAATAATAAAGTGAATAACAAAATAAAGATAGTGTCTAATTTTAATAAAAATACCAATGTCCAAAACAATTTTACTGTCATAATGAACACAAAATAAAATATGGATAATGATCCGCGTACCATGAGTTTTCACTATGATGCACCATCTTTAAAAGAAAAAGATCATTTTATCATTAAATTTTTTTTTTTTTCAAAATAGAGGGCAGAATGATTTATCCCAGTTTCCATCATCTCCCCATGAATGTTCGGTGTTGAACAAATTTCAGTGTACAATAATAGTATAAAACATAGTGCTGATGGAGCCTGGATTTAATGCATCTCTGTATGGTGCAACATCTTCTGGAGCACGTCAATTATATCGAGTAAAATATATATTTTCTAGATACAGATAGCCAAAAAACATTTTTTCAAAAAAAAAATATTCTATAAAATTTAATATAAATCTAAAAAAATGGATGGATAAAAGTTCTCAAATTCAATCATCCACTTTTTTGGCATAATATCAGATAAAGAAAAATTTATTTAAAAACAAACATTTACATTAAAATAAATCTAATAAACACATTTTACTTGATACGATAGATGGTTTTCAAAAGATGTTGAATGTCAATTTATTAAAGAAAGATTTTAATTGTAGGCACCCGATAGAAATTTGGCCCAAATGCCAGAAAACCTGAACAGTCCATTTCTATACTTGGGACAGATGATAGACCCCAAAGCTCAGATTGGTGTCTAAATTATAGAATGGATTTACAGTAAGAACAGGCCAGACCAAGATTAATTCAGGTCAGTATTTAACCTGTTTAAACCGGGGAAGACAGGTGAGTCCTTAAACAGTGGTTCAGCTCATTGAAATGCTTAACAGTCCACTTCAGAAAACTTAGTTTGCAACATGCAAAAGGACTACAATTAAGTAAGCCACTTCTCTGATAGCACACAATGGATGGTGATGCCATGAGATCCAACCTTTGGTGACGATCTTAACCATTCAAACAACAAAAACCTCAGCAGATCATTCGAGTAGATACGACGACCAAACGGTGCAACCCATATCGTATTCACATCGGAAATTTCAATATTCAAACTCTGAAGTATCATCTTGTGCCCATTTTCTATTTCACTGAACCATAAATCCCATGAACAATGAAAGCCATGATTAAAGATGTTGGTGACTCACCAATTAAATAATCAATTTCCATACTAAGTTCCTAGAAAAAGGAAAATGAATATCTGGGAAACAAAGGTGTTCCTTTTTTCCTCTCTCTTCACTGATTTTCTAATCGGCTACCACCGTTCTTGCTTCGAGAGAACAGTTTTCCGAACCCATTTCGACCCTTCTCCAATGCTTGACTCACCGATGAGGATGAGGAAGCTGATAGTGACTCCTCATCTACAATACCATTTGGAGAAAGGCCAGAACCATCACTGGATTTAGACGAATCAACTTCTCTTTTGGGAAAACATGCATCATTGGAACGTGATCTTGATTCACCACCACCTCTAATAACCGGTGATCCTCCACTGAGCTCTAGCATGTCATCAAGCAAGAATTCCTCTAAAGTGGCAAGTGATTTCAGCTGCCTCCCAAGAGAAGCGATCGTCTTCTGACACTCCGCGAGCTTTCCAGCTGCTACAGCCAACTCTTTCTCCTGAAGATGGATAACAAAAATGCCACTTAAGAGATTATTGTGGAGGTAATTATGGCAATGATCCAATTAACAGATATACAGCAAGATAGAGCAAAAGTTCAATCACAATGAAATGGCCTCTTGAAGGTGAGGCCCAGTTTGAATGGATTCACCTACCCAACAGTAGGTGATCAATCAGCATTCCAGAACAACATAGCCCACCTTTCAGTGACACATATTTGTCACCTAGTGGTAGCTTTTCCATGTGGATGGGCAGTGGACTAGAACTATCTCAGGCAATTGATTGCTAGACTTTTTTTTAGATAGAATGTGATCTTCGCCCAAACTCTCATTGGGCAATTTACTCGGATATATATAGCTCTTCTCCTATTGACTGCTCTTGTGTGTGAGGCAGAGGATGGGTGGAAGCGAGGGTGGAAAGCAAGGTCCATCCCTATAATGAACATCCCACATGCTGTTCCACCACTGGTTTAGGCTAGTGATGTACCATGTTGACCGATTCCAGGAACCATTACTGCAGAAAGGACGACGAATGAATAAAGTTAAAGAACGTACCTGTTTTATCTTCTCACCACTCAAGCTTGTGGCTCGCCGAAGCTCAGCTTCTCGCTTCTTCCTTGACAGCTCATCCTCCAAATTCTGGCACTTAGCTGCAATTTCTGCTGACAATGCTCTCTCTTCTTCGACCGCTATCTCTAAGGAGGCCACCTTCTCATGCAACAACCGAGCTTCCACATCTGCTGCTTCAAGTAGCGACTCTGTCCCTTTCCTCTTTGAATTGCAGCCTCTAGTTCTATCTCAGTATCTTGCTTTGACTCAATTGCTGAAGTCAGTTGCCTATGCAGCTCCAACAACTTGGCCTCAGCTTCCATCAGCTGAGTTCTTGAGATCTCGAGCTGATATTGACTTTTGGCTAATTCAATCTCCAATGTCACTCTCTCAGCTTCCACCTTTTCTAACTTCTCTTCCAGTTCTGCTGTCCTCTGAATCATGGCTTCAAGCTCGGCTTTCAATGGGCTTTCTTCACTTTTAGCTTGGTCCACTACAGCTACAGCTTTGGGGCTGCAGGTACCGTTGTTGATCTCAGGCATTGCAGCCAACCTCTCCATCTCAAGGAAATCATCCATAAGGTCAATGTCCACAGAAGTAGATGTCAGACTTCTACCAATGGCCTTCTCATTCTTGAACTGATCAAGTTCGGCAATAAGAGCTGATGCCCATGAGTCTGAGCAGCTTGCCTCACACTCATTTGCATCCATCCTACCCATCTTGTGCATGTCAGCCTCAACTGCAAGAAACCGTTCTCCACTGTCTGATTGGCTGTCTGTGAGCGACTCCCCATAAAGATGCAGCAATGTGTTTGTGATCAGTGTTAGCAGGGGAAGACTTGCGTACCATAGATCGTAACCTACGACACTCAGCTTCGAGCTTAGCCACCTTCTTTATACTCTCCAGGTGTTGCTTACTAGCAGTTTCAGCTGCTTGGGTACTCAGCTCCCTCTCCAGAGTCCTAACCTCAAGCTCCTCAGCTCGAGCAAGTAGCTCAAGCTTGAGAGCTGAGTTCTCTTTTTCAGCAGCTTCAAGTTTTGGACAGAGGTCAAGATCACCGAAGGCAGCAGCTTCAGCTTTTGCCGTTTCCAGCTTGGATTGGAGATCGGCGAGCTGGCTTTCAAGCTCAGACTTGGCAGACTCCCATTCTTGCACCTTCTTGACGATGGTTTCATGGATCTTTAGCTCCTGCTCTTCTCTTGCTTGCCGAAGCTGCCTTACGCATTCCTTCAGAGCACCATCAAGGTGGCCAACTCGATCTTCGAGGGCCAAATTCTTCTGAGATGCAGTTTCAAGCTGCTGCTTAAAAGCCACTACCTCATTTTCTGCCTTTTCCCAGCCTAGAAAAGTATAAAAATTAAAAATAATCATCAACATGTCATAAAAATAACACCTCAAAAGAAAAACTTGGAAACACATCACATGTGGGATATGAAGAAACATAAGTTATGGAATGGAATGGAACATATTAAGGTTAATATTTAACAAAAAAGATCCTTAGGTAATCATTGCATTGTGAAATTTATAGCATACGAACCATTCTATAGAGAAAAACACTAAGGCTATGTTTGGAGGACGGGTATGGCCTTCTTTTCCTCTCCTTGCCCCTCTCCCCTTCACTTTTTGGATTCCCCTAGTTCAAGAAGGGAAACTTAGTTTCCTCTTCATCCCGTAATTCTCTTCTTTTTTTTATGAACAAGGTGTCCAAGCCTCTTAGAGAACCCGACTAATCCTCGGGGCATATACAAGCCTCCTTACCCATACACACTGGGAAACTCTATGGGGAATAGCCCTTTGGGGTAGAGTGGTAGCCGAACGCACGACTCCTGCTTCCTGAGGTGGGTTCTTGGCCATCACTCTAATCCCTTTGGGTTATCGTTCTCTTTCCATGATTGTAAGTAAATGTCTTTGTTGCAGATAGGTTGATTAGATATTTTAAAAATTAGAAAAGTATTACGTTATGACATTATGAATCATATGAGATGACAAATTTCTTACAGATCTATGTAATTTTAAAAATTCAACTCCGTCCAAAAAAAATTACCATTTAATGTATAGCCATAAATTAAATGGTTTTTATTGAATAAAACATTCTACTCTAAAATAATCTCGATTTTAACTTTTTACGATATAACCTAATATCAAATAATAAAGAATACTCTAATTAAGAAAAAAATATTTATTACAAAAATATAGACTTCTTCCTTTACTTAGTTTGATTAATAAGTTTTAAAATGTAGCATATTTTCTAAAATGACAAAGCTTTAATTTTTATTAAACTAATATCATAAAATCGGTGCAATGCTTTAAAAACTAACTCATCTGTTAAAATTATTTCAGAGAAAGTTTTCAATTATTTTTTATATCAATCAAAACATATAATAAATAGCTTATTTAGTGCAATATGTCATGAGTTAACTAAAAAATTGGTTGAAATCTTCCAAAAAAAATCAAAAACTTAAAAAATTATTGCTGAAATTTTTAGGTAAATTATCAAAAAATTTAAGGCCGAAATTTCAAAAATTCTTTTCTTTATGGACCAATAATATATCAAATTTCTCATTTTACATTTATCAAATAAAAACATATTTTTCATGGAGAATGTTATTTTCTCCTCACATCTTTTCTCATTTAATTATCAAACAAGATCAGGAGGATCCCTCAGTAGAAGAAACCCCTACTTAAGGGAACTGACAGCATCAGGGAAACTCCTATAAAACTTTCCCCTCATCCAAACACAGCCTAAGAGTAAATGGATTCTTACTAACACATGCAAATGTGTGACCACAATGTGATCATCACACCTGTCCAGGACATAGGCTGTTCTGGTGATCCCACCATGAACATGTTCAGACAAAAATCAGCCAGCCCAAGAATCATGTAGATCCCATGCAAGGTTCCACACTCTTTCATATAGTTATCTAAGCACATGAGATTTTTTTTAAAATGTCATGTGTATCCCAACCTCATTAGAGGTGAGACTAATCCCATTGATACATTAAACCACCTGCAAACCACATGTATAGGGTAACACCGGTGAGAGTCGAAGCCAAGACCTCTAGTTTAGTCGTAAAAGCTCAAGCCAACTGAGCCAAACTTATACGAGTTATCCAAGTACATGAGATTGATAAATAGATTTTCAGTTACCTGAAACAGCTTCTTCTGCAACTTTGGCATGCTGCTTCACTAAAGCATCTTTGGCACTGATGTTCGAAAGAGCAGCCGATAGCTTCTCAGTCAGACTCTTCACAGTGTCTTGAAGTTCATTGCCTGCAAGCTTCGAAGAAACCTCCGGCGATTGAGTATGATTTGGAGATGCCCTTGATACATCCTGCTTCAACAAACAACACCCAAATGTCATTCTTCAAAATCATTAATAGTAATAGTTTCAATATTTGACAACGCTTCATCTGCTAAATGTTAACACTATACATGACGCTGAAACATTACTTAGGGGGGAGGAGTGAGGGCAGCAAAATGATCAAGCTAGATATAATAAGCAATAGTTCCTACCTAGATTTTGAAGTACAACAAAATGATAATACCTGCAAAAATGAAATGATTAAGAGGTCTTTTGCAAAATATGAAGAGAGAACTCTTTACGTCACCTTCAATTTTAAACATCCAATGTGGAACTGGGCTTGCAAAACATCATAAAGTTGCACATGATGATGCCTAAGTTCCTACTATTCATGGAAACCATTCTTGAATGAAATTCTCTAACATGAAACTTCAATATGGCAATTGAAAAGCCATAAAATAAAAAAGAGGCGCCGGTAAAGATGCAATAATTTCACCACCTCTCAAAAGAATGTCATTGTTGTAACTAAGTGGTGGCTCACTCAAATGAAGCCTGCTTCGAGAGAGTGGAAATTCAAACAATAAATTGTGTCCATTTTGTCCCTTATTTTATCGCGATAAATTGATAATATTCTTCTTTTGCCCGTTCACTTTTTCAATTTATCGTGATAAAATGAGGTGCAAAATAGACCCAATGCCCCATTTTAGTGAAAATACCGGTGCCCAAATCAATTCCACATCAATTGGGACGTCATTGTTTTCTATTATTAGGACCACCATATTTTTAAATACCATAAATATCCTTTCTTTTACATGACTATCAATGTTGTTTTGTCTTTGCTATAAATGTCATTTAAATTAAAAGAAAGGGCACTTTTGATATTTTAGAAATATAGTTTCCTAACAATAAAAAACCATGGTCTCCCAATTGATGGCTTAATAATAATAATAATAATTTCTACAACCCCACTTTCACTTCTTAACATGTTTAAAGAGCGCTCAGGGATCTTGAAAATTTCAAACTACAAAAATGTAAGATTATATCCAAAAAGTATGAGCTGGAATCTTTTAAGTTTTTTTTTAATGACGGAGAACTCCAAGACCCCACCTCTCGTACGAGAGCTTTGGGTAAAACTCCGGATGCATGCAGACCCCTGCAAGCCAATCTTTTGAGCTTATTGTAGGAACACGCACGACAATTAGATTCTTATACCAACTTTTCTCTCAACTTTTAAATGAAACCATGTGTTCTTGTTGGACAACATTCAATCTTTATCCATGGTGAAGGGTACATGGATGAAAATTAGACCATTCATCAAATGAACCCAATTTTTTTTTAATAAAATTGACTATAGGTTCCATGACTCAAAATTTGCTAACTTCAGAAAGAGCAGCCTACAAATGGACATTAGAAGAAAATCAAACATTCACTGCTAATATGTAAGACTGCTACAATTGGCTAAATCAACAAATGTGGTCTTTGAGCATAGGATCTTTCTGGTAGGGCATATACCTTATCAGTAGTCACTAGTCATCCACAACTAGAGTTTGTTGATCTTTGGTTGAGGTGTAGAGAAGAGCATGCATTCTATATTATTGGGTTTCTTTTTACACATTTGTAACATGGTGATGGCATTAATATCACTCGTGATCCTAGACATCATTGTCATCCAAAGTATCCATGTACCGAGAACAATAAAAAGTAATTCAAGTACAAGCGACACTAATTTCAGTTGTTAATGATAGCTAAATATAATAAAGGATAAAAAGACACTTGCAACTAGACAAATAAACCAATGCAATTTTGTGCAAGGTAGGTCAATAACAGAAGCTATCTTTATATTAAGATAACTCATGTAGACATTTAGGAAGAAGAAAAAGAACCTACATAAGGTTTTTATCAACCTAGAAAGGCTTATAATAGAGTACCAAAGAAATTGGTGTAGCAAACATTGAAAAATAAAAACATTTATATGAATAAGTGGAGGTCATTCAGGACATGTATGAAAGAGCAACCACAGATCAGATGTAGAACAATGTGTGGTGAGAATGAGATTGCAAAATTTCTAGCTAAAATGAGATTCCAAGGATCTGCTTTGAGCGCACTTATTTTCTTTAATCATGGACAACTTAAAAACAGAAATCCTAGATAAGGTGCCAGGATTTACGCTATTTGTAGAAGACGTAGTAATAATTGGTGAACCAAAATAATCATTTCAAAAAAAAAAATTGTTGAACCAAAATACCAAATGAATAATAAGTTGCAACCATAAAGGAAAAAATTTTAGACAAATAGTTTAAAAATTAGTAGATTACATACAAATATATGGAGTGTAGCTTTAGTGGAACAAAAGATAGGGAAAATTATTTGGTTAAAATTGGAAATGAAGTAGTGCTACATTGCATATGTTTAGACGCTTGGGCTCAATGATAGAAACTAACAAAGGACTCAATTTAGACCTAGCCAATAGGTTGGAGTAGGGTGGACAAAATGTAGACAAACTATTCAAGTATTATGTGATAAAAGAGTTTCACATTGTCTAAAGGGACAATTATATAAAACAACTATTAGACCCACAATGCTCTATGGATCTAGTGTTGGGCAATGAGATAACAACAAATAGACAAAGGTTAATGTAGATTTGCATTCTACATTGGATGAGTAGTAACTTTGAAGGATAGAGTTAGAAACAGAAGGGTTTAAAATAGTGGCAAATAAATGACAAAATGAAAGGAATTTTCTTTAAGATACATACAACCAGAAACTAGTGTAAGAATGGGTGCAGTAAGATAGAGTAGTTACAAGGGAGTAAGAGTTCACCAAGGATTACCTTTCAGGCCATATTTATTCAGTACAATATTATCTACAAATAATATACACCATTTTAATATATATGTATGTGTGTATTTTACTAAATGGTGAAACAAGAAATCAATTTATTACGAAATTGGAATTATGGAGGAAAACCTTAGAGACAAACAATTTAAAAATTGCAAAGCAAAGATACAAAAACTAGGGAGACTTTCAAAGTCTCCCCATTTACTCTTATTAAAATTTCAAATGGGCCATACACCTTGGATTGGAGTTTAGAAAATGGCAAGAAGAGAGTGGGTAAATTTTGACCTCTATCTAATCATTTTAGCCTCATGAATTTGGACCTTAAAATTTTGATTTCTACAAGCTATTGATTTTTCATAACCTATCTCACAAAGCTACGATGATGGAGGAGCTTCCCTCAAATAATATCATCCATGAAGTCATCTACTCCCACCAACCATGTGGGGCCCAATCGATAATAAATGTGTAGATTTCCTAGAGCAAATCAACACCCTAGCCTCCCTAGAGCTGTTCCAAATATACGAGGTGTAACTTTGGTACTTGCATCACTCTATAAGAAATTCAGATACTTATGTGCAACTATCAAAACAAATTGAGGATCAAAGTTAGATATAACCAACAAGAAACAATAGGATAGGCTAAAGTGTAGGGAAGCTAGCAAAGTGCTAAGCGATAAGAGAGAGTGGTGTCAGTTAAAGGAGTATTCGTAAAATGACTATCAAATCAGCAATGCATTATAGAGAGTGTTGGGCCATGAAGAAGAGAAGCAAACAGGTTAACAATAACAAAGATGTGTATTTTAAGATAGTGAGCAATGTAATGAAAAGACAGAAATAGAAATGTACAGATTAAGGAGACCTTGAAAACATCACCATGTTGAGAAAAAGAGGGAAAATCATTCAAAACGATTTGAGCATGTAATTTGAGACCCGAAACAGCGCCAGAGCAAAAACACTAGAAGGTTGAGGTAGGCCATTAAAAGCCTAGGTCAAAGGAGGTAAGGAAGCATATGTCAGATTGTAGGGAAATAGAGGACATGGTCTTTTGTAGGATAGAATGAAAGAGTAGAACTCAAAAAGTTAGCGACAAATAGATAGGATTACTGGCTATAGTGATGATGATTTGACTCAAATGTCAAATGACAATTTGACTATACACTAACCTAGGCAATGAATTTTTTATTGTTAATTAATGTTAATTTTAAGCATTCCACCTTCAAAAGGTGGCTACCCCTTGGTTCCAACTACGGTTGAAACGCAGATCTTCAACTTATGCATTACTTACAAGTAGCAAATATAGATTATCATAAATATTTCTATACGTAATGTATAGTATCTTCATATGTGCGCCCAAATCATTTGCTAGTAATTGTTGACGGGGCTCAGCAAGTGGTCACTAAGAAATAACAATGAAAATGGAGTTACTATTATAAACACTTAATAGGCCACAAACCTTGCTCTGCCTACGACAACAAATGATCTGCGAACTTTTTTATTCAATTTGTCCCAGAATGTGCCCATTACATATTTGCACATTTTTTCAGACATGTTTATCATTAAAGTGGTGCATTTCTATTTAATAAAGGAGATGAGAGATTGATTCCAACCAACATGGAGGGCATATTTGTGTACATAATAATTCCTCACTATGAATACACAACCCATGGAAAATGTATTTTCCTAGCTGCAATTCATAACCTGGGAGGCTTGAGGGACATGGGTAGCTTTTTCCAACATGCTTAGGAAAAACCGTTCTCCATCTAGAACAATGAATTTGCTAGGAAAATTTACAAATCCTCAATGATGATCATGGTGAAAACTTGAAAATTCATTGGATGAATAATTAGGAAAGTTTATTCAAACTAGTCATTATAAAGGTCTAAGAAATCAAAGAGCCATTTCAGGAGAATCCTTAAGGATCTGATATACTGCTATCTAGAAATTGCTTTGTTAAAATGAACTGTGTCACTTCTACTAGAAAATGTGATAACCAATTGCTTGACAGCCAAAAGGTTCAAATCAGAAATTCAAACATTTCCATTAGATCTCATAAACAACTATGTCAACTAAGAAAGATTCTCATTTTCATTCTCTTCACTAGATAAATGTGACTTTGGCTGGGTACAAGGTCCATTTGGGTAGGGTAAAATGGATAACCATCAAATGCAGCCAATTTCTGAAACAAGAACAGACACTTATTTGCTTGAAGAAGATGAAAAAATAAAATATTTTATGCCGTTCCAGTTTTGCCTGCTTCCCAAGCACTGCATGGCAGATGATATCCATTCCAGCAGCTATTTGGGGTTCATTCAAATGCATTTCAAAGTCCCACCTCTCAATCATCATGGACCATTTTAGTTGAAGCCAAAACTAACAATGGCAAAGAAAATAGAAGTGCTAAGGCTTACACCATAAAGCATGAAATTAATACAGATAATAACTATATAGATTGCATATAAGGAGAAATCACTCTCCAAAGCATGTAAAAGTTAGTGGTATAGACTTGCACCTGATCATCGGAATATCTTTCGGAATGAGAAGACACTGATCCTGAGCTTTCAGTCTCTCCTGGACTTTTTTCAGAATTCTTCCTTCTCCACAACCAACTCTTGCGCTCCATCCCTGAATCTGGCCCCCCAGACACCTTACATTTATCTCATCCGCACAACCATTCTCCTACACATCACTAAACCACCAGAAATGGAAGGCAATCAAGTCTCAGACGCTACAGAGAAATGTTTGTTT
This sequence comes from Chimonanthus praecox, assembly GCA_022113865.1. Classification (NCBI taxonomy): domain Eukaryota; kingdom Viridiplantae; phylum Streptophyta; class Magnoliopsida; order Laurales; family Calycanthaceae; genus Chimonanthus; species Chimonanthus praecox. The sequence continues at coordinate 10,373,668 of CM039086.1, read as the reverse complement.
TCTTAAAAGAAGAAAGGGGAAGAGTGCCAAAAAAGAAGAAAGGGGAAGATTCAAGGGTAAGGAAAACCAATGTATTCAGATTGACTTGTCCAAAAATCAGTTGATTGGAGGATATCCCAATCACAGTACTTGTAATGGCAAAACCCCATGAAATCAATCAAAAGTAAAGAAACCCAAGTCTTCAAATAGACTACTTTCCCTCAAAAATAGTTCCACTACAGAGAAACATGAATGCAGAAGAATGCAGACGATGTAATGATAGAAACAGCAAACCAATCTATGACTCTGAAACCTGAAAATTCTTCAAACAGAGCTCATCATTCGTACTCCTTTGCTTCAAATCCACCCCATGTACAACCCAAACTTAAAGAAAATGCAATCAATTTTGGTAAGAAATAACAGCAGCAGCAATTAAATATGCAGAAAAGTGATATATCAGAGAGAATATTCAAAAGCCCCGCAGCTGAAATCAACCATACAAAACTAAATAATAATAATAAAGATAATGATCATCATAATAATACTGATAACAAAAACGACAATAATAATAATAACAAATAACCCACCAAAGGAAAACAAAAATCACAGCGTCAGAGAGGGAGAGAGAGAAATGGTTAGTACCCACTTCCAGAAGCCGCAAAAGATGAGTACCCATGAAAGATGAAACCCAGCATTTCCCATTTCCAATACCCAGTTTAGAAAGAAGAGAGAGAAAAAAGGTAGAATTAATTAAACAACAAGAGAAAAAGAACTTAGTAAAAAAATGATAAAGAAAATTAAAAAATGGCACATAGATCTACAGAATGTCAGTAGAAATGCAGTTGGGAGGAAGATGTCAGAACAGAGATGAACATTTCTTGCCTTTTGTTTATTCCGGAGAGTGAGAAAGACGGAGAGAGTGAGAGAGAGAAGTCCAAGTTGGAAAAGGGGGCTCGCATTTTCAACACTTAAATTATAATAGTATAATCCAAATAAAATGGGGACATCATTTTCAAAACAAAGCTCCCTTATTCCCGCCCTTGGATGGGGGCTTTTCTCCATCATCTACATTTTCCTATAAATACGATTGCAGAGCTCCCCTCTCTTTTTCCAGCTTTTACCCTTTTGTTTTAGAAGATGACATTTGCAACCCCCTTTTTTGATGTATTATAGTAGGGCACAAGATTTTGAGTCATTGAATTTTTTTAAAACTTAAGTTTAACTATTTACTTCCTCTTTTAATTGTTTAATTTTAAAATTTTAATTTTTTTAAAAAAGAGTTTTCAAAAAACTTATGAACTTCTCTCCCATAGATAGAGAAAGATAATCAAAATGGCATATCATGCAATTACTTTGAAACAATCTCAAAATATATATCAGATAACTAAATTAATACAGAAATAATATAATTTTTATTTGATACATTTTTACTAATAGATTAATTATGATAAGTCAAAATATTTATTAAAAATTTTATTTTTAATCAACAAAAATTAAAAGCTAACATATCTCAATAGATTTTATTTTACAGTACAACAACCTTATAATAATTTATTTATCCATAATTTTTTTGCGATTATTAGATAAAACTCATTATCTTATATAATCTTATAGAACACTCAAATTTTCATCTCGAACATCCATCATAACTTTCCATTATAGTAGGACCTTTTCTCGTATATTTAACTATTACTAAATTACCAACAATGTCGAGACCAACAAATAAAAATATATGAAATGTGGGAGTGTTCAACTCTAAATGGCACCAATGGGATTTACTCTAAAATAAAAGAAATTATATGGATAGTGAGTCATTTTATTGTAAAAAATGTGGCATATTTAATCATTTTAACTCTTAATTCTTTAAGAAAAAATAAATGATTAGATAAAATCCTTTACTTATCTTGATCAATAAAGTGATAAAGATGTATCAAATAAATATTATAAAACATTGAATACAAATTTAAAATAATAATAATTTTAATATCTTAAATTTACCATAAACTATGCTTCATCTAAGAATCTTATCTTTAACCATAAAAAATGCCACAAGTATTGTCTATGGCAAAACTCCAGTCCAAGTTAATTTAGATTCACCTTCATAAATCAGCATGCTTCCACATCATCCATGGCTAGGTTGAAACTTCAATGTTGCTGCACCATTAAGCAAGACTCTTTCTTGAGATCACCTATTAAATATAAATTGGGTTATTGAGATTTATTGATATTTAGATATGTTAGGATATTATTTAGATTGTGTTAAAATTATGATTGATCGTAATAGATAAAAAAAATAGAGTATTATTACAGCGAACTCGTTGTCTCTCCCATCTTTTGACAATTAATGATTAAATGTCATTCTTTTTTTAAATTAATCACATATTTTTACATTTTAATGAGTTTTTTGATGAAGTACATTATAAATTTTAGTGGGAAGTGATAGAAACACTCTAAAATGGTAAAAACTTATACTATTCTCTTATGAATACTAATAGTTCTATATTTTTTTTCAGTGGACCTTTTAAATATTTGATATTAGATTGGGATTTGACATATTAGTGCTCATTTGTTGGTGTCCTTCCATTTTGCAATTAAAAGCAAAATAATTTGTCACCACAGAGTTCAATTTTGCTGCCAAATTCAACATCTCATTTATTGGGCCCACAAGGATACAGGGGCCCTTAATCTAGCAAATCAGAAAATGCACACGTGGAACATATTAGATTATTTTGAGTTTTTGACAAAATAGGAAAAATGAACTGGATTTTAACATGTTTGTACAGGGGGGTGAAGTGTAAAATACAAGGGTTGTAAATATCATTTTTCCACCTATGTATGGTACTTGCATCCAACTTTACATTTGGCCTTGCAGGTCACATGGAGGCTCATATGCTGTTGGACCCCAAATGAAGTAGGCCCACTGGCCCATTCATCAACTGGACACTTCAAGGGCTATTGTCTTTCCTTTTTCCTTAAAGTCAACGGTCACTGAAAAGGAAAATATTTAAGATATTTAAAATATTTTTAAAATATTTATTACATGGGTGTAACTCAACTGATTGCCTCCTGACTCCAGAGGTTATGGGTTCGAACCCATAACCTAACCTTTGTGTGTCTTAAGGATAGTGAGTTCACCCGTTAAGATTTTATGCTGGGTATCTCACGATTTTTCATACCTAAATAAAAAAAAAATTACCAACTTAACATATTTACAAAACAAAAAATAAATTCAAAAAAAATCTAAAATAGACCTAAAATTACTAAGACCTCTTCCAATCTGTCACCAAGTCTATTCATCATAGTAAGAAATTCTCTTTTCATTAGTAAAATATTTAAAAGAAAAATTGTATGGATTAAATAAGGATCATGTGACTGCTTAGGTATTATCAACCAATGCTTGACCATGTCAGAAGAATCAATGAAGCATTTGGACAAATAAATAAGTCATTTCATGATTCTAAAGTGTTGGGAAATGAGATTCACACCACTACTTACCAATAATTTTTGAAAGATGCAACTATTCTTTCTTCCTAATCTACTGTCATTTATAAACTAATAAGCAATTAAGCAGATAGCGTTTGGATAAAGTTTCCACCCAAATATATTTCATATATTTGGAGCCCATCTAATGGTCAAACAGAGTATCATTCATACCCTTTTCTAATTGAAATTTGAACTTTGAGTCCAACTTCTAATTTTAGGCCAAATTTCTATAGATGTAATTTAATGCAAATTCAAATTCAGTAGTTCTGTTTAAAATAAGAAGAACTAACTCAACTCATTTAAAATATAAATTTGATTAAAAAAAAAAACTTAATATTCTAATTCGAACTAGATTGAAGTTGGGATTTGCATAATCTATTCCATCAAACTATATATACACCAACTTTTCAATTTATATGTTTATTTGCCATACTTAAAAATTTTAACTATATTATGTATGAAGGTTGTCATGTAATCAATTTAACTTAATTTGTAATTTTAGAGTTGTCCAAACCGACTCAATTGTGGATATGTTAGAAGAAAGTTAAAATATGAGTTGAGTCAAAAAATAATGAGCGAAATTTAATATGTGTAAACTAAGCTAGGTTGTGGACATTTGGGGTTTAGGGTTTAGTTATATTTACTCTATATTTATTTTTCTTTAATTATGTTTTTTTTTTAGGAAAGTGTGTTATTAACTTATTTGCAAAGTTATGTCTCATTTCAGCTCTTTATTTTTTATTCTTTTTAACTTTCTTGTCAAAAAGATAAATTTCATGATCAGTTCGCAAGAATCAAATATTTTTATAATATCTATTTTCTATTTTTTTATAATAAAAATGGCAAAAGCTCTTGTTTTACCCTCATTTATTCTCTCTCTCTCTCTCTAGGCATTGTGGGTTTGGCAGCTGATAGATTTAAACTCTGAACCTTCAATTCAGATGAAAACGATTGAAGGCATCAATTTTGACAATGAAGAGATCTATTTAGCAAGTGATGTCAAACCTAAATGATGATTCAAACATGTTGTTAAATAACTTCGGCCAACCAAATGATGAATCAAAATCAATTAATGTGTACATTTGATGATTCAAAGTGAATATTTGTATTAATATTTAATCGATATGTTAAAAGTTTTAAAACTGATGAAACGCAAAAAATTATGCTCTTTAAACCTATTTCATATTAGGTTGATTCACACTTCAGACTCAGTCTCACTACATACGTGATAAATCATCGATTAATTTCAATATTTTAAATGTTAAAGACGGGAGAGTTCAATTCCAATATCAAATGACATTAAAATCATATGAAAACTTTGGACAAGTTGTGATAGATTACATACAAAGTTACCTTTATAAGTTGCATATTCTTAAAAATCAAAGTGGTACTTTGGCAAGACATTTTATAGAACTCCTACCAAAAATGAAAATGCTTCAAACACAATTCATAATCTTTTAACAAATGTCTTATAAATGCATAGAGACAGTTTGGAACAATAAAACTCTTATTTCATTGTGAGACTAATTATTTGTTTAGAATTTTTATTTTTGATTTTGAAAGTTAAAATACTTATCAAAGTGGGATCTGTTTTTAGTGGGACTCAACTTAAAATATAGGTGTTTAGTATAAAATAGAAATAAAAATTTTGTCTATTCACATTTTATCCACTTTAAAGTTCTTAATATAACTTTGGGAGGTTAGCTTGATGGTCATATTTCCACTTTTATATGTGAGAGGTCTTGGGATCAAGCCCCCCTCAATACATAAAAACTCTCTATATTTTGTACCCGACATGTGCAGATAGGGAAATTTACACATGCTTCAAGGATTAGTTACAGTGGAATATCTGGCTAAATTAATTACGACACCTAAAATACCTTTTATCTTAAAAAAAAAAAAAAAAAGTCACTAGTTGAATACCTAACAGATCATCGTTTGTCCTGACAGAGTTCAAGATATTGCATACGATGGAGCCAGGAAATCAACTTATGTGTTTGGTTGGACGGCTTGATTTCAAGGATTCAAAATTTGAATTTCATTACAATTTTGGACATCTGAAATTCAGGTATGCACCAACCCAACTTTCAATCGAAATATCAAATTTCAGCAGGCTTCCTACAGATTTTATTATACTTTTTTAACTCTAAAAGACTGTTTTAGCAAACTTCTGAGTTGAAGAGTTTTGAAGGGTTGGGTGGTCTGAGAGGTTATATCAGAGAATGATACCTATCTTATAAAAAAATTCAATATATGGATAAATCATCATATGACTTATCGAAAATAGGCTCTATTGAATTATAATCTAATCATTTATTTGTGGGTAGCGATTCTCCCACGGATATTTTCTATAATGAGACATAGGATATAGGGTCCAATTTTACCCTTCCACGGCCCTACGAAAGCATTTTTAAAAAAAAATAAGTGATCCGATTTCCTGTTCTATATGAAAAACAGTCTCACTTAGATAAATTTTAGTGAGCCGGTCAGTGATCCAGTGAGCCAGCTAGAGTGATCCGGCGAGCCGGTCAGTGAGCTGATTTATACCGCAATAGAAGGGTCAGGAATCCGACGAGCTAGTCAGTGATTCGAAGGGTTTGGGGAGCTGGTTCAAAGAGCAAAATGAGCAAAATGGCCAATACATTAAAACCCGTGTCGGGTTATATAAAATACCCGTGGGAGGATCACTACCCTTTATTTTTAAGATATAAATGATATTGGATAAGTATCTTTGCCTATAATGACCAATCCACGGAAAAGATGTATGAAATGGATATAAATCTAAATTGAATTTATTTTTTTTTTTTTTTAAAAAAAAACCCAGCATTTTAAATAGTTTAAGCTTACTAGAAAACATAGGTGAAAATATGGGTTGATCCATATTGCATCAACCAATATATATATATGTATGTATCGAAAAATTTAAGGGCAACATATATCGCCTAATACGCAACATATCAGCCGAGACCACCATATATGAAATATTGACTGATATCGAAATAAAGAAAAAAAAAATGACCAAATTTTGAATTTAAAATGTTTTTTTATTTATTGTGAATGGTATATGTGGTTTAAAATTTTCTCTGAAAGTTATTGTAATGTCTAAAATTTTTATTTCATGTATTTTGCATTTTTTTATTTTTTTTTTACAATTTTTGCATATATTTGCGATAATTCTGAAAAATTTAACTGTTTCTTAGAAAAATCTGGTCTCGAGAATTCAGATTCTAAAAAAAATTATCCAAACAAATACGTAAAAACTCATTTTCATAAAAAAAAAAAAAATTCATAGAAACAAGCAGGTCGTTAAAGTTTCCATCAATCCAAATTCCGAGCGCACCTTATATGCATGCCTTTCAATCCTCAAATACCATTAAATTACAGTCATTTTATATTTCAAAATTTTGAGGAATTGATTATCTAAGAGAATAAAAAACTCATTTCTTATTTTGGCTAAAGGAATGGGAGTGTGGTTTACTAAAGTTGGAGGCTCCGCTAATGGAGTAGCAGACTTCTTCACGAAATTGAGAGTTTTGACAATAATTTTGCAAGTGTTTTTTTCATTTGATCTTCTTTGTACTCTTTCTTTTCCTTTTGGTCCTTTGATCTAATTTTTGTAGGCCTCTCTATTTTTTTTTTCTTTTTCATCTAAAGAATTTTTCTGTGCTAAAAACAAAAAGACATTTCTTTGATAAGAATGGCTAAATCAATCAAGATTAAGATTCTCACTCGATTTTAAAGGGTCACTCGATTTAAAATTACCGAGTGTAGTTGAATAGAGAGACTTGCACATGTCTTCAGAATTAGTTAGGTGTTGTAACCGATCAGAATATCTTAATCATAAAAATAAAATAAAAAATTTAAGATTAGATCAAAGGATTTGAAATTTATGTGACATATAGACAATCAGACTATAGAATAAAAGAATATGTTAAATTTAGGGTGGTCATTTAGAAGACACCCTACTTTTCTACTTAGAGACACCATTTTTTGAGATTTAAGATGAAATTACTATTTTGCTCCTTCGATTTTGAAAAATCTTTTATTATCTGAATGTACATCGGAAGGAAAAATGGTAATTTCACTCTAAATTTCAAAAAAGGGTGTCTCCTAGCAGAAAAATTAGGTGTCTAAATGGCTACTCTAAATTTAAATATAAATATTAATTTAAAATTAATAAAATAAATAATTTTAATAATGACACTATACAAAAGGCAAGAGTAGAATGGAACATGTGAATGAATTACCGTTGGCAGTCTCCTTAGGCCTGCAATGCTCTGTTGTTTCTAACTATCGATAGCGCCAATATTTCAGTTACTGTTTGCAAATCACTCGTCTCCAACCAATTCTTTCTTAATTCCGAAATTCCGCTCACTATTTTGGGTAAGTAAGGAACATCCAAGTTCAGACAAAATTACCAAAACCTACTCTATTTTTGTTGTAATCACCATTTTGCCATGCTTGAATGCGTGCAGATAAATGCTCAAGACTGTCCAACCCTACCATCTATTCTTCTATCCAAGAAAATATTTGTGCCCAATAGTTTTTTTTTCCTATTAAGATCCAAAAATTTAGTTTTTAAAGGCCATAAATTGATATTAAAGATCTTGATAGTTTTAAAATATTTTATGGATGAGTTGCCAACAAATTGTATTTATAGAATAGTGGAAAAAAACTTATTTAAATTTTATTATTTAAAGATAAAATTATTTATAACTTTAGTCATTTTGAGTAGGGGTGACTGACTCTAACATAAAACCTAGAGTATGCTTATAAGAATTAGACTAAAAACATTTTTACTGAATCTGGAGTGATAAACATGTTAAGAAAGACAATAATAAGGGCAAAGAGGTCAAAAAGTCAAATCAAGTTGAAGAGGTAAATTTTATAAATACCTTTTTGGAAAGTAAGTATTATATTTGTTACATAACAAGTAAAAGATCCAAAAATAGAAAGATAACCATATATGATTTGGTCAATAGTTTCTAAAACTTAAATAGATTTTGGTAACTTCTCTCTGTTCTTTTGCCTCTTCCTTTGTCTGTCTGTTTTGTCTTATTCTCTCTGCTTTGGTAATTTTCCTTTTGTTTGGGCGTACAGGAAAACTCTCCCACTCTTCTTCTCATGTACCCATTTCCTCCTGTTTTCCTGTATGCACCAAACCTTGTCTCCTCTCCACCTTTCTTCTGAAAAGGGAATTTTTTTCCCTGATATGGAGACTAATGTCCATATCATATTTTCTATCTTCTTCCTCTCCATCTTCTTCAATGCATTCAATGTCTTGAACGGTGAGAAGGAAGCCTCCATTTCAATTCTCCTGAACTGTGGATCTTCAGACAAGGAAAGTGTTGACGCCGAAGGCCGAACATGGGCTGGAGATTCCAGCTCCAAATTCCTTCTCATGCTGAATGACTCCATCCCGGCGACAGCTGAATTCCAAGACCCATCTCTACCTTCAGAAGTCCCATACATGACAGCGCGGGTCTCCAAGAAGGAAGCAATGTACACATTTCCAGCACTGGCTAGGAAACGGCATTGGCTCAGGCTCCATTTCTACCCATCAAATTATGGAGATCTAAATGCGACGGACTCGTATTTCTCAGTCGTTGCAGATGGAAATACACTCCTTAAAAATTTCAGTGCTGCCATTACTGCCCAAGCCCTCACACAAGCTTACATTGTCAGAGAATTCTCTTTGGTTCCAGTCTCCAATGTTCTCAATGTCACCTTCACACCTTCAGACAAACACAATGGTTCTTATGCATTCATTAATGCTATTGAGGTGATATCGATTCCTGATATCTTCAGTTCACCAGCAACGTTGGTTGGGTTCTATGATGAATCTATCTATCCAAGTTGGAAGATCAACTACACAAACAATGTATAGATTGAACGTTGGTGGACGGTACATATCAGCAGTTAATGATTCCGGCCTCAGTCGGACTTGGTATGATGACACCCCATATTTGTATGGTGCTGCATTCGGCGTTGCTGCTGAGGGTGATAATTTTAAAATCCATTATCCCAAGAGTGTGCCTGCTTATATAGCGCCTATTGACGTTTACAGCACAGCAAGAACGATGGGCCCAAATGAAATGATTAACAGGAATTATAATCTCACGTGGATCTTTCAAGTTGATCCCAATTTCACTTACTTGGTCAGATATCACTTCTGTGAGCTGCAAATGGACAAGGTTAACCAAAGAGTTTTTGATATTTACCTAAACAACCAGACGGCGGAGCTGTTTGCCGATGTCATTGCATGGTCAGGGTCGAAGAACACGCCAGTTTACAAGGACTATGCAGTGTACGTAAGTGACTCTCCCGGCGACGACCTGTTGTGGGTGGCGCTGCACCCTTCGGTCGACGACAAGCCAGAATACTACAATGCAATCCTCAATGGGCTGGAGATCTTAAAGCTGAATGACACATCAGGGAACTTGGCAGGGCCCAATCCAGTGCCGTCGCCAATTCCCATTGGATCAGACACAAATTCAATGAGCACCCAATCCAGATCCAGATTGTTGGCCCATGTAGTTGGAGGCCTCGCTGGTGGTGCTGTTGGAGTCGGTTTGGTTGCCGCCTTAATTTTTTCCTATCATCAGAAGAAGAAGAATGGAAGTAGCGTGACTGCGGACAGATCAAACTGGTTGCCAGTCTATGTTAGTACTCGCACAACAGCGACCAAATATGCCATCTCAGACAAGACCTACCCCAACAGTCATTTATTACCCCTCAATGCAAGTCTCAGCAGGCATTTCTCCCTTGCTGAGATTAGAAATGGTACCAAGAACTTTGACGAGTCTCTCGTTATCGGAGTTGGGGGGTTTGGAAAGGTATACAGAGGAGTCATCGATGGAGGGACCAAAGTAGCGATTAAAAGAGCAAACCCATCATCAGAACAAGGTGTTCATGAGTTCCGAACAGAAATCGAGATGCTCTCTAAGCTCAGGCACCGGCATCTGGTTTCTCTGATTGGCTACTGTGAAGAAAACAATGAGATGATATTGGTTTACGATTATATGGCTCATGGAACTTTGAGGGAGCATCTGTATAATAGCAACAATCCGCCTCTCACATGGAGTCAAAGGTTGGAGATTTGCATAGGTGCTGCAAGGGGACTTCACTATCTCCATACTGGCGCCAAGTACTCGATCATTCACAGAGATGTGAAGACTACCAACATTCTTTTGGATGAGAGATGGGTCGCTAAAGTTGCCGATTTTGGATTGTCGAAAAGGGGCCCTAGCCTTGATAAGACGCATGTCAGTACACTAGTGAAAGGCAGCTTTGGATATTTGGATCCAGAATATTACAGAAGGCAGCAGCTGACGGATAAGTCAGATGTTTACTCATTTGGTGTTGTTCTCTTTGAGGCCTTGCTTGCAAGGCCAGTACTTAATCCAAGCCTTCCAAAGGAACAGATCAGTCTTGCAGATTGGGCTCTACAATGCCAAAGGAAGGGAACCCTTCACGATGCTATTGATCCTCGTATCAGAGACCAGATTAATAGTGAGTGCTTAAAGAAATTTGCAGACACAGCAGAGAAATGCCTGGCCGATGATGGTGTTGACAGGCCTCCCATGGGATGTGTTGTGGAATCTGGAATTTGCTCTCCAATTGCAGGAAAATGCAGAAAACGATTCTGTTAACAGCAGCACTGAAGCAGCTACAAAATATATAAGTTTCAGCAACAGCAGCACCGGCACCGGCACCTGCACCAGCATTGAAGATGAGACCAAAGTGACTGAGGATTCAGATGACAAAACAAGGCCGCTATTCTCACATATCATCAGTCCAGAGGGCAGGTGAGGATGTTTATGACTTTAAAACAGAAACTACTCCATCCAACTAGAATAGATGGCGGGCAAAATACCTTTCTGAGCAATAAAGATAGGTTTTTTCTCACGTACTTGGGTGGATGATTTACTGTTTGTGTTGTGAATTCTTCTTTCATCAGTCACTTTAGTAATGTAGGGAGGCTTGCAGATTAAAGTTGTAAGAGGTAGCAACATTTTGAGAGTTCAACGTGCAGTCACAATTGTAATTTGACAATTTCAACTGCAATTAGATTCATCATTGTCTTACTCTCTTCTGCAGCTGTCATCCTAAAGCGAATTCATTCTTTATATGCCTCCTCCTATACACACTGATAGTTTTCTAATAAGATTCAAAGCGAGCTACACCACCATGATGGAAGATCTTCAATTTGACCTCTCTCTCTCTCCCTCTCCCTCTCCCTCTCTCTCTCTCAATGCCCCATTTATAGACCTGGGTAGGTTAGACGTTTTAGCAATATTTGAAAAGGTTTACAGTTTTGCAGTCCTCTTCATCATAGACAATTATTCCATCCATTTAGAGTTGATACTCATAATTAAACTTAACAAATTTTTCTATAGGATGGATGACTACTGATCTAACGGTCATAGGACTTGAAACAGCAACCTCGTGGCTACAACAATGAACCCTTGCTAATTGTATCACAAGCATTTTTCACTCTGAGTTTCATGCTTCATAGGTAGAAAGAAACTAGAAACTGAGCACGATCACCTCTTACAAGCTGTTTTGGTTGACAGTTTCACGCTTCATAGGTAGAAAGAAACTAGAAACTGAGCAAGATAATCTCTATCTCACTCATATTGGCATCAACTCCACAGGAGCCCCATGTTTGGGGGTTAGTAATAGATTTAACCCATGAATTGGTGTGGGCAGGGTCCGATTCAAATGGGGTTAGAAGAGGCTTAAGTATGCAAATAGGGCTCAAGATGAGTCCTAAAATGAGATCAACAAAGTCTTGCATCGCATTGTAGTTCTCAAGTGAACAGATATGAATGTAGATTTATTTTTATTTTTTTTGAGCATTAACAATGAGATTTCATTCATATGTGAACATATATGAATGTAGATATGTATGTGGGCATGCTGTCATATCATGCATTTTGTAACCTTTTTTAATGGTATCGTGACTTGATCATACAAACATTTATGCTTGCCACAGTGAACACTTGCACTCTATGCTCTGATCACACTATCGTAAGTTCAACATTGAATATCATCAGTGTCCAATTATAATGTGATATCAAATGGAAATGTGTTGAATTTATATTTTGTTTGAGTTGGCATATACTCACATAAATATTTCCTTGTGGTTTTCCTTTTTATTTCCTTTCTATTTAATTTTCATTTTCTTTTTTATAAATAAAGTCCAGAAAAGAACATATGACAAAGGACAAATATCAATAGTATTATAAAAAATATATCATGAGATATATGTGAACTGATAACATTTCAATATTATCATGATATTTTATCGATATTTGACACTATTCCATTTTAGGCAAAAACATCTTTCTCATTAAAAATGCCCCCATTAGGATAAGTAGTTAAAATGAGAAGCTGAATAGTGTTGCAGACTTCTTTGCTAAAAATGGAGTTGAAGAGTCGATTTTAGGCGTCTTCCATCTCCCGGAGGATAATTGTTGTTGTTGTGGTTTTCCCTTTATGTGCTTTGTTGTTGTTGTTGTTCGCTCTTGGGTCTAATCCTCTTAGGCCTTCTTGTCTTTGCTTTTGTTGTATTTTTCTTCATTTAATGAAATCTTCATCTTTATCACTAAAAAAAAGAAGCTGAAGACCAAATAGTATTAGCAAGAAAAAAATATATTCAGCTTCAATATGAGGGCCATCTACATACAGAACACGACAAGCTAACTAAATAAGAAAAGATATATGACAGTGGAAGACATCAAATAAGCTAGAATTTAGTCATCTTCAAAACTGTTGCAGAGCCAGAGGCCATGCAGCAAAGAGAGATCTTCATGTTATAACAGCTTTACTTCAAGAAACCATGAAGATTCCTTCCTGCAGGGTAACATAAGGATGGCAGTAGTAGTATCAGCAGTAATACTAATGACTGAATAAAAAAGAATATGGTTGCAGTTCTAAAGGCAGGATCTCACACAGAGAACAGGGAGGTATGATCTTACATCTCTCACTGTAAATTTGTCCAAAAAGTTCAGTGATGGAAGCACCCATTCAGATGTATAAATTGGCAGTAATTCTCTATGCTCCCCAGCAAAATTTTCACCTAGAATTCAGAAACAGTGATATTCAGAAAATATGAAGAGAGCAGATCATTGGTCATTTTCTATGCGAACCAAATAACTAACGACATCAATTTGGTTAAATCTGTCGAAGCAAAAAGGACTAAACAGAACCTGAAATATGTAGGAGTATTCTGTGCGTAACAAATGACTGCAAGAACAAGAAAGGACATATAAGGCCCCATGGACTGATTCTAAAGGATCCAAGTGCTCAAAGATCAAACAAGTTGTTAATGCAAGTATTTATCTTAAAATGGTACAGTGATTATGCTCAAACATGACCTCCAAGATAACAAATTCAATAAAAAGGGTCATTCAAGTCAGTATCTCTTAGTTATTTTAAAAAGATAGGGATAACCTTTCAACAAACAGCGTAGCAGACTTCTTGGCGAAAGTTGGTGTTTAGAAGCAAAGACCAACTTTGGCAATTTTTTCATCTCACCAGACTTAGGAGTTTGGGGAGTTGTGGTCCCTCTTAGTGGTGGAGGATTATTTTTTGTATTTTTCTTTTTGTTCATGTTTTTTTCTTGTCTCTCCTGTTTCTTTTCTTTTTCAGCAGAATGGTTGCTTAAATGAAATTTAGAACTATAAAACATTGATTTTATTTTCAATTCAGCAGCCAATAAACATGGATGAATACTAGAGACCAAAAGTTTCTTTCTCCTTGTGGACTAGAATAGCAAGATCCCTATTCTTATATACATCCATTAGACATACTCAACAAAAAACAGGCTGAATATACATACATCAGAAGCCTCTCTAGTCAATCATGTTTTTTAAAATAGGTAAGGCATTAAAGTTGTAGGCTTTTCTCAAGTACTTGTGGATGTATATACATTCCTTTTCCTTATTGAGTAGGAACCTCCTCCACAAATGCTCTTCATACAAGGGCTTCTGTTATTGGTTACTTTTAGGTAGATTTGCATGCATCTACAAGTGCCTAGGAATTTCTCTAAAGCTACTATTCTTTAAAATGTATCTTTCCACCACCTACAATCAAAGCCAAACAAGAGCATATCATTCACCTGCCAGACTGAGGGCATGTATTCACGATACAACTGGTCTTTTGTTGTTCTACTTGAAGTTCTTGAATCCAGGGTGTCATGTAGAGGCCACTTTCTAGTTGTCCTGTTACACAGAATCCAGATAATTGCTACATAATCTAGAAAATGGAAGCAAATAATTGCTATATATCTCTATGAATGACATCTTGCATGCTTGGAAAGAAAGTGTTGATTTAGCTTAGCTTTTTCTTTTAGTGTTGATTCCAATTGTTGAGGTTTCACGAGTGTTTAAGGGTTGTGGGCTTTTTGTATCGCTGTTTTGTCTCCTTTATTTTTGTATTTGCACCTTTGGTACCTCTTTTTTCTAATATAGTAACCATTTCAAAAAAAAATGGAAGCAAATAATAATACTGACAAGATGTGAAACATGAAAAGCAAATTAGTCAATTGTGTAATGTGCAAGTATACAACCATTGTATATATATCCACATGAGACCCCGGTATAAGAAACCAAGCATGTAAACTGTGCCCACCACCCCACCCCCTCTTTAAGTTTTATCCCCTTTGAAACCTCAGACATCCTAGACTATACACTTTTTTAATGCATTCCAATTCCCAGTGACTAAGAGACTCATAATCCAGCCTGGACTGAGTAAAATCCATTAGATCCAACAGTTATGGAAGGATAAATCTTGATTCCTGAATGGTTGTTTCACATTTACAACTGGTAGGATTTCTCCAATGGAGTGCAACCTGTGATTCCCTTCTATGGCAAAAGTGATGCAGAATCTCTCTCCATTTCACACTTCCTTCTTGCTTTAATAAAACCATGAAAGAAGAAACAAAAGCAACAGACCTACGACTACCCCTCTCTCTCTCTCTCTCTCTCTCTCTCTTTTCTATCCTCCTCATGGACTGGAGCCCTACCTCGATTCAAGTCCATTCCAAGCATTTTTAGATTAAACACAGTCCTAAAGTGAGCATGAGATCTCATGGTTAAGATTTTGATGGATCATATCTCATATCCGACATCTCTAGCCTCTATTTCTAGCCCAAAAAGAAGATTCATACCACCAATGAGTGCATGAGAAGCATTGCACCTAAGATGTTTTGATTCAAAGCACAAGCATAATGTAAAAGACGACTATATTCCATCATTTAGTGTTGAACCCTCATTTTTGTACTTCAATGTCCTTTCATTTGCAAACTATTGGCCCATTAACCTTCCTAATTCATTTGCAAGAACATGTCCTCCCCCCTCCCCCTCCCCATGGATTAGAGCCCTACCTCAGTTCGAGTCCATTCCAAACATCATTTGATTAAACCCAGTCCCCAGTCAGCATGAGATCTCATTTTAAAATCACATAGCTGACATCTCTAGTCTCTACTTCTCGCAGTCTAGCCTTTTACCCAAAAAAGACTGATTAACCACAAATGAGTGAATGAGAAGCATTGCACCAAAGATGTTTTGATTCAAATCACAAGCATAATGAGACAGAAGACTTCCATTGTAGTTCAGCGTTGAAGCACTCATTTGTACTTCATTCCTTTATTTGCCAACTATTGCTACCCATTAACCTTCCTAATCCGTTTGCAAGAACCAGGATCGTCGATGCCTCTCCCACTTAGATGGTCTTTGGATATATCACACACTTGTTCTAAGGCAATTATCGTAAGCCATCCAAAACAATCAAGGGTTCGCAATCATCACTTTAGATCAGATGCCAAACATTGTCCAATTTGCTGATTTTTTGCTCATCACTTTAGATCAACGGTGCTGCAAGACCAACATAACCAACATGCAACGTGTTGTTGCATGATCCCTTAAAGGTCATTAAATTGCAATCTAAAAGATCTCAACCATGCGTCACCACTGCAACCCCCCACCCAAAAGAAACCCTTGTTCTGCACGTAAATTTGTCAAAAGCTAATAGTAAAGGTATGCAATCTAACTTCTAAATTTTATTATGGACACCATCCCTAATAGATTTGTTAGGGAGAACCATCAATGTTCCTTTTATATAGATTGTTAGTATGAAACGTATTATTCACAAGGCATTATATGAAACTACACTATGCATAAAAAGAATTAAACTAAATAAAATAAGATTTTTTTTTCCTTTTTTCACAACTTTTTGGACGTCAGTATTTTGGGATTTCCAGGGTTCAAATACTGGATATAACAAGTTCTTAAAAAGATGAAATATCCAAGTTACACAGCTGGCCATCACTGGGTTAAATTGAATATTCTACTCATATTAATAATGCAAGGGAAGCATCAGATATAGGATCAGTGGCAAACATTCATAATTTGTTTTTAGAAGAGAAAAGCAAAACTAAAGACAACTATGTGTATCAAGTGTTTCATGAATACAAGACATGATCTCCTGAATAAACCTTTTTAGCTCATTCGTAGAAGCATTCCCGAACATATCTGCTTTCGTAGCAAGCACTAACATTGGTTGCACTTGTAGAAGCTTACGTATTTCTTGGACAACAGTTTCTGCCAAGCTCTGAAGAGATATGTGCTTTCTGCATGATTAGGAAATCAATGGAGGGGGTGAGTGACAACAAAGATGTATACTCCATGTAGGCTTATTAAATTGGTGAAGATAGAACTCAATGTTATCCCACCCAAGTGATAAAATAGGGAATACAAAATGAGAAAACAAGCATAGATTTGCACATCAATAAGTAGTTGTGTGTTTGAGGAAGATACTTAATAATGATGATTAAACAATATTAGTAATATATAACATGTTCACTTCAGTTTTTACACAAACAGAACGTATTTGCAAGGTCATCATGGCATGAATTCTTTCTGGAAGTATGTGATCTAATAGACTGTACAACTTTAAAAACACGGCTACATCAGGCTTAGAACCCTATCTCCCAACAACAATTGAAATTCCATCAAGTACCTAAGAAAGAACTGTAGAAAATTTTGAAATTAATCTCAAACCAAGAGATTCACCACCTTCTGAGCAAAAGCAAAATAAAGCTAGAAGCAGTTTTCAGATTTGAAATAATAAGAAGCTGCTGAGAACCAACAAGTGAATTTTGCCTTTTTTTGTTGGAACCCATCATTCACTTCATTATCTCCATGCCTAAAATAAGTGTTATTCAGGAGGGCAAACATAATGATTTTCACCAAAGTGTTATTCCTAGTTCCTACAAGCAGAAGGATTTGCAATCAGCAAGAATTTCCATCATAAAAATAATATGAAATCATGAGAACCCAAAATTGGCCTGTACCGTAAACCAATGTTCTGACACATCATAGATCAGAATATGGGTTGAATCAAATAAAAATGTAAATTGGGTCAAAGATGCTATGATTGTTCTCATGTTACTTCAGAGCTATCAGAAAATACAGGTAGAAAAATATACTGATTGTGGTAAAAAATGATAAATAGTGGACTGATGGTGGACATTATCGGATCGGGCAAACAAGTAAAACTCAGAAAGTCCATCCAGATAGATGAGATAAATGGTTTTGATGATGATTGAACATTTACTTTCACCTACACTCTACATTGACTTCAAAAAAAAAAGCCACCAGTAAACATTATATATCACAGAGCTGATACACAAATAAAAAATGATATAAATACTTTTTTAAAAGAAAGTCACTTAAATGATGAACTGTCTTAACATGCAACCATAGAACTCTATGAAAGTATGAATACAAATAGCATCGCATTTGACATTATCATCATTGCTAGTATCCTTGACGTACACCACAATGCACCAACAATCATTATATGTTTCAAATGCATTCAAGAAATATCACCACTGTTATTGCAGAGAAAAGGAAAACAACCTGAAAAACATAATTACCTGTTATCTCCTAGCTGTGCCAAGGGTTTAGAAGATCGATCTACCCAATAAAAAGCACTGATACTGGAGAAATCAAAAAAAAAAAAAATCTCAATCTGAAAATGGAAGCATTAGTTTCTTCCAATTAATTACACTAAATGGTGCTTGAGCCTGCATACCATGTTGTCATTTACCATGTAACAATGAAATCCTTAACTTCCTTTTGGAACAAAAATAATAATATATAATATTTTTTAAAACAAATACATAATAATAACTGACAAAACACTAAATAGACTTCAATTGAACAGTCTTCAGAAAGTTATATATAATGTTGTACGCAAGATGGACAAATTTTCACTTACCATGTCAAAGAAAGACGTAAATGGAATAGTCTAACCTGCTTATTAATTTCTTGGAATTAGTAGAATAAGGTATCTCAGTCCTTACGTTAATACCAGCGTGAGTGCCCAGTAACTTACTATCGCATAATATATATTTTTTTTTTATTTTTTCCCTTCCATATGTATAACCATCACAGCACACAAATTTTAAGGCATTACGGTGTTTAAAGGAATATACCCAAGGATTGTGTGAAGGGTCCATCCATAGTTAAAATCTTAAGACACGATTTGTATCTTACAATTCATATCTATTAAGAAATCTTTTGATTCCTACAAGTAATAGAATTATGGGGTTATTTAGAATGTGAAAGTATATTGCTTTGATGATTTTTAAGGCTTGAGTTGTTGAACATTAGAAACTTTTGAATTTTTTTTTATTCCTACAAGTAATAGAATTATGGGGTTATTTAGAATGTGAAAGCATGTTATTTTGATGATTTTTAAGGCTTGAGTTGTTGGACATTAGAAACCTTTGAATTTTTTTGGGGCTTTTTAGTTCATTGATGACTTTTCACAATATAATTGGATTATATATTAGTATTATATTTTTGGAAAGATGGAACATTAAAATTTGAACTTCAATGAAATATTTATATGATAGTCACTTAATAATGAAAGAAAGTTGGAGAATTGCTCACATTTTTACATTTTAGATATCTTTTATGTTACTTCATATATTAAATATTATTAGAAAAAAACACTTGTGAATTTTGCGATTTTACAATTTACGATATACGATTTGCAATTTAAGATGTATAAAAATTTTATGCTATGATCCAATTTTTACAACATTGAGTCCATCTCCATCAGGTCACATAGACATGGGAGTGTGGTTCACTTGGGTCATGGAATGCAAAGAACTTTGCTCTCCTTAACACCGATCAAACGCTTTCCAATTTGTGCTACATGGGGTGGTAGGTGAACATGAAACAAGTAAGCAATCTTGGATTTCCTTTAAAATAGAAATTTGCCATCCAATTTATCTTAACTCAGATTTGAACCAACGAAGAATAGCCTAGAAATCTGCCACGAAAAGCTCAAATTATAAGAAGAAATGAACCATATTTCTATAACAACAATGAATCCTAATAAATGAATACAATCTCTATCTCACACATTAAAATGAAGAAAGAATTCCAATAAATATGCAAGGGAAAAAACATGTGGTACCATAAGGAATAAGTGAATAGTACATGATACAGCACACAGTACACAATGTAAACTTGAAAGCTGCAAAATTCAATACATGCACATGAATAAAGATATATATGAGTAATGATCCTCTACACAGCTCATGCATTTAGATCCACGCTGCATGCACTATTTTCAATCATTAGATTATATCCAAAGGTTTGACGTGAATACCACTTTTCTACTTTTAGATGTCTGAAGATCCATGAAACAGCAGTATAAAGTTGTCTACAAAACTACCAACACTGCCATTGCAATCAAACTTGAGACAAATTAAATGATCGCTTTGCCATTTACATTTTTAAAAAAAAAAAACTGTGGCAAGCTCGTGCTGAAATGGGCGACAATATTTTATAAAAAGGAAACTTTAAAATGGGTCCATTCTATTTAGTATTTATCAACAATATAATAATAGTGACAATATGCCTTTTGAAGCCATTAGATTAAAGTATTCTAAGTCATTTGATATTTCTTAGAACATCTAACTCACCAGCCACAGATCTGCAAATTGATGAAGTTGGATGAGACTGGTGTTTGCTGTAAACATAATCTACAAGGTCCCCTTTGTATAAGGCCAGTGGATTTTAGAGACATGTCATTACATTTTTTATAAATCTTCTTTAAATTTCAGTTTGATGATTTTTTTCCTGATTGTCAAGACAAGCCTCTTTGAAATTTTAGCTTTAATTTAATGTTTTCAGACACCTATCGCTCATGGTTGGAGTATTATGCAGTCATATGCCTAGTAAAAAACAAACACTGCATAAAAGTGCCACAAATTCGGAGCACATTTTTCAAGCAACTGCTGTGTTTGCTTAGCCAGTGGACAAGAATGGTGCATGCATCATAGACATAATGCAACTTGTACATGGGATCACTACTTTATGTATTTGATCACATCAAGAGGAAACCATGAAGGCATTGGATTGATCATAGGAGAAACCCACTTCAGAGACCTTTGGCTTAGCAAAGAAGTGTGTGCATACAAGAAGAAATGGCCACAAAAATTCTGAGCATGTTCATACTAGATCACTACAAAGGCATCATCATCATCGTAGCCATCAAACCCAACTATCACTACCAAGGCATGGATCTCAATATAGAGCTAGAATCAAAACTTCTTTGGATCGAAGCAAGTAATAAACAACTAGTCATTGACCTATCGATCATAAGGAAATGAACACCACCACCATGTGCTTCACTTTCTTTCTGGAGTTGATAACGCATTGTCTGCAAAATCCAATTGGAATATCTAGGAAATAGAATTAGCAGTTGCTCACATCAATGCAGCACAGAATGCAAAAATGAAAATTCATATAAGAAGAATCCTTGTTTGAATAATTAAACCTTATATTTGTACTTAACAATATGTTAGAAGATGAGGGACAAGTATCTAAGATGGTTTGGACATGTTTGTAGATGCTTGGAGATGGCTATGGTACAAAGAATTTAAAATTTTAAGGTGGAAGGGACTGCAAAAAGGGGTAAACCTTTAAAGTCTTGGATTTGAGGGGGTAAAGAAGGACATAATGGAACCATTCAAAAAAAAGGACATAATGGAATGTAAAGTAACGAGGATATAGCCTCGTGGAGAAAAATGAAAATGTTGGATTATAAAAGTCAACCCCAAATAAATGGGAACATGGTTGTTGATGATTTGGCCAAAGACTGGTTGGAGAAGTTAAGAAAGTAGGAAGTCCAGTACCTTCTTTGCAATTTGCATTGGGCAAATGGTCCACATTGAGTTGGAGTGATGATAAGGTTTGTGGGAGTGTGGGAAACCCATTTTTCTTACCATTTAGGTTTGCTTTAGTTGGTTCCCTTTGTTTATTTTGTTACTTACACTTTAGGTTCGAAAGTGCTATTTTTACCAAGTTGAACATCATTTTTTTTACCCAAAAAAGGTTGAACAGTGCAATACAGTTATTTTTTTTTGGAAATTTAAGAGGAAGATATTTTATTTTAATGACCAGGTACCATAAGCACGCAGTCAAGATATCAGCATATAAAAATACTTATCCTGTCTATACCTGTAGGCTAATATAAGATCCAACTATTCAAATACACACATGCATGTTGATTTGTGGTTATGACCTGTTAGGGGGAGGAGTGTATGCTTTGAGAGTTAAACCTCCAAGAGTAAATGTAAAATGAAGGAGATACCTGCCTTAAGTGACGCCAAAAATTCAAAGCTATCGTAACAACGGATATACAAGAATCGCCTCATGCAGGCTCCAAATAATTCTTCATCCAAATCAGCTGCTTGAGCCACCATCATGTTATAATTATGCAGATCCTTGTATGGTTCTGAAATGACTTTGCTGCTCAGTCCTAAATTTAAAATAGTAATATAAAGTAAATAAATTAGTAGAATAGTATAAAATGTTCCAATAACAAATAGAAAGTGATGCATGATCCATAACATGGATACCATGAAATTCTTAGAAATGCTTCTATCAAATGATTCTAACGTTTGAATTTTGTATGTGGAAAGCCATTTCAAGTTACATATAGGACACCAAGAGAGCAACATGGAGAGCAAGAGAGAGAACAACAAAGAGATCAACCAAGAGAGTAACCAAGAGGGTGAGAGACTTCACCAACCTGTTTCAGAGTGAAGAAGGCAAGCAACACCAAGGTGGGGCATGAGAGGAGGCTGGCGGAGGATGGCAAGAGGTGACTGCAAAGAAGGGCTGGGGAAGGGCACGATCACTTTGTCTGCGCCAACTTACCGGAACCAACAACTTGGAATTGGCTGCGAGGCTATTTCCACCAATGGGGAGGCGTCAGAGACACTTTCATACCCAAAAAGACGCATCGGGGAGAGTGTTTGGCTTCGTTAGAATGGCCATGGCCAATGGAGCCCAGGCAGAACGAGCAATCAAAGGGCTCAACGGCACCATCTTAGAGGGTAGGAACCTTCAATTCAATCCTGCTCACTTCCAGAGAAAAAGAACCAATCTCCCAACTGTAAAAAAGAGCACAGAAGATGGTAAGAAATCACTCTCCTGAAAGGGAAACAGTGACAGATTCACAATCGGGGAAGAACAGTGAACCAGTTCCATACTGTGGTCGGAGATGGGTGGACGTGGTGAGAGGTTCACTCAGGAATGAAGGCTCTCATCCACAGGCTGAAGCAAGGAAATTGCAACCAGATAACCAGGTTATTGAACTGATGACTGATCGGGTGGAGCAGAACTCAATAGGGGATTGACTTTCCAAAGAGGTAGTAACTTCCCCAAATGGTAAATACTCCCATGTGGAACTACATCAGCTTCTGGTACGAAGCGGATTCTAAGAAATCCAGACATCCTTGCTGGGAGAGGATTGCTATTTGGTGGCTCCGATGAAAGAATCAGATGTACAGGAGCTGCTAAAATCAGACTTGGAGCTTGGGGGAATTCGCATCCTGGGGAGCTGGAGTCAATCTCAGTTCAGACACAACAGAATGGCCCGAGTACAATGCTTCAGCTTCCCTCTTCAGGGCTGGTCCGAGAATCTGATCCATGCCTTTGCCAACAGGCTAGGGAAGTTGGCAGAGGTCGCCGAGTCAAACTTGAATGAAGAGGATTTATCTTCCCTTTCGTTTTCACATTGGACCACTCTTGAGAAATCCTTCATAGGATTTTTTCAGGCAGTGCAGATTAAATGTGGATTAAGTCCCATATGATTATTAGGTCATAGATAAGTGCTGATCGCAGCAACCTCAAGGTATTGGGTTCTGGTCTATTAACATTGAGTAGGCAAGTAGGGGGAAGAAAGGGGAAAAAGAAACATGTAAAATTCAAATGCAAATATTAACCTCATATTTTTGGGATAAGTAATCACGATGATGATGATGATGACGACGATTAGATCATAGATGAAATATGTATGAGAGGAGATTAACTTTCAACCCATTTGATCATCATAGCCTTGAGAAGTTGAACGGAATTGAAATGTTGACGATTGATTTTTTCTGACGCATCTCCCAAACATATGATGATTGGATGGAGATGAAACATCCCATCCAACCAATTGGACAGAAGTCCGGAAACCCACAATTTATATAAGTGTTCTCCCCAACAAAGATTTTTTCCTATGTCGAAGAAAATAAATAAATAAAACTAACTACCAAAAGATATAGGAGGAAAAATAAGTGAGACATCAAAGTAAAAGTTGACTAGATGCAACGCACCAGATGCCATCACTATACGATTCCTTAACAGCTGAGAGAGGCGGAGAATGTCAAAGCGACAGTCCAAATCAAAATACATGACTAGACGCTCCAATCCACCGTAGTGGACGCCATTCCACTCTTTCGGAAGAATGCAATTGATTGCAGCCTAGATGAAAAGAAAAAGATAACAACAAGAAGAAGAAGAAGAAATTGCATGGTGTGTTTCATACATCAATTGAAAATGATAGTGGAGGAAGAGGAGAAGCAAAATACGTGTAGAAGGATGTGGGATTTGGCAGAAGGAGAAGGGCCGACTATCTCAACAACGTTGCCAACGCGAAGAGGCACGCGATGGAGAGGAGGAAGAAGCAAAAGGGGGCGCTCTGTTAGAACCCTAGCCAGCATTTCTTTGGCGCTCTCGTCGGCATTGATCCAATCCTTGAGCGACATGGATTGCAATTTGATTGAATTGCTTTCTTCTTCGCAATTGTTCCTTTCGTCCTTTCAATTTGGCGGCAAAACCACGCAAATGCGGTTAAGCACAGATCTATAGTAGGGTGCAGGTGTGCATAAGCCATGCAGCTGAATTGATAATTGATGGACCTCCTTGGAAAATTTAAATTTATTTATTTCATTTTGTCATATTTCTACTAATTTTTAAGTTAAATATAAATTAAAATCTTATTATAATATATATAAGAATTTTGTATGTTCCCGTCTCAAGAAACAGGAGTTCATGAGTTAAAACTTCCGTAGCCTAACTTTGGTGTGCGTTGAGGGTAGGAGTCCATTCTTGGGAGTTTTACGCTGGGTATCCCATGATTTCCTATGTATAAATTCAAAAAAAAAAAAATGTAATAGTCATATAATTGGCTTTCTACTTAAAAGTAGAAAACATGAAAATATATTAAAAGTGATTAAGGTTTTAAATATCACCCAAAGCTCTGGAGAGACCGAGTCTCAGTCTCATTAACATAGTCCGATTTAGAAGCAAGAGTGTGTTACTTAGAATTTGGTGAAAATAATATGACTCGACTAATTTATAGTAAGACTGAATCATATTAGGGGAAGGCTGAGTCTAAGTTGAGTCAACTCAAACTCAGCCATTTTTTTAAACCATGTCTTTGATACATATTGAGTTAATAAGCCATGTCCTCTCCATGTCAGATCTTAGGTGGATGCCATGTCACATGCTATATAGGATTGTTGAACCACATACACTAATTTGGAAACTCAAAAATAGAATGAATCTCCCAAGCTTGGATAGTGTATCCTTTGGGAGAAATTTTGGGAGCTTCAAAAAATTGATCAATGTCGCATTTATGATTTACATTGGTGGAGTTTAGATTAAACAAATAATCTTAATGGAAAGTCCATGGGCGTACAAGCCTTGTGGCTTGACAAGTTTTAAATTTTTATTATTTATTTCCTATATTTTAGTTGTTTAGATGTATGACTTATGAGTGTCAATATTATTATAGGATATGATGTTGATGTGATGAGTTTGATTGAATTTGATCACTATTGATTTTTTTTTTTTTTTTAGCGGTGAATAAAATTTTTATTAAGAGAAAGAAAGATACAAAAGAAGAAAAATAACAACAATAGTAAACAAAGAGACCTAAGATATATAGGCCACAAAGATAACGATAACCCAAAACCTAATGAAATTCAAAAGAGCACTATAAGATCGAAATCTGATAAAGACTATCATCTAGATAAATGAAAAGTACCATGAATAGCTCAATCAATACCATTTTTTGTAAAGAAATCAGTCACCCTATTAGCTGAGCGACTGACAGGCGAGGAAAACACTTACATGCCTAATATCATCACCTTAATCTGTTTCACCAAAGTGGAAAGAGGAAGCTTTACCCCGCTGGCTCATTTGATAGCGTTGGAGGAACAACTCTCAATAATTAATTTGACACCCCTAGATCAGACCTTAAGGTTAAGTTATCTGAATATTAAGAAGTTTCGCATCATTAGAATATTAGATTCTTTAAAACTCATAGATTCTGAAAATAAAACACTTATGGAACCTCAGTGATCCCTAAGCACACTCCCAATCTCAGTTAGCCCCCGTTTACCTCTAGAAGCTCCATTAACATTAAATTTAAAGACCCCTCAAGACGGAGGGGACAAAACAACCTGCACTTTCTTATTTCTCTCACAAGACTTCATATAACCCTCCCCGAGGGTACAGAACTTAGTTGAACTCTATCCAACCCCAACATTTTTGTAAGAAGATTTGATCCACAAGTCAATTTTTTAAAACATTGTTTTTACAACTAATTGTTCATACTAGTCATGTAATTTTCACCTTTAAAATATCAAACAATTTAAATTAGTGATTTATAAAAAATCAAATTAAGAGAAAATTATTAGTTGAGGTTTAATACACTTGCTATTAATATGATTCTTTTTATATTATACCCAATTGTATAGGTTATGGGACGCATTTGAAAGTAGACTTAACAATGGGTGGAACAAGGTGAGGTCTCAGTTGCTTTAAATATATTTTAGATTTTAATATATCATGAATCTTATTAAATGAGTTAAGTGAGTTTGAATTGAGTTAGATTGAATTTATTCATTTATTTTTAACAAAAAAGAGTATATTAAGAGTGTCTCTTAAATACAAATATATTTTATACGATTTAAAGTATTTTATACAACAACAAATGAATCACACAGATCTATCTATTTATTAATAGATTTAAATTTAATTCAATTAAATCATTTAAATAGATCCAACTAAGTTGTTTATTAAAATAGACAACATCAACTCGGATAATGAAATCGAGTAACATATTCTTATTAAGATTTTTTGAAAACACAAAAAAAAAAACTGGTTTACACGTATCGTCCGATAACTCTGTCCACGTATCAGATGTGGTGGCATCTTGTGCAAGCGTAGAATGGAACGGACAATGCGAGGAGCCCACCACAAATTCCAAAGAAAATTCAGCCAAACGGAGGAATCATGTAGAGATTTTCTCGAATTGATAAGGAAAAACCTCGCTTAGCGACGAAGGTACCTTTTTATCCTCTTTCAGCTTGCCATTTATCCCAAAACGTGTCTTGATTGACTCTTCTTAACGGGATTAAGAGTATGAGGAAGGCCATATTTTCAATTTCAGCATTGTTTTTGCTGTGGTCATTGTTGTTGGTGTTTTCTTCAGTCATGGCGGAGGAAGGCGGAAGCGGCAAGCAGTCATCGGTGCACATAGTCTACACGGAGAGATCTGAGGGTGAAGATCCCGAGGCCTATCACGTCCGTACCCTTGCATCCATCCTCGGCAGGTACCTCTCTCTCCCTCTCTGTGATATCCAATTCTGCTAAATCGAAACGCACCCAAATCAATTTTGTTGGCAATTCCGCTTTCCGAGTCTTGTTATTCTGTGTTTGAACTGTTTCTCATCCGCTCTTTAATTTGTTTCATCTTCTATTCCATCTATATTGGTTGGATCTATCGTTCTTTTTCCTCTTTTTTTTTTTTTCACCCAATCTGAAAAAAAATCATGATATTTGTCTGCCATAATTTCTTATTCATCAAGATAGAATTTTTAGGTAGGGTTTGGTTGGAGATTTATTTTTTCCCATCATTTATACCCCTTTAGCCTCAAACCCGTGAATCAAATCATTGGAACATCTGTTTCCTAGAAGGGTTTTTAGTTGTATTAAACTCCAGTAAAATAATGGAAATCCAGATATTTATATCCTATCTCAGTACATTAATCCAGTTATTCAAGGCTTCACCCTTCTTATTATTCGTTATACTTCTTTAATTCTCTGAAAGGGGGTTGTTTCTAATATCCTGTCATGTGCAAAAATCATCTTAAACTGCACTCCCTTGTCATCTCTTTTCCTGCAACAACATTTAGAGACCACATATCCATCGTAAGGATTCTTTTACTTATTTCTACAGTGAAGAGGCAGCTAAGGAGGCGTTGGTTTACAGCTACAAGACTGCAGTGAGCGGATTCTCGGCCAGGCTTACTCCTGAACAGGTCACCGAGCTGTCAAGTATGGCATTTTTTCATCACTTCCTCTTCTCTTCATTTTGCTTTTAATTCTCTCTCTCTCTCTCTCTCTCTGTGGCTTTTTTCATTTTAAGTTATTCTTTGTAGATTGTTTTATGGATTGTGGTTTAGTACATGTGGGGGCTCACAGTTTGGTGATCTAAAACTGTTGATCAGTGGGTGTGAACCTGTTGATCTAAAACATTTATTCCCATCCCCATATTTCCTTTTGGCAATATGGATGTGAACAACTAGTTTCGTTGAGCTCATCTTATGTCGAGCTCGAGCCTGATTTATCAAAAAAAAAAGGCCTGAGCTTGATTTTGAGTCCGATACATGATTGAAACATACGATCTCGACCTTGAGCCCAATAAGTTTGCTAGCCTGGTGAAGAGCCTGAACTCAACAAGGAAAGTGTGTGTGTCTGAGAGAGAGAGAGCCTGAACTCAACAAGGAACGTGTGTGTATGAGAGGGAGAGAGAGTTGGTTGGTCTTGTTTTGTGTGAGAGGGTAGGTGGAGAGTAGGGTAGGGAGAGTTTTAAATAATAATAAATAAATGATAAATTTAGTTTAAAATGGATATCTATGTTTGAGCATGTTTATATACGTATATATGTGTATATATAGGATACTACTGGTAGTGGCTTGAGTTTTCAGGTTGAGTCTCAGCTTGAGTATGCACGAGCCCAAGCCCAAAAAGCAGGTGGACTAAGCATTGATTCTCAAGCCCTCTTCTTTGCACGTCGGGCTCTTTGGGGCTTTGTGTTGAGATATATTTTGTTATTTAGTTACTTTATCTAAATGATTTGCTTATTAGTATTTACTAAGTTTAAGACTTTCCCCTTTATTTGATTTTACCTTCCTTAATTGAATTATGTTTCTCTATAAATATAAACCATAGGGTCTCTCCTTGATTAAGGAAGACACACCAAACTATACGTGTGTTATTCTACATGGTATCAAAGGCAGGTTAGTGTATATTTTTTTTTTTTTTGAATGATAGTTAGTGTATAATTTTGAATACAAACTTCTTTGAAACTACCCCCAATGTTGCACATTTACATGTAGAATGGATAAAAGACCTGTTCTCATTTTT
This sequence comes from Chimonanthus praecox, assembly GCA_022113865.1. NCBI lineage: Eukaryota > Viridiplantae > Streptophyta > Magnoliopsida > Laurales > Calycanthaceae > Chimonanthus > Chimonanthus praecox. The sequence continues at coordinate 10,344,407 of CM039086.1, read as the reverse complement.
AGAATTAGCAATATTGGAGTGCACAGTAGGATTTGGAAGTGGAATCATCTCGCTCTTGGTGACTTCATATACTTTTTGGCCACAAATGGCTCCAATATTCTTTCTTTTTGTTATAAGCAACATGTAATTAGGCCCTAAAATTTTTATGAAACCAACAATTCTATAAACAACCGATGACATTTTAGGTCACCCATTGACTTATTCCTTTCATTTATCCGCTTCCACAACTCAGAACATTCAACTTCCGAGTATGTTGTAGAATCTTCGCAAATGTTAACCTCAAAAAGCTCTAGTATGTCAATCTTTAATCCTCTCCACAATATTCTAGTCTTGTTTGATTGAATTTCATACAACCTAAATTTCTGCAAGTAAAAGTTTTGAGGGTGAGGCTCGTCCTGAATCAGAGCCTTCTCTGCTTTAATGATTCAGTCATTGATCAGACCGACACTATCAGAAGGAGAAAGAAATCACTGAACCCTAGTATT